>JALAZF010000297.1:5253990-6667980 GCA_022829125.1 Lathyrus tuberosus | reverse complement strand
CTATTCTATTCTTGAGGTACCTCCACCCAAAAACTTGAATTTTGGAAGGAACCTTAGTCCTCCAAATACAAGACAATGCTACCAAAGTATTATTGCACAAGGTACTTGAGATTCTAGCCTCTGAAAACTTCGTGTAACCGTCCCTCTCCAAATACTTCCTTGCCACGCTTGGGTAACATACAAAGTTGTCAACAACGTCTTTCGAAGGGGCGACATGAGAAAGAAATGCATTTAGCTCCTGAAGCTGGGCCAAATACGATATCGATAGCAACACAAATCCCCCTTAATGTACCAGAACCAAACATTATCCAAAAATTCCCCCATCTCTTTCACTGCAGCATTTGGCCAAAGAGATGAATTAAACAACAATGGGAATACATGCATTAGAGGAATCCCACCTATCCAGTTGCTTTTCCAGAAAAGAAATCTATCTCCCAAACCGAGACTGCATGATAATCTACACAAAAACTAGGCCCTAGTGTTGTCCTCCACCACACCAATTTCTTTGATATCTCTCCACCACAAAGAAGATTTTTTTTTGCTAACATTGTTTCTACCACCTAACACACTTAATTCCAGGTCACCATACCTTTTTTGAAACAACGGTCTCCATAATGCTTATTCATCATTAATATGTCTCCACCTCCATTTACATAGAAGAAATTCATTAAAAGCTTCTAGACTCCTAATGCCCAAACCCCCTACCTCCTTGCTTCTACAAACCTCCTCTCAACTTACCCAAGATACCCCTCGTTTATCCAGACCACCACCCCCACAAAAATTCTCTCTATAACCTAACTAGCACCTTACAACAACTTTAGGCAGCTTAAAAAAGGACAAAAATAGATGGGAATCAAATTTAATAAAAAATTTATCAGTGTTACTCGACCACCATTCGACAAGAACTCGCCCTCCACAATGACAATCTTTTCTTGACATTATCCACCATAAGTTTCCAAATTTATTGATGTCTATGATTAGACCCCATTGGGATACCAAGAAAGTTAAAAGCAATCATACCTCTTTTGCAACAAAAATAAGTGGAAGCGACTTCCAGAAAGGATTCTTCAAGATAAATACCAACTAAGCTGTTTTTACAAAGGTTGATACTCAAACCCGTCGTTAATTCAAATCCATGAAGTGATGCCTAGATGCTCCTTAGATTTCTCCATGACCCTTCCCCTATTAGAATTGTGGCATCTACGAACTGCAAGTGTTGGAACTCCACATCATCGTGTACCTTAAACCCCTTGAAGACACCTAATTCCATTGCTTTAGACATTAATTTCGCCAATATAATACCCTAATTTTTACCCCTAAGATCCAACATATCTTTTTGCATTGCATACCACAAACAAGATCACAAGCTTTGGTTCTCTTGCCCTCCTCTGTAGGTTTGTTCTTGAGCGAGATCGCCAAGCACCCCTGTTCTCTTGTTTGTTTGATTTTTGTATTTGTTTATATTTACTAACCATTAATTGAAAATCCAAAAATATGTTTGTTTTTCCTTTACTAACTTTTTCAGGAAGAATTTGGATCAATGATATCAAAATCAGTCCCTCAGCTCGAATGAATTTCATATGAACAAAGTCAAAGTTGATCTGCAGAAAATTCAAAATCATCTGTTCAAGAGTTTCCAAGATTTAAATGACTATTATTCAAGAGACTTCAAGTTTCATGTGTTTATTTCCATGCCTTCTTTGACAAGCAAAAGAATCGAGCCAGAGCCAGGACATCACTTGAAAAAGGCCAATTTTCACAAATTCTCACTGTGGTAATCGATTACCAGCTTTAGGTATTCGATTACTCTGGGCATTTTTTTAAAAAAAGTGCCAAACTCAAATTGTGCAGCATTTTGGCACCAATTTTCAAATCTTGCGTCATGGGAATATTCTAGATCACCTCATTTTAATTCCCCTACCTCATCATAATTAATTCCCACCATACACCCTCATTAATCACCACTTGATTTTGATTTTACCACCAAAATTCAAATTCCAATCCTAATTTTGATTCCAAACCACCAAAATTTCCAAGCCTAAATCCTATAAATAGAGGCCTCATTTCATTCATTTCACAAGCTTTTGATAGCCAAATTCACCTTGTCAAAATTCTTCTTGACTCTCTCAATTTTCTCCAACTACCAAATTCACCAAAGCTCTTTCTTCCATTGAAAGTTAGTAAGTTCATCATTAGAACTTACTAATCTTTGAGCTAAACCTTCATCCATTCACTTTTTTCATCATCAATTTCTGTAGATCAAGGTAATGGAGTGTGGTTCTTGGAGTTGATTTGATGAATTTTTAGATCTGGAGTGGTAACCTCATTTTTCACCACTATTGTTCTTGATTCATCTTCCACAGTGTGATCCTTTAATAATTCTTGTTGCTTGATCTTTGGATCTTGAAAATTGTGTATCAATTTGTGTATTTACTGTTGTTTACATTGAAATTTCTTGCACAATCCATTCCTTGATCATGCTGAATTTTGGAGGAATGCTGAATTTTGGAGATGCCGAATATTTGTTGTTTTTTTGCTGTTTTTACAGTGGTAATCGATTACCAGCTTTACATAATCGATTACCCTGAGACATAATGGTGTTTTTCACCTATTTTTGGGGATGTTTTGGTTGTTTCTTCATTTCTAACCCCTTCCCTTTGTTCTTAGCCTTAGATCACATAATTTTGTCGTTTAATTTGGCTTTCTCTTCATCTATTTCTCTTTTATTTGGATCGATGAAAGTCTTATGGATCTTAGAATTTCTTTGTTGAATTCTTGATTAAGGCTAAATCATTACCTTTTTTTCTTTTCGCGTGGTATTGCTTTCAGATGACAATCTACATATTATTCATCTAGCATACATTAGCATAAAGATCATTTTGACCGGCTTCAAGTAGGGTGACTTCTATATAAGTCATTTGGAGATTGCTTAACATAGCGCTACATTTGTCCCTCTCTGAATCGAAACATGAACTTTCGTGGCCCATACTTATGATTGTAAGCCCAGGGATGGTTAATCTTTTGTATTAGGTTCAAAATCTATGAAGCTTGTTGTGTAGAGGCTTTGATTTTATCAATCTTCTAACAAGTCTTCATTAAACTTGGCCTAAGTGCATTGTTCATTCATTATAGTTCATGACGCGAGACGGAAAACCGAGTATTTTTGTAAGCGAGATTGTTAGTCTCATACTTTCCATGGCGTGGTTTGAAATAGATTAACCTTTGGGTTCTTCATGAGACCAAGTCAGATATCCGTCGATTTCATCCGGATTGAAGCTTTTCTTGTAATTAATGTATGAGGTTATGTTTTCATTCTCATGGAAACTAGTGAGCAGCTCCGGAAAATACTCAAATCGGTTACATTTTGAAGGCTTATGGCATTGATACTTTTTTTATGTTATTGTGATATATTGTTTATGTTTCCTTCTTGCTCCCTATCTCTCTTTATTTTTTATTGCTTATTGCTCATTATATCATATCATGTTTATGTTTATGTCATTTTTTCTTTTGTCCACTTGGACCATATTATCTTGTGCTTTTGTTTTTTTTCTTTTGTCCATTTGGACTAAAAAACGTTAATAAAGGCTTAAACCACTAAAAAACTTGTGCTCTTAATTGTAGACTATGGTCACTATCATTTGCATTGGAGGATCTCTACTCTTAGACTTCTTGGCTTGATTATGGATTTATGGACTTAGACTTAGGATTCTCTCCCTTATGCTTTGGATCATTATGGAGTTTGTATTCTAGTCTTTATTTGGATTGCTTATTGGATCAAGAGGATGGAATTCTTTTCTTATTATGCTTTGAAAAGTGCCTTTGTGTGGTTAGATCTTTCTTACCTTAGCTTTTATTTTATGCAATAGGATAGCCACTTCTTCTCCACCCCTTCTTAAATTTTGAAAATCTTCTCTCTTTTTTCAAAATCTTCTTGTTCTCAAACTCAAAACCGTTTTCATAATAAAACCTTGACTTTGGTCAAGTGATTTTCAAAATTTGTCTTCTTTAATAAATGCCAATCAATATTAATCATATTTTGACCATTTCAAAAAGACATAAAAAATACAAAACTCATTCAAACTTTTTGTACTTTTATGCACCTTTTTATTTTACTTTTCAAAAAGATTAGACATGAGTCATCTTCTTTGATGAGATTTAAAGCACCTAACCATGGTATTTTGTGTAAAGTATGGCCATTTTCGACTTAGATGTTGAAGCGATAGTCATGTTGATTTTAATCCAAGCAAATCCTCCATCTTAATGTGATGCAAATGCCTCTTTCCAATACCTTTGGGTAATTAGTTGAGTATTCTCTCTTGAGAATGACGGGTTGTCTTTTCAAGATAAAATGAACCATAACCAATAATTTTTTTTTATTTGTACCACGAACTACAAGGTTTTGATTCTATATTGCACTTTGTGGGTACGTATGCATGAGGCAATAAGTCTCTCCAAACACAAAAATATTAAAAAGTATTTCTCTTCTCACATCCCCAATCTCTTTTCAAACAAACCTTTTTAAACCAAAAAGCGTAGATATTTGAAAGGGTTCCTATAGAGTACTATAGACGTTTTGGGTGCTAACACCTTCCCATTGCGTAACCAACCCCCTTACCCATTCTCTGTATGTTCTTGTTTTAGAGCTTCTTTAGGTTTTGTTCGCTCTTTTTCCTTTCCTTTTGGATAAAATAAAAGTGCGGTGGCGACTCTTGCTTTATGAGTTAAGTTAATCAATAGCTTACACTCACAATTTTTACCGCTACAGAAAAGTGGCGACTCTGCTAGGGATCTCTGGTTCCTAGGGGGTTTAGCCTACTTTGATTTATTTATCACTTTCTGATTGATTTGTTTGTTATTGCTTGTTCTGTTTGGGTGCTTGGTGATCTCTGTGTGGTGAGATAAATCGTATACCCGGACTTGAGTACACTTATGATAGGAGGGTGGTATAGTCTTGTTTGGCTTACGTGGAGTAGTCCTTACTAAGCTGACTTGAAATCTCCCGCTCAGTGGAGGCCCCTCTGGGATTACTGATGTCATACGAGTAGTCGTGAATGACATTACTTTTTCTGAACTAGGAGCCCGAGAAGCTGAGGACCTTAGAACCCTTTAACCCATCTTGGCCTTATTAGGACGTGGTGCGGTGGCTATTAGGTGTAGACTTGAATCAGTTATTACGCGATACCACACTCAGACAAGTTTCTCTTGAGAATATTATTGGCTGACGAGTAGTCGTTTAAGCCGATAATATCCGAAATATGGATCTATGACTCTAGGAACTTTTTAGAACCTTGTTCTACAGGTGCTGATATAACCCTAGTACATACCATTGTGGGAGGTTCTTAACCTTGACTCCATGCTCGTGACTTGGAACCTTGAACCCGTGTGCTTTGTGTGATCTTGTTTATGGTTGCTGCATCGTGAACTCGTGCATTCATGGACATTTTGTTTCCATCAGTTTTCAAGGAACTTAGAGATTTTCCTTTGTAAACATCGCAGATATTGTGATCATGGATATTGGAAGGAGAAATAGTCAGAAGTATTGTTTCAAAGCTCCTGGTCTTACATATTTGAAAAAGCTAGTGTCCTTGGTAGTTGATCGTGCAGACTTCAGATCTTGTCGTGGGAGACTTCTATCTATTCTTTCTACCAACATTGAAGATGGAATTCTGAACACCCTAGTGCAATTCAATGATCCGGTCTACCGATGCTTTACTTTTCCCGATTATCAGCTCATGCCGACTATGGAGGAGTATGCTTATCTGTTGGGTATACCAGTTTCTGAAAAGGTTCCTTATATTGGTTTGGAGGAATCACCCAATGATTAGGGGTCGTCAATATTTGGAATGAGCGCAATGAAAGACGCCGAAACCGCTTTGTGTAAATTGGCATTCGCATGAAAATCCTAGATGAAATTAACAATATCCGAGGAGATAGAACTCCAACACTTTTTGAGAAAAAAAAAGTTAAAGTCATCTGGCCTAGGGCACTTATCTCCATCACATTCCCACACAACACCTTTGATTTCTTCCAAAGTATACACCTCTTCAATCATCAACAACTCCTCCTCCAAAACTCTATCAAAATTTCTGCCATCCAATAACGGGCGTATTAAATAAAATTCTTTGAACTTTGCTTTGAAGAATCGTCTGACTTCATCTTTCACACCTGCAACGCTCAAGATTTAACCTGATGCTCAAGAAACACAAGTCAATGAATTCCTCCTAGTTCTTGATTTCAGTGATGAGTGGAAAATTATGGAATTAGAGTTCCTTTCCTTAAGCCATTTCACCCTAGATTTCTGTTTCAAAATGCTTTCCATAGTTTAAAGGTTTCGCCAAGAAAGCCTCGATGCTTCCCCATGCTCTTCCATTAACTTCTCTCTCTCTCTCTCTCTCTCTCTCTCTCTCTCTCTCTCTCTCTCTCTCTCTCTCCGCTAATATAAAAAAGTAGATACAACAACACCATCTTTACCACGGTCTTTCGAAAGACCGTGGTGATATCTCTAAATTCATGCCCCCATATATATATATATATATATATATATATATATATATATATATATATATATATTATTTTTTACGGAAATGTTGTTAATTTATTACCACGGTTTTCTAATACAACCGTGGTGATATAATTTGACGTTTCATAAGTTTGACTCTAAGCACCTATTATTTCGTGATTTCGTCAGCATTTAGCACCACCTTTCATTTTTATTTAATTAAAGAAAGATATGTCAATACGGTTCTTTAAAATTCTGACAACATTTTTACTTATTCATCACGTTTCCTGTACGTAAACGTTTTTGTCCCATGCACCTACAATACATACATTTTCCATTGTTATTTTTGCTTATGTATTTGTTGTTGTTAATGCTTATTTGTTGTTGTTTATGCTTAATGTTTTTGATGATGCTTAATGTTGTTGTTGATGCTTGTTGTTGCTGTTGTTGTTGATGTTTATTATTGTTGTTGATGCTTGTTGTTGTTTTTGCTACTGCTTATTATTGTTGATGCTGCTTGCTTATTGTTGTTTATGCTAATTATTATTATTGTTGCTTATTATTATTGTTGTTACTTGTTGTTGTTATAGATGTTGTTGTTGCTTATTGTTGTTGCTGCTTATTGTTATTATTGATGCTTGCTTATTGATGTTGTTGCTTATTGTTGTTGTTGATGCTTATTGTTGTTAGTGATTCTTATGTATTTGTTGTTGTTGATGCTTATTGTTGTTGTAGATACTTGCTTATTGGTGTCGATGCTTTTGTCTTGATAGCCTCTTCTTCATCAAGTAGCGACGAAGCTTCGCATACAAATTAAATCATGAAAAATGATTCACAATCTGTAGTAGGAGAACACAAAAAAAAACAGCAAAGAGGTGCCAGAATGATGACTACACTAACAAAAGTCCGCAATTCGAATGTTAAAATTTTGGTCGAGTTTAGTGTTGTTCATACTATTATTGATAGTCCTAATTTCTTGTTGTTTAAGAGTTTTGTTGCGTTTCTTGAACGTAGCAAAGTGAGCATATTGTTAGATGTTTGCAAGGATGTATCAGATAAGGTGAAAAAAGCATACGGGTAGAGTTTCAGGTATTAATTTCAATTGTTATCGATTTGATATTACGCCATATAAACACTAATACATTTTTTATTGTTTTAAATGTGTAGTTAATGTTTGAATCTAGTAATGATTCGAAGTTGAAAAATAAGGGTAATTCGGATGTTAAAATTTCGGTCGAGTTTAGTGTTGTTCATACTATTCTTGATAGTCCTAATTCCTTGTTGTTTAAGAGTTATGTTGCATTCCTTGAATGTAGAAAAGTTAGCATATTGTTAGATGATTGGAAGGATGTATCAAATAAGGTGAAAAAAGTATATAGACAGATGTTCAGGTATTAATTTCAATTGTTATCGATTTGATATTATGTTATATAAACACTAATACATTCTTATTGTTTTAAATGTGTAGTTGATGTTTGAATTTAGTGATGATTCGAATTTGATAAAAAAAATAGATAATTTATGCTGATACGACTTGGAGGAGTTTTAAGTCACGACTCACGAGTGACTACATTATGAAGCCAAAGCCTAATATTGAACACCCGTGGGTGAAATATCCTTATCTTGACAAGAAGGTTTGGTAAACGTTTGTGATAGATAGAGCGCAAAATATTATTAACCATACATTCACTGGGTTTCAAACCCATGACCATTCGCTTTATATCACAACGATTATATATCTTGACTGTTGTGATATATAGGGCGCTACCTAGTTTATCACAATGGTCCAACGCCCGTGGTGGAAAGTATCATACAAACAGTCACACTCTACCTCACAAAGGTTGGTCGGACGTGGTTATATCCCTTTTCCAACTGTTCTGATAGGTACTTTTAGTAGTAGTGCTCTCTCTCTCTCTCTCTCTCTCTCTCTCTCTACACCTCATTTTAATTTTTGTAGGCTATTGCATGTTTAGGTAATCGTCTATAAGTGTAGTTTATCGTTAATTCCTGTTGGTAGCAATTTATTACATGAGTGTAGGTTTTATAAGAATAAAAACCTATTTGTATTTTAGTGTTGATTAAATGCTGAAAACTGTGGTGTTAGAATTCTATAGAAATTGAATTTTGTAAAGAACACATCTTGTGTAATTGAACTGTGGTGTTAATTGTGTAATTGTATCCGTGATTAATTTTCAATTCAAACATAAAGTCTCTATTTTCGCAAATCGCTTTCTGTAACGCAAACTCTGATTTTTATTTTAAAAATCGATCAAATTTTTAAAAATGATTTATTCACTTTCTCTACTCCATATTCTCACCCAACATTGTCGATGGAGTTGATTTGACATTGGGAGTCTAAATTTTTTAGATTAAACCACTTTGGCTGCAGTTCCATCAATGGTTGTGCATGAGTGTGTATGGAGGACTTAACATCAACTGCGGTGAGTGTGTATGTGGTGGTAGTCGGCCAGAGAGTGAGGTGGAGGTCGTGCGTTCATGACAATGACATATTTGTGATAGTTGGAGTAAAATATACAACAACCGTTGTCAGAATAAAAGTAACAACTTAAAATGTTTGTGTTTTTTTTTTTCCCTCTGCATTCTTCAAATTTCCTGTAAACTCTCTAAAACATTAATAGTATGTTTTGTTTTGGGTTAAAAATAATGGTGGTAGATGAATGAAGGTTTGTGGTACTAATTTTGAATTTGAATTGTGGGTTAAGTTAGTTTTACGAGAAATTGAAAGAGGATAATGAAGATCTGCGTTTTTCTTCTTTAAAATTTTCCTCTATTCTGTTTTGATATGAAAGAAAAATTGATGTTTGAATGGAAGAACATATAGATTTCTCTCATTGATTTTTTTTAGTCTCTTCAAAACCATCTTCCTTTTTCTCTTTTATTTTTAAGCATTTACTTATACATAAAATAACTAGGTTTAAACAATGAGTAAAATTTCAAAATTGCAATTATCATAATTCAGAGCCTGCTTTAACTTTTTAGAGCTTAAAATGGTAGCCATGAAAAAAACAAATGGAAAAGATGCTGAAATTCTTCCTCAAAGAGAAAGACCCGTTGGGTGATGCTACAAATCTTCTCTTATTCTACTTTTATCATTTTATGAAATTGATGGAAAAAACCAAAAGAAAATTAGACTAAAGTACATGAATTAAAATATTAAAAATAATAATACAACAATGCTTGCAAGACTCACTGCATATGCTATGTCAGGTCTAGTACAGACCATAACATACATCAAAGAACCCACTATGTTAGCATATGGAATGCTATTTATAAGCTCTTTCGACATCAGTACTGGGACACTGATCTATACACATCTTGAATTGAGGGTTTGTCAGAGTCACAACAGGCTTTGAATTCGACATACCATACTTATCGAGAATCTTTTGTAGGTATGCCTCTTGAGATAAGCATAATTTCGACTGCTTTCTATCTCTTCGGATGTCAATCCCAAGAATCCTGGACGCAGCACCCAGATCCTTCATGTCAAACTCTTTATTGAGTTCAACCTTCACCCTCATTACATCTTCGACGTTGTTGCTTGCTATTAGAATATCATCCACATAAGGCAACAAAATAACAAATGAATTAACAGGTGGAAATCTGAAGTAAACACAGTAGTCGAACTGACTTCTAATATAACTTATGTGTGCCATGAACCTGTCGAATCTCCTATTCCACTCTCGAGGAGATTGTTTCAGTCCATATAATAATCTTTTAAGCTTTCACACATAATATTCCTTCCACTTTCGACATACCCTTCAAGTTACCTCATCAGGATTGTTTCATCTAGATCACCATACAAGAACGTTGTCTTCACATCCATCTGTTTTAGTTCAAGGTCGAACTGTGCCACCGTGGCAAGCAACATTCGAATGGACTTGTGCTTCATAACAGAAGAGAACACATCATTGAAGTCAACACCTTCTTTCTGAGTGAACCCCCTAGCGACCAATCTTGCCTTGTATCTCTTCGACGCCACTCATTCGATTCCTTCCTTAACTTTGAAAATCCATTTACAGCTGACTAACCTGGCTCCAGAAGGTTTCTTGATCTGTTCCCATGTGTTGTTATCATGAAGAGATTTCATCTCATCATCCATGGCCTTCAGCTATTCAGTTTTCTTTCGACTTCTCATAACTTCTATATAGTCTCTAGGTTCTTCGTCAAGAAGCTCACTTGCAGAGATTAAGGCATAAGCTATAAGATTTGCATACCCAAGTCTCTGAGGTGGCTTGATGACTCTCTTTGACCTGTCTCTTGCTAGAAGGTAGTCATTATCAGTCTCCTCATCTTCGACAGCAGCTAGGGGTGGGAATAGGTCAGGCCGGCCTATAGGGGACTATAGCCTAGCCTACTTAAGGCCAGGTCAGGCCAGGCTTTTTTAATAAAAAGGCCAGGCTTAGGCTTTTTAAAAGCCTATTTAATTAAATAGGTCAGGCTTAGGCTATTAAAAAAGCCTATGAAGCCTTATAGGCCGGCCTATATTTTCATATATATTAAAAATATGCTAAATAGGTTGTCCTATATATGCATATATATTAGAAAAAAGGATACATATATTGACCTATATATGAATATATATTAGAACAAATGCTAAATAGGTCGGTCTATATATGTATATATAGGTCAGCCTATAAAGCTTCATAAGTAATATGGAATAATTGAGAACCATAATGAGAATAAGGCTTGTAAATAGGCTTTCAGGCCAGGCCAGGCCAAAAAAGAGAGCCTATAATAGGCCATAGGCCAGGCTCAGGCCTTTTAAGTTTATCGTAGGCCAGGCCCAGGCCTTATAAAGCCTAGCCTAGCCTAGCCTATTTCCACCCCTAACAGCAGCTTATACTCCTTCTTCGACTTCATCTGGGATACATAATTCAGCATCAACTTGCTCCACCTCAACAGGAATCTCTCCCTGTTCCAGCTCTTCATCAACATCATATGTTTTCTTGAAAGCCATTTCAGCTTCATTGAAAACTACATCTCTGAAGGTGTGAAAAACACAAGAAATGGGGGGTTTGAATTGGGTTTTTACAATAAAAAATGATTCTTTAAAAATAATCCCCTTTACAAATAACCTCCCCTTCTTGATAATAAAGCAAGAGAAACTGAAAAGAAAGAACACATTATGTTTATACTAGTTCACTTGAGAAACCCTCAATCTAGTCTAGTCCATCCGCCAAGGTGATTTTGCCTCTCTCAAACGAGGTCTTAATCCACAAATCAAACTGATTAATACAATGCATAAGCTATAAGTCTTAAGAGCTTAAGAGCTTCAAGTGTTCAGAGTCTGCAGAGCTACATCTTCAGAGTCTTCAGCACTTGGTCTTCAGAACCCGTTGTCTAAGAAGCACGAGTCTTCAGCATCTGGACTTGTTCATCAGAACTTCTGTCTTCAGATCTTCAGAACTTGTTTTCTTTAGACATCGTATTAGAGTCATACAGCTTCAGAGTCTTCTGAAGCAAATGCTACTGTTAGTAGAACAAATGTAGCGCAGAAGTGGAACAATTCTCTTCTAATAACTTAGCCACGCTATTTATCAGAAGCAGAACCTGTTCGTTAAATTCTCAAAAATAACAAACATTAGAATACCAAAATTGTTCATACAAACATACTTGTTTGTTATCATCAAAACTCAGAGGTATTATTGCAGAACCAAACCTTGTTCTAACAATCTCCCCCTTTTTGATGATGACAAAACTATGTATTTTGATGACACAATTTTGTACATAACATAGAAAGGTAACTGAAATAAGAAGGTTAAGGAATACTTATTCTTCAGATGAGAATCTCCCCCTAAATCTCAGACTGGATGAAGATCAAATATCTTGACTCGTGAACCTTCTAGGTGAACTCCCCCTGGTTGCAATAGGTCAAATATTGAGATCTTTAGAGTCTTGATTCAGTTTCCAGAAGTCAATTGTACCAATTGAGGTCTTGAAATATCAGAGTCAAAAACATTCAGATTCCATATCTCCTGAAAAAGAAAAGAATAAGACAAATTTAACAGAAACAGAAGTTTATTGGTTAGAATGTAAGCAACTTGTTTGTCATAAATTGATTATGAGAATCAAAATATCACGTTCATTATACTTCTCCCCCTTTATGTCAAAATCAAAAAGTTGAAATTTCATTAAATCAAAAAGATCAGAAGATCAAAACAAATCAGAATCCTCAGGTTCAGAGCCAAAAGGAAAAAGAAAAGCCTAAGTGCCTAAGTTCCAGAGGATGAAGGATTTGTAGACAGCTTGTTCAGAATCTGTTGAAGCATATCCTGAAGAGAGTTGTTGACAACCTTCTGTTCAGTAATCCTTTCTCTGAAGATCTTCTGCTCTTCTTTCATTGCCTGATGATCTTCTTTGATTTCTTCAATTGCACGTTCCAAACGCACAAAAGCATGTTCATAGGAGGATGAAGGATTTGTAAACAGCTTGTTCAGAATCTGTTGAAGCATATCCTGAAGAGAGTTGTTGACAACCTTCTGTTCAGCAATGCTTTCTTTGAAGATCTTCTGTTCTTCTTTCATTGCCTGATGATCTTCTTTGATTTCTTCAATTGCACGCTCCAAACGCACAAAAGCAGTTTTAGAGGAGGAAGTCGGTTCAGAGGTGTTGACAACTTTAGAATTTCTAGCTTCTTCTTCTGCTTGATCATTAGCCTCTTTAGCTAATCTTTCAGCCTCTTCTTTGGCTAACCTTTCTGCCAGTTCCTTTTCTGCAGCTAGCTTAGCTTCGACTTCCTTCTTCTCTTGCAACCTCTTTTTAGCTTCTTGAATGAAATAACCCTTTGTCTGAACAAAAAGATCTTGAATCTTCTGAAATTCCTCAGCCATCCACTAATTGAAGATATCCCATGAAGCACCCAAATCAGAGGGGTCTTCAATAGAATTTTATTCATCAGAAAGTGTCTTGAACCTGGTAACCACATTGTCCTAAAAACATATATTGCTTCATCTAGGTTGAGAAGAAGGTCAGAAGTTTGATTTTCAGTTAAGGGTTGATCATCTTCAACAGAGTCATCAAGAATGATGGTATCATTGTTTAGAGAAGATTCATGATTTTCAATTATTGATTCTAGAATAGGTTGTCGAGCAGTAATTGAAGTTGGTGAAGGTGAGATGGTTGTTTGTTGATGTTCAGTGAGAATTTCTTCAGTGGTTTGAATAATTGGAGATGGTGGAACAAATGTTACAAGATTTGGTTGGATAAAAATGGTGGAAGTTGGTTGAGATGAGGTAATTTCAAGCATTGGTGGAGTTAACTGTAAGGATGGAGGTGAAGTAGTGATTATTTCAGTAGAAGATTAAAAAATGGGTGTTGGAGAGGTGGTGACAATAATAGAGAATATTGGTGGATGAGTGGATAAAAATGGTTGGGTTGTAAGTGGTGGTGATGAGATGGGAAGAGATGAAGACAAATTTCTGTCAATAGAAATAGATGTAGTAACAGAGGGCGTTTCAAAAGACTTACTTTGTTCTGGAGTGGAGGAAGTAGATGTAGATACCATCTTCATCTTCTTTGCTGATGGTCCGTCATCATCATCACTTTTCTTTTTCTTGCCTTTCCCCTTTTTCTGAACAATTTTAGGGAGAGTATCCGGTAGATTTTCCAGATCAATCCATGCATCTAATGGTTCCTCTTCACATCCAGCAAAATAGTTTGCTAGTTCTTCTAGATTATAGTGATTTGGAAAAGGTGGAAATCCAGAGATTGGAAATCGAACATAGGTAAGTTCAAACTGGTTTGGAATAGCAGGTCGATGAGTGATCTTCTTAAGAATCTTCATATTCTTTAAGTTCTTTGCCCAAAAAGTCTGTCCAGAAGATTTGTCAAGTTCCTTAGTGAACCCAGCAACCAATAAATCTTCAACTAAGCCTGACTCAATGAAAATATCAGACAGGAGTCTGCCATAAGGGATATGATTTCCCTTCTTGGTGGAGCCAGTTCTTGAGTTAACTATAGATTCTCTCAGAAAGTTGAACAAAATGCAAGAGAGTTGTATTTTCTTTCCTTTCAACAGGAAGTATAAAACATACTTCTGTGATAAATTAATGCAATCCGATGAATGAGTGGATGGATGATGATACATAGTTCCCAACATGATTTTAAACTAAACTCTTAAAGTATCTTTCAAGAGCGATGATGGTGGATCCTTTTTAGAGTCTAGAGCAGTTCCTTCTTTAAAAATAGCGGCTGTAAACTTAGCTTCCCTTTGCTTATTTGGTTGAACATTGACGATTCTTAGTCCCTTTCCATCATGAGAGATTAAGTCGCTGATAGTCTTTTCTGTGATGATGATTCGTCTTCCAAACACAGTAGAAACAATGACATTTCTACTAGCGATTAGATGAATCCAGAAATCTTTAACCAAGTTTGGAAGTGAGGATCCTTGTAATCTATTAAAGTAACCATCCCATCCTTGAGAATTGAGTGTTCGAGTAAGATCACATCCATTATCCCTGAGGTTTGTGAAGTTAACCATGGATTCACTAAGAACTCGAAGTTCATTTACAGGTGTGTCGAGAGAGATGGGACATTCTTCAGGAACAGTACACTGATATCCAAGTATCTTAGCTTTAGAGATAGTTTGGGATGATTCCGCCATTGATGAAGATGATGAAGTTGCAGAGAACTGAAGGGATTTTAGGGTTTCTAAGACAAAAGTGTGAAAGAGGAGTGAAGTGGTGTGAGCGGGTATATAACGTGTGAGTGGAGTGAAGTTGAGTGGACGTGTAGAATTAGACATAATAATAGGGATTAATATATGAACGTAATCATGATTTAACCAATTCCAAGAAAAATACTGCACACACGTTAATCACCTTATAATTAAGTGACACGTATTGATATCCTCAGAGTTTGGAAAACCAAAAGGTTTCCGTCTGATTAGAGACACTTCTGACAAAAGCATCTTCTGATGACTAAGGTTAAAAACAAATGCTTCTTAGTTTAAATGAAAATCTGATTTCTTCAAACTCTGACTAAGTACATCTGATTCTGATGAAATCTTACTCTGGACAGTAGTCCATTTTCAGATGCTTCAGAATAAATAGAAATCTATCTTCAGCCAAGGGTTTTGTAAAAATATCATCCCATTGATGGTCCGTATCTATAAATTTTAAACATAAGATTCCCTTATGAACATAATCTCTAATAAAATGATGTTTAATTTCTATGTGCTTATCCCTATAATGTAAGATTGGATTTTTACTTAAACAGATAGCAGCATTATTATCACAAAAGATAGGAATATTACTCTCATGTATCTGATAATCTTCTTGCTGGTTCTTTATCCACAACATCTGTGTACTACATAGGGATGCAAATATGTACTCTGCTTCTGCTGTTGAGAGAGCAATTGTTGATTGCCTCTTGCTTGACCATGAGATCAGATTCTTCCCGAGAAACTGGCAGTTTCCAGAGGTGCTTTTTCTTTCCAATCTGTCTCCTGCGTAATCTGCATCACAATAACTAGAGAGAGTACTCTGATGTTTTCTCATACATCAAGCCAAGGTTAATAGTTCCTTTCAGATACCTTATAATTCTTTTAACAATAGTTAAATGAGATTCTCTAGGATCTGATTGAAATCTAGCACACAAATGAACATTGAAAACAATATCAGGTTTAGAAGCAGTTAAGTACAGAAGAGAGCTTATCATACCACGATAAAGCTTCTAAAAAACCTTTCCACTTACCTCTTCCTTTTCCAGAATACATGTTGTATGCATTGGAGTCTTAGCTGGTGTACAATCCATCATGTTGAATTTCTTCAGAAGTTCTTTGGTGTACTTTCTTTGATGAATGTAAGTAGCCTCTGATTTTTTGTCAATTTGAATTCCCAGAAAGAACTTCAATTCACCCATCAGACTCATCTCGAATTCTGCTTTCATTAGCTTAGAAAACTCTTCACAAAGAGAGGGATTAGCAGAACCAAAAATAATATCATCAACGTAAATCTGAACTATAAGCATATCATTTTTGAACATTTTACAAAAGAGGGTTGTGTCAACCTTGCCTCTGGTGAAGTTATTTTCTAAAAGAAAATTACTCAATCTGTCATACCAAGCTCTGGGAGCTTGTTTCAGACCATAGAGAGATTTTTTAAGTTTAAAAACAAAATCTAACTTTTCATAGTTTTCAAATCCAGGAGGTTGTTTGACATAAACTTCTTCTGAAATATAACCATTCAAAAATGCACTCTTAACATCCATCTAATATAAGATGATGTTATGATTTACAAAAAAGGAAATAAATAGGCGTATGGCTTCTAACTTGGTGACTGGAGCAAAGGTTTCTGTATAGTCTATTCCTTCTTGTTGACTATAACCTTGTGCAACCAGTCGTGCCTTGTTTATAACAACCTCACCCTTCTCATTGAGCTTGTTTCTGAATACCTATTTAGTTCCAATAACGTGGACACCTTTAGGCTTCTAAACAAGATCCCAAACATCGTTCTTTGAAAACTGGTTAAGTTCTTCTTCCATCGCCAGAATCCAGTCTTTGTCCAGTAGAGCTTCATCAACAGATGTTGGCTCGATCAAAGACACCAAACCCAGAAGTGTTTCTTCAGAAGGTTTGAAGGTTTATCTGGTTCTGATAGGAGCGTCCTTATTTCCCTGAATCAATTCTTCAGGGTGTGAAGTTGTAACTCTGCTTTTCTTTTGTTGTGGAGGATCATTGGGAGCAACAACAATATCAGAAGTAGGAACTTCTGAATCTTTGATTTCTTCTGCCTTTTCCTTAGGTTATGATAAACTGATCTCCAAATATGCAAACTTTTCAACTAGCTTTGACTTTTCAGAGTCAAGCTTATCATCGAATCTGACATGAATTGATTCTTCCACAATTCATGATTTTGTGTTATAGACTCTGTAGCCTTTTGAGCGTTCTAAATATCCTAACAACAAACACTTCTGTGCTTTGGAATCAAACTTGTCCAGATTCTCTTTAGTGTTCAACATAAAGCAGACACATCCAAAAGGATGAAAATAAGAAATGTTGGGATTTCTATTCTTCCACAATTCATAAGGAGTCTTACCCAAAATAGGTCTTATTGAGATTCTATTTTGAATATAACATGTTGTATTAACTGCCTCTGCCCAAAAGTACTTAGCCATGTCAGTTTCTTGGATCATGGTGCGAGCCATTTCTTGCAATGACCTATTCTTTCTTTCTACAACCCCATTCTGTTGTGGAGTTCTAGGACAGGAGAAATCATGGGATATGCCATAAGAATCAAAAAGTTTTTCAAAATATTTGTTTTCAAATTCTCCACCATGATCACTTTTGACTCTGACAATTTTGTAATTCTTTTCATTTTTCACTTGGGTGCAGAAGGAAGCAAACACAGAATGTGACTCATCCTTGTGTCTTAAGAATTTTACCCATGTCCAACGACTGTAATCATCAACGATGACTAGTCCATATTTCTTTCCGTTGACTGAAGCAGTTTTCACTGGTCCAAATAAGTCTATGTGAAGAAGTTCTAAGGGTTTAGAGGTAGAAACAACTGTTTTTGCTTTAAAGGAAGTTTTTGAAAACTTGCCTTTCAGACATGCTTCACAAAGAGCATCTGAAGAATACTTCATATTGGGCAAGCCCCTGACAAGTCCTAGCTTGTTCAATTGAGAAATTATTCTCAAGCTAACATGACCCAGACGTCTGTTCCAGACCCATTGCTCTTCTTTAACGGACATAAGACATTTTACATTCTGATTTTTCAAATCTGATAGTCTGACTTCGTAAGTACTATTTTTCCTCTTACCATTGAACAGAACTGACCCATCCTTCTGACTAACAGCCTTACAGGACGTTTGATTAAAGATAACGTCATAACGATTATCACTAAGTTGGTTAATTGACAATAAGTTATGCATTAGACCCTTAACTAAAAGAACGTTGTTGATGGAAGTTTACCATTGCCAACAGTTCCAGAGCCAATGATCTTTCCCTTCTGGTTTCCTCCGAAACCAACGACACCTCCAGACTTAAGTTCCAAATCTTGGAACATATGCCTTTCTCCCATCATGTGTCGTGAGCATCCACTGTCCAGGTACCATGACTGGTGTTTCAGTGGTGCCATCAAGGATGTTTGCAACATAGATTATCTCACTCTTAGGTACCCATTTTCTGGGTCCTTTCTTGTTAGTCTTTCCAGAGGTTCTGACACCTTTGGATTTCTGCGCAACAGGATAATTAAGTGGAATTTATGCATGATAATTAGGATTAGAAGTTTCCTTCTGTGTCTGTGTTTGTGGTGCAATAGAATCAGAACCTTCTAGTTCTGAACATTTCAGTTCGGTGCCAGCAGGCACAAAATGTTCAGACAGAGGTTTTAGTTTGATACTCAGAGTCACATCAAATGGTTTTGATGGTCCTGAATATCCCAGACCTCTACTTCCATTTCTGCTAACTCCATAGATCATTGAAGCCATCTTGCTTCTATCTATGCTTTTAGCAAGAAAGTGCTGAAAAGCTCTATCAGATCTGATTACTTTATCAGTAACAGATATGTTAGAAGTAATCTCTTCTTATAGCTTAGAGACTTTACTTTTTAGAGCAGAATTAGATTTTTCTAAGGAATTTTTTTTTTCATTTAAATCAGAAATATTTGGCTCGCTCTTAGTAGAGTTCTCAGAAACAGCCACAAAAGTCTTTTTCAGAGTTTTGTGTTTACTTAGAAGAAGTTGATGCCTTTTCATAAGTTGTGATAAACCTAATTCAAGTTCAGAACGAGATAAGGAAGAAAGTACCTCTTTGTCGTCGTCAGAGTATGATTCTTCATCAAGTGTCATTTCATCCTCTGATAAGGCTTCACTCATGCTGGTCTTTGCCATGAGTGCCACGTTGGCATATTCTTCATCAGAATCTTCTTCTTCTGACTCTGAATCATCCCATGTTGCCATAAGACCCTTTTTAGCTTTGAAAACCTTCTTAGGTTTTCTATCTTTCTTGAGCTTTGGACACTCGTTCTTATAATATCCAGGCTCCTTGCATTTGTAACAAGTAACTTCTTTTTCAGAAGCTTTCCTTTGACCAGATGTAGACTCAGGTCTACATTTTCTTCTTGGCCATCTGAACTTGCTCTGTCTGTGTTTCCACAGCTGATTTATCTTTCTTGATATGAGAAACAGTTCATCTTCGTCTGAATCTTCTTCAGATTCTTCTAAGTTCTCCTCTGCAGTCTCTTTATCTATAATCTTTTCATACTCTGTATATGAAATAGCATTTAGGATAATCGTTCTCGCTCTGTGATGATTCTTGTAGGTTTTCTTTTGAGCCTCTGAAAATGAGCTTCTAGCAATCTTTTTGACATCAAATACCAGATCCCATAGATCCAAATCAAATCCCAGAAAGTAACTTTCGATTCTGTCTTTCCAATAGTCAAATTTCTCACCATCAAAGATAGGAGGTTTCGCACTATATGAGTCTCTTTCATTATTATCAAAAGTGACATTAGAAGCATTTACGACAGCCATTGTTTTTCACACTTTGGATCGGTACTGAACACTGTTAGGTGCTCGATAAAAATTCAAACTTTTTATCTTCTCAGAACCGGAGCTCTGATGCCAATTGAAGGTGTGAAAAACACAAGAAATGGGGGTTTGAATTGGGTTTTTACAATAAAAAACGATACTTTAAAAATAATCCCCTTTACAAATAACCTCCACTTCTTGATAATAAAGCAAGAGAAACCGAAAAGAAAGAACACAATACATTTATACTAGTTCACTTGAGAAACCCTCAAGCTAGTCTAGTCCACCCGCCAAGGTGATTTTTCCTCTCTCAAACGTGGTCTTAATACACTAATCAAACTGATTAATACAATGCACAAGCTAAAGTGCAAGTGACTAACAACAATCTCTAAGACACACTAGTCTTAGACTTCTTAAGAATTCTGACCTAACCGGTCTCTTAAGGAAATCAAACATCTGTTTGAAAATACAATGCACAAGCCAAACTGCAAGTGACTAACAACACTAAAAATCACTATACTAGTCTTCCTAAACCTTCTGACCTACCCGGTCCTTTAGGGAACACAAATCTTCCTAAAGCTTAAGACCTAACCGGTCCTTTAGGAATCACAAACAATTGTTTGTTTACAATAATGATGCTTCTACACAAGCTGATAAGTAAACAGATTTAAGAACAAAATGACTTAAGAATGATAAGAACAATAAAGCGTATGAACAGTGAAGATTTTTAGTTAGCTTCATTCGCCCCTTTCTTTAAGTCTTCAAGCCTTTATATAGCCATGCATGTGATATGACCGTTGAAGGATATTTCTGACATTTCAGAATTAAGGCAACTTGAAAGAACGTGGGGGACAAATAGTACATTTACGTCCGCCCTATCTGGAGTGGAGCAGTGTGTCCTCATCGTACTGTTGTACTACTGTACCACGTTGCTTTAGTCTTCTCAACTTCCTGACTTCAGAGGCTTTTGAGAGCATGAGTTAGAAGAAGGGAAAACATAACTTGGGTCATAAGAGCTTCAAGTCTTCAGAGCCTGCAGAGCTACATCTTCAGACTCTTCAGCACTTGGTCTTCAGAACCTGTTGTCTAAGAAGCATAAGTCTTCAGCATCTGGACTTATTCATCAGAACTTCTGTCTTCAGATCTTCAGAACTTGTTTTCTTTAGACATCGTATCAAAGTCATACAGCTTCAGAGTCTTCTAAAGCAAATGCTACTGTTCAGCAGAACAAATGTAGCGCAGAAGTGGAACAATTCTCTTCTAATAACTTAGCCACACTATTTATCAGAAGCAGAACCTGTTTGTTAAATTCTCAAAATTAACAAACATTAGAATACCAAAATTGTTCATACAAATATACTTGTTTGTTATCATCAAAACTCAGAGGTATTATTGCAGAACCAAACCTTGTTTTAACAATCTCGACTGGTGATACACCTCTTGTGACCTGGCTCTAGACACCATAGCCCATAAGCTTTGACTCCTTTAGGGTATCCCATGAACATTCATTTTAGAACTCTAGGTTCAACCTTGTCTTGCCTAATGTGAGCATAGGCCACACAGCCAAATACTCTCAGCCTGTAGAGACTAGGTGGATGTTCCGACCAAGCTTCTTCAGGTATCTTCATATCTAACACAGTTGAAGGACATCTGTTTATCATATATGTTGCTGTCGAAACAGTTTCAGCCCAAAACACCTTCTTTAATTCAACACTAGTTAAAATGCATCTAACTCTTTCCAAAATAGTTCGATTAAACGTTTCTTCCAAACCATTTTGTTGTGGAGTAACTGCAGTAGTTTTGTGCCTTGCAACACATGTGGCAGCACAAAATCTGTCGAACGCCTCATTGAAAAATTCAAGGTCATTGTCGGTTCTCAACCTCTTGACCTTTCTGCCAGTATGATATTTGACCAGAGTCTTCCAACCTTTGAAATTCTCAAAAGTTTCATCCTTAGTCTTCTGGATGAATACCCATAACTTTCTAGAATAATCATCGACTATGGATAGAAAATAACTTGCTCCTGAATGTGATGGACACCTTGCATGCCCCCAAAGATTAGCGTGGATGTAATCAAGGGATCAATGAGTTCTTTGTTTGCCTTTGTTGAACTTCACTCTACAAGATTTTCCAAATACACAGGGTTCACTAAATTTCAGCTTTTCAACTTTGTCTCCTCCAAGCAAATTTTGTTTCCCCAATTCGATCAGACCCCTTTCACTAACATGGCCCAATCTCATGTGCCAAATTTCTGCCTTCGACAAAGGTTTCCTGGATGCAACATTTGTCGAACCACTTACAACTTCATCCTCAAGGGTATACAAGCCTTGTTTCTTCACGCCTTTCAAGACTTTCTTCGACCCCTTCATGACTTTTAGGATACTTTTCTCTCCCTGGAAAACATATCCCTTCTTGTCGAATTCACCAAGTGAAATCAAATTTCTCTTCAAATCAGGTACATACCTTACTTCAGTCAATAACCTTATTGACTCATCATGGAGCTTGAATCTCATAGATCCAATTCATGCAATTTTGCAAGCTTTGTTGTTTCCCAGCAACACTGATCCACAATCTTGATCACATAGCTCCTCGAACAATTCTTTGTTTGGAGTCATGTGCCAAGTGCAACCTAAATCTATAATCCACTCTTTTCTTGAGTCGCCGCTTGAAACCACAAGAAAATCATATGACTCGAAATCATCTTGAACAATGGCTGCATAGTCATTATCTTTACCTCAATGATCTTTCAGGCGTTCAGGGCACACCTTTCTTGTGTGACCCTTGTAACGCCCTGATTTATTTTATTCATTTTTCGTAATTAAAATTATATGATGTTGTGTATATGTGTGTGATTATGTGTGTTTTGGTTGAGTTTGGGTTGCCCTTAGTATGAGGTAGTGACCTTAGAATTATAGAGAATAAGGTATTGGGGGTGTGTGACCAATTGTGTAGAGATGAACGGTGTGGATAGAGAGTAATTATTAATATTAGTTAGTAATTATTTATTGGAATATTATTATATGGGTAATAATAATTATATAATTATTTTATTTAAATAATTAAGTTGGGATTAGTATATTTAAATAATTAGTTATAATTATTTTATTAATTTAAAAGTGTATAATATGAGATGAGAAATAGTAAGAGCAAAGTGGTCCATTCACGAGGTTTAGTATGGGTAAGGAAGGAAGAGCATATTAGCGGTCTAAGGGTTATAGTAGGCAAAGACGAAAATTAGAAGAAGAAAAAGTCATTGTGAACGATCGTGTTTGGAGAAAAGAGGAACGGAAGAGGGAAGCAGAGCTAGGGCTTAGAGAGCATTTAGAGAATCATCACTAAGGTAAGGGTGGGGTTCTTTGATCACTTAAGGGATGAATAATATATGTACGAGGGTGGGAAAATCGTTAGGTTCATCTCTATGCATGTCTCTAATTGTTTTGATTGTTTTTGGTTGCGTGTCGGTGTCCGTGATAATATGTAAATGGTGTACATTGACTGTTGAATTGTGAGTTTGTGTTGAAAGTGATTATAATTGATGTGTGTTGTATGATAATCATGTGATTTATATGCATTCTGGACTGTATGGTATTGAATTTCAAGAAGTTTAGGGGTCTGAGTTATGCAGAGAACGCAACTGCAGAATTGCAGTTCGCAGAAATTCGTTTGGCGAAGGACCCGTTTCGCTGGGCGAAGCGATCTCGCTTGGAGGTCGCCGGGAGAAATTGAGAGGCGAGTGAAGGGTGGAAAATAGGGTCTACTGGAATTTATATAGGGAGGAAATTCGCTTCTGCTTCGTCGGGCGAGCATTGGGCGAAAAGGGAATTTCGCCGGGCGAATAAGGATTTCGCCGGGTAAATGAGGATTTCGTCGGGTGAAGGGGAGTTCGATGGCATCTTATTGGGAGAAAATCAGGCGAGCAGAAACTGTGTTTGGCTGCCACTGGAAGGAATATAATTTTCTAAAAGTTTAAAAATTCATATCTTTTGATCCGTAGGTCCCTTTCAGTCGTCGTTTAAATCATTGGAAAGCTGGTTTCATGTACTTTATATTAAAATTATTTGACGCGTTAATTGTGTTTCTATATACGCCATGATGTGTTGAACGTTGAAATTTTGAGTTCGGTTGTGCGAATATGTGTTGTAGTTGTGGATTGCAATTGTTGCATGTTTGGGAAGGTATATGTTGCGTGTTTGACAGGTATGGTGTGATGTATTGGCTGTAAGATAGTCATATGCATTGTTCGTCGTTGGATGTTGTCTTTGATGCATAGCAAGTTTGCATAAGTTGTATGATAAGTCGTGTGCCCATGTGGGGTGTGAGCTCCTTATCCGGATTCTATGAAATAGAATCGTATTGTTGTTATGTTTGTTGAGGTAATCGTGTGCCCATGTGGGGTATGAGCGATTACGTGTGTTCATGTGCCCATGTGGGGGGGTGAACGATCACAGATGTCGTGTGCTTATGTGGGGTGTGAGAGACTCATATTGAAATTTCGACGAGAATTATAATTGTTCTGGACCGGGCCAGCGCCTGCCTTACTGTCGGGCAGGCCCACGCCCAATAACCTGCGAAGGCCCAACGAGGCCCAAAGTCGCCTCCGTGTCAGGCACGTACCAATCCCCTTGGACGTCGGACACGCGAGGTAAAGATTGTCGAGCAGAGGCATATAGCCCGTGGACGCACCTCTCCTCGACACCCACATGCTCCTCCCCACGAGAACACGTTCTCTTGTAACTTCCCATTCCCGAAAGAATCGATTTGCCCTACTTCCGGAGATTTAGGGACCGTTACACCAGGGTGAAGACCACGTGCTAGTCTTTACTACGCCACGTAAGCCCTGGCAGTTACTTGGGTTGGGCCTTGCAGTCCAGCCCAGTGTAAGTTACTTGGGTTGGGCCTTGCAGTCCAGCCCAGTGTAAGTTACTTGGGTTGGGCCTTGCAGTCCAGCCCAGTGTAAATACCCTCTCCCTTGAGAGGGTCAGGTTACGAAACATTCTAAACTCACTTCTCTATATTTTCTTTTCTCTGACCTTACCTGACTTGAGCGTCGGAGTTCCTTGCAGGTACACCCCCCCCCCCCGCCGTATCATCATCACCGGAGCTGAGGTCGGTACGACGTTGCTGGCCACTGTCTAACTGTGTGATCCAGGTACGATCAGTGGCGCCGTCTGTGGGAACCACCGCTTCCCCATTTTTCCTTCAACGATAAACCAAAGCAATTCCTCTGTTCATCACTAGTATGGCCAACAACCCGTCTGCGAACAAAGCTCTGGACACCGTCCTCGCGCAACTCGAGAACGGAAACCACCGTGAGGATAATGCTGCCCTCAACATCGAAGAAGGCGATGTAAGAGACGGGCAGACCGCCTCCCCAGATTCCAAAGACACGGCTTACGATGCTGCCCAACAGGACGTCCAGCAAGCCACCTTTCAGCTAGTTGCTCCCCCACCTAATGCAGATTCGAGCATCGTTCCCCTATTCGCCTTGGTCAACCAGACCAACCAGCTGATCATGCATCGGAATCTCAGAATTGAAGCACTCAAGCGAGGGTGAACACGACGATCTTCTCCGCGAAGACATCGTCGTCCGCTTTCACCTCGCCGTTCTCCTTCCCCGCGAAGGACTCCTCCGAAAGAATCTCGGACCCCCTCGCCTATGCGCGAGGGCCGCCGGCCACGCCTCGAGCGCACCCAGCCAGAAACCTCCCAGAAGCACCATCATTCCCTGCCTCCGAAGGAACCCAGGCACTCCTCGACTACAAAGAGGATCAAGACCGTCGAGGAGAGGCCGAGGAACCATTCTAGGAACGCCCCTCCGCGACAAGGACCTGGTCGACACTGCCGATCCCCATCAAGGTCCCCAGCCGTAAGCGATGACGATGACCAGAGGACCCCTTGTCATGGGACATCATGGACGCCCCAATCCCTGCGGTCATGGAAAATGCCCCGCCACTAGGGACCTACGACGGCCTGGACGACCCCGACGATCACGTCGAAAGTTTTGAAGCCATGCTCAACTTCAGAAATGTCAAGGGAGCAATTATGTGCAGACTTTTCCCCACCACCTTGCAGAAGGGCGCCATGACCTGGTACAAGAGTCTAGCACCCGGGTCGATCACGTCCTAGAAGCAACTAAGAGAATGCTTTACCAAACACTTCACGACATCTCGCCGACACCCGAAGACGGAGGCCGCACTAGAGAGCATGTACCAGGGGAAGAACGAGCCTCTCAGGAACTACATTGAGAGGTTCAACAGGGAGGCTGTCGAGGTCAACACGACCGACGGCATGAAGACGTTTTTAATCATTCGGGGACTACGACTTGGATCCGATTTTGCCAAGTCCGTGGGCCTCCGTAGACCTCGCCGTTTGGAAGACCACCTCCAACGAGCTCAGTCATACATCGAGTTCGAGGCAGCACAGATCGCCCTCAACTCTAGGCGAAAGGAAGGCCCCCGCGGCCGCAGAGAAGAAGACTGTCCTCCCGACGTGGAGGAGAAAGAAAGAAGGAAAGCCGCCCCCGGGACTCTCGTGAACCGGGAGGACCAGCTGGCCGGTTCACGGAATACACGTCGCTCAACGCTCCCCGCGTGAATCCTCTCCGAGTGCTCCAACTCAGAATTTTTGAAAGGAGGCGTCCGATTTCCAAAGCAAACTGCCCCCAAATCAAACACTGACAAGTCCAAGTACCGCAGGTTCCACCGGAGCCACGGACATGTCGCGGAGGACAGCATCCATCTCAAAGATGCAATTTTGATCCTGATCAAGAAAGGGCACCTAAAGAAGTACACCCAGAAGAATGACGCCCCTCGTCCCAGTGCCCGGGAAGCTCAAAACGTAGAGGAGAGGACACCTCCTCTCGACGAGAGTCGGCTGCAGGTCGCTCTCAGCGTCACTCGACCCGAAGACTTCTTTGTCCCTGAAGGCATCGAGGGACAAGAGGCAGTTCGCAGCATGTCGACAAACTTCCCCCACGAAGACCTCGTCGCTGCATGCAGCACGTGGGAAGGTTTCCCCAAGACAATGGTCATATCCGGAGGTGGTTACGAGAAGGTGTCCGTCAGGTCGATCAAGCAGAAATTTGACAAACTAGAGTCCGCAACATCGGCGAAGACCACCACTCTCGAGAAGGTGCAAGGGAAATCAAACCCCATCACCTTCTACCTTGAAGAGCTCCCAGGAGGAACGCCCAACGCCATTATCCCCCTCTTGGTGAGGGCGCAGATGGGGAATTTTGACGTTTGCAGGATCCTTGTCGACCAGGAAAGTTTGGTCGACATCATGTACGCTCACCTGTTCGGGACTCTCCAGCTCGACGAGAGACATCTGACCCCGTACGTCAGCTCAGATCTACAGGGGTTCAACGGCACCACCACCAGACCATGGGGTTACATTGAACTGATGGTCATATTTGGGGCCGAAGACACTACCCGTCAAGTGATGACCCGCTTCCTGGTGGTCGAATGTTCATCCTTCTACAACTGCATCCTCGGAAGGACCACCCTGGCCGAACTCACAGCAGTGCCATCAACGGTCCACCTCAAGATGAAGTACTAAACGGCCAGGGGACGTGTAGTTACGATGCACGGGGACATAGACGCGACCAGGAGGTGCTTCGACGCTGCAATGAAAGGCATGAGTTCCATCGACACCAAGCCCAAGACCGGAGCAAAATCATCCTCAGACACAGTACAGAGGCCTCTCCCGCGCGTTAACACGGTCGAACTCGACAGCAGGTTCCTGGACGAGCACGAAGAGGGCAGAGCAGTGGACCTCGACCTCCAGGCAGAAAACAACACGTAGCCTCACCACCCAACGCGCCCCATCCCAGACGGAGACTTCGAGCTCTTCGCCCTCGGGGACGATCCAGACTATAACGTGAAGATTGGCATCGGGCTCCCCGACCTGGCGAAGAAGAAGCTGAAGGCATGTCTCTGGGAGAATGCTGATTTGTTCGTATGGAGCGCCTCCGAGATGCCTGGCCTTGACCCCGAGGTGGCTTGCCATCAGCTCGCAGCAGACCCGGCCGTTAGGGCCATAGTTCAACGTAGGCGTAAGCAGTCTCTCAAAAAAGCGGAGGCTGCTAAAAATGCTGTAAAAGACCTCCTAGAGGCGAATTTTATTTCGAAGGCCAGGTACACGACCTGGCTGTCCAACATTGTTCTTGTCAAAAAGAATAATGGAAAATGGAGAATGTGTGTTGACTATATCGATCTTAACCGGGCATGCCCGAACTGTTACTCTTTGCCTTACATCGACCAGTTGGTCGACAATTCTGCAGGTTACAAGCTATTATCCTTCATGGACGCCTACTCGGGGTACAACCAAATCCCCATGGATAAGGTCGACAAACAGCACACGGCCTTCATGACCGAGTCAGGCAATTATTACTACAACGTAATGCCCTTCGGCCTTAAGAACGTCGGCGCGACCTACCAACGGATGATGAACAAAGTTTTCCACGGAGAGATCGGCGACATGCCCGAGGTCTATATGGACGACATGATCTTCAAATCCGTAGAAGAAGTCAACCACGCCCCGCACCTCAAGAAGGTGTTCGACACAGCGAGGAGATGCCGCATGAGGTTCAATCCGGACAAATGCACCTTCAGCATTCGGGCAGGTAAGTTCCTCGGCATCTACCTCACAGAGCGAGGAATCGAGGCCAACCCCGATAAGTGTAGGGCGTTCTACGAGATCCCAACTCCGAGCTCGAAGAAGTCAATACAATCACTGAACGGGATGCTGGCCGCCCTCTCCCGATTCGTCGCCAAATCCGCACAATACGCGCTCCCGTTTTTCAAACTTGTTCGATAAAAAGCGACATTTGAATGGAGCGAAGAGTGCGAGCAGGCGCTCCTCCACCTAAAACAAGTCCTGTCACAACCCCCGGTCCTCTCACGGCCTGAGAAAGGGGAGACACTGTTCTTATATCTCATAATCACGAGTGAAGCGGTCAGCGCTGTCCTCATCCGGGAAACCCCAGACGGACAGAAGCTGATTTACTTCACGAGCAAAGCCCTCCAAGGTCCCGAGCTCAGGTATCAGCAGATCGAGAAAGTCTCTCTGGCCCTCGTCACCACGG
Organism: Lathyrus tuberosus; assembly: GCA_022829125.1. NCBI lineage: Eukaryota > Viridiplantae > Streptophyta > Magnoliopsida > Fabales > Fabaceae > Lathyrus > Lathyrus tuberosus. Next base: position 6,638,902 of record JALAZF010000297.1, on the reverse strand, counting down.
CCAGGAGGCTGCACCATTACTTCCTAGCCCACACGGTTGTCGTAAGAACTGAACAGTTGATAAGGCAGCTCCTTGGACGACCAGATATGGCGGGAAGGATGCTCAGGTGGTCGCTCGAACTCGCCGAATTCGACATCCAATATGAGGGAAGGAAAGCCCTAAAGGCTCAGGTATTGGCCGACTTTCTGGTGGAGATGACCATCCCGGTACCTTCGACCAAGGGATCCTAAAAGTGGACGATCTATGTCGACGGAGCATCCAGCATGAAAGGGAGCGGGGCGGGAATTATCCTTGAAAACAAGGAAGGCATCCTGATCGAGGTCTCCCTCGAGCTATCCTTCCCGACGTCGAACAACCAGGCAGAGTACGAGGCTTTCCTCGCCGAGCTTCGGTTTGCTGAGGACCTTGGCGCCAAGGAAGTAAAAATCTTCACTGACTTCCAGCTCGTAGCCTCACAAGTCCAAGGTGAGTACCAGGCCAAGAACGACACCCTCATCGAATACTTGACCTTGGTGAAAGAAAAGATGAAAAAATTCACCTCCGCAGAAGTAACCCACATCCCTCGCGAGCACAATACCCGAGCAGATGTCTTGTCTAAATTGGCGAGCACAAAGAAGAAAGGCGGAAACAAATCTGTCATACAAGAAGTGCTTTCCTGCCCAAGACTCGACAAACCCGTTCCGACGGCAAACGTGAACGCCATTGGGGACAGCAATTGCAGGATGACCCCGGTATACGAGTACCTCACGACGGGCAAACTGCCCGAAGATTCCAAGGAAGCGGGGATGGTCAAGCGATGGCCTTGCTCGTACACAATAGTCGAGGACAAGCTATACCGCCGCGGGATTTCTATCCCCCTCCTCAGGTGCGTCGAGGAGACCAGGGTCCCCAGTATACTCCAGGAAATCCACGAGGGAATCAATGCACAACACCTCGGCGGGCAATCCTTAGCCCGTAAGGCTATCCGAGCAGGGTATTACTGGACCACCATGACACAGGACGCCAAGGAGCACGTCAAGAAGTGCGATAGATGCCAGCGACACGGGGACATACACCTCACTCCCCCTAACGAGCTCAAAACATTGTCGTCCACGTGGCCATTTGCGTGGTGGGGAATGGATATCCTCGGACCTTTTGTTATGGGATCATACCAAAACAAATACCTCATTGTCGGCGTGGATTATTTCACAAAGCGGATCGAGGCGGAAGCCCTGGCCAAAATCACGCCCTTCAACATACTCCGCTTCTACAAAAGGAACATCCTCGCCCGGTTCGGCGTGACCCAAGCGATCGTCACCGACAACGGGACACAGTTCACCGACAAGAACTTCTAAGACTATTTTTGTATATATGGTTTGTTGCACTTATCAATGCTTTATGGTAAATATCGTGCGAATAAAACCCGCTTTGTTTGTAAATACGTTTACTTTACGTTTTAGAGTATATATTGCATATCGTGTAAATATCAATGAGTTTAATTGATTTTCTCTCATTTTTGTAGGTATCCAATCAAGGATGTCTTGCCATTGTTGTATAGAGCATTGAATAAGCTTTCCAGCGCTTCAAACCGTGCGTCAAACGGAGTTACGGTTCAAAAGTTACGAATAAAACAGTGCAGAATTTTTCTGCAGACTGGTGTGCTGTGCCTCTGCTCCGCCGGGCGAAGCAGCGGCGGGCCGGGCACTCCAAAAGTGTGGAAAAGTTATAGAATAGCCGCCTTACACCGCCGGGCGACCCAGAATTCCGCCGGGCGAAACTGGGCGGACAGAAACTCCATTAAAGGCCCAAAAACACAATTTTTAGGGATGGGTTTTGATATTTTTGGTTCGAAATCCATCCAATAGCAGTTTTTGAGTAGAATTAGGCTAGAAAACACATTGGAGCATGCATTAGGATGATCCGGAGTCGAATCCTTCATCAATCGGAGCCGACAACTCATGAAATGTTTGGTTTTTCTCCATTTCTTCTCTATGTATTTCTCTATTTGTTGGATTATGTTTGTATTGTTACTCTAAACCTATGCACATGTATTGATCATGGTTGTATAATATATATGCTTTACAAATCATTATCGATGTCTTCCTTGATCTTTTTGCATTTATGTTTGGATTTGTGTTGTGTTAGAGATAAACATCACGAATCTTGATTAAGGATGGATATCTATTGTCTAGATGCTAGAGATAGATTTTGATAATAATATTTATGGTGTCGAAACTTAATGTCTTCCGTGTTTCGAGGCGTCGTGCGCGAGAGTTACGGCGAGAGTGATACGGTTGCTCTCTCAGCTCAGTGTGCCAGAGATGGACACTGTTGTGAGCGATATGTGATGATTTTGATGAGTATTGTATGTGTCGCTCCCGGGATTTTCATCCAAGTACAAACGCGAAAGTGGCACCAAACAGAGTCGCCAGCAATGTGTATTTATCCCAAGAGAGGGAAAGGAAACACTGCATAAACCTGAAGGAAAGGATAGAGCATGGTCTTGCGACCAAGAGAACTGGGTTCGGGAGTCGGTTACGCGAGAGGAAGGTATTAGCACCCCCTCGCGTCCATCGTACCCGATGGGATCCACGCTTGCTTGTTTCGATCAAAGGGTGATAGAAAAGAATACTGGAAAAGGAACGAAAAGAGAACTGGAAAAGGAACGAGAAACAAATGTAGGGAAAATAAAAGAAGTGCTCGCATGGGCCCTACCCCACTGCCTACGTATCTCATCGGGAACATGAGAATCAGAGCGACGTAGTTCCCCTCACTAGGGATGGATTGTCTGTGTTTTTTTAGAGAACGGCTTACGTCCTAGCTCAGGTGTTGCAGGCTCGCTGGTCCGAGTGCGTTACCATCTTGAAAGAGAACGAGTAGAAGCGCGTTCGTGCGTTGAGAATGAATGAGATGAGAAAAGAATTCCCGAAGGAAAGACGTTATTGTTTGTTTTTGTCTTTTAGAAGGAAGTGTTTTGGATTTGTTTGCATATGACAGTGTATCCGGATCTTAGTCATTGGAATGTGTACATTCTCACATTCCAAGATGGAATGGGTAAGAAAGCACACTAAGAGTGAAGAAGACCCTCACACTTAGTTCCAATTATCAAGGTTCAAACACACTAGCATACTTGTGTTTATTAAGTGTTTTGTTGATTATGAAGTGAAGAAGTGTTTTTTATTATTTGCACCTTCAACAAGTATTGCATTTAAGTCCCTCATACAAGATCAAATATGTAACACATTGACCCAAGATGGGCTATATGCTACACATTCTAAGATTACAAGAGAAGACCCCTTATAATCTTTTCTTTATATGAAAGGCCTAAATGCAATAAATGCCTACCTTTATTATATGTTTTGAATTTTCTTTGAGATGAGAAAAGAGACTCAAGGGAGAAAAGGTAGAAATCTATATGGACTAAGACACCCCCTAGTGTTAGCATGCTTGGAGATCCTATGGTTAGTGAGGTTTAAGAAACCTAACCTAAAAGAAAGGAGAAGAAAGAAGGAAGAATACAACTTACTTCCAAAATGGAAGCTAAGTTGATTCTAAAAAGGGAAGAAAGAAAGTTATGAACACAAAGCACTATTAAATGCTTAGACAATCACAAATTGAATGATTAAAAAGTGAAGTAAGAAGTTAGAATGTGGAAGCATATCCACACTCAATTGGCTTACCCTTAGCCCCTGAAATGGTTAGCACAATTACTTACAAGTAAAGTAAGAAAATATAATGAACCAATCAAACTCAAACAAGTTGACAAACAAAGTAAAATGAGATTGAATGCTATACATGCTTCCAAGTCAGAATGTAACTCATATTTACACAACCTAATGTTATCCTAAATGAGCATACCAAATCATGCAAACAAAATCTCAATCCAACAAGAAGCAAAGAAGAAAAGGTGAAGTGATGTGAATGTGGTTCATACTTGTGAAACAAGTGACTTAAGGTGCAAGATAAACATCAAACATGCAAAGATGAAACCCAAATGTCACAATCAGAAGTCAATTAACATGCTATACATCCTCAAACAAAACCACAACTCATGGCACAAGTGCCTTCATGATCAAGCAAACCAAACATGAGGCATGCATTCACAAAATGACCAAGTTAAACTTCATGCTTCAAACAAATAGCAAACATGCTTCAAAAATTATGACTTTCACCAATCAAACACCTTAAACACATGCCATTAACATATCAAGTCCACAAGCAATGAATCAGAACCAAAGTCACTCAACAATTAGGTCAAAGTCTCATGGAAGTTTCATGTATTCATGCTCAAAGCAACACATCAAAAGTCATCCAAAAAAGACTTAAAAATCATCTCATAAATCTCAAACATACCTCAACATATTGTGACCACACTGCAAAAAGAAAGGCATCAAAATCATTTTTTATGATCAAGAACAAAAATGCACAAAATTATATGTCACATTAAGTATGCATACAAATGGAAATTCAAAAGAAATAATGGAACAGGGGCAAAATGGTCATAAAATCAGAAAATAAAATCATGAAAAATTTCCTAAATGTTTTAAGAATACACATGAATTTTTGTGGAATTTTGTGATATGTTTTGGTATTTTTAAAAATTAATTATGAAACGTGTAGCAAAAATGAGAAATAAAATGAAATGGAACTAAAGCAGGGGGGTATGAACATAGCAAAGTCACAGTTCAAAATCATTGGGCTTCAATACATGGGGGGTGTAATTATCAATCTGAATAAGGTCCAATTCAGCGCATAACACAATAGCAAGCATGCACTTTAGTCAACGAGAGTCAATACATTCCAAGCCATCAGATTAAGTCATAGTCAAACGAAAGTCAAAGTAAACCAAATCAACGCGCACATGTGAATGACCACACAACATACAATGCACCACACCACAAAATGCTTAAGTGAAATCAGAAAAACGCACGTGAGGAGCACATGGATTTTAATGTGCTGTCATCATACAAGCCTTACGATCTTGGAAAATGGACGGGCATGATTAAAACAAGACAAACCCTAGCAATTACAGTCACCGGCCGGAGGTGACCTCCGGTCACCTTCTCCGGTGAACTACCACCGTCTGCAACCTCCAATTTTCCAGAATTCCACAAATGATATACCAAAATGAAGAGGAAGTAAAGGAGAACATGGATCCAGTGATAAAACACACAAAAAGTTCATGAAATGAGAGAATCGAACAGAGGAAAATTTGCCCTAACTTTTCAACTATGCCTCTAAAGGCCTATCAACTAGCCAGACAAGTTCTTGAGCTTATAAGAAGCTTCAAGAACCTGAAAACATCTTCACATCAACTCTATAATGGTGGAAATTCGTACCTGAAGATTTGAGACCTTGAGATATTCTTCAGAAAACCAGAGATCCTGCTTCCTCTTTGAGCTACTTTTGGCCAAATAAAGGCTTAGATGCAGTGGTTGATGATGATTCAGTGGAAAGAAAATGGAACCAAACTTCAAAACCAGTTGCAATGTGATGAAATTGAGATAGAATCAGAGAGAGTGTTGAATTGAAAAGGACGAAGTGAAGCTCGAGAATTAGTTGAAATGGTGAGATTGAGAGAGAAGAAGAGAAAGTTTCTGAAGTGAATATGTGAAAAATGAAGTTGAAATGAAAATGTGAAGTGAGATTTTGTTTTATAGTAGGCTTTAACCACGGTTAAACTGAGTGAGGTTAACTGAGTTAAAGTGGTTATGCTGAGTCCACCCTAACTAACTGAGCCAAGTTAGTTAGGGCGAGTTATCCATGGCTGTGATATGGTGAGGTTAAGCTTATGACAGTTGTGGTGAGGATGAGAGTGAAGCTGGGATGATGAGGTTATGTTATGCAGCATGTCATGGCATTGCTTATGGTACAAGTTTCTCCTTTGAAAACCTTCCTTCACAATGTATGATGGCTGATATGCATAAGTATGGTCATAAGGATGTTTGTTCAAATGAGGAAATAAAGTACATGAAGTGTTTGTGGGATTACTGAACCAAATCGTGTACACAGCCTACTAACATCATTTACTGCATCAGTGATAATTATGGTACTTTGCCAATGAAATTCTCCCTACTTAATGGATGATTTGATGAATTCTTGGGGTCGTTGGAGAGAGGACACATAGTAGAACATGTTTGGTATGAAAAATGAATTGAAATGAGGCTTGAAATAAGTTGCAAAATGACTTATAACATCCACATTTGGGACTGATAGAAGGGCGTGGCAACTGGTTGGTTGACAAGGCATCTTGGCACCTGGGTTTTCAGCATAATCATAGCAAATTGGACTCAACATAACTTCTCAACCTTTGGTCAAATGAAAAAATCATGAACACCAATTTTGAACACCTCACATAGAGGAACAACTTTCATGTTGAAAGATTTTCCATTTGAGGACTTTAACCATGAGAAAAATAGGCGAATATATGGCACACCAACTGTTTGTTAAAATGACTGCGCGCGTGCCCTGAAAATCTTGGTCATGACCTAGTTTTGAACCTACTTTGCTCAAACTTTGATCAATCATATCTCACTCAATTTTTATCCAATGGAGATGTTCCACACATGGATGTGAAGCTTAAAACAAGATCTTTTGTTGTGGCCTGGTGGAATTTTCATTTGGTGCTTCAATTTTAAATGGCCTTGGTTCAAACTCTGATGCAAAATGGCCAAAACTTGCTATTTTTAGTAACCCTACTTCATCCAAAAATGGCAACTTTCCACATCTTGATTTTTTCATGATTCCTTTGGAGTTTCTTGATCAAATTTTGTACATTGGGCATATGTAACATGAATTTCATGATTTTGGGCTCAAAAAGTCAAGAGTTGACTTTTTCCTCTGATTATTTGACTTTGCCCCAATTTCTCTGATTCTTGATCTTTCTTCCAATTGAACCACTTCTAAAACCAATTGAGATGCAATTTTCCACATACATACACTTAAGGACATATGGAATACCATGACATCAAGTTTTGTTCAAAAAAACAGAGATACCCTGATTTAATTGGAAACCCTAGTTTTGACCCCCTCTGGTTAGGAGGAAATTGCACATCTTCCAAATCCAAATTCCTCAGAGTATGTTGTGTATCCTCTTAAAGGATGATGAGAAATGCCACTTGAGAATGATTTTGAATCAATGAGCTATCTCTTTTGAGGGTTTTCCTTCAATTTTTGAACCTCTTGCATAGTGAAAGATGTAGTGCTTCAATCTCCCATTGAATCTCACTTCCTTGAGGTTTTGGAAGATCAATTGAGATAGTATGAGACATGAGAGACCTCTTGGCTTGCCTAGAGCCAACTTGATTGACCTTTTTGTGCTTTGAATGATTCCTTGATTGTCCACCTTCCACTTGATCACATGCCCTGATGGTAAGAAGGATGCCATGCTTCATTTTTCTATGTTAAATGCAATGTAATGTTAATGAGGTGGATATGATATGATAAATGATAATGCCATGCTATGATGACAAAAGGGGAGAGCAAATTTTGGGGTATTACAGCTGCCCCTATTCAAGCGCTGTAGACCTGAATGCCTGAAAGCAATTGCTTTCGGATTTTCAAGGTATATAGTGATTGAATACCAAAAATAACCAAAAATTTGCTCTGGGTGAAGAAGAAAAGGGATATAAACCCAACGAGACTGCTGGATTGAATCCTCGATGAAACGTCGGAGAGATCTGTCCTTTGAACGATGCCAGACGACTACTGGCTTGCCACGCTGATGGTGGACTTTAATACTGTCTTTTATGCAATTCCAGACGACTACTGGCCTGCCACACTACTGGTGGACTTTGGAAATGTCTTTTGAACGACGCCAGACGACTACTGGCTTGCCACACTACTGGTGGACTTTAATAATGTCTTTTATGCAATTCCAGACGACTACTGGCCTGCCACACTACTGGTGGACTTTGATAATGTCTTTTGAACGACGCCAGACGACTACTGGCTTGCCACACTACTGGTGGACTTTGATAATGTCTTTTGAACGACGCCAGACGACTACTGGCTTGCCACACTACTGGTGGACTTTGCAGCTTCGTGCCACCCGAAGATGGACTTTTGCCAATCCACTGTTGGACTTTTGCCACCCGAAGACGGACTTTTGCCAATCCACTGTTGGACTTTTGCCACCCGAAGACGGACTTTTGCCAATCCACTGTTGGACTTTTGCCACCCGAAGACGGACTTTTGCCAATCCACTGTTGGACTTTTGCCACCCGAAGACGGACTTTTGCCAATCCACTGTTGGACTTTTAGAATTTTAAAATCGAATTACTCTCTGCCTCTGCGCCAGACATCTCTGCCGACTCTGCTGAGGAACCACAATCAATGATTTAATCTCGGAGACTCCTAAAGGATAATATCTCTGCTGGCGAATGGATGAACAATCCGTCTGCTTCGAATTGTCAAGCTTGCCAAAAATAAATTGGACTTTAAGATATGAGGGAATGACGACTCTGCCAGGAATTATTCCATCTGTTTGGGGGAATGAATTCTGGTCACAGCGATTCCGCTGGGGATGAGAATTTTTAAATGACGTCCTGCTGGGGAAATGAGCCATTAAAACTCTGCTTGGGGATTTATTCAACCCAAGATCCTTTATAGGGATTATCAACCTTCTGACCCGGCTGGGGAAAGGCTGTACCATCCTTGTTGAGGAATAGATTCTGTCGATCTGATAAACCTCTGCGGAGAGAACAACAACTCAGCTGGAAGTTGCTGACAAGATTCGATGCTGACCTCTGTGGGGATACCATGGCCAGAGATACGATCTTGCTGGGTATCAGGGCTACTCTGCCAGGGATATGCAAATCCTGGTTAGAACATTCCACTGCAACTTGCTAGGAAAGAGTCCTTAGAGATCTGTTGGGGAAACCCAAAGCAAATCCACAGTAGTCTGCTGAAGAATATGACTGTCGAGCTTAGGATAAGTACTACAATGCCCCATGTTAGGCGAGCTTCCCTTTAGACAATTCCGTTAGGGATGACGGGTTTATAACAAACTCTGCTGGAGAAAACTGCTTTAAAGCGTCTCGTGTTGGGGAATGCCTTTCGAGAGGATTTTACAGAAGACCAACTGTCCTCAAACTCTACTGGGGATGATCAACACTTCATGCTGGGGAACCAAACAATTTGTCCCCGAAGAGGATGTCATAAGAGGATCTTACAGAAGATTTATCTTCTTCAAACTCCTGCGACTTCGCTGGGGATAATGACCATCAGTTTCGGTGTCGACGAGACCCTTCTTTTGGGGAACCTGTGACCGTTATCGACACAGAAAAGCTTGTAGTTGTTGGAAGTACTGAATGAGAGAATCGACTTAATAAGATACAACGATACCCAGTTGAACTTAATTCACTGAGATCGACCCGATGAACGCCGATCTCCTTACCCATAATTGCCCCAGTCTTTTGCGTGGGGTGATTTATTGCTAGTCTTGTGCTTAAAATCATCTGCACCTGCTACCTGCAACAAAAGAATATGCCCACATGCCCCGAATATTGCGTGGCTAGAATCCACCATCCGGGAGTATTCAACATTCGAAGTAATTTCAAATATTTTTTCTGCGCATGTTATTGCAAGGCTGCCATGTTTTCAAATGCAATGTTTTATCAACAATTAGGACGTTTTTGCAAACAAAGCAATAAAACAAAAATAGAAAGCTTTTTATTGAAATTCAATTTATTGACTGAGAGCCCAGAATAGGCAATTACATCTGGAAGCAATCCCTGGAAAGAGGTGATCGCTGAAAATTGAGAAAAGAAACTATCCTAATGGCAATGTGAAAACGGAATTCCACTGAGTTTCCATTCTGTTATGACCAGTATGTCTTCAAAACTCCCCGACCTTGCCTTCTGAGGAATGATCAGACCGATTCCTATCCTTCAGAACGTCAGTTGTTCAAACGGTAATGGGTACAGATAACTCAGACTGTAGTCATTCGCTTAAATCCCTCTTTTGTGTGGACCGCCCTTTCAGGTTTTCGATCCACCAGGATACCCTTTTTTGCCTAAGTTGCCCTTTCGGGTTTTCAACTTACCGGGTGTACAATTTTTTCAATTATATCCCTAATTTTTTCCCGAACCTTATTCTGTTTTTGGTTCGCCGGGATGCCCTTTTTTGCCTGGATTTTTTTTTTATTATCCAGCGGGTCTATTCATGCGAAGTATTTTTTGACTACGTCCGAGTTGACAGGGGATGAAAAGTCTTCGCCATCCATGGTTGTAAGCAATAAAGCTCCGCCCGAAAAGACCTTTTTAACCACGAACGGACCTTCATAATTAGGAGTCCATTTGCCCCTGTGATCTGTATTGGGAGGAAGGATCCTTTTGAGTACCACATCTCCGACTTTATAAATCCGAGGACGTACCTTCTGGTCAAATGCCTGCTTTATTCTGCGCTGATATAGTTGCCCATGGCATACAGCCGCCAATCGCTTTTCCTCAATAAGGCTCAACTGATCAAATCTGGCTCGTACCCATTCAGCTTCATCTAGCTTAACATCCATCATGACTCTGAGGGACGGAATCTCTACTTCAACCGGTAGCACTGCCTCCATACCATATACAAGTGAGAATGGGGTTGCCCCAGTGGACGTGCGTACCGACGTTCGATACCCATGCAAAGCAAATGGTAACATCTCATGCCAATCTTTGTACGTGACAACCATCTTCTGTACAATCTTCTTGATATTTTTGTTGGCCGCTTCGACCGCGCCATTCATCTTTGGGCGGTACGGAGAAGAATTGTGGTGTTCGATTTTGAAGTCCCGGCATAACTCAGCCATCATCTTATTGTTCAAATTAGAACCATTATCAGTAATGATTCTTTCGGGAACTCCATATCGGCAAATGATATCCCGTTTTAAGAAACGAGCGACCACTTGTTTTGTAACATTGGCATAAGACGCGGCTTCAACCCATTTGGTGAAGTAATCAATTGCCACCAAGATGAAACGATGACCATTGGAAGTTGTAGGCTCAATCTTTCCGATCATATCAATGCCCCACATGGCAAACGGCCAAGGCGACGACATGATACTCAACGGATTTGGAGGTACATGTACTTTATCTGCGTAGATCTGGCATTTATGGCATTTGCGGGCATATTTGCAACAATCTGACTCCATAGTCAACCAATAATATCCCGACCTTAACAACTTTTAGCCATTGCATGCCCTCCGGCATGGGTACCGAAAGAGCCTTCGTGCACTTCAATCATCAACAAGTCTGCTTCATGTCTATCCACACATCTAAGCCGGACCGTGTCAAAATTCCTTTTATACAGCACGCCATCTTTGTTCAGGAAGAAACTACCAGCTAACCTTCTCAACGTCTTCCTGTCTTTGGACGATGCCCCGGACGGGTACTCTTGACTTTTCAAGAAACACTTAATGTCATGAAACCATGGCTTGTCATCAGACGTTGCATCGACCGCAAACACAAATGCTGGTCTGTCAAGGCGGGATACCTCAATCTTAGGTACATGGTTCCATCCTTGCACTTTGATCATGGAAGACAAAGTGGCCAAGGCATCAGCGAACCTATTCTCATCTCGAGGAATATGGTACAGTTTCACTGTTGTGAAAAATGTCAGCAATCTCCTCGTATAATCTCTATACGGCATTAGATTTGCTTGGTGCGTGTACCAACTCCCTTTCACTTGATTGATTACCAAAGCTGAATCACCGAATATATCAAGGGTTTTAATCCGTAGATTAATCGCCTCCTCGATCCCCATTATACAAGCTTCGTACTCTGCTTCATTGTTGGTGCATCCGAAAGTTATTCGTGCAGTGAAAGGCATATGAACACCTTCCGGCGTGATAAGAACCGCTCCAACTCCTCACCCATTCATATTGACAGCCCCATCAAACATCAAACTCCATTTGGATTCAGGGTCTGGCCCCTCCTCCGGAAGTGGTTCCTCGCAGTCTTTAGCTTTGAGAAACATGATGTCTTCATCAGGGAAGTCAAACTTCATGGGTTGGTAATCATCAATCGGCTGTTGCGCAAGATAGTCGGACAAGATACTTCCTTTGATGGCCTTTTGTGAAGTGTACTGAATGTCATACTCTGTCAAGACCATTTGCCACCGTGCAACTCTGCCTGTCAATGCTGGTTTCTCGAAAATGTACTTGATAGGATCCATTTTTGAAATCAACAAGGTTGTGTGCCTAACCATATATTGCCTCAATCGCTTAGCGGCCCATGCAAGCGCACAGCATGTCTTTTCAAGCATTGAGTATCGGGACTCACAATCATTGAACTTTTTGCTCAGGTAGTAAATAGCATGCTCCTTCCTACCTGTCTCGTCATGTTGACCGAGAACACAACCCATGGAACCTTCAAGCACTGTCAGATACATTATCAGCGGTCTCCCTTCAACTGGAGGCATTAGAATCGGAGGTTCCTGCAAGTATTCTTTTATCTTATCGAATGCCAATTGGCAATCGTCATTCCACCTGACCGTCTGATCTTTCCTTAACAATTTAAATATTGGTTCACACGTGGCTGTTAGGTGAGATATGAACCTTGCAATGTAGTTCAATCTACCCAAGAAACCACGAACCTCTTTTTCTGTTCTCGGTTCAGGCATTTCTTGTATTGCTTTCACCTTGGCAGGATCAACCTCGATTCCTCTTTCGCTCACAATGAAACCTAACAACTTTCCAGAACGCACCCCAAACGTGCACTTGTTTGGATTTAATCTCAGACGAAACTTTCTCAACCTTTCAAACAGCTTTTTCAGGTTAACCAGATGTTCCTCTTCTGTTCTCGACTTGGCAATCATATCATCTACATAACATTCGATCTCCTTATGAATCAAGTCATGAAACAATGTCACCATCGCCCGCTGGTACGTTGCCCCTGCGTTTTTCAACCCAAAAGGCATTACTTTATAACAATAAGTACCCCACGGAGTAATGAACGTGGTCTTTTCCATATCTTCAGGTGCCATCTTGATCTGGTTGTACCCGGAGAAACCGTCCATAAATGAGAACACTGAAAACTGAGCTGTATTATCGACCAGCACATCAATATGAGGTAGTGGAAAATCATCTTTCGGGCTAGCTTTATTAAGATCTCGATAATCCACACACATTCTCACTTTTCCATCTTTCTTCGGTACTGGCACGATGTTGGCTACCCATGGAGGATACTTTGTCACAGCAAGAAAACCAGCATCCCACTGCTTCTGGACTTCCTCCTTAATCTTTAAAGCCATGTCGGGGTGAGTCCGACGAAGTTTCTGCTTGACTGGCGGACATTCTTCTCTCAATGGTAGCCTGTGCACGACAATATCCGTATCCAACCCCGGCATGTCTTGATACGACCAGGCGAAGACGTCAACATACTCGCGCAACATTTCCGTCAAAGTTTGCTTCACATCTGCTTGCAAGCTGGCACCAATCCTGATCTCTTTCTTGGCGTCCTTGGTACCAATATTGATGATTTCTACAGTCTCCTGATGAGGCTGGATGACCCTTTCCTCTTGTTTCAACAATCTGGCCAGTTCTTCAGAAAGTTCACAATCTTTCCCATCCCCTTCTTCGGCTTGATAAATCGGATTGTCAAAGTCATACATGGCCATATCAAAATCGTTATCAGTGGTATCCGGAGGATCAAGTCTGCATGAACGGGTTCATGCCTTATTTTAGAATTTATTTTTAAGCAAAACAAAAGAAAATGAAACATTGCCATTTTATATTTTTTTGTGCAAAAATAAAAACTGAAAGACAGAGAACAAAATTTGATTGCAAAACGTCCTTTATTAATGATTAAACATTGCAAATGCAACCATGGTGGCCCTACAAATGAATCTATACGCCTTGGGCAGAGCGCAAGATTTTGTCATGCATTATGGTTAGAAAAAACAAAGAAAAATTACTCTGTCTGAAGAGTAACCCGGATGACTTCTTCAATGGACCAGTTTTGCACTTGTTGTCCCGGAGCACGAGGGCGTACCCAGTTGTCCAGGTCACAATTACTGTCAACACTATCCTCTGTGGCTGCACAAGACTGGTCCGTGTAGATAATTCCCCCACTATTGAAAGTAATGGGTCCCCTGCTCCCCGCATCTGAAGTTGTAGAGGGATGATAACCAATACCAAATTTGTCTTCCTTCATTGGGGTCTCTATCAACCTGCCCCAACCTTGGGCGTTGCCTGCCCTGACGACTTCGACAGCTTGTTTGTAAGATGAAATGGAGGTACCAGCCCCAACTGGTACAGAAGAAGACTCAGGTGCATCGTCAATATTGACTGCTTCAAATGATTGGCACAGCATCTCATGAATTTCCCCATCCATTTCAATGTACTTGAACGTGGACAAGTGACTCACAAAGATGTCTTCTTCCCCGCACACTGTCACAACCTGCCCTTCAAACTCATACTTCAGCTTTTGATGTAGAGTAGAAGTAACAGCCCCGGCTCCGTGAATCCAAGGGCGTCCCAATAGGCAGCTATATGCAGGTTGTATGTCCATTACATGGAACGTGGATTTGAATACCTGTGGTCCAATTTGTACGGGCAATTCCACCTCACCAAACACAGATCGTCTACTTCCATCGAATGCTCTGACCACCAATTCACTAGGCCTTAAGATCAAACCGTCAACTTCCAGCTTCATTAATGCCTTCTTGGGCAAGACATTGAGTGATGAACCAGTGTCTACCAGTACATGAGATAACACTGCGCCCTTACACTCCATCGTGATATGCAAAGCCTTATTATGGTTTCTTCCTTCAACAGTCAAATCTCTACTTGTAAATCCCAAGCCATGGCTAACATTGACATTGGAGATTACGCCCTCGAGCTGATTAACAGTAATTTCTTGTGGCACGTACGCACTCTTCAACACTTTCAACAACGCCTGCCGGTGCGCATCAGAGCACATCAATAGTGACAGGATTGAAATCTTTGAAGGGGTCTGATTCAGTTGGTCCACAATCTTATAATCGCTTTTCTTGATTATCTTCATAAATTCTTCCATTTCCTTATCAAAAGTAATCTTTGTCTCTGCTTCAGGTGTGGGCGCATTTTCAACCACCTGTTTACCTTTAGCCTTTGCTGCGGCTTCTACCTCCTTATCACTTCTCAAGGTTTGGGGAGCGAACAACCTTCCACTCCTTGTAAAGCCCCCTACACCCCCTACATTATCAATATTTGGGCTGATTGATGATTCAACTTCCTGCTTTTTACCTTCGTAATATACATCTGCCCCATAGTGCCATGGGATAGCTTTCGTAGATGTGAACGGAATTGGTCCTGGCACCGTGATAGTGACAGGACTGGGCCCTTCTGGCGCAACACTCGCCACGGGAACTGCATTGACCGGCATTTGAATCTCAGCGGGAGTGTAATAGATGGTCACGGTTGATATCTCATCAGTGTCTTTCACGGCTCTGTCGAACTGTAGACATCCTTCATCGATCAGATTCTGTAAACCCATCTTCAACTTATCACAGCCGTTCTCCTGATTCATACACTCAGAGCAATCTTGATTACAGCCCGGGAACACCTGTCCCTTCAATAAACGATCTTTTACAACCAACAAAGAAGTTTTCACTTGATGAACGTCTAACACCAAATTCAATCTCCTCCCATCTTCAATAGCGTACACATTTGCTGCGCTATGATCAGGCATGGGATGCTGAGTAATATTAGGAGCGGGAGAGAAATTAATGGCTTTAGCATCAATCAAATCTTGTACTTTATGATGGAAAGCCCAGCATTTTTCAATGGAGTGCCCCTGAGCACCTGAGTGGAACTCACAACGAGCATTAGCATCGAAGTTAGGTGGCAGGTTTCCAGCAACCGGAGCTTTCATAGTACGGAGTTCTACCAACTTTAACTCGAGTAGCCGGGGCAACAGCGCGGCATAAGTCATAGGGAGAGGATCCATCTTACGATCCCTCTGTCTAGACCTTTGCTGGAAAAAAGGTTGTTGCTGTTGAACTTGTTGTTGGGGTTGTTGTTTCTGAACAGACGGTGTGGGGATTGTCACAGCATCTACCTGATAATAAGCTCGAGAACGCCCTCTGCCTCGTCCTCTAAACACAGCATTCGTATCACCTTCTCTTCTTTTCTGGTTACTAGCGAACGGTTTCTTCGTCCCCGAAGAGCCAGCCCCACTCACATCCTGGATCTTTCCAAGCTTTAACAGACTTTCTATTCTTTCTCCCGCAATCACAATATCAGCAAATCCAGTCGACGGACAAGCAGCTAATCTGTCAAGATAGGCCCCTTGCAAGGTGCCCATGAACATATCTGCCATTTCTCTGTCTGACAAGGGAGGTTGAACCTGGGCAGCCATTTCCCTCCACCTCTGTGCATATTCTTTGAAACTCTCCTTGGCATTCTGGGACAATCCCTGCAATTGAGTGCGGTTGGGCGCCATGTCAATATTATACTGGTATTGCTTCAGGAACGCTTCTGCCAGATCTTTCCAATTCTTCACAGCAGCCCTATTCAACTTCATATACCAGGTCAAGGACGCCCCCGCCAGACTGTCCTGAAAATAGTGCATCCATAGCTTCTCGTCATCCGTATGGGCTGAAATCTTCCCAAAGTAAGCTTGAAGATGCGTTTGGGGACACGCATTGCCGTGATACTTATCAAAAGTGGGAGGTTTGAATTTAGGGGGAATTCTGACTCCTGAGACCAGCCCCAAGCTGGTAACATCAATACCCATAGAGTTCTTGCATTCTATGGCCCTGATCTTCTCTGCTAACTCATCATACCTTCGATCCCCTTGATTACCCACATCAGCATCCAGCAGAGTAAATTGGTCTTCCAGAGTATCTTCAAGAGTAACACCAGCATGCCTACCATTTCCATTACCCCGATTGTTACCACCAGGAGGAGGGTTGCCACCGGGAGGAGGAATGCCATGTCCCTGTGAATTGTCATGATGATCACCTTCGGGCCCATTGTCGGGACGCTCTACCAGAAGCCTCAGTCTCTCCTGATTTTGCGCCATGCCAGTCATGAGGGTCATGAACTGGTCCATACGCGCCCTCATTTCCGCCAAATCACTTTGCACTTGATCCATGATTCTTACTTGATTCCTTCGCGTCGAATATCGGTGAATATGACTCTCCGCTATACTGCCTGAAACCAAATAAAGGTTAGAGACCCCGCAACGAGTACCTGAAAAGCAAGTAACAAAAAATGCAAAATGATATGCAATGCCATGCAATGCCATGTTTGTCATTTCCGAGGTGCTTTATACCCTGATTCCAATCCAAACCACAGAAATCTGAAGACCAGAAATCGTGATATAAAGAGACGTATTGTGGTCATGTGCTTGTGTGCAGCTATCTGATAAGGAATAATTCTGAATAAAACTGCTCATACTCATTCAACAAAGTATTCAAGTACATTTAAGAAAGGCTCATCCGCAAATGCAATACAAGGAAAAAATGGATCCATCAACAAGCCTGATGGTAGCCATTAACAACAAAATACAGGGAAAAGAACATCAATCTGACAATTCCACATCCTTCAGCTTATCACTTGAGTATTTGATCTCCTCAAAAAGTATACGGGTACGCTGGTGATTCGGCTTTTCAATCATTTCTTTGATCAAGACATCCCTTTTCTCAAGAGCTTCATTTAAAGAACCCATATGCAGCATCAGAGCCTCGTCATCACACACTCCTTTGTGTCTCTTTATGCCGGCTTGCGTCTTGAGTATCTCCCTTTCTATCATGACTTCTTCAAGCTCTTTCTTGGTATTCCTCAGCTCACCTCTAGCTTCTTCTAGCTGTTCTTGACTCTTACCGAGGCTTTCCCGATACTTTCTCCTCTGCTCATGCGCCTTTTCAAGCTCTTCGTCCTTAATCTGCAACTATTCCTGTAATTCAGCATTCTCTATCCTAACTTCGTCCCAAGCGTGCTGAAACTTTGTTAACTTTTCTTTGGTCTGTGCTAACGCCTGTTTGGTTTGCTTGTAGGCTTGAGTAGCATCATCAGCACCTTTACTAATCTTCCGGAAATGTTGGGCTCTTCCAGCAAAGTCTTTTTCTTTTGCAGTTAGGATTTGTTCAGCATCTTGGGCTTTCCGCTCCAGCTCTTTGTTGGCATGTAGAGCATTCTGAAGATGGCTACTCAACTCGGAATTCTCTCCTTGGAGCTTTTTCACCAAGGCTTGCAACTTGTCAACTTCTTCCACAGTAGCAGTGCTTCTTGCTTTCTCATTCTCCGGATACAAAAGAGGTGCCTTACCAAAAGGCAAGAGAAAATCTTCAACTCTTTTCTTCACCCACTCTTCATATGCCGGATAAACCCGATTGTTAGGCTTTCCTAGAGTAACTTTCCCCTTTTTCAGTATGCTACCCCAGCTTTCAGAAGCTTTCTGTGCTGCTTCCCACCCATCTGATGTATGAAAATAGAGGGACTCCTCCACATCTCTCTTAATAGGCGGACCTGTCAGGGCATACCCAAATTGTCGAATGGCCAAAGAAGGATTGTAGTTAATCCCACCCAATCTTCCTATCAGTGGAACGTTAGGGAACTTACCACAGCTGTGGATAATATTCTTGCCAATCAGCCCATGATCTACCCATACGATGTCCTTGGCCACCAATCCCATTAAACGCTGTTTCCACTCTAGAGAATCTTTGGAATCCACAAAAGCCCCTGATTGTGGTAAACGGCCTGCAAACCACTTATAGAACAAGGGTGCACAACAACGAATTATCCCTCCTCTTTTCTTTTCGTTTCGGTTGTACAACGAGTAGTGAAGATCTCCCAGTAGCGTTGGCACCGGGTTCTTCATCATGAATATTCGTATAGCGTCCGTATCAATGAAATCCGGCTCGTTGGGAAACAACACTATGCCGTATATGCAAAGGGCTAACAAAGCATTAAAAACAAGCCAATTCTCGCCTTTAGCTGCTTCCTGGGCCTTCTTAATCAGATATTCCAGCTTGTAACCACGAATCTTTCCTTTGTTGGAGACATTGTCGCCTAACTCTGATTTGCTCAAATAAAGAGCACCAGCCACCTTCCCAAAGTCAAGATCCCCCACTGATCCAAAGAAAGGGGGCTCCTCCTTGATAGCAATCCCCAACATGTTGGAATACTCCTCCAGGGTAGGAACCAACACATAGTCTGGAAATACAAAACACCTCAGAGGCGGATCATAGAACTGCATCAACGTATGGAGACCTCTGGCTTCATAATCACTGACATTACGGACCATAGATAAAATCCACCCATATTTCTCTTCAAAAGCTTCTCGTACTGCAGGACTCGCCATTCCCTTCAGCATAACAATAGGGCCTAAAGTAGGCGTAAGGAACTTATAGCTGATGATATTCTTCCTCTCTTTAGTGTTCATCTTTGCAGGGACCTGATGACTGGAATCAAGGGTAATATATGCACCTGGAAATGAATAAACATGTATGTTAAAATATGATAATGCAATGCAAAGGGCAATGTGATCAGGTAATCAGGTGTCTGTGCTGAACTGTGAACGGTGTCGGTGTAGCTCTGAGACTAATATAGAACCATAGATAAGAACCATCTGAATACAATAGGATGAAACTTCCTTTCTGTGCAATGATGATAGAAAACCGGGTATGTAGGAGGTCATGGTTACCTGCAAACCTGTAAACAACCCGCCCTTCTCACATGTGGGTACTAGGATGTTCAATATCCCGGGCTCTCAGGTCGAGAAATGATGATACGTTCACCATTTCTGGTTTGGCATCATCATCAATCGAGGAGGCCTCAACTGATTCTCCAAAACAAAAAGGTCCTCAGCTTCTGGCACTGAGGTCGAGAAGCAATAGTACATTCATCCCTCAGGGTACAATACTATCGCCAATCGAGGAGTGCCTCCGCTGATTCTCTTTCAAAAAGGGATGTCCTATAGCAAGTTCCCAGCATTGGGTCCTCGGATCGAGAATGTGCAATGGGTTTGCCACAGAATGTGGTCTGCCACTGTCACAACTCGGGAGGAGTGCCGCAACTGAGTCCTCGGGAATGGTCACCAGAGTCGACAGTTCCTCAAGAGAATAACCACTGGCCTGCATAACATGCAGTAGCAGAAAGCTCCTGATAGAACCTCGTCTGGTTGTGGGTCTCATGAACAACAATACGTGGCCACCACCACGCAAGCGTCATGACTATCCACTCTAATACCTATGTATGTACTCAAGCCTTGGTAGTGGGCTTATCTCTCAGAACACCCATCCCGCCAAACAGACAAAACAGTGCAACACAATATGATATATGATATGTAATGCTAAAATGCGGTAAATACAGTAATGTACAGTAAAACAGTAAATAACCATACAATAAAACAGTAAATACAGCACAACAGTAAACACCCAATGAAAGAAAAGCAGACAAGCGCTAGGATGGACTCGCTAAGGAAACCAGAGATTCTGGGTTCTGTCCCCAGCAGAGTCGCCAGCTGTCGCTCCCGGGATTTTCATCCAAGTACAAACGCGAAAGTGGCACCAAACAGAGTCGCCAGCAATGTGTATTTATCCCAAGAGAGGGAAAGGAAACACTGCATAAACCTGAAGGAAAGGATAGAGCATGGTCTTGCGACCAAGAGAACTGGGTTCGGGAGTCGGTTACGCGAGAGGAAGGTATTAGCACCCCCTCGCGTCCATCGTACCCGATGGGATCCACGCTTGCTTGTTTCGATCAAAGGGTGATAGAAAAGAATACTGGAAAAGGAACGAAAAGAGAACTGGAAAAGGAACGAGAAACAAATGTAGGGAAAATAAAAGAAGTGCTCGCATGGGCCCTACCCCACTGCCTACGTATCTCATCGGGAACATGAGAATCAGAGCGACGTAGTTCCCCTCACTAGGGATGGATTGTCTGTGTTTTTTTAGAGAACGACTTACGTCCTAGCTCAGGTGTTGCAGGCTCGCTGGTCCGAGTGCGTTACCATCTTGCAAGAGAACGAGTAGAAGCGCGTTCGTGCGTTGAGAATGAATGAGATGAGAAAAGAATTCCCGAAGGAAAGACGTTATTGTTTGTTTTTGTCTTTTAGAAGGAAGTGTTTTGGATTTGTTTGCATATGACAGTGTATCCGGATCTTAGTCATTGGAATGTGTACATTCTCACATTCCAAGATGGAATGGGTAAGAAAGCACACTAAGAGTGAAGAAGACCCTCACACTTAGTTCCAATTATCAAGGTTCAAACACACTAGCATACTTGTGTTTATTAAGTGTTTTGTTGATTATGAAGTGAAGAAGTGTTTTTTATTATTTGCACCTTCAACAAGTATTGCATTTAAGTCCCTCATACAAGATCAAATATGTAACACATTGACCCAAGATGGGCTATATGCTACACATTCTAAGATTACAAGAGAAGACCCCTTATAATCTTTTCTTTATATGAAAGGCCTAAATGCAATAAATGCCTACCTTTATTATATGTTTTGAATTTTCTTTGAGATGAGAAAAGAGACTCAAGGGAGAAAAGGTAGAAATCTATATGGACTAAGACACCCCCTAGTGTTAGCATGCTTGGAGATCCTATGGTTAGTGAGGTTTAAGAAACCTAACCTAAAAGAAAGGAGAAGAAAGAAGGAAGAATACAACTTACTTCCAAAATGGAAGCTAAGTTGATTCTAAAAAGGGAAGAAAGAAAGTTATGAACACAAAGCACTATTAAATGCTTAGACAATCACAAATTGAATGATTAAAAAGTGAAGTAAGAAGTTAGAATGTGGAAGCATATCCACACTCAATTGGCTTACCCTTAGCCCCTGAAATGGTTAGCACAATTACTTACAAGTAAAGTAAGAAAATATAATGAACCAATCAAACTCAAACAAGTTGACAAACAAAGTAAAATGAGATTGAATGCTATACATGCTTCCAAGTCAGAATGTAACTCATATTTACACAACCTAATGTTATCCTAAATGAGCATACCAAATCATGCAAACAAAATCTCAATCCAACAAGAAGCAAAGAAGAAAAGGTGAAGTGATGTGAATGTGGTTCATACTTGTGAAACAAGTGACTTAAGGTGCAAGATAAACATCAAACATGCAAAGATGAAACCCAAATGTCACAATCAGAAGTCAATTAACATGCTATACATCCTCAAACAAAACCACAACTCATGGCACAAGTGCCTTCATGATCAAGCAAACCAAACATGAGGCATGCATTCACAAAATGACCAAGTTAAACTTCATGCTTCAAACAAATAGCAAACATGCTTCAAAAATTATGACTTTCACCAATCAAACACCTTAAACACATGCCATTAACATATCAAGTCCACAAGCAATGAATCAGAACCAAAGTCACTCAACAATTAGGTCAAAGTCTCATGGAAGTTTCATGTATTCATGCTCAAAGCAACACATCAAAAGTCATCCAAAAAAGACTTAAAAATCATCTCATAAATCTCAAACATACCTCAACATATTGTGACCACACTACAAAAAGAAAGGCATCAAAATCATTTTTTATGATCAAGAACAAAAATGCACAAAATTATATGTCACATTAAGTATGCATACAAATGGAAATTCAAAAGAAATAATGGAACAGGGGCAAAATGGTCATAAAATCAGAAAATAAAATCATGAAAAATTTCCTAAATGTTTTAAGAATACACATGAATTTTTGTGGAATTTTGTGATATGTTTTGGTATTTTTAAAAATTAATTATGAAACGTGTAGCAAAAATGAGAAATAAAATGAAATGGAACTAAAGCAGGGGGGTATGAACATAGCAAAGTCACAGTTCAAAATCATTGGGCTTCAATACATGGGGGGTGTAATTATCAATCTGAATAAGGTCCAATTCAGCGCATAACACAATAGCAAGCATGCACTTCAGTCAACGAGAGTCAATACATTCCAAGCCATCAGATTAAGTCATAGTCAAACGAAAGTCAAAGTAAACCAAATCAACGCGCACATGTGAATGACCACACAACATACAATGCACCACACCACAAAATGCTTAAGTGAAATCAGAAAAACGCACGTGAGGAGCACATGGATTTTAATGTGCTGTCATCATACAAGCCTTACGATCTTGGAAAATGGACGGGCATGATTAAAACAAGACAAACCCTAGCAATTACAGTCACCGGCCGGAGGTGACCTCCGGTCACCTTCTCCGGTGAACTACCACCGTCTGCAACCTCCAATTTTCCAGAATTCCACAAATGATATACCAAAATGAAGAGGAAGTAAAGGAGAACATGGATCCAGTGATAAAACACACAAAAAGTTCATGAAATGAGAGAATCGAACAGAGGAAAATTTGCCCTAACTTTTCAACTATGCCTCTAAAGGCCTATCAACTAGCCAGACAAGTTCTTGAGCTTATAAGAAGCTTCAAGAACCTGAAAACATCTTCACATCAACTCTATAATGGTGGAAATTCGTACCTGAAGATTTGAGACCTTGAGATATTCTTCAGAAAACCAGAGATCCTGCTTCCTCTTTGAGCTACTTTTGGCCAAATAAAGGCTTAGATGCAGTGGTTGATGATGATTCAGTGGAAAGAAAATGGAACCAAACTTCAAAACCAGTTGCAATGTGATGAAATTGAGATAGAATCAGAGAGAGTGTTGAATTGAAAAGGACGAAGTGAAGCTCGAGAATTAGTTGAAATGGTGAGATTGAGAGAGAAGAAGAGAAAGTTTCTGAAGTGAATATGTGAAAAATGAAGTTGAAATGAAAATGTGAAGTGAGATTTTGTTTTATAGTAGGCTTTAACCACGGTTAAACTGAGTGAGGTTAACTGAGTTAAAGTGGTTATGCTGAGTCCACCCTAACTAACTGAGCCAAGTTAGTTAGGGCGAGTTATCCATGGCTGTGATATGGTGAGGTTAAGCTTATGACAGTTGTGGTGAGGATGAGAGTGAAGCTGGGATGATGAGGTTATGTTATGCAGCATGTCATGGCATTGCTTATGGTACAAGTTTCTCCTTTGAAAACCTTCCTTCACAATGTATGATGGCTGATATGCATAAGTATGGTCATAAGGATGTTTGTTCAAATGAGGAAATAAAGTACATGAAGTGTTTGTGGGATTACTGAACCAAATCGTGTACACAGCCTACTAACATCATTTACTGCATCAGTGATAATTATGGTACTTTGCCAATGAAATTCTCCCTACTTAATGGATGATTTGATGAATTCTTGGGGTCGTTGGAGAGAGGACACATAGTAGAACATGTTTGGTATGAAAAATGAATTGAAATGAGGCTTGAAATAAGTTGCAAAATGACTTATAACATCCACATTTGGGACTGATAGAAGGGCGTGGCAACTGGTTGGTTGACAAGGCATCTTGGCACCTGGGTTTTCAGCATAATCATAGCAAATTGGACTCAACATAACTTCTCAACCTTTGGTCAAATGAAAAAATCATGAACACCAATTTTGAACACCTCACATAGAGGAACAACTTTCATGTTGAAAGATTTTCCATTTGAGGACTTTAACCATGAGAAAAATAGGCGAATATATGGCACACCAACTGTTTGTTAAAATGACTGCGCGCGTGCCCTGAAAATCTTGGTCATGACCTAGTTTTGAACCTACTTTGCTCAAACTTTGATCAATCATATCTCACTCAATTTTTATCCAATGGAGATGTTCCACACATGGATGTGAAGCTTAAAACAAGATCTTTTGTTGTGGCCTGGTGGAATTTTCATTTGGTGCTTCAATTTTAAATGGCCTTGGTTCAAACTCTGATGCAAAATGGCCAAAACTTGCTATTTTTAGTAACCCTACTTCATCCAAAAATGGCAACTTTCCACATCTTGATTTTTTCATGATTCCTTTGGTGTTTCTTGATCAAATTTTGTACATTGGACATATGTAACATGAATTTCATGATTTTGGGCTCAAAAAGTCAAGAGTTGACTTTTTCCTCTGATTATTTGACTTTGCCCCAATTTCTCTGATTCTTGATCTTTCTTCCAATTGAACCACTTCTAAAACCAATTGAGATGCAATTTTCCACATACATACACTTAAGGACATATGGAATACCATGACATCAAGTTTTGTTCAAAAAAACAGAGATACCCTGATTTAATTGGAAACCCTAGTTTTGACCCCCTCTGGTTAGGAGGAAATTGCACATCTTCCAAATCCAAATTCCTCAGAGTATGTTGTGTATCCTCTTAAAGGATGATGAGAAATGCCACTTGAGAATGATTTTGATTCAATGAGCTATCTCTTTTGAGGGTTTTCCTTCAATTTTTGAACCTCTTGCATAGTGAAAGATGTAGTGCTTCAATCTCCCATTGAATCTCACTTCCTTGAGGTTTTGGAAGATCAATTGAGATAGTATGAGACATGAGAGACCTCTTGGCTTGCCTAGAGCCAACTTGATTGACCTTTTTGTGCTTTGAATGATTCCTTGATTGTCCACCTTCCACTTGATCACATGCCCTGATGGTAAGAAGGATGCCATGCTTCATTTTTCTATGTTAAATGCAATGTAATGTTAATGAGGTGGATATGATATGATAAATGATAATGCCATGCTATGATGACAAAAGGGGAGAGCAAATTTTGGGGTATTACAGTATGTTGAATGCGACCGATCGATAGGTTTACGTTTGTTCTGAGTAGTGTATATTCATGCTTGATAGGTTTCTTCTCTTCAAAGAATGAATTGTTTTTATGTTTTTATTTACTTTTCTGTTTTTACGCTTTAAACCATTTTTAAAACCAAACTCATTAACATTGATATTGTCGAACGGCAGTTCAGTAGCACCGATCTCTGTGGACACGATAATTCCCGGAAAAATACTTCCAAATCTTTTTGTTTGCTTGCCCTATACCGCAACCAACAAAATGGCGCCGTTGTCGGGGATTGGTTTTGATATTGAATCGCATTGCGATAGTTTCTTTGTTTTTGAGTTTTGCACATAATGTCCATATTGTGTATAATCTTGTTTTAAATTTTGTTAATATACTTGTGCATAAGCATACTTCGGTATTTGTACATTTTACCCGTGATGTATATACTTGTTTTGTTTTAATGTTTGTTCAAGTGGTTGGTTAGGACACTTGATGTTGGTTTGCGCGGTGAGACATCACCATGGCATGAATGAAGGAAGTTTCTAATTAAGCACCGTAAAGGCGTCGAGCTTACGACGCAAAACAAGCATGTTTTATAGTTTTTCTTTTCGAATGTTTTTGGTTGTTGTTTGCTCATAGATTTTGATTGATTTATTTGAGGATGCTTTTGTGATTTTCCAAGTTGGTTCGTTTCAACTTGCGGATGTTTGGTAATGATTTTGTTAAGTTTTGTACACGTCTGAGGTATGTATTTATCGCTTTCTTGACTTTAGCATATTCATGATACTTAGACATTTTACAAACTTTCATGCCATTCATTCTTTTGTATACTAGTTCTATTGTGAATCACTTTAGTTCCCAACCTTTTTGTGAGGTGGCTTTCCATTTGTTCATATACGCGTGGAGAACAAACATTCTTGTTCTAACTGGATTTTATTATGTTGAATCTGTTGTTTGTGTTGTTTATATGAATGCATGAAAAGGATCAAGGCATTTGTTTCATTTTGAGCACAACCACCTTAGCCAAATAGTCAATTCACCTTGGGAGTGTGTGAGAATTTGTAACCCCTTTGAGCTTTTTGATCCATGTTTTATTTGAACTTAATGCTTGTCTATGAGTATTTAGTTCACTTATTTTTGAATGGATTTTGTTTTTTCTTGGACCTCAATTTTGTGTTGTTGTATGGATTTTTTTCCTTGCCTTAGAAAGTAGGGAGTATTCACATGATGGTGCGGTTGAATTCATGTTGGGGAGAGGATGATTGTATAATCATTGGTTGGATTCTATGAGGATTGAAAAAGAAAAGAAAAATGAGAAAAATGTGTGAAAGAGAAAAAGAAAGAAAAAAGGAAGAAAAAGAAAAATCCTTGAAAAAGGAAACAAAAAGAGTTTTAACTAATTGTGCTAAATAAGTATTGTGTTTTGTGTAACACTTGGGATGACAGAAGAAGTTTGGTTGAAATTTGGTGTGTGAATCTTTGTGAGTTTATCACTCCCTTAGGTTTAGGCAAGTTTTTATTTCAATTACCTTTAGAAATTGCCCCTTGTTTGTTTACCCGACCACGTTACAACCTTGAAAGTCCTTGTGATTCTTGCCTTTGTATGTTCAATATGAATTTGTGGATGTACGTATAATTTAGTCTTTTGTTTGCATGAGTATTGTGTGAGTGTAAAGTACCTTATTGTGTGTTTTTCATCTACCGATGATTATTTTTGCTAGGTGTGATTCACTTTGGAACTTGTGTTGTTTTAGAACGTTTGGCATGATTTTTGTATTTTGCATTTGTTTCTGACTATATTGTCGTCGTAGTTTAGTGGTAAGTATTTACTTTTTTGTGTGTACCGTTTTCATTTGAACCATTCATTCGTTTCTATTTTTCAAAACCTGTTGATTCATCTTTCTTTGGATATCGCTTTTGTGTTTTCAAGTTTGTTTGATTTTTGTTTGTGGACAAACAATTATGTAAGTTGGGGAGAGTTGATAAGTGCAAAATGTACCTATTTTTGTATATATGTTTTGTTGCACTTATCAATGCTTTATGGAAAATATCGTGCGTATAAAACCCGTTTTGTTTGTAAATACGTTTACTTTACGTTTTAGTGTATATATTGCGTATCGTGTAAATATCAATGAGTTTAATTGATTTTCTCTCATTTTTGCAGGTATCCAATCAAGGATGTCTTGCCATTCTTGTATAGAGCATTGAATAAGCTTTCCAGCGCTTCAAACCGTGCGTCAAACGAAGTTACGGTTCAAAAGTTACGAATAAAACACTGCAGAATTTTTCTGCAGACTGGTGTGCTGTGCCTCTGCTCCGCCGGACGAAGCAGTGGCGGGCCGGGCACTCCAAAAGTGTGCAAAAGTTACAGAATAGCCGCCTTACATCGCCGGGCGACCCAGAATTCCGCCGGGCGAAACTGGGCGGACAGAAACTCCATTAAAGGCCCAAAAACACAATTTTTAGGGATGGGTTTTGATATTTTTGGTTCCAAATCCATCCAATAGCATTTTTTGAGTAGAATTAGGCTAGAAAACACATTGGAGCATGCAATAGGATGATCCGGAGTCGAATCCTTCATCAATCGGAGCCGACAACTCATGAAATGTTTGGTTTTTCTCCATTTCTTCTCTATGTATTTCTCTATTTGTTGGGTTATGTTTGTATTGTTACTCTAAACCTATGCACATGTATTGATCATGATTGTATAATATATATGCTTTACAAATCATTATCGATGTCTTCCTTGATCTTTTTGCATTTATGTTTGGATTTGTGTTGTGTTAGAGATAAACATCACGAATCTTGATTAAGGATGGATATCTATTGTCTAGATGCTAGAGATAGATTTAGATAATAATCTTTATGGTGTCGGAACTTAATGTCTTCCGTGTTTTGAGGCATCGTGCGCGAGAGTTACGACGAGAGTGATACGGTTGCTCTCTCAGCTCAGTGTGCCAGAGATGGACACTGTTGTGAGCGATATGTGATGATTTTGATGAGTATTGTATGTTGAATGCGACCGATCGATAGGTTTACGTTTGTTCTGAGTAGTGTATATTCATGCTTGATAGGTTTCTTCTCTTCAAAGAATGAATTGTTTTTATGTTTTTATTTACTTTTCTGTTTTTACGCTTTAAACCATTTTTAAAACCAAACTCATTAACATTGATATTGTCGAACGGCAGTTCAGTAGCACCGATCTCTGTGGACACGATAATTCCCGGAAAAATACTTCCAAATCTTTTTGTTTGCTTGCCCTATACCGCAACCAACATGTGTGCGCGATGACTTTTGATCTGACGAGGACACCTTGATCGAGCTCCGTCATCGTTGTACCAATTAGGCAGAACACCCAGCTCGCGATGGGAAGTTCACGCCACGAAGCTAAGACCTCGACCGAGCTCTTAACCTCGTTGAAGGTCGGAATACACCTCCGACCACTCGGCCAGCTCTCCACGCAGTCGAGGATTATCGAAGTCGAGCGAATTCCCAAAATCTTTATTACTTAGACAAAAATAAATAAAGTATAGCAAATACAATAACATCACACACAAGCAAAAACATACAAACATCACACGCTCGGATAAACAAAAATGCATTAAGCGGGCAGAAGCCCATTGTACAGGTATTACAAACAAGTATCAAAAAGCCCCTGGCACGGAGGCCGGGCATAGGCATCAAAAATAAAATGGCTCGCGGGCCAAACAAAACGAGAAAGGAAAAACCTAGTCGGCGACGGTCCCCTCTGGCTGCTCGTGTTCGTCTGCCCCTCCGCCGACCTCTTCCTCTTGCATCGGCTGCACGATCTGACTGTCAACCACCTCGTAGTCAGGGTCAGTCCCTTCAGTTATAAGGTCGGGGTTGAGAACCCGAAGCTGCTGCACGACGTTCCTGAAACCTATGTCAGTCACCACGAGGTTGTCCTACTCGGCTTCCCTGAGTTTTGCTATCAGTGCCTCCCGCGAAGTCAACAACTTGTCTTCCTCGGTTTCCTCCTTAGCCGGGCGAACAACTTCTTCCAGCTCGGCGTTCCTCACCAAGAGAGGTTTCCTCTCCTCCTCAACGTTCCTCAACCTCTCCTCCAACTTCTCTTGAAGCTCGACCTGGGCCTTGTTCTGGTTTTTGTAGTCAGCCAGCTCCTTGCCCACCTTCTCCATTTTAGCTGAGATGTACCTGAAACTCTCTTGCAGCCTATTCAGCTCGTCCGCTAGGCATGTCTCGTCGTTCAGGACCAAGGCAGCAGCGCAAACCCACATCACCCCGAACACGTCCTCCACCAGCGCTCTTCTCCGAGAAACCCTGTCAACACCCAAGATAGTTTGAACTTCGGGTGCACCAACGCATAGGGAATTGTTCCCCATAAAGAAGTTTGGCCTCGAATGGCAAGGCGGGAGCACAAATTTCACAGCTGGAGGGCTTTCATTCTCAGTGAGGTCGACGTCCACCTGATCAGCAAGCCGTTGTCTCTTCGGGGAGTTCTGAGTGCTGGGGGAGTCGCTGTCCTAGGGAGAGCTAGAAGAACCCCCGATTGCCGGAGTGGGACCGAGGACCTGCGATCGGAGTTGCTCGATACGGCCTTTTCCGCCCTTCTTCAAACTACGGGCAGCTTTCAGTTTCTTGATACGCTCCTCAACACCCGACATCTTGCCTGCAAAGAAAATAAATATGTCCATAAATCGAAAACCAAGACGCGAAGAAAAAGCAAGTCGAAGAGGATTCCACCACCTAACAGCTCGAGGGAATCCTCGTCGAAAAACGTCTCGAGGAGGGCCCTCGTATTGATTAACCGGCGCTTCGGTAAGACCTGCCCGTCGTCACCCCGGACGAATTCTCCGTCCGACGTCACGACCTTGGCTTTGTTAAAACCGTTGACGAAGGCGACTATTTTCTCATACGCCAGATGATCCCCCTCTCAAAGTTTGCCAGGGCTGACAATGTAGATGTCCGTCCCCTTTTTGAAATGTTCTTCCGTCTAGAACAAGGACCTTCTCCTTCTGCCCGTCCACTTCGCGGGAAACCCGACGATACACCGAATTCACAGCCTCAAGCGTGACCGGCCTCACGATGTAATATCGATATTTAAAGTCCCGAACAGAGTCCAGGTAGGTGTGGAAGAGGCTACTCACTTGTTTAAAAGACACCCAACTGTGTCTGCCGTCGGAGGCCTGTCGTTGGAGGTGGAAGACACGAAAGGAAAGAGGCACGGTTGCCCCGATCTGGAGATATTTACAAACGAGCTCGAAGGCTAGGATAAAAGCAAGGGAGTTAGGATGGAGCTGCGAGGGCGCCAGGCGCAGCCAAATGAACACCGCTTGTTGGAAATCCGTAAAGGGCAAACACCACCCCTCTTGGTCGAACATGAATTCATAAAGGGGAAACCTCATCCCTTGATATGTCGAACAGATACGATGGTGCGCCAAAGGCCGGAACAGCTTGCACGTCTTCGGGAAGCCCACCAGCCGGTGTTCGACTATGCAAAAGATATCATATTCGTCCCCGTCAATGAACTGGGAGATCATGTTTTAAGGCTCGTCGCTAACCCACTCCGCGAGGGGACGCTCGTCGGCGCTGGTGATCGGCGCCATTGGAGAGTCGGGCTGATCGTCAATGTCTAACGATCCCACGGCCATAGACACAGACAAAGCTTCCATGTACCTGAAAAGCAGAAGGAAACGGTGAATTCGATGATCCATATCAAATTCACCCCTCCACCGCTCTTCAAGTGAAAGGGCGAAGAAGGAGCGTCGGGATCCTGAGACTGTCATGCTCTCCCACATCCCCGTGACAACCAACGAACATCCCCGTGACCATCCTCAGGTCACCGGTATGGCACTTTGGGAGGGATCCCTCCCACATAGGAGATATTGTTGAGGACCCCGAGATTTTCATCTCGTGTCCTCGGGACATTCTTCTTGTCCCCGGGGTATTCATCCCTTCTCCCCGCGAGATTCAACAAAGAAACTAAGAAATTATGCCGTTTTCGCCGGAGATTCTGTGATTTCCATGAGAACTTCATCAGTTCACCATA
Source organism: Lathyrus tuberosus (assembly GCA_022829125.1). NCBI lineage: Eukaryota > Viridiplantae > Streptophyta > Magnoliopsida > Fabales > Fabaceae > Lathyrus > Lathyrus tuberosus. The sequence continues at coordinate 6,607,329 of JALAZF010000297.1, read as the reverse complement.
AAACCACCATATAAATGCAAACAAAAGGATAAAAAAGAGAGAAACTTACTTGGAATACACTTCCGGTAGGATTCCAGCGCGGCAGTCGGTGGCGGCGAACGGTGGCGATATAGAGGAGGAAGACAGAGAAAGTCTGAGCAAAGGGGGAGCGAAAGTGTAAATGAAACGGGATGGCCCCTATTTATAAGGGCCTTACGAGACTCAAGGATTTCCTAGGCAATCGATTACGCTACCCTAGCGTAGCAGCCCTAGGCAATGGTGAGGTGTGACACGTGGCACACGCTCCCCCACGCACGTCTTTTCATTCCCCAACACGCGTCCTTCCATTCGCCTCGCTTCAGACTTCTCGTATCCCCGCGACTTCGCCCAGTCGCGGTCAGTCTAGCGCGAGCAAGTCGACTTATTTCTGCCCGGGTGACCAACCGCTCCTCGTTTAGAATCCCTTCCCCGACGGGGCCCGTCCTCGACATAGTACTGGCCCTTAAGTCATTACTTTGACACCTCAGAGCAACGACTTGGGGGGCTCCTGTTCTGGACTGGGCCAGTGCCTGCCCTACTGTCTGACAGGCCCAAACCCAATGACTAGCGAAGGCCCAACAAGGCCCAAAGTTGCCTCTGTGTCGGGCACGTACCAATCCCTTTGGACGTCAGACACGCGAGGTAAAGACTGTCGAGCAGAGGCATATAGCCCGTAGACGCATCTCTCCTTGACACCCACATGCTCCTCCCCGCGAGGACACGTTCTCTTGTAACTTCCCACTCCCGAAGGAATCGGTCAGCCCTACTTCCAGAGATTTAGGGACCGTTACACCAGGGCGAAGACCACATGCTGGTCTTCACTACGTCACGTAAGTCCTGGCAGTTACTTCAGTTGGGCCTTGCAGTCCAGCCCATTGTAAGTAACTGTTGGCTCCGCGTTATGGGCTCTCTATAAATGCCATCTTCCTTGAGAGGGTCAGGTTACGAAACATTCTAAACTCACTTCTCTGTATTTTCTTTTCTCTGACCTTACCTGACTTGAGCGTCGGAGTACCTTGCAGGTACACCCCCCCGGCCGTATCATCATCACCGGAGCTGAGGTCCATACGACGTTGCTGGCCACTGTCTAACTGTCAGATCTAGGTACGATCAATAATCATGAAAAAGGGATCGAATTGGTACCACATGAATTGAGTTGAGTTGTGAGTATCATTGCATTGCATTACGTTGCGTTACGTTGTACTATGAATTGTATGATTGTCTATTTGTGTGGGAAGTTGTAAGTGTGTTGATGTTATGATGATAGGGCGAATTAAATAATGATATATGCTTTTATATTTATATCAGCATTTCTTTTGTTGATGTAAGAATCTCACCCCTTCTGTTTGAATGTTACCTCCACGTGGGTAACATGCATATAATCAAGAATAGTGCTGAGTTGCGGTTAGTGAAGACGAAGTCCTTCACTTTATGTTTTGAATCGGCGTCTGCTTTGATGTGTAACACTGGGGATATGGAATGCTTGTTATTATTTATTTCATTACCATTATTATTTTGTTTAAATGATGTTGGTTATGGAGTTTAAACATGTTATGTTCTTAGATGAGTTTCCGCTGCTACATGAAAAAAATATTTAAGTATGATTTTGTTGGTACCGTTAATGATAATTATGTGTTACATGTCATATGCATGAGCAGGTGTATGTTGGAGAGTAACATCCTATATGTTGAATTGTTATGAATTTTAACTCTGATAATTGTATTATTTTACGTGGGGGTTTAGGGTGTTACATAGTGGTATCAGAGCCTGGTTGGTCTGTCCGGACAAGTTGTAGAGTCGTTGTTGTGTGAAAGTTGTTTACTGTCGATGTCGTTTCCTTAACCATTGTGTTCTGTTGTTGATGCATAACAGATTTATAATGGCTGAAAGGAACGTGCTGCTATCGTTGCTGCCTTGCAGGTTGTTGCTCAGGCGGTACATAACCTGCTTCATCCTGGTGAGAATGATGAGTTTCGGAAGAATAGACCGCCTATCTTCAAGGGAAGATATGATCCGGATGGAGCGCAGACTTGGCTCAAGGAGATCAAGAGAATATTCTGGATTATGGAATGTTCTGAAGCACAGAAGGTGTGGTTAGGTACTCACAGGCTCGCTGAGGAGGCTGATGACTGGTGGGTTAGCACTCATCAATTGTTGGGAGCAACAGGAGAGGTAATCACTTGGGCTGTGTTCAGTAGGGAGTTCTTGAGGAAGTATTTTCCTGATGATGTCTGCGGAAAGAAAGAGATTGAGTTTTTGGAATTAAAGCAGGGTAACATGACGATTACGGAGTATGCTTCCAAATTCTCAGATCTGGCTAAGTTTTACCCTCACTATTGTGCGGCAAATGCTGAGTTCTAAAAGTGTGTCAAGTTTGAGAATGGATTGAGACCTGAGATCAAGCAGGCGATTGGTTATCAGCGAATCAGAAGCTTTCCAGATTTGGTGGATTGTTGTAGGATCTTTGAGGAAGATAGCAAGGCTCAATCGGCTCACTATAAAGGGCTGGCCGAGAGGAGGGGAAAACAACCGATGAACCATGGGAAGCCTTATGCCGCTCCAGCTGAGAAGGGTAAATAAAAATACGTCGATGGAAAGTAGCCGAGTGAGGGAGGTGCCCTTGCTCCTCTTAAGTGTTACAGGTGTGGTTAGCTGGGTCATCGTGTCAGTGAGTTCGCGAGTGATGTGAAGAAATGCTTCAAGTGTGGATAGGCAAGACATCTGATTGCTGACTGCAGGGTTAAGTTGGTGACTTGTTACAACTATGGAGAACAGGGCCATATTAGTACTCGTTTCCAGAAACCAAAGCAAGCTTCAATTGGAGGAAAGGTGTTCACTTTGACAGGGATTCAGACTTCCAGTGATGACGGATTGATCAGAGGTACATGTTACATTAATAATACGTTGTTGATTGCCATTATTGATATTGGTGCTACTCATTCTTTTATTGCTATTGATTGTATGGTAAGGCTAGGCCTTGTTGTTTCTCCTATGAAGGGAGAGATGGTTGTCGAAACTCCTGCAAAGGGATCGGTGACCACTTCCCTAGTTTGTTCGAATTGTCCACTATCAAGCTTTGATAAGGACTTTGGTGTGGATCTTATTTGCTTGCCGTTGGGAAATCTTGATGTGATCTTGGGTATGAACTGGTTGGAGTTCAATCATGTTCATATTAACTACTTTAACAAGTCGGTGCGATTTCTTGCTCCTGAGGAAGAGGAAGAAGATGGTTTTCTATCTGCTAGAGAGTTGAGAGAGCTATTAGAAGAAGAAGGTCAAGTGCTTGCATTGTTTGCATCCTTGTCAGTGGAGAGTGATTCGGTGATTAATGAATTTCAAGTAGTGCATGAATTTCCAGAAGTGTTTCCGGATGATATTACTAATGTACCACTAGAGAGAAAAGTGGAATTTACTATTGATCTTGTCCCTGGTACCAAACCTATTTCTATGGCACCATACAGGATGTCAGCACCAGAATTAACAGAGCTGAAGAAGCAACTGGAAGAGTTGTTAGAAAAGAAATTTGTGAGACCAAGTGTATCGCCTTGGGGAGCTCCGATGTTGTTGGTGAAGAAAAAGGATGGCAGTATGAGGTTATGTATCGATTACAGACAACTGAATAAAGTGACGATTAAGAACAAGTATCTGCTTACAAGGATAGATGACTTGATGGATCAGTTAGTGGGTGCCCGTGTGTTTAGAAAGATTGACTTGAGGTCGGGTTATCATCATATATGAGTAAAGGATGAAGATATTTAAAAGACGACTTTCAGGACCCGATATGGACATTATGAGTATGTAGTTATGCCGTTCGGAGTTACTAATGCACCTGGTGTATTGATGGAGTATATGAATCGAATTATTCATGCTTACTTAGATCAATTTGTGGTTGTCTTTATTGATGACATTCTAATCTATTCTAAGTCAGAAGAGGAACATGCTGAGCATTTGCGGACCTGTCACACCCTAATTTTTGACCCTAAGATCCCCGCCTTGTTTTTTGCATAACATATTAGGTCAATCATTCGTGCATAACTAACCACTTTATCTAGCTTTGTCTGTTTGTTTCTCTTTTGAGTATAGGTACTGCTGCAGAAGATTCAAGGTCTTGAAGGCGGTGTTGTGTGTGTGTTTGTGGAGTTTCTCTGGCCTTTGCAAGGTGTGTATGGATTCCCGTGAGTTTGTGTCCTTCCCCTTTTGATCCCAAAGCCGCTACCAAGCCTTTTCTCCCTCAAGACTCCTCAGTTTCCCCCCACAGAAGATCAGATCCTTTTACCCTTGATATGGAATTTGGTCCCTCGAAGGAGGGCCACTGGTTATGTAGCAAATTATATCACAAGATGGCATCTCCCCCCTCCGCACACTCCTCAAGCGCAAGAGACGCGTTTGCTCTATGATGCTATATTCTTACGCAACGAAAGTTCAACTTGGAGAATTAAAAGTGGAGTTTTTAAATCCAAGCCCAAGTTATATTTGTTACAAGGCTTTCTCATTTAAGAGTTTAATTTGGTTCAAGGTCTTTGATTTTAGCCCAAGTTGGCAAGATTGTTTGGTCCCATTTCAAGAGAAGTTTTGGCAAAGTTGGATTCATTTGTTTTAATTGTGGCTTCAAGTTTGTTTTAAAAGTAATTAAGATCTCTTCCAACAATACTCTATCAAGTGTCCTTTAGAAGTATACTTAAAGCATACAAAGTTTCAAGTTGAATTCAATCCTTTTATGTATAAGCTCAAAAGTCATTATAAAAGCAAGCTACTTTTATTTTGGAACTCATTTCTAAAAGCCAATGCAAGATTCAAATTCAAGATATCATGACATTAAAACCCAAAGATTGCACGTGTTAAATACGAACTTTTTCGATTACAAAAAGTGCATTCTAAATCTAAGATGTCGTTCCAAGATTCAAAGTTCTAATCCCTCATGTCGGTATCACAAAGTTATGTGATAAATATCATTCGTCAAGAGAATTGCAAAGTTCAAGTTGCAAAGAAACTCTTAGGTAGGTTGTATTAAGTTCAAGTTGGTTTTTTCTACAAGCTCACAAGTTAAAGAAATTCAAGACTAAGTTCTAAAAATACAAAGAAGTGCAAATTGAAGGGTTAAATTCAAGGTGATTCCAAAGTACAAAAGCTGAAATCGTCCAAGGTAGAATTCCAAGAGGAGGCCCTGTTCTGACACACAATTTAACTACTTAATTAAAGTACCAACAACAAATGAAGACTACAAACCCATCGAGTATTAGCAAGTTCAATTATGGAAAAATAAAGACTCGTGTTCTCTTACGCAAGTTCATTGATTTCGTGACCCGAATTATGAATACAAGTCCATGCATAAGGTGTCGTTTATGATTGAATTTATAAATTTCCCCCATACAAAGTCAATCCTAAAAGCTCTATTTCAAGAGATACCACCAATACAAGTCAAGATTTATTCAAGACATCCTCAGCTAGAAATGTTGGTGGAACAGGCGGCATCAAATTTATGGATCCAGCTATTGCTGGCAGTCGTTGGCAAATGGGAGATTTCAAGGTACGCAAAGAAGCCAATCATTGGATATGAAATCAAATTCCAATTCACAATTAAATTACTTTGGCAATGAAGTCAGACTCCAATTCCTGATGCGAAGGTCTCCTACACAAAAGTAATACATGTTAGACTTTATTGTTAACGAGGTACTATGTGTGTTAGAAAATCTTGCTACAAAGTTTGAACGAACCTTTGATAGATAGTGAAAGAGACCCATGAAGCGGATGTCAACGGGTTTTCAACGTATCCATCTCAGAATAGAGAAAAGCAACCAAACACCACCGTCAAACCTATTCAAATCAATTTATAGACCAATCATAGATTATGAAACACATGTCGCAAGCAACAGGGGTTGATGCTTCTCCACCCATAAGACGAGCAACATATACCCCGTACACCAGAGCTCCTCCTTGAGGTTCGCCAACCATGTCTGAATTTCCGCCTATAAGCTCAGCCATAAAGTCGCATCAGCTTGTAAGAGATTGCCAGCATACTTGCTATGCCAAAAGGTAGCGTTGTCACTGAATCTGACAAATCTGCAAATTTAGGCTCGGTTTAATTCCCATCATTTGGCATAAGAGCATGAAAGTCCATTAATTTGGCTTACCAAATGTCAAACAGAATGTGATAGCTATCAGAGAAATTAAGTAACAATAGCAACAATAGTTGACAGCAGTTGAGCAAGGACTCGATCAATGAAGACAAAGGGTCGGCAACTACCAACTTTCATTTCCCTCATTTGGTGGAGAACGTCGTCAATTTCAGTAAGGCTATGGTGATGGGTGCTCCTGCACAAATTTTGGGTTAAATTAGAAATCAATGCAATTAAGGCTCAAATCACACGTTAACTTTCATGAGTTTAATTCGTAGAATCATATATCAACAACGACGCGAATGGATGCGGATTTTCCGGAGACACCGAAGCTCAATAACCAAGATACTCAGGGACTGAAGATGAAATAAAGAAAACTTCTAACAGTATTGAGGTCAGGTCTCACACAACATCTCCAATAGCAGTATGCCGTACCCCAAGAGAGCTCTAAGGGATGCGCATGAAAAATGGAGGATTAGAAATCTACTCAAGTTGAGAGAAAAATATCAGCAACGAATCATACAGTAGGAAGATTCTCAAGCAACAATAAGCATAATGATACTGAACTCACCAAAGGTCTTGTCCAAAGCGTGGATAGAAAGGTTCAACAGTCATATGCAATGTTAACTTTGCCAAACTCTTCATCCCAAGAACTCACCATCAATCCTCAAAGCTATGTTAACCTTCACTTCCTTCTCAAACATTATCTTGAAACTCCCTCATGGACAGGATGAAAACAGTTGAAGATCCCAGGTTTTCCAAGCTCTGCACACAAGAAAAATCAACAATAAATGAACAAACCGAAAAATGGAAAGTCATTGGATAAGAGCAGTACAATCAAAAGATAGAATCAAGAGCATAAGTTTGTTGTTCGTGCTATCATCACAAACCACGTACAGAAGAAGAAATGAAATGTTAGAACACCAAAATGGAAACGTATGCAACAAGAATTGAAGAGGTTCCAGAGATTTCTAAACAGCTGTTAATCATCTCAGGCAAAATTTGAAAACTTTCCTAAACCAATTTTCAACATGTCCAATACGATTTTGAAAACTTCCCAAAACTACAGCAGACATGCTTCATACCATTTCAAGAACATACCAAAATTGGACAAACATGTCCCAACACAATTCAAGAGCATTCAGTACAAGGTTTTTTTCTAAAGCCTATAAAAGGCCATGAATCATACGCATAAAAAAAAACCAACCATTCAAAGACCAATCATACAAAAAATTCAAAAACCGTACTCAAGACTATCCATCAAAACCTTACTCAAAACTATCTAGAAAATCTTAATCAAAACTCTCATACAACAATTCATCAAATCCCAGATACCGAAAAATTCATCAATTACACCAAAAAACAAACTAAACATCATACACCGAATCACTCATACACAAATCTTCCTTAACCAACTTCATCACCTACACAGATCCATTATCGCAAACTCAAGATAAAAAAAAACCGTCCTCAGAAATTCAAAAGATACAAACACACATTGAATCACATACATACTTTAACAAAAAAGTCACAGGCCTTGAAGATAACATTCACAGAATGACATCCACAGACACACACCACAAGCAGAAAGTTAAACAACAACAAACAATGATGCCACGAAGTCGGTAGAAGAGGAGGAAAGTTCAAAGGGAGTACCTGGACGAAGATCAATTTGAGATCGAGCCAACGTTTTCTCATCCTTTCTTTGCTTTAATTTATTGTAATTGTAACCATCTTCTAAATAGTGAAATTGGGGTAAAAGGGTTTGTGGGGGTTAGGGTTTGTGATTATTGATGTTTGATTTGCAGAGATTCGAGAGAGATGAGAGCGAACGAGAGAGATGAGAGACGGAGAAGATAAGTGGCGAGAATGAGGGAGGCGAGATGCGTTTTCTTCTTTTGAGTTATTATTTTGATCACATGTACACACAAGTACACGCCACCATCGTGCATCTTCAATCGAGTTCGTTAGATCCATCTTGTCTTTGAGTCACGGTCACGATCTGAGGATCTATCGTAGACCCTCTCCCTTGCGCAACGTATAATCCCTCTGTTATAATTAAATAACCAATCTCTGTTATTAATTTAACCTTTTTTAAATAATTCATGTTTAACTCTTAAAAGGTAATAATTAATTTGTTTTAAAACATAACTAATTTTAAAATAAGCATATAGAACTTTTTTTTAACCTTAAAAAATATAACCTTTTTACTTAAAATACCACCTCTTCCTTTTATAATAAATATAACTTTTTCTAAACAAATAGAACCCTTTTTTTTAATACTAATAATAGATCCAATTTAATTTTCAATTCCCACATATCCATACCCATTTTTTAATCCAATATCATTTTCCATTTCAAATTATCGATATTCACCAAAATTCATTTTTCATTTCATTCTTTATACAAGTCATAAAGTCCATTCTACAAAAGATTCACATTCAAATTCAACTTGTAAAGCCCATTACAACAAGAATCAAGGGCCCATGATCCATTTTTTTTAATCTACAAAATTATAAACAAAAAGAATTTCATGAAGTTACTACAACCATCAAGCTGCCTCAAGCTACACTCCATGAGCCTCACGCGAAAATGAGCTGCTACTTTATTCACACCGAGCCAATCTACACACGGTTCACCAAGTCCTACAAGCTGTAGCCAAAGTCTTCACGTTGCACTATCACAAGCCACCCAAAACAACTTCATGCTACCAAGACAATTGATACAAAAACACGGCCCATGCTTCATATGTTACTTTCCATAAGCTACCTTCATTCACGTCACTAGTTGCGGCCAAAACTCAGCCAATGTGCTGCACTGCTATTACACAACAGATTCTCTTACAAAGCCACCATGACCCACACGGTAACCGCGCCTGCCAAGCTTCAATTTTCCACTACTTTCCAAATTCCCAAAACATAACCATTACTTTGCACAAAACAATTCTGAAAACTTGCTGCAAAATCCAAATTCACAACGAAACCCGTAGACCCGACCTCATAAAACCACCACGCGCAATTCACACTCTACACAGCAAATACACCAAAATGTGACCCCACGCAAATATCCCACACAACGAAACCATTACAGCTCATTCCTCTCAAACCTTTCCACCAATTTTTAGCAAACCGTGAAATACGCATACACCTTGCCAAAACCATCAACAACCTTTCAATCTCTTCCTTCAAATCACCAACCATTCTTCACCCAACTTCATTCAAACAACACACGTACCTCCACCATTTTTGCAGAAAAAATCTTCACCACTCTCCACTTTTCTCCAACAACGAATCACCCCTCTCCCTCTCCGACCTTCATCCATATTCAACTCAACCTTAATCCAAACTTCTTCACTACATGACCGAAACCTATTCCAACACAAACCCTAAACAAATCATTTTCGAATCAGCTAACAAAACAGAGATGGAGACGAATAGAATAGATCCAACATTACATGAACCTAACTGATTTCAGAAAAACAAAGAAGAGTAGATAAAGACAAAGATCAAACGGGATCGAAAACCACACAAACCTGTAGTGTAACGCCCATATATATATATATATATACATACATCAAAGCATATATTATACATGAATTCCACTTTTGGTACTGAAATATACAATAAGTTCCTAGTAAACACATTATACATATACATGCCCAAAAAGCCTAATACAAAAAAACTACGGCATAGTATATCTACAAGAAGTTCCACAGACAAATACTAAGAACTAGATCAAATAATGATCTCAAAAACTCCACAACGGAAGCAAAGCCATCAGATAAGTAAGGATAATCACACAACCTTATCCTTACCCTTCGTGGAACCTGCAGTACATGTGATGTAAACAACAATAGTGGGGTGAGATACATCAAATCTCAGTGAGTTCCCTATCTTAAAGTCCTCTAGGCTTTACAAGGTTCTAATAAACCTAACTCAAGTCAAAGGGAAGGGAAGTGACTATGAGTACACACACTAAAAATGTATCCACACTCGTGAGCCTGTTAACTCACACTAGTACCAAAGTACGTCCTGAGCCTGTTAACTCAAGAATCTCACTAATCAATAACCGTACCAAGGCATCCCCTTTTCCCGTCTGCTTCTACGTTTAGGAGACGACCCGAGTCATGGATCCTTGAAGTTACTTGGCATACGAAATGGATTCGGGATCATCGGCCTGTTAGCCGTGAACAGTCACTTCTCATGGCTTGTTAACCATTACAAGTCTCTTTACCATATAGGTTCCATTCGTACTACACGCGGGAATCAAACCTGCCAAGTAATTGTGCATACGTTTCAGAGGAGGTGCTAGAGTCTCATGAAACTACACCGTAAGATAAACTTGTTATGATTACTAGACACACGCCTCGCCCTTTCATGCGCGAACGTTGTCACTATGACAATTCACACTTTCTGACATTGTTTATGGTAATGTTCCTCACTCTACCTATTTCGTATTTTAACATGCATACATATTCAACAACAATTACCCACCATTAAACGATAAAAGTCGGTAAAATGACACTATTCCAAAATCCCGACATAATTAAATCGGCCAACAATCTTAAAACCATTTTAATAAGAAAGTACAATTTGTCAGCTGTCCAACGATATCAAGAATGTCAAAAACGGATAAACGAGTCAAAAGTTATGGACATAACGAGAAATGGTATCGCGAAAAAACACAATTTTGCACCCTCCTGGCCGTACGCGTAGTGCCTTGTGCCATACGCGTATTTCCTTACTCACTCGCCCATCCATACACGTATTGCCCAAAGTGATACGCGTATGGGCAGAGGATGTTTTCCCTTAAAAATTCCACTTAAAACTCTAATACGCGTACTACCCTACCTCATACGCGTATTGCCCAAAACCGTACGCGTACCAATACGCAAATGGACACATGGCCGAGAAAATGGAACCCCATACGCATATTGCCCATAATTCTTCATGTCCATACGCGTATTGCCTTAACCAATACGCGTATTGCCTTGGGTGATACGCGTATGGGCAGCGTGAAAACCAGAAATTTTCCTGCATAATGGGTTCTACGAAAATGCTCCATTTTCCCTTCCAATTCACTTCTAAACACCAGAAAATACCAATTGGATACACAACAACACATATTTAACAAGTATCAATCATAAGGAACATTAAAACATGATTTTGGTGAAAATTTTCTCATTTTCTAACAATATCAAACTAACTCTAAAACTCAATAAAATTCTACTCTAAAATGTCTAACTAGAACCCACCTGGATTACAAGATGAGGATGATGAAGCTGAGATGAAAAGATTGGAGATGGGTTGAAGAATCAATCTCTTGAGCTCTTGAGAATTTCCTCTCCTTTTCCCTTCCTTTTTCCTTCCTTTTTCCTTCTCTTCCTATTCTTTCTCCAAGTTACTATCTTTTTCAAATAAGGAAAAGGAAAAGAAAATAGACATAGGAAACATTAATTGGTAATACTACTAATTATCCAAATTATCTCAATTGCACCAATTAATAAAACTCCAAGTTAAATAATATTAATCTAATCAATTCCGAGTTCATCAGTTTACTCTAATTACTTTGTCCAATAATTGTTCAGAGTACACCGGAACTCAGTTGATCATAATAATATTATCCAAAATGTTCACAAAATTATGGGGTATTACATGTAGCGGAATCTGAAGACAAGCGAGAACTTGAAGTCGAAGCAGAGGAAGACGAGTATTTGAAGCTTTTCGCGAATAGAGGTTGGAAGTGTTGAGGTTACGAATGACAAGTATGTTCCGACGGAGTGGCCGCTGTTCCTCTCTTTCGTTTATTTTCATACCAGATCTTGTATAATGGGGTGCTTTGAACCATGTTTTGTTCTTCCTTTTGTGGATTTGACGCACCATACTTTCTTTTGTTTATTTTTGAAAATCTGGAGATTGAGCATACCTAAGTAGTGAGGAAACTGTTGGAGGTGAATTCTGGTGTGTGTAGAAACTAGGCTTCTAGCTTCAGAGCTTTGACCCTATTGGTCCTGTAGATTGAGCTCTTGGGCCTATAGCCCGTAGAAATTCCTTTACACACTCTTCTTTTTAATCGTACCTCCATCTTTTTTTAGGGATGATGGGGTTTTGAGCTCATATGATTCTCCTTTGCCTCAGCCCTCCATGATTCAGCTGTACCTTACTGTACCCTTTGTATTGTTGATTTAGATTGTTAACTTTTGTTAATTGCTAATTAGATTTCTAATTATATTTTGTTGATTAATTGCTAAAAATAATATTTATATATAGAAAAAATTATATTTTCGATCCAAATATTATTATAAATTAATGCACCGGGGAAAGTTTAATTTTGGCAAGTTTTTTTAATTTATTTTTTAATTATGTCGAATAGTTCATTAATTAAATTTGTCAAATATTTAGAAGACATGAAAAAATAAGACACAATTATTACTTCTACTATATTAAAACACTACTTTTAAACACTTTTATTACTCTCGGACCCAACCCAAGCCTCAATTTTTTTGTTTCATTTATTATATTCAATAATATTTATTGTTAAAAAAATTAATCAATAGATTTTAATCGTTATTATTATTAATATTATTACTAATATTCAATAGCTTTTAATTATTATTATTACCATTACATCTAATTAAGTGTATTCAAAATAATAAAAAAAGACAAAATAATTTTTTTAAATAACCTTTTTTATTTAGTTTTAGTTTTAAATATTAATATTAGTTTAATTGTTTTATTTGTGAAAATAATCTTATTTGTGTTAAATTTGAATTTTTTTCTATTAGTTTATTTACAAGATTGTAACTTGAAAATTGTCATAAGTTTTCATGAAACTAAAATAAAAAAGTTGAAGTTTTAATTGAATTATAAAAGATAAATTTAGATAAATTTATAACTTAAACAAATAATAGTATACTTATTTAGTTGGAAAAAATAGGCGTTGATTCAAATACTTTTATATACGGGAACAACTTTACTATTGATTCAAATATTTTTATAAATTTTATAAAAATAAAAAATATTTATATATAGAAAAAATACATTATTGATTCAAAATTTTTTATAGCCGGGAACAAATTTACTCTTGATTCAAATATTTTTATAAATATTGTCAAAATAAAAAAAATATTTATATACAAAAAATAATAATATTTTTATAAATATTTTGATTTAAACTTTTTTATTGTCAAAAAATATTAATAAATAATGATTTGAGAAATACTATTGATTCAAATACTATTTATTCAAATATTAAATATTATTAATAACTTATGTTTATAAATATTAAAAATATAATATTAATAACTTATGTCAAAAAATATTAATAAATAATTTAAATATTAATAACTATTATTGATTCAAAAATTAAAAAATATTAATATTTTAACAAATAATATTTATAAGTATTGTTAAAAATAATAATATTTTGATTCAAATATTTTTATAGACGGGAATAACTTTACTATTGATTCAAATATATTTATAAATAATATCAAAACAAATATAATATTTATATACGGGAAAAAAATACATCGTTGATTAAAATATTTTTATATATGGGAACAAATACTTTTGTTATAAACGAGATCAACTTTACTACTGATCCAAATAATAAATAATAGAAATTTATCGACCAATGTATTCTCTCTTATAACATAATTGTCTTATTCGTTAAAAAAATTTAAACGATTATTTTATCTAATACAAGTTTCAATAGTTTTTTAATCAGGTTATTATTGATATTGTTGTTTACCTTTCATCTTCTACATATATTACTATTTCAACTTAAATTTACTAATAATATTAAATTTTTTCTATTTTCAACTTTCAATTTTTATGACAGTCTGCAAAAAAATGCGCGTCCAAAACCATATCTCGCCGAAAAACGTAAGCCGTACGTAGGCACGAGTTTGTTACTAGACATTCTAAATTTTTTTAAAGAACATTTATTTACTCAAATAAATTATTGTCTGATATTTTAATTAATCGATCGAGTTTGAGTTCTGTCTAAGTGGCAGACATGATTTCGAAACATGATTTATTTTTATTATAAGACTGCTTGAGATGATGATATTTACATTCATATATAGTTCCACTAGAATATAAAATAAGTGTAATACCCCGTAAATTATTTTACTTTGGATAATATTAGTTGTGATCAACTAAGTTTCAGTGTACTCTGATAAATTATCTGCAGAGATAATTAGGGTAACTGTTGAACTTACAGTAAATCCAATTAATATTATCTGACTCTGAGATATTTAAATATTTGGACTTTAGAGACTTTTTGGACAAATAGTAGTGTTGGTAATTGATGATGTTTTACTATATCTTTTTCTTTTCCCTCATTTTTTCCTCTTTAGAACCAAAGAAAGGAAAAGATATAAAGAAAAGGGAGAGAAAGGAAAGGAAAGAAGAGAAAAAGCTCAAGAGCATCAAACCTCCAACCATCATCCAATCTTCATCGAATCAACTCATCTTCTTCATCATCATCCTCTGTATAAGGTGGGTTCTAGATAGATACTCTAGATGTAGAATTCCATGTGTTTTAGAGTTAGGTTGGAATTGTGAGAAAATGATTAATTATGTTAAAATCATGAACTTAACGGATGAAATGCGAGATAATCGTTGTTAAATGCTTGTTGTTATGATTATACTATGTTTTGATGACTATAATGAGGTTTGGATGTGTTTTGGTTGGAAAATATTTGAGTTTGGGTTGAAAAACAACGCTATTGAGAAGTAGAATTTTCCAGGCTTCGCCTAGCGAACCTGGGGCGAGTCCCAGCGAACGGATTCTCGAGGGTTCGCCCAGCGAACCATCCAGCGAAGGTCAGTAAATGTTCGCCAGGGACGTTCGCCTAGCGAACTTTGTGTGTTTTCAGTGCTGTTTGGTTCTGCCTTGCTTCGCTGAGTTGCTCGCTAGGCGAAGGGAGAGGCGAGTGTTCGCCAGAGTGTTCGCGAAGCGAACTCTATGTCTGTTTTTGCTCTGTTTGCTCATTCGCCAGGAGCTTCGCCTAGTGAAGGCTGGAGCGAAGGATCGCTGGGACGTTCGTCTAGCGAACATGGCTGTGTGTGAAATGTTGTTTCTTTCATAACTCTTGAATTGTTTATCCATTTTGCGTATTCTTGATATCGATGTGGAACTGTGAATAACCTCTATTTAATAGAAGGAAGAGATATTGGTTTTGATGCCCGATTAAATAAATCGGAGGGAACTGGAAATTCGTAAAAGTGGGAATATGTGAAATTATGTGGTTCCATTGTGTAATTGATGACTAATTGCCTATGTTCTTATTGTTAAGCATGTTGAGTATGTATGCATGTTAAAATATGAAATAGGTAGAGTGAGGAATAACACCGTAAATAATTGTCGGATAGTGTGGGATAACATTGTGACAACGCTCGTACAAAAGAGGTCGAGGCGTGTGTCTAGTAATCATAACCGGTTTATCTTGCGGTGTAGTTTCATGAGACTCGAGCACCTCCTCTGAAACGTATGCACAATTACTTGGCAGGTTTGATTCCCGCGTAGAGTACGAATGGAGCCTACGGGTAAAGAGACTTGTGATGGTTAACAGGTCATGAGAAGTGACGGTTCACGGCTAACAGGCCGATGATCCCAAATCCATTTCGTATGCCAAGTAACTTCAAGGATCCATGACTCGGGTCGTCTTCTAGACGTAGAAGCGGACGGGAACAGGGGATGCCTTGTTACGGTTATTGATTAGCGAGATTCTTGAGTTAACAGGCTCAGGACGTACCTTGGTACTATTGTGAGTTAACAGGCTCACTAGTGCGTATATATATTATGTGTGTACTCAACGTCTTTTCCCTTCCCTTTGACTTGAGTTAGGTTTATTAGAACCTTGTAAAGCCTAGAGGACTTTAAGATAGGGAACTCACTGAGATTTGATGTATCTCACCCCACTGTTGTTGTTTACATCACAGGTTCTGCAGGTTCGGCGAAGGGTAAGGACAAAGTGGTTTGACTTTTCCTTACGGATCGTGGCTTTTGAGATGGCATGGCTTCCGCTATGGCATTTTATTTTGAGATCATTGTATTCATCTAGTTCTTAGTGTATTTTTGGGACATCTTGTATACATTATGCCGTAGGCTTTAGAACTTTGTATTTAGGGCATTTAATGTATATAATGTGTTAGCTAGGAACTTACGGTATTTCAGTACCAAATACTTGGACTCATGTATGATATATATGCTTTGATGTATGTTATTATGTGTGGGTGTTACAGTTGGTATCAGAGCAGGTCGTATCCTCGACCTAGCCATGAAATAGTATAAGTGTTTCTTTCTGTTTCATTTGTGTTGTGTCGCCATTGGTCTTATGTGTTATATTTATGGTATTGAGCCCGATCAACTTAATCCTATCTGTATGACATTTAGGAACATGGCCGACCGGCGCAGAAACAACCGTGGTAGACCGAGAACTACTCCAGCAGGGACAAATCCGCCAGGGGACGAAGGGAATGCCCCTCTGTATCAATTCATGCAACAGATGCAGCAACAACAGAATCAGTTTGTGCAACAAATGGTACAGCAAATGGCTGGTGGTGTGCATCCTCAAGTGGTTGTGCCAGAAGCTGCAGGGGGAACCTTTAGGGATTTCATTTGCATGAATCCTCCGGAGTTTCAGGGAGGATTAGATCTGGTAAAGGCGCATGAGTGGATATCCGGTATGGAACGGATCTTCTTGATTGTTCAGTGTAGTGAAGAAAATAAGGTTGTTTTCGCTTCTTATTTGTTGAAGGGTCCTGCCATGAGGTGGTGGGAGAGCGCTTCAGCATTAATGACAATTCAAGAGGTACCGAAAGTGTGGGAGCAGTTTAAGATAACTTTTATGGAGAAATATTTTCCAAGTTCCTTAAGGTCTCAAAAAGAATTCGAGTTTCAGCAGTTGAGACAAGGTAACTTGACAATGGCTTCTTATGCGGAAAAGTTCGAGGTTATGGCTGCTTATTCTAGACAAGCCATGTATGCTCCTAATGAAAGGTGGAAGATTGACCAGTTTCTTTTCGGTTTAAGGGCTCAAATTTCACATAGTGTGTCCCTGAGAGAATTTGCTAGCTATGCTGAATTGTTACGACAGTGTTATGTAGCGGAGCATAGTTTGAAGAAGGTACAGGCGGAAGGTGAATTAAGTAGGGTGACTCAAAGTGATCGTGGGAGATCGAATCAACAATTTAGAGTAAGGCAACAATTATTCAAAGGGAAGCAAGTTCAGAGTTCTAGGGCTAGTGTGCCTCCGGTATGTCGTACTTGTGGAAAAAGTCATTATGGTAGGTGCAGTTTGGAAGGAATAAGGTGTTATCAGTGTAACAAGGTGGGCCATGTATCGAGGGATTGTCCTCAGAAGAGGAATCAAATGCAAGAAAAGAATACCGGCCGAGTGTATACCTTGGATGCAAGGAAGACAAAGGGTGATAACTCCTTGATTGCGGGTACGTGTTTTGTGAATGGAAATCCTTGTTTTGTTTTATTTGATTGTGGGGCAACGCATTCTTTTGTGTCCACGCGATGCGTGAAGCGACTAGGGTTACAAGTTGTTCCTTTGTCTCCACCCATGGTGGTTACTACTGCCATGGATGAAATTGTTGAAACACTGTTGATGTGTGAAAATTGTGTATTGTCGGTGAATGAAAGAATTTTCCAGATTGATCTTATTTATTTGTCGCTTAAGAAAGTGGATGTTGCTCTGGGAATGGATTGGCTTTCAGCTAATTCGGTATTTATCTGGTGTGAAGAAAAACTAATCATTATTCCATCTACTGAAGCTACTCCGAAGGATGTGTTAACTACTATTTTAGAAGGTACGGTTGGAATGATTAATTTATTATTTGAGGAAGAAAAGTCTGTTCTTATGATTCTTACTAAGGAGGAGAGTAGTCAACTTCAAGTTTTGAGTATTCCGGTAGTTTGTGACTTTCCTGGAGTTTTCCCTGAGGATATCACTTCTCTTCCTCCGGAGCGGGAAGTGGAATTCTCTATTGACCTGATACCGGGAACGGCTCCAATATCCGTTTCTCCGTATCGGATGGCACCACTTGAATTAAGAGAATTAAAGGACCAATTGGAAGAGTTGTTGGCTAAGCATTTTGTTCGACCCAGTGTTTCACCCTGGGGAGCTCCAGTGTTGTTGGTAAAGAAAAAGGATGGTGGAATACGGTTGTGTATTGATTATCGTCAGTTGAATAAGGTCACCATCAAGAATAAATACCCATTGCCAAGGATAGACGATCTGTTAGATCAATTGATAGGAGCCTGTGTGTTCTCGAAGATTGATTTACGGTCGGGTTATCATCAGATTCGGGTGAAGAGTTCAGACGTACCAAAGACTGCATTTAGAACCCGTTATGGTCATTATGAATTTCTGGTGATGCCTTTCAGTGTGACAAATGCTCTGGCAGTTTTCATGGATTATATGAATCGGATATTTCAACCTTACTTGGACCAATTTGTGGTGATTTTCATTGATGACATTCTTATATATTCTCGTGACCCTCAAGAGCACGGAGAACACCTAAGAATCGTTTTATCCGTTTTGCAAGAAAGACAACTTTTTGCCAAACTAAGTAAGTGTGAATTTTGGATGTCGGAGGTGAATTTCCTTGTACATGTCATTTCTCAAGGGGGTGTAGCGGTTGATCCATCAAAGGTTGAAGCAGTGATAAATTGGGAGAGACTGAAGAATGTGTCTAAAGTTAGAAGCTTTTTGGGACTAGCAGGTTATTATAGAAGGTTTATTAAAGGCTTTTCCCAACTGGCTTTGCCGATGACGAGACTTACTCGGAAGGATTATTCTTATGAATGGGATTCAGCTTGTGAGCAAAGTTTCATGAATTTAAAGGAAAGGTTGACGACCATTCCTATTTTGGTTATTCCTGATCCTAGCAAGTCGTATGAGGTATATTGTGATGCATCGAAGAAGGGAGTAAGAGGTGTGTTAATGCAAGATAGACATGTAGTGGCTTATGCTTCACGACAGTTGAAAGCCCATGAAGAGAATTATCCAACGCACGATTTAGAATTGGCGGCAGTTGTATTTACCTTGAAAGTGTGGCGTCACTACTTGTATGGTGTACGTTTTGAGATGTTTAGTGACCACAAGAGCTTAAAGTACCTCTTTGATCAGAAGGAGTTGAACATGCGTCAAAGGAGGTGGATGGAATATTTGAAAGATTATGACTTGGAACTAAGATACCATCCGGGTAAAGTGAATAAAGTGGCGGATGCATTGAGTAGAAAGGTGTTGCATAATGCCGAGTTGATGATGCTAGAGTATACTTTATTGGAAAAATTCCGAGATCTAAATCTTCAATTTAATTGGACTCCTAATTGTGTAATTTTGGGGAATTTGGATATCAATTCTACTCTTAGGGAAGAAATCCAACAAGAGCAAGGGTTAGATGAGAAATTGCAAGGAGTGTTATTGCAACCGGGTTTTGTGCGAGCTACCGACGGAGTTATTGTATTTAACCGAAGGATTTGTATTCCGGACAACATGGAGTTAAAAAGGAGGATTTTGGATGAAGCGCATAAGAGTGCTTTTACTATACATCCGGGATCTTCAAAGAAGTACCAAGACCTAAAGAGGGACTATTGGTGGTCCGGGATGAAAAGAGATAATGCGATGTATGTGTCGGAATGTGCGGTGTGTCAATAAGTAAAGATCGAACACCAATGGCCGGGTGGCTTGTTACAACCTTTAGAAATTCCGGTGTGGAAATGGGATAGTATTTCGATGGATTTCGCCGTGGGATTACCCCGTGCCTAAGGTGGTTATGATTCAATTTGGGTGATTGTGGATCGGTTGACGAAGTCTGCTCATTTCTTGGCCGTAAAGACTACTTATAAGGCGAGTCATCTCGCAAGGTTGTTCATTTCGTGGATAGTGAGGTTACATGGTATTCCTACTAGTATCGTTTCGGATAGAGATCCGAAGTTTACTTCGAGATTTTGGAGAGCTTTTCAATAAGCTATGGGAACGAAGTTGTGTTTGAGTACGTCGAATCATCCCCAAACGGATGGTCAGACAGAACGGACAATACAAACAATAGAGGACATGTTGAGGGCTTGTGTCCTGGGAAGTTGTAACACGGTGGTTTGAACTGACTTTTAAAATGTTGCGGTAAGCAAGAGTCGCCACCGACTTTTATTTTATCCAATGAAGAAAGGAATAAAAGAACAGGAAAGACCTTTTTAAAAGATTTTGAGTTCGGGGGGTACGTTATACAAAAGGAAGGTACGAGCACCTTTTGTATCCATGGTTATCCATGGGCTCTTAATTGCTTAGCTCACTTTACTTTGTTTGAAAAATAGTGTAGTGTGTGATTAGAAAATATTTTTGAAAGAGTTGACTTTGTAATAATTCGTGTAAGAATGTATACAAAGTGTTTGTTTTTGAAAATATTTTTGAAAGTGTGAGGTGTGAAAAGTATTTGTTTTGAGTTGTGAGCAAGCATTTTAAAGTTACTTACCCTTAATTTATAAGGTCTTTCTTGTACTTATCCTTTTCCTTGAGAGATAGTACTATCCATACCATTAGTGGGTAGGTAGTCCTATCTATTGGATGTGAAGGGACAGCGAAGGGTCATCGAATGGTCATAGAAGGCAACATGTAAGGATACCTTAGCAATTCGAAGGGACTATCATCATTTTTCCATAGGGTCATCGAGGGACAAGATCATTTTATCGAAGGGACTTTCCGTGGGACCATGATCTTTTATCTGAGGGACTATGATGATTTCATTTGATAAGCGTCTTTGCCAAGGGTATCCTATTTATCCGAGGGACTTGACCATTTGATTTCGAAGGCAACTGAGGTGTATTACCCTAAAGGTGAGGTGTGTGAAAGTGTTTGTATTCAGGTATTTTTTTTTGGATTAGTGGGCTAAGTCCATTTTTATTCATATACATTCTTTTCACACCCTATTGTTACTAACCACACAGTTAATTGTTTTGTGGAATTTAAAAGCGAAAAATAAACCCTAAGCTATTACATCATGGGGAGGGGTACATGATTTAAACTGGGGGAGTGCAGAAATTAAAATGACGGAAATTAAATTCCTAATTATTACAAGAAAAATTAGCATCCTATACATTTTTTCTAAGGAAATTAAAGGAATGCAATAAAAAGCGAGAAAAGGTCGAGAATCGGGAGATTGAGAAGATGGAAAAGGATATAGAAGAGTATATTTTTTGGATTTTTTAAATTAAATAAGAATTAAATTTTAGTCATTTTTTTTTTGTATTTTATCATTATGAAAATAAGGAAAATATATTTTCTTGTATTAAAATCAGTTATTAAAACAAAAAAAAGACTTGATTAATTTATTTTGATATTTTTTTGTTTTTTTTCATAAAAAAAAAGGGTTAATTTGATTAAAATAAAATAAAAAAGGAACTAAATTAGAGTTTATTTACAAAATCATTTTATTTTATGATAAAAACATATATTACATATTATATTTTTTATGAAAATAATTAATAGGTGAAAAAAAAAGCAATTGATTTTTATTTGGTTGGTTAAGAAAAATTATTAGGTTAATTATTAATTAAAAGAAAATAAAAGAAATAAAAGAAAATGAAAGAAAATAAAAGAAATAAAAGAAAATAAGAAAAGAAAAAGAAAATGAGAGAAAATAGCAAAAAAAAACCAATCTGATGTCGCTGGGGGTCGAACCCAGGACCTCAGCTTTACCAGCTTCCTCATTCACCACTAGGCTGCGCGTCTGTTTCTGTTAAAAGATAGAAAACGAAAAAATATAAAATAAATAAAAAAAGCCAAAACGCCCAGCACTGTTCATCGTCTTCTTCGTTGCACCGTGCAGAATTCGCTACCATTTTGCTACGGTTTTGCTACCATTTTGCTACGATTTCGTTCGTAGCTAAAAGACCTGCAGATTTAAAACTCATAACAATCAAAGATTTAAAAGACCAAAAGTATTCAAATCCCCTAATTCGACCCCTAGGAATCCAAATCCGTCAATATTTTTGGTTAAAACCCGCTGTAGAGGGAGGTTCGAAGAACATCTTCTTCATGCCCTAGCCATGGTGAATCGTGTCTCCTGCATGAAAGCTTCACATAAAAGCATCAAAACAATTCTAATGATGCATATGAACATAAATATGTATGAAAAATGAGTTAAAACATTATGAAATCAAGAGTGCGAAAATTGAAAAGAGGGAGGAGCGGCCATGGCTTGTAGTTCATGGTTCGTGTGCTTTTAACCTTCAAGGATGAGTGGGATAGCCTCCTGGGATCTCCTTGATGATGTTTGGACGTGAAAAGGTCGTGAAAATTTGCTATGAAGTGTTTTTACGATTTTTCTAGTTTGCCTCTTTTTTTGAAAATATTTTTAGGGTTGTTTGATGTGATTTTTTCGTGGCTTTAGGTTTGGATATGGTTATGTATTTATAGGAGAGGAATTAGGTCAATAATATCAGATCCAATCCATGTGTATTCATGTTTGAATATTTGATTGAAAAATCAAATGCAAACTTTCTATTTTGGCCAAAATTTGTCTTCAAAACCTTCCTTGCTTGTTTTGCACGAAATTGGACATAACAATCATCTTAACCATCAAATATTTGATCCCAAAATAATTTTGGAATCAAAGATTTGATTTTTTATGATTTATTTTAATTAAAATTGAATTTAAATAATTAAAATTCAATATAATATAAAATAAATAAAAAAAATTAGAAAATATGAGCAATGGGTCGTGAATGATCTCATATTTGAGTTTGGGTTGAAATATTACGGGCCCATTTGAAGAAAACTTGAGTTTTGGCCTTTTTTTTTGTTTCATACACCTCCTCAAAATTGACCAACTTTGACTAAGCATAACTCCTTCAATTTTTAGCTTCTTAATGCAAACTAATACTTTTTAGAAACCTCGAGATGTCCTCTAACCAACCCTTTTAGTCCCATGTCAATTTGATCTTCCATGTTCAAGTTATGAGCTTTTGAAAAAGGTTGACTTTTGTTGACTTTCAAAATGACCTATAATGTCTTGGCTCATATCTCCCGAATGAAGCATTTCTGGACTTGGCTTGTGAGACTCAAAGTTGTAGGGAATTAAATTTCCTTCAAGATGGGCTTTGGTTGAGGAATTTTTGATGAAGTATGTGGAAGTTAGGCTTGGTCAAAGTATAGTTGACTTTTCCTACAAAAACCCTAATTTAGTAACTCCCGATTCTTGATGATTCTGAGGTTTCCTTGATGAATCATGATCAACCCTTGATCAAATGATGAATTTCACCCCATAATCTTGATGTTGACCACAAATCTTGAGGTTTGACTTTGTGTTGACCACAGTTGACCTTTTGACCAAGTTAACTGATTTTTGACTGTCTGAGCATCTGATTGACCAAACTTGTAAGGAAAGTCTTGAAACTTGTTATGAGGATTCTTTGAAGTGTATGGGACACCATGAAGTCCTTTTGAAGCTTTAGAAGTCCAATCTACTTTGAGAAGTACACAACCCTAGTTGGATTTATTGCTTAGGAGGAGGCTTTGTCTGATGAAAGTTTTGAGTACTCTTGAGCAACTGAAGATCTTATGAATCACTAGGAGACCTCTTGAGGCATATTGTCTTGAATATGTGAGGGAAAATTTTGGGGTACAACAGCTGCCCCTTTTCAATCTTCTTAAACCTGAGGAGTAAGATTGGTATTCGTGCCGATCGGGATCTGAAGGTGGAAGAGGATTGAACAATAAGAACCCAAAAATTTGCACTCGCCGGTGCGCTCTGTTGGTTGATCGTATTGCTTGAATGGGCTTAAAAGATGCCATTCGAAGTGTATGACAGGATGGAGATGGGCTTATAGATGCCATCCAAAGTAACTGTTGATAGGAGTATCAGAATGAGTTTAGGTTTGACTGTATCTGAGGAATATACTAGAATGAGTCTGTGTCCAACTGTATCTAGCAGACGTGCTGGGAAATGCCAGAATGATTCTTATGCCTTGAATGTATCTGTATGATGTTCTAGAATAAGTCTACATCTTGACTGTATCTATAAGGAGATCAGAATGAGTCTTTGCCTGACTGTATCCGGGAGTCGTATTAGAATGAGTCTACGTCTGACTGTATCTGAAAAATTAGTATTAGAATGAGTCTACGTCTGACTGTATCTGAAAAGATGTACTGGAATAAGTATCAGAATGAATCTGTGTCTTGATTGTATCTGTATGATGTTCTAGAATGAGTCTATGTCTTGACTGTATCTATAAGGAGATCGGAATGAGTCTTTGCCTGACTGTATCTGAGTGTCGTATTAGAATGAGTCTACGTTTGACTGTATCTGAAAAATTAGTATTAAAATGAGTCTTCGACTGACTGTATCTAAAAGATGTACTGGAATAAGTATCAGAATGAATCTGTGTCTTGATTGTATCTGAACTGTGTCTAGAAGATGTACTGGAATGAGTATCAGAATGAATCTGTGTCTTGATTGTATCTGAACTGTGTCTAGAAGATGTACATGAATGAGTCTACTCCTGACTGTATCCAAAGGAGTATCAGAATGAATCTTCGACTGATTGTATCTGAAGGATGATAAACTGTTAACAATATTTGTCCGTTTGAGAACTAACCTGAAAAACCAAGTTAGTTTTATGCAATGTCATGATATATGTAATGCATTGCGTAATGATGCTATTAAAATAAATGAGAATGTTATATGCGTTTTGTATGCATATGCTATGATGTATTGTAAATGATGTATGGGTATGAAATGTCGCTGAAGGTAGCTGTGGCTTTGAATAGTAATGTCTGATTGGGGAAAATAAATCCCTGACTGTTGCTGGGGATGGAGAAAATAAATCTTTAGATCCTGTTTGGAATGACTTTACTGGGGATTCAAACTTTCCGTTTGGGAATATTCCCCTGGGGATCTTTGACTTCCGCTTGAGGATAGAAGTATTCTGTCAGGAGAGTCGGTAGTTCGTCGTGCTTTTTATTGAAGGATTTGATTCTTATGTACCCTGACTGGGGATAAAAGAGATGGATAATCCTCCGATGCACTATCTGACCAAGTTTCAGACATGGGTGACCACTCTTCTGGGAGTAGCAACCATGGATGAAATCCTGCTGGAGAAGAGAATTTTGTCGGGTAATTTGTAGTGTTGGAGAAGCAAACTCCGCTGGGGAATTGAATTCTGTATACTTCCAAGAGGGAATATTATCTGATGGGGATCAAAATTCCATAGGCTATGCTGAGGACATATCTGCAATAGGTTAGGGAATGATCAAATTCCTTTATCTGTTAGGGGATCTATTGGGGAAGATGATCATGTCAGGCCGTCCGTTGGGGAGGTTTCTTTATGTACTCTACTGGGGACGCAATCTCGAATAGACCTGGCTGAAGAGAGAAATTCTGTCGTGAAGGAGATGTTGGGGAAATAAACTCCGTTGGGGAACTCTCTGGAGCGTGCTGTGGAAAGAATCAAACTTCTGTCTTGTTGAGCAATCCTTTGGGGATATGAGAGTGAATTGCTGGAAAGTATCCCAACTGTTGCTTGAGAGTATGTTAATTTTGCTGGGGAGTATATCTCTGTTGAGGATGATCTCCACTGGGGAAGCAACGCTGCTGAGGAATAAACTCTATTGGGGACGAGCTTGTGAAAATAGCTCTGTAGAGATAGTTCCATGGAGATTGCTCTGTGGGGATATTACCATGACACCAGCTCCGTGGGCGTGATTCTGTTAAGATCTGTTGGATACAAGACTTGCTGGGGATTCCAACCTCCAAGAGTCTTTAGTAAATGCTGATTCTATGACAGCAAACCGGGTGGAAAAGATCACTTCGGGCTTCAACTCTACTATTGCCCCTATGTCTTCAAGTATTTCATCACTTGCTGTCGGTAGAAAATGATAAGATTGATATACGTTGTTTGAACGGAGTTGGTAATGAAAACTGGTACTGACTCGTAAGTGGATGATCCAACGGGACATAGTCGTACGCTTTAACCCCTAACTTCTGCCTGGACCGCCTTTTTAGGTTTTTAGTCCACCGGGATACCCTTTCTTGCCCAAGCCGCCTTTTCAGGTTTTTGACTTCTCGGGTGTACAATTCTTTTATATATGTCCCTAATTTTTTCCCGAACCTTTTTAGTTTGCCGGGATGCCCTTTTTTTTGCCTAGGCTTGTCAACCTAGCGGGTCTTTTTCATGCGTAGTATTTTTTTTAACTATGTCCGCGTTCACAGGGTGCGAGAAATCTTCGCTGTCCATGGTAGTAATCCTCGTAGCGTCGTCAGAAAATATCTTCTTGATTACGAATGGCTCTTCGCACGTAAGAGTTCGTTTGCCCCCGAGATCACCTGTATTTAGAACTTTCGATAGTTTCGACTTCCCCAAACAATTTCAAGGAATTATCATGACTGGATCCGAAGACATGATACTGACACCATCTGATACTATTGGCACAGACAAGTAAATCCCACAATGGCTCTTACTGAAACTCGGGATCAATGCCATGTAACAGGAGGAATGTGCTTCCAGACTGCGGTGGATCGTGTATTCCCTAGTTAATGGTTGACGAGCTTGCAACTGAACTTGATCTGATCAGATTTGAAAAGAAAGTGTTGCCCCTAGCGGAGGATGATTTGCCCCAGAATGGAAGTATTTGAAAAGAGCTGCCTCAAGAGAAATAACCGGGATGCCCCATAATAATATGCCCCTTGATTGGAAGATAGTGACCATGCCCCTTGTATACATTGGCTTTTAACCAACTGAGTCAGCGCAGGAAATATTTCTGCTTTTCGATGCACCTCTGAAGCAACTTTGTCTGTCAGGAGGACTTTTGTTCATTGAATGTTCATCATGTGAACTTCTCTGCTGTCAAACACTTAGTTATATGCAAACAATGATATTCAAAATGCAACGCTTATGTCTGTCTTGAAGTTTTGAAAAAGAATTATTTAGCAAAACCATGTTTGTAAAAATTGTGATGTCAACTCAAGATTTATAACAAGCCCTAAAGGAGTCAGGATACCTTTTGGTAACAGTATGCCTTCGAACTAACCATGCTTCAGCTAGGACTTTTAAAGGGTTGTAACGTGGCCTGGTTCACGGTTTAAGAAACAAATAATAAAGGCTCAAAGTTTATTTGTACCCAACCCATTCTCCGTGATGTTCTTCAGTCCTATGCTCAGTTAACTATGCATTTAGATTCCTAGAGATTTTGGAATTTTAACACTGATGTTTGGTGATGGTTCAAAAACCATAAGTTTATTTGAAAAGGCAGTCATTATTTTTTGTAACATTTTCTTTTGAGGGTTTGTAATGACCTCTTTTTGACTTTGTTATCCCTAACTTTTGCCTGAACTGTTTATTTTGAGACCACAGTCAGCGGGATGTCTCAATTTTTACTAAGTCTCCTTCATAGATTTTGACTTAGCGGGCTTTTCTTTTTATAGATATTGACTGCCTGACTTAATGATTATAGGGAACCATCACTAATTGTGTACAAAAGATCAACTGGCATAATTGAGTTAACTGAGGAACTACCCTGCCCCAGGTTATGATTAAGGGTTTTAATTTGCATGAGAAGGAAAACTCCTACTTCTTAGGCTCAAAGGGGTCGACTAGGGATTGACTTCCTTATAACTCCACTGTTTAGGATTTGAATTAATGCCTGTACATCGTCAGCACGGTCTGTTCAAAAGCATACCGTATGAAATTATGGTATCGTTTTCGTCATCCTCCCTCTAAAGGCTTACAGCTTTAACGAGAGTTAAATATCACAAAAGAGAAGTAAGAAGCATAGTTTAAATATAGTGAAACGAATGGATAAATTCAAGACGAACATACGCAATGCATTAATGTGAAAAAACCAAAGTTTGACATAATAGTAAGTGCTTAAGCCAACAAAAGAAATTACAAATGAAAATTCAAATGATTTCAAAGCTTCCCTTCCTGAACCTGTCACTTCAGACGATGTGTCTTGCAGCTTCGATATTAGATGGGCGATAGAAGAACTCAGTCTGACCATCTGGTGTGAACTCGAGGACTCTTTCGTCAATCAGGTCTTGGATCCTATGTTTCAATGGACCACAGTCTTCAGTATCATGACCAAGACTATTCGAATGATAAGCACATCTTGCGTTAGGTTCCTAACCAGGAGCAGGGTTGGCTGGAGCTGAGTATGAAGGCAACAGAGTTATCAAGTTCTGATTGAGCAATTGTTGTAAAGCCTGAGATAGCGGCATGTGCAACGGGGTAAATGGTCGTTTAGGTTTGGATTTCCAAGTACGTTGACCACCATGTTGCCTACGCTGATCTTTCTGTTGAACTGGTGGTGCGACAACCCTATAAGACCTTCTTCCTTCGATTGAAAGACTATCAGTAGTAACCTGTCTCTTTCCTTCTTTTATCCTTATCTTTTTCTCAACCAAGTCAGCTTGTTTCCTTGGAGGCCGACTGATGATCTGATCCCCGACTCTGTTGTCTTGAAGTTTATTGATGAGGACTCTCAGCTCTTCTTGCCCCTGAGCTAAGTTTTGGATAAGAGCCATCTGACCATACATCTGGATTCTCATCTCTGCCATCTCAGCTTGCAGTTGTTCCAATTGATCATCCTTCTTATCTTCAGGATTTTTCTTTTCCATGTCCTTAGTGAGGAGGGCTTTCAACTCTTCTTGCCCCTTGAATAGGCTTAGGATCATCTCTTGGAATTGGGTGTTCTGAGTCTGGAGATCCTTGACAGCTTGTTCTAAAGCCATTTCTTCTGAAATAAACAGCGAGAAGATGAGAGACCTGTCTTAGAAACCTGCTATGCAATGATTATGAGATGTGGATGCATATGCAATGATTTCAAGGACTTTAGAGTTTATCTTTGCAAACAGAAACAAAAGGAAAACTTTTATTAGTAAACTCGAAATTCATTTTTTTTATGCCTCCTGGGCTACAATGAAAGGAAATTTCAGAAAGCAAATTTAAAAAACGCCTAAGGCCTAGGACTCAAGACTCAAGTCTCCCACGGGCGCTTCCTCTTTGTGCCGATGTAAGCATTGATGCTCTGCTCCTCATGAAGTAATTTCGTCAACTCCAACACCTTCTTCTCACTAGCATAGAACTGAGTCTCAAAGGTGTCTCTTTCTTCTTTCATCTGAACCCAGGATTTCTGTAGCTCTTCAAGATCGGTAGGCATGTCTGGATGGAGAATGACTTGAGGAACATCTCCCTTAAACTCAGGGTCAACAATCACTGGTCTGATAGCTGGATATGGCATAATAAGATCTCGAGCACGAGTGCGCACCCATCTGAGGTAAGGCTCCAAAGGAATAGAGTTCTTCTATCCCAAAGTCCTGTTTTCAATCTTATACACATTATTCCATGCGTGTATAAACCTTTGACGGTAACCTTGAGGATCATCTTCATAATCGAACACAATACCCTGAATAAGCATGTCATGAGGACCATTCCTTCGAACATAACCAAACTGGCACAAGGCTAGCGAAGGATTATAGGTGATGCCTCCCCTAATGCCAAGGAGTGGTACATTAGGGAATTCCCCACAATGATCAATAAGAGTGAAGTCTTCAAGAGATCGGGCACACCAATAGATATCTGAATGGGAGAGTGACATTATCCTTTGAGACCACTGCAACCTTTGTTCATTCTTCAATACTGACCGGGGAAGGTGCGAAATAAACCACCTGGATAGTAAGGGTACGCAGCACATGAGAGTCCCTCGCTCCTTGATAGTACTTATGTGAAGCGAGGGCAGAATATCTCTGAGCAAGGTAGGTACCGGGTTATGAGTCAGAAATATTTTGATAGCGTGCACATCTATGAGTTGGTCTGGATTAGGGAACAACACCAACCCATAGATCAACAAAGCCAATACCTCCTCAAAAGCATGGTAACTCATAGCTCTTAGGACCAATTGAGCCTTCTCAATCAGGAACTTAGCAAGAAACCCCTTGACTCCACTCCTTGTTTCCCAATTAGACACAATGTCTGACCTCTTCAGATGTAAAGCAGCTGCAATGACTTCAGGCTTTGGAACATTTTCTAGACCAGTAAAAGGCATCTGATCGAGGATAGGTATTCCAAGTAACTTAGAGAACTCCTCCATCGTGGGCACCGATTGGTAATCCGGGAAGGTGAAACAGTGGTGCTTAGGATCAAAGAATTGGAATAGGACTCTCATCATGTCTTCTTCAAAACCTGAGGTAACTAAGTCGAGTAGAAAACCATGCCTTTTGGTGAATCGAGAACCATCGGGAACTTTTGAGACCAATTCTTTAAGCTGGGAAGGAACCCTTACAAAGTTGACTCAGATGAAATTTCTAGGAACGGAAGCCATGACCTGCAATCACGAATAAAGATAAATTCCTTGGTCCTTGAAATGCTTAGTGAAAATGATATGTTATGATGTTATGATGTCATGTACATGTTTAATAGTAAATAAGTAGCACACACAAACAAGTCATACAAGAGCCTTAGGTTTAAAGGCTTGTATGAAGTCCAAAGGTAAGTACCCTTCCCCACTGAGGTTTAGTTGGCTCAACCTGTCCTAGAATAGCAACCGGGTTCTAAAGGACTCATACCACGGATCTTTCTCAAAGGCTTTATTTTAGTGCGACACTCGAGTGGCTGACCAAAACATCCCGAAAGTCTTATCTCAATGAGCGTAGTCTCGAGTATCAACCAACTTCGGTCTAAATCCAAAGCCGGTCATCTCACTACCTTCTAATGGCCAAAGATGAGTTAACTAGGGTTCTAAAGACTGTGACCATCATATCAACCATATCGGTACATGCCGTACAGTCTCCATGATCTATTGTCACTTACCTAAGGAATCACTAGGTCCGGGTGTAGGACCTTTCACACAAGTAACCCCAAAACAAGGCCCAATAAAAATAAAGCACATAAGTCAAACAAATTTAAGCAAGTGGTAAAGTGATCTAACTCTAAGGTAACCCCTCTTTAAAATGTTCCCCAGCAGAGTCGCCAGTTCTGTAACACGGTGGTTTGAACTGACTTTTAAAATGTTGCGGTAAGCAAGAGTCGCCACCGACTTTTATTTTATCCAATAAAGAAAGGAATAAAAGAACAGGAAAGACCTTTTTAAAAGATTTTGAGTTCGGGGGGTAAGTTATACAAAAGGAAGGTACGAGCACCTTTTGTATCCATGGTTATCCATGGGCTCTTAATTGCTTAGCTCACTTTACTTTGTTTGAAAAATAGTGTAGTGTGTGATTAGAAAATATTTTTGAAAGAGTTGACTTTGTAATAATTCGAGTAAGAATGTATACAAAGTGTTTGTTTTTGAAAATATTTTCGAAAGTGTGAGGTGTGAAAAGTATTTGTTTTGAGTTGTGAGCAAGCATTTTAAAGTTACTTACCCTTAATTTATAAGGTCTTTCTTGTACTTATCCTTTTCCTTGAGAGATAGTACTATCCATACCATTAGTGGGTAGGTAGTCCTATCTATTGGATGTGAAGGGACAGCGAAGGGTCATCGAATGGTCATAGAAGGCAACATGTAAGGATACCTTAGCAATTCGAAGGGACTATCATCATTTTTCCGTAGGGTCATCGAGGGACAATATCATTTTATCGAAGGGACTTTCCGTGGGACCATGATCTTTTATCTGAGGGACTATGATGATTTCATTTGATAAGCGTCTTTGCCAAGGGTATCCTATTTATCCGAGGGACTTGACCATTTGATTTCGAAGGCAACTGAGGTGTATTACCCTAAAGGTGAGGTGTGTGAAAGTGTTTGTATTCAGGTATTTTTCTTTGGATTAGTGGGCTAAGTCCATTTTTATTCATATACATTCTTTTCACACCCTATTGTTACTAACCACACAGTTAATTGTTCTGTGGAATTTAAAAGCGAAAAATAAACCCTAAGCTATTACATCATGGGGAGGGGGTACATGATTTAAACTGGGGGAGTGCAGAAATTAAAATGACGGAAATTAAATTCCTAATTATTACAAGAAAAATTAGCATCCTATACATTTTTTCTAAGGAAATTAAAGGAATGCAATAAAAAGCGAGAAAAGGTCGAGAATCGGGAGATTGAGAAGATGGAAAAGGATATAGAAGAGTATATTTTTTGGATTTTTTAAATTAAATAAGAATTAAATTTTAGTCATTTTTTTTTTGTATTTTTTCATTATCAAAATATATTTTATTGTATTAAAATCAATTACTAAAAAAAAAAGACTTGATTAATTTATTTTGATATTTTTTTGTTTTTTTTTCATAAAAAAAAAGGGTTAATTTGATTAAAATAAAAAAAAAGGAACTAAATTAAAGTTTATTTACAAAATCATTTTATTTTATGATAAAAACATATATTACATATTATATTTTTTATGAAAATAATTAATAGGTGAAAAAAAAAGCAATTGATTTTTATTTGGTTGGTTAAGAAAAATTATTAGGTTAATTATTAATTAAAAGAAAATAAAAGAAATAAAAGAAAATAAAAGAAAATAAAAGAAATAAAAGAAAATAAGAAAAGAAAAAGAAAATGAGAGAAAATAGCAAAAAAAAACCAATCTGATGTCGCTGGAGGTCGAACCCAGGACCTCAGCTTTACCAGCTTCCTCATTCACCACTAGGTTGCGCGTCTGTTTCTGTTAAAAGATAGAAAACGAAAAAATATAAAATAAACAAAAAAAGCCAAAATGCCCAGCACTGTTCATCGTCTTCTTCGTTGCACCGTGCAGAATTCGCTACCATTTTGCTACGGTTTTGCTACCATTTTGCTACGATTTCGTTCGTAGCTAAAAGACCTGCAGATTTAAAACTCATAACAATCAAAGATTTAAAAGACCAAAAGTATTCAAATCCCCTAATTCGACCCCTAGGAATCCAAATCCGTCAATATTTTTGGTTAAAACCCGCTGTAGAGGGAGGTTCGAAGAACATCTTCTTCATGCCGTAGCCATGGTGAATCGTGTCTCCTGCATGAAAGCTTCACATAAAAGCATCAAAACAATTCTAATGATGCATATGAACATAAATATGTATGAAAAATGAGTTAAAACATTATGAAATCAAGAGTGCGAAAATTGAAAAGAGGGAGGAGCGGCCATGGCTTGTAGTTCATGGTTCGTGTGCTTTTAACCTTCAAGGATGAGTGGGATAGCCTCCTGGGATCTCCTTGATGATGTTTGGACGTGAAAAGGTCGTGAAAATTTGCTATGAAGTGTTTTTACGATTTTTCTAGTTTGCCTCTTTTTTTGAAAATATTTTTAGGGTTGTTTGATGTGATTTTTTCATGGCTTTAGGTTTGGATATGGTTATGTATTTATAGGAGAGGAATTAGGTCAATAATATCAGATCCAATCCATGTGTATTCATGTTTGAATATTTGATTGAAAAATCAAATGCAAACTTTCTATTTTGGCCAAAATTTGTCTTCAAAACCTTCCTTGCTTGTTTTGCACGAAATTGGACATAACAATCATCTTAACCATCAAATATTTGATCCCAAAATAATTTTGGAATCAAAGATTTGATTTTTTATGATTTATTTTAATTAAAATTGAATTTAAATGATTAAAATTCAATATAATATAAAATAAATAATAAAAATCAGAAAATATGAGCAATGGGTCGTGAATGATCTCATATTTGAGTTTGGGTTGAAATATTATGGGCCCATTTGAAGAAAACTTGAGTTTTGGCCTTTTTTTTTGTTTCATACACCTCCTCAAAATTGACCAACTTTGACTAAGCATAACTCCTTCAATTTTTAGCTTCTTAATGCAAACTAATACTTTTTAGAAACCTCAAGATGTCCTCTAACCAACCCTTTTAGTCCCATGTCAATTTGATCTTCCATGTTCAAGTTATGAGCTTTTGAAAAAGGTTGACTTTTGTTGACTTTCAAAATGACCTATAATGTCTTGGCTCATATCTCCCGAATGAAGCATTTCTGGACTTGGCTTGTGAGACTCAAAGTTGTAGGGAATTAAATTTCCTTCAAGATGGGCTTTGGTTGAGGAATTTTTGATGAAGTATGTGGAAGTTAGGCCTGGTCAAAGTATAGTTGACTTTTCCTACAAAAACCCTAATTTAGTAACTCCCGATTCTTGATGATTCTGAGGTTTCCTTGATGAATCATGATCAACCCTTGATCAAATGATGAATTTCACCCCATAATCTTGATGTTGACCACAAATCTTGAGGTTTGACTTTGTGTTGACCACAGTTGACCTTTTGACCAAGTTAACTGATTTTTGACTGTCTGAGCATCTGATTGACCAAACTTGTAAGGAAAGTCTTGAAACTTGTTAAGAGGATTCTTTGAAGTGTATGGGACACCATGAAGTCCTTTTGAAGCTTTAGAAGTCCAATCTACTTTGATAAGCACACAACCCTAGTTGGATTTATTGCTTAGGAGGAGGCTTTGTCTGATGAAACTTTTGAGTAGTCTTGAGCAACTGAAGATCTTATGAATCACTAGGAGACCTCTTGAGGCATATTGTCTTGAATATGTGAGGGCAAATTTTGGGGTACAACAGAAGTGGAGGAAATTGGATAGAACTTTTGCCATTGATTGAGTTCTCCTATAATAAAAGTTATCATGCAAGTATTGGTATGGCACCTTATGAGGTGTTGTATGGGAGGAAGTGTAGGACACCATTGTGCTGGGCAGAAGTGGGGGAAGATAGAATGTTGGGACCCGAGATCATTTATGAAACTACGGAGAAAATTAAGATGATCCGTGATAAGATCAAACAAGCCCAAGATCGTCAGAAGAGTTATGCGGATAACCGTAGAAGACCTTTAGAATTTGAAGAAGGCGATCAAGTGTTTTTGAAAGTTACTCCGAGATTGCGGTTGAAGGGACAGTTTTGGTCGCGGAAGTTAAGTCCGAGATACGTAGGACCGTATCAAATTTTGGAAAGAATTGGTGAAGTAGCCTATAGATTAGCCTTACCGCCTTCTCTGTCGGAGATGCACGATGTTTTTCATGTGTCTCAACTTCGGAAATTTGTCCCAGATCCTCTTCAGCCAATTTTACCAGATACAATTGAGTTAGAAGCAGATTTGACGTTTGATCCTCAACCGAGTCATATCACCGGAAGAGAGACTAAAGTATTAAGAAATAAAGAGATTCCCCTCGTTAAGGTCCAGTGGGATGAGACGCATCCGGGTGATGCAACTTGGGAGTTAGAATCGGAGATACGTGAAGTCTATCCTCATCTTTTCAGGTAATTGTTTTAAATTCGTGGGCGAATTTCTATTTAAGGGGGGAGGATGTAATACCCCGTAAATTATTTTACTTCGGATATTATTAGTTGTGATCAACTAAGTTCCAGTGTACTCTGATAAATTATCTGCAGAGATAATTAGGGTAACTGTTGAACTTAGAGTAAATCCAATTAATATTATCTGACTCTGAGATATTTAAATATTTGGACTTTAGAGAATTTTTGGACAAATAGTAGTGTTGGTAATTGATGATGTTTTACTATATCTTTTTCTTTTCCCTCATTTTTTCCTCTTTAGAACCAAAGAAAGGAAAAGATAGAAAGAAAAGGGAGAGAAAGGAAAGGAAAGAAGAGAAAAAGCTCAAGAGCATCAAACCTCCAACCATCATCTAATCTTCATCGAATCAACTCATCTTCTTCATCATCATCCTCTGTATAAGGTGGTTTTAGATAGATACTCTAGATGTAGAATTCCATGTGTTATAGAGCTAGGTTGGAATTGTGAGAAAATGGGTAATTATGTTAAAATCATGAACTTAACGGATGAAATGCAAGATAATCGTTGTTAAATGCTTGTTGTTATGATTATACTATGTTTTGATGACTATAATGAGGTTTGGATGTGTTTTGGTTGGAAAATATTTGAGTTTGGGTTGAAGAACAGCGCTGTTGAGAAGTGGAATTTTCCAGGCTTCGCCTAGCGAACCTGGGGCGAGTCCCAGCGAACGGATTCTCGAGGGTTCGCCCAGTGAACCATCCAGCGAAGGTCAGCGAATGTTCACCAGGGACGTTCGCCTAGCGAACTTTGTGTGTTTTCAGTGCTGTTTAGTTCTGCCTTGCTTCGCTGAGTTGCTCGCTAGGCGAAGGGAGAGGCGAGTGTTCGCCAGAGTGTTCGCGAAGTGAACTTTATGTCTGTTTTTGCTCTGTTTGCTCATTTGCCAGGAGCTTCGCCTAGCGAAGGCTGGAGCGAAGGCTCGCTGGGACTTTCGCCTAGCGAACATGGCTGTGTGTGAAATGTTGTTTCTTTCATAACTCTTGCATTATTTATCCGTTTTGTGTATTCTTGATATCAACGTGGAACTATGAATAACCTCTATTTAATATAAGGAAGAGATATTGGTTTTGATTCCCGATTAAATAAATTGGAGTGAACCGGAAATTCGTAAAAGTGGGAATATGTGAAATTATGTGGTTCCATTGTGTAATTGATGACTAATTGCCTATGTTCTTATTGTTAAGAATGTTGAGTATGCATGCATGTTAAAATATGAAATAGGTAGAGTGAGGAATAACACCGTAAATAATTGTCGGATAGTGTGGAATAACATTGTGACAACGCTCGTGCAAAAGAGGCCGAGGCGTGTGTCTAGTAATCATAACCGGTTTATCTTGCGGTGTAGTTTCATGAGACTCGAGCACCTCCTCTGAAACGTATGCACAATTACTTGGCAGGTTTGATTCCCGCGTATAGTACGAATGGAGCCTACGGGTAAAGAGACTTGTGATGGTTAACAGGCCATGAGAAGTGACGGTTCACGGCTAACAGGCCGATGATCCCGAATCCATTTCGTATGCCAAGTAACTTCAAGGGTCCATGACTCGGGTCATCTTCTAGACGTAGAAGCGGACGAGAACAGGGGATGCCTTGTTACGATTATTAATTAGCGAGATTCTTGAGTTAACAGGCTCAGGACGTACCTTGGTACTATTGTGAGTTAACAGGCTCACTAGTGCGTATATATATTGTGTGTGTACTCAACGTCTTTTCCCTTCCCTTTGACTTGAGTTAGGTTTATTAGAACCTTGTAAAGCCGAGAGGACTTTAAGATAGGGAACTCACTGAGATTTGATGTATCTCACCCCACTGTTGTTGTTTACATCACAGGTTCTGTAGGTTCGTGGAAGGGTAAGGACAAAGTGGTTTAACTTTTCCTTACGGATCGTGACTTTTGAGATGGCATGGCTTCTGCTATGGCGTTTTATTTTGAGATCATTGTATTGATCTAGTTCTTAGTGTATTTTTGGGACATCTTGTATACATTATGCCGTAGGCTTTAGAACTTTGTATTTAGGGCATTTAATGTATATAATGTGTTAGCTAGGAACTTATGGTATTTCAGTACCAAATACTTGGACTCATGTATGATATATATGCTTTGATGTATGTTATTATGTGTGTGTGTTACAATAAGTATCATTGGAGAATTACTATTATTATGTGAGAATAGTGTGGTACATCTTAGAAAAAGATATATCAAGATCTTTAGCAAAAATTTCTATCAGCCTTTCAGGTGATTTTTGATTTGTCACCCTGTTGATTTTTGATCTATAATAAAGACATTTAGAATTTCTTAGGTTAATTTGTTTTTTTATATTATTAATTGGAGAAATTTTTCATGGCAAAACTAAATAACGGGAACAAATTTACTATTGATTCAATTTTTTTATATATGGCAACAACTTTACTATTTTTTTCAATTTTTTTTATAAAGAGTGTCAAAACAAAATTAATATTTATATACGAGAAAAAATACATTTTTAATATATATATATATATATATATATATATATATATATATATATTGTTATAAATGGGATCACCTTTACTACTGATTCAAATATTGAATAATAGAAATTTAGCGATCATTGTATTCTCTCTTATAACATAATTGTCTTATTTATTAAAACAACTAAAACAATAATTTATGTAGTACAAGTTTTAATAGTTTTTAGTTTTAATTATAATATTTTTGATATTTTTGTTTAACTTTCATCTTCTAC
The DNA here is from genome assembly GCA_022829125.1 of Lathyrus tuberosus. Lineage (NCBI taxonomy): Eukaryota > Viridiplantae > Streptophyta > Magnoliopsida > Fabales > Fabaceae > Lathyrus > Lathyrus tuberosus. The sequence continues at coordinate 6,569,198 of JALAZF010000297.1, read as the reverse complement.
ATTTATTACTATTTCAACTAAAATTTATTATTATTCTTAAGTTCTTTTATCTTTTTTCAACTTTCAATTTTTATGACAGTTTGCAAACAAATGCGCGTCTAAAATCATATCCCACACACAAACGTACCCCGTACATATGCACGGGTTTGTTAATAGTTATTTCTGAAAACAAACACATACACAAAATCTGTTAATTTCACTAAGGAAAATCTGAGAATAATTAAATATTTTAAGTTGACTGATAAAATACGAAGCATGAAAAACTCTATTTTTGAATGTACCTTATGGGCTATTGGTAAGATATACTCAATTGCCAAAGATCAAATCCATAAAGAAACTATATTACTGAATACACGCAAACAAAAATATAACCAAGAAAAATATTTGTAATACCCCGTAAATTCTGTTACTCTGGATAATATTAGTTGTGATCAACTGAGTCCCAGTGTGCTCTGAGAAGTTAACTGCAAAGATAATTAGGGTAACTGTTGAAATCAGGGTAAATCCAATTAATATTATCTGACACTGAGCTATTTAAATATTTGGACTTTAGAGACTTTTTGGACAATTAGTAGTGTTGCTAATTGATGATGTGTTACTATATCATTTCCTTTTCCACTCATTTTCCACTAGAAGCAAAGGGAGAAAAAGATAGAAAGAAAAGAGAAGGAAAGGAAGAGAAAAAGAGGAAAGGCTCAACATCAAGAACATCATCAAATCATCTTCAAATCTTCATCATCTTCATCTATTCAAGTGGGTTCTAGATAGAAGCTTTTGTTTTAGATTTTCTTGGATTCTAGGACCTAGGTTAGAATTGTAAGAAAATTGGATAAGTTGAAAAATCTTGAATTTTAACGGTTGAAATGTGATAATAACTGAGTAGTATAAGTTATATGAGGGTAGAATCATTTATATTTGATTGTTGGATGTTTGTATATGTTTTGGTGGGGTTTTGGAACCATGGGAACTCAGCTGTTACGCTGAGGAACATTTTCATTTTCCCAGATTCGCACTGCGAATCCCCCAGCGAAGGGGAAATCGTGCTCTCGCTGGCTGTTCGCACTACGAAGGCGAAGGCGAACATTCGCCAGTGGTTCGCTCTGGGAACTTTACCTTGATTTCGCTACTGACTTGGTTTGCCAGCTGTTTGCATTGCTAATGGTGCAGGGAACAAGTGTTGGCTAGGCGTTCGCTGGACGCTTCGCACTGCGAATGAAGTAGCAAGCATTCGCTGGCTTATTCGCAATGCGAACATAGCAGAACATCCATTTTGTTTCTTGCATAACTTTTGACTCATTTATCCATTTTGCGTATTCTTGGTATCGTTGTGTAGCTAGGAACATATTCTAGCTGATGGTGGCGAGAAATATCTGTTTATTGCCCGATTAAATGAATCAGAGGGAACCGTAAATTGGTATAAATTGTGGTATGTTGAATTTTGGTGTTCCATTATGTGATTCATGATTACATGTCTATGCTCTTATTGTTAAACATGTTGGAATATGTATGCATGTTAAAATATGAATAGGTAGAGTGAGGAACATTACCGTCAATGATGTTGAAAGTGTGTCAATAACATGGTGACAACGCTCGTGCAAAAGAGGCCGAGGCGTGTGTCTAGTAATCATACCGATTGATCTTGCGTTGTAGTTTCATGAGACTCGAGCACCTCCTCTGAAACGTATGCACAATTACTTGGCAGGTTTGATTCCCGCGTATAGTACGATTGGAGCCTACGGGTAAAGAGACTTGTGACAGTGTACGGGCCATGTGAAGTGACGGATCACGGTGTACGGGCCAATGATCCCGAATCCAATTCGTATGCCAAGTAAATACGAGGATCTATGACTCGGGTCGTCTTCTAGACGTAGAAGCAGACGGGAACAGGGGATGCCTTGGTACGGTTATTGATTAGAGAGATTCTTGAGTAACAGGCTCAGAACTTACTTTGGTACTAGAGTGAGTGAACAGGCTCACGAGTGTGAATGTAGTTATGGCGTGTGTGTACTCAAAGTCACTTCCCTTCCCTTTTGACTTGAGTTAGGATGTTAGAACCTTGTAAAGCCGAGAGGACTATAAGATAGCGAACTCACTGAGATTTGATGTATCTCACCCCACTGTTGTTGTTTACATCACAGGTTCTGCAGGTTCGGCGAAGGGTAAGGACAAGGTTATTTGACTTTACTTATGGATCGTAGCTTTTGAGATGGCATGGCTTCCGCTATGGTGTTTTATTTTGAGATCATTGTATTGATCTAGTTCTTAGTGCTTTTTGGGACATCTTGTATATGTTATGCCGTAGACTTTAGAACTTGGTATTTAGGGCATTTAATGTATATAATGTGTTAACTAGGAACTTATAGTATTTCAGTACCAAATACTTGGATCTATATATAATATTTATGCTTTGATGTATGAGTTTTATATATGGGTGTTACAGTTGGTATCAGAGCCTGGTTGTATCCTCGACCTAGCCATGAAATAGTATAACTGTTTCTTTCCGTTTCATATGTGTTGTGTCGCCATTGGTCTTACGTGTTATATTTATGGTATTGAGCCTGATCAACTTAATCCTATCTGTATGACAACAGTGGTAGACCAGGAACTACTCCAGCGCAGAAACAACAGTGGTAGACCAGGAACTACTCCAGCAGGGACAAATCCGCCAGGGGACGAAGGGAATGCCCTATGTATCAATTCATGCAGCAGATGCAGCAACAACAGAACCAGTTTGTGCAACAAATGGTACAGCAAATGGCTGGTGGTGTGCATCCTCCCGTGGTTGTTCCGGAAGCTGTAGGGGAACCTTTAGGGATTTCATTCATATGAATCCTCTGGAATTTCAGGGAGGGTTATATCCAGTAAAGGCTCATGAATGGATATCCGGTATGAAGCGGATTTTCTTGATCTTTCAGTGTAGTGAAGAAAATAAGGTTGTCTTCGCTTCTTACTTGTTAAAGGGTCCTGCCATGAGATGGTGGGAAAGTGCTTCAGCCTTAATGACAATTCAAGAGGTACCAAAAGTATGGGAGCAGTTTAAGATAACTTTCATGGAGAAGTATTTCCCAAGTTCCTTAAGGTCTCAAAAGGAATTCGAGTTTCAACAATTGAGACAAGGCAACTTGATTGTGGCTTCTTATGTGGAAAAGTTCGAGGTTATGGCTGCTTATTCTAGACAAGCCATGTATGCTCCTGATGAGAGGTGGAAGATTGATCAGTTTCTATTTGGCTTAAGGGTTGAAATTACACATAGCGTATCTCAGCGGGAATTCACTAGCTATGCTGAATTGTTACGACAGTGTTATGTGGCGGAGCATAGTTTGAAGAAGGTGCAAGCAGAAGGGGAGTTAAGTAGGGTGAATCAAAGTGATCGTGGGCGATCGAATCAACAATTTAGACCGAGAAAACAATCTTTCAAAGGGAAACAAGTTCAGAGTTCTAAGACTAGTGCGCCTTCGGTATGCCGTACTTGTGATAAGAATCATTTTGGGAGGTGCAGTTGGGAAGGAATAAGGTGTTATCAGTGTAATAAGGTGGGCCATTTATCGAGGGATTATCCTCAGAGGAGGAATCAGACGCAAGAAAAGAATACCGGGTGAGTATATACCTTGGATGCGAAGAAAACAAAGGGTGACAACTCTTTGATTGCTGGTACGTGTTTTGTGAATGGAAATCCTTGCTTTGTTTTATTTGATTGTGGAGCTACACACCCTTTTGTATCGATGCAATGTGTAAAGCGGCTTGGGTTACAAGCGGTTCCGTTGTCTCCACCCATGGTGGTTACTACTGCCATGGATGAGATGGTTGAAACACCTTTAATGTGTGAAAATTGCGTTTTATCTGTGGATGGAAGAGTTTTTCAGATTGATTTGATTTGCTTACCGCTTAAGAAAGTGGATGTTGTTCTGGGAATGGATTGGCTTTTAGCTAATTCGGTATTTATCGGGTGTGAAGAAAAACTAATCATTATTCCATTTACTGAAGCTACTCCGAAGGATGTGTTAACTACTATTTTAGAAGGTACGGTTGGAATGATTAATTTCTTGTGTGAGGAGGAAAAATCCGTTCTTTTGATTCTTACAAAGGAGAAGGGTAGTAACCGTCAAGTTGTGAGTATTCTGGTAGTTTGTGACTTTCCTGAAGTTTTCCCCGAGGATATCACTTCTCTTCCCCCGGAATGGGAAGTGGAATTCTCTATTGACCTGATACCGGGAACGGCTCCAATATCCGTTTCTCCGTATCGGATGGCACCACTTGAATTAAGAGAATTAAAGGACCAATTGGAAGAGTTGTTGGCTAAGCATTTTGTTCGACCCAGTGTTTCGCCCTGGGGAGCTCCAGTGTTGTTGGTAAAGAAGAAGGATGGTGGAATGCGGTTGTGTATTGATTACCATCAATTGAATAAGGTCACCATTAAGAACAAATACCCATTGCCAAGGATAGACGATCTGTTGGATCAATTGAAAAGAGCCTGTGTGTTCTCGAAGATTGATTTACGGTCGGGTTATCATCAGATTTGGGTGAAGAGTTCAGATGTACCAAAGACTACGTTTAGAACCCGTTATGGTCATTATGAATTTCTGGTGATGCCTTTCGGTGTGACGAATGCTCCGACAGTTTTCATGGATTATATGAATCGGATATTTCAACCTTATTTGGACCAATTTGTGGTGATTTTCATTGATGACATTCTTATCTATTCTCGTGACCCTCAAGAGCACGGAGAACACCTAAGAATCGTTTTATCCATTTTGCAAGAGAGACAACTTTTTGCTAAGTTAAGTAAGTGTGAGTTTTGTATGTCGGAGGTTAATTTTCTTGGACATGTCATATCTCAAGGAGGTGTAGCGGTTGATCCATCAAAAGTGGAAGCCTTGATAAATTGGGAGAGACCGAAGAATGTGTCGGAAGTTAGAAGCTTTTTGGGACTAGCAGGTTATTATAGAAGGTTTATTAAAGGCTTTTCCCAACTGGCTTTACCGATGACGAGACTTACTCAGAAGGATTATTCGTATGAATGGGATTCGGCCTGTGAGCAAAGTTTTAGGAGCTTGAAGGAAAGATTGACGACCGCTCCTGTTTTGATTATTCCTGATCCTAGCAAGTCGTATGAGGTGTATTGTGATGCATAGAAGATGGGATTAGGAGGTGTGTTAATACAAGATGGACATGTAGTGGCTTATGCTTCTTGACAGTTGAAGGTCCATGAAGAGAATTATCCAACACATGATTTAGAATTGGCGCTGGTTGTATTTACCTTGAAGGCGTGGCGTCACTATTTGTATGGTGTACGTTTTGAGATGTTTAGTGACCACAAGAGCTTACAACACCTCTTTGATCAGAAGGAATTGAACATGAGTCAAAGGAGGTGGATGGAATATTTGAAAGATTATGACTTGGAACTAAGATACCATCCAGGTAAAGCGAATAAGGTGGCGGATGCTTTAAGCAGGAAAGTGTTGCACATTGCCGACTTGATAATGTTAGAGTATGCCTTAATGGAAAAGTTTAGAGATCTAAATCTTCAATTCAATTGGACTCCTAATTGTGTGATTATGGGAAATTTGAATATCACTTCTACTCTTCGGGAAGAAATCCAACAAGAGCAAGGGTTAGATGAGAAGTTACAAGAAGTGTTATTGCAACCAGGTTTTGTGCGAGCTACCGACGGAGTTATTGTATTTAACCGAAGGATTTGTATTCTGGACAACACGGAGTTAAAAAGGAGGATTTTGGATGAAGCGCATAAGGGTGCTTTTACTATACATCCGGGATCTTCAAAGATGTACCAAGATCTAAGGAGGGACTATTAGTGGTCCGGGATGAAAAGAGATATTGCGGTGTATGTGTCGGAATGTGCTGTGTGTCAACAAGTGAAGATCGAGCACCAAAGGCCAGGTGGCTTGTTACAGCCTTTAGAAATTCCGGTGTGTAAATGGGATAGTATTTTGATGGACTTCGCGGTGGGTTTACCCCGTGCGCAAGGCGGTTATGATTCGATTTGGGTAATAGTAGATCGGTTAACGAAGTCTGCTTATTTCTTGGCCGCAAAGACTACTTATAAGGCGAGTCATCTCGCAAGGTTGTTCATTTCGGAGATAGTGAGGTTGCATGGTATTCCTACTACTATCGTTTCAGATAGAGATCCAAAGTTCACTTCGAGATTTTGGAGAGCTTTTCAACAAGCGATGGGGACGAAGTTGTGTTTGAGTACTTCGAAACACCCACAAACGGATGGTCAGATGGAACGGATAATACAAACCATGGAAGACATGTTGAGAGCTTGTGTACTTGAAAGTGGAGGAAATTGGATAGAACTTTTGCCGTTGATTGAGTTCTCTTATAACAACAGTTATCATGCAAGTATTGGTATGGTACCTTATGAGGCGTTGTATGGAAGGAAGTGTAGACCAATTCAAGGACAATACAAACCTTGATCTTACTTCACAGCTTTGATCAAGCAACCACTCTCTATTGCTTCACAGCTTCTAGAGAGGACAAAAACTCAACACCTATTCAAACCCTAGAATAGTGTAAATACAAGCTCTCTAAACAAACTCTAGACACTAAGCCTTCAGCTCCTGATCTTCTGAATGTCTTCTGTCACTTTTTCCTTTGGTCTTGTGCGCTTTATATAGCTCCTTGAATTGGTCTTGGACTTGCTACAATATCTCCCAGATTTGTTATTTAAAACTGAATATTTAAAACAGATTTTCTCCTAAAATCTTTTTAAATCTTCAACCTTTTAAATCTCCTACAAATCTACACCAGATCTCCTATGCAGCAGCAAATATCTATCCCAAGATATTCGAATCCAATGAGACAGCTTGCTCTCCACAATTCCAGCTAATACACAACCCTAACAACATCACAGCATGCTGTTGTTAATTCTGCAGATCTGATGTTACAACATCACCTATGTGACATCAGACATCCAACTTCAGCAATTAATTACTTAACACAGCCCGGTGTTAAGACTTCAATGTTGCAACATTAGCACCTTGATATCAACATTGAACATACTTTGTTTTACCAAAATTCCAGCCAATCCAAGAACTAACAATCTCCCCCTTTGGCTAATTTTGGCTAAAACAATCTCTGCACTCTGCATCTTCAGAGACTTCAGCAGCGGAATAACTTCAAAAATTTGAAACTCAATCAGCAGCAGTTTGACAACACTCATAGTCTTCATCACTTGATCTGCTACAGCACCATCTTCATTCTTGACAACAGCCAATTGGTGCTCCCCCTCAAGAATATGAACCAGCATCACAGTTGTTCAGTAGCTCACAATGTGCAGCACTTTTCTCCCCCTTGATGTCTGCACTCTTCTGCATCACTAGCTCAGTCTAAACACGTTTTACTTTTAGCAGCATCAATTTATCTCCCCCTTAATATCTGCATCACATTAGCAGCATTTGGCAGTAACACTCTTTGAAACTCTTGACTACCTTGGCTATTTTTGACTCTCTTGGATACTCTTGACTCTCTTGGCTATTTTCTCCCCCTTTTTAGCCACAATTAGGCAAACTTCAGTTAGAAGCCCTATTAACTATAGTCAGTACACCCTAGCTCTCATTGTTAGCCTCACAGTTAGCAACCAGGCAAAACAAATCATAGAAGGAAACTAAAAACAAAACTAGTGCATATAACAGCACAATATTCAAATTACATAACCATCACAGTAAAAACACTAAAAACATAAACTACAATCTAAAAACAGTAGATGGAGGTTAGTCTTCATCCGAGCTGGTACCATTAGCATTTTCATCACCCACATCTGACCTGGAATCCTCAGTGTCACCATTCCCATTGTCTTTCCCCTATTCCAAGTCTTTAATCATCTGCTCAATCTTCATTTTCCTGTCAGTGCTGGTCTTGATAATCATATCAAGATCCTTGCAGGTTGCCTTTAATCCTTCAATCAGCTCATATTTTGTACTGACCTTCTTAATCCCAGAACTCGATGTTGTAATAATGTCTGGAACATGACTCCCAGCAAACAGTTTGGGATGCAAAGATAAAGCTGAATCCCTCTTACATGCTACCTCTGAACTGGTTAAGATTCCAGGGTGTTGATCTAAGATCATTCCACAGATAAGGGAAGGGAATGATATAGGCATTTTGATAGCATTGGTGGCACCATGCTTCACTACTTGATCAAATATATAGCTTCCATAGTTGAACTTGACCTTTTTCCCTACAGCATAGATGAACCTTCCTAATCCCACAGTTATGGTGGTTTTGTGATTAGTAGGTACCCAGTTAGCCGCGCCAATTCTGTGCAATATAGCATACTTGATACTGAGTTTGCTAGCTGTTAATTTATTTTTCAGTGGCCACATCTTAACTTGAGTAGCAGTGATCTCTCTACACACTTCATTATCAGTCACCTCCAGCTCACACTCCTCTTGCCCATCTCTTCCCAGATATTTATTGACAGTACTAGGAGAGAAGTCAATACACTGTCCCCTAACAAACACCTTCATGTAGTTCACACTTTTATTGTCAGAAATGTCTATGGGAATGTTGACAACAAATTCCTTAACAAGTCCACTATAGCACTTGGAGAATCTGGTCACAGTCTTTAGAAGTCCAGCTCCATGAATGTGGTCCATAATTTCTTTCATCTCCAAGACATCCTTTCCAAGCTCCCTTTCCAGAGCTAACCTCCTTTGGCACACAAACTTCCACAAGGAAGCACTGCTCGCATAATGAAAGGATATGTTGTCCACTGGTACTTCAGGGACCTTATCAGAGATTCTCTTTAGAATGGTCTTTCTGACTGGTGTGATGTCATGGACATCTTCCTCAACTTCATCCTCAGACTTGGATTCTTCTCTAATCTTTCTCTTTTTGGAGGGTGTAACAACCTTGCTCCAAGATTTTGAGGGACCAACAACAATTTTCTTCTTTCCTTCAGTAGGCTTCTTAGGAGAGGATTCATTAGTCTTTCCTTTCCTTGTTTTTAGTCTCTTGGTAATACTTGGAACATCATTTCCAATGACTTCATTATCAGATAAATCAGCCACATTGATCACGTCATCACTCTTTTCTTCTTCAGGAGTAGTTCTATCATTACTTTCCTCATGCACATCTTCTTCTTCCCCTCCTCTTTCAAAATCCTCAATGACAGACACAGCAAGTCTATGAAGATCAGATTCTTCTCCTTGCATGTCTATCTTTTCTGCTGGCATCTGATTCAACGGAACAGAAATTCCTTTCACAGGTATTCCTTTGTCCAGTATTTTGGTTGCCAGATTACCCATACTCTTGTCAACATCAAACTTTTCTACCACAGTTTGAGACGTGGATGACCTAGGTGTTGATTTATCACTAAAGAGGATACTGGTAACCAGCTTCTTTGTTTCAATATTTTTAAAAGTAGTTGCGGCCCTTTTTGAAGCAAGTTTAGAAGGTCTAGGTTTACCTGATTCTGGTAACATTACGGAGATGGGTTGTATATTCAGAGCTTTGTCTTTAGAGTACTCATCTATAGAAACCCTAGCGTTATTCCGCGATGAACTTTTAGAAGGAGAAGCTGTCTGCTTTGACATGGTTCCTTTGAGGGAGTATAGAGTGAGATGATTATTCTTGTTGAAGGAGACGAACAGAAGAGAGATATAAGTTTTGATGAACTGTGATTTTGCTATAATAGGAAATGAGGGTCTGAGGTAAGGCGCCAGATTTTGTGTACTCTTTAAAGACCAATTACTAATTTTCTCCCTCCATAAGGACTTTCCTTTTAAGTAATTCACATCAGGACTCACTAGCTCTGAGTGACCTTTCAGCATCTTGATGTCATAGTCTGATGTTATAACATCAACTTGAACATCATTAGTTGAATTTCCTTCAAGAGAAATCCACTGATAACAATTGTCTTTGGTTCTGACACCCTTCATAACAATCTAATTATGCTCATCAGAAACCATACACTCATGCTTAGTGTAGTTTACCTTGTAACCTTCATCACACAACTGGCTTATGCTGATCAAAATTGCATTTAAACCACTGACCAATAGAACATTGTCAAGTTCAGGTCTACCATCACCTTTCATTTTCCCAACTCCTGCAACAACACCTATTTCTCCATTCCCAAAAATAACCTCATGAGAGGGATAATGATTGACTTCAGCAAACATGGATCTACACCCAGACATGTGTTTGGAACACCCACTGTCAAAATACCATGTTCCTTCTTTAAACTCTCTATCAGCCATGTGAGCCAATAAGCACTTCACCTTCTCCTTAGGTACCCATTGTTTAACAACTTTGGGCCTGTACTCTCTCCATCTGTTTTGAGGTTGAGGGTATCCATGCAGCTTGTAGCAAGAGTACTGCATATGTCCAAACCTTCCACAATAATAGCATCTCACCCTTTCATCTCTGAATCTTCTGCCATGATAAGATTGCTTAGGCTGCCAGCCATAATGAGGTCTCCTCCTACCATAACTGCCCTGCCATCTATTATGCTGGTATCTTCTCCCATAAGAAGGCTGAGAATGCTGTTTCCTGGATTGTCTCCCATGATCGTGTGGTTTTCTTCTTCCATGAGGAACAACATTGGTGTATCCATATCCATAACCATACTAGTTGTCCTGATGTTGAGACACCTGATGAGACATGTGCTGTTTGAACTGAGCAGCTTGTATGCTCTTGTGGTATTGTGGGGGCATATACTGACTAGCTCCTTGAGGCTGCATCTTCCTCTGTTGGGGACCATCCTTTTTCTCAACATTCTGAGGCTGAACAACCTTCTTAGGGGTAGACTCCTGTCTCTTTATTTGAGACATAGGTTGGGACACCTCCTCCTTTGCTCCTGAGGTGCTTGCCACATATCCTATACCAGACTTATCACCTGCAACCTTTTCTGTCTGAAGGATCTTGTCAAGTGTGTCTGTACCACAGCTCAGCATCCTAACAGACTTGGTTATTTGATCAAGGTGAGCTCTAACTAGCACAACTTCATTTTCCAGATCTGTCTTTTCATTCTCTAGCTGAGCAATCTGTTGCTTGTGGCACTTGTTTTCTTGACAAATCTCAGCACTTTTTAAACACAGCTCTTGATAAGTAGACGCTAACTCCTCATAAGTTACTTCTCCATCACTAGAATCATCATCAGAAACAACAGCTCCTGTTAGGGCTCTAACATGCTTTGCTGACTCTCCTTCACTTTCACTATCAGAGTCAGACCAGGAAACTGTCATGCCCTTTTTCTGCATTTTCAAGAAGGTGGGACATTCTTTCTTGACATGTCCATACCCTTCACACTCAAAGCACTGAACTCCTTTATCTTGGGTAGTTTTCTCTTCATCCTTCTTGCTGGTGTCAAAGGTCATGTTCTTGACATTAGGCCTGGAGTTATTGTTCATTCTCTTGAATACTTTGGTGAACTGTCTTCCCAACATAACTATGGCCTGAGATAGATCCTCCTGGGATTCAGAACTCTTCCCTTTCTCTTCTTCACCATTTGACACCAGGGCTATACTCTTTGGCTTCTTTTCTGGTTCTTCCTCATTCAACCCAAAAGTTTGAAGAGATCCAATGAGCTCATTAACTCTCATTTTACTGATGTCTTGTGATTCTTCAATGGCAGTAACCTTCATCTTATGCTTCTTAGGTAGGGACCTAAGGATCTTCCTCACAAGCTTTTCATCTGACATCTTCTCACCAAGAGCACTGGATGCATTAGCCAGCTCTAGAACATTCATGTGGAAGTCATGAATAGTCTCATCATCCTTCATCTTCAAGCTTTCAAATTTTGATGTTAAAATCTGAAGTCTTGACATCTTGACTCTAGATGTTCCTTAATGTGTTGCCTGCAAAATATCGCACACTTCCTTAGCAACTTCACAGGTATTGATTAACCTGAAGATATTCTTATCCACTCCATTGAAGACTGCATTCAGAGCTTTGGAATTTCCAAGGGCAAGCTCATCTTCCTCCTTGGTCCACTCTTCTTCAGGCTTTGGCTTAGAGGTGCCTTCTTTATCTTTGCCAGCATCATCCTTCTCACACACGACAGGAGCTTTCCATTCTTTAATAACAGCCTTCCAAGCCCTACTGTCCAAAGATTTTAAGAAAGTGGTCATCCTTGGCTTCCAATAGTCATAATTGGATCCATCCAAAATAGGGGGTCTGTTGACGAATCCTCCAACTTCTTTGTCCATCTTTACACCAGAAAGTAACTTTCCTAGATCTCACCCAGAGACAGACAGGATGCCTGCTTTGATACCAATTGAAATTCTGGTATCAGACGTGTGATGTTAAGGTGTGATGTCACAACAACACACTCTGCGCAATGGAAAACAATAACAGTAAAATAACACCAAGAATTGTTGACCCAGTTCGGTTACAACCAACCTACTCTAGGGGCTACCAAGCCAGGGATGGAATTCACTACTTGTAGATATAATTTACAGACTCAACAACCCGTTGACAATCTCCTAAACTTATACTCTACTAATGACTTCCTACCTAAGAAACCACTTAGGTATGAGAACACCACTCAATCCCTTACAAACACTCAAAGAACCCACTTTGAGTAACCTTGATCTTACTTCACAGCTTTGATCAAGCAACCACTCTCTATTGCTTCACAACTTCTAGAGAGGACAGAAACTCAACACCTATTCAAACCCTAGAATAGTGTAAATACAAGCTCTCTAGACAAACTCTAGACACTAAGCCTTCAGCTCCTGATCTTCTGAATGTTTTCTGTCACTTTTTCCTTTGGTCTTGTGCGCTTTATATAGCTCCTTGAATTGGTCTTGGACTTGCTACAATATCTCCCAGATTTGTTATTTAAAACTGAATATTTAAAATAGATTTTCTCCTAAAATCTTTTTAAATCTTCAACCTTTTAAATCTCCTACAAAGCTGCACCAGATCTCCTATGCAGCAGCAAATATCTATCCCAAGATATTCGCATCCAATGAGACAGCTTGCTCTCCACAATTCCAGCTAATACGCAACCCTAACAACATCACAGCCTGCTGTTGTTAATTCTGCAGATCTGATGTTACAACATCACCTATGTGACATCAGACATCCAACTTCAGCAATTAATTACTTAACACAGCCCACTGTTAAGACTTCAATGTTGCAACATCAGCACCTTGACATCAACATTGAACATACTTTGTTTTACCAAAATTCCAGGCAATCCAAGAACTAACACGAGCCTCGCTCCACTTGTAACCAAACCTGCACCTAAAATAAAGCAACTATAGTGGGGTGAGATACATCAAATCTCAGTGAGTTCCCTATCTTAAAGTCCTCTCGGCTTTACAAGGTTCTAATAAACCTAACTCAAGTCAAAGGGAAGGGAAGTGACTGTGAGTACACACACTAAATATGTATCCACACTCGTGAGCCTGTTAACTCACACTAGTACCAAAGTACGTCCTGAGCCTGCTAACTCAAGAATCTCACTAATCAATAACCGTACCAAGGCATCCCCTTTTCCCGTCCGCTTCTACGTCTAGAAGACGACCCGAGTCATGGATCCTTAAAGTTATTTGGCATACGAAATGGATTCGGGATCATCGGCCTGTTAGCCGTGAACCGTCACTTCTCATGGTCTGTTATCCATTACAAGTCTCTTTACCATATAGGTTCCATTCGTACTACACGCGGGAATCAAACCTGCCAAGTAATTGTGCATACGTTTCAGAGGAGGTGCTCGAGTCTCATGAAACTACACCGTAACATAAACTGGTTATGATTACTAGACACACACCTCGGCCTTTCAATCGCGAGCGTTGTCACTATGACAATTCACTCTTTCCGACATCGTTTATGGTAATGTTCCTCACTCTACCTATTTCGTATTTTAACATGCATACATATTCAACAACAATTACCCACCACTAAACGATAAAAGTCGACAAAACGACACTATTCCAAAATCCCGACATAATTAAATCGGCCAAAAATATTAAAACCATTTTAATAAGAAAGTAAATTTTGTTAGCTATCCAACGATATCAAGAATGTTAAAAACGGATAAACGAGTCAAAAGTTATGGACATAACGAGAAATGGTATCGCGAAAAAACACAATTATGCACCCTCCTGGCCGTACGCGTATTGCCCTAAGTCATACGCGTATTTCCTTGCTCACTCGCCCATCCATACGCGTATTGCCCAAAATGATACGCGTATAGGCAGAGACTGATTTTTCTCAAAAATTCATTTTAAAACCCCAATACGCGTATTGCCTTAATTTATACGCGTATTGCCCAAAACCCTACGCGTACCATTACGCAAATGAGCAGATGGCCGAGAAAATGGAACTCCATACGCGTATTGCCCATATTTCTTCATGGCCATACGCGTATTGCCTTAACCAATACGCGTATTGCCTTGGGTGATACGCGTATGGGCAGCGTGAACCCATAATTTTTACTGCATAATTGGTTCTGCGAAAACGATCCATTTCCCCTTCCAATTCACTTCTAAACACCAGAAAAATACCAATTGGATACACAACAACACATATCTAACATGTATCAATCATAAGGAATACCAAAACGTGATTTTAGTGCAAAATTTCTCTTTTTCTAACAATATCAAACTAACTCTAAAACTCAATAAAATTCTACTCTAAAATGTCTAACTAGAACCCACCTGATCAAATATATAGCTTCCATAGTTGAACTTGACCTTTTTCCCTACAGCATAGATGAACCTTCCTAATCCCACAGTTATGGTGGTTTTGTGATTAGTAGGTACCCAGTTAGCCGCACCAATTCTGTGCAATATAGCATACTTGATACTGAGTTTGCTAGCTGTTAATTTATTTTTCAGTGGCCACATCTTAACTTGAGTAGCAGTGATCTCTCTACACACTTCATTATCAGTCACCTCCAGCTCACACTCCTCTTGCCCATCTCTTCCCAGATATTTATTGACAGTACTAGGAGAGAAGTCAATACACTGTCCCCTAACAAACACCTTCATGTAGTTCACACTTTTATTGTCAGAAATGTCTATGGGAATGTTGACAACAAATTCCTTAACAAGTCCACTATAGCACTTGGAGAATCTGGTCACAGTCTTTAGAAGTCCAGCTCCATGAATGTGGTTCATAATTTCTTTCATCTCCAAGACATCCTTTCCAAGCTCCCTTTCCAGAGCTAACCTCCTTTGGCACACAAACTTCCACAAGGAAGCACTGCTCGCATAATGAAAGGATATGTTGTCCACTGGTACTTCAGGGACCTTATCAGAGATTCTCTTTAGAATGGTCTTTCTGACTGGTGTGATGTCATGGACATCTTCCTCAACTTCATCCTCAGACTTGGATTCTTCTCTAATCTTTCTCTTTTTGGAGGGTGTAACAACCTTGCTCCAAGATTTTGAGGGACCAACAACAATTTTCTTCTTTCCTTCAGTAGGCTTCTTAGGAGAGGATTCATTAGTCTTTCCTTTCCTTGTTTTTAGTCTCTTGGTAATACTTGGAACATCATTTCCAATGACTTCATTATCAGATAAATCAGCCACATTGATCACGTCATCACTCTTTTCTTCTTCAGGAGTAGTTCTATCATTACTTTCCTCATGCACATCTTCTTCTTCCCCTCCTCTTTCAAAATCCTCAATGACAGACACAGCAAGTCTATGAAGATCAGATTCTTCTCCTTGCATGTCTATCTTTTCTGCTGGCATCTGATTCAACGGAACAGAAATTCCTTTCACAGGTATTCCTTTGTCCAGTATTTTGGTTGCCAGATTACCCATACTCTTGTCAACATCAAACTTTTCTACCACAGTTTGAGACGTGGATGACCTAGGTGTTGATTTATCACTAAAGAGGATACTGGTAACCAGCTTCTTTGTTTCAATATTTTTAAAAGTAGTTGCGGCCCTTTTTGAAGCAAGTTTAGAAGGTCTAGGTTTACCTGATTCTGGTAACATTACGGAGATGGGTTGTATATTCAGAGCTTTGTCTTTAGAGTACTCATCTATAGAAACCCTGGCGTTATTCCGCGATGAACTTTTAGAAGGAGAAGCTGTCTGCTTTGACATGGTTCCTTTGAGGGAGTATAGAGTGAGATGATTATTCTTGTTGAAGGAGACGAACAGAAGAGAGATATAAGTTTTGATGAACTGTGATTTTGCTATAATAGGAAATGAGGGTCTGAGGTAAGGCGCCAGATTTTGTGTACTCTTTAAAGACCAATTACTAATTTTCTCCCTCCATAAGGACTTTCCTTTTAAGTAATTCACATCAGGACTCACTAGCTCTGAGTGACCTTTCAGCATCTTGATGTCATAGTCTGATGTTATAACATCAACTTGAACATCATTAGTTGAATTTCCTTCAAGAGAAATCCACTGATAACAATTGTCTTTGGTTCTGACACCCTTCATAACAATCTAATTATGCTCATCAGAAACCACACACTCATGCTTAGTGTAGTTTACCTTGTAACCTTCATCACACAACTGGCTTATGCTGATCAAAATTGCATTTAAACCACTGACCAATAGAACATTGTCAAGTTCAGGTCTACCATCACCTTTCATTTTCCCAACTCCTGCAACAACACCTATTTCTCCATTCCCAAAAATAACCTCATGAGAGGGACAATGACTGGCTTCAGCAAACATGGATCTACACCCAGACATGTGTTTGGAACACCCATTGTCAAAATACCATGTTCCTTCTTTAAACTCTCTATCAGCCATGTGAGCCAATAAGCACTTCACCTTCTCCTTAGGTACCCATTGTTTAACAACTTTGGGCCTGTACTCTCTCCATCTGTTTTGAGGTTGAGGGTATCCATGCAGCTTGTAGCAAGAGTACTGCATATGTCCAAACCTTCCACAATAATAGCATCTCACCCTTTCATCTCTGAATCTTCTGCCATGATGAGATTGCTTAGGCTGCCAGCCATAATGAGGTCTCCTCCTACCATAACTGCCCTGCCATCTATTATGCTGGTATCTTCTCCCATAAGAAGGCTGAGAATGCTGTTTCCTGGATTGTCTCCCATGATCGTGTGGTTTTCTTCTTCCATGAGGAACAACATTGGTGTATCCATATCCATAACCATACCAGTTGTCCTGATGTTGAGACACCTGATGAGACATGTGTTGTTTGAACTGAGCAGCTTGTATGCTCTTGTGGTATTGTGGGGGCATATACTGACTAGCTCCTTGAGGCTGCATCTTCCTCTGTTGGGGACCATCCTTTTTCTCAACATTCTGAGGCTGAACAACCTTCTTAGGGGTAGACTCCTGTCTCTTTATTTGAGACATAGGTTGGGATACCTCCTCCTTTGCTCCTGAGGTGCTTGCCACATATCCTATACCAGACTTATCACCTGCAACCTTTTCTGTCTGAAGGATCTTGTCAAGTGTGTCTGTACCACAGCTCAGCATCCTAACAGACTTGGTTATTTGATCAAGGTAAGCTCTAACTAGCACAACTTCATTTTCCAGATCTGTCTTTTCACTCTCTAGCTGAGCAATCTGTTGCTTGTGGCACTTGTTTTCTTGACAAATCTCAGCACTTTTTAAACACAGCTCTTGATAAGTAGACGCTAACTCCTCATAAGTTACTTCTCCATCACTAGAATCATCATCAGAAACAACAGCTCCTGTTAGGGCTCTAACATGCTTTGCTGACTCTCCTTCACTTTCACTATCAGAGTCAGACCAGGAAACTGTCATGCCCTTTTTCTGCATTTTCAAGAAGGTGGGACATTCTTTCTTGACATGTCCATACCCTTCACACTCAAAGCACTGAACTCCTTTATCTTGGGTAGTTTTCTCTTCATCCTTCTTGCTGGTGTCAGAGGTCATGTTCTTGACATTAGGCCTGGAGTTATTGTTCATTCTCTTGAATACTTTGGTGAACTGTCTTCCCAACATAACTATGGCCTGAGATAGATCCTCCTGGGATTCAGAACTCTTCCCTTTCTCTTCTTCACCATTTGACACCAGGGCTATACTCTTTGGCTTCTTTTCTGGTTCTTCCTCATTCAACCCAAAAGTTTGAAGAGATCCAATGAGCTCATTAACTCTCATTTTACTGATGTCTTGTGATTCTTCAATGGCAGTAACCTTCATCTTATGCTTCTTAGGTAGGGACCTAAGGATCTTCCTCACAAGCTTTTCATCTGACATCTTCTCACCAAGAGCACTGGATGCATTAGCCAGCTCTAGAACATTCATGTGGAAGTCATGAATAGTCTCATCATCCTTCATCTTCAAGCTTTCAAATTTTGATGTTAAAATCTGAAGTCTTGACATCTTGACTCTAGATGTTCCTTCATGTGTTGCCTGCAAAATATCCCACACTTCCTTAGCAACTTCACAGGTATTGATTAACCTGAAGATATTCTTATCCACTCCATTGAAGACTGCATTCAGAGCTTTGGAATTTCCAAGGGCAAGCTCATCTTCCTCCTTGGTCCACTCTTCTTCAGGCTTTGGCTTAGAGGTGCCTTCTTTATCTTTGCCAGCATCATCCTTCTCACACACGACAGGAGCTTTCCATTCTTTAATAACAGCTTTCCAAGCCCTACTGTCCAAAGATTTTAAGAAAGTGGTCATCCTTGGCTTCCAATAGTCATAATTGGATCCATCCAAAATAGGGGGTCTGTTGACGAATCCTCCAACTTCTTTGTCCATCTTTACACCAGAAAGTAACTTCCCTAGATCTCACCCAGAGACAGACAGGATGCCTGCTTTGATACCAATTGAAATTCTGGTATCAGACGTGTGATGTTAAGGTGTGATGTCACAACAACACACTCTGCGCAATGGAAAACAATAACAGTAAAATAACACCAAGAATTGTTGACCCAGTTCGGTTACAACCAACCTACTCTAGGGGCTACCAAGCCAGGGATGGAATTCACTACTTGTAGATATAATTTACAGACTCAACAACCCGTTGACAATCTCCTAAACTTATACTCTACTAATGACTTCCTACCTAAGAAACCACTTAGGTATGAGAACACCACTCAATCCCTTACAAACACTCAAAGAACCCACTTTGAGTAACCTTGATCTTACTTCACAGCTTTGATCAAGCAACCACTCTCTATTGCTTCACAGCTTCTAGAGAGGACAGAAACTCAACACCTATTCAAACCCTAGAATAGTGTAAATACAAGCTCTCTAGACAAACTCTAGACACTAAGCCTTCAGCTCCTGATCTTCTGAATGTTTTCTGTCACTTTTTCCTTTGGTCTTGTGGGCTTTATATAGCTCCTTGAATTGGTCTTGGACTTGCTACAATATCTCCCAGATTTGTTATTTAAAACTGAATATTTAAAATAGATTTTCTCCTAAAATCTTTTTAAATCTTCAACCTTTTAAATCTCCTACAAAGCTGCACCAGATCTCCTATGCAGCAGCAAATATCTATCCCAAGATATTCGCATCCAATGAGACAGCTTGCTCTCCACAATTCCAGCTAATACGCAACCCTAACAACATCACAACCTGCTGTTGTTAATTCTGCAGATCTGATGTTACAACATCACCTATGTGACATCAGACATCCAACTTCAGCAATTAATTACTTAACACAGCCCAGTGTTAAGACTTCAATGTTGCAACATCAGCACCTTGACATCAACATTGAACATACTTTGTTTTACCAAAATTCCAGGCAATCCAAGAACTAACACGAGCCTCGCTCCACTTGTAACCAAACCTGCACCTAAAATAAAGCAACTATAGTGGGGTGAGATACATCAAATCTCAGTGAGTTCCCTATCTTAAAGTCCTCTCGGCTTTACAAGGTTCTAATAAACCTAACTCAAGTCAAAGGGAAGGGAAGTGACTGTGAGTACAC
The DNA here is from genome assembly GCA_022829125.1 of Lathyrus tuberosus. NCBI lineage: Eukaryota > Viridiplantae > Streptophyta > Magnoliopsida > Fabales > Fabaceae > Lathyrus > Lathyrus tuberosus. The sequence goes on along the minus strand of JALAZF010000297.1, from coordinate 6,549,377 downwards.
ACACTAAATATGTATCCACACTCGTGAGCCTGTTAACTCACACTAGTACCAAAGTACGTCCTGAGCCTGTTAACTGAAGAATCTCACTAATCAATAACCGTACCAAGGCATCCCCTTTTCCCGTCCGCTTCTACGTCTAGAAGACGACCCGAGTCATGGATCCTTAAAGTTATTTGGCATACGAAATGGATTCGGGATCATCGGCCTGTTAGCCGTGAACCGTCACTTCTCATGGTCTGTTATCCATTACAAGTCTCTTTACCATATAGGTTCCATTCGTACTACACGCGGGAATCAAACCTGCCAAGTAATTGTGCATACGTTTCAGAGGAGGTGCTCGAGTCTCATGAAACTACACCGTAACATAAACTGGTTATGATTACTAGACACACACCTCGGCCTTTCAATCGCGAGCGTTGTCACTATGACAATTCACTCTTTCCGACATCGTTTATGGTAATGTTCCTCACTCTACCTATTTCGTATTTTAACATGCATACATATTCAACAACAATTACCCACCATTAAACGATAAAAGTCGACAAAACGACACTATTCCAAAATCCCGACATAATTAAATCGGCCAAAAATATTAAAACCATTTTAATAAGAAAGTAAATTTTGTTAGCTATCCAACGATATCAAGAATGTTAAAAACGGATAAACGAGTCAAAAGTTATGGACATAACGAGAAATGGTATCGCGAAAAAACACAATTATGCACCCTCCTGGCCGTACGCGTATTGCCCTAAGTCATACGCGTATTTCCTTGCTCACTCGCCCATCCATACGCGTATTGCCCAAAATGATACGCGTATAGGCAGAGACTGATTTTTCCCAAAAATTCATTTTAAAACCCCAATACGCGTATTGCCTTAATTTATACGCGTATTGCCCAAAACCCTACGCGTACCATTACGCAAATGAGCAGATGGCCGAGAAAATGGAACTCCATACGCGTATTGCCCATATTTCTTCATGGCCATACGCGTATTGCCTTAACCAATACGCGTATTGCCTTGGGTGATACGCGTATGGGCAGCGTGAACCCATAATTTTTACTGCATAATTGGTTCTGCGAAAACGATCCATTTCCCCTTCCAATTCACTTCTAAACACCAGAAAAATACCAATTGGATACACAACAACACATATCTAACATGTATCAATCATAAGGAATACCAAAACGTGATTTTAGTGCAAAATTTCTCATTTTCTAACAATATCAAACTAACTCTAAAACTCAATAAAATTCTACTCTAAAATGTCTAACTAGAACCCACCTGATAATCGAAGAGGAGTTTGGAGAAGATGATGAATCGATGAAGATGATCCACAAGCTTTCTTCTTCATCCATGGCTTTTTCCCTCTTTCTCTTCTTTTCCTCTTTTCCTCATTCTTCTTTCTATCTTTCTCTTTTTCTTTTCTTTACATATATATATATATATATATATATATATAATGCTTATTATATAATATAATTCCAACAGGGTAAAATATCTCCAATTGATATTTTATCGTCTCAACTAAATTGATCAATTATTAAAGTTACCTTAAATCCTTTCGTGAATTGAAATAATTGATCTCTTCAGTGTTCAACAGTTGCTCTATTGATCCCAAATATCAATACTTAAAGTACTTAGAGGATTCCATTAATCTAATATACCAAAGATAGAGCACATAGATACTCATCTGATCTCATCTGATATCCAATTGAGCAATTAGATAATATGGGGTATTACAATTTAATTCTCAAAATATTTGTTTTAAAACGAGTACTATATAAAGAACTTGAAGTGTGCTATGCATAATACTGAGAACAAAAGATAATAATAGAATACAAAGATAAAATCTTCAAAAAAAAATGACAAATATAGATTTGCAAACTTTTTCTCTTGGGACTTCTATGCATTACGTTGCTCCTGTCTCATGGTAAGAAATATGAACTTTTTCCTTTAAATTCTATTTTGTAAATCATCGTTAAAACATATAAAGAAATTTTGAGTTTGAGTTTTTTTTTTTTCTTTTTTTTTTGATAGGAAATTTGTATTAATGGGAGAAACAGGGATTCTCTAACCCTTAACAAAAACCCATCAAAAGAGGGAAAAACGATCAATCAAAAAGAAAATTACAAAAAATCTAATGGATGATACATCCAATCATAGAAAGTACACCTCTTGCGACCAATTTCTAACCATCTCCAGGAAATAGAAATGATACGGTTAAAAACTTCATTCGTGTCCCAAACAAATCCGTTGAAAATAATATTATTCCTCATGCTCCATATGCACCAAGACGAGACCATCCACAAATAACCACTCATGTCGTCTTTACCTTTGTGGTGCAGAGCAAGGAACCGTAACAAAGCATGATTGCAAATATTATCGGCATAAACCGGATGAACACCTAACCAAACAGAAATTTTCGACCACAAATTCTGAACTAATGGACAATTAAGAAAAATATGCAAGGCATCCTCATCAACAAGGTTACACAAAACACACACCTTGTCTTGAGAAGAAGCAATAATGCCCCTAGAAGAAAGGTTGGAACGAGTCGGCAATCTATCTCTAACTAACCGCCATGAGAAAATCTTGACCTTCAAAGGAACATTTGTTTTCCATGCCACTTTCAAAAATAAAGAATCCGTATGGTGAAGAGAAGACCCAGGAACAGACTCCGATCCAAAAGTTTAGCGTAAGAGCTTTTCACCGAAAAATCCATGGACGGGCCCAAAAGCCATTGCCAACGATCCTCGACCAACTGCCCAACTGGACTGCCATCAACCAAAAACAGCAACGAAGAAATCTGGTCCTGCGAAACAACTGTATCAGGCAGCCAGCAGCTAACAAAATTCCAATGCCACTGATCATTATGCCAAAATCCGTAATCTGCGATCATTCCGTCTTTTTTTTGCGGCAGCATTATACAAACTAGGAAAACAAAACTCCAATTGATGATTGTCACACCAGATAGCCTTCCAAAATGGAATATTACCTCCTCTGCCTAGAAGCGGCTTTACACGCGAACTGAATGGTAAAGAATCTCCAAACTTTTTGCAATTAAGAAGGTCCTTCATCCAAATCGAAGCTCCCTTGGGATGAATACTCGGGTCCGACTCCAACACCCAAAAACCAAGGCTACCGTATCTACTATTCAGAAACTTCCTCCAAATTTCATTTCCTCCATTGAGAAATTTCCAAAGCCACTTTGAAAGGAGAGAATTATTAAACAATCCAATATGCTTGATACCGAGCCCGCCTTTATCTTTAGTTTGACATAAAACGCTCCACTTAATCCAAGCTATGCTACTTTTATCCGCCGAACCCGCCCATAAAAAACGGCGTTGAATAGCAATAAACTGTCTAACAATTTTTGGGGGAGCCTTGAAGAAAGACAGTTGATGGATCGGAAGGTTAGAAAGCACAGAATTTATCAACGTGACGCGACCACCAATGGAAAGGTTCCTTCCAACCCAAGAATTCAATCTGGTTTTCAGGCAGTCCAAAGTCGGTTTCCAAAATGAAATATTCCTTTGATTGCCCCCAATTGATAAACCCAAAAATTTGACAGGAAAGACTCCCCTCTTACAGAAAAGAAAAGATTATGCAGCCCTCAAGAAGACATCCTCAATGCCAATACCATATAAACAGCTTTTAGAAAAGTTGATACTCAGGCCCGAAACCAATTCGAAACCTCTAAGGATCGACTTCAAGGCCCAAAGATTATGATAACCGCCATCGTAAAAAATCAACGTATCATCGGCAAATTGAAGTAAATCAATAGAATTACCTTCCTCATACCCGAAACCAGAAAACAAACTGATGGACGAAGCTCTTCGAAACAAAATAGCAAGGGTTTCGGCAACCAAAATGAAAAGAAAAGGTGCTAACGGGTCTCCCTGCTTAAGACCTCTAGAAACCTCAAAATCCTTGGACGGCGAACCATTTATCAAAACAGAGACGAAGCTAGTACAAACATTCCCCTCAATCCACTTAATCCAATTAGGACCAAAATTCATAGACTTGAGAACAAGAATCAAGAACTTCCAATCTATGCAGTCGCAGGCTTGGGCGAAGTCAACCTTAAATAAAAGACATTGCCTCCTTTGTCTCCTAGCCAAATCAACAACCTCGTTTGCTAACAAAACACCATCTAAAAGGTTACGACCGGGAATAAACGCCGTTTGAATCGGGGAAACCAACTTGGAGATCACAGAGATAATTCTCGAGGCCATTAATTTAGAGATAACTTTAGAAACGCATCTCACTAGAGATATAGGTCTATAATCTCTAAAATGGAGTGGACTGTCAAGTTTAGGGACAAGCGCCAAAAACGAAGAAGAGAACGTTTTGGGGAGCTTACCTGTCAAAGAGAAGTGAAGAATACACTTGGAGAAGTCAGGGCCAATAATATCCCAACAATCTTTAAGAAACTTAAAAGAAAAACCGTCAGGTCCTGGAGCTTTATTTCCATCGCAGTTGAAAACAACCTTTCTGATTTCGTCCGTAGAGAAAGGAAGATCCAACAAAGTCCTGTCTTCTATGGACAACTTGACACAATCCGAAAGGTTCAGGCTCGGTCTGAAACTCTCCTCCCTACTGTACTTCAATTTGAAGAACTAGATTTAACAGTAGAATGGAAGAATCTACTATTAACATCTCCCCCCTTCAACCAGTTATGCCTAGACTTTTGATGAATCATGCTCTCTTTGAAACGCAGATTACTCCAGAAGTTTTCTTGATCCTCCCCACGCTTTATCAACTGAGACTCCGACAGACCAACAAGCCCCCCTTCCAACAAAGCATCATAATCATTTAAGTTCTCGACATGCTTATCAATCTTAAGGCCAAGCCAACCGAATACGTTAACATTCCACCAATTCAATCGATGTTTGAGAGCTTTGAGGTTTTCTTTGAAAACAAAAGTAGGAGACCCTTGGTAATAAAAATAGTTCCATGAATCACTAATAAATTTCTTGCAATCTTTATGATCAATCCAACAACTGAAAAAACGAAAGGGCTTAGGGCCCGAATTACATCTGTCTGATTTTAGCCAAACAGGGCGATGGTCAGAAATATCCCGAGTGCCGACAAATTGAGCCTTAAACTCACATAAATCAATTAAGGCCTCATCAACAAGGAACCGATCTAGTTTACTACAGGACATACCATTAGAATTAAACCAAGTGAAACGATTACCTACAAAAGGAAGGTCCACCAGCTCCAAATCTCTAATAAAAGCATAGAACTCCTCACAATTCCGAGCCATAACAGAACTGGTGCCAATCCTCTCTTCCCTGCTTTTAACGGAGTTAAAATCACCCCCTATTATGCACTTCCCCCTCGGATTCCTGTTTTTAAGATCAATGATGTCAGCCCATAACCTACGTTTTTCGCTTAAAGTACATGGCGAGTAAACATTGACCACATGAACTAAAAGATTGTTCCACAAAAACACTGAACACAAGAAGCCAGAGCCTTTGATTGTGGAAATGGATTGAAACAGATCTGTCCTCCATATAGTCAACAGCCCTCCAGATGCACCAATAGAACTGCTTGCAGACCACTCATACCCGCCTTTGCCCCACAAACTCCTGACCACAAAATCCTTCATGTTCTTAACCTTGTTTTCTTGCAGCAAACAAAGGTCAGCATGCCCATCTACCAAAGATTTCCAGATTTTCCTTCTTTTGAGAGGGAGGTTACACCCACGAACATTGTAAGAAACAATAATCATTGATCAAGGTTGTCCACATCCTTGCTGGAAACCATAAGGGTCCTGTCCATAAACTCCATGATTCTGACCATGCCAACAAAATTCTCTTCGTCTTCAACAACTTCCAAACCCAAAAGTTTTGCCGAATCCCAGATTTTTTGAGGGACTCTATCCAAACCAGCCTTACATCTATTGTTGTTCCTGCAAACATCCGAATCATCAATAGAATAAGAGGCTTTAGGTTGAAAAACTTCTTCCACAGCCTCTACAACTGGAGCAAGAAAAACATTCAACTCCTTCTTAGAGGAGGAACAATTCTTTTTTTTGGAGGAAGTAAGATTGGAAGGCCCAGAGCCGGAAGAGTTAAGAAGAGTGGAATAAAAGGAAGGCTTGAAAGGAATTTGCAATCTGTCATAAATATCTGCCAAATCTTTCTTCTTTTTAAGTTTAGATCCTGCAAGGCCTCCATAGAAAACATCAGGCTTAGAGAGTAACGGGCCCTTCCCAATATTCATCTCACCAGACTCAACCGGCCCAAGAAAAGGGCCCATACACAAATTAGGCCCCAAAACCACTTTATGCTCAATATCAGAAGCTAGGCCCAATCTATCCTCGGCAAAGGGGATATCAGCCTCAGTTGACAAAACCACACTAGGAAACAAGGCGTCCACCAAATCCATGTTTACTTTTTCGATGTTAATCCCCTCACTGATGTCCACAAGCCTGTCAACCTCACTGCAATCAACAGAATCATAAACAAAAGATTGGGAAACAAATTCACGACTTCCCACATTGTCATCAAAAGCCTCGCCATCCCTATTTCTGAACGCCACCCTTGAAAGGTTAGAGCTACTAGGACTTGGTACACCATCTTCATCCTCGTAACCGTTGGACCAAGAGCTGATGCTATCTACACCATCTGAGTCCAACGGTCCTTTTTTACTAACAACTTCTTCGTCCCAAGATTCCAACCCTCTGAAGGGTTTCGAAAGATCTTCAAGCAGCCTAACAGTGAACGATGAACCATTGATCTCTAAATCCAAAGACTCATGGATAAAAACACTCCTATTCGTTTTAATAAGAAAACTAGCCATGTCGAATATAACGTTGTTCATAGTGTCTGGATCACATTTAATAAACTGACCCAACTCCTTGGATATGTTGCAAAAAGTTTCATGATTCCAAGCAAAACAAGGAAGGCCAAAACATTTACTCCACACAAATCTCTGGCTATCAACTGCTTTCTTCTTCCAAGGAACTATCTTGGTAAACCTGTTGTCACACCAAGCTTTAGCTTCCAAAACAAAGTCTTGCACCACACCATCCTTAACTGGTTCAAGAAGACAAGAGCCAGCGCCTAAAGAGGTAGCCAAAATATCGAAAAAGCCTTCCTCATGAAGACTCTGTTGAATCAAGAAAGGATTGATGTTCTGTAAAACCTCCCCCACGAAAGCCTTATCAAATCTACTCACATCTGGGATAACAAGACTTATCCTACCAAGAAAAGTACTCGGAATCTGATGGACAGTCCCCTCTACACCCAAGTTCTTGCTCGCTATCTGCGCAAAAGAAAGAGTATTCAAATGGCTGTTCTTTCTCACTCTAGGTCCTTCGTGAACAATCCCTAAAGTAGGATTGAAACTCTCCTTCGAAACCCCGCCTCTCTCAAGGTTGAGACTTTCCTTTTGAAACCTAGGCGTATTGGCATGCAGCTTCTTTCCTTGAATGAAAATACTATCCAGTTTGACAGCTAAGATTCGAGGATCATGGACCTTTCTGAACCGCGCAAACCCGAATCTCTTTCTTCTCTTGTCTTTCTTCCTTGGAATGAATACCTCGGAGATATCACCATAAACCTTGAAAATTTCGAACAGATCCCTATCAATCATATTCTCTGGGAAATCGGAAATGAAGAAAGAAGTAACCGGTTCACTCTCCTCCGCTCCCTTTCCACCCCTCTCTTTCCATACCGAAAAAGACACAACAACCCTATTGAACTTCTTATGAGAAACTTTCTTCCAATTCATACCCAGAAAACGCTAACCAGACAGATGAATCAACACAAGAATGGAACTACAAGCAAGTGAAAAAGCTGAAAACCGAACTAATACCAAGGACCCTAGCCCTAAGGCTAGGAGTTTAAGCCAAAAATACCAGAGAGCTTCAACTCAGTCACCTACTCAGAGACCTAAGGAGAGAATACTGAAGAGACGAAATACTTGACAAAAAACTCCCATTCCCTTGATAAAAACTCTTATTAAATTTTTTATTTTTTTTTTAATTACAGGAGCAACTGGTTTACCAGTGACAAGATGCATTGGTGGGCTATGTTTTGATTGCATCGCAAGATGTTTTTCGATAGGATATCCGATTGGTAGTTGTAATTATGAATTCGTATGTTGTTGTCATATGTAGTTGAAGTAACTAGTGATTATTTTTAAAATAAATTATATTATTATAAATACTTAATAATATTGAATAAAATAAATAATTTTCCTCCAAAAATTTATTTTTATGTTTGAAGCATACACTGTCTGGTTTGAGCAGAAGTAAAAGTGGAAGACTTGAAAGAAGAATGACTTCTCCTTCAACTTAAAGACAGAGAAAATTGGATTGGAAATTATTTCCATTTATGAGTGTAATTATAGATTATATTTCAATGAAATATTGCTATTTTATTTTATAGTGTTCTTTTTTAAAATTTTGCAACTCTTTTTTATCAAATAAAAAGTGCTAATTTGCAACATCGATGTATGCTTATTTTTATTTTTTGTTTTGGCATGTATTTTAGTGTTTAAAATTTTACTTCATAAATATGAATAAATAGAAGATTATAGATTCATACTCTATCATATTATGAGATGTATTTGTAACATAACTCTGAATTGTAACTTTAAAATTTTAAAACTAATGGTATATGATCCAAAGAAAATAATACTCTCATTAATTATTATTTTTTAGTTTTTTTAATTTACTTACCTACAGTAATTGTTGGCACTTGACATATTATTTTTTTTTAATAAGCAATTGTATTAAAAGAGTAGGAGAGGTACTCCAAAAATACATAGAAAACTGCAGCTAATGCCTACCACAAAGAATAGGATTAGAATGCCAGCCAACAAAATTGATACATCCGGGTCGCTTGCGCTTTAAACCCGTCCAAACCCAAGATCTAAAAACAATCGCCGACATACAATTAGCAAAACTAAAAACCGCATCATTGAAAAGGATATCATTGCGCATTATCCAAATACTCCACACCGTAGCCAACCAAATTGTTCCCATCGTAATTCTATCCGTAGAGTTTTTGATCTGATGATAATTCCAAGGAAAATTGATAAGATCCTGCAGCAACAAGTTATAGTCTGCGCCTATCCAATCCAGAACCTTTCCCCACACACTCACTGATCTGATGCAGCCCGAAAACAAGTGAAGCGAATTTTCATCTGAACGAGAGCAGAGAAGACAGGCAGCATCAGTCCCGTTGTTCAAAATCCCCCTTGTAATCAATAAATCTTTCATCGGCAACCTATTGGTGATCATTCTCCAACCGAAAAACAAGACCTTAGACGGCACGGCCAAATTCCACAAGAAGTTACGTGCTTTCCTGTCAGAATCAGTCCAAGAAGGATTAATATCTTCCATCAGCGCCGAATAACAAGACTTGACCGTAAAAATGCCGTCCGCGGTGAGCTTCCATCCCATGTCGTCTTTAACCTCTTGCTGAGGTTCTAAACCTGTGAAAACCTCCATGAAATCCCTTTTGGTGTCTTCCTCCAAGTCCTCCCAACCTCTTATGATGACCTTGTAATTCCAGTTCCAGTTGTTATTCGTCCTGATACCAGCTTCGTTAACAAGAAATGTGTGGGAAACGGCGGCATCAAATAAGACTGGGAAATCGTCCTTAAGAGCTTGGTCGAACAACCAGTTCGCGAACTAAAAAGAAGTAGAAGATCCATTACCAATCCTGCAAGAAAATAGATTAGAAAACAACAGCTTTGATTGAGCAGAAATCTCATTGAGGATAATGTCTCTCCACCAAATGGAGTCTTTATTCGAAATCACCTCCGCTCCACCAACAGTGACCTTAGCGTCAATATTACCGTAACGAGATCTAAGCAGCTTTTGCCAAATCGCGTGCCTATCGTTAAGGATCCACCACTTCCATTTAAGAAGCAGACATTTGTTAAACACTTCCACATCTTTCACTCCAAGACCTCCCTTGTTTTGCGGTTTGCATATGTCATTCCAGCTAACCCAGTAGATTGGCCTTTTTTCATCACAACCATTCCAAAGAAATCTACTTTGGATGCTACGAATTTCCTTAATAACCACTGCCGGTGCTTTGTAGAAAGCCAGAGTATAAGTTGGCAAGGCATTGAGAACCGAATTGATCAGGACAACTCTCCCCGCGATTGATAGCTGTCTCCCCCTCCAACCTGCCAATCTATTACGCATAGTTTCCAGAATGTTTTTCCACAGAGCTCTCTTCCTAGGACTGTTACCAATGAATACGCCTAGGAATTTGAAGGGTAAACGGTCGACTCTACAGGCGAGAAAGGAGGACGCAGCCTCGAGAAAGTTATCTGCAATGTTCACCCCATAGAGTTTGCTTTTGTTGAAATTTACTTTAAGACCCGACATCAACTCAAAACCTCTCATAATAGCTTTCATAGACCGAAGATTTTCCAAAGATCCTTCCCCAATTAATATGGTATCGTCAGCAAATTGTAGGACGTCCACCGAACCTTCTGCAGAAAAATAGAATCCTCTAAAGATGTTCATCTCCACAGCCTTATTTACTAAAGCAGTCAAACCTTCCATGGCTAAGAGAAATAGAAACGGCGATAACGGGTCCCCTTGTCTCAGCCCTCTGCGAACGACAAAATCTCTCGTAGTGCCACCGTTGACTAGGACTGACATAGAATTGTTGAAAACGCAGCATTCCATCCATCTGAGCCATCTAGTACCGAATCCCATAGTCTACATCATGTGACGGAGATAGTTCCAGCTGAGAGTGTCGTACGCTTTCTCGTAATAAACCTTCAGCAATAAACAACTCCTTTTATCACGCTTTGCCATGTCTAAGACTTCATTAGCCATCTGAATACCATCTGAAATATTGCGCCCTTCGATAAAAGCAGACTGCTTAGGGGAGATAACAAAGAAAAGTTATTCAAAATGGATTACAGAAAACAAACTTAAATACTTTTAAAAAAACTTAAGGGATTCATATTAAATTTTGCAAACACCAATTTCCAATTTCCCTTTCATATTCCATTATTATTGATCCAATTACCAAGTCAACCACCTTAGAGTCTATAGTAGTAGTAGTAAAATATTAGTAAAAACAAGTTTCTCGCTAAACCACACAAATCTTTTAAAAATAAAATGCTCTCACCATCTTCAACCAATCTTTCAACTCCATTGAAAAACAAATTTATATTTTTAACATCCTCCTTTATTATTAACATGAGTCTTACTACCGAAATAAATTATTTACCAACTTCTTTTAAGCATCTCTTTGAGTAAAATTTCGTCGCATCCCATTTGAGCCACTACAACAGTCAATATAAGAAATTTTGAGATTAGGTATGATAAAAACTGCAACTAGTTTCTAGCTAATTTTTATTAAACTGAGTTAGTTGTAGATTAGTTGTGAATTAGCTACGTTATAAAATATAGCATAGATTGAGTGACTAATTATCTAGTAAAACATTTTCTAGCAAAACCCAAACTAAAAGATAACAACATATCAGGCATGAGTTAAAGTTTCCCAACAATATAGCTACGATATTGCCATAAATTTTAAGCTAAATGGATTAGTTTAAATTCCAATCAAAACATAATAGGATAGATTATAAACAATTTTTCACATAAAACAATTTTTGAACGTGATTGTTTATATTAGACATTAGTTTAACTAAACGAAATTAAAATAAAAAAAAACAAATTAGAGACTCTTTTTCATTTAAACTTATAATTCATTACTAGGATGAGAACACAATCAAAAAGCAATTTCTTTTTTGTACTTTAAAATTTTTTGTCCTTAACAGTATTAAAAACTAAAAAACCTCTAAACCTAGTAAGAAATAAGATTTGCATAATTCAAATAGTAATAACATGATATTTTTTGAAATTCACCTATTATTACTAGAAAAATCTATGATAATTATGACAACATAGTTTACTATCATCTATATGTTCTATTTTAAGTCCAATAAATTGATTAAACCACTACAACATTTTGACTCTACGACAACACCTAATATTTTAGAGGTAAAATAATCGTTCTCGTAGAGTATAATAGACAACGAATTTTATATTTTATTGCTGTAGTATAAATATTTTGTACAAATATATATCAACAGCTAAAAGGCGTTCTCATAGGATCTAAAGAAAACGGATTTTTATCAACATCTTTAACAACGGGTAAAAGCTGTTCTCATATAATTTTCTATTATTTTAATAAAAAAATATATGAATATATACTGAAACCGTTCTTTTAGTTTTTTTCGAGAAATTTATTTTTAGAAAATTAAAAGATGAGTTTATTAATATTTTAAAGTTTAAATGGAGTATGGTACCCTTTAAGCAAACTTGATTTACAATTGAAATTTATTTCATTAAAAAAAGATTGATAGTAATGTATTGATTTATTAATTGGTTTATTTGTAAATAAATATCCAAGTCTAACAAAATGTAAGCTAATAGAGAGTGCTTACCAGAAAAAAAATTTAATAAAACAATGTTTTAACTTTTTATTTTATTTACTCACCCCTTAAATTTCTCTCTCTCTCTCTCTCTCTCTCTCTTACTCTCTCTCTCTCTCTCTCTCTCTCTCTCTCTCTCTCTCTCTAAGAAGAAGAAGAAAGAAGGTGTCTTTCGTCTCGGTGAAGAACAAAAGCATCTCGATCATCTCTATCGCTCAACCATCTCATAAGTTTGTCTCGGATTAAGGTGGGAGGTCAGCTTCTAGATGACCCTGCTAAGATTAAAGAAAGAGCTAAGGAGTTTTTTGAGGCCAAATTTAAGAAACAAACTCTGAATTGTGTTTCCTTGGATTCTGATAGTCTGGCTTGCCTTGATGAGAATGATAGGAGCTTGTTAGAAGCTGAATTTGCAGTTGAGGATGTGAAGAAGGCAGTGTTCAAATGTGACGGCAATAAATGCCCAGGAGTCGATGGGTTCAACTTTAAATTCATCAAGAATTGCTAGGATTTTATCGGTGTGGATTTCACAAACTGTATTTTGGAATTTTTCAAGACAGGTTATCTTCCAAAGGTGTTTGCCTCTTCGTTCATATCGCTTGTGCCGAAGGTTGCAGACCCCCAATGCTTTGCAGAGTTCATACCTATTTGTCTGATTAGTTGTGTCCTTAAAACCATTTCTAAGATGCTTGCTACCAGATTGAGCAAGGTGATTCACAAGCTGATTTCAAACTCTTAAACTGCTTTTATACCAGGGCGCCAGGTGTTTGATGGAGTGCTATTAGCTAACGAAATCGTAGACTATGCTAAAAGGTTTAAGAAGAATTGTTTGCTCCTTAAAGTAGACTTTGCGAAGGCGTACGACTGCGTGGATTGGTTGTATTTAGAAGCCATGCTTGTTAAGATGGGATTCAGTTGTAATTGGTTGAAATGGATAAGAGGTTCAGTGTTTAATAGCTTCATGTTGATCTTAATAAACGGTAGTCCTTCGAAAGATTTCAAGGTGGGTAGGGGTCTTAAACAAGGGGATCCCCTCTCCCTTTATCTGTTTTCTATAGTAGCGGAGGGATTAGCGTGTTTAGTGAGGGAAGCAACTTATTGTAACATGTTGTCAGAGTTTAAAGTCCAAGATTGTCCTTCTGCTAGCTTGTTACAATTTGCCGACGACACGCTACTCATTAGGGATGGTTCGGTGACTAATATATGGGCTTTTAAGTCTATTCTTCGGGCATTCGAACTGATTTCAGGCCTCAAGATTAACTTTTCAAAAAGTTGCTTATATGGGATTGGAGTTGAAGTCGAGTTCTTAAATACAGCAGAGCAATTCCTTTATTGTAAATCCGGTAACCTTCCTTTCAATTTCCTTGGTTTATTGGTTGGAGGCAATCAACGTCGCTGTTCTTTTTGGAAAACGGTTATTGATTGCTTGAGGAACCGTCTTTCAAGATGGAGTGGGCGAAACTTATCTATTGGGGGAAGAGTCGTACTTATAAACTCGGTGCTGGTTAACCTGCCTATTCATCATTTGGCTTATTTCAAGGCTCCTAAGAAAGTCGTAAAAGAAATCATCGCTATCCAATGAAGATTCCTTTGGGCTGGTGCTGCTATGAACAATTATATTTCTTGGATCTCTTGGAAGTCAGTTTGTAAACCGAAGGATTGTGGAGGGCTGGGTATAAAACACGTTGGTCGTTTTAATCGAGCTCTTCTCGCTAAATGGTTATGGAAGTTCGTTCGGGGAGGTGAAGAACTTTGGAGAAAGACCCTTGAAAAACATTATGGTAACTTGAGCTTGAAGGTTCAAACCTTCGTAGAGATTGGCAGTGCGAAGCACGAATCCGTTTGGATGAAGGATATATTATCAATGTCAATTTTGGAAGGCCCCGAAAACTTCTGCAACATAATGGAGAATTCAGTAGGCGACGGATCTACTCTCGCGTTCTGGCATACGAATTGGTTGGGAGATTCGGCTCTTAAACATCATTTTCCTAACATGTTTTTAGCTTGCAGGATACCATTCTGCTCGATAGCGGAGATGGGCGACTGGGAAGAGAATCAATGGCGTTGGAAGTTGCGTGAAGCTTTGGTTTTATCAGATAACAGGCTGGATACAGAAATCATTCAATGCTGCCATATTCTGGAAGAGTTATTAATCCAAAAGGATGTTAAGGATATGTGGAAGTGGCCTCTTAATGATTCAATGGAATTCTCAGTTAACTCATTCTATTCCTTCTTGAATTCTTTAGAAACTTTCAATGAGCTAGAAGAAGACAAGGCAGAACTTTTGGAGTTATTATGGAAGACTACTATCCCGACGAAAGTTCAAGTGTTCGGTTGGAGATTACTGCTTGATAGGCTGCCTACGAGAGATAACTTGGTGGAAAGGCGGATTATTTAGAACGATCACGAAAAGGTTTGCACGTTTTGTTTCTAAGATAGTGAGAGTTCTACCCATCTATTTTTCTTGTGTCATAAATCGATATTGGTTTGGAATAAGATTTGTGAGTGGGTGGGAATAAGTAGGATTTTGGATTATTCATGTCGCCTTCATGTGAAGTCTTGGTTCTCGAGTATTCATGGTAGACCCAAATTCGGGAAGATCAATTCAATTTGGTTTACCACTTGTTGGATTATTTGGAAATGGCGTAATAATATTTTATTCAATGATGCGGTTTGTAATGTCGAAGAAATTATTTTCGAAGTTAAAATATACTCTTGGAATTGGTTGATTTTAGGCTGTCGTGATAGTAAGAAATATAGTTTGTATGAGTGGTATAAGTTTCCCCTAGACTTTTTGTAATCTTGTAGTTGCTTGTGGTTTGTTGTTCATTGGTCTGAGATTTCCTTAATCTCTATTAATGAAGTTTGCTTATTGATCGTACATGGATCAGACAGTATTTGATGGCCAACAACGTATTGTGGATTTCAGCTACGGTGAGGTTGGAAGACGGCCGGGGGGGTGTACCTGCAAAGTACTCCGACGCTCAAGTAAGGCAAGGGTCACAAGTAAAAGCAAGTACAAGGTTAGAGAGTAAGAGAGTGTGTAACCTGACCCTCTCAAGTGAGAGGGTATTTATAGAGAGCCCCCAACGCAGGGCCAACGGTTACTTGCATTGGGCTGGATTGCCAGGCCCAATCCAAGTAACTGCCAGGGCTTACGTGGCGTAGTGTAGACCAGCACGTGGTCTTCGCCCTGGGGTAACTGTTCCTATATCTCCGGAATTAGGGCAGACCGATCGGGAGTGGGTGGTTACATGAGAACGTGTCCTCGCGGGGAGGAGTCTTGCGTGTCGGGGAGAGGCGTGTCCCCGCGGGGAGGACTCTTAGGTACAGAGGGAAATGGCCCCACGTGGGGAAGAGCACCTGAGTGTCGAGGTGGAGTGAGCCCGGATGGGGGATAGCGCCTCTGTACGACGCCCTATGCTGTGCGTGTGCCCGACGCTGTTGAGGTGGGCCTGTGCTCGGCACGGGTCGCTCTAAGGGGTCTTTGTTGGTCCATCCCAGGACGTGGGTTGGGCCTGCTCGATCTAGGGGCAGACCCCGGTCCAGTCCAGAACACTTATAAAAACAAAACTCATGATCTCTCTTGTACGGTCTCTCTCACTAGTAAGCATCTCTATCGTCATCTCCTATTTGTCTTAAATTAGGGTTTGTTTTGAGTGTGAATTGTTTTTTTTTATATGCAATTCATTAACGGGGAGATTAATGGAATCTCAAACCAATGACAACACCTCCAAACTCAAGGAGGACAATTACAAAAAGTCGAACGGAAATTTATGCCATTCGTACAGCCTACATTTTCTACTATCTTCATGACCTAATATCAACCAATTCCACGAAACTACTTTAATAAGACTAACAATTTCATCAACATTATACAAAGCATCGTTGAACATTATATTATTTCTAGCCCTCCATAAGATCCAACTAGTAATAAACCATATTGTATTGTTAGTTGTTACCACCAATTGAATGGTTGGTTGGTGTTGGTAAAATAACTTCATTATTTTTAATTAATAATTTATGCTAATTAACACTGTTGTTTTAGGGATTTATAATTTTGGTTCTGTTTAGTCTTAACAATTCTTAGGGATTTTGGTGTTTTGGTTCTAAATTGAGTCATGAGAATGACTTCTTTCTTTTTTTTTTCTCAACATGTTACAAATTGGTAACATTCTTAATTGATTTAGTTTTTGGTTTTGTTAACAAATAAGAAAGTAACACATTTAAAAACATTTTTTTGAGAACTCAATGCCTGATACTCTTAAAATTTTGTGTGGGTTTGTTAGGTTCAGAAGATAAAATAGCTTTAGTTGTTTTTATAAAAGGGACAGATTAATTAATAAATTATAATATCATGTAAATCGTTACATTATATATATAGACATGGCATGAAAACTTATTTAATTTGATATTTTTTTACTGATAATTATATAAACAAAACTAGTAATTTATGTTGGTTTTATAAACATAATTTTTAAATACAGGATAAATTTTTGTAATTATTTATTAAAACAAATTTTCCTCGGACAAATTAACTACAAAGACAATTTTGTGTGGTTTTAGTATTAGATTCTTATAAGGACATTTGTATTTGAAGATATATTATTAACTTGTTTTCATATTTTTGTGTTTTGCGGTATTGTCATTTTAATAACATGGTTGGTGAAATATCATTTGGTTTACCTCCAATGTCACTCATATGGACTACACATGTTCTTCTATCATTGATTGCTATAGAATAGAATTTTGTGGTTCCTGGTAGGCATATCTCTACACTCCTAAATATATATATTATTTTCGTGATTATTTGTTTGAAGAACTAATGCTTGCTTTTTTACTACTATTTGAGTGAGGTTTCCCCACATGCAATTTCATTCTATGGATATGTAATGTGACATTGCTTGAAATCTAATCTTTCATTTAAATTAGAAACATTATTTAGTCTATAAATTATTTAAACTCATTCCATGTTATACCTGTTTGCATCAGTTGATCTGAATGGTGAAGTTATTGTGTGAGAATGTGTTTCTAGAGAGGTAACTTGAGCCATATATGACTGTAACACAAAGTTCAGGTGGTTCTTAATAATATGTTATTTAACACTCCACATATAAATTGCATTTATTGGTTGCCTGATTGTAAACTTGTAGCTATTGGATCACTAACATGTGTGTCATTGTATATGAAGTTGGAAAGTCTATACCAAGTCGTAGAACCATAAAAGGTGCTCATTAAGGTGGAGTCTACAGGTCAACTTTCATTGTGAATGAAAGAGTTATCATCAGTTAAAGAGAATATAGTTGCATTTTTGTTTGGATTTTGAATTCAGAATAAACCAGCATCATGACATGCCAACATGGTTTTAAATTGCGGACCGCATTACTTGATGCGGCCGCAATATTGCGGTTGCGGTAGTGTCCGCATCCACATCAGGCCGCAATTGCGGTGTGATTGTAAATCACACTAAAAAACCGCATCATAACGCCGCAACGGCCGCATCATAACACGGCAACGACCGCATTTGTCCGCATCGGACCACGTCAACCCGCAACAATAGATAAAATTTGAAATCTATTGCATATAATAAAGTGTAATATTTTATGTTGATAAAAATAAATTCACACCGCAACGACCGCAATCCGCATCGCAACAGTCGCAATAGCCGCAATCGCAGTAGCTGCAACTGCAACCGCACCCGCACCCGCACCCGCAATTTAAAACCATGCATGCCAATGCATTTTGCAATTTAATGGTAAGAAACTATGCAATATTACACAACGATTATCTTTGTTGTTCTATAGTGATTATGCAATGGCAAAAGAAAAGTTGAGATTACAATAGTATATAGTCTATTTTTATTATTTTGCCTATTAAAGCAGTTTCATCCATTTAAGTTTCAATAGGTAAATCTTTTTCACCTAGGAATTTTGTTTGAGTTATTAAAAAAATTTAATTCATTTAAGTTTCAATAAGTGAAACTTGTCCTCCTAGGAATTTTGACTAGTTAGCCCATGTTTTAGGAGTCAAATATTTGACTCAAATGCATGCATGAATGAGTAGTTTTTTAACTTTTGTTTGGTTTCCAGGGTCCTACATTTGGAGCTGCAAGATTTGGTCATATTGGATGCACCAGGGGCTAGGTAGTCTCCCATAAGCTTTACTACTATTTTTGGTGTGCAAAGGACCAACTTTATTATTGTCTTTTGAATAGTTAATCTTTTATATCTCAATGCAATGCTTCCATATTTTCAAGAGTTCTTCTTGTTAAAGTAATTAGTTTCAGAACAGGCACTGCTTTGTCTTCACCATATTTAGCTTATTATTTTCTTATTTCTAAACTTTAAGATTTAACTTTTTTTTATTTGCTGAATGAATTACAAAGATTTGTTTTCTAAGTACCTTCCTTCTTTCTGTAGGTTTCAAAGGGTCACACTTGATTCTAGAGATTCTAGAGATGATAACAAATACAATAGCTTTGATTCTAGAGATTTTGGTCCTGTTCCTTATGGTAATATTGAGTAAGATATTATGGAGGGTAAGTTTGTGTATATGCTCTGAAGCAGCACACACATATACAAGCGTTCACTTCCATAGTTCTTCACAAGTGGTTGATTTGTGCAATTTTGTCACTGGATTATGATACTTTATCTACAGCATAAATTATATAAAATAGTTTCGTTATTCTTCTTAAACTATAAGCCATTTACCATTAAGTTTTAGAGAGTTATATCCCATTGCTTTGAATTGTATACCATTGAGTTCCTGACAACTATTTTTATATTTCATGGATCGTAATATTCATTTATGATTTCAAATCATAAACAAAAGCCTCTCCGTAAAACTTTATCTTGTTCTAGACTTCTAGTTTCAGAAACCGCATGGCTCGCGTTCTATAATTTTGTTTCTGTGATTTTTGTGATTTTTGGTATTAGTATGAGATTTTGCTATTAGTTTTGTATTCTGGGCTTTGGTATTCAGAAATAAAAAAAAAAAACATGGATTTAAGTCCAATATTTGGAAGAAGACAAACAAGTTAAATAATGAAGTTTTTAAGATAAGTTTGAAAAAGAAAATGAGTATAGCTCCACAACTGGATTTAGTAACTAAATTATTCCCAGTGAAATTACCAGATGTTAACATAGACCATCTTTTATTTTATATATATATATATATATATATATATATATATTTAAGTATAATAATAATTATATATCAATTTAATTTATCTAATATTTCATTATTAAAAAAATTATATGTTGCAACGGTGAGAAACTGTTGTTGTATCCCCTAAAGATAATATTTAAATGTGGTCTATTAGAACGGTCTTATAATGAGCTACGGCTACAAACTGTTCTCATATTGTCTATCAAACCGTTTCTTAATACATATCAGTTAAAACAGTTTTAAGATGAAAACGAAGTAAAACCGTTGCTATTATAAGCCGTTCTCTAAAGAAATTTAAAACAACGGTTATCTATTAGGCGTTGCCTTATTGTAAAACACTGTTGGGGAAGGCTAAGGCAACGCCATTATTTGGCACGAACTCAAAACCGTTCTTATAGTTAAAGGCAACAGTTTTTCAATAATTGGCAATGATTTTCTTTTGTTGTCGTAGAGTCAAAATGTTGTAGTGAACATCTTCATTTGCATATTTGTGAAGATTATTTATGAAAACAAACATATACACAAAATAAGTTAATTTAATCTTCATTTGCATACTTGTGAAGAATATTTTTGAAAACAAACATACACACAAAATCCGTTACTTTCATCTTCATTAATTTGCATACTTGTGAAGATTATTTCTGAAAACAAACACATACACAAAATCTATTAATATCACTATGGAGAATTTGAGAACAATTAAATATTTTAAGTTGACAGATAAAATACGAAGCATGAAAAAATCTAATTTTGAATGTACCTTACTTATGGTCTATTGGTAAGGTATACTCAATTGCCAAAGATCAAAGCCATAAAAAAACTATATTACTGAATACACACAAACAAAAATATAACCAAGAAAAATATTAAATGTATCACTCTAAAATGATTCACAAGTCACAATATAAGGTTATTTATTTGGATGAGAAATTGCCAACATTCCATATATCAAACTCACTTGCGCCATGCATGCCTATCCCTTTAAACCTCTGTGCACGCATAAATAATCCTAGCCAAATGAATTTTTGAATACATCAGAAATTTAAAAAATAGTAACATGGCAAGCCTAACTTCATCAAAACATTGATATTGTCGTATTCTTTGTATCCATGAGTAGTTTTCCAGTCTGCAAGCAAGCAAATGAAACGAAATGAAGGAATTGTAGTTGGTGTGTATTAGTGACGACTGAGAGTTAATGTGTTATTCCTAGTTTTCGTGCAATATTTCATTTACGTAACAGTGTATTAATCTGTATTTCTCATTAATTTAGATAATTTTCCTAATATTGCTAAATAAAAGTAGTTGTTATTCAGTCTTTGTATCAATTGGTTTCAGTTTCTATTAGAATTATGACACATTCACTACTACAGAATACACATATAATGACGGTTACGAAACGCATACAATGATGGTTTCACGTCTGTTGTTAGATAGCGATGATTGTATGTATACTAGTTGTAACGCCCCGATTTTTGTTAGAGTTATTTAATCGATTCGATTTAATTATTTTTATTATTATATTATTTTATTCTTGACTTTTATTTGGCAATATATTATTATTCATCGTGATTATGTCTTATCGCGTTTTGAGAGCGTTTGCGAGATATTTGAGTGTAGGGGTATTTTGGTCTTTTGGGCTTCGTTAGATATTATGTTTTTCATAAAAATAGAAATAGAGAGAAAAATAGTAAGGAAGGAAAAAAGAAAGAAGGAAAAGAGAAAGAAAAGGAGAAAAGGGGAAAAACTTGGAGAGTAAGGAATCAAACCAATCGACTTTTGAAAACACGATTAATTGGGTAAGGGTATGAAACTCGATTATCCTATACTTATGTATGATTATGTATGTATGTATTTGTGTGATATTTGGTTGAAATGTGATATAGAACCAAAACCATTAATATGTTGAGATTGTTAGAATTTTATTCAAATTGTGTCTGAAATCATGTTTTAATGTTCCTAATTGCTGAGACATGTTAGATAGATGTTGTTGTACATTCAATTGGTAATTTGCTGGTGTTTAGATGAGATTTGGAGATGATTTTGGTTGATTTTCGTAGCAGAAATTCTGCAGGAAAAATTCTGGGTTTCGCTGCCCATACGCGTATCAGGCTTGGCATTACGCGTATTGGTTTGGGAAATACGCGTATGGCAAGGGGGAAATGAGGGCAATACGCGTATGGAACACATTTTTCACGGCCTTGTGTTGATTTGCGTAACGGTACGTGTAAGGGGTAAGGCAGTACACGTATCAAGTGAGGCATTACGCGTATGGAGTTTTAGTGGAATTTTTGGGGAGAATTTAGTCTCTGCCCATACGCGTAGCACTTTGGGCATTACGCGTATGGAATGGGCGAGCGAGCTGGGAAGTACGTGTATGGCCTAAGGCAATACGCGTATGACCAGAGAGGGTGTAGAATGGTTCTCGATTTTGCGTTCGATGCCGTAACTTTTGATCTGTAACTCGGGTCGAGGCGTTCTTGGTACTGTTAGAAAGCTATTGAGATGTTCTTTCTTATAAAAATGGTTTTGAGATTGTTGTCCGATTTAATTATGTCGGGGATTTGGAAATGTGTCATTTTGTCGACTTTTACCGTCTTAACTATATGTGATTGTTGTGTTATCATGCAATGTGCTTCATATATATATCGTAGGACTTGTGTGATGTTATACGATGTGAATGCATGTGATGAAATGTTGTGATGATGGTTTGTGGCCTAAGGGCAAGAAAATACATTGTGTTGTGTTTGATTGTATATGCATGATTATGGATGTGTATATGTGTGCATTTGAATGTCATGAGTCATTGTATGCCAAGCATCATGATATTCATTCTTGTGATGTCGTGTGCCCTAGTGAGTGTGAGCGACGAAACGGTTCCCGAGGGAATCCGCTATAACATCGTGTGCCTTATACAAAGAGGTGTGAACGATGATTATAGACGATCGTGTGCCTTATACAAAGAGGTGTGAGCGATCCATAAACGTCGTGTGCCTTATACAAAGAGGTGTGAGCGATGGGGAACATCATTTGCCCGACGGGGAGTTACACTAAGTAATAAGCGATGATTCCAATAGTTCCTGAGTGAACTAATGATGAGAATGATGGATGGAACGATACCGCATTGCATTGCATAGAGTCATTATGTCGGTTTCTGTGCATTTGCATAAATCATGAATGGATTGATTTTGTGTGAAATTGTGAATGGAATTGATGTTGTTGATATATATATATATATATATATATATATATATATATATATATATATATATATATATATATATATATATATATATATATGTTGGTGATAAATGATTTGAGCATGGTTGATATACCTTGGTGATGGATATATGAGATATGCATTGTGTTGTTTTGTATTTGAATTATGGCGTAAATTGTGGTGAGAATGTTTTATATGTGTATTTTTATGTTATTATATAATTGTATGCAATTATATTATAATTGTGTTTCTCACCCTTATGCTATTTTAAATGCTCTATGAGGCATTGCAGATTAGATGCTGGAGGTCTTTTTGTGAAGCTTAGGTCTTAATTCTTTTGTCGGTCGGCTCTAATATGTAGCACCGGGTAGTCGGGGAGATCGTTTATGATTATGTGTATATGTATATTTTCTTTTTGGGATTGTACATGTATAACTCTGTAGATGACAGACAAACTTTTTATGATATATATATATATATATATATATATATATATATATATATATATATATATATATATATATGAGATTTCAGTTGCAGAATTTCCGCTTTTATTCTGTATCTGAATTGTGGGTGTTAGCAACTGAGTTCCTCTGTTTACGTTGCTACCTAATTGTTGCATATCTATATAAGCAAGTTGTATTTTGTTTCAATTGATGTGACGCCTCCGTCTATGCCATGAATATTTTAATTATACTCTGATTATTTGTTATCGTTTTAATTAATTGGGGGGATAGATTTGGGGTGTTACGTTAAGTGGTATCAGAGCCAGTTTGTGTCAGTTCGTGCCAGTTCGTGTCAGTCTTTGTGTTTGGGTGAGCTGCTTGTTTAACCATAGTTGCTGTTATTGGATATGAACAGAATATGGCTGGTAGGAATGATGCTGCTCTTGCTGCTGCTATTCAAGCTATGGCTCAGGCTGTGCGGGGTGTACCTAATGCTGGTGGGAATGATGTGTTGTACCCTAAATTTTTACCCTTAGATGTCATCCAACATTTGTGCATCTTAGGAGCATCTCTGCAATGTGTGAGCTAACCCATATCTTGTAGTTTGTTTCTTTGTGTTCAAACTAGGTTTACACATCACCATGAAGCTCCGCAAGTTGTTTTGAAGCAAGTCAAGTCCACAAAAGACCTCCAGTGCAAGGACTTTGGAATTAGGGTTTTGCTCTGAAGAAATCACTGAGTATTTGGCTCTATCAAGTCAAGATTTATGTGGTTAACTTACCACTTAAGGTCCTCTACATCCAAGAGACATCATTCAACAGGAATCCAAGATCTGTGGGCCCTCAAGAAGAGAAGTTTGTGCCTCAGCCTCTCTGTGCCTCCAAATTAGGGTTTCTGTGACACTTGTCAGCCAACAACTTTGATTTTTCATCAAGATGGTCTCCCAAACCCTAGCTCTTGATTCTATTGGTTTAACAACATCCTCAAGAGTCTCCTAAGACCTTTAGATAAGGAGGAAGAAGCAAAATCACAAGATTTGACCTCAGTGCATTCACAGTCAAAATTAGGGTTTGACTGAAGCCTTAATCTTTTGGAATTTTGGATCAAATGAAGTATTATTGGTTTTAATCATCATGTATTGTCTCATGAAGTACACAAAGTATCCATATCAAGTTTCATGAGGTTTCTTGCAAGGGAAGTAGGGTTTTGACCAAGAAAGGTGTCATTTGTGAGATTTTTCCCCTAATAGCCTATTTTGAAATGACCATAACTCCTAAACCACACATCCAATTGGAGTGGCTCAAAGCTCATTGGAAAGCTCTTTCCCAGATCTTCAATTTGTTCCATATGACTTTTTGTCTATAATTGCTTGGTTTTTGAGTTATGAAGCTTGCAAGATATTTTGACCAACACTTAGAAATTTTTCAGCACTTTTCACCTTTCTTTTTCTCAACTTTGGCACCACTTTTCACCCATTTCCATTTGGATTCAAGTCTTGGATCCCAAATGAAAGTTGTAGAGCTTGATGAGAGCTTTCCAACCATATGTGGAACATCTCAATGGGATAAACCATTCTCAAGTTATGAATTATCGAAGAAGGGCACTTGAAGTTGTCAAATTCTATAACTTAGAATTTTTTTCTAAGTTCTTTTGGGCAGTTTGGAGGACACGACTTGTAAGCCACTTTTCTACCAACTCAAAGCATTATCTTAACTACTTTCCAACATCAACATTGAAGTATTATGCAAGGGCTTTCATTTGAACCTAAGAGCATGGAATTTGGATCATCAAGTCAAAAGATCTCATGTGAGGAATATGGCCATACGAAAATGTTTTTGCACCAAGAACACCAATTTTTGGAATTTGAATTTCTTTCTTATCTCCAAGTACACTCTCTGCAGAGCCACCACACCTTTCCCAACTCCACTTTTCTCCTAAAAGCACGCTGCCTTTGCTTTTGCTTTTGTACTTTCATGCTAACCTTTGCAAGCCACCTCAAAGATTTCCCTCGTGTACTTTCTTGAACCACTAGACACAAACCAAAACAATGCTACTTCTCTGACCTATTTGCATGAAAAGAAAATTCACGTGGCTCCATGTTGATCAGAACAGCCACACATCTACTCCAAATCCTCTCCATGATCTTTCTCTCCAAGACAAACCCTTAGCACGATGGTTTTCCACTCTCATGGACCAGCTGAGTTCCCTATAAAAGGGGCCTTTTCCCTCTTCATTTGACACCAACAACAATACTAAAACACTCTAAACTTGTTTTCTGAAAAAGCACACGAGAGCTAGCTGGGAGAAGGAGAAGAAGTTCTTACAACTTGCTTGGAAAAGAGGTAAGTTTCTCAAACTCTCATTTACCATGCCCATCATACTATGTTAACTGTATTACATCCATATGTTAGATCATCTATATTGTTGTTTTTTTAATGTTTAAAGTACTTGTGGTATATATCATTATGAACTTCATGATAAGTTTGAGAAAACTCTAAATGGCTGCCATAATGTTTTAATCATTTCATCACGTGTGCTTGTGTTGAAAACATGCTGGGTTGTTTGGTTATGAAGTTTGTATGGTTGGGGAGTTAATATACCTGTTCATATGATGCTTACTGTTTTACTTTGAATGATGTTGTGAACACCAATCTTTAATCCATGATGAAGTGTTGGTCTTGACTTTGGACACCAAGATATTGGTCCTTTTGATTTGCTTGATAGATGTTAGTATTCTGTTATGATGTTTTTCTTTTGAAAATGAGGTGACTTGGATGCATGTCTGTGTGGTACTATCTCTAAATGTCTTAACTTTAGGTTTTGCTTGAATAATGATTCTGGTTCGGTTTATTCATAGTTCATGATCACATTTTGAATGATGTTTACTTTTGTTTTTCTACTCACTATATCATGCTCACAGTTAAGTCATGTTGTTAACTCTTTGGTGTTTACGTGTTTATTCTTAAAGCTGCTGTTGAATTATGATGGATGTTGATATGATGTGAATGCTTGTATTGATTGTGTTTTAATAACTTGGTTTGCTTTGTATGTCAAAACCTACGAGATAACCTCACATGTTTCTCAGCCAATCAGGTTTACAACATATGCTGTAGTTTCTTTTTATGCTTTGCCATGTCCATGTTTGGTTTTGAGTTTGTGTGAACTTTTGTTTTAAGACATGATGACTGTTTGGTTTATTCATGTGAGTTTGTTGTTGAGCTCTTATTATCTTGTTCATTCGTGTGTGAGTTTAAGGTTAGTTACCATATTATGTGGCTGTTTAATTAACATGTTATCTAAATATTGAAACAGAAAGTATATTACCTTTTTCTTAAACTGAATTCTATTTTTGGACCCTGATTTTCATTTGCCTACTGCTCATGTTTTAATCATTATCTTGTTCAGTTATTGGTTGCATCATGTTCTACATGAAGAATGTTTCATTTTGTTTTTTATTTCATGTTGTTTGGTTAAGTTTTGGTTGATTTAGAATGGAATGAAATTGAATGTTTGTTTTGCATGTTATTTGGAAACACGATAGCAGTTCAGTTTTGAATGTATTCATTTGCCATGCGTGGTTCATAATTGGTTGGTTTGTTTTTGTCTTGTTGTGCATTATTATACCATGCCAGTTGATATCACACATAATACACTATCACATGTTACTACTACGTGCGCGTGCTTTTTTGTTATATATTTCATGTCTTATGTTGGTTTATAATTTATTTGAATCATGTAGTGAACGGATGAAACACGCCGTCCCAATGGTCACACACATGCACATAATTCGCCTATCACTTGCCATGCCTGGGTTCGATCCTTGGATCAACCCTTTTGCATTTTCTTGTTTTTTTCGCCTGATGCTTTTCTCTTTTCCAACCTGGGCCTTGCGCCCTTATTTGTTATCCGCACCCCCTGTCTGCTGGCCCAATTTCTTTCCTTTATTTTTAAAACTAACCAAATCACTTATGCACCCCCCTGCGTGTTTATTTCTTTTTCTATTTTATTTCAAAATCTCTTCTATCTTATTTATTTTTGCTTAATGTTTATTTAATTCCAGTTTGCTCCTTAATTATTTATGTGGTTAATTTTAATACGTTTTCTAATTTTTAATTATATTTTTAATTGTTAATTGTTTTGTTAGTTTTTAATTTTAAATTATCAATTATGTCTTAAAATGTATTGTTAACTCTAATTGTGCTAATTGTTATTTTCAATTATGTTGTTAATTTTAAAATTATCAATTTGTGTCTTAATTTTGAGATTGTCAATTTGTATTTCTATTGTGTGGTTAATTGTTAATTTTAATTGTGTTGTCAATTGATTATCAATTTTGGGTTAATTATTAACATTTATTTATGAACATCACTAATCTTATGAGTGTTATTTTTCTATTTGTTTGTTCAAGTGATTAATCCATCCTTGCTTTATGTGCTTGACTTTAATATGAATGTCATCCTTAATATCATTCTCTATGTTTGTCTTCCTTAAGATTGAAACATATTGATGTGTCCTTATAATCACGTTCATCTTATCCATATTTTATCATGAAACATATTGTCATCCTCATGCTTATGTTGTTTTTACCTCATCATATTATAAATGTCTTATCTTTTATCAATGTTTTATCTTCTATGCCTTATATTATCTTCAACTGTTTTTCCCCCCATTCCAAAGGAAGGTGATTAATATTGACTCTTAAAGTCATAGCCCCCATCTTAACCTAAGTAACCTCTTAGGAGAAACTTTATTTCTTGGTCTCATCAAAGCCATAGAAATCATAACTAGCTTTAGGAAGAGTTCTTCAACTCTTAGTGATATTCATCATAATGAATTTATCACTTCCCCTACTAACTAAACAAAACATAGGTCCATTTCAACTAGATTTATAGAGTTCTTAAACTCTATAATAAGCTTGTACTCATTTCCCCTCTGAATATCGACCATAGTCAATAGTTCAGTAGAAGTAGAACTACACATACTCTGATTCTATTCCCGAGGATACGTAGGCGTAAAGTGCGATGCTTTATCGAGTATACTTAGATACTAACCCCTAGGGTTTTTAACCTTTAGCATAGAACCTTTAGCAAACATAAGATAACATTAACAAGAGGTTCCCGTAGAGTAATACGGACGTTTAGGGTGCTAATACCTTCCCTAGGCGTAACCAACCCCCGAACCTTAGATTTTTCCCCTTTAGGTTTTTCTAACGATCTTGAACCTTTCCTTTGGAAAAATCAAAGTCGGTTGTAAAAGAAATATGATGCAAGTTAATTAATAGCTTATTATCCGATTTTCACCGCAACAGAAATGGCGACTTCACTGGGGAGGTTAGACCTATTGCTGGTCCTTTCCTAAGAGGGTTAAGCCTATCTTGTTTTTATGTTATTCATGTTTGCTTATTTACTTGTATATGCTTATGTATGTCATATTTGCTTACATATCTGTATATCTATTCTTGTTTGATTTGGGTTGACATGATATCTATGAGTGAGATAAATCCTATACCCGGATTTGAGCGTACACTTATTATAGGACGATGGTATTCAAGGAGACTTTGAGGGAGTCAAATCCTGAAAGGTTGAATTGATAACACCATCACTCAGTTGAGGCCCTCTCGAGAGCTTAGTTATGTTGAACAAATTCGTTCGTGAAAGCGTGCTACTCTCGACCTGGGTGCCCGGGATATTGAGAACCGTAGTTACCAAACCCAACTTAAGCCTTTTAGATGTAGTGCGGAGACCATGATGAAGTCTATTTCTGACTTGGTTGTCACGCGATACTACACTCAGACGAGATTCTCTTGAGAATTTTATTGATTACCAAGTTATCTGGGAAATCTTTAAAATCCGAAAGATGGATTGTAGACTCTGGGAACTTCTTAGAACCTTATTTGGCAGGTGAAAACCAGTAGTACATACCTATTGGGATGGGTAGACCTTTGGCTCTATTCATGTGAACCCTAAACCTAGGATTTGTATGTTTTGTTGTGTACCCTTGTTTTGTGCTCTGTGTGTGTTTGTTGCATCCATATAGCATAAGTATTCATGTTGCATCTGTTTCATGGAACTCAAACTTCTTTTCTTATATCAGAGAAATATCATGGATAGCTCAAGAAGGAACACCATCAAATACACTTTCAAGAGTCCCAAATTGGATGACCTAAGGAAATTGGGAGATTTGTTAACAGACCCTGAAGGATTCCTAAGCAGATATGGAAAGTTGTGGATTTTGCTGGGAAAGATTGTTGATGAAGGACTTCTCTCAACTTTTCTCCAGTTTTATGACCCAAAGTATCACTGCTTCACGTTTCCCGACTATCAGCTCTTACCCACCCTTGAAGAATACTCTCAGATAATTGGTTTGCCTATCAAGGATGAATCCCCGTTTCCTATCTTTAAAGAGGATCCAAAAGAGGGAGAAATGGTAGAGAAGACTCATCTGGAGTTAGTTGACATCAAAAGCAATTTGACTTCTAAGGGAGGAATTTGTGGGTTAACTGCTAAGTTCTTGATTGAAAAAGCCCGATACTTTGCTAAGAATTCCAACAGGGATGCCTTTGAAGCTGTATTTGCCTTACTCATCTATGGACTCTTCCTGTTTCCAAAAATTGACAACTTTGTGGATCTAAATGCAATCAAGATTTTCTTAAAGCAGAACCCAGTACCTACCTTACTTGCTGAAGCCTATCACTCAGTCCACACAAGAAACGCTCATAGAAATGGACAGATTACTTGTTGTGTCACCATACTGTATAGATGGTTTGTTTCCCACTTACCGAAGAAAGGCGCATTCTGGGATTCAAAGAAAGGATGGTGGTCTCAGAAGGTTATGGCACTCTCTTACGCAGATATTGACTGGTATAATAGGGTGTATGATGGAATCCTGATTATAGATAGCTGTGGAAACTATGGTAACGTGCCTCTTCTTGGCATCAAAGGTGGTATCAGTTACAACCCTGTATTGGCTCGACACCAATTAGGGTATCCTTTGGAAGAAAAACCTCTCGGTGCTCATGTGGAAAGTATCTACTTTGAAACATATGACAAGGATGAAGAACAGAAGGAGCTGATCTTGAACGCTTGGGGTAGCAAGCGCAAAAGAGGAAGAAGTTCTTTAGGGAGACCTAACTATGTGTCCTTGGAGCCCTACCTTCAATGGGTTAGAAGAAGAGCTATAGAAGTAAAGATGCCCTACAAAAGACAAGAACCAATCACTTTAAAGGAAGAATTTGTGTTGTACTTCATGTCAAAAGAAGAAGAACTGGAGATTCCTCTAAGACAAGCCTAGAGGTCAGAAGAAGCCTGGAAGCTCAAGTATCAAGTGGTCGTTGAAGAGAATCTAGAACTCCAGAAGCAGCTGCAGATCAAGAATGAAGAGTTACTCTCCTGCAAGAAGAGAAAGGCCCAAGAAGATCCAAGCACTCAGCCTCCCGCTTGGAAATACATTCTTGACAACCTCGTCGCGGAAAGAGATTAGATGGAGAAAGAAATCAGAAGACTCAACGCAAGAGAATTTCCTTAGGACTTTCTAGCTTTTATTTAGCTTTATGTTTAGGGCTTTTGAAAGTGTATCAACTATTGTAATTCACTTTTTATTTAATGAAAATGAGGTCTTTGATATCTCTTGATATTTTCTGGACGTCTGAATTCCATGACACTTTGCATTGCATTTTTGCATATCATTTTGCAACCTTGCATGTGCATGTGCATTCTTCTTCGTCTTATTGTTGTTTTGTCCTCTCTAGAACCCATCACCTTGATTTTTTTTCCAAGGCGCCAACACCCAAGTCCAAGCTCGAAAAAGGATGTCTGGACAATACCGTGAAATGGACAGAGTCAACCATGAATTGAGAGAGCTCCAAAGAGGAATGGAGCAATTTCTGGAAGTTATGAAGGTCACGCGGACAGCGATGGAGAGGATTGTGGAGTACCAGAAGGAAATGGGAGAGGAGGTTAGGATCCTCAAGTGCCAGATGAATTGGGTTCTGGAAACTCTGTTGAAAAAGGAGAATTGCACTCATCCCGACAAACCAGCTTTCAAGAGCGCTCGTGTGCCACATCAGCGTGAACGACAGAGGCCAAGGAAGCCAGAGAGGAATTTCACTCCATTGCCAATGACATATAGTCAGCTGTTGCCAGTTTTGATCAAAAGTGGATTGATAGTGCCAGAGGTGAGAGATCCAACGTCTTTTCCAGACCCGTCGGGCCTTGACACCGACATTCGTTGTGACTACCATGCCTGGGCACAAAAGCATTCAATTGAAGATTGTAGAGCACTCAGAGACAAGGTTCAGACTCTGCTTGACTCCAATATGTTATCATTTTCACCACAAGGCATTCAAATCAGCTATCCTTTGCCATCTTCTAAGGATATCTCGTATCCAGAATTTGTGTTTGGAGAAGCCTCTTGCCAGCTAAACGTTGGTCTTGTTCCTGCATCCAAACGTAATCTTCGTCAAGTGTTTACGAAGAGGGGTTTTCAGTCTCCAAAATATAAGAAGAAGTGTGCTTCCAAAAGAGGAAAATTTAACCGCCAGCCTATCCCGGTGCCGTTAAGCAAACTCTTCCCGCTGTTGATGCAAAACAAGCTGGTAACTCCACGACTTTTCACACCTTTCCAAGGACCTTGGTATAATCCCAACCTAACTTGTGAATTCCATAAGGGAGCTGAAGGGCATGATTTGGATAATTGTCGAGCTTTAGAATATTTTGTGCAAGAACTGATCCACGACAAGGACTTGATCTTTGAAGAAGACCACCCAAGGACTGAATGCAAATTTCGCACTGGGACTATCGGACATCCCATTGAAGAATGCAAGGAATTTGAAGAGAAGCTGATGAGCTTGCTGAAGAATCTGAAACCTCAGGAAGGTACTTCAAACGTTGGTACCTCAACTCTTGAAGAAAAAGGCAAATGACCTGCAAGGCCTCTCAAAGTTCTATACCACAAGGAGCAAGTGATTGGTGATGAAGATGTTTCCCCGTTTGAACCCGGAAACTAAGATCTTTGGAATGATTCGCTAAAGTTGGTTGTGTTTTATATTTCAGTTGTATTTCCTTTAATTGTACTGGTATTTGCTTATGAGCTTTGTTGTACTGTTAAATTGGCAACATTAATGAAATATTTATGCATCTTTTGGTTAAGTCCATTCGTTTCACTCATTTATTCTTGTGTTCACAAATATATATCTTTTTCACCCCTTTTTCAAGCAAAGATTAGGGAGGATGATGAAAACCTCATATTCATAATTGCTGTGGTATACTTTCAAATTAACCTCGCCGAGGATGTAAGGCATTGTTTCAATTTATCCCTCGTTAACCCCTTCGAGCCTAGAGGTATGAGTTTTCTTTCTTTATACAAAATCATAATCTCAAACCTTGGGGCAGGGTGGTTCTCAGTTTAACTCGGTCATGCATTCAAACATGAGCGTTTCACATAAGGCGCCAGTCAGCTTTCAAATCAAGTGACTTCCTATTTTTGGAGATTTGAACGTATATCTTGGGTTAATTGAGCGTAGGATTTGAGCCTTTATCTTTTGTTTCATAAACCGTGAACCATACCACATTACAACCCCTAAAAGACCTAATTGAGGTAAGGTTGTTTTGAAAAGTATACTACAGCAAGGTTGACTAACCTGACTCCTAATAATCTTTGCTATTTCGCGTGTGTTGATCACTTCTTATGTACTAATCAGGTCCACCTTTGTTCCTGATTTAATCAATCAGCGTGTGCTTCCATCAAAGCTTTGTTTTCAAACTTTGCATTAAACTTTGCATTAAAATTTTGCCAATTTTAACTAACAACACTTGTTTGCAATACCATTCAATGTCAAGGATCCCAACAAACGCGGTCAGTCAAGGGATTGATAAAGGAAATTTGACATCAGCAGGGGTAAATCCGTTCCTCAGTGATTTCTACTACAGTTTGAGTATCTTGGGTTTAACTGAACAGAAACAGCTACGTCAAGATTCAAGTTGGAAGATATTGAAGCATCTGGCATATCAATTCTTCTGTAAAATCCTTTTGGGGACTTACCCTCACAGACCAGTTAATCAGGGGCAATCATGTCGAGATTCGGCAAATCTCTAAAAGACCGTCAGTCAAGGACATCCCCGTCACAGATCAACCAAGCTGACAAGGGCAAAGTTTGTTCCCCAAATCATTAGTCTGGAGCAGGTTCCAAGGCTTTGTTATGCAAACGCCGTTAGCCTGGGGCAGTTACGTCAAGATCTCTCCAAGAGTTTGAAGATATTGAAACACCTTGTATGCCAATTCTTATATAAAATCCTCTTGTTATCGTCTTAGCCTGGGGCAGATAAGATTTGAAGATGATCATTATACCAGTATCCTCTGCTAGCTCCCCATTAAGCTGTTACTTCAGCTAGTATTGACAATCCCCCATGGATTCTCCACTAACAAAGAGATCAAGCTCATGATGGCAATCCTCACGATGTTATACCTCAAGTAGATTACTTTTTCCACCAGTGAAGTTGTTGATTCTTCTTCATCCCAGTATTGGTCCAATCTGGTGAGTTTGGCTGGGTGTTCTTTGTCGAGACGTGTTCTTCATCTCCGGTTTCGCTTGTCTATTTTGTCAGCATAAGCACGAGCATGGCATAAGCACTCATATGCATAGCATCTTCGCATTTCTGCTTCCTTTCCTATTTGGGTTCACTTTGGCGGTTTTCCTCCCCAAGTGACTGGGTTTGTCTTTTCTCTCCAATAGAGTTGTCGGTCCTAGGCATAAAGTGCCCATCTTTTCTAAATTCCCCACGGAGTTTGATTCTCGTGGATGATGGTTGGTTCAGTAATCTTTTCCACATGTGGATAAGATAAGTTCCCATTTGGATTTATTCCTTAATTGGAGTCTTGTTTGACCGTTTCTTTCTAGCTTGTTCCTAGATTGAACTTTGGTCCCTGGCAGGTGTGGTTTCTGAACCTACTTTTGATAGTGCATTTATTTTGCACCGTGTCTCGCCGGAAGATTCTTTTACGAATCCCCATTGAAGACAAAGTTATTACTCCATCATTGTTGTAATACCAAACATATCTCTGGAATTCATACCCAACAGCAAATGATAATCTCCTTTATAAGCTTGTTTTGTAATACAAAGATAAGTGGCAGTCTCTCCCATGAGAAGCTTATCCGTCCTTGGTTTTATTCATACTTCTACAGTTACCAATAATGTTAACTTCAATCAGTCATTTTCCGTCAACCCTTTGATGATGTCAACCTTTATTTAAATCAACTGCTTTTTCTGTCAACCCTTTGACGGTGTCAGTTTTCTCCATCAACTCCTTAATGATGTCATTCAACTGCTTTTTCCGTCAACCCTTTGATGATGTCATCCAACTGCTTTTTCTGTCAACCCTTTGACAATGTCAGTCATTTTCCGTCAACCCTTTGATGATGTCATTCAACTGCTTTTTCTGTCAACCCTTTGACGATGTCAGTTTTCTCCATCAACCCTTTGATGATGTCATTCAACTGCTTTTTTCTGTCTACCCTTTAACGATGTAAACCTTTACTTCCCCCGTGGAGTAAAAACATTGCCGGTATATCCAAAATCTTTGTCTAAGCCAGGCTTACGTTCAGTCACCACCTTCGAGTTCCAAATTTCTGCATCCATGTGATTTGTTTTGCTTGTGGTCTTTTGTTGGTGCCTGTCTTTACTTCCCCGGTGAAGTAAAGACATTCCCGGTTTGCTTTGTGTCGTGCTTGTCTACCTTTGCGCGCCAGATTTGAATCTTTAAAATCTTTTTCTGTTCCCCAAGAAGTTTAACTTTAAAGATGTTGGAAAACGGTTCTCGTTTGAATCGTGTCAAACTTGAACTTCGACTTTGTTTGAATCGTGTCAAGCATTGTCTTGTGTGTTCTTGTTTGAATCATGTCAAACCTGAACTTGGTTTTTGTTTGAATCGTGTCAAGCATTGTCTTGTGTGTTCTCGTTTAAATCGTGTCAAACCTGAACTTGGACTTTGTTTGAATCGTGTCAAGCACTGTCTTTTGTTTTAAAATCGTTCTTATTCGAATCGTGTCAGACATTGAACCCTTACCTTGGATTTTTCTGAAACTTGCTTTAGGCTTAGCTTCTTGGAACAAATTTATTCAACTTTAAGACTCCTATCTGGTGCGCAGGTTAGTCTCTGTCTTCCTAGCTCTTCCTGAAGATCCCATTTTGAACTCTTCAGCTTGAGATCCCCAGGAAATCTTTGCCTGGTTGTTTGTCTCCTTTGGGCTGATCCCTAGTGATCATGTTTTTCTTTCTGGTTTCGTGCCCAGGAAGAGTGTGGGTTTGTTTTGTCCTCAGTAGTCTGTCTCTCTGGATCTTTCCCCAGTGGAGACTATCTTTTGGTTTTTCCCCAGTGTTTCTTTGGAGTCTCCCCAGTGAGTCTCCTTTGTTGGTTGACCTCTATCCCCAGTGAGTCTTTGCTTGTGGATACTAGCTTTCGTCTTTCCCCGGCGAAGCTTTTCTTGTGTGTTTGCTTCCTGTTGTCCTTGGTGTCTCGTCTGTCTGCATCTTTTATATCCATCTAAGGGCAAAAATTTTGGTTTGATATATTTAAATACCTTTCACCTTGATGCCCCTGGAATCTCCGTTCCTCGTGCCATCCGGTAAAGCTATTTAAATAGGGGCAACTGTTGTACCCTAAATTTTTACCCTTAGATGTCATCCAGCTTTTGTGCATCTTAGGAGCATCTCTGCATTGTGTGAGCTAACCCATATCTTGTAGTTTGTTTCTTTGTGTTCAAACTAGGTTTACACATCACCATGAAGCTCCACAAGTTGTTTTGAAGCAAGTCAAGTCCAAAAAAGACCTCTAGTGCAAGGACTTTGGAATTAGGCTTTTGCTCTGAAGAAATCACTGAGTATTTGGCTCTATCAAGTCAAGATTTATGTGGTTAACTTACCACTTAAGGTCCTCTACATCCAAGAGACATCATTCAATAGGAATCCAAGATCTGTGGGCCCACAAGAAGAGAAGTTTGTGCCTCAGCCTCTCCGTGCCTCCAAATTAGGGTTTCTGTGACACTTGTCAGCCAACAACTTTGATTTTTCATCAAGATGGTCTCCCAAACCCTAGCTCTTGATTCTATTGGTTTAACAACATCCTCAAGAGTCACCTAAGACCTTTAGACGAGGAGGAAGAAGCAAAATCACAAGATTTGACCTCAGTGCATTCACAGTCAAAATTAGGGTTTGACTGAAGCCTTAATCTTTTGGAATTTTGGATGAAATGAAGTATTAATGGTTTTAATCATCATGTATTGTCTCATGAAGTATACAAAGTATCCATATCAAGTTTCATGAGGTTTCTTGCAAGGGAAGTAGGGTTTTGACCAAGAAAGGTGTCATTTGTGAGATTTTTGCCCTAATAGCCTATTTTGAAATGACCATAACTCCTAAACCACACATCAAATTGGAGTGGCTCAAAGCTCATTGGAAAGCTCTTTCCAAGATCTTCAATTTGTTCCATATGACTTTTTGTCTAAAAATGCTTGGTTTTTGAGTTATGAAGCTTGCAAGATATTTTGACCAACACAGAAATTTTTCAGCACTTTTCACCTTTCTTTTTCTCAACTTTGGCACCACTTTTCACCCATTTCCATTTGGATTCAAGTCTTGAGTCCCAAATGAAAGTTGTAGAGCTTGATGAGAGCTTTCCAACCATATGTGGAACATCTCAATGGGATAAACCATTCTCAAGTTATGAATTATCAAAGAAGGGCACTTGAAGTTGTCAAATTCTATAACTTAGAATTTTTTTCTATGTTCTTTTGGGCAGTTTGGAGGACACGACTTGTAAGCCACTTTTCTACCAACTCAAAGCATTATCTTAACTACTTTCCAACATCAACATTGAAGTATTATGCAAGGGCTTTCATTTGAACCCAAGAGCATGGAATTTGGATCATCAAGTCAAAAGATCTCATGTGAGGAATATGGCCATACGAAAATGTTTTTGCGCCAAGAACACCAATTTTTGGAATTTGAATTTCTTTCTTATCTCCAAGTACACTCTCTGCAGAGCCACCACACCTTTTCCAACTCCACTTTTCTCCTAAAAGCACGCTGCCTTTTGTAGCGAGCGATTTTGGACGCGGTTCTTAAGCGCTGGTCGCTCTCTGCGGTTGAGTTTTAACTACAGGTCGATTCATTTTTTATCCTATTGTGAGCTGAATAAAGAAGGGAAATAGATGTCTCCAATTAACCTTGCTTGCATACTGAGTTTAAACAGCGGTCTGTTAGGTTACGAATGCGATCAATGTGGG
The DNA here is from genome assembly GCA_022829125.1 of Lathyrus tuberosus. NCBI lineage: Eukaryota > Viridiplantae > Streptophyta > Magnoliopsida > Fabales > Fabaceae > Lathyrus > Lathyrus tuberosus. The sequence goes on along the minus strand of JALAZF010000297.1, from coordinate 6,511,841 downwards.
GGGCCTTTGTATCGGTTATTTGTATTTTCGCCAATACTGATTTCTCTCTGGGATTTTTGTCAGGATACTGCTTCAGATTATGATATATAGGATTTATGGTTTTTGTTTAGTGTGCTCTCTAAGATTTTTTTTTCAATCTTATGCCTACGTATTCCCGTTTACCGAAACAGGGAAATCAGAGCGTTCGGAGTTCCTCCTATTCTATGGGAGGAAATGGTGTTTTGGTGTCTTGTTCAAAGCCCAAGACGTGAAGCGAAAGGTGGTTTGTATCTTGTTCAAAGCCCAAGATATGAAGCTAAAAGGGTGTTAACTTTAGAGAGAATTTGTCGTCTCTAAAGAGGGTATGTTTGTCACGATTGTTGGGTGACTGACTGTAAAGGAGGATTACTTTAACCGGGATACACGGATCCTAGTAATGCCGTAATTTCCTTTATAGGGGATTTTAACCTGAAGGAGAAGACTTTAACTCAGTGTAAAGCAATGCTATCTTTCCTTAGGAATTTCTCATGCTAAAAGAGGGACAGTGGCATGGATGTAGATGATCCAGAGGCTTGCCACTTACAGCAATTAGATGAAGGGGAAAGAGTTGTTGATGTTTGTGTACTGTGAACGAGGCACAACTTTGATGCTAAAAGGTTGATTGGATCAACCAGTGGTTTTCTTATATAAAGCCTAAGAGGAGGCTAATGGCCCAACAAGAGGGAGTTTTTATGAGTCTCGTACGAAGCCCGAGAGAGGCTAAAAGGGTTGACTCAACATGAGAATCTTTTATACTCAACAAGAGAGTGTTTCTGTATCTCGTACGAAGCCCGAGATGGAGGCTGTGGTTTATTTGGCTCAATAAGAACCTTTTTGTATCTTGCATAAAGCCTGAGATGGAGGCTGTGGTGACTGTTTCGGTTAAGTGACAAGTCCAGTATACTGATTTTGAAAGAGAAAATCAGTTCTTATATGAGCAACAATGTACTCAAGGATTCGGGTTATTCCTGTTCTTAAAGGAAGTGGGAAATCCGAAGGGTATTGAGACTGTCCGAGTCTGCAGGTATTCTTCCTATTTTTGAAGGGTGCTTGAGAATGTCTTTGAGACTCAAGGGAATTAGACTGTCCAAGTCTAGAGTTTCATCTTTTGTACTATTCTTTGAGAAACAGTAGTAGACTCTTTGAAAGGATTGTTCTATGAAGATGACTAAGTTCTGTTCCTATACCTCTAGGAGGTCGTCGGGACAATTTGTACTAAGCCCAAGAGGAGGCTGGAAACTTTTAAGAAGCCGATCGGTCCTTGTACAAAGCCCAAGAGGAGGCTATCATTCCCGGAGGAAGAGATCATTATACGAAGCCTAAGAGGAGGCTGTGAATACTTCAAAGAAGCCGCAGGGTCCTTGTGCCAAGCCCAAGAGGAGGCGGGGTTGGTTTTAGGAAGCCTGTGGGTCCTTGTATGATGCCCAAGAGGAGGCCGATGCTTTTATGAAGCCCGTGGGTCCCCAAACCCCACAAAATTCAAGGCAAGCTATTCACAAGGAATAGATCAAGTCAGGAAAGTTCGAGAATTTGGAAGAAACTCAAAGATGCCATTCACGGAGAATACATTCATCTCTGGGAGTAGAGTTTCTTGACAATTCCTAATGAGGACAGAAGAAGAGAAGACTGTATATGGTGATCCTATTGGGGATCTAGTTGTCTATTTCTATGAAACGACTTCACCTATTTCTAGACGTAGTTGCCAGGGAAACTCGAAATATCTATACTATTATTACACAGTTGATATGAGTTTATGAAAGAAGACTTACAGTGAAACAACCCCACAATACAGTTATATGTATATGAAAGCGGTAAATGAAAGCAATAACCACTTACTCGGTTGTAGAGCTTCCATGCTGTTTGGTTAGTTATTCAACAGAGAAAGATTAAAAACAACAGTATATTCAAAATCAAAGGAGAAAGTGCTTTGAAAAATTAAGATTTGGGGCTTACAGCTCAAGGAGAGGCCCAGGGTTTTATCAGTGAGTGCACTGTTTGAATTTGTACATATGGACTTATACAACGAATGAGGTCCAAAATGTTTTCTGTACAAGGGGGTTGGGTCTTACACTCTAATAGAGGCCCAAAAAGTTTTAAAAGAGTGAGAGTGGGGCTTATAACACGAGGGTAGGCCCAGTTGATTTTTTTCGTTTGAAATGGCGATCGTGCCGAGGTTTTCTTTTAACGCGGAGGGACTTATACAATAAGTGAGGCCCAAAAGGTTTTGGTTAAAAGGGGATTGGGTCTTACACTCTATTAGAGGCCCAAAAGTTTTGAATGGGTCTTATAGCTCAAGGAGAGGCCCAAAGTTAATTTTAAACTGGCACCGATCGCGTCATTTATTTGAAAATGTACAGAGGGACTTATACAACGAATGAGGCCCAAAATGTTTTCTGTACAAGGGGGTTGGGTCTTACACTCTAATAGAGGCCCAAAAAGTTTTAAATTGTTTGATGAGGGTGAAAATCAGAGAAACCCTAATTTTAATCTTTAAAAGTAAATATTTAAAGAAAATCAATGAAAAATACCAAATAGGTTTGAATAAACCACTTGTGATTTTTGCTTAAGGTTTGAAAAATGAGGTATAAATCACAAGAGATGTTTAAACTCATTAGGTCTTGATTTTCAAAGTAAATATTCACTTTTAAAATGTTTAAAAAAAATTAAAAATGAATTTATTCACAAAAAATACTAATTATATAAAATAAATAATATAAATCTAATTTTTTTGTAGAATAAAATATTTCAACATTTTTATGATTTTTTGCAAAAAGAATAAGTAAAAAATAATTAAAATTGAGTGAATTATTAATTTTTCAAATCATTAACAAAATAATATGAAAAATAGGAAAAAGTGATAAAAAAAAGGTCTGGGGCGAGGGGGATTCGTACCCCAGACCTTTCGCTCGCCAATACATACAAACCAGCTGGTCAACCACTAGCGCAATGCCAATTCATTAATAACATGGCAAGTGAAAAATATATATCAAACTAGTTGGATTTTTTGAAAATGGCGCCATGGCCATCTTCTTCCTCTAGCTCGTGCATGAAGCCCTCCATCTCTCTCATTTCTCAACCATTTGACATGATTCAAACACCAAACTCATGCGTTTTTTCACAAGGAAGAAGATGGCAATACCCAATTTCATTCATTTTCAGTGTATAGCAAATTATATCATTGTGGCCGTATGAACGCTAAATTTGCAAAAGCAATCATGCAGACATGATTATGAGTCCTATGATCAAATTTTCTGAGGGAAAACAATCACCATATGATGGCAAGCAATTGGCAAAAATATCATGCGAGGAAATATGCATGGATCATGGAGTTGGAATTTTGAGGCTTACCTTGATCGAAGCTGAAATGGAACTATGCACAAACTTTGTTCCAGTTGTGAATTAAGGATCCCTACAGCTTCAATGGATGTTATGGAGTGTGTTGCAAGCTTTGGAACACTTTTAAACTCTTTGGATCAAGCTGGAGACCTCCAACTGCATAATTGAGGCATAATGGCTTGGTTGAAGGGTGATTTTGAGCCTGAGGTGTTACAGTCAGTGTTTAAGTGTTTGGACACCTCAAATACATCATATGTGATGTGTTTGAGCAATTGGAATTGATTGCTTAAGGCTACAACTCAAAACCCGATAGTGGTTACTCAAAAACCAAGAAACTTGAGGTTTAAGGAAGAATGAGAGAAAGCAGTGCTGTAACTGGCTTTGGTGTGAGTTGAATGATCCATTGGAACCTCTATTTATAGGTGATCAACTTTTGTCTTGGAGGAATAGTGAATGGCTGCTGGATCAGATCACATTTGCATGGATTGGCTTGGAGGATTTCTTCTCAAGCAAGGCAAACTAGCCATTCCCAAGAGCAGGGCTATGCCTTGACCAAAATCACATTCTTCAGATGTTTTTATTGTTGTTTAATCAGAGAACTTGACTGAGTAGAGTGACTTTGTTGAAAATGCACTATTCCATATTAATGCCCCTTTGAATTCAAGGCAAAATGTGCCAAAGTGGATGAATTTCAAGTTGGAAGATTCCTTGGCTTTTTGACTCAACCCTATCAGTTGGATCAGTTGGTTCATGATCATATTGAAGGCATGTGGCATAGTGATCACTCCTTTTGACTTAGAAATCGTGGATGGCACAAAACTCCCAAACTGATTTTTCATGGCAGCCTTGACATGGTGTGTTGTGGCAGCCATGATTCTTGGCACAAGTGGATTTGTTTCATGCTATTGAGTTGCTTGGATTCTTGGCAACATTTGTAACAACATTGATGTTTATCTTTGGAACTGATTCAGCTTGTAACTGTGTAAAAAAACCTCACAAGTTTTGGTGTTTCCAACAAAATCTGTCTTGGACAGAATTTTTCTAGGTGTTGGAAAAGTGGTACTTTCATGTTTTCAGCCATTTTGGCTCACTCATAGCTCAAACTCCACAATGAATTGGAGTTAGGTCTAGTTGAAGTTTTTGTAGAGGGCAATGAGATCTACAAATCAAGCCTTGGATGGGGAAAAATGGCTTTGTGGTTTAGGAGTTATGACCCTCCAAAGTTGGTACCCTAGCCACTTTATTTTTAACTTAGAAAATTTTCTAAGTTTTTATGGTTACCCCTTTTACAAGTTATCCAACTTTTCTTGATTTTTCTTGATGTATGATGATTTAAATCATACATTAACATCATTTTAGGGTTAAAAATCCATTTTGGTGAAAAATCTCAAAAAGTCAAAGTTGACTTTTGTGCACAGTTGACTTTTTATCAGATGAATTCCAAACTGTGCAATTCTTCAGGAAATCATGTCCTTGACCTAAATCAAACTTGATGGACATGTTCCATGGGTGTCATAGGGTATATTGATTCATGTCCCAGGGCTTGGGAGCATGTCCTTGTCAAAAGTCAAAGTTACAGTTGACTTTTTCCTTAAAACCCTAACTGTGGTGCAGATGAAATTGAGACTTGTTGCTCAAGCTTCTTGGATTAATCCATTGTTCCAAATGGATCAATATAGTTCATTAGAGACACTCAAACCCTCTCTTGAGGTCTTGGCTCATGATTTTCCCCAAAAGTCAACTTAGGGGTGAATTAGGTCAAGAAACCCTAATTCCTAATTTTTGATGAATGCACCCCCTGAGGCAAAATTGACTTGATGATTGGGTCCATGAGGTTCCATGGAGTATATTAGGTTATGTTTTGGATCATTGGCTTGTGCCCAGATGAAAATTTTCCATCTGGAGGCCCTGGTTGACCAAAACCCTAAATTGGTGATACTGGCGATCTTGAGGCTTGATCCACCTAGAAGGGAGCAGTCTTGTGCTTAATCCTTGAAGTGGGAGTCCTTTTTTATCCTTTGTAGCTACTTGAGAGGTTAGACAAGTTGAAGATCATGTCATTCCTTGATTGATCCTTTGTCTAAGGCTCTGAGAGGGCTTGGAACCCTAATTTTGATTGTAGTGGATGCTCATCCATCTTTGGGGAGACTGATGAAGTATGATGGTTCCTCCATATTGTGATGATGATTTTCACAATGATGGGAAATCTTAGTGGTCAAAATTTGGGGTAGGACAGATGCCCCTATTTAATCTTCTTGGACCCGAAGGTGTGAATGACGAAGGTGTTCGGGCATTCGGGGTGCAAGAGGATTAAATATCGGAATACCCGAAATTTTGATGGTGGTTATGAATGGTAGCGCACGCATTCATCTTCTTTTGCTAAGCAATGGTGCTTAGAAAAGGTAAAAACTTCCCCTCGATCCTGGTCTTCAGCCAAGGAACTGGTCTCAGTTTTGTGAAATAAACTTCCCCTCGATCCTGGTTTCCTACCAAGGAACTGGTCTAAGTTTCTGATTTAAACTTCCCCCTGATCCTGGTTTTCCTACCAAGGAACTGGTCTTAGTTTCTTTTGACAATAAACTTTATTGACAAGGGATGCTATTCGTAGCGGTTTTCCTCAAACTTCTCACCGAATTTTCCTAGGGAGATGCCATTTGACGGAAAAACTTTTGATGTCAGACTTGCTGGGGAACCCATTTGTTTGAGTTGTAGAGTTGTACAAACTTCTCTGTTGGAGACTCCATTTGTTTCTACTGGGGAAAGCGAGTCTCTTGAGAGGCTGCTTCTGCGTGGGATCTTACATCATACTTTTCTCGGGATCTTCCCGGAGAAATGCCATATGATGGGGTCCAATTTGAGGTGCCGATGACCTTTTCATCAGTGATCTTTTCGGAGCGAAACTAGCATACTGCCGAATCTCTTATTACTATGCTTTCTCTGTGGATTTTCCTTAATCCGGGAAAGTAAGGATATCATCTTCAATGGCGAAGAGTGATGTTGACTGAGGGCTCTCTGATGTTTTAGTGGTTCAAGTTATCAAAGTGATCGAGGAGCGACCTTTCATCCAGAAATAAACTGGAGGAGAGAGATCACTTAGATGATTCATTTCCTGACGAGGAAAGAACTGATGACTCAATTGCGAGGACTTTTATCCCTAGGGGACAAGACCGACTAGAGTGATAGTGATGCAATATGAAATGTGAATGCAAATCAATAATGCATGATGTATGTATGTATATGCTGACAAAATTGACGCGACATACAAACTAAAAGATGAACATGACTGGATACTCGGCCATCGCGGGGCGAAGAAGTACCGTTGGTCCAAAAAGTAGCAATTCTACCTTGCTTAGGAGAAGTAGTCCTCACGGGGAACTGCGTTGGTCGGACTTAGGAGATAAGAACTCGGCCGAAGATGTCAGATGGAATAGTTGCATCCGACACTGTTGATCCTTCATTTAGGCACACTGGCGTAGAAGGAGTACTTTGATTCTGCACTTTGAAGTTCGCTTACTTCCGGAGAAACGGTTGATGCTCTTTTGATGTTCAACAGTCAAAAGAAATTGCCATCTTTATTTTAAAGCAGAAAGAGTTTTACAAGTAAATTCATTTTTGTTTTATTTCAAGAATCGCTAATCATATTAAAATGTCGTTCTGTAAAGCTAAAACAAATGAGAATTACAAACAAAAGCACAAGGGCTCAAATTTTATTGATAAGATGGAGATCAGCCAAACGCGTGATTCCAAAGAGTATATACAAAGTTAAAAAATGGTAATTTACAGGGAAAAGGGCTACGTTGAAACATAACGACCACTATCCTTCTACCAACTTTGAATTCGGGGCATCCTGAGCTTCTGTCGAAGATGACCTTGACTGGAGTTTTCCTCTGATGATGTAACTGCTGCTGAGGGACCTGCCTCTGTTGAACATAGTTACTTGCCATTATCCCTAATTTTTGCCTGGATTATACTGTGATGTTTCCAATCCACCGGGATGATTTTTTTTATTTTGTCTCTAACTTTTCCCTGGACCGCCCTTTCGGGTTTTCAATCCACCGAGACATTTTTTTTTTTTTTAGTTTTAGGCGAAGTATTTCTTGACTACATCAACGTTCGTGGGGTAGGCAAATTCCTCTCCGTCCATGGTTGCAAGTCTCAAGGCACCGCCTGAGAAAGCTTTCGTGACCACATAGGGGCCATCATAATTTGGGGTCCACTTACCCCGAGAATCAGTGAGAAATGATTGTATCTTCTTGAGTACGAGGTCTCCTTTCCTGAAGATGCGGGGTCGAACCTTTTTGTCGAACGCCCTCTTCATTCTCTGTTGATACAGCTGACCATGGCATAGTGCCGTGATTCACTTTTCTTCGATCAGATTCAGTTTGTCGTGTCGACTTTGACACCATTCAGCTTCGGTAAGCTTAGCTTCCGTCAATACTCGAATTGACGGGATCTCTACTTCTATGGGGAGCACTGCCTCCATGCCATACACTAGAGAGAAAGGGGTTGCCCCTGTTGAAGTGCGGATGGATGTGCAATAACCGTGAAGAGCAAATGGTAGCATCTCGTGCCAGTCTTTGTAGGTTACAACCATCTTCTGAACAATCCTCTTGATGTTCTTGTTAGCCGCTTCTACCGCTCCGTTCATCTTTGGTCGGTAGGAAGATGAGTTATGATGTTCGATCTTGAACTCTGCACACAACTCTTTCATCATCTTATTGTTCATGTTAGATCCATTATCAGTAATGATCTCGCTTGGAACACCATAATGGTAGATGATATTATTTTTGATAAATCGGACCACCACTTGTCGGGTTACATTGGCGAATGACGCTGCTTCGACCCACTTGGTGAAGTAGTCAATGGCTACTAGGACGAACCGATGTCCGTTTGAAGCCTTGGGCATGGGAAAGAGAGAACTTTGAGATGCGATGGCGGTACATGAATTTTGTTGGAGTATATCTGACACTTGTGACACCTCCTTATGTACTTGTAGCAGTCGGATTCCATGGTCAACCAATAGTACCCTGTTCTGAGAGTTTTTCTCGCCATTACGTGTCTGTTGGCATGAGTGCCAAAGGATCCTTCATGAATTTCTTTCATAAGCATGTCTGCTTCTGGTCTGTCTACGCATCGGAGCAAGACCGTGTCAAAATTTCTCTTATAGAGAGCGTCACCACTCAGGAAGAAGCTGCTAGCCAATCTTCTGAGGGTTTTCCTGTCTTTTCTGAGTGCCCCAGATGGGTACTCTTGTTTCTGAAGGAAGCATTTGATATCGTGATAACAAGGTTTGTCATCTATGATTGCTTCGATCGTGAAGACGTAGGCGAGCCGTTCAAGGCGTATTATGTCGATCTTAGGTATGTCATTCCATTGACCTACGCTAATCATGAAAGAGATAGTGGCTAATGCATCAGCCATGTGATTCTCCTCACGAGGGATATGATGAAACTCAACTCTGTTGAAGAAAGGTAGCAACCTTCTTGCATAGTCTTTGTAAGGAATCAATCCTGATTGGTATGTGTTCCAATCTCCTTTTATCTAATTGATAACCAAGGCTGAGTCTCCGTATACGTCCAAGTTCTTGATCCTCAAATCAATTGCTTCTTCGAGACCCATAACACAAGCTTCGTATTCGGCCTCATTATTTGTACACTTGAACGTAAGTCTGGCGGTGAAAGGAATGTGGGTACCCTGAGGGGTAACAATGATTGCCCCAACTCCGTCTCCGTAACGATTAACTACTCCATCAAAGATAAGTCCCCATTGGGAACCTGGTTCTGGCCCTTCACTGGGTAGGGTTCATCCCAGTCCTTCATTTTTAGATACATGACATCTTTGTCTGGGAAGTCGAACCCAATTGATTATTGATCGTCAATCGGTTGATGAGCCAAATGATAGGCAAAAATACTTCCCTTAACGGCTTTCTGAGCGTGGTACTCTATGTCGTATTCTGATAACAACATCTGCCAACGGGCAATTCTTCCCGTAAGAGCAGGTTTTTCAAAAATGTATTTGATTGGATCCATTTCGGAGACCAACCAAGTAGTATGGAGAATCATGTACTGACGTAGATGTTTGGCTGCCCAAGCCAAAGCACAGCAAGTTTTCTCGAGCATCGTGTACCGAGTTTTGCAGTCGATGAATTTCTTGCTTAGATAGTAGATGGCAGACTCTTTCCTTTTGGTTTCGTCTTGTTGACCAAGCACACAACCCATTGAGTCCTCTAGGACTGTGAGGTAAATGATCAGTGGTCTTCCTTCCACTGGAGGTGATAGAATCGGTGGGTTCAACAGGTATTCCTTGATACTGTTGAAGGCGGTTTGGCAGTCTTCTAACCAAACGCAATCCTGGTTCTTTTTGAGTAATTTGAAAATCGGCGCACAAGTCGCAGTCATGAGGAATATGAATCTGGAGATGTAGTTCAAACGTCCCAAGAATCCTCTGACTTGTTTTTCAGTTTTCGGAGAAGGCATTTCTTGAATGGCCTTGACCTTGTCAGGATTAACCTCAATTCCTTTCTGGCTGACGATGAACCCTAGTAGTTTCCCTGAACGGACACCGAAGGTGCACTTGTTAGGATTCAAGCGGAGCTTGAATTTTCTTAGACGTTCAAACAATTTTGACAGATGTTCAACGTGCTCATTCTCTGTTTTTGACTTTGCAATCATATCATCGACATATACCTCGATTTCCTTGTGTATCATGTCATGAAACAGAGTAGTCATGGCCCTTTGATAGGTTGACCCGATGTTCTTCAAACCGAATGGCATTACCTTGTAACAAAAGGTACCCCATGGGGTGATGAACGAAGTTTTCTCCATGTCTTTCGGCGCCATTTTGATTCGGTTATAGCCCGAGAATCCGTCCATGAAGGAGAAAACTTTGAACTTTGTTGTACTGTCTACCAGCATGTTAATGTATGGTAAAGGAAAGTCGTCCTTTGGATTAGCCTTATTCAGATCTCTGTAATCAACACACATTCTGACCTTTCTGTCCTTTTTCAGAACGGGTACGATATTGGCTAACCATTGAGGATATTCTGACGTGGCGAGGAAGCCCGCGTCAATCTATTTTTGTACCTCCTCTTTGATTTTGATGGCCATGTCCGGGTGAGTCCGTCTCAACCTTTGCTTTATTGGCGGACATTCTGATCTTAATGGTAAATGATGTTCCACGATGCTGGTATCCAACCCCGACATATCCTGATAGGACCAAGCGAATACATCGAGAAATTCTCTGAGAAGCATTATCAAACTCTCTTTGGCAATTGGACTGAGCAGTGCCCCAATCCTAATTTCTTTTCTCTCTTTTTCTGAACCCAAGTTTACCGTTTCTAACGGTTCTTGGTGAGGTTCAATGGACCTTTCCTCTTGTCTGAGTAATCGGGAGATCTCTTCTGGAATTTTGTCGTCATTTTCTTCTTCAGCCTCGAATATCGGGAACTCAAAGTTGGGAGAAGGCATCGGATCGTATGTTTCAACGGGGTTTAAAACAAGCAATCTGCATGACGTGATGATTCGTGTTTAGAAGAGATAGAGAAAATACAAAAGTGTGTGCAGTGTTTTATTTATTACTGCTTATTTTTATTTGAATTGTTTTTTAGGATTACCATTTTCTGAAAAACGAAAAGAGAAAACAACAATTAATGCGGAAATTACAGAACGACGTTATTTTATTAATGAACAAGTCGATCCTTGAAACTACAGCCCTATAAAACAAAACTCTGTCGCTTCGGGCAAAGCGAAGAGGGAAATTTACAGAAAGCGAGCCCTATCAAAACATCCGTTTCACCTGCGCAAGATGAAAGGTTAAAGATGACTATTACTTTGACAGATGAACGACCTTCGGAACCTCGACGGCAACCCATTGGCGGCGAACTCATCGGTGAAACACAAAGTCTGGCACTTTCCTTGATTTGTCTTCAGAAATAACGCTGATTTCTGGTGGAGCAGGATCATTGGAATTTGTCTCCCAGGCAGAGTTATCGTAGGAGAATTCCTCAGTTGTATTTTACATAGCATTTGTGCTCTCAGCTGTATCTCCCCATCCAGTAGGTTGTATGTCTTCGAACTTGATACGAGAGCTTTTGGGAGCGGTGTACTTGACCATATAGTCGTTTTTTCCACTCGATTGTCCCAAGGTGTCCCACACTTCTTTCGAACTGGAGGAGTCATCCCTCTCGATGACGTTGACCTCGGGAAAAGCATAGTTGATGAATTCAAGTCCTGCAAACGTTGCGAATTCATCTTCATGTTGAGTAGTTTCTGAATGACCTGAATGTCGATCCCATGACACGGTGGGGACACATGTATTATGTTCAATGACGGTCAGCTGATTTTCATTATTCGGCTGACTCTCTTGCCCCAAGTTTCCTGGATAAGGTTGCCACATTGGCAGACCATCCACTGGGCCATAGTAGGTGTAGTCAAAATTGTCTTTCATCGGAGTATCTTCCTCTAACGAATTTGGTGGAGCATGGCATCCCTCTGGATCACAATCTCCATATATCATTTTGACATATGTCCTTGGTATAAATCTCAGACTCTGTGCGGGATAGCAAAATGGTGTAAGCACCTCTTCCTGAGACATATAACCGTCCTCGTTAAGATAGGACTTCCATCCTTCATCCATGTCGGAGGAATCCTCCTCATTGATAGCATGTACTGCTTGAGACACTGGGTGGAGGAAACCTCCACTGTGGAAGAAGTTTTGAATGGGATGAAGACTTCCATCGCTGGCAGCTGTCTGGGTACAGGTCGCAGAAAAACCAAGACCCTTATTTGTTTTATTGTCAATAGGAATGACAAGCTGTCCCCATCTGGTTGTATTGGTACTCTCGACCGCTTTGATAGCATCTTTGTATGAGGAAATCGAGGTTCCTCCTTTGGATTGATTGTCCTTGCTCACCGACTGTCCTTGGAACTGAGTTCCAATAACCTCCTCGTGTTCTATACCAGTAGATGATGACAAGTTGCTTCCAAGCAAGGCTTGTTCCCTACAAACTGTGACAAGTTGATCATTCTTGACGAACTTTAGCTTTTGGTGGAGGGTCGAAGTGACCGCTCCAGCCTGGTGTATCCAAGGTCTTCCTAATAAACAACTGTACATTGCCTGGATGTCCATGACCTGGAAAGTAACTTAGAAAATGTGAGGACCAATAGTTATGGGAAGATCAACTTCGCCGATAACCATTTTTCTGGATCCGTCGAATGCTTTGACGACGACCTCACTGATTCTCATCAGAGGGCCATTGAATGATAATTGCATTAAAGTGGACTTCGGCATAACATTCAGGGCTGACCCTGTCTCTACCAGTACACTGGCTAAAGCATCGTCCTGGCAGTTAACTGTGATATTGAGCGCCATGTTATGACGGCGACCCTCTTCAGGTAATTCCTCATCAATAAATCCCAAATTGTTGCAGGAAGTGATGTTAGAGACAATGCTATCGAACTGTCTGATTGTTACATCCTGTTCCACAAAGGCTTGCTCCAAGACTTTCTGTAGAGCCTCCCTGTGCGCTTCTGAACTGAGTAACAGTGATAATACCGAGATCTTTGAAGGAGTTTGTAACAGTTGATCGACAATGTTGTATTCACTCCTTTGGATGAGCTTCAGCATCTCATCATCGTTTTTCAAAAGGTCGGGATTACTGGATTGACCAACTGATGGATCGGGAGCTTCTGCCTGAAGTTCCTTTTCCTTGTTAGGTTCTCCAACTCCTCGGTTGAAGATTCGACCGCTCCGTGTTACACGACTGATGTCTTCAATATTCACGACGGAGGGTAATGGAATTTCCTTTCCATTTTCAACTGTCGTTGCACCGTATTTGTAAGGGATAGCCTTAGTTGATTCATACAGTAATGGTCCCAGTAGATAGATGACTATGGGAACCTTCTGATTTTTCTGACCATCATAAGTAATCTCGATCCGTTCCCGGTTGGGAACTTTAGATTCGTCAAGTAGAGGGATAATGGCAAAAACATCCCTGGTCCTGTGATGACCAGAGATCATGAGAACATCCTCAACTTGATCGGCAAGGTAGCTTGGCATCCAGTTGATGGGTCCAGAACCTGGATATGGACGAATTTCTCCACGGTCCACCTGACCCTGAAGAGCTGCTCTCGCAAGGTAACACCCTTGGTTACTTTCTGAACAGACGCTACAACGGTCATAATTGTGTGGTGGCACCTGACCACGCCCACTTTGAATATAATGTAACCTCACTAGGTTAGCTTCCACAGATCGGACATCCTGACTTTGACGCCGAGTGGGATTCCTGTTATTGATACTAATCTGCTGAGTATCTTCATCCATATAGATTAGCATCCACCAGTGATTTAACAAGTGTTAAAGTGCCTCCTGGACAAGGGTACAACCTCGATCGTTTTCGCAACCTGCTTTACAGCTTTGATAGTCGTGTGATATTAAGAATCCAAGTTGGACCTGCTCAGCATGTAACTCTACCAGGTTGGTATTCATCACGCGAATATCGAAGATTTGAACCATATTGATCTGATAGGGATTCCTATCATGGTAGTATTGGATCCATCCAAGATCCATCTGACGCTGGAGGGCCCCTTGTACAAAAGAGCATCCCTGTTTGTTTACCGAGCAAGTCAGATAGGAACTGTAATCGTGCCGCGACAGATTATGATACTGGCTTTGCCTTGAGTGCATCGCCACCAGATTGACATTCATTGCACGGATATCGTGGTTCTGAATGACGTTAGAATTCGTATAAACCAAGTTAACTCCATGAACTCGGTGCTCTTGGATCCATCCGAGATCCATTTGTTCCTGTAGAGCTGCTTGCACCACAGAACATCCCTGGTTGTCTTTAGAGCAGATATCACACTGGTGATAATTATGAGGTGGCACATGGCCATATCCATTCTGTCTACAATGCATCTTGACCAGATTGGTCTTTAACAAGAGTACATCGTGAATTTGATAGACATCGTTAGTCTCTCCGTCTATCAAATTAACCGCGGCCTTCTCATGTTGAGGCAGCGGGTTTGTGAGAACATTAGGATTTGTATCCTTGAAGGATAAGACCCCGCTCCTAACAAGTTTTTGCACGCCGGATTTGAAATTAAAACAATTCTCTATGTTATGCCCTGATCCTCCTTGGTGGTAAGGGCAAGTTTGATATACCTTAAACCAAAAAGGCGGATTTTCCGGTACTTTAAGAGGAGATTTAGTCTGAATGTGCCCCTTAGCCAGTAGTAATGGAAATAGTTCTGCGTACAGCATGGGTATAGGATCAAACCCTGGTGGTCGTGTTGTACGGTTGTTGTTATATGGAGGACGAGCTTGCTGAAGAGGTTGTTGTGTCCTTTGCTGATCAGGTTGGCTCTGCGCAACCTGAGGTTGATAAGTAGGAATAGGCGCAAGGCTGATAGCAGGATTTACAGCTGCTACTGGCTGATAACGTCGCCTTTGCTTTCCGAGAGAGATATTCCCAATATCTTGCTTTTTTTTCTTAGGGAGAGCACTACCGTATTTTTTAGTACCGCTCGTCGATCTAGTGTCTTTTACCAAACGTCCTTCTCGGACGACTTCCTCAAGACGTACGCCCATGCCCACCATCTCGGTGAAATCACTGGGTGCACTGGCAACCATTCAGTCATAGTAAAATGAGCTTAAGTTTTTAAGAAGATCTTTGTCATCTCTTTTTCCTCAAGAGGTGGACAAATTTGAGCGGAAATTTCGCGCCACCTTTGGGCGTACTCCTTAAAGGTTTCCTTGTCCTTTTGTGACATTGATCTGAGTTGATCTCTGTCGGGTGCCATGTCCAAATTGTATTTGTATTGTTGGACGAAGGAAGTTCCAAGATCTCTGAATGTACTGATCGTAGTACGATTTAAACCCATGTACCATTTGAGTGCGGCACCGGTTAAACTATCCTGGAAGTAGTGAATCAGTAAGTCCTGATTCTCCGTCTGAGCTGACATTCGCTGAGCGTACATCACCAGATGTCTCTGAGGGCAAGAGTTACACTTGTACTTTTCAAAGCCAGGCACTTGAAATTTGTGCGAAACTTTCACATTGGGGACCAAGCAGAGATCTGCAGCGTCCTTTCCAAATAAATCCTGACCGCGAATGGCTTGTAGCTCCTTCTGCATTTCCAGGAACTGTTCCTAGAATTCATCCATTCTATCGAACATAGTTTCCTTTTTACCAGCAGGTATTGGCGGAATCTGTCCTTCCGGGACAGTGTACACCACAGGGGGTGGTACCGTGACTACGGTAGCGAATCTTGGCGTTTCCAGAAGTTTGTAACCTTCAGGAGTCTTCAGTATGCCCCTGGCATCTTCGCTTTCCCGAAGTTTGTAACCTTCAGGCCCAGCGGCTTCTGTTATGATTCCCTGATCTTCAGTGATCGGCGGAACATATCTTTCTGGGATATAGTTAACAGGCATGCCCCAAGGACGATCTTTCGGCATTTGATACCTAGGATCATACTTCTCCACGATGTGCGTTGAGGTGATCTCTGAGATCACAGTTCTTTGTAGCTGAGCTTCTGCTATGGCTTGCATGTCGTTACGAAGCTTTCTCATATCCTCTCTCAGAGCGTCGATCTCTTCTTTCAACTCTCTATTTTCTTCCTCAAGATCATCCATCTTTTTCTAACGATTGGCCCGAGTATTATACGAATGAGACAGTTTGACTCTAGAATTGAGACACAAACATGAGATTCGTAGGTAAGAAGAATACGCGATGTGAGAATGATGAATGCAATGATTATATTAATTGTTTTTTGGTTTAATCAAAATAAACTTCGACAATTAGATTGCAAATATCAAACAGTGGGGAAACCCCTTTTTATTGAATTCAAAGGATTACAAAAATGGAAATACAGTAGATTACAAGGTGCGGAAATAGAAACCTAAGCTAAGGGGTCCCGAGAGAACTCGGGTGCTGATTCTGGTATCTTTCTTTTCTTTGACCGGGGCTCTTGGGCCGTTGTCGGGTTGTCATTCCTTTGCCAAGTGAAAGGAGCGAGCAAATTCCTTTGGTCATCTTGATTCTCTACAGCATGTTGCTCCAAATTTTCAATCAGAGCATCCTTATCTTTCAGCAGTTGCTGTATTTTGATGTACTCTACGTTGAGGGTGCGGTACTTGTTCTTCCAAGACCTTCTCTCCTGTTAAACTTTGTTGAGAGTAACTTGAACCTTTTCAGTCTCAGTCATGAAGTACATGACAGACTCCCTCGGCGGAAGAATTACGTAACGAGGATAAGGCATCTTTAGCTTGAGAGCTCTAGTTTGTACCCAGTGGAGATAAGGCTCCACCGAGACACAGTCCGGTTTTCCCAGAGACTCTCGTCCTTTCTTATGAACATGTTTCCAAGCGTGCACTATTTCCGTCTTTAGTGCTCTGTCATTTTCTCCTTCCTTGAAGAAAAGACCTTCCAGATAAACACCCTGTGGGACGTGTCTCATCGGGTATCCAAATTGACGATGAACCAACACCGGATGGTAGTTGATTCCTCCCTTAGTTCCTATAAGGGGTACGTTGGGGAAGTTTCCACAACGATCAATGATTATGATCCCATCATAGATCCTATTACACCAATCTATATCAGAGTTGGTAAGAGACATGATCTTCTGCAACCAACGTAAGGCACTCTTGCAATCCCAAAAAGCAGCAGATTTGGGCAAGTGGGAGATAAACCATTTGTAAAGCAAAGGTACACAGCATGTGATCTCCCATCCGCTGTACAAATTTCCCAAGTGTACAGAATGATACGCATCTGCGAGCAAAGTCGGCACAGGGTTTCCAATGAGAAAAACCTTAATGGAGTTAATATCGACGAAGTTATTGATGTTGGGAAACAAAAATAACCCGTAGGTGAGCAAGACAAAGATGCTTTCAAAAGCAGTCACGTTTCCTATACTGGCAAAATACAGGGCTTTCTTTGTCAAGAACTGGGCTGGAAAACCTTGGATGCCACCCTTAGTGGTTAGGTGAGTCCTGACCTCAGACTCGTCCAAATGAATTGCTCTTGCAATGGTATGATTCTTTGGAATTTCTTCCAGTCCAGAAAATAGAGCTCGTTCAGTGATATGTAAATCGATCAGATGAGAATACTCCTCTAGCGTTGGTGCGAGCTGGTAATCCGGGAATGTGAAGCAGTGATAAACTGGATCGTAGAATTGAACGAGCGCGTCCATGATTCCCTCAATCATATGGACTCTTAACAGTGGTAGTAGACCTCCGTGCTTGGCTCTGAAAGCCACTTGGTTAGTGATCATTCTTGCTAACCTTCTCAAATCCTCTAGCTTTGGAACCTTGAAGGTATACCTATGGGTTCCCCTTCTACCGAAATCCATTAGTGCAATCCATTTCTCTGATATTTGCAATCACAGTCTTAGTTTAATTAGAAAAACAGAGAGACTAGAAGAGAATTTTTTTTGAATGTTTTAATGTTTTAAATGAATGCATGAATGAAGCACACAAAAACATAGAAAAAACATGGGGTCAAAGGGTCGTTGTCATGAAGTCAAGGCTCTACCCATCCCCAAAGGTTTATACTAGGGTGATTTTTGTACCTGTACTCATTATCATCAGCTCCTCCCAGGAAAGCAAAACAGCAAGCGGATCGCCAGCGAGTTGTAGAGCAATCTTAGAGTAAGTGCCATTCACCGAGAATAGTTCACCGGCCTCAAATGAGGGTAGTATCGCGTAACAACTATTCCCGATAGTTTCCGCACTACAAAAGGGTTTGGCTCCTCAGCTTCTCAGACATCACAATCGGCCCATTGTCTAGGTGAGAGAATGGGTTGCATTGGTCAGCCTCCACTGAGGTTGATGGACGACCTTGTCGCCATCACTTATCTTAAGTGTATACTCAATCTTTCCACATGCGGCATCACACGCATTACCATTAGCAGAAAAATAAACATGTATAGCAATTAGGAAAAGCAGTATATATATTTGTCCTAATCATCCTAGACCTTTAAAGCTATGAATCCTAAGTTCCTGACAGAAATGGGTTCCCCGGCAGAAGCCCCAATCTGTGGTTTTCACATAAGTGAAGAGAAAAAAGAAATCGTGGCCCCACGGTGGGCGCCATTTTTATGTAGTGAGCGATTTTGGACGTGGTTCTTAAGCGCTGGTCACTCTCTGCGGTTGAGTTTTAACTACAGGTCGATTCATTTTTTATCCTATTATGAGCTGAATAAGGAAGGGAAATAGATGTCTCCAATTAACCCTGCTTGCATACTGAGTTTAAACAGTAGTCTGTTAGGTTACGGATGCGATCAATGTGGGGGGCCTTTGTATCGGTTATTTGTATTTTCGCCAATACTGATTTCTCTCTGGGATTTTTTTTAGGATACTGCTTTAGATTATGATATATAGGATTTAGGGTTTTTGTTTAGTGTGCTCACTAAGATTTTTTTCTTTCAATCTTATGCCTACATATTCCCGTTTACAGAAACAGGGAAATCAGAGCGTTCGTAGTTCCTCCTATTCTATGGGAGGAAATGGTGTTTTGGTGTCTTGTTCAAAGCCCAAGACGTGAAGCGAAAGGTGGTTTGTATCTTGTTCAAAGCCCAAGATATGAAGCTAAAAGGGTGTTGACTTTAGAGAGAATTTGTCGTCTCTAAAGAGGGTCTGTTTGTCACGATTGTTGGGTGACTGACTGTAAAGGAGGATTACTTTAACCGGGATATGCGAATCCTAGTAATGCCATAATTTCCTTTATAGGGGATTTTAACCTGAAGGAGAAGACTTTAACTCAGTGTAGAGCAATGCTATCTTTCCTTAGGAATTTCACATGCTAAAAGAGGGACAGTGGCATGGATGTAGATGATCCAGAGGCTTGCCGCTTACAGCAATTAGATGAAGGGGAAAGAGTTGTTGATGTTTGTGTACTGTGAACGAGGCAGAGCTTTGATGCTAAAAGGTTGATTGGATCAACTAGTGGTTTTCTTATATAAAGCCTAAGAGGAGGCTAATGGCCCAACAAGAGGGAGTTTTTATGTGTCTCATACGAAGCCCGAGAGAGAGGCTAAAAGGGTTGACTCAATAGGAGAATCTTTTATACTCAATAAGAGAGTGTTTCTGTATCTCGTACGAAGCCCGAGATGGAGGTTGTGGTTTATTTGGCTCAATAAGAACCTTTTTGTATCTCGTATAAAGCCCGAGATGGAGGCTGTGGTGACTGTTTCAGTTAAGTGACAGGTCCAGTATACTGATTTTGAAAGAGAAAATCAGTTCTTATATGAGCAACACTGTACTCAAGGATTTGATTCAAGGATCCAGGTTATTCCTATTCTTTAAGGAAGTGGGAAATCCGAAGGGTATTGAGACTGTCCGAGTCTGCGGGTTTTCTTCCTATTTTTGAAGGGTGCTTGAGAATGTCTTTGAGACTCAAGGGAATTAAACTGTCCAAGTCTAGAGTTTCATCTTTTGTACTATGCTTTGAGAAACAGTAGTAGACTCTTTGAAAGGACTGTTATATGAAGATGACTAAGTTCTGTTCCTATACCTCTAGGAGGTCGTCGGGACAATTTGTACTAAGCCCAATCGATCCTTGTACAAAGCCCAAGAGGAGGCTATCATTCCCGGAGGAAGAGATCATTATACGAAGCCTAAGAGGAGGCTGTGAATACTTCTAAGAAGTCGTAGGGTCCTTGTGCTAAGCCTAAGAGGAGGCGTGGTTGCTTTTAGGAAGCCTGTGGGTCCTTGTACGATGCCCAAGAGGAGGCCGATGCTTTTAAGAAGCCCGTGGGTCCCCAAACCCCAAAAAATTCAAGGCAAGCTATTCACAAGGAATAGATCAAGTCAGGAAAGTTTGAGAATTTGGAAGAAACTCAAAGATGCCATTCACGGAGAATACATTCATCTCTGGGAGTAGAGTTTCTTGATAATTCCTAATGAGGACAGCCGAAGAGAAGACTGTATCTGGTGATCCTATTGGGGATCTAGTTGTCTATTTCTATGAAATACCTTCACCTATTTCTAGACGTAGTTGCCGGGGAAACTCGAAATATCTATACTATTATTACACAGTTGATATGAGTTTATGAAATAAGACTTATAGTGAAACAGCCCAACAATACAGTTATATGTATATGAAAGCGGTAAATGAAAGCAATAACCACTTACTCGGTTGTAGAGCTTCCATGCTGTTTGGTTAGTTGTTCAACAAAGAAAGATTAAAAACAACAGTATATTCAAAATCAAAGGAGAAAATGCTTTGAAAAATAAAGATTTGGGGCTTATAGCTCAAGGAGAGGCCCAGGGTTTTATCAGTGAGTGCACTGCTTGAATTTGTACAAAGGGACTTATACAACGAATGAGGCCCAAAATGTTTTCTGTACAAGGGGGTTGGGTCTTACACTCTAATAGAGGCCCAAAAAGTTTTAAAAGAGTGAGAGTGGGGCATATAACACGAGGGTAGGCCCAGTTGATTTTTTTCGTTTGAAATGGCGATCGCGCCGAGGTTTTCTTTTAACGCGGAGGGACTTATACAATAAGTGAAGCCCAAAAGGTTTTGGGTAAAAGGGGATTCGGTCTTACACTCTATTAGAGGCCCAAATGTTTTGAATGGGTCTTATAGCTCAAGGAGATGCCCAAAGTTAATTTTAAACTGGCGACGATCACGTCGTTTATTTGAAAATGTACAGAGGGACTTATACAACAAATGAGGCCCAAAATGTTTTTTGTAAAAGGGGGTTGGGTCTTACACTCTAATAGAGGCCCAAAAAGTTTTAAATTGTTGGATGAGGGTGAAAATCAGAGAAACCCTAATTTTAATCTTTAAAAGTAAATATTTAAAGAAAATCAATGAAAAATACCAAATAGGTTTGAATAAACCACTTGTGATTTTTGCTTAAGGTTTGAAAAATGAGGTATAAATCACAAGAGATGTTTAAACTCATTAGGTCTTGATTTTCATAGTAAATATTCACTTTTAAAATGTTTAAAAAACAATTAAAAATGAATTTATTCACAAAAAATACTAATTATATTAAATAAATAATATAAATCTAATTTTTTTGTGGAATAAAATATTTCAACATTTTTATGATTTTTTGCAAAAAGAATCAGTAAAAAATAATTAAAATTGAGTGAGTTATTAATTTTTCAAATCATTAACAAAATAATATGAAAAATAGGAAAAAGTGATTAAAAAAAGGTCTGGGGCGAGGGGGATTCGAACCCCAGACCTTTCGCTCGCCAATACATACAAACCAGCTGGTCAACCACTGGGGCGCAATGCCAATTCATTAATAACATGGCAAGTGAAAAATATATATCAAACTAGTTGGATTTTCTGAAAATGGCGCCATGGCCATCTTCTTCCTCTAGCTCGTGCATGAAGCCCTCCATCTCTCTCGTTTCTCAACCATTTGACATGATTCAAACACCAAACTCATGCTTTTTTTCACAAGGAAGAAGATGGCAATGCCCAATTTCATTCATTTTCAGTGTATAGCAAATTATATCATTATGGCCGTATGAACCCTAAATTTGCAAAAGCAATCGTGCAGACATGATTATGAGTCCTATGATCAAATTTTCTGAGGGAAAACAATAAACATATGATGGCAAGCAATTGGCAAAAATATCATGCGAGGAAATATGCATGGATCATGGAGTTGGAGTTTTGAGGCTTACATTGATGCAAGCTGAAATGGATCTCTGCACAAACTTTGTTCCAGTTGTGAATTAATTATCCCTACAGCTTCAATGGATGTTATGGAGTGTGTTGCAAGCTTTGGAACACTTTGAAACTCTTTGGATCAAGCTGGAGACCTCCAACTGCATAATTGAGGCATAATGGCTTGGTTGAAGGGTGATTTTGAACCTGAGGTGTTACAGTCAGTGTTTAAGTGTTTGGACACCTCAAATACATTATATGTGATGTGTTTGAGCAATTGGAATTGATTGCTTAAGGCTGCAACTCAAAACCCAATAGTGGTTACTCAAAAACCAAGAAACTTGAGGTTTAAGGAAGAATGAGAGAAAGCAGTGTTATAATTGGCTTTGGTGTGAGTTGAATGATCCATTGGAACCTCTATTTATAGGTGATCAACTTTTGTCTAGGAGGAATAGTGAATGGCTGCTGGATCAGATCACATTTGCATGGATAGGCTTGGAGGATTTCTTCTCAAGCAAGGCAAACTAGCCATTCTCAAGAGCAGGGCTATACCTTGACCAAAATCACATTCTTCAGATGTTTTTATTGTTGTTTAATCAGAGAACTTGACTGAGTAGAGTGACTTTGTTGAAAATGCACTATTCCACATTAATGCCCCTTTGAATTCAAGGCAAAATGTGCCAAAGTGGATGAATTTCAAGTTGGAAGATTCCTTGGCTTTTTGACTCAACCCTATTTTCATACCCCAAATTTTGACCACTAAGATTTCCCATCATTGTGAGAATCATCATCATAGTATGGAGGAACCATCATGCTTCATCAGTCTCCCCAAAGATAGGTGAGCATCCACTACAATCAAAATTAGGGTTTTAAGCCCTCTAAGAGCCTTAGACAAAGGATCAGTCAAGGAATGACTTGATCTTCAACTTGTCTAACCTCTCAAACATACACAAAGGATCAAAAAGGACTCCCACTTCAAGGATTAAGCACAAGGCTGCTCCCTTCTAGGTGGATCAAGCCTCAAGATCGCCAGTGTCACCAAATTAGGGTTTTGGTCGACCAGGGCCTCCAGATGGAAAATTTCATCTGGGCACAAGCCAATGATCCAAAACATAACCTAATATACTCCATGGAACATCATGGACCCAATCATCAAGTCAATTTTGCCTTAGGGGATGCATTTATCAAAAATCAAGAATTAGGGTTACTTGACCTAATTCACCCCTAAGTTGACATTTGGGACAAACCATGAGCCAAGACCTCAAGGGAGGGTTTGAGGGTCTCTAATGAACTATATTGATCCATTTGGAACAATGGATTAATCCAAGAAGCTTGAGCAACAAGTCTCAATTTCATCTGCACCACAATTAGGGTTTTAAGGGAAAAGTCAACTGTAACTTTGACTTTTGACCAGGACATGCTCCCAAGCCCTAAGACATGATTTGATATGCCCTATGACACCCATGGAACATGTCCATCAAGTTTGATTTAGGTCAAGGACATGATTTCATGAAGAATGGCACAGTTTGGAATTCATCTAATAAAAAGTCAACTGTGCACAAAAATCAACTTTGACTTTTTGAGATTTTTCACCAAAATGGATGTTTAACCCTAAAATGATGTTAATGTATGATTTGAATCATCATTCATCAAGTAAAATCAAGAAAAGTTGGATAACTTGTAAAAGGGGTAACCATAAAAACTTAGAAAATTTTTCTAAGTTAAAAATAAAGTGACAAGGGTACCAAATTTGGAGGATCATAACTCCTAAACCACAAAGCCATTTTTTCTCATCCAAAGATGGATTTGTAGCCCTCATTACCCTCTACAAAAACTTCAACTAGACCTAAGTCCAATTCATTAAGGATTTTGAGTTATGGAGTGATCAAAGTGGCTGAAAAGTGAAATTATCACTTTTTCCAACACTTAGTGAAATTTTCACTAAGTCCAAATCTGTCTTCACTTTTTGCCAAATGTAGGGGGATTTTTCACTTGGATTCAAAAGAGATCAAAACCAAACATGTTCAAACAATTGTTGTATCATGTAAGGGCTTTCCAAAATGGTCAAGAGCATTACCAAATTCAACTTACACCATGAGATATGACATTGGCAAGTTGCCTTGCTGAAATCTGTCAAGGCAAGGCAGAATTTGCAATTTTGCTCGATTTGCCAAAATCAGCCAAATTCAAATGCTCCTATCCACTTGGACACATCTGAGGATTGAATCTAAAGTGGGCAATCACTGAGCCAAGCCTCCAAAGTCCATGGAACAAGAAATAGCATGTTGAACCTAGAATGGCCAAAATAGGGACAAGACTCCAAATTTGGATTGAAGCATTCAATGGAAGCATCAAGGTGGCATGGACTGAGCCATTCTCATCTGAAATCAGTCAAGACTTATCCAAGACCAAGGGAACCACAACCCTGTGCCCTAACCTCTAGTCAATGGCTAGAGGAGACTTGCATTTCCATTGGCCAACATTGAACAAACACCTGCTGCAGTTGCCATTCACTGTGGATCCCAAAACAAACTTGCTCTACTATAAATAGAGCTCAATTGTGTTCAATTTGAGTATACCAAAGCCATCAAACAGATGCTTTCTTCAAAATCTCTTCTTTCACCTCAAACTTGCCTTCCAAAGCAAGTAATTCTGAGTTTTTGAGCTAGAGAGCAATTCCACCCAAACTAATCACACACACACCTCATATATATCATATGTAAGCTGTGCAAACCATCAAAAGTGACCTGTAATCACAACATCAGAAAGTCACCTCTCAAAACCTCAAAATAGCACTTTTTTGCATTTTTCAAGCCATGTCTTGATTCAGTCACTTTCCAAACCAGATAAAATCTCAAACACACTCCAAATATCATCCTTGAACTATTCCAAATGGTTCCCACCATCTGGAACACCATTTGAGGAAGTTGCTATTTTGGTCACTTTTAACCCTTTTTGCAAGAAAGGGACAGTTTGTGTTTTTGCAGGTACTAGCTGATTCCAATCATCCTAAAAGCATCCAAGGGATCATATGAGGTGGTTCAAAGCATAAAATCATATCTGGAGCAAGAGGGTTGGCAGATTGCAGAGAAACCTCCAAAATCTCAAAGAAGGGTAAGCCTCTCAACTAGCACTCACCAAAACATGTGTGCATTTGAAGTCCAATGATCATAAACATCTCATACATGTCATATATGTTGTGTTTGAGCTAATTCACCATGTAATCCATGCTTGTACCAAGTTGTAGCATAGAAAATGCATTTATAGGTCATTTTCAAAAACACTATCGGGTTTTGAGGAGGGAGTGTGATTTGAAAAAACTACCACCACCATTGGATTCCTTATGAAATTCTGGCCCAGATGCATATAAATTTTGTCTCAAACCATTAAGATTTGAGAAAGTTATGACCTTCACGTTTTTGAGCCAAAACTTGCCTTGGGCAAGCCAAAACCAAGGCATGACTTGTGTATTTGTTGGTTTGTTTCAAACAATGGATGTATCACCACCCCAGTGGTAAGGCGCGCGCCTTGTATGCTTGAGGTCGTGGGTTCAAACCCCACCCATGCCATTTTGTGATTTTTTCACATTTTGCTATTTTTCCAACTATTTTCATGTTTTGTTAATTATTTGGAAAATTAATAACTCTTTCAATTTTAATTATTTTTGATTGGTTCTTTTTGTAAAAAATCAAAAAAATGTTGAAATATTTTATTCCCCAAAAAAATTGAGTTTGTATTATTTATTTAATATAATTAGTATTTTTGTGAATAAATTCATTTTTATTTGTTTTTAAGCATTTTAAAATGAATATTCATCTTGAAAAATCAAGACCAAATGAGTTTTAATTTCTCTTGTGATTTATACCTCATTTTTCAAACCTTAAACAAAAGTCACAAGTGGTTTATTCAAACCTCTTTGGTATTTTTCATTGATTTTCTTTAAATATTTATTTTTAAAAAATAAAATTAGGGTTTCTTTGATTTTCACTCAAAACAAATCATTGTCAAACACTCATGGGCCTCTAATAGAGTGTAAGACCCAATCCTTTTTTTGACCAAACCATTTTTGGGCCTCAGTGTATTGTATAAGTCCCGATACCGTCAAAAACAAACGGCGCGATCGTCGCCTTTTGAAAAACAACCTTTTGGGCCTCTCCTCGAGCTATAAGACCCATTCAAAATTTTTTGGGCCTCTAATAGAGTGTAAGACCCAACCCCCTTTTAACCAAAACCATTTTGGGCCTCACTTATTGTATAAGTCCCTCTGCGTTAAAAGAAAACCTCGGCGCGATCGCCATTTCAAACGAAAAAATCAACTGGGCCTACCCTCGTGTTATAAGCCCCACTCTTTTTCTTTGAACTTTTTTGGGCCTCTTGAGAGAGTGTAAGACCCATCCCTTTGTACAGAAAACAATTTTTGGGCCTCAGTCACTTGTATAAGTCCCTCTGTACAAATTCAAATAGTGCGCTCACTGATAAAACCCTGGGCCTCTCCTTGAGCTGTAAGCCCCAAATCTTTCTTTTTCAAAGCACTTTCTCCTTTGATTTTGAATATACTGTTGTTTTCAATCTTTCTTTGTTGAACAACTAACCAAACAGCATGGAAGCTCTACAACCGAGTAAGTGGTTATCGCTTTCATTTACTGCTTTCATATACATAAACTGTATTGTGGGTCTGTTTCACTGTAAGTCTTCTTTCAAAAACTCATATCAACTGTGTAATAATAGTATAGATATTTAGAGTTTCCCCGGCAACTACGTCTAGCATTAAGCCTGTTGATCACTCTTAGAAATAGTCTAAACTAGATCCCCATAGGATTACCAGACACAGTCTTCCCTCCTCTTGGGGTTAAATAATATGGAGATATGAAAGGCAGCATTCTCTGTGAACCCTTTCATAGACTGTCACTCGTAGAAGTTGTTAAAGAAACTCTATTCAACAGAGATGATCTTTTCTCCGTGAATGGCATCTCTTGAGTTTCTTCCAAATTCTCGAACTTTCCTGACTTTGATCTATTCTCGGTGAATAGCATTGGCTTGAATTTCTCGGGATTTGGAGACCCACAGGCTTCTTAAAAGCAATTGTCAAGAAGCTCTACTCCCCAAAGATGATCTTTTCTCCGTGAATGGCATCTCTTGAGTTTCTTCCAAATTCTCGAACTTTCCTGACTTGATCTATTCCTTGTGAATAGCTTGCCTTGAATTTCTCGGGGTTTGGGGACCCATCGGCTTCTTAAAAGCAATCGGCCTCCTCTTGGGCATCGTACAAGGACCCACAGGCTTCCTAAAAGCAACCCCGCCTCCTCTTGGGCTTAGTACAAGGACCCTACGGCTTCTTAAAAGTCTTCACAGCCTCCTCTTAGGCTTCGTATAATGATATCTTCCTCCGGGAATGATAGCCTTCTCTTGGGCTTAGTACAAGGGCCGATCGGCTTCTTAAAAGTTTCCAGCCTCCTCTTGGGCTTCGTACAAATTGTCCCGACGACCTCCTAGAGGTATAGGAACAGAACTTAGTCATCTGCATAGAACAGTCCTTTCAAAGAGTCTACTACTGTTTCTTAAAACATAGTGCAAAAGATGAAACTCCAGACTGGGATAGTCTAACTTCCTTGAGTCTCAAAGACATTCTCAAGTGACCCGTTCGATAAATAGGAAGAAAACCCATAGACTCGGACAGTCTCAATACCCTTCGGATTTCCCGCTTCCTTAAAGAACAGGAATAACCCGGATCCTCGAATCAAATCCCTGAGTACAATGTTGCTCATATAAGAACTGATTTTCTCTTTAAAATATGTATACTGGACCTGTCACTTAATTGAAACAGTAACCATAGCCTCCTCTTAGGCTTTGTATAATGATCCTTCTCCAGTGAAGTTAGCCTCCTCTTGGGCTTTGTACAAATGATTCTCCCCAGCGGAGTCAAACAACGTTTAGCCTCTCTCTCGGGCTTCGTACGAGATACAAAACAAAAAACTCTCTTGTTGAGTCAAATAGCCTCCATCTCGGGCTTTATACGAGATACCCAAAAGACTCTATCATCAAGTCAAAACCTTTTAGCCTCTCTCTCGGGCTTTGTACGAGACACATAATAGCCTCCTCTTAGGCTTTGTATAAGAGAACCACTGGTTAATCCAATTAACCTTTTAGCATCAAAGCTGTGCCTTGTTCACAGTACACAAACATCAACAACTCCTTCCCCTTTCATCTAATTGTTGTAAGCGGCAAGCCTTTGGATCATCTACATCCATGCCAATGTCCCCCTTTTAGCATGAGAAATTCCTAAGGAAATATGGCATTACTCTACACTGAGTTAAAGTCTTCTCCTTCAGGTTGAAATCCCCTATAAAGGAAATTATGGCATTGCCGGATTCACAAATCCCGGTTAAAGTAATTCTCCTTTATAAAACAGTTGTGACATACAACCCCCTCTTTAGTGATAACAAATTCTCTCTAAAGTTGAGACATTTTGGCTTCATATCTTGGGCTTTGAACAAGATACAAACAGACTTTCAGCTTCACATCTTGGGCTTTAAACAAGACACCAAAACACCCATTTCCTCCCATAGAATAGGAGGAACTACGAACGCTCTGATTTCCCTATTTCGGTAAACGGGAATGCGTAGGCATAAGATTGAAAGAAAAATCTTAGCGAGCACACTAAATAAAAACCCAAAACCCCATACTCTCATGTATCTCTCAAAAGCACCAGTCCTAATATCCTAATCCTTGTTCCCAACCAGAAACCTGTCTGTCCAAATAACACAAAAAATCCAAGAGAAAAAACAGTATTGGCAAAAATACAAATAACCAGTACAAAGGCCCCCCCACATCGATAGCATCCGTAACCTAACAGACCGCTGTTTAAACTCAGTATGCAAAGCAGGGTTAATTAGAGACATCTATTTCCCTTCCTTCATCAGCTCACAATAGGATAAAAAATGAATTGACCTGTAGTTAAAGCTCAACCGCAGAGAGCGACCAGCGCTTAAGAACCGCGTCCAAAATCGCTCGCTACAGAAAAAATGGCGCCCACCGTGAGGCCCGTCTCTGTTTTTTCTTCCTTTTTACCTCTTGTGTGAAAACTACAGATTGGGGCTTCCGCCGGGGAACCCATTTTCTGTCAGGAACTTAAGATTCATAGCTTTAAAGGTCTAGGATGATTAGGACAAATATATATACCGCTTTTCCTAATTGCTATACATGTTTATTTTTCTGCTAATGGAAATGCGGGTGATGTCGTACGTGGAAAGATTGAGTATACACTTAAGATATGTGATGGCGACGGGGTCGACCATCAACCTCAGTGGAGGCTGACCAACGCAACCCATTCTCTCACCTAGACAATGGGCCGGTTGTTAAGTCTGAGAAGCTGAGGAGCCAAACCCTTTCGTAGTGCGGAAACTATCGGGAATAGTTGTTATGCGATACTACCCTCATTTGAGGCTGGTGATCTATTCTCGGTGAATGGCACTGACTCTAAGATTGTACTATAACTCGTTGGCGATCCGCTTGTTGTTTTGCTTTCCTGGGAGGAGCTGATGATAATGAGTACAGGTACAAAAATCACCCTAGTATAAACCTTTGGGGATGGGTAGAGCCTTGACTTCATGACAACGACCCTTTAACCCCATGTTTTTTCTATGTTTTTGTGTGCTGCATTCATGCATTCATCTAAAAAATATTAAAACATTCAAAAAAACTTCTCTTCTAGTCTCTCTGTTTTTCAAATTAAACTAAGACTATGATTGCAAATATCAGAGAAAAGGATTGCACTAATGGATTTCGGTAGAAGGAGAACTCACCAGTATACCTTCAAGGTTCCAAAACTAGAGGATTTGAGAAGGTTAGCGAGGATGATCACTAACCCAGAGGCTTTCAGAGCCAAGCACGGAGGTTTGCTACCACTGTTAAGAGTCCATGTGATTGAGGGAATCATGGATGCGCTAATTCAGTTTTATGATCCAGTTTATCACTGTTTCACATTCCCGGATTACCAGCTCGCACCAACGCTGGAGGAGTATTCTCACCTGATCGATCTACACATTACAGATCGAGCTCCATTTTCTAGACTGGAAGAAATTCCAAAGAATCAGACTATTGCAAGAGCAATTCATTTGGACGAGTCTGAGGTTAGGACTCACCTAACTACTAAGGGTGGCATCCAAGGTTTGCCAGCCCAGTTCTTGACAAAGAAAGCCCTGTATTTCGCCAGTATAGGAAACGTGACTGCTTTTGAAAGCATCTTTGTTTTGCTCACCTACGGGTTATTTTTGTTTCCCAACATCAATAACTTCGTCGATCTTAACTCCATTAAGGTTTTTCTCATTGGAAACCCTGTGCCGACTTTGCTCGTAGATGCGTATCATTCTGTACACTTGGGAAATTTGTACAGTGGAGGGGAGATCACATGCTGTGTACCTTTGCTTTACAAATGGTTTATCTCTCACTTGCCCAAGTCTGCTGCTTTTTGGGATTGTAAGAGTGTCTTATGTTGGTCGCAGAAGATCATGTCTCTTACCAACTCTGACATTGATTGGTGTAATAGTATTTATGAGGGAATTAGGATCATTGACCGTTGTGGAAACTTCCCCAACGTACCCCTCATAGGAACTAAAGGAGGAATCAACTACCTTCCGGTATTGGTTCGCCGTCAATTTGGATACCCGATGAGACACATCCCACTGGGTGTTCATCTGGAAGGTCTTTTCTTCAAGGAAGGGGAAAATGACAAAGCACTAAAGATGGAAATAGTGCACGCTTGGAAACAGGTTCATAAGAAATGACGAGAGTCTCTAGGAAAACCGGACTGTGTCTCGGTGGAGCCTTATCTCCATTGGGTACAAACTAGAGCTCTCAAGCTAAAGATGCCTTATCCTCGTTATAGAATTCTTCCGCCGAGGGAATCTGTCATGTACTTCATGACGGAAACTGAGAAGCTTCAGGTTACTCTCAACAAAGTTCAAAAGGAGAGAAGGTCTTGGAAGAACAAGTACCGCACTCTCGACGTAGAGTGCATCAAAATACAGCAATTACTGAAAGAGAAAGACGCTCTGATTGAGATTTTAGAGCAACATGCTGTGGATAATCAGGATGACCAAAGTAATTTGCTTACTCCTTTCACTTGGTAAAGGAATGACAACCCGACAACGGCCCAAGAGTCCCGGTCAAAGAAAAGGAAGATACCAGAATCAGCACCCGATTTCTCTTCAAAGAGGACTCGGGACCCATTAGTTTAGGTTTCTGTTTCTGCACTTTGTAATCTACTGTATTTCCATTTCTGTAATCCTTTGAATTTCAATAAAAAGGGGTTTCCCCACTGTTTAATATTTGCAATCTAATTGTCGAAGTTTATTTTGATTAAACCAAAAAAACAATTAATATAATCATTGCATTCATCATTCTCACATCGCGTATTCTTCTTACCTACGAATCTCACGTTTGTGTCTCGGTTCTAGAGTCAAACTGTCTCATTCGTATAATACTCGGGCCAGTCGTCAAAAAAAGATGGATGATCTTGAGGAAGAAAACAGAGAGTTGAAAGAAGAGATCGACGCTCTGAGAGAAGATATGAGAAAGCTTCGTAACGACATGAAAGCCATGGCAGAAGCTCAGCTACAAAGAACTGTGATCTCAGAGATCACCTCAACGCCCATAGTGGAGAAGTATGATCCTAGGTATCAGATACCGAAAGATCGCCCTTGGGGCATGCCTGTTAACTATATCCCAGAAGGATATGTTTCGTCGATCACTGAAGATCAGGGAATCACAACAAAAGCCGATGGGCCTGAAGGTTACAAACTTCAGGAAAGCGAAGATGCCAGGGGCATACTGAAGACTCCTGAAGCTTACAAACTTCGAGAAACGCCAAGACTCACTGCCGTAGTCACGGTACCACCCCCTGTGGTGCACACTGTCCCGGAAGGACAGATTCCACAGACACCTTCTGGTAAGAAGGAAACTATGTTTGACAGAATGGAGGAATTCCAGGAGCAATTCTTGGAAATGCAGAAGGAGCTGCAAGCCATTCGCGGTCAGGATCTATTTGGAAAGGACGCCGCAGACCTCTGCTTGGTCCCAAATGTGAAAGTTCAGCACAAATTTCAAGTGCCCGACTTTGAAAAATACAAGGGTAATTCTTGCCCTCAGAGCCATCTGGTAATGTACGCTCGGCGAATGTCAGCCTAGACGGAGAATCAGGACCTACTGATTCACTACTTCCAGGATAGTTTAACCGGTGCCACACTCAATTGGTACATGGGTTTAAACCGTGCCACGATCAACACTTTCAGAGATCTTGGCACTGCCTTCGTCCAACAATACAAATACAATTTGGACATGGCACCCGACAGAGATCAACTCAGATCGATGTCACAAAAGGACAAGGAAACCTTTAAGGAGTATGCTCAAACGTGGCATGAAATCGCCGCTCAAATTTGTCCACCTCTGAAGGAAAAGGAGATGACAAAGATCTTCTTAAAGACCTTAAGCTCATTTTACTATGACCGAATGGTTGCCAGTGCGCCCAGTGATTTAACCGAAATGGTCGGCATGGGCGTACGTCTTGAGGAAGCCGTCCGAGAAGGACGTTTGGTAAAAGACCCTAGATCGACGAGCGGTACTAAAAAATATGGTAGTGCTCTCCCTAATAAAAAAAAGCAAGATATTGGGAATATCTCTCTCGGAAAGAAAAGGCGAAGTTATCAGCCGGTAGCAGCTGTGATTCCTGCTATCAGCCTTGCGTCTATTCCTACGTATCAGCCTCAGGTTGCGCAGAGCCAACCTGACCAGCAAAGGATACAACAGCCTCTTCAGCAGGCTCGTCCTCCATATAACAACAATCGTACAACACGGCCACCAGGATTTGATCCTATACCCGTGACGTACGTAGAGCTGTTTCCATTACTACTGGCTAAAGGGCACATTCAGACTAAATCTCCTCTTACAGTACCGGAAAATCCGCCTTTTTAGTTTAAGGTGGATCAGACATGCCCTTATCATCAAGGAGGTTCAGGGCATAACAATGAGACTTGTCTCAATTTCAAGTCTGACGTGCAAATACTTGTTAGAAGCGGGGTCTTATCCTTCAAGGATACAAATCCTAATGTTCTCACGAATCCGCTGCCTCAACACGAGAAGGCTGCAGTCAATTTGATAGAAAGAGAGACTAATGATGTCTATCAAATTCACGATGTACTCTTGTTGAAAACCAATTTGGTCAAGATGCATTGAAGACAGAGTGGATATGGCCATGTGCCACCTCATAATTATCATCAATGTGATATCTGCTCTAAAACTAATCAAGGGTGTCCTGTGGTGCAATCAGCTCTACAGGAACAGATGGATCTCGAATGGATCCAAGAGCACCGAATTTCTGGAGTTAACATGGTCTACACGAATTCTAATGTCATTCAGAACCACGACATCCGTGCAATGAATGTCAACTTGGTGGCGATGCACTCAAGGCAAAGCCAACATCATAATTTTTCGCGACACGATTACAGTTCCTCGGTAAACAAACAGGGGTGTTCTTTCATACAGGAGGCCCTCCAGCGTGAGATGGATCTTGGATGGATCCAAGACTACCATGATAGGAACCCTTATCAGATCAACATGGTTCAGATCTTCGATATTTGCGTGATAAATACCAACCTGGTAGAGTTACATGCTGAGCAGGTCCGACTCGGATTCTTAATATCACATGACTATCAAAGCTGTAAAGCGGGTTGCAAAAATGATCGAGGCTGTACCCTTGTCCAGGAGGCACTTCAGCACTTGTTAAATCACTGGTGGATGTCGATCTACATGGACGAAGATACTTAGCAAATTAGTATCAGTAACAGGAACCCCACTCGGCGTCAAAGTCAGGATGTCCGATCAGTGGAAGCTAACCTAGTAAGGTTACATTGTATTCAAAGTGGGCGTGGCCAGGTGCCACCACACAACTATGACAGTTGTAGCGTCTGTTCGGAAAGTAACCAAGGGTGTTACCTTGTGAGAACAGCTCTTCAGGGTCAGGTCGATCGTGGAGAAATTCGTCCATATCCGGGTTCTGGACCCATCGACTGGACGCCGAACTACCTTGCCGAGCAAGTTGAGGATGTTGTCACGATCTCTGGTCATCACATGACAAGGGTTGTTTTTTCCATTATTCCTCTACTTGACGAATCTAAAGTTCCCAACCGGGAACGAATCGAGATCACTTATGATGGTAAGAAAAATCAGAAGGTTCCCATAGTCATCTATCTACCGGGACCATTACCGTATGAATCAGCTAAGGCTATCCCTTACAAATACGGTGCAACGACAGTTGAAAATGGAAAGGAAATTCCATTACCCTCCGTCGTGAATATCGCAGACATCAGTCGTGTAACACGGAGCGGTCGAATCTTCAACCGAGGAGTTGGAGAACTTAACAAAGAAAAGGAACTTCAGACAGAAGCTCCTGATCCACCAGTCGGTCAATCCAATAATCCCGACCTTTCAAAAAACAATGATGAGATACTGAAGCTCATCCAAAGGAGTGAATATAACATTGTCGATCAACTGTTGCAGACTCCTTCAAAGATCTCGGTATTATCACTGTTACTCAGTTCAGAAGCACACAGGGAGGCTCTACAGAAAGTCTTGGAGCAAGCCTTTGTGGAACGAGATGTAACAATCAGACAGTTCGATAGCATTGTCTCTAACATCACTTCCTGCAATAATTTGGGATTTAGTGATGAGGAATGACCCGAAGACGGTCGCCGTTATAACATGACACTCAATATCACAGTTAACTGCCAGGACGATGCTTTAGCCAACATACTGGTAGACATAGGGTCAGCCCTGAATGTTATGCCGAAGTCCACTTTGATGCAATTATCATTCAAGGGCCCTCCGATGAGAATCAGCGAGGTCGTCGTCAAAGCGTTCGACGGATCCAGAAAAATGGTTATCGGCGAAGTTGATCTTCCCATAACTATCGGTCCTCACACTTTCCAAGTCACTTTCCAGGTCATGGACATCCGGGCAACGTACAGTTGTTTATTAGGAAGACCTTGGATACACCAGGCTGGAGCGGTTACTTCAACCCTCCACCAAAAGCTAAAGTTCGTCAAGAACGATCAACTTGTCACGGTCTGTGAAGAACAAGCCTTGGTTGTAAGCAACTTATCATCATCTACTGGTATAGAACCCGAGGAGGTTATTGGAACTCAGTTCCAAGCACTGTCGGTGAGCAAGGACAATCATTTCAAAGGAAGAACCTCAATTTCCTTATACAACGATGCTATCAAAGCGGTCGAGAGTACCGATACGACAGGATGGGGACAACTTGTCATTCCCACTGACAATAAAACAAAGAAGGGTCTTGGTTTTTCTACAACCTGTACCCAGACAGCTGTCGGGGATGAAAGTCGTCATCCCCTTCAAAATTTCTTCCACAGTGGAGGTTTCCTTCACCCAGTGTCTCAAGCAGTACATGCTATCAATGAGGAAGATCCCTCTGACCCAGATGAAGAATGGAAATCCTATCTTAATGAGGACGGTTATATGTCTCAGGAAGAGGTGCCTACGCCATTTTGCTATCCCGTGCAGAGTTCGAGATTTATACCAAGGTCAGACGTCGAAATGATATATGGAGATTATGATCCGGAAGGATGCCGTGCTCCGCCGAATTCATTAGAGGAAGACACTCTGATGAAAGACAACTTTGACCATGATTACTATGGCCCAATGGATGGTCTGCCAATGTGGCAGCCTTTCCCAGGAAACTTGGGGCAAGAAAGTCAGCCGAGCAATGAAAATCAGCTGACCGTTTTTGGACAGAATACCTGTGTCCCCACCATGTCATGGGATCAACACTCAGGTCATTCAGAAACTACTCAACATGAAGATGAATTCGTAACGTTCGCAGGACTTGAATTCATCAACTATGCTTTTCCTGAGGTCAACGTCATCGAGAGAGATGACTCCTCCAGTTCCAAAGAAGTGTGGGACACCTTGGGACAACCGAGTGGAAAATACGACTATATGGTCAAGTACACCGCTCCCGAAAGCTCTTGTATCAGGCTCGAAGATATCCAGCCTACGGGATGGGGAGATACAGCTGAGAGCACAAATGCTATGCAAAATGCAACTGAGGAATCCTCCTACGACAATTCTGCCTGGGAGACAGATTCCAGTGATCCCGCTCCACCGGAAATCAGCGTTATTTCTGAAGACAAATCAAGGAAGGTGCCAGACTTTGTGATTCACCGAGGAGTTCGCCGCCAATGGGTTGTCGTCGAGGTTCCGAAGGTCATTCATCAGTCAAAGTAATTGCCATCTTTAACCTTTCACCCTGCCCAGGTGAAACAGATGTTTTGATAGGGCTCGCTTTTTGTAAATATCCCTCTTCGCTTCGCCCAAAGCGACAGAGTTTTATTTTATAGGGCTGTAGTTTCAAGAATCGACTT
Source organism: Lathyrus tuberosus (assembly GCA_022829125.1). Taxonomy (NCBI): domain Eukaryota; kingdom Viridiplantae; phylum Streptophyta; class Magnoliopsida; order Fabales; family Fabaceae; genus Lathyrus; species Lathyrus tuberosus. The sequence continues at coordinate 6,475,428 of JALAZF010000297.1, read as the reverse complement.
GTTCATTAACAAAATAACGTCGTTCTGTAATTTCCGCATTAATTGCTGTTTTCTTTTTTTTTTGCTTTTTCAGAAAATGGTAATCCTAAAAAAAACAATTCAAATAAAAACAAGCAGTAAAATAAAAACACTGCACACACTTGCATTTCCTCTATCTCTTCTAAACACGAATCATCACGTCATGCAGATTGCTTGTTTTAAACCCAGTTGAAACACACGATCCGGTGCCTTCTCCCAACTTTGAGTTCCCAGTATTCGAGGCTGAAGAAGAAAATGATGACGAAATTCCAGAAGAGATCTCCCGACTACTCAGACAAGAGGAAAGGTCCATTGAACCTCATAAAGAACCATTGGAAACGGTAAACTTGGGTTCAGAGCAAGAGAGAAAAGAAATCAGGATTGGGGCACTGCTCAGTCCGACTGCCAGAGAGAGTTCGATAAAGCTTCTCAGAGAACTTCCCGATGTATTCGCTTGGTCCTATCAAGATATGCCAGGGTTGGATACCAGCATCGTGGAACATCACTTACCGTTAAGATCGGAATGTACGCCAGTAAAGCAAAGGTTGAGACGCACTTACCCGGACATGGCCATCAAAATCAAAGAGGTGGTACAGAAACAGATTGACGCGGGTTTCCTCGCTACATATGAATATCCTCAGTGGTTAGCCAACATCGTACCCATTCCCAAAAAGGACGGAAAGGTCAGAATGTGTGTCGATTATAGGGATCTGAACAAGGCTAGTCCAAAGGACGACTTTCCTTTACCACACATTGACATGCTGGTAGACAGCACAGCAAAGTTCAAAATTTTCTCCTTCATGGATGGATTCTCGGGCTATAACCAGATCAAAATGGCGCCAAAAGACATGGAGAAAACTTCGTTCAATACCCCATGGGTTACCTTTTGTTACAAGGTAATGCCGTTCGGTTTGAAGAACGCTGGGGCAACCTATCAAAGGGCCATGACTACTCTGTTTCATGACATAATACACAAGGAAATCGAGGTATATGTCGATGATATGATTGCAAAATCAAAAATAAAGAGTGAGCACGTTAAACATCTGTCAAAATTGTTCAAACGTCTAAGAAAATTCAAACTCCTCTTGAATCCCAACAAGTGCACCTTCGGTGTCCGTTCAGGGAAACTACTAGGGTTCATCGTCAGCCAGAAAGGAATTGAGGTTGATCCTGACAAGGTCAAGGCCATTCAAGAAATGCCTTCTCTGAAAACTGAAAAACAAGTCAGAGGATTCTTGGGACATTTGAACTACATCTCCAGATTCATATTCCTTATGACCGCCGCGTGTGCGCCGATTTTCAAATTACTGAAAAAGAACCAGGACTGCGTTTGGACGGAAGATTGCCAAACCACATTCGACAGTATCAAGGAATATCTGTTGAATCCTCCGATTCTATCACCTCCAGTGGAAGGAAGACCACTGATCCTTTACCTCACAGTCCTAGAGGACTCAATGGGATGTGTACTTGGACAACAAGACGAAACTAAATGGAAAGAGTTTTCCATTTACTATCTAAGCAAGAAATTCACCGACTGTGAAACTCGGTACACAATGCTTGAGAAAACTTGTTGTGCTATGGCTTGGGCAGCCAAACGTCTTCGCCAATACATGATTCGTCATACTACTTGGTTGGTCTCCGAAATGGATCCAATCAAGTACGTCTTCGAAAAACCTGCTCTCACGGGAAGGATTGCCCGTTGGCAGATGTTGTTATCAGAATATGACATAGAGTACCACGCTCAAAAAGCCGTTGAGGGAAGTATTTTAGCCGATCATTTGGCTCATCAACCGATTGACGATCAGGAATCAGTCGGGTTTGACTTCCCAGACGAAGATGTCATGTATCTAAAATGAAAGATTGCGATGAACCGTCACCTAGTGAAGGGCCAGAACCAGGTTCCCAGTGGGGACTAATCTTTGACGGAGCAGTTAATCATTACGGAAATGGAATTGGGGCAATCATTGTTACCCCTCAGGGTACCCACATTCCTTTCACTGCCAGACTTACGTTCAAATGTACGAACAACGAGGCCGAATACGAAGCTTGTATTATGGGTCTCGAGGAAGCAATTGATTTAAGGATCAAAAGTTTGGACGTATACGGCGATTCAACCTTGGTTATCAATCAGATAAAAGGAGATTGGAACACATACCAATCAGGATTGATTCCTTACAAAGACTATGCAAGAAGGTTGTTACCTTTCTTCAACAGAGTTGAGTTTCATCACATCCCTCGTGATGAGAATCACATGACTGATGCATTAGCCACTATCTCTTCCATGATTAGTGTAGGTCAATGGAATGACATACCTAAGATCGACATCATGCGCCTTGAAAGGCCCGCTTACGTCTTCACGATTGAAACAGTCATAGACAATAAACCTTGGTATCACGATATCAAATGCTTCCTTCAGAAACAAGAGTACCCATCTGGGGCACTCCGAAAAGACAGAAAAACCCTCAGAAGATTGGCTGGAAACTTCTTCCTGAGCGGTGACACTCTCTATAAGAGAAATTTTGACATGGTCTTGCTATGATGCGTCGACAGACCAGAAGCAGACATGCTTATGAAAGAAATTCATGAAGGATCCTTTGGCACTCATGCCAACGGACATACAATGGCGAGAAAAATTCTAAGAGCAGGGTACTATTGGTTGACAATGGAATCTGACTGCTACAAGTACATGAGGAAATGTCACAAGTGTCAGATATACTCCGACAAAATTCATGTACCGTCATCACATCTCAAAGTTCTTTCTTCCCCATGGCCATTTTCCATATGGGGAATCGACATGATCGGCATGATTGAACCTAAGGCTTCAAACGGACATCGGTTCATCCTGGTAGCCATTGACTATTTCACCAAGTGGGTCAAAGCAGCGTCATTCGCCAATGTAACCCGACAAGTGGTGGTCCGATTTATCAAAAACAATATCATCTGCCGTTATGGTGTTCCAAGCAAGATCATTACTGATAATTGATCTAACTTGAACAACAAGATGATGAAAGAGTTGTGTGCAGAGTTCAAAATCGAACACCATAACTCATCTCCCTACCGACCCAAGATGAACGGGGCGGTAGAAGCGGCTAACAAGAACATCAAGAAGATTGTTCAAAAGATGGTCGTAACTTACAAAGACTGGCACGAAATGCTACCCTTTGCTCTTCACGGTTATCGCACATCTGTCCGCACTTTAACAGGGGCAACCCCTTTCTCTCTAGTATATGGCATGGAAGCAGTGCTCCCCATAGAAGTAAAGATCCCGTCAATTCGAGTACTGATGGAAGCTAAGTTAGCCGAAGATGAATGGTGTCAAAGTCGACATGACGAACTGAATCTGATCGAAGAAAAGAGAATAACGTCACTATGCCACGGTCAGTTGTATCAACAGAGAATGAAGAGGACATTCGACAAAAAGGTCCAACCTCGTGTCTTCAGAAAAGGAGACCTCGTGCTCAAAAAGATGCAATCATTTCTCATTGACTCTCGGGGTAAGTGGACTCCAAATTATGATGGCCCCTATGTGGTCACGAAAGCATTCTCAGACGGCGCCTTGAGACTTGCAACCATGGACGGAGAGGAATTTGCCTACCCCACGAATGTTGATGTAGTCAAGAAATACTTCGCCTAAAAAAAAAAGAGAAAAAAACGTCTCGGTGGATTGAAAACCCGAAAGGGCGATCCAGGAAAAAGTTAGAGACATGAAAAAAATCATCCCGATGGATTGGAAACATCATAGTACAATCCAGGCAAAAGTTAGGGATAATGGCAAGTAACTATGTTCAACAGAGGCAAGTCTCTCAGCAGCAGCGGTAACATCACCTGTCAGAAAACTCCAGTCAAGGTCATCTTTGACAGAAGTTCAGGATGTCCCGAATTCAAAGTTGGTAGAAGGATAGTGATCGTTATGTCTTAACGTAGCCCTTTTTCCCTGTAAATTACCATTTTTCTAACTTTGTATATACTCTTTGGAATCACGCGTTTGGCTGATCTCCATCTTATTAATAAAATTTGAGCCCTTGTGCTTTTGTTTGTAATTCTTATTTGTTTTAGCTTTACAGAACGGCATTTTAACATGATCAACGATTCTTGAAATGAAACAAAAATGAATTTACTTGTTAAAACTTTTTCTGCTTTTAAAATAAAGATGGCAATTTCTTTTGACTGTTGAACATCAAAAGAGCATCAACCGCTTCTCCAGAAGTAAGCGAACTTCAAAGTGCAGAATCAAAGTACTCCTTCTAACCCAGTACGCCTGAATGAAGGGATCAACTGTGTCAGAGACCTTGTTTCGTCTGACACGCTTCAGCCGAGTTCTCATCTCCTAAGCCCGATCACCGGTATTCCCCGCGAGGACTACTTTTCCTAAGCAAGGTAGAATTGCTACTTTTGGACCAACGGTACTTCTTCGCCCCGCGATGGCCGAGTATCCAGTCATGTTCACCTGTCAGTTTGTATGTCGCGTCAGTTTTGTCAGCATATACATACAGGCATCATGCATTATTGATTTACATTCACAAGTCATATTGCATCACTATCACTCTAGTCGGTCTTGTCCCCTGGTGATAAAAGTTCTCTCAATCGAGTTGTCAAACCTTTCCTCGTTAGGAAGTGAATCATCTAAGCAATCTCTCTCCCATTTATCTCTGGATTAGAGACGGTCCTTGACCACTTTGATAACTTGAACCTCTGAGAAACAAGAAAGCTTTCAACAAATGTCACTCTTCGCCATTGAAGATGATATTCTTGCTTTCCCGGATTAAGGAAAATCCACAGAGAAAGCCCCTTAATCAGAGATTCGGCAGTACGGCAGTTTTTCTCCGAAAAAACCACTGATGAAAAGGTCATCGGCACCTCAAAATTGGATCCCATCATATGGCATTTCTCCGGAAAGATCCTGAGAAAAGTATGATGTAAGCCCCCAAAACGAAAACAGTCTCTCAAGAGACTCGCTTTCCCCCAGTAGAATCGACAAATGGCGTCTCCAACAGAGAAGTTTGTGCAACTCTACAACTCAGACGGCTGGGTTCTCCAGCAAGTCTGACATCAAAGCTTTTTCCATCAAATGGCATCTCCTCAGGAAAATTCGGCGAGAAGTTTGAAGGAAATCCGCTACAAATAGCATTCCTTGTCAATAAAGATTATTGACAAAAGAAACTAAGACCAGTTCCTTGGTGAGAAACTAGGATCGAGGGGAAGTTTAAATCAGAAACTAAGACCAGTTCCTTGGTAGGAAACCAGGAACGGCGGGGGGGGGGGGGGGGGGGGTTGACAAAAGAAAACTGAGACCAGTTCCTTGGCTGAAGACCAGGATCGAGGGGAAGTTTACCTTTTCTAAGCATCATTGCTCAGCAAAAGAAGATGGATGCGATCCGCCATTCATAACCACCATCAAAATTTCGGGTATTCCGATATTTAATCCTCTTGCACCTCGAATGCCCGAATACCTTCGTCATTCACACCTTCGGGTCCAAGAAGATTAAATAGGGGCATCTGTCATACACCAAATTTTGACCACTAATATTTCCCATCATTGTGAGAATCATCATCACAGTATGGAGGAACCATCATGCTTCATCAGTCTCCCCAAAGATGGGTGAGCATCCACTACAATCAAAATTAGGGTTTTAAGCCCTCTCAGAGCCTTAGACAAAGGATCAGTCAAGGAATGACTTGATCTTCAACTTGTCTAACCTCTCAAACATACACAAAGGATCAAAAAGGACTCCCACTTCAAGGATTAAGCACAAGGCTGCTCCCTTCTCGGTGGATCAAGCCTCAAGATCGCCAGTGTCACCAAATTAGGGTTTTGGTCGACCAGGGCCTCCAGATGGAAAATTTCATCTGGGCACAAGCCAATGATCCAAAACATAACCTAATATACTCCATGGAACCTCATGGACCCAATCATTAAGTCAATTTTGCCTTAGGGGTTGCATTTATCAAAAATCAGGAATTAAGGTTTCTTGACCTAATTCACCCCTAAGTTGACTTTTGGGACAAACCATTAGCCAAGACCTCAAGAGAGGGTTTGAGGGTCTCTAATGAACTATATTGATCCATTTGGAACAATGGATTAATCCAAGAAGCTTGAGCAACAAGTCTCAATTTCATCTGCACCACAATTAGGGTTTTAAGGGAAAAGTCAACTGTAACTTTGACTTTTGACCAGGACATGCTCCCAAGCCCTAAGACATGATTCAATATGCCCTATGACACCCATGGAACATGTCCATCAAGTTTTATTTAGGTCAAGGACATGATTTCATGAAGAATGGCACAGTTTGGAATTCATCTGATAAAAAGCAACTGTGCACAAAAGTCAATTTTGACTTTTTGAGATTTTTCACCAAAATGGATTTTTAACCCTAAAATGATGTTAATGTATGATTTGAATCATCATTCATCAAGAAAAATCAAGAAAAGTTGGATAACTTGTAAAAGGGGTAACCATAAAAACTTAGAAAACTTTTCTAAGTTAAAAATAAAGTGACCAGGGTACCAACTTTGGAGGATCATAATTCCTAAACCACAAAGCCATTTTTTCTCTTCCAAAGATGGATTTGTAGCCCTCATTACCCTCTACAAAAACTTCAACTAGACCTAAGTCCAATTCATTAAGGATTTTGAGTTATGGAGTGATCAAAGTGGCTGAAAAGTGAAAATATCACTTTTTCCAACACTTAGTGAAATTTTCACTAAGTCCAAATCTGTCTTCACTTTTTGCCAAATGTAGGGGGATTTTTCACTTGGATTCAAAAGAGATCAAAACCAAACATGTTCAAACAGTTGTTGTATCATGTAAGGGCTTTCCAAAATGGTCAAGAGCATTACCAAATTCAACTTACACCATGAGATATGACATTGGCAAGTTGCCTTGCTGAAATCTGTCAAGGCAAGGCAGAATTTGCAATTTTGCTCGATTTGCCAAAATCAGCCAAATTCAAATGCTCCTATCCACTTGGACACATCTGAGGATTGAATCTAAAGTGGGCAATCACTGAGCCAAGCCTCCAAAGTCCATGGAACAAGAAATAGCATGTTGAACCTAGAATGGCCAAAATAGGGACAAGACTCCAAATTTGGATTGAAGCATTCAATGGAAGCATCAAGGTGGCATGGACTGAGCCATTCTCATCTGAACAGATGCTTAATTGTGTTCAGTTTGAGTACACCAAAGCCATCAAACAGATGCTTTCCTCAAAATCTCTTCTTTCACCTCAAACTTGCCTTCCAAAGCAAGTAATTCTGAGTTTTTGAGCTAGAGAGCAATTCCACCCAAACTAATCACACACACACCTCATATATATCATATGTAAGTTGTGCAAACCATCAAAAGTGACCTGTAATCACAACATCACAAAGTCACCTCTCAAAACCTCAAAATAGCACTTTTTTGCATTTTTCAAGCCATGTCTTGATTCAGTCACTTTCCAAACCAGATAAAACCTCAAACACACTCCAAATATCATCCTTGAACTGTCCTAAATGGTTCCCACCATCTGGAACACCATTTGAGGGAGTTGCTATTTTGGTCACTTTTAACCCTTTTTGCAAGAAAGGGACAGTTTGTGTTTTTGCAGGTACCAGCTGATTCCAATCATCCTAAAAGCATCCAAGGGATCATTTGAGGTGGTTCAAAGCATAAAATCATATATGGAGCAAGAGGGTTGGCAGATTGCAGAGAAACCTCCAAAATCTCAAAGAAGGGTAAGCCTTTCAATTTGCACTCACCAAAACATGTGTGCATTTGAAGTCCATTGATCATAAACATCTCATACATGTCATATATGTTGTGTTTAAGCTAATTCACCATGTAATCCATGCTTGTACCAAGTTGTAGCATAGAAAATGCATTTATAGGTCATTTTCAAAACCACTATCGGGTTTTGAGGAGGGAGTGTGATTTGAAAAAACTACCACCACCATTGAATTCCTTATGAAATTCTGGCCCAGATGCATATAAATTTTGTCTCAAACCATTAAGATTTGAGAAAGTTATGACCTTCACGTTTTTGAGCCAAAACTTGCCTTGGGCAAGCCAAACCAAGGCATGACTTGTGTATTTGTTGGTTTGTTTCAAACAATGGATGTATCACCACCCCAGTGGTAAGGCGTGCGCCTTGTATGCTTGAGGTCGTGGGTTCAAACCCCACCCATGCCATTTTGTGATTTTTTCACATTTTGCTATTTTTCCAACTATTTTCATGTTTTGTTAATTATTTGGAAAATTAATAACTCTTTCAATTTTAATTATTTTTGATTGGTTCTTTTTGCAAAAAATCAAAAAAATGTTGAAATATTTTATTCCACAAAAAAATTGAGTTTGTATTATTTATTTAATATAATTAGTATTTTTGTGAATAAATTCATTTTTATTTGTTTTTAAGCATTTTTAAATGAATATTCATCTTGAAAAATCAAGACCAAATGAGTTTTAATATCTCTTGTGATTTATACCTCATTTTTCAAACCTTAAACAAAAATCACAAGTGGTTTATTCAAACCTATTTGGTATTTTTCATTGATTTTCTTTAAATATTTATTTTTAAAAAATAAAATTAGGGTTTCTTTGATTTTCACTCAAAACAAATCATTGTCAAACACTCATGGGCCTCTAATAGAGTGTAAGACCCAATCCTTTTTTTGACCAAACCATTTTTGGGCCTCAGTGTATTGTATAAGTCCCGATACCGTCAAAAACAAACTGCGCGATCGTCGCCTTTTGAAAAACAACCTTTTGGGCCTCTCCTCGAGCTATAAGACCCATTCAAAATTTTTTGGGCCTCTAATAGAGTGTAAGACCCAACCCCTTTTTAACCAAAACCATTTTGGGCCTCACTCATTGTATAAGTCCCTCCGCGTTAAAAGAAAACCTCGGCGCGATCGCCATTTCAAACGAAAAAATCAACTGGGCCTATCCTCGTGTTATAAGCTCCACTCTTTTTCTTTGAACTTTTTTGGGCCTCTTGAGAGAGTGTAAGACCCATCCCTTTGTACAGAAAACAATTTTTGGGCCTCAGTCACTTGTATAAGTCCCTCTGTACAAATTCAAACAGTGCGCTCACTGATAAAACCCTGGGCCTCTCCTTGAGCTGTAAGCCCCAAATCTTTATTTTTCAAAGCACTTTCTCCTTTGATTTTGAATATACTGTTGTTTTCAATCTTTCTTTGTTGAACAACTAACCAAACAGCATGGAAGCTCTACAACCGAGTAAGTGGTTATCGCTTTCATTTACTGCTTTCATATACATAAACTGTATTGTGGGGCTGTTTCACTGTAAGTCTTCTTTCAAAAACTCATATCAACTATGTAATAATAGTATAGATATTTAGAGTTTCCCCGGCAACTACGTCTAGCATTAAGCCCGTTGATCACTCTTAGAAATAGTCTAAACTAGATCCCCATAGGATTACCAGACACAGTCTTCCCTCCTCTTGGGGTTAAACAATATGGAGATATGAAAGGCAGCATTCTCTGTGAACCCTTTCATAGACTGTCACTCGTAGAAGTTGTCAAAGAAACTCTATTCCCCAGAGATGATCTTTTCTCCGTGAATGGCATCTCTTGAGTTTCTTCCAAATTCTCGAACTTTCCTGACTTTGATCTATTCTCGGTGAATAACATTGCCTTGAATTTCTCTGGATTTGGAGACCCACAGGCTTCTTAAAAGCAATTGTCAAGAAGCTCTACTCCCCAGAGATGATCTTTTCTCTGTGAATTGCATCTCTTGAGTTTCTTCCAAATTCTCAAACTTTCCTGACTTGATCTATTCCTTGGGAATAGCTTGCCTTGAATTTCTCGGGGTTTGGGGACCCATCGGCTTCTTAAAAGCAATCGGCCTCCTCTTGGACATCGTACAAGGACCCACAGGCTTCCTAAAAGCAACCCCGCCTCCTCTTGGGCTTAGTACAAGTACCCTATGGCTTCTTAAAAGTCTTCACAGCCTCCTCTTAGGCTTCATATAATGATCTCTTCCTCCGGGAATGATAGCCTTCTCTTGGGCTTAGTACAAGGACCGATCGGCTTCTTAAAAGTTTCCAGCCTCCTCTTGGGCTTCGTACAAATTGTCCCGACGACCTCCTAGAGGTATAGGAACATAACTTAGTCATCTACATAGAACAGTCCTTTCAAAGAGTCTACTACTGTTTCTCAAAACATAGTAGAAAAGATGAAACTCCAGACTGGGACAGTCTAACTTCCTTGAGTCTCAAAGACATTCTCAAGTGACCCCTTCGATAAATAGGAAGAAAACCCGTAGACTCGGACAGTCTCAATACCCTTCGTATTTCCCGCTTCCTTAAAGAACAGAAATAACCCGGATCCTCGAATCAAATCCCTGAGTACAGTGTTGCTCATATAAGAACTGATTTTCTCATTAAAATCAGTATACTGGACCTGTCACTTAACTGAAACAGTAACCATAGCCTCCTCTTAGGCTTTGTATAATGATCCTTCTCCAGTGAAGTTAGCCTCCTCTTGGGCTTTGTACAAATGATTCTACCCAGTGGAGTCAAACAAGGTTTAGCCTCTCTCTCGGGCTTCGTACGAGATACAAAAAAAAACTCTCTTGTTGAGTCAAAGAGCCTCCATCTTGGGCTTTATACGAGATACCCAAAAGACTCTATCGTCAAGTCAAAACCTTTTAGCCTCTCTCTCGGGCTTTGTACGAGACACATAATAGCCTCCTCTTAGGCTTTGTATAAGAGAACCACTGGTTAATCCAATTAACCTTTTAGCATCAAAGCTGTGCCTCGTTCACAGTACACAAATATCAACAACTCCTTCCCCTTTCATCTAATCGCTGTAAGCGGCAAGCCTCTGGATTATCTACATCCATGCCAATGTCTCCCTTCTAGCATGAGAAATTCCTAAGGAAATATGGCATTACTCTACACTGAGTTAAAGTATTCTCCTTCAGGTTGAAATACCCTATAAAGGAAATTATGGCATTGCCGGATTCACAAATCCTGGTTAAAGTAATTCTCTTTTATAAAACAGTTGTAACATACAACCCGCTCTTTAGAGATAACAAATTCTCTCTAAAGTTGAGACCTTTTGGCTTCATATCTTGGGCTTTGAACAAGATACTAACAGACTTTCAGCTTCACATCTTGGGCTTTGAACAAGATACAAATCACCTTTCGCTTCACGTCTTGGGCTTTAAACAAGACACCAAAACACCCATTTCCTCCCATAGAATAGGAGGAACTACGAACGCTCTGATTTCCCTGTTTCGGTAAACGAGAATATGTAGGCATAAGATTGAAAGAAAAATCTTAGCGAGCACACTAAACAAAAACCCAAAACCCCATACTCTCATGTATCTCTCAAAAACACCAGTCCTAATATCCTAATCCTTGTTCCCCGCCAGAAACCTGTCTGTCCAAATAACACAAGAAATCCAAGAGAGAAAACAGTATTGGCGAAAATACAAATAACCAGTACAAAGGTCCCCCCACATCGATAGCATCCGTAACCTAACAGACCGCTGTTTAAACTCAGTATGCAAAGCAGGGTTAATTGGAGACATCTATTTCCCTTCCTTCATCAGCTCACAATAGGATAAAAAATGAATCGACTTGTAGTTAAAGCTCAACCACACAGAGCGACCAGCGCTTAAGAACCGCATCCAAAATCGCTCGCTACACCTATCAGTTGGATCAGTTGGTTCATGATCAGATTGAAGGCATGTGGCATAGTGATCACTCTTTTTGACTCAGAAATCGTGGATGGCACAAAACTCCTAAACTGATTTTTCATGGCAGCCTTGACATGGTGTGTTGTGGCAGCCATGATTCTTGGCACAATTGGATTGGTTTCATGCTATTGAGTTGCTTGGATTCTTGGCAGCATTTGCAACAACATTGATGTTTATCTTTGGAACTGATTCAGCTTGTAACTGTGTGAAAAAACCTCACAAGTTTTGGTGTTTCCAACAAAATCTGTCTTGGACAGAATTTTTCTAAGTGTTGGAAAAGTGGTACTTTCATGTTTTCAGCCATTTTGGCTCACTCATAGCTCAAACTCCACAATGAATTGGAGTTAGGTCTAGTTGAAGTTTTTGTAGAGGGTAATGAGATCTACAAATCAAGCCTTGGATGGGGAAAAATGGCTTTGTGGTTTAAGAGTTATGACCCTCCAAAGTTGGTACCCTAGCCACTTTATTTTTAACTTAGAAAATTTTCTAAGTTTTTATGGTTACCCCTTTTACAAGTTATCCAACTTTTCTTGATTTTTCTTGATGTATGATGATTTAAATCATACATTAACATCATTTTAGGGTTAAAAATCCATTTTGGTGAAAAATCTCAAAAAGTCAAAGTTGACTTTTGTGCACAGTTGACTTTTTATCAGATGAATTCCAAACTGTGCAATTCTTCAGGAAATCATGTCCTTGACCTAAATCAAACTTGATGGACATTTTCCATGGGTGTCATAGGGTATATTGTTTCATGTCCTAGGGCTTGGGAGCATGTCCTGGTCAAAAGTCAAAGTTACAGTTGACTTTTTCCTTAAAACCCTAACTGTGGTGCAGATGAAATTGAGACTTGTTGCTCAAGCTTCTTGGATTAATCCATTGTTCCAAATGGATCAATATAGTTCATTAGAGACACTCAAACCCTCTATTGAGGTCTTGGCTCATGATTTTCCCCAAAAGTCAACTTAGGGGTGAATTAGGTCAAGAAACCCGAATTCCTAATTTTTTATGAATGCACCCCCTGAGGCAAAATTGACTTGATGATTGGGTCCATGAGGTTCCATGGAGTATATTAGGTTATGTTTTGGATCATTGGCTTGTGCCCAGATGAAAAATTTCCATCTGGAGGCCCTGGTTGACCAAAACCCTAAATTGGTGATACTGACGATCTTGAGGCTTGATACACCTAGAAGGGAGCAGTCTTGTGCTTAATCCTTGAAGTGGGAGTCCTTTTTGATCCTTTGTAGCTACTTGAGAGGTTAGACAAGTTGAAGATCATGTCATTCCTTGATTGATCCTTTGTCTAAGGCTCTGAGAGGGCTTGAAACCCTAATTTTGATTGTAGTGGATGCTCACCCATCTTTGGGGCGACTGATGAAGTATGATGGTTCCTCCATATTGTGATGATGATTTTCATAATGATGGGAAATCTTAGTGGTCAAAATTTGGGGTATGACACCTTTGCTTTTGCTTTTTTACTTTCATGCTAACCTTTGCAAGCCACCTCAAAGATTTCCCTCGTGTACTTCCTTGAACCACTAGACATAAACCAAAACAATGCTACTTCTCTGACCTATTTGCATGAAAAAAAAATTCACGTGGCTCCATGTTGATCAGAACAGCCACACATCTACTCCAAATCCTCTCCATGATCTTTCTCTCCAAGACAAACCTATAGCACGATGGTTTTCCACTCTCATGGACCAGCTGAGTTCCCCATAAAAGGGGCCCTTTCCCTCTTCATTTGACACCAACAACAATACTAAAACACTCTAAACTTGTTTTCTGAAAAAGCACACGAGAGCTAACTGGGAGAAGGAGAAGAAGTTCTTGCAACTTGCTTGGAAAAGAGGTAAGTTTCTCAAACTCTCATTTACCATGCCCATCATACTATGTTAACTGTATTACATCTATATGTTAGATCATCTATATTGTTGTTTTTTTAATGTTTAAAGTACTTGTGGTATATATCATTATGAACTTCATGATAAGTTTGAGAAAACTCAAAATGGCTGCCCTAATGTTTTAATCATTTCATCACGTGTGCTTGTGTTGAAAACATGTTGGTTGGTTTGGTTATGAAGTTTGTATGGTTGGGGAGTTAATATACCTGTTCATATGATGCTTACTATTTTACTTTGAATGATGTTGTGAACACCAATCTTTAATCAATGATGAAGTGTTGGTCTTGACTTTGGACACCAAGATACTGGTCCTTTTGATTTGCTTGATAGATGTTAGTATTCTGTTATGATGTTTTGCTTTTATGCGTCATTAAGTATGTTAGTATTCTGTTCAAAATGATACCCGTGTGCATGTTTGTAACCTATCTTAAAATCATATTTCTTTTTACAATGCATGATGTATGATGGCTTCTTTGATAGCACTGTTAAGGTTTGTTCTCATAAGTTAAGTTTGGAAATGAGGTGACTTGGATGCATGTCTATGTGGTACTATCTCTAAATGTCTTAACTTTAGGTTTTGCTTGAATAATGATTCTGGTTCGGTTTATTCATAGTTCATGATCACATTTTGAATGATGTTTACTTTTGTTTTTCTACTCACTATATCATGCTCACAGTTCAGTCATGTTGTTAACTCTTTGGTGTTTATGTGTTGATTCTTAAAGTTGCTGTTGAATTGTGATGGATGTTGATATGATGTGAATGCTTGTATTGATTGTGTTTTAATAACTTGGTTTGCTTTGTATGTCAAAACCTACGAGATAACCTCACATGTTTCTCAGCCAATCAGGTTTACAACATATGCTGTAGTTTCTTTTTATGCTTTGCCATGTCCATGTTTGGTTTTGAGTTTGTGTGAACTTTTGTTTTAAGACATGCTGACTGTTTAGTTTATTCATGTGAGTTTGTTGTTGAGCTCTTATTATCTTGTTCATTCGTGTGTGAGTTCAAGGTTGGTTACCATATTATGTAGCATATTATCTAAATATTGAAACAGAAAGTATATTACCTTTTTCTTAAACTGAATTCTATTTTTGGACCCTGATTTTCATTTGCCTACTTCTCATGTTTTAATCATTATCTTGTTCACTTATTGGTTGCATCATGTTCTACATGAAGAATGTTTCATTTTGTTTTTTATTTCATGTTGTTTGGTTAAGTTTTGGTTGATTTAGAATGGAATGAAATTGAATGTTTGTTTTGCATGTTATTTGGAAACACGATAGCAGTTCAGTTTTGCATGTATTCATTTGCCATGCGTGGTTCATAATTGGTTGGTTTGTTTTTGTCTTGTTGTGCATTATTATACCATGCCAGTTGATATCACACATAATACACTATCACATGGTACTACTACGTGCGCGTGCTTTTTTGTTATATATTTCATGTCTTATGTTGGTTTATAATTTATTTGAATCATGTAGTGAACGGATGAAACACGCCGTCCCAACGGTCACACACATGCACATAATTCGCCTATCACTTGCCATGCCTGGGTTCGATCCTTGGATCAACCCTTTTGCATTTTCTTGTTTTTTTCGCCTGATGCTTTTCTCTTTTCCAACCTGGGCCTTGCGCCCTTATTTGTTATCCACACCCCCTGTTTGCTGGCCCAATTTCTTTCCTTTATTTTTAAAACTAACCAAATCACTTATGCACCCCCCTGCGTGTTTATTTCTTTTTCTATTTTATTTCAAAATCTCTTCTATCTTATTTATTTTTGCTTAATGTTTATTTAATTCCAGTTTGCTCCTTAACTATTTATGTGGTTAATTTTAATATGTTTTCTAATTGTTAATTATATTTTTAATTGTTAATTGTTTTGTTAGCTTTTAATTTTAAATTATCAATTATGTCTTAAAATGTATTGTTAACTCTAATTGTGCTAATTGTTATTTTCAATTATGTTGTTAATTTTAAAATTATCAATTTGTGTCTTAATTTTGAGATTGTCAATTTGTATTTCTATTGTGTGGTTAATTGTTAATTTTAATTGTGTTGTCAATTGATTATCAATTTTGGATTAATTATTAACATTTATTTATGAACATCACTAATCTTATGAGTGTTACTTTACTATTTGTTTGTTCAAGTGATTAATTCATCCTTGCTTTATGTGCTTGACTTTAATATGAATGGCATCCTTAATATCATTCTCTATGTTTGTCTTCCTTAAGATTGAAACATATTGATGTGTCCTTATAATCACGTTCATCTTATCCATATTTTATCATGAAACATATTGTCATCCTCATGCTTATGTTGTTTTTACCTCATCATATTATAAATGTCTTATCTTTTATCAATGTTTTATCTTCTATGCCTTATATTATCTTCAACTGTTTTTCCCCCCATTCCAAAGGAAGTTGATTAATATTGACTCTTAAAGTCATAGCCCCCATCTTAACCTAAGTAACCTCTTAGGAGAAACTTTATTTCTTGGCCTCATCAGAGCCATAAAAATTATAACTAGCTTTAGGAAGAGTTCTTCAACTCTTAGTGATATTCATCATAATGAATTTATCACTTCCCCTACTAACTAAACAAAACATAGGTCCATTTCAACTAGATTTAGAGAGCTCTTAAACTCTATAATGAGCTTGTACTCATTTCCCCTCTAAATATCGACCATAGTCAATAGTTCAGTAGAAGTAGAACTACGCATACTCTGATTCTATTCCCGAGGATACGTAGGCGTAAAGTGCGATGCTTTATCGAGTATACTTAGATACTAACCCCTAGGGTTTTTAACCTTTAGCATAGAACCTTTAGCAAACATAAGATAACAATAACAAGAGGTTCCCGTAGAGTACTACGGACGTTTAGGGTGCTAATACCTTCCCTAGGCGTAACCAACCCCTGAACCTTAGATCTTTCCCCTATAGGTTTTTCTAACGATCTTGAACCTTTCCTTTGGATAAATCAAAGTCGGTAGTAAAAGAAATATGATGCAAGTTAATTAATAGCTTGTTATCCGATTTTCACCGCAACATGATGAGTTCAGGAAGAATAAACCGCCTATCTTCAAAGGAAGATATGATCCTGATGGTGCTCAGATTTGTGGATCTTGTTCAGTTTTATCCACATTATGCTGAAGCAACTGCGAAGTTTTCCAAATGTGTGAAGTTTGAGAACGGATTGCGTCCTAAGATCAAGCAGGCAATCAGTTATCAAAGGATTAGAAGGTTTTCGGATTTGGTGGATTGTTGTAGAATTTTTGAGGAGGATAGCAAAGCTCGTTCTACTCACTATAAGAGTGTGAATGAAAGGAAAGGAAAGCAACTGTTTTGTGGTGGTCCTTATGTGTCACCAACTGACAAGGGTAAGAAAAGGGCTAATTTTGATAAAAGGCCAAGTGGGGGAGGTATGTCTAATCCTCTGAGATGTTTTAGGTATGGTGACTTAGGACATCGTCAGTTTGAATGTAGAAAGGATATGAGGAAGTGTTCCAATTATGGAGGTATAGGACATGTCGCAACTGATTGTAAGAAGAATGTGGTGAAGTGTTTCAACTGTGGTGAACCTGGTCATGTTAGTACGAAGTGTCCGAAGCCAAAGCAAGCTCAAGATGGAGGGAAAGTATTTGCATTGGCAGGAACTCAGACTACTAGTGCAGATCGTCTGATAAGAGGTACTTATTTTATTAATAGTACGCCTTTAGTTGCTATTATTGATACTGGAGCGACTCATTCTTTTATTTCGTTTGAGTGCGTGAAGCGTTTGAATCTTTTGTTGTCTTCGATGGGTGGAGAGATGGTTATTGATACTCCAGCAATGGGGTCGGTAACTACTTCTTTGGTTTGTTTAAGTTGTCCTTTGACCATTTATGGTAAAGATTTTGAGATGGATTTGGTGTGTCTACCGTTGAAGGGTTTATATGTGGTTCTGGGAATGAATTGATTGCAGTTTAATCGCGTTCATATCGATTGTTATCATAAGTTGGTACGATTTCCTTCTCTTGAAGAAGACGAAGAATCGAGTTTCTTATCTACCAAAGAGTTGGAGAAACTTTTGGCGGATGAAGATCAGTTGTTCGGGTTGTTTGCATCATTGCTTGTGGATAGTCAAGTTGTAATTGATGTGTTTCCAGTTGTGTGTGAATTTCCAGAGGTGTTTCCAGAGGATATTTCAGATGTGCCACCAGAAAGAGAGGTGGAGTTTTCTATAGATCTAGTTCCTGGTACTAGACCTGTATCTATGGCACCTTATCGTATGTCGGCATCTGAGTTGGTTGAGTTGAAGAAGCAGTTGAATGAATTGTTAGAAAAGAGGTTTGTGAGGCCGAGTGTATTACCTTGGGGTGCTCCAGTTTTATTGGTGAAGAAAAAAGATGGAAGTGTGCGATTGTGTATTGATTATCGCCAGCTGAACAAGGTGATGATTAAGAATAAGTATCCTCTTCCGAGAATTGATGATCTGATGGACCAGTTGGTAGTTGTGTGTGTGTTTAGTAAATTTGAGTTGAGGTCCGGTTATCATCAGATTAGAGTGAAAGAGGAAGATATTCAGAAGACGGCTTTTAGGACACGATACGGACATTACGAATATTCTGTGATGCCGTTCGGGGTTTCTAATGCGCCGGGTGTGTTTATGGAGTATATGAATCGTATTTTCCATGAGCATTTGGATCGATTTGTTGTTGTGTTTATTGATGACAACTTGACTTATTCTAAGTCCCGGGAGGAACATGCGGAACATTTGCATATTGTATTGCAAATTTTGAAGGAAAGGAGATTTTTTGCCAAGTTCTCCAAGTGTGAGTTCTGGTTGTCAGAAGTGAGTTTTCTTGGGCATGTGATTTCAGGTAATGGTATTGTTGTGGATCCATCTAAAGTAGATGCAGTTCTACAATGGGAGGCTCCTAGATCTGTTACTGAAATTATAAGCTTTTTGGGTTTAGCTGGATATTATCGACAATTCATTGAAGGTTTTTACAAGTTAGCACTTCCTTTGACCCAACTGACTTGTAAAGGTAAAACGTTCATTTGGGATATTCAGTGTGAGGAAAGTTTTAGTGAGCTGAAGAGAAGATTGACTACAGCTCCGATTTTGATCTTACCAAATCCTACTGAACCGTTTGTGGTGTATTGCGATACGTTTTTGAGTGGTTTAGGTGGTGTGTAGATGCAAGAAGGTAAGGTTGTGGCTTATGCTTCGGGGCAATTGAGGATTCATGAGAAGAATTACCCTACTCATGATTTGGAATTAGCGGCTGTGGTTTTTGTGTTGAAAATTTGGAGGCATTATCTCTACGGTGCAAGATTCGAAGTCTTTAGTGATCATAAGAGTTTGAAATACTTGTTTGATCAGAAAGAGTTGAATATGAGGCAACAGAGATGGTTGGAATTTTTGAAGGACTACGATTTTAGCTTGAATTACCATCCTGGTAAAGCTAATGTGGTAGCCGATACGTTAAGCCGGAAATCGTTGCATATGTCTGCTTTGATGGTTAAAGAGTGGGAACTTTTGGAAGCATTTAGGGATTTGAGTTTGGTGTGCGAATTGACATCTGACAGCGTGAGGCTTGGTATGTTAAAGGTTACTAATGATTTTCTGTTAACCGTTAGCGAGAAACAGAAGTGGGATGTGAAATTTGTTGATTTGATGACGGTTGGAGATCAAAGTGTGAATGGTGACTTTAAAGTGGATGATAAGGGTGTTTTGAGATTCCGTGGTAGAATTTGTATCCCTGGTGATTCGGACTTGAAAAAGATGATTTTAGAGGAAGGACACCAGAGTAGTTTGAGTATACATCCGGGAGCTAATAAGATGTATCAAGATTTGAAGAAGATCTTTTGGTGGTCCGGATTAAAGAGGGATGTGGCTCAGTTTGTTTATGCATGTTTAACGTGTCAGAAGTCAAAGGTAGAACATCAGAAGCCTAGTGGATTATTGTAACCGTTGGATATTCCCGAGTGGAAATGGGACAGCATTTCTATGGATTTTATGACAGGGTTGCCGAATTCACAGAGGGGACATGATGTCATTTGGGTAGTGGTGGATAGGCTGACTAAATCGGTGCATTTCATTCCGATTGACATCTGTTTTTCTTTGGAGAGGTTGGCTGAGATTTATATCCGTGTGATTGTGAAGCTACATGGTGTTCCATTGTGTATTGTTTTAGATCGAGATCCGAGGTTTACTTCCAGATTTTGGGAAAGTTTGCAAAAGGCGTTAGGTTCCAAGTTGAGATTGAGTTCTACTTATCATCCTCAGACGGATGGTCAGACCGAGAGAACTATTCAGTCGTTGGAAGATTTGCTGAGAGCTTGTGTTCTTGAGCAAGGTGGTGCTTGGGATAATTATCTTTCGTTGGTGGAATTCACGTATAACAATAGTTTCCATTCGAGTATTGGAATGGCACCTTTTGAAGCTTTGTATGCAAGGAGATGTCGAACACCTTTGTGTTGTCATGAATCTGGTGAGAGTTCGGTGGTTGGACCGGAGTTAGTGCAACAAACTACGGAAAAGGTGAAACTTATTCGTGAGAAAATGAAGGCTTCTCAGAGTAGGCAAAAGAGTTACCATGATCAAAGAAGGAAAGATCTTGAGTTTCAAGAAGGCGATCATGTATTTTTGAGAGTTACACCAGTGACGGGTGTTGGTCATGCATTGAATTTGAAGAATCTTACTTCTCGGTTTATTGGTCCTTACCAGATATCCGCGAGAGTGGGTGTTGTGGCTTATCGGGTGGCGTTGCCACCAAATCTTTCGAATTTGCATGATGTGTTCCATGTTTCACAGCTTCGGAAGTATGTTCCGGATTCGTCGCATGTGATTCCGATGGATGAGGTTGAGGTAAGGGAGAACCTTACGGTTGAGGCATTACCAATGAAAATTTTGGATCGCGAGTTGAAGCGGTTAAGAGGCAAGGATATTACGCTTGTGAAAGTAGCGTGGGGAGGCGCTGCTGAGGGCAATTTGACTTGGGAGTTGGAGAGTCGGATGCGGGAGTCGTATCCAGAGTTGTTCATCTCAGGTAATATTTTCGAGGACGAAAATTTCTAAGTAGGAGAGAGTCGTAACGCCCCGGCTTTTGTTAGAGTTATTTAATTGAGTCAATTTAACTATTTTTCTTATTATATTATTTTATTCTTGACTTTTATTTGGAAATATATTATTATTCATCGTGATTATGTCTTATCGCGTTTTGAGAGCGTTTGTGAGATATTTGAGTATAGGGGTATTTTGGTCTTTTGGGCTGGGTTAGATATTATGTTTTTCATAAAAATAGAAATAGAGAGAAAACTAGCAAGGAAGGGAAAGAGAAAGAAGGAAAAGAGAAAGAAAAGAAGAAAAGGGGAAAAACTTGGAGAGTAAGGAATCAAATCAACCGACTTTTGAAAACACGATTAATCGGGTAAGGGTGTGAAACTTGATTATCCTATACTTGTGTATGATTATGTATGTATGAATTTGTGTGATATTTGGTTGAAATGGGATATAGAACCAAAACCATTAATATGTTGAGATTGTTAGAATTTGATTCAAATTATGTCTGAAATCATGTTTTAATGTTCCTAATTGCTGAGACATGTTAGATAGATATTGTTGTGCATTCAATTGGTAGTTTGCTGGTGTTTAGATGAGATTTGGAGATGATTTTGGTTGATTTTCGTAGCAGAAATTCTGCAGGAAAAATTCTGGGTTTCGCTGCCCATACGCGTATCAGGCTTGGTAATAGGCGTATTGGTTGGGGCAATACGCGTACGGCAAGGGGGAAATGAGGGCAATACACATATGGAACACATGTTTCACGTCCTTCTACTGATTTGCATAACGGTACGCGTAAGGGGCAAGGCAGTACGCGTATCAAGTGAGGCATTACACGCATGGAGTTTTAGTGGAATTTTTTGGGAGAATTCAGTCTCTGCCCATACGCATAGCACTTTGGGCATTACGCGTATGGAATGGGCGAGGGAGCTGGGCAGTACGCGTATGGCCTAAGGCAATACGCGTATGGCCAGAGAGGGTGTAGAATGGTTCCCGATTTTGCGTCCGATGCCGTAACTTTTGATTCGTAACTCGGATCGAGGCGTTCTTGGTACCATTAGAAAGCTATTGAGATGTTCTTTCTTATAAAAATGGTTTTGAAATTGTTGTCCGATTTAATTATGTCAGGAATTTGGAAATGTGTCGTTTTGTCGACTTTTACCGTCTTAACTGTATGTGATTGTTGTGTTATCATGCAATGTGCTTCATATATATATCGTAGGACTTGTGTGATGTTATACGATGTGAATGCATGTGATGAAATGTTGTGATGATGGTTTGTGACCTAAGGGCAAGAAAATGCATTGTGTTGTGTTTGATTGTATATGCATGATTATGGATGTGTATATGTGTGCATTTGAATGTCATGAGTCATTGTATGCCAAGCATCATGATATGCATTCTTGTGATGTCGTGTGCCTAGTGGGTGTGAGCGACGAAACGGTTCCCGAGGGAATCCGCTATAACATCGTGTCCCTTATACAAAGAGGTGACAGCGATGATTATAGACGATCGTGTGCCTTATATAAATAGGTGTGAGTGATCGGGTCGTGTGCCTTATACAAAGAGGTGTGAGCGATCCATAAACGTCGTGTGCCTTATACAAAGAGGTGTGAGCGACGGGGAACATCGTTTGCCCGACGGGGAGTTACACTAAGTAACAAGCGATGATTTCAATAGTTCCTGAGTGAACTAATGATGAGAATGATGGATGGAACGGTACCCGCATTGCATTGCATAGAGTCATTGTGTCGGTCTCTGTGCATTTGCATAAACCATGAATGGATTGATTTTGTGTGGAATTGAGAATGGAATTGATGTTGTTGATATATATATATATATATATATATATATATATATATATATGTTGGTGATAAATGAATTGAGCATGGTTGATATACCTTGGTGATGGATATATGAGATATGCATTGTGTTGTTTTGTATTTGAATTATGGCGTAAATTGTGGTGAGAATGTTTTATATGTGTGTTTTTGTGTTATTATATAATTGTATGCAATTACATTATAATTGTGTTTCTCACCCTTCTGCTGTTTTAAATGCTCTATGAGGCATTGCAGATTAGATGCTGGAGGTCTTTTTGTGAAGCTTAGGTCTTCATTCTTTTGTCGGTCGGCTCTGATATGTAGCACTGGGTAGTCGGGGAGATCGTTTATGATTATGTGTATATGTATATGTTCTTTTTGGGATTGTACATGTATGACTCTGTAGATGACAGACAAACTTTTTATGATATATATATATATATATATATATATATATATATATATATATATATATATATATATGACATTTTAGTTGCAGATTTTCCGCTTTTATTCTGTATCTGAATTATGGGTGTTAGGAACTGAGTTCCTCTGTTTACGTTGCTACATAATTGTTGCATATCTATATGAGCAGGTTGTTGTATTTTGTTTCAATTGATGTGACGCCTCCGTCTATGCCATGAATGTTTTAATTATACTCTGATTATTTGTTATCGTTTTAATTAATTGGGGGGATAGATTGGGGGTGTTACACTGGTTTCCACAAGGGGCATGTGACCATTGTTATAAGCTAGGTAACATGCTACCTATCACAACAATTATATTACACAACCGTTTTGATATATGTTTAGGTCATGGGTTTGAAATCCAGCAGCAACAACAATTTATTTGAACTATAATTAAAATTTCACCACGGTTATAGAACATAACTGTTGTGAAAAGTATCCCGAGTTCATTATAAAATATGTAGATTTCTTGTTTTTCCTTACACCTCGTTAAACATATACAACCATTAAAATTGATGTAGAAGATAATAATTTGAAAAATTAAATTATTCTTGAAAGACAACCTAAACGAACCACTTTTTTCAAGTTGCATTCATAACGCAATTCATCTATACTTCTTAACATGTAGTATTTGATTCAATTCCTCAAATTCTTCAAAGCAACAGTTTATTCCTAATTTATTTTGCAAAGCATCAATATGTTGACTAATTCTGACTCATCATCATGTTTTAATCAATGACGAAGATTATTAAGATGCCAACGATGAAGATGATTCAATTTCTCAACACATTTGATGTTTTGCAATATAAATTAATAGAGAACGAACCATTGCTTTGAAGATTTTGGGGTAATAAACCAAGTTCTACGTGTTAAAGAGTAATATAGATGAATTAGAAGATGGATGCAATTCGAAAACACGTATGATCTAAGTTGCATTTCAAATATAACTTAATTTTATGATAATTAATTTCTAAATCACTTCAAATGAATGCATGTTTAATGAAGGATTGGTAAAAGACAATCTACATACATTATAATAAACTTAACAACAACATACATGAACAAAACGGCAACAATATACCATTTAATGAAAAGATTTGTGGAATGATCTGAAGTTGATCTACTTTGTGTTGCCATGAAGAAAAAATACAAGGCCGACGAAGTTTCCAAATATGCTTCATACTTCTTGTATTTTTTCTCCATAGCAAAACAAACTATTTATCAACCACACCCATAATATGAGTTCTCTTGAACCAGATTTCGAAATATAAACAACTTTTAAAATGTTAATTTGTTTTGAAAACATAAACTAGCATTAAAATTGTAACATAACAAGTAACAACAATCAGCAGTACATTGTTAATTCAAAAAGTAAGTAAATCATGCCACGACAAAAAGGAGCATGTTAACAAAATAAGCATGTTAACATAAATAAGAATGTTAACATAAATAAGAAATACACTATAACATAAAAAGCAATACCAACCACAACATAATTAGCATTAGCGTTGTTGGCGTTAAGCATTTTGAGGCATTCGAAAATAACCTATAGCTCAGCAACTAAAACAGAACCTCAATTTTCATCCTTGAAAAACATTTGATCCATTAACCATTTCTTTCTCGAACGACATCTGCACATGCAACCTTGTATTTATTATTAACTGCTCCATCAATATTGAGAGCTATCTGGTTCTTCTGGGTGGCTTCCATTGAGAGTCTTTGACCACTATGTTTTTAGTTTTCGCATATTTACACTAAAGCACGCTATCCTGATAATGCTTCACTTTCTGAGTGATTATTTGCACCAAATTAATAGGCATGACGTAGTTAGTGTCATGCGTTCTCTTGTTTCTCAAGTACCATATAACATGTCATGTGGAAGCCTAAGTTTCTTGCTATCTCATCACGTTATGGTTGGTCTTCTAATTAAATACGTCGTTCCAGTTGATGTTATTGCCATGTCAAAGTAAATATTACAGGTAAGTTGAATCAATGTTGTGAAGACGCATAACTCTTATGACATATCCATAACTTCTTTTCAGTTTATTTCCACATACCTTCCATGGTAGCTAATGCAAACAACTTATAGTTTATATGATAATAATTTAGTATCATGTTCCTGAGGTGCTCTTCGTCAAAATTATTACCTGTTTACATCCCTGTTTATCAGTTTGCACGATTTGTTTCATTCTGTTTAGCTGTGATGAAGAAATGGTTTCATTACAATTGTATGTTTATGACAGGTTCTTGAGATTTTGAGTCACGTGAACAAGAGAGTGAAGTTTCAATCTAGTATTGGCATGCCTTTTACAATGTTTTAGAAATTGTTGAATTTCCTCCCCAAAATGGCAGATAAAACGCCAAGCGACCATAGGCTAAATCGGCATATAGATGTAGCAGATTTTAGTCTGGCCGCTATAATTCACCATCTTCCACTAATATATCTGTTCTCTTGGTTTATTCAAGAATATAATTGGTTGTTAGTTTGCTTTTCTAGAAAGTGGCTTTTGTAATCTTGTAGTTAGTTATAAGAAATAAGACAGATTTATGTTTTTTTAATAAAAATAATTCTCTGTAACTACTCTTCTAAATGATTTTGAACAGTTGTTCGGTTTTGGTGTTTCCAATAACTAATTTTGATCTGGCAGATTGGAATAGGGCTTATGGTTTGCCAGCAATTTGGGGGAATCAATGGAGTTTGCTTTTATACTAACATTATTTTTTATCTAGCAGGTTCTTACTCATGTAATTGTAACTTTTCGTCCAAATTCTGACAATATTACATTGAAATCCTGTTTTAAAACATAAATGAACTTCATGAAGCACTCAAATAATTTTTTTTTTTGTTTTGATGTATTTTATCATCGGATTTCCTTCTGCTACAAAAAGTATCATTTATGCGATTCTTTGGGTTCATTTTAAAACATAACTAACAATCTTAGAAAGTTCAATTTTTGTTTCTAAAACTAACGGAGTTATGTTTTTCAATTTCGGAGATTATAATACCAGGTGTTGGAGCAGCTGAATTCTATCTTAAGGTACATTTCAAGGTACACAAATTATGTATGTTATAAAATTTGTCTAATATTTCATAATCAGTATGATTTACTTCACAAAAAGATGCTACAAATTTTGTTGAATTATTACCTTTTTGCAGATATTTCCTGTGAATATTAAAGGACAAGCAGGAAGCATAGCCACATTGGTGAACTGGTTTGGTGCATGGTTATGCTCCTATACTTTCAACTTTTTCATGAGTTGGAGTTGATATGGTAAATACATTATTTTTCTTCTTTATTTCATTTAAAAGAGTAATGATAATATTATAGAACATGCATGTTTACTTTGTAATTATGATTTTCAGGTAACTTCAGTCTTTATGCTGCAATCAATGCACTAGCTATATTGTTTATAGTTTTAGTAGTTCCAAAAACCAAAGGTAAAATATAGTACAAATTTCAGAATTTTTTTCATTAAAATACTAATATATATCAAAGAAAAACCATGTTTAAGTAAATAAAAATACATTGTGAATATTCAGTATATAGTCAAAATGTATATATAAAAACTAGCATATATAGAGCCAATTTTGTGCAGCTGCTTATTCTCATAAATACAAATTTTCTTGGTTTACTTTTTTTGTATATAAAAAAGATTTATTTTTTATAAATGTTAATTATTCCAATTGATCATTATTTTTGTAATTTTTCTATCTCGGGTTAACAGTGAGCTTCTTATACTGCTATTGATGATACTTTATTCAAAGTAATGATGAAATTTGTGTAGGTTAGAGTACTGATGAGAGAAAAGTGAAAAATAGCATTAGAGACTCATCTTGGCATTTATTATTGTCATACTGATTTGCTTATATTGTGTACTTCATATTTTTTTTATAATCATTCAAATTTAAATATTAATATCTACTTTCCTTTTGATGTGATGGTAATAACCATTAAAATTGGAGCATTTCTCACGATAAGATTTTTCAAATAAAAGCTTTTATTTTATTGAATAAATGTAATAATATTTTTTAAGTTATATTCAGTAACTGCAATATTTTATCATACCTTATTCTTTTGAGTCATATTCACTAACTGCATATATTTATTATACCTTATTATTGTTGGAAATTCACCACACCCTATGGGAATTCCACTTCAATCTTGATCTCAAGATTGTACACAAACCCACTACACAATGGCAATGAAGAACAAAGAAAGAAGAAGAACAAACTAACAGCAAGAAAGGAGAGAGAGAGAAGAGAAATATTTGGAGAAAAATTTTACCCACTAACCATGGGATTTCTGTTACTATTGTATTTTCATTGCTAACCGCAACTGTGAATGCTATACAATGTTATGATTACAATGCAAGGATACTTCCTATTTATAGATATAGATTTACAAAGGCCCAAAATATCAAATCTAATCTAAACAAATCTGAATCCAATCAAATCAAATCTAACACGATTATGTCGAAACACCTTCGACGTCACTATGAATGCTTTCGACTTCAACACTATGAATTACATTTAACACACCACCTAATTCATTGTGTCTAAACTATCTACATTCATCATCGATCTTAGTCTTCTGAAGGCTTTGACCTGCACTCCCTTCGTCATGATATCTGCAATCTAATTCTCAGTTTTGCAGTGTTCCAACTTCATATTCCCTTCTGCTACCTGCTCTCGAAGATAATGGAACCTCATTTCGATGTGCTTGCTTCGACCGTGTGCTATTGGAATCTTTGCCAAGTTGATAGTTGACATGCTGTCTATCTTCATGGTAATTGCTCCATGACTCTTCCCTGTAATCTCTTCGACCAAGTTCACCATCCAAGTTGCTTGACATGCACAAAGAAAAGCAGCTATATATTCTGCTTTGCATGATGACAATGCTACTACTGGTTCCTTTCTCGAACTCCAAGCAACTGGTGCACCACTTAACATAAACACGTATCCAACTGTGGATTTTCTATCCTCAACATCACTACACCAACTAGAGTCGGTGTATCCCACTAACTTGCATTCTTTCCCTTCATCAGCTGCAGGAAACAAAATGCCATAATCGAGAGTCCCCTTCAGATACCTCAGTATCCTCTTCGTCGCTGTTAGGTGTGATACCTTTGGCTTCTGCATGAATCTACTTACCATACCCACAATGTATGCTAAGTCAGGCCTTGTGTGACAAAGGTATCTAAGTGACCCAATAAGTCTTCTATATTGGGTTGGGTCGACATCATCTTTGTCCGGATCCTTCGACAGTTGCAGTCTGGTCTCAGCTGGAGTCGAAGTTGGGTTGCAATCTTGCATCTCAAATCTCTTGAGTATTTCGCCTGCATATCTTCTTTGGTGCATCATCAAACCTCTACTAGTCTTGTAGAATTCGATGCCAAGGAAATATGAGAGATTTCCCAAGTCTGACATTTCAAACTCCTCACTCAGGCCATGTTTGAAATCTTCGATCTCCTTCTTGCAACTACCTGTTATCAAAAAATCATCGACATAGAGGCATAGTATAAGCAATTCATTATTGCTTCTCCTTACATACACCCCATGCTCAGTCGTACACTTCACAAATTCCTTCTCCCTTAAGAAGCTGTCGATTTTCTTATTCCAAGCTCTTGGAGCTTGCTTAAGTCCATACAGGGCTTTATGCAGCCTGTACACCTTTCCTTATTCACCTCGTTTCACATACCCAGCTAGTTGTGCGACATAAACTTCTTCATCTAAGGGGCCATTAAGGAACACACACTTCACGTCCATCTGACATGTGTGCCAATTGTTCACATTTTCTAGACCAACAACCAACCTGATTGTTTCGATCCTAGCAATAGGTGCAAACACTTCATCGAAGTCGATTCCTTCCTTCTGAAGAAATCCTTTCGTCACAAGTCTTTCCTTGTGTCGAATTACTTCTCCTCTAGGATTCACCTTCACCTTGTAAACCCATTTCACATCAATTTCCTTCTTGCCTTGAGGCAATTCGACAAGTGACCAGGTGTTGTTGACTTCGATGGACTCTAACTCTTCATTCATTGCTTTCACCCACTTCGAATCTTTCAATGCCTCAGTTGCATTGACTAGTCCAACATCTGCGTAGAAGGAATAATGCACCAGCTCACCCTCTTCATGACCACATCATCTGATGTAACTACACATTCTTGCAATCTTGCAGGCATGCGTCTTGTTCGTCGAGGTCTGCTTGAACCGGCTTCATCTGCAACTGGTTCCTGTCGAACTTCTCTTTCGACTTCAGTGGCTGGTTCTTCACAAGAGATTCTCACTGAATCCTTCTTGGCATTCTCTGTCCAATCCCATTCTTTAAGCTCATCTATGATCACGTCCCTGCTGATCACTACTTGCTTATTCACTGGGTCGAACAACTTGTAACCTCCAGTCGAATGATATCCTATCAAGATCATCTGATTCGACTTGTCATCAAGTTTTCTTCTCAACTGATCTGGAACATGTCTATGTGCTATAGATCCAAACACTTTCAAGTGACTGAGGCTTGGCTTGACACCAGACCAACATTCTTCTGGTGTAACTTCTTCAAGCTTCTTCGTCGGACATCTATTCAAAATATACGTTGCTGTCGAAACTGCTTCTCCCCATAATTCTTTGGGTAGATGCTTTCCATTCAACATACTTCTCACCATATCCATGATGGTTCTGTTCTTTCGTTCTGCAACTCCATTTTGCTGTGGTGTATAGGGTGACACCACCTCATGCACAATCCCTTCCTTTTCACATAATGCATCGAACTCTTTCGACACATACTCTCCACCACCATCTGTCCTCAGAATCTTTAACTTTCGACCACTCTGTCTTTCGACCATGGATTTAAATCTGGAAAATACCTCAATCACATCACTTTTCTTCTTGATGAGGTAAGTCCACAACTTTCGACTGAAATCATCTATAAACGTGACAAAATATCTGTTGCCACCAATCGAATCCACCTGGATTGGACCACATACATCAGAGTATATGACTTTAAGAATTGCCTTCGACTTCCTTCCTGCATCCTTGCTGAAGCTATTCTTGTGTTGTTTCGACTGAACACGCTCTTCACAAACTTCACTTGGAATGTCGATTTCTGGTAATCCTGAAACCATATTTCTTCTCTTCAGCTCCCTGACGTCATTGAAGTTGAGATGGCCTAGTCGAAAATGCCATAAGCACTCATCTCTGCTGGCTGCCATTGCTAGACACTTGTGCTCTATCACCTTGAGTTCAATCTTGAAGGTCCTATTATGAGACATTAGAGCCTTCAAGATCAACCTACCATCTGCATCGAGAACTCTCATCATCTTGTCTTCGACAACTACCTTGTAGTTCTTCTCGACTAGCTGCCCTATACTGAGCAAATTACTCTTCATATCTGGAATGTACAACACATTGGAAATTGTTGACCTTTTGCCATCTTTCCTTATAATCAGAACATCACCAACACCTTCAGCTACTAGAGTGTTGCCATTTGCAAACTTCACCGTGTTCTTCGACGAGGGCTTCATGTTGACAAACCAATCTTTCCTCCCAGTCATGTGTGATGAGCATCCTGAGTCCAAGTACCACTGATCTTGGAATCTTTCCTCATCTTTTGTTGTGACCAACAGCAACGTCTCTTCTTCTTCATGCTTCGCCAGATTTGCATCAGTTTCTTGATTTTTCTTCTTTTCTGGACAGTTACTAACATAATGGCCATACTTCTGACAATTGAAACATTGAATGTGACTTTTGTTAGATTTTTTATTACCACCTTTTCTTCTACCTACAGCACCACCTTTTTGGTTGCCTTGGTTCCAAGGTTTCTTCTTATTCGACTGGTTTTCTCCTTTGTTGCCATTCCAGCTTCCTTTACCTTTTACTTTCCTTTTCTGACTGCGCCTGCAAAGCCATATCACTCTTCGACTTTGCTGCAGCTCTCTCAACCATCCTTTGTTCATGAGACTCAAGCGTCCCTTGAAGCTTTTCCTTCGTCAATACTGACAAGTCTTTCTACTCTTCTATGGCTACTACCACGTGGTCGAATTTTGGAGCCAATGACCTCAAGATCTTTGCAACACCTGATCTTGAGGTCAAAACCTCTCCACATACTTTGATTTGATTCACTAGCTTTGTAACTCTGGTGAAGAAATCTATAATACTTTCGTTGTCTTCCATCTGAAGCAACTCATAGGTTCTCTTGTGAGTTTGTAACCTCACCTATTTCACCTTCTCTGCTCCACCAAATGACTTTTCAAGAATCTCCCATGCTTCCTTTGCTGATTCTGGATCGTTGACTTTGTCAAAGTTATCTGGATCAACACATTGATGGATTATAAACAGCGCTTTATAATCTTTCTTCTTCAATTCTTTGTGTGCTGCCTTTTCTTGATCCGTCGTGTTCTCCCCAAGCGGTGTTACTCCATCCTTCACAAGATCCCAAAGATCCTGATAACAGAAAACCACATTGATCTGCTTGCACCAATTCTCATAATTATCTTTCTTGAGAATTGGTAGGATCGCCGAAAAATTCCCATTTGAATGATTCATAGCCATCACGATTTTCCTCCTTGAATCGCAACCGGAGCTCTAGATACCAGATGTTGGAAATTCACCACACCCTATGGGAATTCCACTTCAATCTTGATCTTAAGATTGTACACAAACCCACTACACAATCGCAATGAAGAACAAAGAAAGAAGAAAAACAAACTAACAGCAAGAAAGGAGAAAGAAGAGAAATATTTGGAGAAAAATTTTACCCACTAACCGTGGGATTTCTGTTACTATTGTATTTTCACTGCTAACCGCAACTGTGAATGCTATACAATGTTATGATTACAATGCAAGGATACTTCCTATTTATAGATATAGATTTGCAAAGGCCCAAAATTAAAAACCCAAAATATCAAATCTAATCTAAACAAATCTAAATCCAATCAAATCAAATCTAACACGATTCTGTCGAAACACCTTCGACGACACTATGAATGCTTTTGACTTCGACACTATGAATTACATTTAACAATTGTAACACCCTTCTTATAATGTCAACACATTACATAATAAATTATTAAATTCTAATTCTTTAAAATTAAATATTTTTTTAACTATTTATTTATAAATATTATATACAAATAGAATAAAAAAGAATAAAATTTGTAACATTTTCTTAGCTAAGGTTTTATAAGAACAATTTGTTCATTTTTAATTTATAAAATTATAAAAGTTAATTTTTTTTAACAATCAACTATTTTACTTAATTGATGTCAACTAAATGAAAATTTATCAATAGAAAAATACAAAATTTTAGAAAAAAAGATGTTGAACAATTGATATAATCTTTTGAAAATAAAAAAAGTTAATGCATCGGGTAAAAGTTAATTCGATAATTAACTTTGTCAAATATTTAAGGGTTAATACCCATTTTGCCCCCTGCCATATAGGCGCTTTTTGAAAAACCCCCCTGTAAAAAAAAAACTTGCAAAAAAAAACCCTAACATTTGAAAATTCTCTCAATTTTGACCTTCATCACATTCAGTCACCAAAAACCTGCCATTTTGACCCCTGCCATTTTGGCAGAGTTTTTATTTTGACCCCTGCCATTTTGGCAGCGTTTTCATTTTGACCCCTGCCATTTTGGCAGCGTTTTTATTTTGACCCCTGCCATTTTGGCATTTTTAGTGACTGGATGTGATGAAGGTCAAAACTGAGAGAATCTTCAAATGTTAGGGTTTTTTTTGCTAGTTTTTTTTTTACAGGGGGGTTTTTCAAAAAGCGCCTATATGGCAGGGGGCAAAATGGGTATTAACCCAATATTTAATAGACATGAAAAAATAACACACAATTATTACTTCTAATATATTAAAACACTACTTCAAAATACTTATTTTACTCTCAAACCAAACACGGACCTCAACGTTTTTTGCTTTCGTTCATTATATTCAATAATATTTGTTGTTAAAAAAAATTCAAAAAAACAATTTTTTTTTAAGTAACTTTTTTTATTTAGTTTAAGTTTAAAGTATTAAAATTTCTTTTACTTTTTTATTTTTGAAAATTATCTTCTCTTTTGTGTTAAATTTGATTTTTTTTATTACTTTATTTACAAGATTGTAATTGAAAAATTGTCATAAATTTTTATGAAACTAAAATAAAATTTGAAAATTTAATTGAATTATAAAATAAAAATTTAGATAAATTTATAAATTAAACAAATAATGGAATAGTTGTTAGTTGGAAAAAATATATTGTTGATTCAAATATTTTTATATACGGAAATAACTTTACTATTGTTCAATATTTATTATAAATTTTATCAAAATAAAAAATATTTATATACAAAAAAAAATACATTGTTGATTCAAATTTTTTTAATATACCGGACAAATTTACTATTTATTCAAATATTTTTATAAATATTGTCAAAATAAAAATAATATTTATATGTAGAAAAAATTACATTTTCGATCCAAATATTATTATAAATTAATGCACCGGGGAAAGTTTAATTTGACAAGTTTTTTTAATTTATTTTTTAACTATGTCGGAATAGTTCGATAATTAAATTTGTCAAATATTTAGAAGACATGAAAAAATAAGACACAATTATTACTTCAACTATATTAAAACACTACTTTTAAACACTACTTTTTTTTCTTTCATTTATTATATTCAATAATATTTATTCATAAAAAAAATTATTCAATAGATTTTAATCGTTATTATTATTAATATTATTACTAATATTCAATAGCTTTTAATTATTATTATTACCATTACATCTAATTAATTGTATTCAAAATAATAAAAAAAAAAGACAAAATAATTTTTTTAAATAACCTTTTTTATTTATTTTTAGATTAAAATAATAATATTTCATTAATTGTTTAATTTGTGAAAATAATTTTATTTGTGTTAAATTTGAGTTTTTTTCTATTATTTTATTTACAAGATTGTAATTTGAAAATTGTGATAAGTTTTTTTTTTTTTTGGAATAAGAGAAATGTATTGCCAAAAAAACAAATAAAGTACAAAGTCGATAATTCATCCAGACATCTTTATGACTAGACTCTCAACAAGTGACAGAAAAACAAATCTATTGTAGCCTATTGATGTACTTTACAATCTTCTTATGAGGTTCATATCTATGGCTCATAATTTCCTTGACCTTATTCCAATTCAGTTTTTCTTTTGGTTTATCATGGAAGATATTCTTATTCCTTGTTGTCCATATGTGATAAATGATCTCAGTAATTGTGATAAGTTTTCATGAAACTAAAATAAAATAGTTGAAGTTTTAATTGAATTATAAAAGATAAATTTAGATAAATTTATAACTTAAAGAACTAATAGTATAGTTATTTAGATGGAAAAAATAGGTGTTGATTCAAATATTTTTATATACAGGAATAACTTCACTATTGATTCAAATATTTTTATAAATTTTATCAAAATAAAAAATATTTATATACGTAAAAAAATACATTATTGATTCAAAATTTTTTATAGACGGGAACAAATTTACTCTTGATTCAGATATTTTTATAAATATTGTCAAAATAAAAATAATATTTATATACAAAAAGTAATAATATTTTTGTAAATATTTTGATTCAAATTTTTTTATTGTCAAAAAATATTAATAAATAACGATTAGAGAAATATTATTTATTCAAATAATATTAATAAATACTATTGATTCAAATATTAAATATTATTATTAGTTTATGTTTATAAATATTAATAAGAAAATATTAATAACTTATGTCAAAAAGTATTAATAAATAAATTAAATATTAATAAATATTATTGATTCAAATATTAAAAAATATTAATATTTTAACAAATAATATTTATAAGTATTGTTAAAATATAATAATATTTTGATTCAAATATTTGTTTAGACGGGAATAACTTTACTATTGATTCAAATATATTTATAAATAATGTCAAAACAAATATAATATTTATATACGGGAAAAAAATACATCGTTGATTAAAATATTTTTATATATGAGAAAAAATACTATTGTTATAAACAAGATCAACTTTACTACTGATCCAAATACTGAATAATTGAAATTTATCGACCATTGTATTATCTTTTATAACATAATTGTCTTATTTGTTAAAAAAATTTTAACGATTAATTTATCTAATACAAGTTTTAGTAGTTTTTTAATCAGATTATTATTGATATTTTTGTTTATCTTTCATCTTTTACATATATTACTATTTCAACTTAAATTTACTATTAACTTTAAGTTTTTTTTTTATTTTTAACTTTCAATTTTTATGACAGTCTGCAAACAAATGCGCGTTTAAAACTGTATCTCACCCAAAAACGTACGCCGTGCGTAGGCACGAGTTTGTTACTAGACATTCAAAAAAATTTTAATGAACATTTATTTACTCAAATAAATTACTGTCTAATATTTAAATTAATCGATCAAATTTGAGTTCTGTCTAAGTGGCAGACATGATTTCGAAACATGATTTGTTTTTATTATAAGACTACTTGAGATGATGATATTTACATTCATATATAGTTCCACTAGAATATAAAATAAGTATCATTGCAGAATTACTATTATTATGTGAGAATAGTGTGATACATCTTAGAAAAAGATATATCTATATCTTTAGCCAAAATTTCTATCAGCCTTTCAGGTGATTTTTGATCTGTCACCCTGTTGATTTTTGATCTATAATAAAGATATTTAGAATTTCTTAGGATAATTTGTTTTTTTATTATTAATTGGAGAAATTTCCCATGGCAAAACAAAATTACGGGAACAAATTTACTATTGATTCAATTTTTTATATACGGGAACAACTTTACTATTAATTCAAATTTTTTTTTACAAATAGTATCTAAACAAAATTAATATTTATATACTAGAAAAAATACATTTTTGATTAATATATATATATATATATATATATATATATATATATATATATATATATATATATATATATATATATATATAAACAAATAATATTGTTATAAATGAGATTAACCTTACTACTGATTCAAATATTAAATAATAGAAATTTATGTAATACAAGTAAAACAATAATTGACTTATTTATAAAAAAATTAAAACAATAATTTATGTAATACAAGTTTCAATACTTTTCAGTTTTAATTATAATATTTTTGATATTGTTGTTTAACTTTCATCTTCTACATTTAGTACTATTTCAACTAAAATTTATTATTATTCTTAAGTTTTTTTTCGTTTTTCAACTTTCAATTTTTAGGACAGTTTGCAAATAAATGCGCGTCCAAAGTCATAT
Organism: Lathyrus tuberosus; assembly: GCA_022829125.1. Lineage (NCBI taxonomy): Eukaryota > Viridiplantae > Streptophyta > Magnoliopsida > Fabales > Fabaceae > Lathyrus > Lathyrus tuberosus. The sequence goes on along the minus strand of JALAZF010000297.1, from coordinate 6,439,161 downwards.
CCCACACACAAACGTACCCCGTGCGTATGCACGGGTTTGTTACTAGTTATTTCAGAAAACAAACACATACACAAAATCTGTTAATAATACTAAGGAAAATCTGAGAACAATTAAATATTTTAAGTTGACAGATAAAATACGAAACATGAAAAACTCTATTTTTAAATGAACCTTATGGTCTATTGGTAAGGTATACTCAATTGCCAAAGATCAAAGCCATACAGAAACCATATTACTGAATACACACAAACAAAAATATAACCAAGAAAAATATTAAATGTATCACTCTAGAAGGATTCACAAGTCACAATATATGGTTTATTTGGATGAGAAATTGCCAACATTCCATATATCAAACTCACTTGCGCCATGCATGCCTATCCCTTTAAACTTCTGTGCACGGCACGCATAAAAGATCCTAGCAAAATGAATTTTTGAACACAGCAGAAATATAAAAAATAGTAACATGGCAAGCCTAACTTCATCAAAACATTAATATTGTTCTTTGTTTTTTTTTTAATAAGCAAGTTAGTTGTATAAAATTAGGAATCACTAGGGGGATTCAACCCATGTACAAAAAAGGAGCCTGACCAAAAAACAATCAAGGCTTACAAAAGTCTAATGGGCATCTAACCCAAGAGTAGTAGTTACAGAGATGAGAGTCTTTGTATTTTTTTCCTATCCACCACTAAGAATAATGAACTAAACAATTTGATAACATATCGAAATCCCACATATCCCCCCTAAACATTATATTATTTCTAGCCCCCCATAAAACCCAACACATGACAGTCCAGATACCCACTGCAGCCCCAATCAAGACCCCTTTTTGGAGGCAGCCATTAATCCACATCAACATATGGTTAGAAATGTCTCCCATATAGAACTCATTGATATCCATCCATTTAAATAAAAAACTCCACAGAGATACAGACTTTGGGCATTGAAAGAATAAGTGTTCCACATCTTCCTCAGATCGGAAACAGAAAGGACACCCTTTATCGTAAATACTGGAGATTATGCCTCTTTGAGACAAGTTGTCCCTAGTTGGGAGGCGATTAAGAATCATCCGCCACCCGAAAACCTGAACTTTGAAAGGCACACGAGCTCTCCAGTTTAGAGACAGCATGGCTTTGACATCCTCATGTAACATAGGAAGGTCCAAGTTTTCCTGCAAAACAGCATACATGGAAGAGACAGAAAACTGCAAATCGTCATTGTGTCCATGAGTAGTTTTCCAGTCTACAAGCAAGCAAATGAAACGAAATGAAGGAATTGTAGTTGGTGTGTATTAGTGACGACTGAGAGTTAATGTGATATTCCTAGTTTTCGTGCAATATTTCATTTACATAACAGTGTTTTAATCTATATTTCTCATTAATTTAGATAAATTTTTTCTGATATTGCTAAATAAAAGTAGTTGTTATTTAGTCTTTATATCAATTGGTTTCAGTTTCTATTAGAATTATGGCACATTCACTACTACGGAAAAAACATATAATGATGGTTACGAAACACATACAATGACGGTTTCACGTCTGTTGTTAAATAGTGTTGATTGAATGTATACTGCTTTCCACAACGGGCGTGTGACCGTGGTTATAAGCTAGGTAACGTGCTACCTATCTGTAACACCCCAAAATTTGCCTAATCTTATCTTAACCTTAACTGGATTTTGCTTCGCGTTCATTTGCATCATCATTAGGTCATAACTCTTAATCATACATCGCCTGGGTCTTCTAAGACATGGAATCAGAAGTTTCTTTGAGTCAGGGTTTCCTATTCGGCTTGAGATATTTTCATTCAAGTTCAACAGAGGGTTGAATTCTCATTGTTATCATTTCTCATCAGAAAATTCATCAAGTATCAAGTTTACTTTCTTCAAGATTTGTCATGCATCAAGAATTTAGGGTTTCATCACTCCTTTGATTCAAGTTTGTTGGCAAGATTATATTCAAATGGCTCAAGGTTAGGGTTTTCTTCTCACCATGAATAGGAGATTAGGTTTACAGCTCATTCCTCTCAGACCTTTCCACCAATTTTCAGTAAACCGTGAAATACGCATACACCTTGCCAAAACCATCAACAACCTTTCAATCTCTTCCTTCAAATCACCAACCATTCTTCACCCAACTTCATTCAAAAAACACACGTACCTCCACCATTTTTGCAGAAAAAATCTTCACCACTCTCCACTTTTCTCCAACAACGAATCACCCCTCTCCCTCTTTGACCTTCATCCATCTTCAACTCAACCTTAATCTAACCTTCTTCACTACACGACAGAAACCCATTCCAACACAAACCCTAAACAAATCATTTTCGAATCAGCAAATAGAACAGAGATGGAGACGAATAGAATAGATCTAACATTACATAAACCTAACTGATTTCAGAAAAACAAAGAAGAGTAGATGAAGACAAAGATCAAACGGGATCGAAAACCACACAAACCTGTAGCGGAATCTGAAGACGAGCGAGAACTTGAAGTCGAAGCAGAGGAAGACCGAATATTTGAAGCTCTTCGTGAATAGCGGTTGGAAGTGTTGAGGTTACGAATGACAAGTATGTTCCGACGGAGTGGCCGCTGTTCCTCTATTTCGTTTATTTTCATACCAGATCTTGTATAATGGTGTGCTTTGAACCATGTTTTGTTCTTCCTTTTGTGGATTTGACGCGCCATACTTTCTTTTGTTTATTTTTGAAAATCTAGAGATTGAGCATACCTAAGTAGTGAGGAAACTGTTGGAGGTGAATTCTGGTGTGTGCAGAAACTAGGCTTCTAGCTTCAGAGCTTTGACCCTTTTGGGTCCTGTAGATTGAGGTCTTGGGCCTATAACCCGTAGAAATTCCTTTACACGCGCTTCTTTTTAATCGTACCTCCATCTTTTTTTAGGGAGATGATGGGCTTTTGGGCTCATATGATTCTCCTTTGCCTCACCCCTCCATGATTCAGTTGTACCTTACTGTACCCTTTGTAATGTTGATTTAGATTGTTAACTTTTGTTAATTGCTAATTATATTTTGTTGATTTTTAGTTTTGATGTTAATCCTGATTTAGATCTTAATGTTGATCAATTTTATTTGGGTAATTTTAGATTTAATATAGATTTTAATTTTGAGTAAAAAACTTGGTTCTTAATTTTGTTTTTTTGATGCTAGTTGTGATCTCATTTTGGTCTTGATTATTGTTTAATTTGATTTGAGTTTTGATTAACTTTGACTTAAATTTTGAATAAAACTTTAGTTGGGTCATTGTGATTAATTAGGCTTTGTTTATTGAAATCTTGGATTATTTTGATTAATTTTTTTTATAAACATGGATTAGAATTTTCTTTATGTGTTAATTAATTTCTTGTTAAATTTTTTTTAGAATCCTTTGATTAAATCCTTGATCCTAGTTGATTTTAATTGAGCTCCTTATTGAATATTGTTTGAATTTGGGTTTAGTTTTCAATTAAATTTCACAGGGTTTTAGTTTGGTTTGGTTTCTTGTAGGATCTTTAATTGATTTTCTTGTTAAATTCCATTAGAATCTTCTTGATTAATTTTGGTTATTTTTCTTGATGATTATAGAATTGTCTTGATACTTGAGATATTTGTGTTTGCTCGATCTTTGGCATTGCATATGAATTCTCATTGGTTGATGTTGCTAAATCTCCTTTTCCATAAGTTGATTGAATGTAGGAAATGATGTTGATGTATACACTCCTGTTATATACATCTATGTGTTGAATGTTGGATATTACACTTGTTATGTTCTAGAAATAGGAGCTGTTAAATGTTGTTCTTGCTTGCTTGCTGGAATTTACTGTTGTAGTCGCAGTGAGAATCGAATATCAAGCTATTGATTAACTTGAATCACAAATCATAATTCACCACCGATCTTTAATTTATCGAAGGGAAGGGAAAATAACGATAACCCATGAGTATTCAATGCAATGCAAAGCAAAAGAGAATCTAAGGTTCGGGGGTTGGTTATACCTAGGGAAGGTGCTAGCACCCCAAGTATCTATAGTACTCTATAAGAACCTCTTATATTATTGTGTTATTTGTTAATTTTCATCTGTTTGCTAAGGGTGAAAAGAAAAGGAAGACCTAAGGTGCTATTCCTAGGTATGCTCGCCAAGACATCGCATCTCGTACCTACGTATCTTGACTAAAAGAATTAGAGCATTTGTAGTTCCCGTTACTAAGGTAAACAAAGTTTGTTGGTTGGTTTTAGGAGAAGAGTCATGTTGTCATCTTAAGGAGAATACTCAACTTAAACAACCACAAACATGTGGAAGATGGATCTTTGCTTCACATTAAGATAAGGGCTCCAACTCGGATATAGAATCGACGAGTATGCCACATACCACTCTCAAGCGGAAAAGAATTTACACATTTCTCAACTATGTCATGGGGTAGGAGAATTACATCTCAACTAGGTATGACTCATGTCTAATTCTCTCGTGGGAGAAAAGGATCAAGAAAAGAAATTAGAAGAAGAAGAGGGAAATGAAAAAGATATGCAATGCACATGACAGTATAGTCAGCTAAAAGTCCTTCCCTTGGACTCACAACAGAAGCAACCAAAACATCAAAAGAATGTAAATGATGAACATCAAAGGTCAAAGCCAAAGATAGATGGTGAATATCAATATGTGAGACAAGTAATATAACATCCAATCAACTTGTAAAGCAAGGCATCATGTCATGGATCAAGTATGCATCATAACAAGTACACATGAGAAACAAGTATGCTAAGCAGATAAGGGTAGAGAACCCTAAACAGACATCAAATGTCAAAGCAACCAAGTATGGTGGACAAAGATAAAGTGAGAACAGAGAATAGCAGTAGCTATATCACATCATGTTCAACTCATAAAAAAGATTAGAAAATGAGCAAAAGTATACAAGACATACATCACCAACACTCAAACACTTGCTAACTTATAAGTCAAACAAAACACACCTCAAATGATTAGTCATGTGGAAATAGGATTATAAACCAAGTCAGGGCAGCGACATAACCATGAATATCAACTTAAACATCCACTTATGAACACACAAGAGACACAACAAGGATTAAATCCAAAACATGCATCAAGGCTAAGCAAGCATACATCATGGTCATCCTTAGAGAAAAGTAAATGTTCAAACAAGGCACAAAGTATATATGATCAAGTAAGACATACAATAACATCAAGGTCATAATCATACTCAAATGTATCATATCACATTCAATTCCAAAACAACAAACCAAATCCACAATCATCATGCTCAAAAGAGTTAGGCAAACACCATTCAAACCACTCATAAAGGGACAAAGATGATCATGTGAAGAAAGGGAAGAAGGAAGTTCAAACTATGACCAACATATCATGAAATCAAACACTCAAAACAATTTAGTTCAAACTCATAATAATTCACAATAAACCATTAAGATCATACAAGAAAATACCTTGGGAAACTAGGTCAAGCACAAAAGGGGTAAGCTCAAAATATCACCAACTTAAGAATTTAACCAAAAATAGAAAAATAGACAAATGATAATGAAATCAAAGCTATAATCAAGCTAAGGAAGCATGTAATCACATTCAAAAGCATTTCAAAACTTAATCAACTACAAGTGATCAAAAGGTTAGCAATTAGGTCAAACATTAAGCATATTCAAACAAAAGACACAAGTTACAACTACGTGAACACATCAGATGTTTGAGCTAGGGCTCCGATCCTCTTCTCCAGCTAGACACGCTGAATCTGTCTACAAGCCCTTATAAAAATCAAAACCCAAGACATGTTTTTGAAGGAAATTTCATGGGGAGTAAGATTCTGGCCTTAGATTTTCAAAAAGGTCCCTCTAACATAGTGAAATAAGAGCACAAATTTTTGACACATAAACTGAAAAAGTGATTAAATAAGCACAACAATCGTTCAAATATTTCCTACACATGGTAGGGCTTCAGATGCAACCAATGTGGACCTATATTTGTGCCTAAAATGGGAGATTCAAAGTGAAGAAAGTTTACCTAATGAAATAACTCCGTTGGTTCTTCAAACTGCGTTGAAGCTTCAAATAAAACCTTCAAATGAACTCTTTGTGCTTCACTGAGTAAGAATCAAGTAAGAAATGGATGGAAACTTCAAGAAATTTTCAGATTCGAAGTGAGAGAAAACTTGAGGAATTTTAGTTGTTTCAAGCTTGTTATGTAGCCAATGATCTCTCTCTCCATGTCTATGGTTTGCATGGAGTTATATATGGTGGGTTAAGATGGTTTTTGGCAGCCCAGAATGTGTGTGTGAGTTGCTTTACAAACTTGCCAAAAAAACTCAAAATGTGAGTGTACACGAATTTAGATGGTTCTCCCACTACTTCAAGTCATCATTCAGTACAAAAGAGGGTGAGAAAATGAATTTGGATGGTTGGATCAAAAGGAAATGGATTTGTGAGGTATTTTGATAATTTCTCATTATGGTGTGAAAGTTTGAATATGCTTGAAAATATGAAGGAATGTTTGCTCATTTGGGGTAAAATTTGGTGTTGTCATGTGATGATGATGATATGGTACAAAAGAGAAACAAAAATGCTCAAAATTATGACTGGAAAAGCAAGAAAACCAAACCATGTCACATAACCTTGTAAGCTTGTTCACCATGCCCTAACTTGCATAATAAAACATCAAATGACATGAAAATTAAGGTCATGATGAAGGCAAGACCTTGAGGCACAAGTTTCATGTTGTAGGTAACTTGATTTAAAGCTTTGAAGTTCATGAATTTTGGCCTTGAAGTGGATAACCAAGACTAAGTCATCCAAAAAAATGGCATTGACTTAGAAATACCATAACTTGAGTTCTACACATGAGGATGACGAGTTCTTGCACTTTTTGAAAATCTTAGAGGATGAAGAAGAACTCTTTTGTTTGGAGGAAATTGAGGAAAAGCTTGGATCCATGTGAAATTTGTCTTAGAAGTTGGTTGCCTTTGGATGATTCTAAATTCTTGCAATTGTGAGGCACCAACTTGAAGACATCATAACTTGAGATGTGTAAATCTAATGGAGGAGTTCTTGTACTCAAAAGAAATCTTGGAGAATAAGGAACAATTCTCATGTTTGAAGGAAAATGAGATGGAGCTTTCATCGTGATAAAACTTGCCATGGAAGTTAGGTGCTAAAAAGGGGATTTTACACTTAGAAACCTCTAAACCCCTAATTTAGCAACCTCTTGATTCTATGATCCTCCTTAATTCTTCTTGATTAAATCTCACCATAGCACTTATAATGACTTGGAGTATATGAACCCTTGGCTTGAAAAACCCTAATCTTGATTGGGAGTAAATGAGCCTTTGAAACACTTGATGTGAGGTCATTTGGTCTTGAATATGATGAAGAGATATCTCTTGAGAACATTAGAAATTGGTGAGTTAAAAACCTCTCCAAGATTTGACTGATCAAGCTTCTAATCTCCTTAGAATGAAACCTAATCCACAGATAAACAAAAAGTAAACAACACAAAGCTAAAAAGATGGGTTAGTCATGCATAGATGATTGGCCTAAAATGATGCAAGATGATGCAAAAGGAGGTGGGATCTTAGGGTTAAAAATTAAGGTGTGACAGATGCCCCTATTTAAGTTTCTTCTATCCGGAGATATGAGGATTGAAATCATTGTCTCGACGTGATCGAAGGGACTTAAATACAAACATGCACAATTTTTGGCCCTAAGATGCCACCAAATGCATATGATATGACATGATATGAAATGAAAGACAAGAAATCTGTGGTGGAAAAGATGCCACAGAGGATAATTGTATTGGGAAAATGTTGCAACACCACTGGGGAAAGGTTGACAACTTCAAGGGGAAAATGCTACTAGCTACGACTGGGGGTGGTTTTAAATGCATGGTATCTCCAGATAGAACAAACATGTGTATTTCCAACTACCAAGGATATGGTAGCCTAATCAACAGGCAAGAAACTTGAAAGGAAGGATAACCTACTACCAACAGATGGTAGCCTAAGCAAAGGTATCCAATTGAAATAAAGGCACGTATATTACCTACTATCAAACATATGATAGCCTAAGCAAAAGGTAATAGACTTTACAGGAAAGAGTACCTACTACCAGACAAATGGTAGCTTAAACCAAAGGTACCAGACCAAAAGACGAGATGCATTACTTACTATCAAACATATGATATCCTAAGCAAAAGTAATCACTCATAAGGAAAGATGACCTAGTACCGAACAAATGGTAGCCTAAGCGAAGGTATCTGACCAAAATCAAATAGACGTATTACCTACTATCAAACAAATAATAGCCTAAGCAGAGGTAATAGCCTTGAAAAGAAGGACCACCTACTACCAACCTGTGGCAGCCTAAGCGAAGGTGTCCAAATCTGAAGGAAAGATTACCTACTACCAAACACGATAGCCTAACACAAATGTAATTGACCAAAAATATGCGGTATATTACCTAATATCAAATATATGATAGCCTAAGAAAAGGTAATAACCTAAAAGGAAATATCACCTACTACCAAACACGATAGCCTAAGCAAAGGTGTCTGACTTAGAAAGAAAGGTGTATTACCTAATATCAAACAAATGATAGCCTAAGCAAAGGTAATAAACTCGAGAGAAAATACCACCTACTATCAAACATATGATAGCCTAAGCAACAAGTGTCTGAATCAGAAGGAAAGATTACCTACTACCAAACATGGTAGCCTAAGCCAAAGGTATCTGACCAAAATAAGCTTTCATGATGAGGATATGAACCAGCTTCTTCTTTAACTAAATGATCCATTTAGAAAGGGTAATATAAACCTCCCAACGCTTCAAGGTTGTATGCCATGAACGGGTCTCAGTTTCATCCTGGGATGATGAATACTTATGGGAGAGTATCTTCATAGGGGATTGGAACTTCACTGGAGATCTATGACTTCAGCGGGAATCCATAACTTATTGGAGATTTGGAAGTTTCATCGGGGATCTTCAAAGGAGAGGCGGGTCGGATGACTTGTAAAACATGTTGTCTCAAATAAAGAGAAAGATCATTTGAATCTTCACTAAACTTCTCGAAGAGATGCCATTTGATGGAAGTAATTTGAATAGTGGACTCACTGGGAGAACATCACGGAGGAGCAATATTGTTGTAGTTTGAAATTGCATTGAAGCAAATAAAAACTTTGTATCAGGATATCTCAAATAAAGAGAAACACTTGTAAAGTCTTCAACAAACTTCTTTGAAGGATTTCTGGAGAGATGCCATTTGTGGAAGAAAAGTTGATAACTTGATAACTGGCTGGGGATAGATAAATTGTCTTGAGGAGACTGTCATTTATCATCTAAATAAGGAACCTGAGAGGCTGCCACTTGTCGTCTGAGTATAAGTTACAAGAATAAGATTTTGTCTTCCATGGTGATCTTTAAATAGATTATTTCTGGGAGACAAGGTTCAAATAAAATAAAATATCGTAAATAAAATGACAGTAAGCTTAGTAAATAAAATAAATAATTAATCCAACACATTGCACCAACCAGGGTGTCACATGCATCATAAAAATATCTTAGTAAGCTTCCTGCTCTGTAACGCGGGTTTTCAAACATTTATAATAATCGTTCCTTTGGTACTTTAACATATAAATTTGAACATCGAAGCGAAATCATAGTCACGAAATAACTTCATTTATTTCATTAAACATCAAGACCTTTTAGTCATTGTCAAAAATCATCATAAAACAATTCACCGTATAATAAAAATCATAAAATAGGTTTAACAAAACAACTCAACTTCAACTCAAGCATTCCCCACCCGATGTTACATATCAGAGCAAGACACCTCTACTATTAACGGAAACACAAATAAATAACTTCAAAGCCATCACTGATGCTTCTCCGAGCTATTCCTGAGAATCTGCACGTTACCCACGTGGAGGCAACATTCAAACAGGCAGGGTGAGTAATCACGAATCATTATAAAAGATATAAAGAGAAGATATATCAGTACATCAGCATCAATAGTTCATTTACATCGTCATAGCATCATCAAACCAAATAATCATCATCATACATCATTTAGAAAATCACATCTTCAATAACAACATTTACCAAGTATTATACCAACCCCTTCCTATCGTAATAACATATAAACATCTTCGTCATAAAATCATCCAAATCAACATTCATCACCAAAACACAACTAAGATCACAACTACAATGCAATGCAATGAGACTCACAACTCGACTCAATGCATGTGGTACCAATTCGATCCCTTTTTCATGATCATAATTCCCATCGAAATTTCCCTATAAGTCGGTCACACCCCACATGGGCACACGACATCCGTAATCGCACACTCCCCACATGGGCACACGATTACCTCAACAACAACAACGACATGATTCCGTTTCAAGGAATCCGGATAAGGCGCTCACACCCCACATGGGCACACGACTTATCATACAAATTATGCAACATGTCATGCATATAAAAAACAACATACAATACAACGTACAGTGATATTCATCTTAATCATTATACCACACCAATACTGATCACCATGCAACAATAATGCTATAACAGCTCAACAACATCATCAACAACAACTTACAACATAACAGTCAACAATAATATATTTCGGATTCTATCACATCACAACATAAACACTACAACTGTCCGACACGTAGCATATACCTGCCAAAACATGCAACCACTGCAACCCACAGCTACAACACACATTCTCACAACCGAACTCAACATTTCAACATTCAACACATCACAACATACACGGAACACAATTAACGCGTCAAATAGTTGGAATTCTGGCATTGAAAATAATTTTAACAGAAAGTAAACGAAACCAGCTCTCCAACGATTCGAACGGCGACTGAAACAGACCTACAAATCAAAAGATATGAATTTTTTAAAGTTTTAGAAAATTCTGTTCATTCCAGTGGCACGAAACACTGTTTTTGTTCGCCTAGCGAGACGCCAGCGAATTCCCCTTCATCCGGAAAAACTCCCCATTCGCCCGAAGAATATCCCTGTCGCCCAAGGCTCGCCCGACGAAGCCGAAGCGAATTTCCTACCCCATACAAATTCCAATAGCACCTACTTTTTCACCCCTCGCTCGCTTCTAGTTTCGCCCGGCTACCTCCAAGTGAGATCGCTTCGCCCGGCGAATCTCGGCGAACTGCACTTCTACTACTGCATTTTCTGCATAACTCAAACCCTAAACTCCTTACGATTTCAGTGTCATATAGCCCGAAAATGCATATCAATCACAAGCAATCATATTACAACAACCATACATCATAGCAACAACACGCACATTAAATCTCATCATTTTATATACCCCCAAATCATCAATCTCAGATAATTTGTCATATTATCATCAAATTCCGTCAAAGCCCCAAACCACGACTGCCCGCATACATCTAATTCTATAGAAAATATAATGATAAGCGATACTCCCCGTACCTTAGAAAATCGATTATGATTCCTTCTTTTCGAGTTCTTCCAAAACCCCTCTGAGCCCTAGCTTTCTTCTTCTTTTTCCTCAGAGCTTTACTCCAAAATTGATCTTACCACCAAAAATGATTCTCTCCTCCCTCTAATTCCTTTAGGACCCTTAATATGTTTTCCCAACTTTGTCCTCACTTAACTCATCCAAATTTACCAACCTGCCCTTAATGTTTCTCTTAATTATTTATAATACTAATAGTAATATATTTCACATAATTCCATATTATTATTACTAAAATAATATTAATACATCACTTACTTCTAAATACTCTCAGCACCCCTTTAACATCATAATACCCCACAACCTCGATCATCAGACCCCACATAATTCAATAAAAATTCACAAAATTAATAATATTTAAAATAGCACTATTAAACAAATATTCTACTCATTTTGGGGTGTTACACACACTCGATCTAGCGTTAACAATCTGGAGAGACTCGAAATCATGATTGTCAAGGACCAAAGTTCAATTCAGGAAATAACTGAAAGAAACTGTCAAGCAAGACTCTATCTAGTGAGGAATGAACTCAACTGGGGGTTTATCTTTATCCAAAAATGGAAAAGAAAGCTAAAGAAACCATCTTCCACGAGGGCCAAACTCAGTGGGGAATTATAAAGGATGTGCACTTTCTGCTTAAGACTGACGACTCTATTGGAGAGAGGGCAAAACCCAGTCACTTGGGGATCAACACAGCCAAAGTTAACGAACAAACAAACATCACAAAAAATGAAAAATGCGCATATGCCATGTATATCTGTATGAATGAATGTATGTCATGATATGCTTATGCTGACAAAACAAACAGGGAAAGGTAAACTGGAGATGAAATAAACATTTAGACAAGGATACTCGACCAATCTTCACAATATAGAAACAACACAGAGGATGAAGGGGAAGCCATATATGGAATCACAGTCCTGCCTCAAGGCTTCAAACTTCTATGGGGAAAAAAGAACACTCCACTTGGGGATATAACATCATGACTTCACTTAGGAGATGATCAAAATGAATCTCAGGACTATGTTGGGGATGAGAAAGGTTTGCTAGGGAAAAGTCACCTAAAGTTGGAGAAACTTCATGGCGGATAATATAAATATCCACGACGAATAGAAATAATCTGAATGATAATTGTGACTGGAGATGCCAGAGTTGAGGCCACATGGGGGATAAAATAAATATCCACTTATCACAGCTGTAGATGTCAGAGTTGAGACTCCATAAGGATGGAATAAACATCCGCTTTACTCAGGAAGATTGAAGTTTCCATTCATTCACTAAGGAGTGAAATAACATTTACCTCACTAGGGGAAAATGAAGCCAAAGAGATTCACCGAGGAGTGAAACTAGGCATTCACTTCACTGGGGAGGGTTGAAGCCAAGGAAATTCACTGGGGAATTCTCAGGTCCCCAATTGGCAATTCTTGCATCGACCATGCCATAAGTTCCTGAAGTAAAGACTCACTGGGGAATCATCACACCACTTGAGATAGAAATTCTTTGGGGACATGAGTGAAGAGAGTCATAAAGATGACGTAGTTCTGCATTTCGAAGTCTACCCTTCTTGGAAAAACTATTAATGTCCTTTTTGTGTCTATAAACCAAATTAAAACACATACGCAATTTTTTAAAAACGATTTTAAAATTGTTTCAAAAACTGCTATAAAAAGTAGAACACATTTTGCAAGATAAGAAATAAACGTTTAGATTGCCAACAAATGGAAAAAGGCTCAGTTTAATTTATTGAATGGTAGTCAGAAAATGGCGCGACTCTATGGATCATTACAAAGTTGGAAAAGGGTAAATAATGGAAAAGGTTACATCAAAACAATGACCACTATCCTCCTAAACAACTTTGAATTTCCTATGCTCTTGAGCTTCTGATGATCTGACTGATGAGTCTGATAAAAGTGATGGCTTCCGATATTCCAGTCTGATCTGATGTAGTGAACTAGCCTGATCCCTAACTTTTGCCTAGATTTCCTTTTCGGGTTTTCAATATATAGGGATGATTCTTTTCTATTTTATGTCTCTAACTTTTTCCTGGACTGCCCTTTCGGGTTTTTCAGCCCACCGAGACGCTCATTTTTGCCTAAGCCTCCCTTTCGGGTTTTCAACTTAGCGAGTTGTTCTTTTATATTTTAGGCATAGTACTTTTTGATTGCATCAGTATTCACAGGACGAGTGATATCCTCCCCATCCATAGTTGCTAACATCAAAGCGCCTCCTGAGAAGACCTTCTCAACAACATACGGACCATCATAGTTAGGAGTCCACTTGCCCCTAGAATCAGTGAGGAAAGATTGGATTTTCTTAAGCACAAGGTCAACTTCTCTGAATTCCTGAGGTCGAAACTTTTTGTCAAAAGCTTTCTTCATCCCTTGTTGGTACAACTGACCATGGCATAAAGTCGTCATCCTCTTTTCTTCGATTAAGTTCAGATGATCATACCTGCTTTGAAACCATTCAGCCTCTGAGAGTTTTGCCTCCATCAGAACCCGCATGGAAGGAATCTTAACCTCTACTAGGAGCACAACCTCCATACATAAATGAGTGAAAAGGGAGTTGCCCCAATTGATGTGTGTACTGAAGTATGATACCCATGCAAAGCAGATGGGAGCATTTCATGCCAGTCCTTATAGGTGACAACCATTTTATGAATGATCTTGTTTATGTTCTTGTTTGCCGCTTCGACAACCCCATTCATCTTCGGTCGGTATGGAGAAGAGTTATGATGTTAAATGTTGAACTCCTCATATAGCTCCTTCATCATTCTGTTGTTCAAATTTGACCCGTTATCGGTGATGATTTTACTTGGGACACCATAACGACAGATAAGTTGGTTCTTGATAAATCTAAACACTACTTTCCTGGTGACATTCGCATATGAAGTTGCTTCAACCCATTTGGTGAAGTAATCAATCGCCACCAAAATAAAGCGATTTCCATTAGAATATTTTTGCTATATCATGCCAATCATATCAATGCCCCACATGGAGAAAGACCATGGAGACGAGATAACATTAACAAGAGTTGGCGGTACATGAATCTTATTAGCGTAGATTCGGCACTTGTGGCACTTCTTAGCAAACTTGTAACAATTAGATTCCATCATTATCCAATAGTAGCCCGCTCTTAATAGTTTCTTCGCCATAGCATATCCATTGGCATGAGTGCCAAAGGATCCTTCATGAATTTCAGTCATCAACGTGTTTGCTTCGCTCTTGTCAACACATCTTAGCAAGACCATGTCAAAATTGCTTTTGTAAAGTACATCATTGCTCAGGAGAAAATTACTAGCCAATCACCTCAACGTCTTCTTATCCTTGTTGGATGCCCCATATGGGTATTTTTGTTTTCGGAGAAACAATTCAACATCATGATACTAGGGTTTACCATCATTGGCCTCCTCTATTGAAAACACATAAGCGGGCCTGTCGAGGCGCATAACATGGATCTTGGGATAGTCATTCCAATGGTTCACCACAATCATAGAAGCCAAAGTTACCAAAGCTTCTGCCATTCTATTCTCGTCACGAGGAATGTGATGGAACTCAACTCTATTGAAGAAACGAAGCAGTCTCCTTGCATAATCTCCGTATAGAAGTAAATTATCTTGACGGGTTTCCTACTCTCCTTTGATTTGGTAGATCACCAAAGCAGAATCACCATACACGTCTAAATTCTTGATTCTCAAATCAATTGCCTCTTCAAGGCCCATAATTCATGCCTCACACTAGTCTTCATTATTTGTGCATTTGAAAGTCATTCTGGAAGTAAATGGGATATGGGATCCATAAGGAGTCATAATGATTTCCCCAATTCCTTTCCCATAGGTATTGACGGCACCATCAAAAATCAAACCCCACTGAGAATCTGGCTCAGGTCCTTCATCTGGAAAATGTTCTTCACAATCCTTCAACTTTAAATACATCACGTCCTCGTCAAGGAAATCATCCTCAATAGACTGATGGTCTTCAATAGGTTGATGAGCTAGGTGATCAGCTAAGACACTTTCTTTGATCACCTTCTGAGTGTGGTATTCAATATCATATTCTGACAATAACATCTGCCATCTGGCTATTCTTCTTGTCAGAGCGGGTTTCTCAAAAGTATATTTGATTGGGTCCATCTTAGAAATCAACCAAGTGGTATGGTTTAGCATGGACTGACGCAAACGTCGCGCAGCCCAAGCGAAAGCACAACAAGTTTTCTCTAGCATTATGTATTGAGACTCACAATCAGTGAATTTCTTACTCAAATAATAGATAAAGTGCTCTTTCTTTCTCGTCTCGTCTTGCTGACCGAGTACGCACCCCATGGAATCTTCCAAAATGGTCAAATACATGATCAAAAGTCTTCCTTCAACCAGAGAAATCAGAATAAGAGGCTCAAGAAGGTACTCCTTGATACTGTCCAATGCTTTCTGACAATCATCAGTCCAAACACAACCTTGATCCTTCCTCAGGAGCTTGAAAATTGGTCCATAAGTGGCCGTCATATTCGAGATAAACCGAGAAATGTAAGTCCTAGGAAACCTCTGACCTGCTTTTCTGTAGTTGGAGCTAGCATCTCTTGTATGGCTTTAACCTTATCGGGATCCACCTCAATACCCTTCTGGCTAACAATGAAACCTAAGAGCTTCCTTGAACGAACACCAAAGGTACACTTGTTAGGATACAAACGGAGTTGATATTTCCTCAACCGCTGAAACAACTTCAACAAATACTCAACATGATCTTCCTCAGTCTTAGACTTAGCTATCATGTCATCCACATACACTTCGATCTCTTTGTGCATCATATCGTGAAAAAGGGTAGTCATGGCCCTTTGATATATTGCCCCAGCATTTTTCAGACCGAACGACATAACTCTGTAACAAAAGGTGCTGCAAGGTGTAATAAATGATGTCTTCTCCATATCTTCGGGAGCCATCCTGATTTGGTTGTAACCTGAAAAACCATCCATAAAGGAGAATACCTTGTATTTTGTAGTGCTATCTACCAACATGTCAATGTACGGTAGAGGAAATTCATTTTTCAGACTGGCTTTGTTCAAGTCTCGGTAATCAACACACATACGAACCTTGCCATCCTTCTTAGGAAAGGGCACAATATTGGCCAACCACTGTGGATATTCAGATGTAACGAGAAAACCTGCATCAATTTGCTTTTGTACCTGTTCTTTGATTTTCAGAGCCATGTCGGGACGAGTTCTCCTGAGTTTCTGCTTGACCGACGGACATTCTGGCTTCAAAGGCAAGTGGTGCTCCACTATAATAGTGTCAAGACCGAGCATATCTTGGTATGACCAAGCAAACATATCAACATACTCCTTAAGATATTCAATCAATCTCTCTTTCACATCAGACGTGAGTAAAGCTCTAATTTTCACTTCTTTACGGTCTTTGGCTGTACTCCGATTAATGACCTCTACAGGTTCCTTGTGAGGTTGAATGGCTTTATCTTCATTTTCAAGCAACTGGGAAATCTTCTCAGGAATCTCTTCTCCTTCTTCTTCGGCTTTGAACACAGGAAACTCAAAGTTTGGAGAAGGCATTGGGTCATTGTTTTTGATGGTTGGCTCGTGCAACAATTGTTTTTTCCAAAAAAAGCAGAAAAGTAAAAGTAAATAAAATGGAATCACAAAATGACAATTTTATTGATGATAGCAGTTCTTTAAACAACAACCTCAACACAAGATCACCTTTGTCTTGGGCAGAGCAAAGGGAATTATAAAAGATAAGCCCACACAACAACTCCTTCGCCTTGGGCAGAGAAAAGAGCTAAAAACACAACAAAAGATAATTACTTTGATAAATGGACAACAACAGTAATATTAACAGCACTCCAGTTCTGGGCCACCGTTCTATGCGACACGAAGTTAGGCTAATCTTCATCAGACTCGTCTTCAAGTATAGCGTTGACTTCATGTACGGGTTCCTTAAGTCTCGGTCGTGGAGAATAAAAGGGCACATATGCATCTTCTGTCTCAGAACCATATCCAGGATATTCCAAATAAGGCTCCCAATCTTGAGTAGGAATGGAATCATTTTCAGAGCTGTCTGATATGTAACCCTCAGAGTCATCTTCGAGTATAGAGTTGACTCTTGATGGATGGATGACCCCTCGGCTAAGAAAAACCTCTTCAATAGGTGGAATAGTCATGCTCCCTATAGCAGGCTTGTTGGAGTTGACACCTGAAAAACTGAGGCCCTCTTTCTTTATGTTTCCAGGAAACGATAGAATATGCCCCCACACTTCTTGGGAACCACTCTCCGCAAGATGAAATAAAAGCCCCGCTCTTCTTGGCACTACTGCTAGCAATTGAAAGAGCCTGGAACTGGGTTCCTACTTCTTCATCCGCATCAATGTACGAGAAAGAAGAGAGATGGCTCACCACCAAAGCTCTCTCTCTCTCTACAAATTGTCACCAACTTTCCTTCACTAACTAACTTCAGTTCCTGATGCAACGTAGATGTGATTGCTCCAACCTCATGTATCCATGGCCTACCTAACAAATAACTGTAGGTGGCACGAATGTCCATGACCTGGAAAGAGATTCGAAAGATATGAGACCTGATGGTCATAGAAATGAAGGTCTTTCTTGACCCATTGAAAGCCCTGACAATAACATCGCCTGGCCTCATAGGCGCTTCTTGGTATGATAATCTCGCAAGAGCCATTTTTGGCATCACATTCAATGACGATCCTGTGTCAACCAGCAAACTGGAAATGTGTAACGCCATATTGTGCTTCCTCCCCTTCTCCGGGAGTTCTTCTTCACAGAATCCGAGATTATTACACGAAGTAATGTTGCCTATGATTCCATCAAATTGGTCGATAGTCACATCATGGTCGACATAGGCTTGTTCAAGAACATTCTACAGTGCCTCTCTGTGGGCTTCAAAACTCATCAACAGTTGTAGCACAGAGATTTTGGAAGGTGTTTGCAGAAGTTGATCAACAATCTTATACTCACTTCTTTTAATCATTTTCAAAAATTCATCACATTTAGAGGAGGAATCAGCCCCATTGGACTGCCCCAAGGTAGAATCATTCATAATTGGATGTTCAACATAAATATCTTTCTTCTTCAAAAGTTTTGAAGAGAAAACACGACCTCTCCTAGTAACCCTACTGATATCAGCAATTTTAACAACTGACGGTAGGACAAGAAAAGGTACCTCTATCCCATTTTCTAGCATAGTGACATTGTATTTGTAAGGGGCTGCTTTATCAGTAGCATAAAGAGTTGGGCCAAGAATATTAATGACCAAAGGAGATGGAGAACATTTCCTACTATCACACACGATCTCAATACGTTCCAATTCTTTGAACCGAGGAAATATCACAAAGACCTCCTCATCTTCATCCTCATCAACAAGATCTCTATCATAGGCAATTATAATAGCCCTTTGATCCAACAAACTTTGAATATTGCTTCTTATGAGCCTGCATCCTCGAGGATTGACTGAACAAACATGACAGGTAGTGTAATTATAATCCTCATGATCAAATAAATCCTTTTTGGATAAACCTTCATGCATTCTTACTAGAGATTCTCGGATGTACCTGATATTTAAAACAACATACTTTCCAGGGCACCCATGCACCAATGTTCACACTGGATGACCCATGCGGTGGGAGAGGATTGACCTGTACATTTGGGTTGGACTCCTTAAAAGATAGAATTCCACTTTTAACCAATCTTTGAACATCTGCCTTCAATCCATAACAATTTTCAATGTTTTGGCCTGGCGCGCCTTGATGATATGAACAAAATTGATCAACTCTGTACCAATAGGCAAGATCCTTAGGCACTTCTGACAGAGATTTGGTCTGAATGTGTCCCTTCTGCAAAAAAGCTGGGAACAGCTCTGCATAAGACATCAAGATAAGATCAAAGTTTAGTTTTCTCTACCCCTAGTTCTGATTATTAAATGGTTGTCGAGCCTGTGGAGAAGGCTGTTGATTCTGATGATGCTGATGTTGTTGATGTTGTGGAACTTGTGGTGGGGTTTGATACTGCTGCACAAACTGTGGTTGATAGGCTAGAGTATTAATAACTGGTGACACAATTGCAATGTGTTGATGTTGTTGGTGTCTCCTTTTCGGTCGACCATGATGTACGACACTCACTTCCTGCTCTTTCTTCTTCGCAAAGCTACTTCCATGTTTGTTGGCGTTGCTAGAAGTACCAGCTTCCTTAGTCAGCCTACCTTCGCGAACTACCTCTTCTTGACACATCCCCATGTTTACCATTTCGGTAAAATCGCTGGGCGCGCTAGCCACCATTCTTTCATAGAAAAACTGACTTAATGTCTTCAGGAAAATCCTAGTCATCTCTTTTTCCTCTAGGGGTGGTGTGACCTTAGCAGCCACTTTGCGCCAGCGTTGGGCATAGTCCTTGAAATTCTCCTTATCCTTTTGAGTCATGGCCCTCAATTGATCTCTGTTAGGTGCCATATCAACATTGTACTTGTATTTTTTGATAAAGGCATCAGAAAGATCATTGAAGGTATGGATCTTCATATTATCCTGCCCCATATACCATTTAAGAGCTGCACCTGTCAGACTATCCTAGAAGTAATTAAGCGGCTGATCATTGTCTATTTGAGTTGACATTTTGCGAGCATACATGACAAGATGACTCTGAGGGCAAGAGCTACTTTTGTGCTTCTCGAAATCAGGAACCTTAAATTTGGGAGGAACCTTGACATTAGGGACTAAGCAAAGATCAGAAGCGCTCTTCCCAAATAACTCTTTCCCTCAGAGGGCTTTAATCTCTTTCTCCATTTCAAAGAACTTTTCTTGGAACTCATCCATTCTTTCATCAAACCCAACACTCTCACTTGGTGTAGTATGGAACACAGGTTCTTCCAGATGGTAAAGAACAATATTCACCATAGGTGGTGGCGCATTCATTACAGCAGTTACGACTGGAATTTCAGAAACTGGTGGACGGTAGCTAGTTGGAAAAAAATGAGAGACCATTCCCCATGAAAAACCAAGAGGCATATTGTATTGTGGTTCACTTGTTGGTGCCACTGGGATCGGCGCAGAAACAACTTCTGAGATCACAGTTCTCTAGATATGCTCTTGTGAGTTGTGTGACGGCTGATTCTGCGTAGCCGCCAATGCTTTCATCATACCACTAAGTCTCTCCAAGCTTTCTTTCAATGTCGTGACCTCTTCACAAAGTGCTATGTTCTCTTGTTCTAGTTGATCCATTCTTCTCTGATGACCTGCTCGAGTATTATACCAGTGACTCTGCTTGTCAACTGAAGGAAGAAGCAAGGGTGAGAACCTGGAATGCATAGGATGCAATGCAAATGATGTATGCAAATGCGCAATGCAAACAAATCAAGTAACTCAAGAAAGATATTTGCAAACAATATAAGATAGAGAACGCACATTTTTTAAAATAACAAAAGGGAATCTCATTTCATTGATAACAAACTTTTAAAGATTATAAAATGAATTACACCCTCAAAAGTCAAACAATGTGGATCAATACAGAATAAAGGAAAATAAATCCTATACCATCTAACGAGACTATCCTTCTTCCTTTTGTAACATCTTTGTGAGCTTCTTGATTTCCTCTTGCATCTTCGCATTTTCGGGGATCAGCTTATCCACATATAGCTTCCATGCACCTAAAGTAGGAGGAACGTCAGAACTGACAATAGGCACCAATGGTACGCTAGGGGAAAATAAATCCTCTCGCGCCTTCCTCTTTTTGGCATACTCTTCCACTTCCTTTTGCTTGTGGAGCTTATGAAGCTCTCCCATCTCATAGTTAAGGACTTGATACTTGTTCTTCCAAGCCTCTTGTTCTCTCTCTGCTTTAGCCAAATTAATCTTCAACTCTTCTTCATTACTCATAAAGATCAAAACAGGGTCTCTTGGAGCTAAAGAGATAGGCTCATGACGAGGATATCACATTTTTAGCTTGACAACTCTTTCTTGAACCCATTGGATATAAGACTCTGAAGTAGTGCAATCAGGCTTTCCCAGAACAATCATTCCCTTCCTATGCACATGACGCCAGGCGTGCACGATCTTATCCTTGAGTACTGAGTTCTCACCTTTTTTAAGGAACAATCCCTCCAAATGTATGTTGTTTGGCTTATCCTTCATAGGATAACCGAGCTGACGACGAGCCAAGGTCGGGTTATAGATTATACATCCTTTCGTACCAAGAAAAGGCACGTTGGGGAAATCACCACAATTGTCAATCATAGCCACCCCTCCAAAGACAGGATTATACCACTCAGAAAGAAGTTATTATGGAAACACGAGTAGATCCTGAGAAACTGAGAAATAAGTTTTTGACACTGGGTTTTATGTGGCCAATGTCCACATGGAAATAAGTCTTCCAAATACCATCTTCAAATTCATTATGTCTGCAATAACATCTATTATCATGTCTGTCACTTGGAAGAGTCAAAAGGGTTGTTGAAATTGCTACAAATTTCTAGAATATTCTTAAATATAATATGTATGAAAATGGTAGAAGATCCTAGAATTATAATAGTTATGAATATGGTAGAACAATCTAGAACTATAAGTATATTAAAATGATAGAAGAACCTAGAACTATCATGATACTCATCTATCATGAAAACTCTAGAAAGAACTATTGTAATGTAGAGGGTGGTGACTTGAGCCTATAAATAGGCCATTGGTATCTTGTAATTGATAATCCAAGAAATCAATGACATAGCCTTCTTCTAAACAATTTTCTAAAACTATCTTTTATCAACTATCAACTAACCAACTACCAACAGTGGCATCAGAGCTACGTTCGGTCATATATTGGGCGTGGTTATATTACCTACCTAACATTCTAAAATCCTCCAAACTACTAAAAAAATTTCCTTTGTACTATAAACCCACTCCGAATTTTTTTTCTAAACTATGGATAACACCACTCAATCATCATCTATATCTGTCCCTATTTTCAATGGTGAAAATTATGATTTTCGACGTGTTAAAATGGAAACATTTTTTTCATCTCAAGATTTATGGGACATAGTAGAAAAAGGCTTCATCGTTCCCGCGGATACTTCGGCTCTTAATGCAACTCAAGAAAAAGAGTTGAAGCAAAACAAACAGAAAAATTCAAAGGCGTTGTTGACCTTGCAACAAGCGGTGACTGATGCAATTTTTCCAAGAATTATGGGAGCTAAGACTACCAAAGAAGCATGGAACACGTTGCAGGAGGAGTTTCAAGGAAGCGATAAGGTACGTGCCATTAAACTTCAATCTCTAAGAAGAGATTTTGAACTATTGAAGATGAAGGAGTCTGAGACAGTTAAAGATTACTATTCTAAAGTTAAAGAAATAGTTAATCAAATGAGAGCTTTTGGGGAAGAAATTCTTGACAAGAAAATCGTTGAAAAATTTCTAATTACTATGCCCCCAAAGTTTGACCCAATCGTGACAACGATTGAAGAAACCAAAGATCTGTCTACTCTATCAGTGACAGAACTTGTGGGCTCTCTTGAAGCATATGAGCAAAGATTCTATAGGCATAAAGAAGATACACTAGAAAATGCCTTCCAGTCAAAGCTAAAATTTCAGCCCCAAAATAAAGAAAGTGGAGGAAAGAAAAATTATGGAGAAACTTCCAGAAGAAGAGAAGTTTCTAGAAATTTCCTTAAGAACAAGCTAGATAAAAATTCTCCATGCAATATATGCAAAAGACTAGGCCACGCAGAGAAAAATTGTTGGTACCGTAATATGCCACAATGCAACCATTGCAAAAAGTTCGGGCACGTAGAGAAAAATTGTCGCAACAAAAATAGGCATCAAGCTAATATCGCAGAGGAGCATGATCAAGAACAATGTATGTTCTATGCCACTCAAGAACCAATCAAAGAAAAAGGTGGAAGTTGGTATTTGGATAGTGGATGTAGCAACCACATGGCTAAGGATGAGACTATTTTCAAAAGCATTGACGAGTCTGTCAAAGTCAAAGTTCGACTGGGAAATGGAAGCGTGGTTGAATCAAAAGGCAAAGGCACTGTCATGGTGGAGACAAATAAAGGTACACGACTCATCCATGATGTTTTACTAGTTCCCAGCCTAAAAGAAAATCTTCAAAGCATTGGCCAAATGATGGAGAGAGGCTACACATTTCACTTTGAAGGAGGTGTATGCAAAATCTTAGACAACAAAAATAAAAGGTCTGAGATAGCCCAAGTGAAGATGAATAAGAGCAATAGAAGCTTCCCGCTAAATTTAAAATATGCAACTAACATTGCCATGAAGGTGCAAGTTGATGATTCATGGCTATGGCATCGAAGATTTGGCCACTTCAACACACATGCCTTGAAGTTGTTACATGAGAAGAATATGATGAGAGATCTTCCAAGCATAAAGGAGAATAATGAAGTGTGTGAAGGATGTCTCCTTTGTAAGCAACACCGATTTCCATTCTCAACAAACGGAGCATGGAGAGCGAAAGATCTATTGGAGCTGATACATACTGACGTCTGTGGACCAATGAGAACGCCATCACACGAGAACAACAGGTACTTCATACTATTCATTGATGATTTCTCTAGAATGACATGGGTCTATTTCCTAAAAGAAAAATCAGAAGTTTTTGGAGTTTTCAAAAAGTTCAAGGCCCTTGCTGAAAATCAAAGTGGAAAACGGATAAAAGTACTAAGAAGTGATCGAGGCAAAGAATACACCTCCCGCGAGTTTGACAAATTTTGTGAGGATGAAGGCATTGAGCGACAACTTACGGTCGTATATTGTCCTCAACAAAATGGTGTGTCAGAGAGAAAGAATCGCACAATTATGGAAATGGCTAGATCGATGCTCAAGGAGAAGGGACTTCCTAACACATTCTGGACTGAAGCAGTATACACTGCTGTTTACATACTCAACAGATGTCCAACTAAGGCAGTACAAGATAAGACTCCAATTGAAGCTTGGAACGAAAAGAAGCCATCAGCAAAGCACCTAAGGGTCTTTGGATCTATATGCTACATTCATATTCCAGACGTGAAGAGGCACAAGCTTGAAGACAAGACTATACGAGGTATCTTTCTAGGGTATAACACTATCTCTAAAGGCTACCGTGTCTACAACTTGCAAACAAAAAAACTCATCATCAGTCGAGATGTTGAAGTTAATGAGAATGCTTCTTGGAATTGGGATTAAGAAAAAGTGGAGAAGAACATCCTTATACCAGTTCAACTACCTCAAGAAGAAGCCGAGGAAGAAGACTCATGTGAATCTGCTTCACCTCCACCACAACAACAAGATCAAGAACTATCATCACCAGAGTCTAATCCAAGACGAGTAAGATCTTTGGTGGACATATATGAAACCTGTAACTTGGCCATTCTTGAACCTGGAAGCTTTGAAGAAGCGTCAAAGCAGGAAGTATGGGTCAAGGAAATGGAAGAAGAGATAAAGATGATCGAAAAAAACAACACATGGGAGTTAGTAAATCGTCCCCTTGAAAAAGATATCATTGGAGTTAAGTGGGTCTATAAGAAAAAGCTCAACCCTGATGGCACCATACAGAAACATAAGGCGAGACTAGTAGCTAAGGGTTACTCACAACAACCTGGGATTGACTACAATGAGACATTTGCACCAGTAGCTCGTCTTGATACCATTAGAGCTCTAATAGCTCTTGCGGCACAAAAATGATGGAGTATACATCAACTAGATGTCAAATCTGCCTTCCTCAACGGCGTACTTGAAGAAGAGATCTATGTGGAGCAGCCACAAGGATTCATGTCTGAAGGAGAAGAAAGCAAAGTGTTAAGACTAAGAAAGGCACTCTACGGTTCGAAGCAAGCACCTCGAGCATGGTATAGCAGAATCGATCAGTATTTCATGGGTCGAGGATTCAGGAGAAGCAAAAGTGAGCCTACACTTTACATCAAGTCTCAAGGTCAGCACACTCTCTTACTCTCTCTATATGTGGACGATCTTATCTACACGGGAAGTAATACTAAGATGATGATGAAGTTTAAAGAAGACATGATGAATACCTTTGAGATGACCGACCTTGGTTTGATGAGTTACTTCCTCGGTATAGAGGTAAGTCAGAGAACAGAAGGAATATTCATCTTGCAAAAGAAATACACAGAAGGCTTACTTAAGAAATTCAAGATGTATGGTTGTAAACCAGTCGCTACTCCACTCATAACAAATGAGAAACTACAGAAGAATGATGGAGCACCAGAAGCTGATGCTTCCATATACAGAAGTCTAGTTGGAAGCCTCCTATATTTGACAGCTACACGGCCAGACATAATGTATGCTACAAGTCTTTTATCAAGATTCATGCAAAGCCCAAGTCAAATACACTTTAGAGCAGGAAAAAGAATTTTGAGGTATCTACAAGGAACAAAAGAATTAGGTATATGGTACACTACCGAAACCAACTCAGGATTACTTGGCTACACCGACAGTGATTGGGCAGGTTCGGTAGATGACATGAAAAGCACCTCTGGCTATGCTTTCTCACTAGGATCAGGAATTTTCTCTTGGGCGTCGAAGAAGCAAGCTACGGTTGCACAATCTACAGCAGAAGCAGAGTATGTGGCAGCTGCTGAAGCAACGAGTCAAGCTATATGGCTTCGAAGGATACTTGAAGACATGGGAGAAAAACAGGATGGGCCTACTAAAATCAATTGCGACAACAAATCAGCAATTGCAATAGCGAAAAATCCAGTACATCACAACAGAACAAAACACATAGCAATCAAGTATCACTTTATCAGAGAAGCTGAAACAACTAAAGAGATCAAACTTGACTACTGCAGAACAAAAGATCAAATTGCAGACATATTCACGAAGGCGTTGTCGAGACCAAGATTTGAAGAGCTACGAGCTATGCTTGGAGTCACAGAAATTTGCATCAAGGAGGAGTGTTGAAATTGCTACAAATTTCTAGAATATTCTTAAATATAATATATATGAAAATGGTAGAAGATCCTAGAATTATAATAGTTATGAATATGGTAGAACAATCTAGAACTATAAGTATATTAAAATGATAGAAGAACCTAGAACTATCATGATACTCATCTATCATGAAAACTCTAGAAAGAACTAATGTAATATAGAGGGTGGTGACTTGAGACTATAAATAGGCCATTGGTATCTTGTAATTGATAATCCAAGAAATCAATGACATAGCCTTCTTCTAAACAATTTTCTAAAACTATCTTTTATCAACTATCAACTAACCAACTACCAACAAGGGTGAATATTTCTCCATTAAAAAAGGCTTACGCCATGGAGATCCTATTTCCAATCTTCTCTTTATGCTTTGCATGGAAAAACTCATGCACGTGATCCAAGATGTAGTGGACCAAGGAAACTGGGAAAGCATCAAGACAGGGCAAAATGAACCAAAGATTTCCCATCTCATGTTCGCTAGTGATGAATAAATAATGTAGCATTTCAGATTAAATGATTAATTATGAAAAATGTAGTACTGTGTTCTCTAAATATACGGATGTCAGAACACGGAAAGAGCGCTATCCCGGATTGCAGGGATCAAGGAAACAAAGAATCTAGGAAACTACTTAAGTATTCCTGTCAATGGAAAAAATCCTATGGCTAAGGATTTCCATCACAATATTGAGAATATTCATAATAAACTCTCTATGTCGAAAGCAAAAAATCACTCTATGGCGGGAAGAATTACACTTGCAAGAGTTGTGTTAGAATCTACTCCTATCTATATTATGATGTGCAATAAGGTTCCAAGAGGTAGTGTCAAAGAGATACAAAAGTTCCAAAGGCAATTTATATGGGGTGACTTGGAACACAAGAAATTGCACACCTTCAAGTGGGGAAACATTGTTAGAAATAAAAAAGAGGGGTCTTAGGTTGAGAAAACATGAGTTGATGAATAATGCATGAATAGCTAAATTTATTTAGGAATTTTATAAAAGTGATAAAGCTCTTTGATGAAAAGTTCTCAAAGGGAAATATGGTAGATAGTATACTAGGAGGGGCATAGGGAAGCGAAGAACCTCGATTCTAGCATATGAAACAACATTGTTAAAAGCATGAAGGATATGGAAAGCAACCTAGTTTGGAACATTGTCGATGGGGAGAAAGCTAATGCATGGTTCGACTAGAAAGTGATGTTAAAGGGCTATTCCAAAGTCAACATACAAGACAAGTTAAATTGGAATGTGGAAAATTTTGCAAAAAAAATAATGGGTAATGAGATTGGTTAATTCTTAAACAACATTCCCACAAAAATATCCTCAAAAAGATTGCTTCTATTCATTCCCTAAAGGAGAGCAAGGAAGTGATGATTGCAGATAGGGAGTCACTCAAAATGGAGATTTCTTTATAACTTCAACTTACCGCTTATGGCATGACATTTCTAATCACACTAAAAATAATAACTGCTGGAAAATCATTTGGAGTTTGCAGGTCCTAAAACGTGTCTATCTCTTCACTTGGATACTTATTCATGATGGCTTGAAAACAAACGAAGCTTTAGCTCGAAGATACCTAATTGACCCATATTGTCTTGATTGCAGTAGCACAAAAGTGACAATGCTTCATGCTCTTCACGACTGCCCTAATATTAGACTCATTTGGATGGAAATGGTGGACCAAAAGCATTGGAAACAGGTCTATGAAGCTGATGGTCAGGAATGGATTAAAATCAATCTGCAGCATAGCTATTTTAGTTATAAAGTGATGAGATAGCAAGAAACTTAGGCTTCCACATGACATGTAATATGGTACTGGGGAAACAAGAGGACGCATGACACTAACTACATCATGACTATTAATGTGGTGCAAATAATCACACTCTGAAAGTGAAGCATTATTAGGACCGCGTGTTTTTGTGTAAATATGCAAAAACTAGAAACATAGTGGTCAACCAATTCCACGAGGATCCTAGGTAGAAAAGATAGTAAAAATTGTAGATTATATGAGTGGTATAAATTCACGTTAGACTTTTTGTAATCGTTTAGTTCTCTTGTTGGTTGTAGATTGTTGGTTAGAGATTTCCTTAATCTCCTATTAATGAAATTGCTTATATAAAAAAAAAGAAACATAGTAGTCAAAGACTCTTAATGGAAGCCGCCCCAGAAGAACCAGATAGCTCTCAATATTGTCGAAGTAGTTGATAATGAAAACAAGGTTGCGTGTGGAGATGTCCTTCGAGAAAGAAATGGTTAATGGATAAAATGTTTTTCAAGAAAGAAAATTTAGGTTCTGTTTTGGTTGCTGAGCAATAGGGTATTTTTGAATGCCTCAAAATGCTTAATGCCAACAACGTTAATGCTAGTTATGTTGTGGTTGTTATTGCTTGTTATGTTACAGTGTACTGCTTATTTATGTTAACATTCTTATTTATGTCAACATGCTTATTTATGTTAGCATGCTCTTTTTTGTTGTGGCATGATTTACTTACTTTTTGGATTAACAATGTACTGCTGGTTGTTGTTACTCGTTATGTTACACTGTTAATGCTAGTTTATGTTTTCAAAACGTGTTAACATTCTAAAAGCTGTTTATATTTCGAAATCTGGTTCAAGAGAACTCATACTATGAGTGTGGTTGATAAATAGTTTGTTTTCCTATGGAGAAAAATACAAGAAGTATGAAGCAATTTTGGAAGATACACCGGCCTTGTATTTTTTCTTCATGGTAACACAAAATAGATCAACTTCAGATCATTCCACGAATCTTTTCAATAAAAGGTATGGTGTTGCCGTTTTGTTGATGTATGTTGTGGTTGAGTTTATTATAATGTATGTAGATTGTTTTTTACCAATCCTTCATTAAATATGCATTCATTTAAAGTGATTTAGAAAATAATAATCTGAAATTTATGTTATATTTGAAATGTAACTTAGATCATACATGTTTTCGAATTGCATCCATCTCATAATTCATCTATATCGCTCTTTAACACGTAATACTTAGATTATTACCCCACATTCTTCAAAGCAACAGTTTGTTCTCTATTAATTTATAATGCAAAACTTCAAATGTGTTGAGACATTGAATCATCTTCATCGATGTCATCTTAATAATCTTTTTCATTGATTAAATAATGATGATGAGTCAGAATTAGTTAACATATTGATGCTTTGCAAAATAAACTAGGAATGAACAGTTGCTTTGAAGAATTTGGGGAATTGAATCAAATACAACATGTTAAGAAGCAGAGATGAATTACGGTATGAATGCATCTTGAAAACAGTGGTTCGTTTAAGTTGTTTGTCAAGAATAATTTAATTTTTCAAATTATTATCTTCTACATCAATTTTAATGGGTATATGTTTAGCGAGGTGTAAGGAAAAACAAGCAATCTACATATTTTATAATAAACGCAGGGTACTTTTCACACCAATTATCTTCTATAACTGTGTGAAATGTTAATTATATTTCAAATAGATTGTTGTTGCTGCTGGATTTCGAACCCATGACCCAAACATATATCACAACGGTTGTGTAATATAATCGTTGTGATAAGTAGCATGTTACATAGCTTATAACCACGGTCACACGCCCCTTGTGGAAACCAGTATACATACAATCACACGCTATCTAACAACAGACGTGAACCTGTCATTGTATGTGTTTCGTAACCGTCATTATATGTGTTTTCCGTACTAGTGAATGTGTCATAATTCTAATAGAAACTGAAACAAATTGATATAAAGACTAAATAAAAACTACTTTTATTTAGCAATATCAAGAAAATTTATCTAAAAATTATTGAGAAATACATATTAATACAATGTTACGTAAATGAAATATAGCACGGAAACTAGGAATAACACATTAACTCTCAGTCGTCGCTAATACACACCAACTACAAGTCCTTCATTTCGTTCAATTTGCTTGCTTGTAGACTGGAAAACTACGCATGGATACAAGGAATACGACAATATCAATGTTTTGATGAAGGTAGGCTTGCATGTTACTGTTTTTTATATTTCTGCTGTGTTCAAAAATTCATTTTGCTGGGATCATTTGTACGTGCACAAAGGTTTAAAGGGATAGGCATGCATGGCGCAAGTGAGTTTGATATCTGGAATGCTGGCATTTTCTCATCCAAATAAATAAGCTTATATTGTGACTTGTGAATGATTCTAGAGTGATACATTTAAATTTTTCTTGGTTATATTTTTGTTTATGTGTATTCAGTAATATAGTTTCTTTATGGCTCTGACCTTTGGTAATTGAGTATATCTTACCAATGTATCATAAGTAAGGTATATTCAACAATAAAGTTTTTCATGCTTAGCATTTTATCTGTCAACCTAAAATATTTAATTGTTCTCAGATTCTCCTTAGTGATATTAACAGATTTTGTGTATGTGTTTGTTTTCACAAATAATCTTCACAAGTATGCAAATTAATGAAGATTAAATTAATGGAGTTTGTGTGTATGTATGTTTTCAGAAAGATTCTTCACAAGTATGCAAATGAGGATTAAATTAACTTATGTTGTGTATATATTTGTTTTCATAAATAATCTTCACAAATATGCAAATGAAGATGTTTCATCTAAAGCTTGGTATATTTGACTCACTACTAAAAATAAGACATTTGGTTAAATGATTTTACATCAGATTTCAAGATATATGATGTGAAAAATATTTGTCAAAAGATTTTACATCAGATTTCTTAACAATATGAAGTGAAAAATATCTGATTTAGAGATTTTACATCAGACATTTATTTCCACTTATTTGAAAAATAACGCGGTGGCAATTTCGTAAATAATATGAAATTTTGTTATAAAGAATTTCACATCGGGTCTGGATTTGCACCCGATGTGAAAAGTTCACTGATGAAAAAATAAAAGGTGGTAGTTTCATAAATAATATGAAGTTTTATTTTAAAGGATTTCACGCCAGTCTTGGATTTGAATCCGATGTGAAAAAATGGGACTTTACATCAGACCTCTTTGCAACCGATGTGAAAACTCCAATCTCACTAAAATTCTTGCCCAAAAACGCAACATTTCTTCTTCCTCTAATCTCTAAAAATGTGGAGGAGATTTGAAAAAAAACAAATACTGTAATCTCTCTCACTCAAAATCGTAGCATTTCGTCTTCGTTTCCCTCCGCCATTGTTTCTTCCAAACCCTTAAACCTCCACTTTGCCTCCCTCCACCTCATACCTTAAGTACTATTAACCCAACCACCGCTCATCATACTCTTCAAACCACACAACAGTTCACCTCACCACCACCTACGATCCGCCACCACAAACCACCGTAAACCGTCTCCGATTTAAAATCACAAAACCCCTTTCATTCAAATCCCCATCGTCCTTTTTCCGCTCCTACAACAATCCCTCCATTTTTTCAACCGGCAAAGTTACCACCATCCCCTTTGCGTCTACATCAACAGTTTGCCGCCTTCATCAATCCTCCTTTAGAACCGAATTCGAAACTCCCTCCGCTATTTTTCGACGAGCTGCAACAACAACTTCAACATCTTGGTTTTGCGACAATCACTACGCCAAACAAGACTTTAGACAGCGCTTTTTAGGCCTTAGACAGCGCTTAAAAGCGCTGCCTAAGCCAACGCTGGCGTAGGTAAAGACAACGCTTTTTATTTACGAAAAAGCGCTCTCTAAAGTATACATTAGAGGGCGCTTTTTCAACAAAAAGCGTTGTCTAAAGGCCCCCTTTAGACAACGCTTCTTTTAAGCGCTGTCTAAAGTATACCTATAATTTTAATTATCAATTTTTCTATACCTTTAGAGGACGCTTTTTCAATAAAAAGCGCTGTCTAAAGGCCCCCTTTAGACAGCGCTTATAAAAGTGTTGTCTAATGTATGCCTATAATTTTAGTTATGAATTTTTCTATGCCTTTAGAGGGTGCTTTTTAGGAAAAGCGCTTTCCGTTGTGAACAATAGACAGCGCTTTTTCTAGAAAGTGCTGTCTTTTCTCTACGTATAATTTTAATGATTTTTTTAAAAAATCCCATTTTAACCATTTTTTTTATGCAGAAACCTGTATAATTCAAGCCATTTCAATAAACCTGTATATTTTACATTTCAATTAAGAATTTATAGTATGGTTCATTAACCATTTCCACTAATCCCATAAATCACATAAACCACATAAACCATTTCCATTATAATTCAAGTCATTTACATTAACCATTCACAAAACTATACAATTACATTCCAAAATCACATAAATAACATAAACCATTCACAAAATTATACAATCCCATAAAATAAACCATTCACAAAACTATACATTCACATAATCCCATTATCCTATACCTTATATGACTTTTTTCCAATAAGGTATTCGCACAATTCCTCCTTAATTTCTTGCAATTTATCCTTCGTGTAATGAGAACACGCGTATTCATCAAAGTACTACATAACAAAACAAAATATGCATGATTTAGTTAAAAATAATAAATTATATGACATATCCGATAAATATTAAAATAAATCCTAAGTTATAAATCCATGCATACCGTAATAGGAATCTCTAATCGATCCATTTGAAGGATTTCTCTCATAAACCTCAAAACGAAATACTCGCAGTCTATGCCATTACGCTGACGAGGGCACTATACATAGACAAACAAATAAGAATTAATATATAGTTGTTTTGTGTTATCAAGTAGCATCACTAATAAGCAACATTGTGAAAATTAATATACCTTCTGAGCTTCATTTTCATCATGTGTCTCGTGTGTGTCGTCATGGTCACTAGCCATTTCACCTGTAAGAAAGAAAAAAATAAAAATTAAATGACAAATATAAAAATCCATAATCCATAATCCATTGAATGATATAAGCTATATATAACATGACAACTAATTAATATTATTAAATGATATAAGCTATAATTTTATAACTAGTACCTTTTTCACTAACGTCTCTTTCTTTTCTTTGTTGGAATATGTTCTACCCGTCTCTTAACAACATGGACGGTTGGATTGATCCAAATACCCTCATTATGATCATTTCTTGTATATGATTCATTCGCTATAATATTTTCATCTTGATCATTTCTAGTAAATGATTCAATATCAACATCAATATCACCTTGATCTCCAATGTTTTCATCAATTACTTTGTTAGATAAAAGCACTATAGACCATTTTGTACTTGTCGGATCAGTGACATAGAACACTTGTTTAGCTTGAGAGGCTAGAATAAAAGGCTCATCTTTGTACCTCACCCTATTAAGATCCACTTGCAAAAATCCTGACTTATCCATTCGTACGCCATTATTATTTTCAACCCACTTGCAACGAAATATAAGAATCTGAAACTTCTCATAATCAAACACCCAAATGCGCTCGATAACCCCAAAATATGACAGATTTGCAAATTTGGGGTTTAAATCTTTCACACTTGAAATGTGCATTGCTTCAGCTACCACGGTGACACCACTATTTTGCATAGTACTTTTATCATCTTGTTATTTGGTATAAAATGTGTATCCATTAATTGCGTATGCGCTATAAGAAAACACAACCAAACTTGGACCATATGCTAAACATCTCAACCTTTCTGTTATTGAAGCGGGATCTGAATATATCTTTGAATAAATATGATCCTTAAACCAAGGTATAAAACTTCGATTGTGCTCTCGTACTATCCAATTCTCATTTCTATTCGGATTTAAATCTCGGAGAACATCCTTGTGCATTTCAACATACGGCTCAACCTCATTCTCATTGTGCAGAACATACAAATGCACTTGATCCCGTTCGACCCTTGATACTGTCACAACTTCATTTCCAATTAACTTTTTTCCTTCTTTTTTTTCGACAATATGAGATTTGGGGAGTCCAATTGATTGTACATTGGACAGATATTCAGTACAAAACTCAATCGCTTCTTCAACAATGTATCGTTCGGCAATACAACCCTCTGGTCGACTTCGGTTTTTAACATACCCTTTTAATATTTTCATATAACGTTCAGCAGGGTACATCCATCTCATATAAGCTGGTCCACACAATTGTGTCTCTTTCACCAGATGAACAACTAGATGAACCATTATGTCAAAAAACGAGGGAGGAAAAATCATTTCAAGATCACACAAAGTAATTACTATTTCTTTTTGCATTGTTGGTAAGATCGCAGGATCGATCACCTTACTGCAAATTGACTTGAAGAAAAAACACAATTTAGTTATTGCGCTTCTTACTTTTTCTGGAAGAATAGAACATATACCTATTGGTAGAAAATGTTCCATTATAACATGGCAGTCATGCGGCTTTAAACTCTTTAACTTGAGGTCTTTCATAGACACAAGTCTTCTAATATCTGAAGAGTATCCTTCTGGCACTTTAACTGCACTTAGAAACTTACACAATACCTTTTTCTCTTTTCTAGATAGAGTATAAGCAACAGGTGGTAGATATGTTCGTGTTCCTTTCTTCATGGGTCCTAATTCATTTCTTATTCCCATCGCTACCAGGTCCTTTCTTGCTTTAAGGCCATCCTTAGACTTTCCTTGTATATTGAGTAACGTACCAATAACACTGTCAAATACATTTTTTTCAATATGCATAACATCGAGAAAATGTCTTACATACAACGACTTCCAATATGGCAGTTCAAAAAAAATTGACCTCTTCTTCCACCCACTCTTGACAAGTGTATGTGCAAAAGGCTTTCCAAACTGAGTACTCACATCTTTCACCTTTTCAAAAATTTGATCACTTGTCAATATAGTTGGAGCTCTACCATGTTCTGCCTCTCCATTGAATGCTTTTCTCCACCCACGATAGTGATGATTAGAATTTAAGAATCTACGATGACCGAGAAATACATTGTTCTGACCAAACTCCAATCGCGTCCAATCTGCTTTATCTTCACAAATAGGACACGCACATTGACCTTTTATGCTGTACCCTGATAGATTTCCGTATGCTGGAAAATCATTAATTGTGCCAAACAACACCGCCCTCAAGTTGAAACTTTCTTTCCTATACCCATCATAAACCTCCACACCGTTCTCCCACAAAAACTTTAAATCTTCGATTAAGGGTGCCAAGTATACGTCTATGTCATTCCCTGGTTGTCTAGGCCCAGAAATTAACATAGATAACATCATGTACTTATGCTTCATACATAGCCATGGAGGTAGGTTATAAATCATTATTATCACAGGCCAAGTGCTATGTGAGATACTCTGAAGACCGTGTGGGTTCATTCCATCAGTAGATAATGCCAAGCGAAGGTTTCTTGCTTCTTTTCCAAATTCAGGATAATCATCATCAATTTTCATCCACTGTGGTGAATCTGCCGGATGTCGCAACTTTCCATCAATAATTCTTTCATCTGCATGCCAAGTCAAGTGTCTTGAATCGGTCTCACTACGAAACATGCGTCTAAATCTCGGAATTATAGGAAAATACCATAAGATTTTTGCTGGAGACAACTTTTCCTTATATCGAGAGACACCGCATTTAGGACACTCATTTAACGATGCATACTCATTTCGAAACAAAACGCAATCGTTTGGATAGGCATGTATCTTATCATAGCTTATGCCAATAGAGCACAACAACTTTTTGGCCTCATATGTTCGATTGGGAAGAACATTATCCTCTGGAAGCATATCTTTCATAAGGGCCAATAACTCTGTGAAACTTTTACCCGACCATCCATTGCCCGCCTTTAAGTTGTACAACTTTAATACCGCAGACAATCTTGTGAATTTGGTGCAACCATTATATAACGGTTTCTCTGCATCACTTACGAACCTCTCAAACATTTTGGGACAATCCTTAAGATCTTCTTCAAGTGCTTCTGCAATCTCTTCAACTCGATCAGAATCGTATGTATCTGAGCTATTGTTGTTTGAAGCATAGGTCGTATTATCCCCCGGTTCAACATTCTCGTTAATGTTCTCACCATGCAAATTCCAACATGTATAACTTCTATCAATTCCACTCCTCATTAAATGCGATGCCAACTGAACCGCGTCAACCCGACTCCCAAAACAACAACCCAAGCAAGGACATCTCATTCGACTGGGGTCTTTGGCGTGCGCAATAGCAAACTTAACGAATTCTGATACCCCATTCTCGTACTCTTTCGACAATCGACTTGAAGACATCCATTTCTTATCCATAGTTATACTAATTAAACTAAACAAAAACAAAAATAAAAAATATTTACCTGCAGGGATGTAA
This sequence comes from Lathyrus tuberosus, assembly GCA_022829125.1. Classification (NCBI taxonomy): domain Eukaryota; kingdom Viridiplantae; phylum Streptophyta; class Magnoliopsida; order Fabales; family Fabaceae; genus Lathyrus; species Lathyrus tuberosus. The sequence goes on along the minus strand of JALAZF010000297.1, from coordinate 6,402,475 downwards.
ACAACTTTTAGACCCACACAGTGTCCAGATAGGTTAGAATTACCAAGATCCCCCTGTACACGTATCATAAAATGAAATATCATTAATTGACCAATTATGAGTCATAACTTGATAAGTGGCAACATGTAATCACAAACAAGCAACATACTTAACAACAAGCATACTTAAACAAGTAATCATCATATCACAAAGATAATCATCAAAGCAATTATTGAGCAAGATAAACATCTCATGCAAAGACAAATATTTTCTTTGACCATGCAATACAATAACTATCATAACTCCACTTTCATGTCTCTATATATCATAACTCCATCAATACAATAACTATCAATATTACAATAACTATCATACTTTCTTTAATCTAGAATATAGAAACAACAACTAATGAAAATAGAAACAACATGTTCAATATTAGTCATTCTAAACATGTTCAAAAATAAACATCTCAAAACTTTATAACTATTGTCATTACCCATATCAACACTACACACAAAATAAGTCAGAAGTATGCAACTGAATAATACACAAAATGGAAGTATGACGCAGGAACTCCGAACCACCTCAACAACACCTGTACTACGACGGTAAAATGGTAGCTAGTGACCAGAATGAAAATAGAACAAAAATTGTACGATGAAAACAAGAATGAAAACAAGAATGAAAAGCGTACCTCTTCTTCGTTTCGTCTTCTTCTTCACGAAAGAAATGGCGAATGAACAACCAAACTGACGGAAATACATGAACGACGACAATGACGAACAATGAAGGCAATGGAACGACGACAATGACGAACAACGACGGCAATGGAACGACGACAATGACGAACAACGACGGCAATGGTTTCAGTAGAGAAGAACGATAGCAAGGGTTTCAGTAGAGAAGAACGGTCGAGAGAAGAAAATGAAAAGAAATGTCTGAAAATGATTAGAAATTGTTTTATATTTTAATTCATAAATGACTTTAGACGGCGCTTTTAAAAAGCGATTTCTTAAGTGCTACCTATAACAACGCTTTTCTCAGAAAGCACTTTCTAAGGTGGGGAGACTTTGAAACCTATAGCAGCGCTTTTGCAAAAGCGCTGTCTAAAGTGATGCCTATAGCAGCGCTTTACAAAAAGCGCTTTCTAAGGTGACTTCCATTTTGGTCATTTAACGGCTCTTTTAAAAAGCGCTTTCTAAGGTTAACCTTTAGACAACACTTTTATAAAAGCGCTGTCTAAAGTAATTCCTATAGCAGCGCTTTACAAAAAGCGCTTTCTAAGGTGGCTTCTATTTTGGGAATTTAACAGCGCTTTTAAAAAGCGCTTTCTAAAGGCTGTATTTTACAGCACTTTTTTTAAGCGAAATTTTTTAAAGACTTATAGCAGCGCTTTGTCCAAAAAGCGCTGTCTTTTTTGCGCTGTCTTTGTCCAATTTTGGCGTAGTGAATCTTTTTGTATCAAGGCCGACACAACTACGCCTTCGCAAGCTTGAATCATCGTTATTTGCCGTGCACAACGACGGCAGCAACAATGATACCTCAGTTTTTCTGACTCAATACAAACACCTTGTATTTTCTGTGAATCACAACAACAGAAACAAGCACCAACAACAATAACTTGCGATTCACAAGATTCAACAACGATACAACTCCTGCATGATTTCGATTTAACAACAACAACTCTATTCTCAACAAAGACGGACTCAATTACATAGCATCACACTTCAACGACAACGACTCGATTTCACCACAATCAATTTGCGACAACACTTACATCGATTCCGCCTGCAGTAAATTTTGATTTCTAGCTTATTTTGGCATGATTAAAAGTATTCCTTATTGTTTCTTGTTCTTGATTCACTGTTGTTATACTATTGCTGATTATTCATGATTCGTGATGAATTTGCACAATGAGGTGCGCATGATGCTGTTGTAGTTTCAATATTGGTTGCCATATGTATTTGTATGTTGTTCTGAATTTCAAGCTGGTTCTGAACAGGGTTATTCATGTGTATCTCATATCATGTTTTGCCTGTTGTTCTTTTAAAAGATTCTTATTAATGATTGAAAACATTATAAGTATTTAGTTGTTGTTTCAATATTGATGGATATGTTTCTTTGCATTTGGTAGAGATACTCTGCAGGAAGTCGAACGCGCTTTGCCAGAATCTCACCCACGGTGAGTCGCCGTCAGCACGAACCACCGTGTGCACCTCCGTCGCTATCGCGCTCTCTGCGAGATCCTATAAAGTGAGAGTCTTCCTTTCATAAATTCTTTAGTTTAAACATTGAAAAGTAAAATGACTAACTTTGTGGAAATTTAGCTTTTCCTTCTCTCCCGAACTTTGAATCCCATTATATTTCTTGAAGTAAATTGGGTTTATAGTTACTTTAAAATTGGATTTCTGCATGACAATTTTGTCTACACTGCCATTTTTACTTCAACGCAAAAGGATTTTTTTTGTTCGAATTATTATATGCCCTCATTTATATAGGGAATACCAATTTTCTTTTTCTAGTGGTTCTGAAACAGTTGTGAAAATTGGCGAATGAACATATGGAGAAGCTTTCAAGGTTAGGAATTGTGTATGCAAAATAGTTCCTTTTGATGGGGATTTTAGAGTGAATGGAGAAATCCAAAAGGTAACAGTAGCATTTATATTGAAATGCTTTTGTCCTCAAGAGCAGTTTTTCAAATAAAACTATGCTCATTCTACTTCATTCAGAATATTTGATGAAGCATGGTCATTTCTTTGTTAAACTTAATTGAAGTGCCTAGATGTTGCGGTCACGGATAAACTAATAGTATTGTTATGTTAATGAACTATGTGACTTTATGTAATTATAGAAATCAGAAGAATTATTGGAGGAGGTGCTTCTTTCCAAAACTGTGAATCAATTGAGAGGAGGTGATGGAGTTTCGAATAATAATCTATGCAGAACATTCATTGAATCCAAAGAGTGAGTGTCCGACTTAAATAATTGTAAGATCCTGATCAAGAACATTTTCCATGGGAACTGAGTTTTATTCAACTTTTTCACTAAACATAATTTTTTACTCTTCCACCTCTGAGCTTGTATTTTAGTCATTGCAGCATGGGTGATTCTAGAAATGTGATGACTAGAACATTCTGTTCCATCTTGCACAACTTAAAAATTGTTTTGCTCTGTGCCTTGAGCACAAATTTCTACTAATTTTTCACATAAGCACTATAGTCTCTCATCTATCCATGGTTCGTGTCTGTGACAGATTTAGGTATGCCAAGGTCTATATGATGAGATTTTGGTTCGAGCATGGGAAGACTAGGATCACAAGCATAATTCAGAGAATGATCATCCAAATGAGTTCCCAGAGAAACAGGTTTCCTGTTTTCCCGCGTTGATTATGGACTTGCATGTATTTCTAATTTAGATTTCACTTATAGTAATAAATTGTTGTGAACATAAATGACGCGCACAAGTTTTTAATATACTAGCTTCTAGACTGGAATAAGTAGCTTTTAGTTATTTCCAGCTCCCACAAATAAAAATGTTACGTGAAAAAATGGATTTGAAAGAATAGAAATGTCGATCTACTCTTTGGTTGCTCACTTCATTATGTTTGCTCACTATGCCAAAAAAGACCTTTAGCAGCGCTTTTTTTGGCCTTTAGCAGCGCTTAAAAGCGCTGCCAAAGGTGGCGCTGCTGTAGGTAAAGGCAGCGCTTTTTTTCCTTTGAAAAGCGTTGTCTTAGGTCCCCCTTAGGACCTCCTTTAGCAGCGCTTTTAAAAGCGCTTTCGTAGGACCCCCTTTAGCAGCGCTTTTTCAAAGAAAAGCGCTTTCATAGGACCCCCTTTAGCAGCACTTTTACAAGCGCTGTCTTATGTATACGTTAAGACCTCCTTTAGGCAGCACTTTTTTTAAAAAGCGTTGTCTTCTATAAAAGTGCTTTTTAAAAGCATTTTTTAAAAATCAATTATTTTGGAGCGTTTTATTTGCTAAAGCGCTGTCTACTGAGTATTATTTCCATAAGTCCTCTTTTTTAATACAAACCTGTACAATAAACCTGTATAATTCAACACAAACCTTTATTTCAACACATGGCCTTGTATACCATTATGATTCAACACATAGGCCTTGTATACCATTATAATTCAACACATAGGCCTTGTATACCATTATAATTAAACACATAAACCGTAATAACCATTATATTAATTTCAACACAAACCTCAAACACCTAGATAACCATTATATATATAACTCAATACAAATCTCATACATCCAAGTAGACATCCAAAATTCTAATAACAACTTCCAAAACTAATTACACCAAACATCCTAAAGATGCACCAATTCTAAACCTTATACACCATTTCCATCACCTATACATCAACTTCCAAAACTATTCAACAATTTCCAAAACTTTACAACACCTTCCATAAACCTAACACAAAAAAAAAACAATAATATACCTCATATAATTCTCATTTCAACCATGTATTGACACCATTCCTCCTTTATTTCTTCCAATTTGTCTTTCGTGTAGGTGGCACACTTGAATTCATCAAAGTACTACATAATATAACATAATATGCATGATTTAGTTAAAAGTAATTAATTAGATGAAATATCCGATAATAAGTCTTAAAATTTAATCATAACTTATAAATCCATACCATGATTGGAATTTCTATTTGTTCCAAATGAATAATTTCTTTCATGAATCTCAATACAGAATAACCACATTCTATACCATTACGCTACCGAGGACACTACACATAGAAAAAAAGTATGCATATGTATCAGGATATGTAGTCTAACTTGTGTTATCAAGTAGCATCACTATTATAATAACAAATGTGAAAATATACCTGCACTCTTATCCACGTAATGTTCTTTGCTTTGCTCTTTGGTACTCGAGCTTGTCATTGTGATCAAAATATTTGTATGGCTCTATCATATTGTAAACGAATATTTAGAACAATCTCACATAAATAAATACACACGCGAATATTTAGAACAATCGCATCACTTACGTATCAATCATCTTCTTCATCTCCGGGTATTTTGTTTGATCACCATCTAGCGAATCCAGATAACAGACTATTTCTTTTATCGGATTAATCGCAAGCAACAACCAGTGTCCACTGTAAAATAAAACAAAAGTTTGGATGGAAATGTTATACACAATGTAAAAAAATGAAATATTATAATAAAGGAAGTTAGAATGAAAATCTAACCCATGGCCAGTATTATATGGTAAAAGATACAACTTCTATGTATCTTTGTTAGGCATAAATGCATCTACTAAGTGATCTTTGACCACATTTGCAGTTCGATCAATTAGATTTGCATTGACACGGCTAGGAGGCAAGAAAGGGAATATATCTGTCAATTGACGCGGGAGCATCAATTTTACATACAAGTACTTGAAATAAAAACATAATCAACATTCGAATATTCATTTAAATGAGTAAATAAGTTGATAAATTAATTCAATAAGATCGATGGATTACCTAATGTATGAATTCATAACACCGATGCCTAATTCAGCATGCTGAAAAATCTGATCCAAGTCTTCTTTAGCAATTGTTTCTGAATAGGCAAACCCAAAAATACCTTCTTCCATAGGTATTTCACGAATACCACCTTCCATCAAATCTGATGTGCCTACAAATGTTTCAAGGCACAACCGAAATCGAGGAATAGAAGCTTTTTTTGGCTTGGCTAATTCTGGCTTCTTGAAAACGATCCGAATATCACACTTCTCAGGTAACCCCTATAGCAAATTCACTAAGTTTGTAACTGATGGTGTATACCAAATATAACAAAGCAAACCTAGTAGGTCGCAACAATTAACAAAGTAATCATCTTCAAACTCAACAAAGAATCATTAATTCGAGCATAAATCAATCACCAAAATTATCAATTCTACATTTAAACTCAATAGCAACTTCAACCTCAACAATTAATAATTAACTTCATCAATATTCATCATCTTCATCCTTAACAATTAATAATGTAATCACTAAAAATTTTCCGTCAACAATGTCATTATCATCAATTAATTCCAAGAATTCATCATTAACATTCAATATCAACTTTCAAAATTAACATAAAATTGTGAACAAATAAGAGTATATTATGTCATATAAATGGTTAGTATAAAAGTAATACAACATGCCATATAATATGCAATCAAGCATGTCCATACCATTTCAATAGAAAGACACCAATATTGTTGCCATGTAAGAGTAATATCTAACCAATGTAAAATAGGTAACCATGTCATTTCTAATCTCATTATCGAATGCAACTTAAAAAATCCAGAGTAATTTTAGAGTCAAAATAAATTTGATGCAAACTAATATATGAAGTGAGAGTAATTTCAGAAGCCATTATCGTGTGTAATGTAAAAAACGTGCATACCTAAGAATGTGTCGCAGTCACAGCGGCGGGAGAAGGAAGCAAAAACGGCCGGAACTGTTACAGTGGTGGGAGAAGCAAGTATTCACGGCGGAGGAGCAATGACGATGGCGGAGACGACGCGAACAGTGATGGTGGAGGGAGCATCAGTTGCATAATGGAGACAATAGTGAGAGTGAAAACAGTAGAAATGATTAAGGTTAAACAGTAGAAATGATTTACTGGTGTTCTGCATTTTTATTTTTACTACATAAAGCACCTTTAGCAGCGCTTTTAGAAAGCGCTTTCGTAGGCTGCAGCTTTAGCAGCGCTTTATGGGAAAAGCGCTTTTTAAGGGGTGTAGTGAATTGGGCCTTTAGCAACACTTTCCTAAAGTGCTGCCTAAATTATGATATCCCTTAGGCCTTTAGCAGCGCTTTCCTAAAGTGTTGTCTAAGGTGTGGCTTATGCAGGACCTTTAGCAGCGCTATCCTAAAAGCGCTTTCTTAAGGGTAGCCTTAGTTTGACTTTTAGCAGCGCTTTTTAAAAGTGTTGTCTGAACTCCTCCTTTAGCAACGCTTTTTTGCACGTATTTTTTTTGTTTTTTAATAAAACTTATAGCAGCGCTTTCTTGGAAAAGCGTTGTCTTTGTAGTGCTGCTAAAGATCATTTTTGGCGTAGTGGCTGTATTAAGTGGAATGTGCATAATTTCATTATATTAACTTGTGGTCACGTTTAGTGTTACATGGTCTTCGTGCAACAACACGGCGGCAAGGATCTTGAAGGTTTTGTGCTCCTTAATTTCGAAGAGGCAAGGACTTTACTGGTTCAGGTATGTTTTACATGTTATTATGCATAACGCTTGCAACTTAATGAAGGATTATTGCACATGCTGAAAGCTTCTAGTTTAATGAGGGATTGTTAATTTCTTTACTTCCTTCATAAAATACAGGCTGCAGCTGGGCTTGCTGTGGCCGAGTCTGCCTATGAATTCGAACATTGAGATCTTCATTGGTGGGTATTCATGCAGCGAAGCGATAAATGGAATCATTATATTTGTAAGATTACTAATTTATAAATATCCAATTGTTTAGGGGAAATATACTTGTCAGTCGAAGTGACGATTCAGCAAAGTTGCAGTTCACTCTCGATGGAAAAAATTTATTAGTTGAAACCTATGGATTGATGATATCTATTATTGACTTCACGTTATCTAGAATGAACACTGGTGAGCGCTTGAATTCTCACCTTATATATGCTATTGTATCTTAAATTTGTCATTTACTATGATTAACTAATGTCCTATTTATACAGGTGACAACATACTGTACTTAGATCTTTCCTCCAATTCCGACCTATTTAAAGGCCCAAAAGGAGACAAACAGGTAAGAAAATGCTTATTTTGGGTCATAAGTATTCCGTCTGATTGAATTAATGGATCTAACTATCACATTCACATGCAGTCAGAAACATATCATAAGATGAAGTAAGTGAATGAAGATTGGTGGGAAGGAAGGTAAGATTTTTATATATTCATTTATCATAGCCAATTGTCACCTTACTTGGTAAATGATAACTTGAATATTTGATTATATAAGTTTTAGCACACTCTTGATAATTAGTCCTGGTTTATACGTTGCAATGCTCGTTATTTCTTTTTGTATTCCTCGGAAACTAAATCTCCATTTCTTTTTCAAATTCGCAGTTTTCCTAAAGCAAATATGTTATGGTTGGTTTACTTGGTAGACATACTACTCACGAAGAAAACATTTGTAAGTCTAGCCTCTATTTTCAGCGAACCACTTTCTAGTTTTTGCTTATTTTTCATATGGATATTGAATGTTATGGAATTATAATTTTCAGGTTGATATAAGTTATAACTCTACAAATCTTGCCATGCATACTATTGGCTTTATATACCACTCTGCATTACTCTTTAGCATTATATGTCTAATACATTTTTAATTCATTTTGTCAAGTTATTATTAGTATCGACGTGTTATGTGTTGATGATGTGTTTCTGTTCATGCTCTAGAATATAAATGTATATAGTTGAAGGTTTGAAGTTGTATTGTTATAATGGAAGTTAATTTGGCATTTTCAGCCTGATCCAGATGGGAGGAGGACTGAGATAACATGTGCAGCATGTGGGGGGAATTTGGGTCATGTATTCAAAGGAGAAGGGTTCAAGGTTCCAACGGATGAACGTCATTGTGTCAATAGTGTTTCTGTCAAATTCATCCCTGGAAATGTTGTTTCTTCCATATGAAATGAAGCATTAGTTTTAAAATTTGTAGTAGGTGTTAAAAGGGAAATAATGTCTTGCTTGTAGTATTTCTCGGTGGTTACAACACAGCTATGGTTGTGAGCTTGAACCACTTAGCACAGTTTGTACTGAAATTCATAAAATCCTTTTTTTTTTCTTCACACTTTTACTCTTTTATCATGGCTTTCTGTTTAATAAGGACAGAATTACTTGATTTTGTAGGATTGATAGGTCTGTGCAACAGTAAAGTGACATATAACATGGTTTTTCTCCCATGAAAAAATTACAGGGATTTCACCTCGATTCCGCTAAAAAATAGTCTAAAGTTTTAAGAAAGAGAACATACATATTACATCGGACGCGTCCAGCAACCGATGTAAAAACCTATATTTTACATCGAGCCAGAAATACAACTGATGTAACAACATACATTTTACATCAGGTCAGAAAGGCAACCGATGTTAAATGTGCATTTATTTAAAAATAAATAAAGTTAAACCCATATTTCACATCAGACGTAACAATCAACCGATGTAGTAGGCGTATTTTTCACATCGAACTATTGCCCGATGTAAAATGTCTTTGATTTACTACATTGCTTGGCTTTACATCGGACCTAGATCCGATGTAAAATGTGTTTTTCGCCTAATGTAAAAAATCTTTTCTGCACTCATGACTTAAAATAGAACATATAGATGATAGTAAACTATGTTGTCATGCCTATAAAAAAACTATGTTGTCATAATTATCATAGATTTTTCTAGTATTAATAGGTGAATTTCAAAAATGATCATGTTATTACTATTTGAATTATGCAAATCTTATTTCTTACTAGTTTTAGAAGTTTTTTAGTTTTTAATATTATTAAGGACAAAAATTTTTAAAGTATAAAAAAAAAATTGCTTTTTGATTGTGTTCTTATCCTACTAATGAATTCTAAGTTCAAATGAAAAAGAGTCTTTAATTTGTTTATTTAAATTTTAATTTCATTTAGTTAAAATTTTTTTTTTTGATAAGCAAAATTTATTAATTGGAGATTAAGGAAATCTCGAACCGAACAAACAACAACCAACAACACTACGAGACAATTACAAGAAATCATAGGGAAACTTATACCACTCGTACAAGCTACACTTCCTACTCTTAGCCCTACCTAAGATCAACCAGTTTCAAGAGGATATAATAATAGATTTTACAATATCCTCGACATTACAGAAACCATCATTGAATAATATATTATTTCTAACCCTCAAAATATTCCAACAAGTGATAAACCAAATCGAGTTGATCGTACCCGATTTACTCTGGCCTTTAAGACGCGAAAACCAAGCCTTCGCGTGGAGGCTACCATCAGATTAAAAAATTCTATCAATCTCCACCCACTCGCAAATCTTCCTCCAAACCTCCTTCGATTTAGTGCACGAGAAAAACAGGTGGGAGGTGTCCTCATTCTCTTTGAAACAAAACATGCAGACTTTATCACGAGGATTTTCAATAATCTGCCTCACAACCAAATTCAATCTCGTAGGTAATCTATCCTGGGCCATTCTCCAAGAAAAAACTTGAATTTTTAAAGGAACAGAAGTTTTCCACACTCTCTCCAACAAATCCGCAGTACTATCCTCAACCGAATTCAGTCCCTCGCAAGAACTAATGAAGTAGTAGTATGAACTTACCGAAAAACCGGTCCCTCTATCAAGACTCCACTCCCACACATCCTTAACATTCTGTTGCATCTGAACAACATCAAGCAAGTTATTAAGATCCCTGAAATCCAGATCTAATTGATCTTCCTCTAACTCCAAATTTTCGCGCAACTTCCACCGCCACTCCCTCTTCCCACGCGCCCATATCTTTGACAAAGGTGGACTTATTTCTGCACGCATGAAACAGCCTCGGGAAGCTACGTTTCAGGCTAGAGCTCCCAAGCCATATAGAGTACCAGAATGCAGTTCCAGCCCCATCACCAGCGAAATAAACCAGGAGGTCGCTGAACCTGTCATAAAAGTTTGAAACATCAGTAGAAAAAATATCTTTAATCCATAAGGAATCATTATTTAAATTTCCATCTTCATCAAAATTCTGAACTTTCAAACTGAGATTTCCGTATCTCGCAACTAACATAGGCCTCCAAATCTTGTTGCCATCACAGGAAAATCTCCATAACCATTTAGCAAGGAGAGCCCTATTAAAACGACCTACATGTTTTATTCCGAGACCCCCGTAATCCTTTGGTTTGCAAACGAATTTCCAACCAATCCAAGAAATAAAACTTTTAGTCGAAGTTCCAACCCAAAGGAACCGTCTTTGAATGGTTATTATCTACTTCACAACTGTCTTCGGTGCCTTAAAGAAGGATAAGTGATGTAACAGAACATTAACGAGGACAAAATTGATAAGGGAAACTCTCCCTCTAATAGACATATTCCGCCCAACCCATCTTGATAACCTATTCCTCAAGCAAGACACAACAGGTTTCCAAAACAAAATGTGATGATGGTTACCTCCTACCGTTAATCCGAGGAATTTAAAAGGAAGATTTCCGGAGTTGCAATGAAGGAACTGTTCTGCTGCCACCAGAAACTCCGCCTCCATTCCCACTCCATAAATACAACTTTTTGCGAAATTTATCTTAAGGCCAGAAATTAGCTCAAATGCTCGAAGAATAGATTTGAAGGCCCAAATGTTAGAAACCGAGCCATCTCCTAAGAAAAGAGTGTCATCAGCGAACTGTAAGACACTAACCGTAGAGGAATCGAACACTTTGAATTCCGATAGCAAGTTATGGATAGTAGCGCTTCTAACCAAACTAGCCAGGCCTTCCGCAACAATGGCAAATAAGAAAGGAGAGAGGGGGTCTCCTTGTTTCAACCCCCTCGACGCCTTGAAATCTTTCGAAGGACTGCTGTTAATTAAAACCGACAAAAAACTGTTAAAAACTGATCCTCTAATCCATTTTAGTCAGTTTTGCCCAATTCCATCTTAATAAGCATTGCTTCCAGGTAAGACCAGTCTACACAATTGAAAGCCTTTGCGAATTCGCCTTTAAGCAACAAACACTTCTTCTTATTCCTTCTAGCAAACTCAACTACTTTGTTCGCCAAAAGAACTCCATCAAGAATTTTCCAGCCAGGAATAAACGCAGTTTGAGAAGGAGAAATAAGTTTATGGATCACCTTTCTTAATCATCGAGCAAGCATTTTGGATATTGTTTTAAGCACACTACTGATCAAGCTGATGGGCCTGAAATCGTCGAAGCTTTGAGGGTTTCCAACCTTAGGGACTAACGAAATAAAAGAGGATACAAACATCTTCGGAAGCTTTCCTGTCTTGAAGAATTCAAGTACACAATTAGTGAAATCTTGGCCAATAATATACCAACAAGATTTAATAAATTTGAAATTGAATCCGTCAACCCCCGGGCACTTGTCCCTGTCACAGGTAAAAACTGCAGCTCTCACTTCATCAGTAGAAAATTCCGCTTCCAAAGCATTTCTGTCATCACTATCAAGGCTCGCAACATAATCCAGTTTGTAACTGATATTAGGCCTGGGATTTTGCTTGAATTTGAGCTCAAAATATACCTTTACCTTATTTTTTACCACTTCCGGATCTTCCAGCAAATCACCGCCATCCTTAATAACCGATATCGAATTAGACCGGTTCCTAGCCTTCAAAGAATCGTGAAAAAACTTAGTGTTGAGGTCGCCATCCCTGGCCCATCTAACTCTATATTTCTGCAGAATCATGTTTTCTTAAAGCCAGAGGCTCTTCCAAACCTCTTCCTGAGCTCGCATTCATTCCTGCACGGCTTCTCCGTCTTGGTTGGAATCAGCCATCTCCAAGTTCAATTCAAGTTGATTCATATAATCCACATTACCTTCGATTTTTAAGTCAAGCCAACCAAAAGTGTTTATGTTCCAACTACGCAACTCCGCTTTAAGGGCTTTGAACTTATTGAGCAGAATAAAGCAGTAAGAACCATTGAAACAGTAAGATGACCAAGATTTCTTCACAAAAGAAAGGAATTCTTTGTGTTCAAACCAACAATTGAAGGATCTAAAAGGCTTAGGTCCCCAATTCGAATGATTAGTTTTCAACCAAACAGGCCTGTGATCCGAAACATCCCTATCGCCCACGATTTAGCTCTTCAAACACAAGTTAGATATAACTGAATCATCCACCAAAAATCTATCCAGTCTGCTCCTACTCTTACTGTTAGAATTAATCCACGTAAACCTGCTTCCTACAACCGGCAAGTCAATCAAGTTCATATCTTCGATGAAGGAACTAAAATCCCTCATTTCTCCACTATTAGATCCATGACTACCTTTTCTTTCTTCCCCATTTTTAGCCGTATTGAAGTCGCCTCCATCGATCCATCCACCATTCGGGTGACGGTTCTTGACAGCTAAAGGATCACTCCATAGTCTTCTCTTATAAGCAATTCCACATAGAGAGTATACATTAATCACTACTAAAGCTTGATTCCTCCATAAGAATTGGACTCCCAAGTATCCTCTACCTCTAAAACTCGCACAAGCAGTAAGAGAGTTTTTATTCTACATTGTTAGAATACCTCCCGATCGACCTTCTGAATTCGTCACAGACCATTCCACATCCTGCCTTCTCCACAGACTGTCAATCACTTTAGGATCCATCTCCATAACTTTAGTTTCCTGAATAAGGCAAAGATCAGTGTTTCCTTGACAAAGAATCTGCGAAATTCTCCTTCTCTTAAGAGAATTACAACATCCTCTCACATTAAAGGTTACAATATTCATGGAACACGGTTAGCTACACTCCTTTTACTAGTGCTTGCTTCCTTGTCATCATTTTCTAATTTTTGAAGAAATCCTTCAAATGCTACAATATTCTCATCTCATTCTACTCCCAACTTCTTAAGGAAATTCTTCACCTTAGAAGGGACATCATCTAGAATTTTCTTGCATCTAGCATTCCCTCTGATGACATCCATTTCAGTGATCGATTCGCAACACAGCAAAGAGACATTCGAATCTGACGGAACAATTCTAGCGGATTTTCTGGATGAAGCCTTCCTGTCAACTTTAATATGAGGGCTAACGCCAGGGGTCTTAATAGCCTCATGTAGGAGAGTAGAAAAGTAAGAAGGGGAGTATGGGATTTTTGTACAATTATAAACTTCATGGAGCAGCTTTTATTTTTATTCCTTGCCCAATTAGAAGGCCCATTGGTCCCTCCTGAAGGCCCAGATATCAGGTTTGAACAGCCAAGATCCACCACCAATTTACCTTTGAATAAAGAATTGTCAACACCTTTAAATGAACTCCCTCCTAAGGCCGAATTTGACTCTACATCTTCAGCATGTGCAACAGACTTGTCCCCATCACGTTGTACTTCTTTAATCCTCAAATCTTCTAACATTAAATGCTCTTTTCTAATCCCAACAGGAGGAATGAGACTATTTACAGCCAACGTCTTTTCAATCTCATCCTCTGCCCCACCAACTCTGGTCCCACAACCAAAACTTTTACCCACATAGGATAAATTGTCTGAGCTATCCATACCTTTTCCTGACACAGGACCTTTTCGTGAATCAACCTTCTCTGCTGCAGCCGATTTAGGATTGCTAGACACCTCTCCTACCAACTCATCGAAGCTTCCCCATGCATTTTCCTCGTTTGAAGGAAAGGATGATTCGTACGATTTAGAAGAAATATCCTCATCTTCATCTTCCTTAAACCGTAGCCCATGACCACAAGAAAAATCTTCAGATACGATGATATTGAAGCTGAGTTCGTTTGCCTCAATGCTAAACTCTTCATTCAAAATTATCGGCCTATTAGTTTTAATCAACAATCTAGATTCATAAAAAATTTCCTTCCTTCTTGTCTTCTCATCGCTCTGTACAAAAGTACCAAACTTAGCTACAATAATATGAAAGTTATCCTCCCCCCAAGCAAAACAAGGCAAACCAATGCACTTGATCCAAGTTAGTCTCTCGCAGTCAACCTCCGAAGCAAGCCAAGGACGAATAACACTAAACAATCTATCCAGACAGTCTCTCGATTCCGTAACGAACTCTTCAATATCCCCTCCCGAAATGTCCTCCATTAAACACTTCGAAGCTCCTAAAGAAGTGGACTTGATATTAAAATAGCCTTCTTCATTAAGTTTCCTTTGGATATTATAGGCATTACCACCTAGCCCAACCACTCCAATCATCGACTTCTCGAATCTCTTCATACTACTCCTGTCTATCTCCAGATGAAGACGTTTCTCTCCCCCAACGACATTGGCATTCGACTTCGTATTGTCCCTTGGGATCTCAGCATTCCGACCTTGACCTTGGACTCTAACGAATCCGTTAGGATTTACATTGACAGGTTTAGACCTAAACTCCTCCGGCTGGAACCTGGGGACATTGACATATATCTTCTTCCCTTCCAAAACTATGCTGTCAAGATTAATAGCAAGTATTCGCACGTCGTGAACTTTCCTAAACTTAGCGAAACCGAACCTTTTTCCTCGCCTATCTCTTCTTGCAGAAATAAATACTTCAGATATAACTCCGTAAACTTTAAAGACCTCGAAAAGGTCTTTAGCATCCATCGACTCAGGAAACTCAGTCATGAAGAAGGAAGTCGTAGCAACACCCGGCCCAGCTCCCTTACCTTTATTTTCCTTCCATACTGAAAAACCTCCTACCTTCCTACTCCTAATCTTCTTACCGACTCTCTCTTACTCCATAAAATTATTCAATAGCAAACCTTTCACTCGAAATCTGATGAAGAGGAAAACCTTATACTCACTTGAAATCTGATGAAGAGGAAAACCTTAAACCAGTTACGAACCGTTGTGGAAGACAAAGAACAAATCTACAGTACTAGCCCAGCAAAACACTGACGAGATACCAAGGCCCCTAAACTCGAAAGCTAGGAATTTAAGCCGAAGATAAATCGAGAGATTCACTGAACCGGGAAAGAGATCGTACCTTTGTCCATGCAAACGGTCAGGATTACTCCAAAACGAAGAGGTTGAACAAGTTCTAGAGACAAGGCAAACTTTCTCTCTCTAACATAACTGATATACTTAAAGTTAGTTTTTTTTTATAGGCAAATTCAATAAAGAGAGATTAAGGAAATCTCTAACCATCATAGAATAAAAGAAAAAAAACTGGAAAATTCCACAAGAACCCAACAGGGCAGCCTACTACATAAAATCTAAAGGGTATTTGTTCCAATCATAAAAACTACAGTACTGCCTATTACTCTTACCAAACATCAACCAAGACCAAGAGGTCGCTACAATAGCGTAAAAGATCGACTCTACATTACAAACCTCATCCCTAAACAAAATATTATTCCTAAATCTCCAAATATTCCAACAAGAAATACACCAAATAGCAAATATATAATTCTCCTTACATCTACCTCTTAATCTTAATAACCAAGCCAACCCATGGGAACATCACTCGAGATCGGAAATCCGCTCGATGTCCATCCAATCACAAACCAAATTCCACACCATAACAGACCTATGGCACTTGAAAAAAAGATGAGCAGCATTTTCAATATACCTGAAGCAAAACATACAGACAGTTTCATGAGAGTTACTTACAATACCTCTCTTAACCAAGTTTGAACGAGTAGGCAGCCTATCGATAATCAATCTCCACGTACTCACTTTGACTTTCAGAGGGCAATCCGACTTCCAAACAAAATCCAAAAGCTTAATCGAATTATCATCGATCGAAACTAAATCTTCGTGAGAAGACGAACTGTGAAAAAATGACTTGACCGAGAAACCAAAGTTTCTGTCCAAAGTCCAAATCCATTTTTCAGTAACACCTTCCTGCACGTTAACAGATTCAATAATCTGCAACTAATCATTCATATTACTGTATTCCGTTTGAAAGTTAAAAGGGAACAGTTCTGAAACCTTCCATGTCCAAGCGCCATCCGACCACTCTCCTAAATCAGCGACAATGCTGACTTTGTTATTGCTCAACTGATACAGACTATTGAAAACCTCCTTTAAAGGTCTACCACCACACCAATTCGAGTGCCAAAACAGCACCCCTTTACCATTCCCTAAAACTGCTACAATATTATCATTAAAATGAAACTGAGGAATAGGATTGGTAACAGAAAAAACATCCTTCAGCCAAGTAGAGTCAGAATTCAAATTACCTAAAACACTAAAATTCTGAAGTTTACGACTTAGATTACCGTAGATACTAACAAGGATAGGCCGCCATATTTCACTACCTTCATTACTGAATTTCCACAACCTTTTAGCAAGGAGAGCTTTATTGGAAATTGCTGTTTGCAAAATTTAATATGAATCCCTTAACTTTTTTTAAAAGTATTTAGGTTTGTCTTCTGTAATCCATTTTGAATAACTTTTGCTTGTTATTTATAATATGTCAAGTGCCAACAATTCCTGTAGGTAAGTAAATTAAAAAAAAATTAATGAGTGATCGTATTCATTTTTTGGATCATATACCATTAATTTTAAAATTTTAAAATTAAAATACAGAGTTATGTTACAAATACATCTCATAATAGGATAGAGTATGAATCTACAATCTTTTATTTATTCATATTTAAGGAGTAAAATTTTAAACATCAAAGTTGCAAATTAGCATTATTTATTTGATAAAAAAGAGTTGCAAAATTTTAAACACTATAATACATGCAAAAAAAAATATAAATAAACATACATCAAAGTTGCAAATTAGCACTATTTATTTGATAAAAAAGAGTTGCAATATTTTAAAAAAGAACACTATAAAATAAAGTAGTAATATTTTATTGCATATAAACTATTGTTACACCCATAATATATAATATTTAAATGGAAACAATTTTCACCCCAATATTTTCCCTCTTTAAGTTGAAAGAGAAGTCATTCTTCTTTCAAGTCTTCCACTTTAACTTTTGCTCAATCCAGACATCAAATGCGGAATTTTTTTTTAAAATAACACATTTTTTCAAAAAAATTTCCAAAAAAACTAATTTTTCAGATTAATTACAAAAGTGACGGGGTTTGGAAGGGTAGTATAAGGGAGGCGCCATTTGGAATGGCGCCTCAGTCGGAGGCCTCAAGCCAAACCAAATGGCGCCTCAGGCCATTGATTCATGCCCTAGAAATGAGCCTGAGGTTAAGCCATATGAAATGGCGCCTCAGGCCATTTCCTATTTTTTTTTTTTTAATTTTTTTTTATGTTTAATTTATATTTTTCTAATATAATAAAAATTATATTATTTTATATGTTATGTCGTGCCTATAAATAAGGGCTCTCCCTCACTTGTTTTTGCACAACAATTGTCAGCCAAACCCTAATTGCCCCCATTCCCTCACCAATATCCCAAACTCTCCCAAACTCTCCCTTACTCAACACGATGTCTTCATCCTCAAATAGCCGGTCCTCGTCGTCAGCAGCAACGGAGGAAAAGTGGCCAGAGTTTCCACTGATGAAACGGAATGCCCTAGTTATATATTCAGCTGTCAAGCCTCCGTTGGAGATGCTACTCTAGAACACCCAGACGTTGGAGCATTTGCACAGGGAACTTCGCTGATGGCTACCAGAAGAATTTCAGGCAGGTGAAAAGATCAGGAAGATAGAGAGGCTGGTTGAGAAGTCTAGTCCAAACGGAGTCACCCGGACTTGGAGGAAAGTGGAAAATGATGCTGGTGTCCTCATGATGATGATGTTACAAGATGAAATTAAGTTGATGGTTGTAATTGCCTAGATAAGCTGCTTTTATGTGTTGTTATTGTTATTGTTATTTTATGATTTGGTAATAGGTTTCGTTAAGTTATGCTTCGTTTAGGTTTGTTATGTTGTTGTATTGAGTTATGTAGGCCATCAATGAAATGAAATTTGTTCTTATTATAAATAGACAAGATTACATAAGTAATTATGCCGCTGTGCTAGGACCTAATACATTTGGACACTTAGTGCGATTGTGGCCTGGCTGGCGGCACAAACTACACAACGTCACCATTTTTTCACCAGTATCCATCTCCGTTTGAATCCTGGCTGTCGTTATGCCACACAATTTCGCCTTCGTATGTAGGCCAGTAGTCCTCCTTTACGACTACTTGAAAGCTTTTACGGTACACATTACATAGAGT
The DNA here is from genome assembly GCA_022829125.1 of Lathyrus tuberosus. NCBI lineage: Eukaryota > Viridiplantae > Streptophyta > Magnoliopsida > Fabales > Fabaceae > Lathyrus > Lathyrus tuberosus. The sequence goes on along the minus strand of JALAZF010000297.1, from coordinate 6,383,715 downwards.
ACTGACTTGGTGAAGAACATGAAGATAGTTGGTTGGGTCCAGTCAGACCTTGGAACAGGCTGTTATGACATGGGAGCAAGGCATACGAAAAGCCTGGAACTTTCCACAGTCACACCAACTCCTATCTAGTTCCACTCGGTAAGATCCCCTAGGCAATCCTTCGTTATGATCAATAGACTCTGCAACACTGAAGTGTCCTGCAAAATGGTCGAAGACCGTGACGACGTGTGTGTTAGCCTTTGCAGCCTCGTCCTTCATGAATGCCATGGAATAGTCACTAAACAGCTGCCCAGATTGTATCACCGAAACCCACTTAGTACGTCTGGTATCAAAGAGCACAGCGAGCCTAAAATAAGTTGATCTCACAAGAGCGGTTATCGGCAGGTTCCGGATGCCTTTGAATACTGAGTTCATAGACTCAACGAGGTTTGTTGTCATATGGCCCCATCGCCGCCCATTGTCATACGCCCTTGTCCACTTCTCCCGTGGTATGTTATCAATCCAACTCAATGCTTCTGGGTTTGTTTGTCTGATCTCGTCTCGGTAGTATCTGAACGTAGGCTCTGTTAATGAATATCTCGCGTTAGTAACCAGCTGCTTTAGGCCCTTGTCTTTGAACGCCCGCAAGACATTTTGCCCAATGTGTCTAATGCAATACACGTGGGTCGATGGAGGATCCTGCCAGCCGTTATCAGGATTGTTATAAGCACTATCGATTGAGGGATGCCTATCGGAGGTCAGACATATGTCAGGTTGGGGAGCAACATATTGTCAGAGATTTTTTAAGAAAAAACTCCAACCTCCAGCAGTCTCCCCTTCAACTAGAGCGAAGGCGATAGGGAAAATGTTGCTGTTGCCATCCTGTGCCACAACCATTAGTAGCGTGCCCTTATATTTTCCGTACAACCATGTTCCATCAATTTGAATTATAGGTTTACAAAATGTAAATCCTTTGATGCATGGTTCAAAAGCCCAGAAGAGTCTGTGGAAAATGCCATTTCCACTTACACAATTCCCGTCAGGCGTGTATGCCGGCAACGTCTCTAACAAGACAACAGTACCTGGAGCATATTATTTTAGGGCTACGAGGTATCTTGGGAGTTCTTTGTAAGAGTCCTCCCAATTTCCAAAAATCCTTTCAACTGCCTTCGTCCTAGCAATCCATGCCTTCCTGTACGAGAGAGTATAGTTGTATCTTTGCACCATATGAGTTATGATGGTACTGACTTTCACAGAAGGGTTGTCGCTCACGATTGAAAGAATTTCGTTGCAGATCAGCTGAGAGCCGAGCTTGCGATGATCCTGACTTGGATTGGTTAGTATGCAAGTGTGCTCCGGACCCATTGACCCTATCTTCCAGGAATCGCTTCGCTTCCTGAAAGATGCCATTAGTCTAAAAGGGCAGGCCTCGTTGTGGCAGTAGATCTTGTATAGAGTCGGATTTGTTCGATCGACTCTATAATCTGCAGCCAAGGTCATATGTTATTGTTTAATTGCTCGAACACAATCTTCTTTTGTACGAAAATTGTCTCCCACTTTTAATACTCTATCCATATGCTTGTATGGGTCGTAAAAAATATCTGTTGATGGTTGATTGTCGCCTAGGCTCAGTGTTGTCATGTGTTGGGGTGGGCGATAAACATGACTGTCTGGCAATTGGTCTGCCTCGTCGCCGTTTATCATTTCGTCAACCACATCCTCCGCTTCTTCTTCCTCCTCGTCAACTGCATCCACCTCAGCTTGTTCGTTGTCTGAATCGTTGAAAACCTGCGATACCTCCAGTTGTTGAGACAATGGTTAATTTTGTAACGTAACATATAACTCAACCTCATTGTAACCGGAATGCTCATGGCTGAGAAACATATTACGCACATCTTCATCATCCCGTATTTTCATCTGAAAAAATTTGCACACATCATGCCCCTAAAAAAAGATAGGGTTTTTGTATATAATTTGCCCAACTGGACCGCACTGCAATTTCTTCTCTAACCAGGCTTTCAAATGATAGAAATTTGTTCTTCTATCAATTAAAAACCTACTCACTTCTGTATCCCTAAAATTGAAACCACTCATTGGACAATCAAATATCTCACCAAGGATATGTGCAGCTATCAAGTATTGTGGTCTTTGAGCCATGTTTGAAAATTTGGAAGATAAATAGTTTGCAGAATTTAACTGGTTTGAAGGTAAGTGATGATAGGATGTATAATGCATCAGTATTAATAGGCAGAAAAATATTTGATTGTCACTTGCTTCAGAAAAGCATTGCCAAAGAGCCATGTGCTGCTCTGCATGCCTACACACTATCCTTGACATGACCACACAAGACTGCATGCCTACACACTATCCTTGACAAGACCACACAACTCTGCATGGCTATACTATTGACAAGATCACACTCTGCAATGCATGCCTACACTACATGCCTACACTCTTCTCTTACTGTTGATACTCATACCTCTGCACAAAATTAAAAACAAATATTAAACATAAAAAAAAATTAAAAAAAAAAAAAAGGGAAATGGCCTGAGGCGCCATTTCATATGGCTTGACCTCAGGCCTTTTATTTCTGAATAATATTTTGCCTGAGGCGCCATTTGGTTTGGCTTGAGGCCTCCCTTATACTGCCCTTCCAAACCCAGTCACTTTTGTAATTAATCTGAAAAATTAGTTTTTTGGGAATTTTTTTTGAAAAAATATGTTATTTTAAAAAAAAATTCTCAAATGCGTATGCTTCAAACATAAAAATAACATTTTGGAGGAAGATTTATTTATTTTATTCAGTATTATTAAGTATTTATAATAATGTAATTTATTTTAAAAATGATAACTAGTAACTAGTTATTACAACAACATAGGGCACGAAAATTACATTCATCTTTAGGAAATCCGAACCTAAAACATCTTATGGCGCAACCAAAACATGGCCCATCAATGCATGTTTCTGCTATATCGTTACCAGTTGCTCCTGTTAAAAAAACTGTCAAACTCAAAATTCCCTTATATATTTTAAAAATGATGCACAAAATAGAATTTAAAAGGGCAAGTTAACAGTTTCTTACCAGAAGATAGGATTAAGGTAATGCATAAAAGTCCCATGAAAAAAAGTTTGCAAATGTGCATTGTTATTTTTTCTGAAGATTTTATCTTTGTATTCTATTATTATCTTTTGTTCTCAGTATTATGCATAGTTAACTTCAAGTTTTTAATATAGTACTCGTTTTATAAAAAATATTTTGAGAATTAAATCTTATTATTTATTATTTATAATGTAATATTTTTAAGAATATGGGTCGAAAAAAGGTATTATAATTTGGAAAACTCGTATACTACAGTATACATTTTAGACTTATCACACGTATATTATTTATCAATGCATGATATTATAGCTTCTTTTATTTTAATGGATATTACAACTACTATGACGGTGACATATATTTATTTCTTTCTTTAAATTAGAAGTAAGAGTTAAATGATATTAGACGTTTCTTTTATTCCATAACTAATAATAGATTTCCTTTTTAAGAAGTTTTGATGAAATTAGTAAATTGTTCTTTTGAAAAATAGTATTGCGAAAGATCCAAGTGGCAGTAGTGAAGAGGCTAAGATTTTTGTGGTGGAGTGTTTTTCCGATTTTGTTTGGGAGTTTGGAATGGAAAGATGTGAAGAATTTCAAAAAATGATTTTTTTAAAAATTAAAATAAAATATTTATATTTTTTGAAAAAAAGGATTTTGTATAAAATAATAAAATAGTATTTATTATTAAAATATTTTTAATTTTTGTAATATTATAACAACAAAAATTATATTTAAACTAGCATCCAGACGGGCACTCGCGTGCCCGTCTGTCCACTTTTTTAATGCGCATGAATAAAAATATAAATGACAGTTTTCATTTAAATATAATTAAAAAAATCATTATGTGAAAGTTAATAATAGGAAGTGATGTGGAAGTTAATAATAGAAGTTATGTGGAAGTTAATAATAAGAAGTTATTAAGTAAATTACAAAATAAAATAAGGGTAAAAATAGTAGGAAAAAAGGCTACACCAAAACAAAGTATTCTCTTTATATACTGTATAGATAATTTGTTTAAGTCTTCCAAAAATCTCGTTTAATACAATTTTTAGCTTTGTCAAATTATAGGGAATTTTATTTTTGAAGAGAAATAAATTCTCAAAAAACCCTTCCCAATTAAATTCTTCTATTACTTTTATTTAAACTTTTTCCTTTTTTCAAATCCCTTTCTTTCATTCTCCTTCAAACTCCCAAACAAAACAAAGAGTTTAAAAAAAATATCAAATCGATAGTAGTTTTTTGGAATGAGATTTATTTCTTTTACTATGATTTGTTTGTATTAGTGCTCTAATTCTATGGGTGTGTATGTACTTGTATTGGTTTTTATTCCTTTTCTTTTTTGGTTAGACACATTGATGGATTATGGAATAATCAGTCATATTGTATTTGAAGTTATCTGATATATAGTTTATTAGTAGCCTTTGTATATATAATTACCTAATATATATGAAGTTACCATTTCCTCATAACCCACTGGCTGCCCTCCGTGATCTAAATTGGAAATTAGTTATGGATGATAAATTTAATGTTTTTATTAAGAATATGATGTGGAATTTAGTGCTCCGTCCAACTGATGTTAATATTATTCGAACAATGTAGATTTTTACTCATACAGAAAAGTATGACAGTTCTTTTGAGAGATATAAAATTCGTCTTCACCACTACGAATAATGTTTTTAATGTTGTACGTGAAATAGACGTAATCTTGGTTACTGAGGTGACGTAACAAAGAGTGACATGAAAAGATGTCAATTAACACCTCAGTTATTTAATAACCGAGGGATAAGTTATTTGATCATGAGTTCGAACCCCAACATCTGCATTTTTATTATTTACAAACTGGATGACGTGCCCAATCTAAAATCACGATTTTATTTAATAATCGAAGTAATAGACCTATCTTATTATGTCATATTTATTTAAAAACCGAAGGGTGAATGTTTTTTATAGATTCGTTTTATGGAATCAAAACAATTATTTACAAATGCAAAGCCGACATTGGACAAACCTTATAATTTTACAACAAAACTAAATCAAATGATTAACCAACAAAAGTAATTGACAAACCTTATGCTAAGATTTGTCACCGGTCCTTAAACACCTATAATTTGAACAACAATTTAAACCAATTAGGATAATCAACAACAACATTAAATCCTTAGTAAAAGGAATAAAAAAAGAGTAAAATGAATAATTATAAATTACTAAGTGATATAAAACATTTACTTACTAGTTTTTCCACATTCCCTCTTTATGATCACGAGAATAACATGCACATCATTTGAATCATTTTCTATAAGAGGTTTTGACACATATACCTCTTAATGCAATGGAGCGTTCAGAAAGGCAGATTTCACATCTAAATGAATTAGTAGCCAATTCCTGTTAGCAGGTATCGCAATCACTAGTTTGATTGTCTCATGTCTCGCTACAGGTGCAAACACTTCAAAGTAATCTAACCCATATTTCTATATAAATCCTTTTGCTACTAACCTTGGTTTTGCGACGAGCTCTTGCAACAACAACTTCAACATCTTGGTTTTGCGACAATCTTTTCGTATCAACGCTGACACAACTACGCCTTCGCAACCTTGAATCATTGTTATCTGCCTTGCACAGCGACCGCAACAACGATGATACCTCAGCTCTTCTAACTCAATACAAACACCTTGTATTTTCGGTGAATCACAGCAACATAAACAAGCACCAACAACAACAGCTTGCGATTCACAAGATTCAACAACGATACGACTCCTGCACGATTTCGATTTAACAACAACAACAACTCTGTTCTCAACAACGGCAGACTCAATTCTGTAGCAATAATTTCGCAGCATCACACTTCAGCGACAACGACTCAATTTCACCACAATCAATTTCCGACAACACTTACATCGGTTTCGCCTGCAGTAAATTTTGATTTCTAGCTTCTTTTGGCATGATTAAAAGTATTCCTTATTGTTTCTTGTTGTTGAATTACTGTTGTTACACTATTGTTGAATATTCATGATTCGTGATGAATTTGCACAATGAGGTGCGCATGATGCTGCTGTAGTTTCAATATTGGTAGCCATATGTATTTGTATGTTGTCCTGATTTTCAAGTTGGCTCTGAACAGAGTTATTCTTGTGTATCTCATATCATGTTTTGCCTGTTGTTCTTTTAAAAGTTTCTTATTAATGATTGAAAACATTATAAGTATTTAGTTGTTATTTCAATATTGAGGGATTTGTTTCTTTGCGTTTGGTATAGATACTCTGCAGGAAGGCGAACACCCTTTGCCGGAATCGCACCCACGGTGAGTCGCCGTCAGCACGAACCACCGTGTGCACCTCCGTCGCTATCGCGCTCTCTGCGAGATCCTAAAAAGTGAGAGTCTTCCTTTCATAAATTCTTTAGTTTAAACTTTAAAAAGTAAAATAACCAACTTTGTGGAAATTTAGTTTTTCCTTCTCTCTCGAACTTTGAATCCCATTATATTTCTTGAAGGAAATTGGGTTTATAGTTACTTTAAAATTGGATTTCTGCATGAGAATTTTGTCTACACTGCCATTTTTACTTCAACCCAAAAGGATTTTTTTTGTTCGTATTATTATATGCCCTCATTTATATAGGGAATACCATTTTTCTTTTTCTAGTGGTTCTGAAACAGTTGTGAAAGTTGGCGAATGAAAATATGGAGAAGCTTTTAAGGTTGGGAATTATGTATGCAAAATAGTTCCTTTTGTGGGGATCTTAGAGTGAATGGAGAAATCCAAAAGGTAACAATATCATTTATATTGCTATGCTTTTGTCCCCCAAGAGCAGTTTTTCAAATAAAACTATGCTCATTCTACTTCATTCAGAATATTTGATGAAGCATGGTCATTTCTTTGTTAAACTTAATTGAAGTGGTTGGATGTTGCGGTCACGGATAAACTAATAGTATTGTTATGTTAATGAACTATGTGACTTTATGTAATTACATAAATCAAAAGAATTGCTAGAGGAGGTGCTTCTTTCCAAAACTATGAATCAATTGAGAGGAGGTGATGGAGTTCCGAATAATACTCTATGCATAACATTCATTGAATCCAAAGAGTGAGTGTCCGACTTAAATAATTTTAAGATCCTGATCAAGAACATTTTCCATGGGAATTGAGTTTTATTCAACTTTTCCACTAACCATAATTTTTTACTCTTCCACCTCTGAGCTTGTATTTTAGTCATTGCAGCATGGGTGATTCTAGAAATGTGATGACTAGAACATTTTGTTCCATCATGCACAACTTAAAAATTGTTTTGCTCTGTGCCTTGAGCACAAATTTCTACTAATTTTTCCCATAAGCACTATAGTCTCTCATCTATCTATGGTTCGTGTCCGTGACAGATTTAGGGTATGCCAAGGTCTAAATGATGAGATTCTGGTTCGAGCATGGGAAGAATGGGATCACAAGCATAATTCAGAGAATGATCATCCAAATGAGTTCCCAAAGTAACAGGTTTCCTGTTTTCCCGCGTTGATTATGGACTGGCATGTATTTCTAATTTAGATTTCATTTATAGTAATAAATTTGTTGTGAACATAAGTGACGGACACAAGTTTTTAATATACTAGCTTCTAGACTAGAATAAGTAGTTTTTAGTTATTTCCAACTCCCACAAATAAAAGTGTTACGTGAAAAAATGGATTTGAAATAATAGAAATATCGATCTACTCTTTGGTTACTCATTTCATTATGTTTGCTCACTATGCCAAAAAAGACGTTTAGCAGCGCTTTTTTTGGTCTTTAGCAGCGCTTAAAAGCACTGCCAAAGGTGGCGCTGTTGTAGGTAAAGGCAGCGCATTTTTTCCTTTGAAAATCGCTGTTTTAGGTCCCCCTTAGGACCCCCTTTAGCAGCACTTTTAAAATTGCTTTCGTAGGACCCCATTTAGCAGCGCATTTTCAAAGAAAAGCGCTTTCGTAGGACCGCCTTTAGCAGCTCACTAGTAGAAAAAACACTTGTTAAGTCGGTTAAAAATGATTTTTTAAGTCGGGTCCGAGCCCGACCTAAGAGTTGCCGGCATAAGAAGTTTTGACTTCTTAAGTCGGTTTTAGAACTGACTTAAGAAATTGTTGTTAGGTCGGGTAAACAGAAACCGACTTAATAAGTCTAGGCTTTTAAGAAACTCTTCCGCCTTTTATAACCGACCTAATAATTTCATTTCTTAAATCGGATATTATTAAACGACGTAACAAGTTAAATTTTTTTTTAATATTTTTTATGTAATATCATTTTTTATGGCGCATATATATATATATATATATATATATATATATATATATATATATATATATACATATATATATATATATATATATATATATATATATATATATATATATATATATAATTGACAGCAACGGAAGGCAGAATAATAAAAATAAAACCATAGAAGTAAAACCATAAAATTAACACTCCTTTAACAGCACTGCTAACCTCTTCTTCCCAATAAATAGTTTAATTAAAGGAATGGTTTCCTAGATTTTCTATCTTTCTCAGCCAAACATATCTATTCGAATAATATATATATATATATATATATATATATATATATGACAGATACCACTATTATTCAGACTAATAACTAATATGACAAATACCACTATTATTCATTGAGTAAAAGAATGAATTGGGGCAGAATACAGAACATTTCACATTTTTGTATAAGAGTGGAAACATTTCCAATTGATAGCAAGACTAAGAGACATTAGTACCTGCTTTTCAAAATATGATAGCTCATTTTCTTCAGATGGAACGTACTCCAAAACATGCCTAATTGGATCAAAATCCTGCATTAAGATATTTATGACAGATTTAAGTAACACCAATAAAGAATCCGTTCACCTCATAATTCACAGTGATGAAATGAGTAGTTAGAATAAGATTTCAATTAAGTGAAAAAATGAAAAGGTAGTTTCAAACAAACTGTGGTTTCTAATCAATATGGATTTCATTCTCAGAAGTACAAGTTCTAAATAATGGAATAACCAAATATGAATGAAATGTTAAAAGTTTGGAGTGAGCAGTTATGAAGAGATATATGAATGGCCAAAGCTACAAAAAACTTAACCTTACAAAGAAAAGTCGTATGTTCTAAATTCTAAAAATGCATATCTTGCATCTTCTTATGAACATGGACATACAGAAAAAGCATCTCTCCTAACCTAGCCTCCATAAATCAAAATATTTTCCGTCACCCAACACAAGGGATGTTCATGTTGCAGGAAACACATTACGAAATTGACACTAAATTGATACAGGCAAATCTCACCTCCTCGTAGAATTCATCCTCCAGTTCCTCCACTGCAGGGGCCATGAGGTATGCTACCATATATTGAACTCAGCTCTGCTGACCTTGATGAAAGACTATACCTCTGATGAGGAGGTAACCCTGCAATAGCACGAGCTACGGCAGCTGCGGCAGCAACTCGAGCTGGAACCTGTTCAACAAAATTTTAAAACATAAAAAATATGACTCCAACTTACAGACAAAACAAGAAGTCTCAAAAACTAACAAATATTTAAATAAGAATATAATGATAATTAAAGAACGTTCACAGTTAGGTTCACTGCTTGGGGTGAGGACTGAACAATTAAAGACATTCAAAATACTTGTAGTTCTAGGCTACCAAGTTATCAATCAAGAATACTGAATAAACAACTTTGTGAGCAAAAGTAATTATCTAGGCTAACAAACTCCTCATCCTCACTAAATAATAAATTAGTAACAATAATAACTTTTCCAATTTGAATTCAAATAGATGGTCCTTAATTTACAATAGTATCTAACAAGAATCCTAAAGCATACACAGTCATATGATGGGAGCAAGTTTAAGCTTGCTACTCTCCCTGCTAGAAAACAATTTATGTGTTAGAAACTTCAGATTTCGGCAGCACAAATCAAACTTTGAAGGACACACTAGTTTCCCTAGTTCGGTACATGACGATATTTCAAAGATTTTAAAAATAAAAGATGTAAGCCGGAGAAACTTAGAGATAGGTCACGTAGATAAGTTGCCATACCTGTTTCCTGCTGATGCCATAAAGTTAACAAGCTCATCTCCTTCCAAGCCAATCAAATCCTAAAAGACAAGCAAATAACAAAATGAGGATAAACAACAGTTTATCTAACCAGTATACCTTAAGAGAATAAATTAGTTGATTATGTATATGTAAAAGATGTGTACATACAGCATAAAATTTAGATAATTCGAACATTTCATTAGGGGAACTCAATGGAAGAAGCTCAATTGTTATGCCAAGATCTTGTGCCTCTTTCACAAACACTGAAAACAATGATGATTGGTATGAAATACAAGCATCCTTTAAACTCAACTTCATGTTAAACTACGTAGGCTAAAAAGCATATAAAGATCGATACTTTAGCTCTCTACAGTGTGGTTCTTGTCATGTCAGATTTTATAGCCCCTTTGAGACACCCAAAAGGATCATCTTCATTAGTGAACAAAAGTATGCATTTATTTATTGTCTTTGCGAACCTGATATAAATGTTTCCTCCTTATCATTCACCAATAAATACAATAGATATTAGAATGCAAGTATTGTGTGTATGTATTACCCTTTACGAAGAAGTGCTTGAGCCACCCAAATAGCATTGTAGAGAGGATTCTCTCGACTTCCCGGCAAGACGCCATTTTGGCTTCCAATGATTTTGGAAAAAGAATCTAGAGAAGATTTAAAAAATGAGAAGTAGCTAGCATTAAAAAAAATGTTTGTCTAGCAGCCGCAGCAGCAAAAAAAAAAAGTTACCGTGAAGATTATCAAATTCTTTGGTAAGCCTAGCTGTAGGCCTATCTAGATAGTCTCCTTCAGGAAGATGAAATGCATAAACACCATTTAGGTCTTGCTTCTTCTCCCTCTATAAATAAAAAATTAGGGTATGAGCAAGAGAAAGGGTTATTAAAAAAGAGAAATGAAAAAGTTACTCGCTGTGTTATAGAAGCACATGGAAACTTGATCATAGGATTTGTTGATGATCTGAGCCTTGAGCGAGAGAGAGAGAGATGCAACTAAGGGTAATCTGAAAGTGAGTTTCAGGGTCTTGATTTTCCTGCAATGATTGAAATTAGGGCATGGTTTAGAGTAGGAAGGGGAATGAATTAAATTAGGGCATAGTTGGAAGAGAGAAACAAACCGATAGACAAGTAGTGGCGAACATTCACCAAAAAATAATTTTTATTATATATAATTGGGTTAATGAAGTTTTTGGTCCTCCTAAATATCTCATATTTCACTTTTAGTCCCTCCAAAAATTTCCTTCAAAGAATGGTCCTCATAAAATTTTTAATTTTAACTTTTGGTCCCTCCTGCCAAAATCGTCGCTAAAACCGTCGCCATTTCCGTCGCTAAATAAAAAACCGTCGCTAAAACCGGCTAAAACCGTCGCTAATTCTGTCTCTAAGTTGTAAAAACCGTCGCTAATTGGCAGGAGGGACCAAAAGTTAAAATTAAAAATTTTATGAGGACCATTTTTTGAAGGAAATTTTTGGAGGGACTAAAAGTGAAATTGAGATATTTATGGGGACCAAAAACTTCATTAACCCTATATAATTTATATTCAATTAATAAAACATAACTGTTAGCTAGCCTAGTGGTAAGTTAAATTTTTTGGGAGCCTAAGGTCTTCGGTTCGACTCCTCATATCAACCAGAAATTGTATTATTATTGTTTTACTTCACTAAAGTGCATTAAGCTGGAATCGAACCGACGCCTTATTAGATTCTCTTAGGTCAGTTGCGAAACACCTGACTTAATAAATAGACTTCTTAAGTCAGTTAAAAAAATAGGCGACTTAAGAAATTTAATGCAAATTATATTTTTTATATTTAATCTTTCTTAGGTCAGTTTAATGTACACCCGGCCTAACAAAATTACAAATATTTATGGAATTGCTACCGTGTCGCTTCTTAAGTCAGGTAAATTATGAACCGACCTAAAAACGTCTGCTAAAAAGGTATTTTTGTTCTAGTGGCTCTTTTCAAAGCACTTTCGTAGGACCCCCTTTAGGTAGCGCTTTTTGTTGGAAAAGCGCTTTCGAGGGCCTCCTTTAGCAGTGCTTTTAAAAGCGATGACTTATGTATACGTTAGGACACCCTTTAGGCAGCGCATTTTTTAAAAAGCACTGTCTTCTATAAAAGTGCTTGTTAAAAGCATTTTTTTAAAATCAATTATTTTGGAGTGTTTTATTTGCTAAAGCGTTGTCTACTGAGTATTATTTCCATAAGTCCTCTTTTTTAACACAAACCTGTATAATAAATCTGTATAATTCAACACAAGCCTTTATTTAAACACATGTCCTTGTATACCATTATGATTCAACACATGACCTTGTATACCATTATAATTCAACACATAGGCCTTGTATACCATTATAATTAAACACATAAACCGTAATAACCACTATATATATTTCAACACAAACCTCATACACCAAAATAACCATTATATATATAACTCAATACAAATGTCATACATCCAAAATTCTAATAACAACTTCCAAAACTAATTACACCAAACATCCTAAAGATGCACCAATTCTAAACCTTATACACCATTTCCATCACCTATACATCAACTTCCAAAACTATTCAACAATTTCCAAAACTATACAACACCTTCCATAAACCTAACACAAAAAAAAAGAAAACAATAATATACCTCATATCATTCTCATTTCAACCATGTATTGACACCATTCCTCTTTTATTTCTTCCAATTTGTCTTTCGTGTAGGTGGCACACTTGAATTCATCAAAGTACTACATAATATAACATAATATGCATGATTTAGTTAAACGTAATTAATTAGATGAAATATCCGATAATAAGTCTTAAAATAAATCATAACTTATAAATCCATACCATAATTGGAATCTCTATTTGTTCCAAATGAATAATTTCTTTCATGAATCTCAATACAAAATAAACACAATCTATACCATCACGCTACCGAGTACACTACACATAGAAAAAAAGTATGCATATATATCAGGGTATATAGTCTAACTTGTGTTATCAAGTAGCATCACTATTATAATAACAAATGTGAAAATATACCTGCACTCTTATCCATGTAATGTTGTTTGCTTTGCTCTTTGGTAATCGAGCTTGTCGTTGTGATCAAAATATTTGTATGGCGCTATCATATTGTAAACGAATATTTAGAACAATCTCACATAAATAAATAAATACACACGCGAATATATAGAACAATCGCATGACTTACGTATCAATCATCTTCTTCATCTCCGGGTATTTTGTTTGATCACCATCTAGCGAATCCAGATAATAGACTATTTCTTTTATCGGATTAATCGCAAGCAACAACCAGTGTCCACTGTAAAATAAAACAAAAGTTTAGATGGAAATTTTATACACAACGTAAAAAAGTGAAAGATTATAATAAAGGAAGTTAGAATGAAAATCTAACCCATGACCAGTATTATATGGTAAAAGATACAACTTCTCTATATCTAATTTGTTAGGCATAAATGCATCTACTAAGTGATCTTTGACCACATTTGCAGTTCGATCGATTAGATTTGCGTTGACACAGCTAGGAGACAAGATAGAAAATATATCTGTCAATTGACGCGGGAGCAACAATTTTTCATACAAATACTTGAAATAAAAACATAATAAACATTCGAATATTCATTGAAATGAGTAAATAAATTGATCAATTAATTAAATAAGATCGATGGATTACCTGATGTATGAATTCATAACACCGATGTCTAATTCAGCATGCTGAAAATCTGATCCAAGTCTTCTTTAGCAATTATTTTTGAATAGGCAAACCCAAAAATACCTTCTTCCATAGGTATTTCATGGATACCACCTTCCATCAAATCCGATGTGCCTAAAAAAGTTTCAAGGCACAACCGAAATCGAGGAATAGAAGCTTTTTTTGGCTTGGCTAATTCTGGCTTCTTGAAAACGATCAGAATATCACACTTCTCAGGTAACCCCTATAGCAAATTCACTAAGTTTGTAACTGATGGTGTATACCAAATATAACAAAACAAACCTAGTAGGTCGCAACAATTAACAAAGTAATCATCTTCAAACTCAGCAAAGAATCATCAATTCGAGCATAAATCAAACACCATAATTATCAATTCTACATTTAAACTCAATAGAAACTTCAACCTCAACAATTAACAATTAATTTCATAAATATTCATCATCTTCAGCCTTAACAATTAACAAAGTAATCACTAAAAATTTTCCGTCAATAATGTCATTATCATTAATTAATTCCAAGAATTCATCATTAACATTCAATATCAACTTTCAAAATTAACATAAAATTGTGAACAAATAAGAGTATAACATGTCATATAAATGGTTAGTATAAAAGTAATACAACATGCCATATAATATGCAATCAAGCATGTCCATACCATTTCAATAGAAAGACACCAATATTGTTACCATGTAAGAGTAATATCTCACCAATGTAAAATTGGTAACCATGTCATTTCTAATCTTATTATCGAATGCAACGTAAAAAATCCAGAGTAATTTTAGAGTCAAAATAAATTTGATGCAAACTAATATATGAAGTGAGAGTAATTTCAAAAGCCATTATCGTGTGTAATGTCAAAAACGTGCATACCTAAGAATGGGTCACAGTGACGGCGGCGGGAGAAGGAAGCAAAAATGGCCGGAACTGTTTCAGTGGTTCATGTAACACCCTAATTCCCATCGTGAATAAATAATACATAAATAAATCAGAGTGAATAAAATTTATTTTTCTTAGACAGAAACAATGATGCCACATTTGAAGAAAGAAAACACAATCCTTGCTCATAAATTTGATACATAACACAAAATGGAATAAACATAAAAGGGAAACTTTTTCCATACAAAAGGCAAGTTCAATTATGGAATAAAGCGGAAAGATCCATAACTGAATTGTTTTACAAAATAAATTGTTTTATAATATCAAAATATACATACAAAGGTAATACAAAATAGATCCAACAAAGATATACATATAACAAAAGTGTTCCCCGACTCCCGTCTTACGTATCAGAGCAGACAGACCGACAAAAGGATGAAGAACTAATCTTCACAAAAGCCTCCAAGATACTAATTTGCAATTGCCTCATAGAGCAACAAACCATAGCAGAAGGGTGAGAAATAACAACTAGATCAAGATTGCATAATAATATGCAAACACATATAAATTCACATGCATAATTATTCTCACCACAAGCATCACATACTAACACATATAGCATGCCAACAGATACATAACATATTCCTAATAATCCAGCCACATAGCATATATCAATTATACCAACATGATCACATATTCACACATAAGTCATACCAAAGTTATGACATATGGAAACACACCACCACATCACACAGCATATGTCTATACATAAAACATATCATCCATAACCGATGCGTTTATCACAAATGCATATCAAATCACCAATGCTATCACAAGCTCAACACATAATCAATAAATTCACAATCTCCCACACATAATCAATCCATTCATGATTTTTCACACATAATCAATCCATTAATGATTTATGCAAATGCACAGAGACCGACACAACGACTCTATGCAATGCAATGCGGTGTCGTTCCATCCGTCATTCTCATCATCAATTCACTCAAGAATTATTGGAATCATCGCTTGTTACTTAGTGTAACTCCCCGTCGGGCAAACGATGTTCCCCGTTGCTTTCAGTCCTCTTGGTATAAGGCTCACGACGTTTATGGATCGCTTTCGGTTCTCTTTGTATAAGGCTCACGATCCGATCGCTTTTGGTCTTCTTTGTATAAGGCTCACGATCGTCTATAACGTCGCTTTCGGTTCTCTTTGTATAAGGCTCACGACCGTTATAGCAGATTCTCTCGGGAATCGTTTCGTCGCTCACACCCACTAGGGCACACGACATCATAAAAATGCATATCATGATGCTTGGCATACAATGACTAATGACAATCAAATGCATACACGTATACAACCATGTGAACCATTTCAACATCCATAATCATGCATATACAATCAAACCCAACATAATGCATTTACTTGCCCTAAGGCCACAAATCATCATCACAACATTCATAATAACATACACTTGTAATTCAATTCAACAAAGTATTTTTCCATTAGGCCACAAGCAACCATGACAAATTATCACATGGTTCAACATCATATAAACCACATAAAAGATCCACGTTATAGAACAATAGCACAACACACGGTAAAACACCGACCACACGCATTTAGCGCGATAAAAACTCGACAACCCAACACTTTTACAAAACCACGACTTAAATAAATCATCTACTGCCCTCTAAACCATTTTTAATAGAAAGAATATTTTATTAGCTTTCCAACACTTCGAACGGCGACCAAAACGGACTTACGGTTCAAAAGTTATGAAGAAAACAAAATAGAAAAATGTCACGTTCGCTCCAGTATTCGCTAGGCGAACCCTAGCGAACCGTGGCAGAAAAAAACCAACATAAAATTCGCTAGGCGAACCTCTAGGCGAACCTTCGCCCGATCCTTCGCTGTGGTTCGCTAGGCAAACCCGCGAAACCCAGAATTCGCAGCAGCATCAATATAGGTCATTTGGGGCCAAAATCCATCATTTCTTCCACCCAAACCCTTCCAATTCATACCAGAACAACCAAAACATGTTCCAACATAATCAACAAGTATTCTACGCACTTTATATCGCGTTTCACCTGTGAAAACATCGATTCCAATCAATTGTTCACAAATTCAACCAAATGGAAAACATATATTTTTCAACCAAACATTCAAACAAATACATGCATATACATATACAAGCAAGATATAATCGAAACTTCTCACCCTTACCCGATTAATCGCGCTTGAACGAATGATTTCTTCTATCCCCAGTTTTCCTCTTCTTTTCCCTTCTCTCTTCTCTTTTTCTTTCTTTCCCTTCTCTTTCTTTTCTCTCTTTTTCTTTCCAATCTCTATTTAAACAAAAACCTATTTTTCTAAAATATCTAACCAAGCAAAATGACCAAAATACCCCTACACTCAAATATCTCGCAAACGCTCTCAAAACGCGATAAAACATAAACATACTGATGAAAAACATATCGTGCAATAAAAGTTAAAAAGAAAAATATAATTTAATGCAAATATTTTACCCATCAGAGAAATTAACCAATTAACTCAATTAGCAGGTAAAATAGAATAAATTCACACATTTCACAAAATTCACATAAATGAAATAAATAAATCCAATTAAACAAATCGGGGCGTTACAGTTCACGGCGGAGGAACAATAACGGTGGAGGAGACGACGCGAACAGTGATGGTGGAGGGAGCAGCGGTTGCGTAATGGAGAGAAGGTGAGAGTGAAAACAGTAGAAATGATTAGGGTTAAACAGTAGAAATGATTTACTGGTGTTCTGCGTTTTCATTTTTACTACCTAAAGCACCTTTAGCAGCGCTTTTAGAAAGCGCTTTCGTAGGCTGCAGCTTTAGTAGCGTTTACTAGGAAAAGCACTTTTTAAGGGGTGTAGTGAATTGGGCCTTTAGCAACGCTTTCCTAAAGCGCTGCATAAAGTATGGTATCCCTTGGGCCTTTAGCAGCGCTTTCCTAAAGCGTTGTCTAAGGTATGGCTTATGCTGGATCTTTAGTAGCGCTTTCCTAAAAGCGCTTTCTTAAGGGTAGCCTTAGTTTGCCCTTTAGCAGCGCTTTTTAAAAGGGTTGTCTGAAGTCCACCTTTAGCAGCACTTTTTTGTGCGTTTTTTTTTATAAAACTTATAGCAGCGCTTTCTTGGAAAAGCGCAGTCTTTGTAGTGCTGCTAAAGATCATTTTTGGCATAGTGGCTGTATTAAGTTGAATGTGCTTAATTTCATTATATTAACTTGTGGTCAC
The DNA here is from genome assembly GCA_022829125.1 of Lathyrus tuberosus. Classification (NCBI taxonomy): domain Eukaryota; kingdom Viridiplantae; phylum Streptophyta; class Magnoliopsida; order Fabales; family Fabaceae; genus Lathyrus; species Lathyrus tuberosus. The sequence continues at coordinate 6,365,694 of JALAZF010000297.1, read as the reverse complement.
GTTTAGTGTTACATGGTCTTCGTGCAATAACACGGCGGCAAAGATCTTGAAGGCTTTGTGCTACTTAATTTCAACGAGGCAAGGACTTTACTGGTTAAGGTATGTTTTACATGTTATTATACATAACGCTTGCAGCTTAATGAGGAATTATTGCACCTGCTGAACGCTTGCAGTTTAATGAGGGATTGTTAATTTCTTTACTTCCATCATAAAATACAGGTTGCAACTGGGCTTGCTGTGGCTGAGTCTACCAATGAATTCGGACATTGAGATCTTCATTGGTGGGTGTAACGCCCCGGTTTTTGTCCGATTTATTTAATCAAGTCGATTTAATTATTTTCATTTTTTATATTATTTTATTCTTGACTTTTATTTGACAATATATTATTTTTCATCGTTATTATGTTTTATCGCGTTTTGAGAGCGTTTGCGAGATATTTGAGCCGAGGGGTAAAATAGTCTTTTTAGGGGTTTGGAGATTTTTATAAATAGAGATTTGAGAGAAAAAGAGAGAAAAGAAAGAGAAAGGAAAGAAAGGAAGAGGAAGGAAAAGAGAAGGAGAGGAAAATTTGGGATAGAAGAAATCATCCGTTCAAGCGCGATTAATCGGGTAAGGGTGAGAAGTTTCGATTATATTGCGATTGTATATGTATATGTGTGTGATTGTGTGAATGTTTTCTTATTTTTATAATGTTTTTATATTTGATAAATTGATGAGCAATTGATTGGAATCGATGTTTTCACGGTTGGAATGCGATATAAATGTTGTAAAATACTTGTTGTTATGATTGGGGTATGTTTTGGTTGTTATGTTATGGTTTGGTAGTGTTTTGGTGGAGGGAATATTGAAGTTGGGGTGAACAACAATGCTGCTGAGATTCTGATTTTCCAGGGTTCGCCTAGCGAACCTGGGGCGAAGTCCAGCGAACAGCTTTCGAGGGTTCGCCTAGCGAAGAAAGGCGAATATTCGCCAAGTTGATTCGCCTAGCGAACTTTATGCTGTTTTTTCTCTGCCACGGTTCGCTGGGGTTCGCCTAGCGAATACTGGAGCGAACGTGACGGATTTTATATTTTGTTTTCTTCATAACTTTCAAACCGTAAGTCCGTTTTGGCCGTCGTTCGAAGCGTTGGAAAGCTAATGAGATGTTCTTTCTTATAAAAAATGGTTTGGAGGACAGTAGATCATTTATTTAAGTCGTGGTTGTGTAAAAGTGTTGGGTTGTCGGGTTTTTATCGCGTTAATGTCGTGCGGTCGGTGTTTTACAGTGTGTTGTGCTATTTTATATGACGTGGAGCTTTTATGTGGTTTATATGATGTTGAAGCATGTGATAAGTTGTTGTAATGGTTGTGGCCTTATGGAAAAATACTTTGTTGACTTGAATACAAATGTATGATATTAATGTATGTTGTTGTGGGTAGCCTTCGTGGCGTGAATCCTAGTGTTGTGAGTATCATTGTATGATTGCAGGATTATTGTGGTTGATGGTGAGCAATTCTTGATGTGAATTGATATGAGTGTATATGCCAAAATGCTAAATGTTGTGGCTTGTGGATTATGATGAAATGTATTGTTTATGTGAAATTCAATGTGTTATTTGGTGGCTTTATGGCAAGTAAAGGCATTGTTTGAATTGATTTCCAATGCATGAATAATGACGATGAGATAATTCATATTGTTGATTTGTGAATATGAATTTGATTGTCATGAGTCATTAGTATGCCAAGCATCATGATATGCATCTTGTGATGTCGTGTGCTCTTGTGGGTTATGAGCGACGAAACGATTCCAGAGGGAATCTGCTGTAACGGTCGTGAGCCTTATACAAAGAGGACCTAAAGCGACGTTATAGACGATAGTGAGCCTTATACAAAGAGGACCTAAAGCGATCGGATCGTGAGCATTATACAAAGAGGACCTAAAGTAATCCATAAATGTCGTGAGCCTTATACAAAGAGGACCTAAAGCGACGGGGAACATCGTTTTCCCGACGGGGAGTTACACTAAGTAACAAGCGATGATTTCAATAATTCCTGAGTGAATTAATGATGATGAGAATGATGGATGGAATAGTACCGCATGCATAGAGTCGTTGTGTCAATCTCTGTGCATTTGCATAAATCATGAATGGATTGTTTATGTGTGGGAAATTGTGAATTGATTGATTATGTGTTGAGCTCGTGATAGCATTGGTGATTTGATATGCATTCGTGATAAATGTATGAATTATGGATGATATGTTTTATAAATGGACATATGCTATGTTTTTTGGAGACGGTATACATTACAAAGATTGTTTGGATTATCGTTGATATGCTATATATGAATATATGTGATGTGGTGGTGTGTTTCCATATGTCATAACCTTGGTGTGCCTTATGTGTGAATATGTGATTATGTTGGTATAATTGATATATGCTATGTTGTTGGATTATTAGAAATATGTTATGTATCTGTGGCATGCTCTATGTATTAGTATGTGATGCTTGTGGTGAGAATAATTATGCATGTGAATTTATATGCGTTGCATATTATTATGAAATCTTGATTTAGTTGTTATTTCTCACCCTTCTGCTGTGGTTTATTGCCATTGGAGGCAATTGTAGATTAGTATCTTGGAGGCTTTTGTGAAGCTTAGTTCTCCATTCTTTTGTCGGTCTGTCGGCTCTGATACGTAACACGGGAGTCGGGGAACGCTTTTGTTATATATGTATACATTTGTTGGATCTATTTTGTATTACCTTTGTATTAATATTTTGATGTTATAAAACAATTTATTTTGTAAAACAAATCAGTTATGGATCTTTCCGCTTTATTCCATAATTGAACATTCCTTTCGTTGGAAAAAGTTCCCTGCTATTATTTATTCAATTTTGTGTTATGTATCAAAGTTATGAGCAAGTGGATTATGTTTTTCGAAAATGTGGCATCCTTATTTCTGTCGAAAAACTCTTTTTGTTCACTCTGATTTAATTATGTATTATTTATCTGCGATGGGAATTGGGGTGTTACAGTGGGTATTCATGCAGCGAAGCGATAAATGGAATCATTATATTTGTAAGATTACTAATTTATAAATATCCAATTGTTTAGGGGAAATATACTTGTCAGTCGAAGTGACGATTCAGCAAAGTTGCAGTTCACTCTCGATGGAAAAAACTTATTTGTTGAAACCTATGGATTGATGATATCTATTATTGACTTCACGTTATCTAGAATGAACACTGGTGAGTGCTTGAATTCTCACCTAATATATGCTATTGTATCTTAAATTTGTCATTTACTATTATTAACTGTTGTCCTATTTATACAGGTGACAACATACTGCACTTAGATCTTTCCTCCAATCCCAACCTATTTAAAGGCCCAAAAGGAGACAAACAGGTAAGAAAATGCTTATTTTTGGTCATACGCATTCCATCTGATTGAATTAATGGATCTAACTATCATATTCACATGCAGTCAGAAACATATCGGAAGATGAAGGAAGTGACTGAAGATTGGTGGGAAGGAAGGTAAGATTCTTATATATTCATTTATCATAGCCAATTGTCACCTTACTTGGTAAATGATAACACTAGTGCAAAGTGACGAATATAATTTTAACATTTACACCCATTATACTGAAAACGGGTGTAAATAATAAATGGGGTGGCAAATTTGTAAATAAAATGTCATTTGTAGTAGCAGTACGTGACAATAGACACCCTATTTAAAAAAAAAGAGTGTAAATTAAAAACATTGTTATAATAAATTAAAATCATTAGTATAATAATATCTCTATTACTCCCGTAAAAGAAAAAACGGTGTAAATTAAGATTGGCTGAAAAATAATTATATAGTTTAATAACTCTAAATATTAACATTAAACATATTAATAAATCAAATTATATTTTAATAAATGATATATTTAGATAAGTAAATAAATTAATAGGTGTAAATTGATTAATTAGTATTTTGTAAACAAAATAATAATAAAACACATATCAATATATCAAATTTAATTGCTGATATCACTTAACCAATTTCTATCTAAATCCTTTTTCTCTATCAACTAGTGTTTTAAAAACCGGACCAAACCGGCCGGTCAGACCGGTCGAACCGAGAACCGAAGAGTTCACCGGTATGGTTTGATTGCTGGATCAGATATGCTATTGAACCAATGGAAACCGGTCAGAACCGGCCAAAACCGCTAAAAACCGGTGAACCGACGATTTTGCAAAACCGGCGGTTTAAATACATATCTTTTTTTTCTTCATAATAACGACGCCGTTTTGATAATTTAGTTTTTTAAATATAAAATTAAAATATAAGTAGACTTTATTCAAAACTTATTTGGAACAATTTTTCTTCGTTTGTAATCATATATTGTTCAAAATTTATTTGGATTTATATTTTGTACTATTTTGTCATGCGTGATGACTACGTCAAGAGTTTGAATTTAAAGAATGAACTTGTGAAATTATTATTTTTTGTAATTTTGTAGGTGTCGTAATATTTTTTAGAGACCGAGTCATCCAGTTCGACCGATTTATTAAATATATAGTTTTTTATAGAGACCGACTTATTCAGCCGAGTTATCCGGTTTAGTCAAGCAGTTCGATCAGTGACCCAGTGGTTCGACCAATGAACCAGCGACCCAGTACCTTCTCCGGTTTGATGACCGGTCCGGTTTTTAAAACATTGCTATCAACCTCATTTCTAGTCTTATGTTCATTTCATCTGAGTTCATCGTTTCCATTTCATTGCGAGTTCATCGTTTCAATCATCGCGAGTTTATCGTCTCCATTCATTGCAAGTTCATCGTCTTCATTCATCCTCTTTCATTCGTCACGAGTTTCATCTCCTTCCTCTCATTGCCGAGCTCCATCTCCTTCATCTCATCAGACATCCGAGAAACAAACCTTTATCATCGCACAGTCATTGTCACACATACGAGGAACCTTTGTCATCTCTCATCATCGCACGACCATTCTCACAGCTCGATGACGACATGCATGGCGAAAAACCCTGACTAATTGGTTTATTTTTTTTCAGTTAGGGTTTAAATATTTAGGAAAAATATTAGGGTTTAATCTTTTCTTCTCCCAGGTGATTGATTATTGTACACTTCCTATTGGAGACAGAGTTGCTGAAGAGCGACGGACTCTTATTCGTAACATGTGGACTCAGCGTATAGAAGGAGCCAAGAGCAACGTTGAGGTAAACAAATTTTCTCCATGGAAATTAATATGTATGCTTAAACATTATTTATGGGTAAAATTCAGATGAATGTAATTAGCATCTTTTGAGACTTTTAATGGATCCATATATTAGTTTGTTGTTTCATTGAAAACAAAAGGGATTCGTTTATGCTAGGTCACATTATTGAGGATATGGTGATGAGTGGTATTAATTAATGACTTTCCATAAGTCGACAATTATTATTAACAGTCTAAAACATAACTAGTAACATTAACTCAATGCTAAACAAAACAGTGGATGAGAAAGTGATATCGAGAAAGAGAATTAAGAGGCCAGACACAGCAAGAAGCTTCACAAAGCAGGTGTAAGCTGGTGGATATATACTAACTAGAATGGGCTATTGGAACGAATTAACAAGAAGGAAAAATTGCAGAAGCATATACATGTGTCCAACGGACAAAGGAAAAACTGCGGAAGCATAAACATGTGTCCAACGGACAAAGGAAAAATTGCGGAAACATAAACATAATATGAAATGATAAAAATGAAGCATAAAATTAAAAGAGATAAGGAGCGAGAAGGAAATGTAAACAAAGTTAATATAATAATTGTTAGTAAGTTAATGATTAGTTCTTAGAGTTAGTGATCAAGAATAATTGAATTATTGCACTAGGCCAAGGTTAATGAGAACTCATTAGAGGATTGATAAGACCAAACCCTCCTAACAACAAGTTTCATAAGTTTTGAACCAAAAGACAAATAATCAACTATTCTTGATAGTTTTTTTTATGCGGGACAAATATTACGCTATGTTAAGCAATCGTCGAGTAATTTACGGAGTAATTATCCTACAATGAGGCCGGTCAATAGCTCTTTGTGCTAATGCATGCTAGATGAACGATATGTAGATCGTCATCCGAAAGCAATACCGCACTAAAAGAAAATAAGGTTGCGATCTAGTCTTGATCAAAATTCAACAACGGAATTCTATGATCCATAAGACTTTCATCGATCAAAATAAAAGAGAAATAGATGAAGAGAATGCCAAATTAAACCACACAATTATGTGTTCTAAGCCTAAGAACAAAGGGAGGGGGTTAGGAATGAAGAAACAACCAAAACAGTCCCAAAAATAGGTGAAAAACACCATTCTGCCTCTGTTCAGTCGATTGCACAAAAGGTGCAGTCGATTGCACACTGACAGATTTGCAAAAACAAGGCAAAAAACAGCATTGTGCAGTCTATTGCACGAAAATGCAAACCGATTGCACCCTGCTGTGACAGCAAAAATTCAGCAAAATTCAACATGATCATGATCTAAAACTTTCTTCAAACACCTCATGATCATGGAATCAAAAGTTCACGAAAATGCAAAGAAAATAGCAACTAATACAGTAATTAAACACAAATTGCAAGATCCAAAGATCAAGCAAACAAGATCCACAAAGATCTACATTGTGGATGATGAAATTGAAGCTTCAACAATGGTGAAAGATGAATTACCACTTCAAATCTGAAAATTCCTTCAAATTGCTTCAAGATCTACACTCCAAAACCTTGATCTCTTGTGATTGATGAACAAAAATAAGAAATGATGAAGGTTTAGCTCAAAGTTAAGTGAGAATCAATGTGAATTCTTACTAACTTTCCAAAAAAGAAAGAAGAGCTTTGGTGAATTTGTAGTTTGGGGAGAGAAATTGCAAGAGATTTATTTAGGCTTGGAAATTTGGTGGTTTGGAATTAGGCTTGGATGATCAAAATTAGGATTGGAATTCAAATTTGGAGGGAAATCACAAAAGAGCGGTGATTAGTGAGGGTGTATGGTGGGGAGTGATCAAAATGATGTAGAGGAATTAAAATGAGGTGATCTAGAATATTCCACATGTGATCAATGGTCAAAATTGGTGCCAGATGCTTCATAACTTGAAAAATGCTGATTTTGGCCAAATCTGTCTTCGTTCAGTCGATTGCACTGTAGCGCGAATAGACTGCACTGCTGAAAATTTCAAAATCTAGGCAAAAAATGTAGGGTGCAATCTATTGGACCATTAGTGCAATCGATTTCACAGTTGAAAATCTTCAAAAATGCCATTCTTGCTATATTGTGCTGGATCTTGGCTCAATTCTCTTGTTTGTCAAAGAAGGCATGGAAATAAACACATGAACCTTGGAGTCTCTTGAATAAAAATCAATTAAATTTTGGAAACTCTTAATCGGATGATTTTGAATTATTTGCAGATCAACTTTGACTTTGTTCAGATAAAATTCATTCGAGCTGAGGGATTGTTTGATATCCTTGATTCCCTTCCTGAAAAGGTTAGTGAAGACAAAAACAAACATATTTTTGGATTTTGATTAAAGGTTAGTAAACATAAACAAATTAAGCAGTAAAACAACTAACAAACACACACAAACTCAAAGATCCCTGCAACGCACAATCCTATAAAAGAGGGAACCAATGTGTGATCTTATTTGTGGTATAAAATGCAAAAAAGACATGCAAAGAATCTTAGGGGCAAAAATTAGGGTATTACACATATATATACTTGATGCCAGCTTTGTTAGAATTATATTTTCCAGAAAATTGTATTGGCTGGCCATATAGTGTTTGAAATTGAAAGATGCTTTATACCTTTCCCTTGATTTGAGTACTGAGTTATACAATCAGTTTCTACTGCCTCGTGGTTTTGAACAAGTGCCACATCTGGAGCCAAGTCTTGTTGTGTTGATGGACTCTCTTTGTTTTTGTCATGATTTTCATGAAACCGATCTTGTTATATGGCGGATGAAGCAATTTGAGGTTGAAGAGTCTTGGACTCATTTTCTAAAAATTAGTTATCAGAGTTTTTCGCATGATTCTCAATTGGTCTTGTATCCGCTGTGTCTTTCTGAGAATGGCGACACATTGATATTGGTGCGCATGTACAGGAACGGGAATGCCTTTCTTTATAATTTGAGAGACGGTAAAGTAGAGAAAACTACAGTTACCAATGGAATTCAGTGGCATTTTGCTAAAAGTTACTTTGAAAGCTTGGTTTCAACTAGTTGAAAGTAAGCTTCTTTTCAACTATATTTACTTGTTTGAGTTATTAGTATTTAATAATCTGTATTTTGTTAATTTTATTGGCTTCTGTCTTGTTCAGAACTTACTTTACTGGTGTGGTCAAATTTCAAAGCAATTTCTTGAAAGAGTGTAATGGGTGATTGTCATGTTTGCTGCCTTGTTACATTGTTTTCAATTTTCATGTTTCTGTTAGTGAGTTCGGTTGGGATTGTGGTATTGATCATTTGGCTTTATGAATATTCTTGAATTGTCATTTTAAAATACCTCGTTATATGTCATTGCTTATGGCTTTATATAAGTTGTTTTTGGCATATGTCCATAAGTTCTCAATTTTATTTTAACATCTCCATAAGTTCTCAATTTTATTTTGACAGCTCCATAAGTTCTCAATGATAGCTTATTAAAACTGCGTATAGCTTCTAAGTGCTTTTAAAAGTTTGACTTTATCTTATCTTTTATTGTCTCAGGAACAAGTCAGAAGTGGTGATTATTCATGGATTTGTTATTGCTCTATTCTCATGCTTCGTATCATATCTCATCTGATGAATATGAACACTAAATCAAGATCAACATAGATCAGGCAGGTGGGACTATACGTGAAATGCTTTTTATAATGTTGGTGCTTAACGTGTCTGTGATGATTGTCAGCACTGATGTCTGTTTGAATCTAAATTAGCCCATAGATTAACATATATCTATGAATTGGTGGATTCACATACTTATATTTGACAAATTCTTCTAACATTTGCAACCATAGGTGGTTGAATTGCGAATACCCTTTGATAGATCATGGCTCATGGACTGGTGAAGAGGATAGGTCTCTTTTGATTATTGTCCAAGAGACGGGCATCAGGAATTAGTTTGACATTGCTGCATCATTGGCCACAAACAGGACTCCCCGCACTGATTCTCAATGTCGGAAGTATGAGTCTAGCTTTAATTTTGATTAAAATATTTGTTTTAAAAATATTTCAGTTTTGTTATATTAGTATTACTTATACATATTTGTTTCATTGATCAGGAGATGGAAGGTAATATGTCCTGAACAAGTTCCTTTGCTACAAGAAGCGAGAAAGAGGCAAAGGTCTCTTCTTCCCAGGAACTTTGTTGATCGAGAATCCGAACGTCCAACCCTTACACTGAATGACTTCATTCCCTTACAAATGTTAGTTCCACCATCTAATGTTGATGCTGAGAAACTCCAAAAGAAACGGAAGAGAAATTTGCAGTACTCTCTCTTTAAACTCCCTTTCATTTTACCATTGATTCTTAACTTGCATGTATATATTTGATGCCACCTTTGTTAGAATTAATTTTCCAGAAAATTGTGCTGGCTGGCCATATAGTGTTTGAAATTGAAAGTTGCTTTATACATTTCCCTTGATTTGAGTACTGAGTTATACAGTCAGTTTATACTGCCTTGTGGTTTTGAACAAGTGCCACATCTGGAGCCAAGTCTTGTTATGTTGATGGACTCTCTTTGTTTTTGTCATGATTTTCATGAAACCGATCTTGTTATATGGCGAATGAAGCAATTTGGAGTTGACGAGTCTTGGACTCATTTTCTAAAAATTAGTTATCAGAGTTTTTCGCATGATTCTCAATTGGTCTTGTATCTGCTGTGTCTTTCTGAGAATGGCGATGCATTGATATTGGCGCCCATATACAGGAACGTGCACGCCTTTCTTTATAATTTGAGAGACGGTAAAGTAGAGAAAACTACATTTACCAATGGAATTCAGTGGCATTTTGCTAAAAGTTACTTTGAAAGCTTGGTTTGAACTAGTTAAAAGTAAGCTTCTTTTCAACTACATTTACTTGTTTAAGTTATTGGTATTTAATAATCTGTATTCTGTTAATTTTATTGGCTTCTGTCTTGTTCAGGACTTATTTTGCTGGTGTGGTCAAATTTCAAAGCAATTTCTTGAAAGAGTGTAATGGGTGATTGTGATGTTTGCTGCCTTGTTACATTGTTTTCAATTTTCGTGTTTCTGGTAGTGAGTTTGGTTGGGATTGTGGTATTGATCAATTGGCTTTATGAATATTCTTGAATTGTCATTTTAAAATGCCTCGTTATATGTCATTGCTTATGGCTTTATATAAGTTGTTTTTAGCATATGTCCATAAGTTCTCAATTTTATTTTGACACTCCATAAGTTCACAATTTTATTTTGACAGCTCCATAAGTTCTCAATGATAGCTTATTAAAACTGCGTATAGCTTCTAAGTGTTTTTAGCAGTTTGACTTTATCTTATCTTTTATTGTCTCAGGAAAAAGTCAGAAGTGGTGATTATTCATGGATTTGCTATTGCTCTATTCTCATGCTTCATATCATATATCATCTATGGAATTTTAGGACTACATCAAGATCAACATAGATCAGGCAGGTGGGACTGTACATGAAATGAGTTTTATAATGTTGGTACTTAACGTGTCTGTGATGATTGTCATCACTGATGTCTGTTTGAATCTAAATTAGCCCATAGAATAACATATATCTATGAATTGGTGGATTCACATACTTATATTTGACAAATTCTTCTAACATTTGCAACCATAGGTGGTTGAATTGCGAATACCCTTTGATAGATCATGGCTCATGGACTGGTGAAGAGGATAGGTCTCTTTTGATTATTGTCCAAGAGACGGGAATCAGGAATTGGTTTGACATTGCTGCATCATTGGCCACAAACAAGACTCCCTGCACTGATTCTCAATGTCAAAAGTATGAGTCTAGCTTTAACTTTGATTAAAATATTTGTTTTAAAAATATTTCAGTTTTGTTATATTAGTATTACTTATACATATTGGTTTCATTGATCAGGAGATGGAAGGTGATATGTCCTGAACAAGTTCCTTTGCTACAAGAAGCGAGAAAGAGGCAAAGGTCTCTTCTTGCCAGGAACTTTGTCGATCGAGAATCAGAACGTCCAACCCTTACACTGAATGACTTCATTCCTTTACAAATGATAGTTCCACCATCTGATGTTTATGCTAAGAAAATCTAAAAGAAATGGAAGAGAAAGTTGCGGTACTCTCTCTTTAAACTCCCTTTCATTTTCCCATTGATTCTTAACTTGCATATATATATTTGATGCCAACATGGTTAGAATTATTTTTCCAAAAATTGTGTTGGCTGGCCATATAGTGTTTGAAATTGAAAGTTGCTTTATACCTTTCCCTTGATTTGAGTACTGAGTTATACAGTCAGTTTCTACTGCCTCGTGGTTTTGAACAAGTACCACATCTGGAGCCAAGTCTTGTTGTGTTGATGGACTCTCTTTGTTTTTGTCATGATTTTCATGAAACCGGTCTTGTTATATGGCGGATGAAGCAATTTGGAGTTGAAGAGTCTTGGACTCATTTTCTAATAATTAGTTATCAGTGTTTTTAGCATGATTCTCAGTTGGTCTTGTATCCGCTGTGTCTTTCTGAGAATGACTACACATTGATATTGGCGTGCATGTACAGGAACGAGCATGCGTTTCTTTATAATTTGAGAGAAGGTAAAGTAGAGAAAACTACAGTTACCAATGGAATTCAGTGGCATTTTGCTAAAAGTTACTTTGAAAGCTTGGTTTGAACTAGTTAAAAGTAAGCTTCTTTTCAACTACATTTACATGTTTGAGTTATTGGTATTTAATAATCTGTATTCTGTTAATTTTATTGGCTTCTGTCTTGTTCAGGACTTAGTTTGCTGGTGTGGTCAAATTTCAAAGCAATTTCTTGAAAGAGTGTAATGGGTGATTGTGATGTTTGCTGCCTTGTTACATTGTTTTCAATTTTCGTGTTTTTGGTAGTGAGTTTGGTTGGGATTGTGGTATTGATCAATTGGCTTTATGAATATTCTTGAATTGTCATTTTAAAATGCCTCGTTATATGTCATTGCTTATGGCTTTATATAAGTTGTTTTTAGCATATGTCCATAAGTTTTCAATTTTATTTTGACACTCCATAAGTTCACAATTTTATTTTGACAGCTCCATAAGTTCTCAATGATAGCTTATTAAAACTACGTATAGCTTCTAAGTGTTTTTAGCAGTTTGACTTTATCTTATCTTTTATTGTCTCAGGAACAAGTCAGAAGTGGTGATTATTCATGGATTTGCTATTGCTCTATTCTCATGCTTCATATCATATCTCATCTATGGAATTTTAGGACTACATCAAGATCAACAAAGATCAGGCAGGTGGGACTGTACATGAAATGAGTTTTATAATGTTGGTGCTTAACGTGTCTGTGATGATTGTCAGCACTGATGTCTGTTTGAATCTAAATTAGCCCATAGAATAACATATATCTATGAATTGGTGGATTCACATACTTATATTTGACAAATTCTTCTAACATTTGCAACCATAGGTGGTTGAATTGCGAATACCCTTTGATAGATCATGGCTCATGGACTGGTGAAGAGGATAGGTCTCTTTTGATTATTGTCCAAGAGACGGGAATCAGGAATTGGTTTGACATTGCTGCATCATTGGCCACAAACAAGACTCCCCGCACTGATTCTCAATGTCAAAAGTATGAGTCTAGCTTTAACTTTGATTAAAATATTTGTTTTAAAAATATTTCAGTTTTGTTATATTAGTATTACTTATACATATTGGTTTCATTGATCAGGAGATGGAAGGTGATATGTCCTGAACAAGTTCCTTTGCTACAAGAAGCGAGAAAGAGGCAAAGGTCTCTTCTTGCCAGGAACTTTGTCGATCGAGAATCAGAACGTCCAACCCTTACACTGAATGACTTCATTCCTTTACAAATGATAGTTCCACCATCTGATGTTTATGCTTAGAAAATCTAAAAGAAATGGAAGAGAAAGTTGCGGTACTCTCTCTTTAAACTCCCTTTCATTTTCCCATTGATTCTTAACTTGCATATATATATTTGATGCCAACATGGTTAGAATTATTTTTCCAAAAATTGTGTTGGCTGGCCATATAGTGTTTGAAATTGAAGGTTGCTTTATACCTTTCCCTTGATTTGAGTACTGAGTTATACAGTCAGTTTCTACTGCCTCGTGGTTTTGAACAAGTACCACATCTGGAGCCAAGTCTTGTTGTGTTGATGGACTCTCTTTGTTTTTGTCATGATTTTCATGAAACCGGTCTTGTTATATGGCGGATGAAGCAATTTGGAGTTGAAGAGTCTTGGACTCATTTTCTAATAATTAGTTATCAGTGTTTTTAGCATGATTCTCAGTTGGTCTTGTATCCGCTGTGTCTTTCTGAGAATGACTACACATTGATATTGGCGTGCATGTACAGGAACGAGCATGCGTTTCTTTATAATTTGAGAGAAGGTAAAGTACAGAAAACTACAGTTACCAATGGAATTCAGTGGCATTTTGCTAAAAGTTACTTTGAAAGCTTGGTTTGAACTAGTTAAAAGTAAGCTTCTTTTCAACTACATTTACATGTTTGAGTTATTGGTATTTAATAATCTGTATTCTGTTAATTTTATTGGCTTCTGTCTTGTTCAGGACTTAGTTTGCTGGTGTGGTCAAATTTCAAAGCAATTTCTTGAAAGAGTGTAATGGGTGATTGTGATGTTTGCTGCCTTGTTACATTGTTTTCAATTTTCGTGTTTTTGGTAGTGAGTTTGGTTGGGATTGTGGTATTGATCTATTGGCTTTATGAATATTCTTGAATTGTCATTTTAAAATGCCTCGTTATATGTCATTGCTTATGGCTTTATAAAAGTTGTTTTTAGCATATGTCCATAAGTTCTCAATTTTATTTTGACACTCCATAAGTTCACAATTTTATTTTGACAGCTCCATAAGTTCTCAATGATAGCTTATTAAAGCTGCGTATAGCTTCTAAGTGTTTTTAGCAGTTTGAATTTATCTTATCTTTTATTGTCTCAGGATCAAGTCAGAAGTGGAGATTATTCATGGATTTGCTATTGCTCTATTCTCATGCTTCATATCATATCTCATCTATGGAATTTTAGGACTACATCAAGATCAACATAGATCAGGCAGGTGAGACTGTACATGAAATGAGTTTTATAATGTTGGTGCTTAACGTGTCTGTGATGATTGTCAGCACTGATGTCTGTTTGAATCTAAATTAGCCCATAGAATAACATATATCTATGAATTGGTGGATTCACATACTTATATTTGACAAATTCTTCTAACATTTGCAACCATAGGTGGTTGAATTGCGAATACCCTTTGATAGATCATGGCTCATGGACTGGTGAAGAGGATAGGTCTCTTTTGATTATTGTCCAAGAGACGGGAATCAGGAATTGGTTTGACATTGTTGCATCATTGGCCACAAACAAGACTCCCCGCACTGATTCTCAATGTCAAAAGTATGAGTCTAGCTTTAACTTTGATTAAAATATTTGTTTTAAAAATATTTCAGTTTTGTTATATTAGTATTACTTATACATATTGGTTTCATTGATCAGGAGATGGAAGGTGATATGTCCTGAACAAGTTCCTTTGCTACAAGAAGCGAGAAAGAGGCAAATGTCTCTTCTTGCCAGGAACTTTGTCGATCGAGAATCAGAACGTCCAACCCTTACACTGAATGACTTCATTCCTTTACAAATGATAGTTCCACCATCTGATGTTTATGCTAAGAAAATCTAAAAGAAATGGAAGAGAAAGTTGCGGTACTCTCTCTTTAAACTCCCTTTCATTTTCCCATTGATTCTTAACTTGCATATATATATTTGATGCCAACTTGGTAAGAATTATTTTTCCAAAAATTGTGTTGGCTGGCCATATAGTGTTTGAAATTGAAAGTTGCTTTATACCTTTCCCTTGATTTGAGTACTGAGTTATACAGTCAGTTTCTACTGCCTCGTGGTTTTGAACAAGTACCACATCTGGAGCCAAGTCTTGTTGTGTTAATGGGCTCTCTTTGTTTTTGTCATGATTTTCATGAAACCGGTCTTGTTATATGGCGGATGAAGCAATTTGGAGTTGAAGAGTCTTGGACTCATTTTCTAATAATCAGTTATCAGTGTTTTTAGCATGATTCTCAATTGGTCTTGTATCCGCTGTGTCTTTCTGAGAATGACTACACATTGATATTGGCGTGCATGTACAGGAACGAGCATGTGTTTCTTTATAATTTGAGAGAAGGTAAAGTAGAGAAAACTACAGTTACCAATGGAATTCAGTGGCATTTTGCTAAAAGTTACTTTGAAAGCTTGGTTTGAACTAGTTAAAAGTAAGCTTCTTTTCAACTACATTTACTTGTTTGAGTTATTGGTATTTAATAATCTGTATTCTGTTAATTTTATTGGCTTCTGTCTTGTTCAGGACTTAGTTTGCTGGTGTGGTCAAATTTCAAAGCAATTTCTTGAAAGAGTGTAATGGGTGATTGTGATGTTTGCTGCCTTGTTACATTGTTTTCAATTTTCGTGTTTCTGGTAGTGAGTTTGGTTGGGATTGTGGTATTGATCAATTGGCTTTATGAATATTCTTGAATTGTCATTTTAAAATGCCTCGTTATATGTCATTGCTTATGGCTTTATATAAGTTGTTTTTAGCATATGTCCATAAGTTCTCAATTTTATTTTGACACTCCATAAGTTCACAATTTTATTTTAACAGCTCCATAAGTTCTCAATGATAGCTTATTGAAACTGCGTATAGCTTCTAAGTGTTTTTAGCAGTTTGACTTTATCTTATCTTTTATTGTCTCAGGAACAAGTCAGAAGTGGTGATTATTCATGGATTTGCTATTGCTCTATTCTCATGCTTCATATCATATCTCATCTATGGAATTTTAGGACTACATCAAGATCAACATAGATCAGGCAGGTGGGACTGTACATGAAATGAGTTTTATAATGTTGGTGCTTAACGTGTCTATGATGATTGTCATCACTGATGTCTGTTTGAATCTAAATTAGCCCATAGAATAACATATATCTATGAATTGGTGGATTCACATACTTATATTTGACAAATTCTTCTAACATTTGCAACCATAGGTGGTTGAATTGTGAATACCCTTTGATAGATCATGGCTCATGGACTGGTGAAGAGGATAGGTCTCTTTTGATTATTGTCCAAGAGACGGGAATCAGGAATTGGTTTGACATTGCTGCATCATTGGCCACAAACAAGACTCCCCGCACTGATTCTCAATGTCAAAAGTATGAGTCTAGCTTTAACTTTGATTAAAATATTTGTTTTAAAAATATTTCAGTTCTGTTATATTAGTATTACTTATACATATTGGTTTCATTGATCAGGAGATGGAAGGTGATATGTCCTGAACAAGTTCCTTTGCTACAAGAAGCGAGAAAGAGGCAAAGGTCTCTTCTTGCCAGGAACTTTGTCGATCGAGAATCAGAACTTCCAACCCTTACACTGAATGACTTCATTCCTTTACAAATGATAGTTCCACCATCTGATGTTTATGCTAAGAAAATCTAAAAGAAATGGAAGAGAAAGTTGCGGTACTCTCTCTTTAAACTCCCTTTCATTTTCCCATTGATTCTTAACTTGCATATATATATTTGATGCCAACTTGGTTAGAATTATTTTTCCAAAAATTGTGTTGGCTGGCCATATAGTGTTTGAAATTGAAAGTTGCTTTATACCTTTCCCTTGATTTGAGTACTGAGTTATACAGTCAGTTTCTACTGCCTCGTGGTTTTGAACAAGTACCACATCTGGAGCCAAGTCTTGTTGTGTTGATGGACTCTCTTTGTTTTTGTCATGATTTTCATGAAATCGGTCTTGTTATATGGCGGATGAAGCAATTTGGAGTTGAAGAGTCTTGGACTCATTTTCTAATAATCAGTTATCAGTGTTTTTAGCATGATTCTCAATTGGTCTTGTATCCGCTGTGTCTTTCTGAGAATGACTACACATTGATATTGGCGTGCATGTACAGGAACGAGCATGCGTTTCTTTATAATTTGAGAGAAGGTAAAGTAGAGAAAACTACAGTTACCAATGGAATTCAGTGGCATTTTGCTAAAAGTTACTTTGAAAGCTTGGTTTGAACTAGTTAAAAGTAAGCTTCTTTTCAACTACATTTACTTGTTTGAGTTATTGGTATTTAATAATCTGTATTCTGTTAATTTTATTGGCTTCTGTCTTGTTCAGGACTTAGTTTGCTGGTGTGGTCAAATTTCAAAGCAATTTCTTGAAAGAGTGTAATGGGTGATTGTGATGTTTGCTGCCTTGTTACATTGTTTTCAATTTTCGTGTTTCTGGTAGTGAGTTTGGTTGGGATTGTGGTATTGATCAATTGGCTTTATGAATATTCTTGAATTGTCATTTTAAAATGCCTCGTTATATGTTATTGCTTATGGCTTTATATAAGTTGTTTTTAGCATATGTCCATAAGTTCTCAATTTTATTTTGACACTCCATAAGTTCACAATTTTATTTTGACAGTTCCATAAGCTCTCAATGATAACTTATTAAAACTGCGTATAACTTCTAAGTGTTTTTAGCAGTTTGACTTTATCTTATCTTTTATTGTCTCAGGAACAAGTCAGAAGTGGTGATTATTCATGGATTTGCTATTGCTCTATTCTCATGCTTCATATCATATCTCATCTATGGAATTTTAGGACTACATCAAGATCAACATAGATCAGGCAGGTGGGACTGTACATGAAATGAGTTTTATAATGTTGGTGCTTAACGTGTCTGTGATGATTGTCATCACTGATGTCTGTTTGAATCTAAATTAGCCTATAGAATAACATATATCTATGAATTGGTGGATTCACATACTTATATTTGAAAAATTCTTCTAACATTTGCAACCATAGGTGGTTGAATTGTGAATACCCTTTGATAGATCATGGCTCATGGACTGGTGAAGAGGATAGGTCTCTTTTGATTATTGTCCAAGAGACGGGAATCAGGAATTGGTTTGACATTGCTGCATCATTGGCCACAAACAAGACTCCCCGCACTGATTCTCAATGTCAAAAGTATGAGTCTAGCTTTAACTTTGATTAAAATATTTGTTTTAAAAATATTTCAGTTTTGTTATATTAGTATTACTTATACATATTGGTTTCATTGATCAGGAGATGGAAGGTGATATGTCCTGAACAAGTTCCTTTGCTACAAGAAGCGAGAAAGAGGCAAAGGTCTCTTCTTGCCAGGAACTTTGTCGATCGAGAATCAGAACGTCCAACCCTTACACTGAATGACTTCATTCCTTTACAAATGATAGTTCCACCATCTGATGTTTATGCTAAGAAAATCTAAAAGAAATGGAAGAGAAAGTTGCGGTACTCTCTCTTTAAACTCCCTTTCATTTTCCCATTGATTCTTAACTTGCATATATATATTTGATGCCAACTTGGTTAGAATTATTTTTCCAAAAATTATGTTGGCTGGCCATATAGTGTTTGAAATTGAAAGTTGCTTTATACCTTTCCCTTGATTTGAGTACTGAGTTATACAGTCAGTTTCTACTGCCTCGTGGTTTTGAACAAGTACCACATCTGGAGCCAAGTCTTGTTGTGTTGATGGACTCTCTTTGTTTTTGTCATGATTTTCATGAAATCGGTCTTGTTATATGGCGGATGAAGCAATTTGGAGTTGAAGAGTCTTGGACTCATTTTCTAATAATCAGTTATCAGTGTTTTTAGCATGATTCTCAATTGGTCTTGTATCCGCTGTGTCTTTCTGAGAATGACTACACATTGATATTGGCGTGCATGTACAGGAACGAGCATGCGTTTCTTTATAATTTGAGAGAAGGTAAAGTAGAGAAAACTACAGTTACCAATGGAATTCAGTGGCATTTTGCTAAAAGTTACTTTGAAAGCTTGGTTTGAACTAGTTAAAAGTAAGCTTCTTTTCAACTACATTTACTTGTTTGAGTTATTGGTATTTAATAATCTGTATTCTGTTAATTTTATTGGCTTCTGTCTTGTTCAGGACTTAGTTTGCTGGTGTGGTCAAATTTCAAAGCAATTTCTTGAAAGAGTGTAATGGGTGATTGTGATGTTTGCTGCCTTGTTACATTGTTTTCAATTTTCGTGTTTCTGGTAGTGAGTTTGGTTGGGATTGTGGTATTGATCAATATGCTTTATGAATATTCTTGAATTGTCATTTTAAAATGCCTCGTTATATGTCATTTCTTATGGCTTTATATAAGTTGTTTTTAGCATATGTCCATAAGTTCTCAATTTTATTTTGACACTCCATAAGTTCACAATTTTATTTTAACAGCTCCATAAGTTCTCAATGATAGCTTAGTGAAACTGCGTATAGCTTCTAAGTGTTTTTAGCAGTTTGACTTTATCTTATCTTTTATTGTCTCAGGAACAAGTCAGAAGTGGTGATTATTCATGGATTTGCTATTGCTCTATTCTCATGCTTCATATCATATCTCATCTATGGAATTTTAGGACTACATCAAGATCAACATAGATCAGGCAGGTGGGACTGTACATGAAATGAGTTTTATAATGTTGGTGCTTAACGTGTCTGTGATGATTGTCATCACTGATGTCTGTTTGAATCTAAATTAGCCCATAGAATAACATATATCTATGAATTGGTGGATTCACATACTTATATTTGACAAATTCTTCTAACATTTGCAACCATAGGTGGTTGAATTGTGAATACCCTTTGATAGATCATGGCTCATGGACTGGTGAAGAGGATATGTCTCTTTTGATTATTGTCCAAGAGACGGGAATCAGGAATTGGTTTGACATTGCTGCATCATTGGCCACAAACAAGACTCCCCGCACTGATTCTCAATGTCAAAAGTATGAGTCTAGCTTTAACTTTGATTAAAATATTTGTTTTAAAAATATTTCAGTTTTGTTATATTAGTATTACTTATACATATTGGTTTCATTGATCAGGAGATGGAAGGTGATATGTCCTGAACAAGTTCCTTTGCTACAAGAAGCGAGAAAGAGGCAAAGGTCTCTTCTTGCCAGGAACTTTGTCGATCGAGAATCAGAACGTCCAACCCTTACACTGAATGACTTCATTCCTTTACAAATGATAGTTCCACCATCTGATGTTTATGCTAAGAAAATCTAAAAGAAATGGAAGAGAAAGTTGCGGTACTCTCTCTTTAAACTCCCTTTCATTTTCCCATTGATTCTTAACTTGCATATATATATTTGATGCCAACTTGGTTAGAATTATTTTTCCAAAAATTGTGTTGGCTGGCCATATAGTGTTTGAAATTGAAAGTTGCTTTATACCTTTCCCTTGATTTGAGTACTGAGTTATACAGTCAGTTTCTACTGCCTCGTGGTTTTGAACAAGTACCACATCTGGAGCCAAGTCTTGTTGTGTTGATGGACTCTCTTTGTTTTTGTCATGATTTTCATGAAACCGGTCTTGTTATATGGCGGATGAAGCAATTTGGAGTTGAAGAGTCTTGGACTCATTTTCTAATAATCAGTTATCAGTGTTTTTAGCATGATTCTCAATTGGTCTTGTATCCGCTGTGTCTTTCTGAGAATGACTACACATTGATATTGGCGTGCATGTACAGGAATGAGCATGCGTTTCTCTATAATTTGAGAGAAGGTAAAGTAGAGAAAACTACAGTTACCAATGGAATTCAGTGGCATTTTGCTAAAAGTTACTTTGAAAGCTTGGTTTGAACTAGTTAAAAGTAAGCTTCTTTTCAACTACATTTACTTGTTTGAGTTATTGGTATTTAATAATCTGTATTCTGTTAATTTTATTGGCTTCTGTCTTGTTCAGGACTTAGTTTGCTGGTGTGGTCAAATTTCAAAGCAATTTCTTGAAAGAGTGTAATGGGTGATTGTGATGTTTGCTGCCTTGTTACATTGTTTTCAATTTTCGTGTTTCTGGTAGTGAGTTTGGTTGGGATTGTGGTATTGATCAATATGCTTTATGAATATTCTTGAATTGTCATTTTAAAATGCCTCGTTATATGTCATTGCTTATGGCTTTATATAAGTTGTTTTTAACATATGTCCATAAGTTCTCAATTTTATTTTGACACTCCATAAGTTCACAATTTTATTTTAACAGCTCCATAAGTTCTCAATGATAGCTTATTGAAACTGCGTATAGCTTCTAAGTGTTTTTAGCAGTTTGACTTTATCTTATCTTTTATTATCTCAGGAACAAGTCAGAAGTGGTGATTATTCATGGATTTGCTATTGCTCTATTCTCATGCTTCATATCATATCTCATCTATGGAATTTTAGGACTACATCAAGATCAACATAGATCAGGCAGGTGGGACTGTACATGAAATGAGTTTTATAATGTTGGTGCTTAACGTGTCTGTGATGATTGTCATCACTGATGTCTGTTTGAATCTAAATTAGCCCATAGAATAACATATATCTATGAATTGGTGGATTCACATACTTATATTTGACAAATTCTTCTAACATTTGCAACCATAGGTGGTTGAATTGTGAATACCCTTTGATAGATCATGGCTCATGGACTGGTGAAGAGGATATGTCTCTTTTGATTATTGTCCAAGAGACGGGAATCAGGAATTGGTTTGACATTGCTGCATCATTGGCCACAAACAAGACTCCCCGCACTGATTCTCAATGTCAAAAGTATGAGTCTAGCTTTAACTTTGATTAAAATATTTGTTTTAAAAATATTTCAGTTTTGTTATATTAGTATTACTTATACATATTGGTTTCATTGATCAGGAGATGGAAGGTGATATGTCCTGAACAAGTTCCTTTGCTACAAGAAGCGAGAAAGAGGCAAAGGTCTCTTCTTGGCAGGAACTTTGTCGATCGAGAATCAGAACGTCCAACCCTTACACTGAATGACTTCATTCCTTTACAAATGATAGTTCCACCATCTGATGTTTATGCTAAGAAAATCTAAAAGAAATGGAAGAGAAAGTTGCGGTACTCTCTCTTTAAACTCCCTTTCATTTTCCCATTGATTCTTAACTTGCATATATATATTTGATGCCAACTTGGTTAGAATTATTTTTCCAAAAATTGTGTTGGCTGGCCATATAGTGTTTGAAATTGAAAGTTGCTTTATACCTTTCCCTTGATTTGAGTACTGAGTTATACAGTCAGTTTCTACTGCCTCGTGGTTTTGAACAAGTACCACATCTGGAGCCAAGTCTTGTTGTGTTGATGGACTCTCTTTGTTTTTGTCATGATTTTCATGAAACCGGTCTTGTTATATGGCGGATGAAGCAATTTGGAGTTGAAGAGTCTTGGACTCATTTTCTAATAATCAGTTATCAGTGTTTTTAGCATGATTCTCAATTGGTCTTGTATCCGCTGTGTCTTTCTGAGAATGACTACACATTGATATTGGCGTGCATGTACAGGAATGAGCATGCGTTTCTCTATAATTTGAGAGAAGGTAAAGTAGAGAAAACTACAGTTACCAATGGAATTCAGTGGCATTTTGCTAAAAGTTACTTTGAAAGCTTGGTTTGAACTAGTTAAAAGTAAGCTTCTTTTCAACTACATTTACTTGTTTGAGTTATTGGTATTTAATAATCTGTATTCTGTTAATTTTATTGGCTTCTGTCTTGTTCAGGACTTAGTTTGCTGGTGTGGTCAAATTTCAAAGCAATTTCTTGAAAGAGTGTAATGGGTGATTGTGATGTTTGCTGCCTTGTTACATTGTTTTCAATTTTCGTGTTTCTGGTAGTGAGTTTGGTTGGGATTGTGGTATTGATCAATTGGCTTTATGAATATTCTTGAATTGTCATTTTAAAATGCCTCGTTATATGTTATTGCTTATGGCTTTATATAAGTTGTTTTTAGCATATGTCCATAAGTTCTCAATTTTATTTTGACACTCCATAAGTTCACAATTTTATTTTGACAGTTCTATAAGTTCTCAATGATAGCTTATTAAAACTGCGTATAGCTTCTAAGTGTTTTTAGCAGTTTGACTTTATCTTATCTTTTATTGTCTCAGGAACAAGTCAGAAGTGGTGATTATTCATGGATTTGCTATTGCTCTATTCTCATGCTTCATATCATATCTCATCTATGGAATTTTAGGACTACATCAAGATCAACATAGATCAGGCAGGTGGGACTGTACATGAAATGAGTTTTATAATGTTGGTGCTTAACGTGTCTGTGATGATTGTCATCACTGATGTCTGTTTGAATCTAAATTAGCCCATAGAATAACATATATCTATGAATTGGTGGATTAACATACTTATATTTGACAAATTCTTCTAACATTTGCAACCATAGGTGGTTGAATTGGGAATACCCTTTGATAGATCATGGCTCATGGACTGGTGAAGAGGATAGGTCTCTTTTAATTATTGTCCAAGAGACGGGAATCAGGAATTGGTTTGACATTGCTGCATCATTGGCCACAAACAAGACTCCCCGCACTGATTCTCAATGTCAAAAGTATGAGTCTAGCTTTAACTTTGATTAAAATATTTGTTTTAAAAATATTTCAGTTTTATTATATTAGTATTACTTATACATATTGGTTTCATTGATCAGGAGATGGAAGGTGATATGTCCTGAACAAGTTCCTTTGCTACAAGAAGCGAGAAAGAGGCAAAGGTCTCTTCTTGCTAGGAACTTTGTCGATCGAGAATCAGAACGTCCAACCCTTACACTGAATGACTTCATTCCTTTACAAATGATAGTTCCACCATCTGATGTTTATGCTAAGAAAATCTAAAAGAAATGGAAGAGAAAGTTGCGGTACTCTCTCTTTAAACTCCCTTTCATTTTCCCATTGATTCTTAACTTGCATATATATATTTGATGCCAACTTGGTTAGAATTATTTTTCCAAAAATTGTGTTGGCTGGCCATATAGTGTTTGAAATTGAAAGTTGCTTTATACCTTTCCCTTGATTTGAGTACTGAGTTATACAGTCAGTTTCTACTGCCTCGTGGTTTTGAACAAGTACCACATCTGGAGCCAAGTCTTGTTGTGTTGATGGACTCTCTTTGTTTTTGTCATTATTTTCATGAAACCGGTCTTGTTATATGGCGGATGAAGCAATTTGGAGTTGAAGAGTCTTGGACTCATTTTCTAATAATCAGTTATCAGTGTTTTTAGCATGATTCTCAATTGGTCTTGTATCCGCTGTGTCTTTCTGAGAATGACTACACATTGATATTGGCGTGCATGTACAGGAACGAGCATGCGTTTCTTTATAATTTGAGAGAAGGTAAAGTAGAGAAAACTACAGTTACCAATGGAATTCAGTGGCATTTTGCTAAAAGTTACTTTGAAAGCTTGGTTTGAACTAGTTAAAAGTAAGCTTCTTTTCAACTACATTTACTTGTTTGAGTTATTGGTATTTAATAATCTGTATTCTGTTAAATTTATTGGCTTCTGTCTTGTTCAGGACTTAGTTTGCTGGTGTGGTCAAATTTCAAAGCAATTTCTTGAAAGAGTGTAATGGGTGATTGTGATGTTTGCTGCCTTGTTACATTGTTTTCAATTTTCGTGTTTCTGGTAGTGAGTTTGGTTGGGATTGTGGTATTGATCAATTGGCTTTATGAATATTCTTGAATTGTCATTTTAAAATGCCTCGTTATATGTTATTGCTTATGGCTTTATATAAGTTGTTTTTAGCATATGTCCATAAGTTCTCAATTTTATTTTGACACTCCATAAGTTCACAATTTTATTTTGACAGTTCCATAAGTTCTCAATGATAGCTTATTAAAACTGCGTATAGCTTCTAAGTGTTTTTAGCAGTTTGACTTTATCTTATCTTTTATTGTCTCAGGAACAAGTCAGAAGTGGTGATTATTCATGGATTTGCTATTGCTCTATTCTCATGCTTCATATCATATCTCATCTATGGAATTTTAGGACTACATCAAGATCAACATAGATCAGGCAGGTGGGACTGTACATGAAATGAGTTTTATAATGTTGGTTTTTAACGTGTCTGTGATGATTGTCATCACTGATGTCTGTTTGAATCTAAATTAGCCCATAGAATAACATATATCTATGAATTGGTGGATTCACATACTTATATTTGACAAATTCTTCTAACATTTGCAACCATAGGTGGTTGAATTGGGAATACCCTTTGATAGATCATGGCTCATGGACTGGTGAAGAGGATAGGTCTCTTTTGATTATTGTCCAAGAGACGGGAATCAGGAATTGGTTTGACATTGCTGCATCATTGGCCACAAACAAGACTCCCCGCACTGATTCTCAATGTCAAAAGTATGAGTCTAGCTTTAACTTTGATTAAAATATTTGTTTTAAAAATATTTCAGTTTTGTTATATTAGTATTACTTATACATATTGGTTTCATTGATCAGGAGATGGAAGGTGATATGTCCTGAACAAGTTCCTTTGCTACAAGAAGCGAGAAAGAGGCAAAGGTCTCTTCTTGCCAGGAACTTTGTCGATCGAGAATCAGAACGTCCAACCCTTACACTGAATGACTTCATTCCTTTACAAATGATAGTTCCACCATCTGATGTTTATGCTAAGAAAATCTAAAAGAAATGGAAGAGAAAGTTGCGGTACTCTCTCTTTAAACTCCCTTTCATTTTCCCATTGATTCTTAACTTGCATATATATATTTGATGCCAACTTGGTTAGAATTATTTTTCCAAAAATTGTGTTGGCTGGCCATATAGTGTTTGAAATTGAAAGTTGCTTTATACCTTTCCCTTGATTTGAGTACTGAGTTATACAGTCAGTTTCTACTGCCTCGTGGTTTTGAACAAGTACCACATCTGGAGCCAAGTCTTGTTGTGTTGATGGACTCTCTTTGTTTTTGTCATGATTTTCATGAAACCGGTCTTGTTATATGGCGGATGAAGCAATTTGGAGTTGAAGAGTCTTGGACTCATTTTCTAATAATCAGTTATCAGTGTTTTTAGCATGATTCTCAATTGGTCTTGTATCCGCTGTGTCTTTCTGAGAATGACTACACATTGATATTGGCGTGCATGTACAGGAACGAGCATGCGTTTCTTTATAATTTGAGAGAAGGTAAAGTAGAGAAAACTACAGTTACCAATGGAATTCAGTGGCATTTTGCTAAAAGTTACTTTGAAAGCTTGGTTTGAACTAGTTAAAAGTAAGCTTCTTTTCAACTACATTTACTTGTTTGAGTTATTGGTATTTAATAATCTGTATTCTGTTAATTTTATTGGCTTCTGTCTTGTTCAGGACTTAGTTTGCTGGTGTGGTCAAATTTCAAAGCAATTTCTTGAAAGAGTGTAATGGGTGATTGTGATGTTTGCTGCCTTGTTACATTGTTTTCAATTTTCGTGTTTCTGGTAGTGAGTTTGGTTGGGATTGTGGTATTGATCAATTGGCTTTATGAATATTCTTGAATTGTCATTTTAAAATGCCTCGTTATATGTCATTGCTTATGGCTTTATATAAGTTGTTTTTAGCATATGTCCATAAGTTCTCAATTTTATTTTGACACTCCATAAGTTCACAATTTTATTTTGACAGCTCCATAAGTTCTCAATGATAGCTTATTAAAACTGCGTATAGCTTCTAAGTGTTTTTAGCAGTTTGACTTTATCTTATCTTTTATTGTCTCAGGAACAAGTTAGAAGTGGTGATTATTCATGGATTTGCTATTGCTCTATTCTCATGCTTCATATCATATCTCATATATGGAATTTTAGGACTACA
Source organism: Lathyrus tuberosus (assembly GCA_022829125.1). Taxonomy (NCBI): domain Eukaryota; kingdom Viridiplantae; phylum Streptophyta; class Magnoliopsida; order Fabales; family Fabaceae; genus Lathyrus; species Lathyrus tuberosus. The sequence continues at coordinate 6,338,856 of JALAZF010000297.1, read as the reverse complement.
TCAAGATCAACATAGATCAGGCAGGTGGGACTGTACATGAAATGAGTTTTATAATGTTGGTGCTTAACGTGTCTGTGATGATTGTCATCACTGATGTCTGTTTGAATCTAAATTAGCCCATAGAATAACATATATCTATGAATTGGTGGATTCACATACTTATATTTGACAAATTCTTCTAACATTTGCAACCATAGGTGGTTGAATTGTGAATACCCTTTGATAGATCATGGCTCATGGACTGGTGAAGAGGATAGGTCTCTTTTGATTATTGTCCAAGAGACGGGAATCAGGAATTGGTTTGACATTGCTGCATCATTGGCCACAAACAAGACTCCCCGCACTGATTCTCAATGTCAAAAGTATGAGTCTAGCTTTAACTTTGATTAAAATATTTGTTTTAAAAATATTTCAGTTTTGTTATATTAGTATTACTTATACATATTGGTTTCATTGGTCAGGAGATGGAAGGTGATATGTCCTGAACAAGTTCCTTTGCTACAAGAAGCGAGAAAGAGGCAAAGGTCTCTTCTTGCCAGGAACTTTGTCGATCGAGAATCAGAACGTCCAACCCTTACACTGAATGACTTCATTCCTTTACAAATGATAGTTCCACCATCTGATGTTTATGCTAAGAAAATCTAAAAGAATCTAAAAGAAATGGAAGAGAAAGTTGCGGTACTCTCTCTTTAAACTCCCTTTCATTTTCCCATTGATTCTTAACATGCATATATATATTTGATGCCAACTTGGTTAGAATTATTTTTCCAAAAATTGTGTTGGCTGGCCATATAGTGTTTGAAATTGAAAGTTGCTTTATACCTTTCCCTTGATTTGAGTACTGAGTTATACAGTCAGTTTCTACTGCCTCGTGGTTTTGAACAAGTACCACATCTGGAGCCAAGTCTTGTTGTGTTGATGGACTCTCTTTGTTTTTGTCATGATTTTCATGAAACCGGTCTTGTTATATGGCGGATGAAGCAATTTGGAGTTGAAGAGTCTTGGACTCATTTTCTAATAATCAGTTATCAGTGTTTTTAGCATGATTCTCAATTGGTCTTGTATCCGCTGTGTCTTTCTGAGAATGACTACACATTGATATTGGCGTGCATGTACAGGAACGAGCATGCGTTTCTTTATAATTTGAGAGAAGGTAAAGTAGAGAAAACTACAGTTACCAATGGAATTCAGTGGCATTTTGCTAAAAGTTACTTTGAAAGCTTGGTTTGAACTAGTTAAAAGTAAGCTTCTTTTCAACTACATTTACTTGTTTGAGTTATTGGTATTTAATAATCTGTATTCTGTTAATTTTATTGGCTTCTGTCTTGTTCAGGACTTAGTTTGCTGGTGTGGTCAAATTTCAAAGCAATTTCTTGAAAGAGTGTAATGGGTGATTGTGATGTTTGCTGCCTTGTTACATTGTTTTCAATTTTCGTGTTTCTGGTAGTGAGTTTGGTTGGGATTGTGGTATTGATCAATTGGCTTTATGAATATTCTTGAATTTTCATTTTAAAATGCCTCGTTATATGTCATTGCTTATGGCTTTATATAAGTTGTTTTTAGCATATGTCCATAAGTTCTCAATTTTATTTTGACACTCCATAAGTTCACAATTTTATTTTGACAGCTCCATAAGTTCTCAATGATAGCTTATTAAAACTGCGTATAGCTTCTAAGTGTTTTTAGCAGTTTGACTTTATCTTATCTTTTATTGTCTCAGGAACAAGTCAGAAGTGGTGATTATTCATGGATTTGCTATTGCTCTATTCTCATGCTTCATATCATATCTCATATATGGAATTTTAGGACTACATCAAGATCAACATAGATCAGGCAGGTGGGACTGTACATGAAATGAGTTTTATAATGTTGGTGCTTAACATGTCTGTGATGATTGTCATCACTGATGTCTGTTTGAATCTAAATTAGCCCATAGAATAACATATATCTATGAATTGGTGGATTCACATACTTATATTTGACAAATTCTTCTAACATTTGCAACCATAGGTGGTTGAATTGTGAATACCCTTTGATAGATCATGGCTCATGGACTGGTGAAGAGGATATGTCTCTTTTGATTATTGTCCAAGAGACGGGAATCAGGAATTGGTTTGACATTGCTGCATCATTGGCCACAAACAAGACTCCCCGCACTGATTCTCAATGTCAAAAGTATGAGTCTAGCTTTAACTTTGATTAAAATATTTGTTTTAAAAATATTTCAGTTTTGTTATATTAGTATTACTTATACATATTGGTTTCATTGATCAGGAGATGGAAGGTGATATGTCCTGAACAAGTTCCTTTGCTACAAGAAGCGAGAAAGAGGCAAAGGTCTCTTCTTGCCAGGAACTTTGTCGATCGAGAATCAGAACGTCCAACCCTTACACTGAATGACTTCATTCCTTTACAAATGATAGTTCCACCATCTGATGTTTATGCTAAGAAAATCTAAAACAAATGGAAGAGAAAGTTGCGGTACTCTCTCTTTAAACTCCCTTTCATTTTCCCATTGATTCTTAACTTGCATATATATATTTGATGCCAACTTTGTTAGAATTATTTTTCCAAAAATTGTGTTGGCTGGCCATATAGTGTTTGAAATTGAAAGTTGCTTTATACCTTTCCCTTGATTTGAGTACTGAGTTATACAGTCAGTTTCTACTGCCTCGTGGTTTTGAACAAGTACCACATCTGGAGCCAAGTCTTGTTGTGTTGATGGACTCTCTTTGTTTTTGTCATGATTTTCATGAAACCGGTCTTGTTATATGGCGGATGAAGCAATTTGGAGTTGAAGAGTCTTGGACTCATTTTCTAATAATCAGTTATCAGTGTTTTTAGCATGATTCTCAATTGGTCTTGTATCCGCTGTGTCTTTCTGAGAATGACTACACATTGATATTGGCGTGCATGTATAGGAACGAGCATGCGTTTCTTTATAATTTGAGAGATGGTAAAGTAGAGAAAACTACAGTTACCAATGGAATTCAGTGGCATTTTGCTAAAAGTTACTTTGAAAGCTTGGTTTGAACTAGTTAAAAGTAAGCGTCTTTTCAACTACATTTACTTGTTTGAGTTATTGGTATTTAATAATCTGTATTCTGTTAATTTTATTGGCTTCTGTCTTGTTCAGGACTTAGTTTGCTGGTGTGGTCAAATTTCAAAGCAATTTCTTGAAAGAGTGTAATGGGTGATTGTGATGTTTGCTGCCTTGTTACATTGTTTTCAATTTTCGTGTTTCTGGTAGTGAGTTTGGTTGGGATTGTGGTATTGATCAATTGGCTTTATGAATATTCTTGAATTGTCATTTTAAAATGCCTCGTTATATGTCATTGCTTATGGCTTTATATAAGTTGTTTTTAGCATATGTCCATAAGTTCTCAATTTTATTTTGACACTCCATAAGTTCACAATTTTATTTTGACAGCTCCATAAGTTCTCAATGATAGCTTATTAAAACTGCGTATAGCTTCTAAGTGTTTTTAGCAGTTTGACTTTATCTTATCTTTTATTGTCTCAGGAACAAGTCAGAAGTGGTGATTATTCATGGATTTGCTATTGCTCTATTCTCATGCTTCATATCATATCTCATCTATGGAATTTTAGGACTACATCAAGATCAACATAGATCAGGCAGGTGGGACTGTACATGAAATGAGTTTTATAATGTTGGTGCTTAACGTGTCTGTGATGATTGTCATCACTGATGTCTGTTTGAATCTAAATTAGCCCATAGAATAACATATATCTATGAATTGGTGGATTCACATACTTATATTTGACAAATTCTTCTAACATTTGCAACCATAGGTGGTTGAATTGTGAATACCCTTTGATAGATCATGGCTCATGGACTGGTGAAGAGGATATGTCTCTTTTGATTATTGTCCAAGAGACGGGAATCAGGAATTGGTTTGACATTGCTGCATCATTGGCCACAAACAAGACTCCCCGCACTGATTCTCAATGTCAAAAGTATGAGTCTAGCTTTAACTTTGATTAAAATATTTGTTTTAAAAATATTTCAGTTTTGTTATATTAGTCTTACTTATACATATTGGTTTCATTGATCAGGAGATGGAAGGTGATATGTCCTGAACAAGTTCCTTTGCTACAAGAAGCGAGAAAGAGGCAAAGGTCTCTTCTTGCCAGGAACTTTGTCGATCGAGAATCAGAACGTCCAACCCTTACACTGAATGACTTCATTCCTTTACAAATGATAGTTCCACCATCTGATGTTTATGCTAAGAAAATCTAAAAGAAATGGAAGAGAAAGTTGCGGTACTCTCTCTTTAAACTCCCTTTCATTTTCCCATTGATTCTTAACTTGCATATATATATTTGATGCCAACTTGGTTAGAATTATTTTTCCAAAAATTGTGTTGGCTGGCCATATAGTGTTTGAAATTGAAAGTTGCTTTATACCTTTCCCTTGATTTGAGTACTGAGTTATACAGTCAGTTTCTACTGCCTCGTGGTTTTGAACAAGTACCACATCTGGAGCCAAGTCTTGTTGTGTTGATGGACTCTCTTTGTTTTTGTCATGATTTTCATGAAACCGGTCTTGTTATATGGCGGATGAAGCAATTTGGAGTTGAAGAGTCTTGGACTCATTTTCTAATAATCAGTTATCAGTGTTTTTAGCATGATTCTCAATTGGTCTTGTATCCGCTGTGTCTTTCTGAGAATGACTACACATTGATATTGGCGTGCATGTACAGGAACGAGCATGCATTTCTTTATAATTTGAGAGAAGGTAAAGTAGAGAAAACTACAGTTACCAATGAAATTCAGTGGCATTTTGCTAAAAGTTACATTGAAAGCTTGGTTTGAACTAGTTAAAAGTAAGCTTCTTTTCAACTACATTTACTTGTTTGAGTTATTGGTATTTAATAATCTGTATTCTGTTAATTTTATTGGCTTCTGTCTTGTTCAGGACTTAGTTTGCTGGTGTGGTCAAATTTCAAAGCAATTTCTTGAAAGAGTGTAATGGGTGATTGTGATTTTTGCTGCCTTGTTACATTGTTTTCAATTTTCGTGTTTCTGGTAGTGAGTTTGGTTGGGATTGTGGTATTGATCAATTGGCTTTATGAATATTCTTGAATTGTCATTTTAAAATGCCTCGTTATATGTCATTGCTTATGGCTTTATATAAGTTGTTTTTAGCATATGTCCATAAGTTCTCAATTTTATTTTGACACTCCATAAGTTCACAATTTTATTTTGACAGCTCCATAAGTTCTCAATGATAGCTTATTAAAACTGCGTATAGCTTCTAAGTGTTTTTAGCAGTTTGACTTTATCTTATCTTTTATTGTCTCAGGAACAAGTCAGAAGTGGTGATTATTCATGGATTTGCTATTGCTCTATTCTCATGCTTCATATCATATCTCATCTATGGAATTTTAGGACTACATCAAGATCAACATAGATCAGGCAGGTGGGACTGTACATGAAATGAGTTTTATAATGTTGGTGCTTAACGTGTCTGTGATGATTGTCATCACTGATGTCTGTTTGAATCTAAATTAGCCCATAGAATAACATATATCTATGAATTGGTGGATTCACATACTTATATTTGACAAATTCTTCTAACATTTGCAACCATAGGTGGTTGAATTGTGAATACCCTTTGATAGATCATGGCTCATGGACTGGTGAAGAGGATATGTCTCTTTTGATTATTGTCCAAGAGACGGGAATCAGGAATTGGTTTGACATTGCTGCATCATTGGCCACAAACAAGACTCCCCGCACTGATTCTCAATGTCAAAAGTATGAGTCTAGCTTTAACTTTGATTAAAATATTTGTTTTAAAAATATTTCAGTTTTGTTATATTAGTCTTACTTATACATATTGGTTTCATTGATCAGGAGATGGAAGGTGATATGTCCTGAACAAGTTCCTTTGCTACAAGAAGCGAGAAAGAGGCAAAGGTCTCTTCTTGCCAGGAACTTTGTCGATCGAGAATCAGAACGTCCAACCCTTACACTGAATGACTTCATTCCTTTACAAATGATAGTTCCACCATCTGATGTTTATGCTAAGAAAATCTAAAAGAAATGGAAGAGAAAGTTGCGGTACTCTCTCTTTAAACTCCCTTTCATTTTCCCATTGATTCTTAACTTGCATATATATATTTGATGCCAACTTGGTTAGAATTATTTTTCCAAAAATTGTGTTGGCTGGCCATATAGTGTTTGAAATTGAAAGTTGCTTTATACCTTTCCCTTGATTTGAGTACTGAGTTATACAGTCAGTTTCTACTGCCTCGTGGTTTTGAACAAGTACCACATCTGGAGCCAAGTCTTGTTGTGTTGATGGACTCTCTTTGTTTTTGTCATGATTTTCATGAAACCGGTCTTGTTATATGGCGGATGAAGCAATTTGGAGTTGAAGAGTCTTGGACTCATTTTCTAATAATCAGTTATCAGTGTTTTTAGCATGATTCTCAATTGGTCTTGTATCCGCTGTGTCTTTCTGAGAATGACTACACATTGATATTGGCGTGCATGTACAGGAACGAGCATGCGTTTCTTTATAATTTGAGAGAAGGTAAAGTAGAGAAAACTACAGTTACCAATGGAATTCAGTGGCATTTTGCTAAAAGTTACTTTGAAAGCTTGGTTTGAACTAGTTAAAAGTAAGTTTCTTTTCAACTACATTTACTTGTTTGAGTTATTGGTATTTAATAATCTGTATTCTGTTAATTTTATTGGCTTCTGTCTTGTTCAGGACTTAGTTTGCTGGTGTGGTCAAATTTCAAAGCAATTTCTTGAAAGAGTGTAATGGGTGATTGTGATGTTTGCTGCCTTGTTACATTGTTTTCAATTTTCGTGTTTCTGGTAGTGAGTTTGGTTGGGATTGTGGTATTGATCAATTGGCTTTATGAATATTCTTGAATTGTCATTTTAAAATGCCTCGTTATATGTCATTGCTTATGGCTTTATATAAGTTGTTTTTAGCATATGTCCATAAGTTCTCAATTTTATTTTGACACTCCATAAGTTCACAATTTTATTTTGACAGCTCCATAAGTTCTCAATGATAGCTTATTAAAACTGCGTATAGCTTCTAAGTGTTTTTAGCAGTTTGACTTTATCTTATCTTTTATTGTCTCAGGAACAAGTCAGAAGTGGTGATTATTCATGGATTTGCTATTGCTCTATTCTCATGCTTCATATCATATCTCATCTATGGAATTTTAGGACTACATCAAGATCAACATAGATCAGGCAGGTGGGACTGTACATGAAATGAGTTTTATAATGTTGGTGCTTAACGTGTCTGTGATAATTGTCATCACTGATGTCTGTTTGAATCTAAATTAGCCCATAGAATAACATATATCTATGAATTGGTGGATTCACATACTTATATTTGACAAATTCTTCTAACATTTGCAACCATAGGTGGTTGAATTGTGAATACCCTTTGATAGATCATGGCTCATGGACTGGTGAAGAGGATAAGTCTCTTTTGATTATTGTCCAAGAGACGGGAATCAGGAATTGGTTTGACATTGCTGCATCATTGGCCACAAACAAGACTCCCCGCACTGATTCTCAATGTCAAAAGTATGAGTCTAGCTTTAACTTTGATTAAAATATTTGTTTTAAAAATATTTCAGTTTTGTTATATTAGTATTACTTATACATATTGGTTTCATTGATCAGGATATGGAAGGTGATATGTCCTGAACAAGTTCCTTTGCTACAAGAAGCGAGAAAGAGGCAAAGGTCTCTTCTTGCCAGGAACTTTGTCGATCGAGAATCAGAACGTCCAACCCTTACACTGAATGACTTCATTCCTTTACAAATGATAGTTCCACCATCTGATGTTTATGCTAAGAAAATCTAAAAGAAATGGAAGAGAAAGTTGCGGTACTCTCTCTTTAAACTCCCTTTCATTTTCCCATTGATTCTTAACTTGCATATATATATTTGATGCCAACTTGGTTAGAATTATTTTTCCAAAAATTGTGTTGGCTGGCCATATAGTGTTTGAAATTGAAAGTTGCTTTATACCTTTCCCTTGATTTGAGTACTGAGTTATACAGTCAGTTTCTACTGCCTCGTGGTTTTGAACAAGTACCACATCTGGAGCCAAGTCTTGTTGTGTTGATGGACTCTCTTTGTTTTTGTCATGATTTTCATGAAACCGGTCTTGTTATATGGCGGATGAAGCAATTTGGAGTTGAAGAGTCTTGGACTCATTTTCTAATAATCAGTTATCAGTGTTTTTAGCATGATTCTCAATTGGTCTTGTATCCGCTGTGTCTTTCTGAGAATGACTACACATTGATATTGGCGTGCATGTACAGGAACGAGCATGCGTTTCTTTATAATTTGAGAGAAGGTAAAGTAGAGAAAACTACAGTTACCAATGGAATTCAGTGGCATTTTGCTAAAAGTTACTTTGAAAGCTTGGTTTGAACTAGTTAAAAGTAAGCTTCTTTTCAACTACATTTACTTGTTTGAGTTATTGGTATTTAATAATCTGTATTCTGTTAATTTTATTGGCTTCTGTCTTGTTCAGGACTTAGTTTGCTGGTGTGGTCAAATTTCAAAGCAATTTCTTGAAAGAGTGTAATGGGTGATTGTGATGTTTGCTGCCTTGTTACATTGTTTTCAATTTTCGTGTTTCTGGTAGTGAGTTTGGTTGGGATTGTGGTATTGATCAATTGGCTTTATGAATATTCTTGAATTGTCATTTTAAAATGCCTCGTTATATGTCATTGCTTATGGCTTTATATAAGTTGTTTTTAGCATATGTCCATAAGTTCTCAATTTTATTTTGACACTCCATAAGTTCACAATTTTATTTTGACAGCTCCATAAGTTCTCAATGATAGCTTATTAAAACTGCGTATAGCTTCTAAGTGTTTTTAGCAGTTTGACTTTATCTTATCTTTTATTGTCTCAGGAACAAGTCAGAAGTGGTGATTATTCATGGATTTGCTATTGCTCTATTCTCATGCTTCATATCATATCTCATCTATGGAATTTTAGGACTACATCAAGATCAACATAGATCAGGCAGGTGGGACTGTACATGAAATGAGTTTTATAATGTTGGTGCTTAACGTGTCTGTGATGATTGTCATCACTGATGTCTGTTTGAATCTAAATTAGCCCATAGAATAACATATATCTATGAATTGGTGGATTCACATACTTATATTTGACAAATTCTTCTAACATTTGCAACCATAGGTGGTTGAATTGTGAATACCCTTTGATAGATCATGGCTCATGGACTGGTGAAGAGGATAGGTCTCTTTTGATTATTGTCCAAGAGACGGGAATCAGGAATTGGTTTGACATTGTTGCATCATTGGCCACAAACAAGACTCCCCGCACTGATTCTCAATGTCAAAAGTATGAGTCTAGCTTTAACTTTGATTAAAATATTTGTTTTAAAAATATTTCAGTTTTGTTATATTAGTATTACTTATACATATTGGTTTCATTGATCAGGAGATGGAAGGTGATATGTCCTGAACAAGTTCCTTTGCTACAAGAAGCGAGAAAGAGGCAAAGGTCTCTTCTTGCCAGGAACTTTGTCGATCGAGAATCAGAACGTCCAACCCTTACACTGAATGACTTCATTCCTTTACAAATGATAGTTCCACCATCTGATGTTTATGCTAAGAAAATCTAAAAGAAATGGAAGAGAAAGTTGCGGTACTCTCTCTTTAAACTCCCTTTCATTTTCCCATTGATTCTTAACTTGCATATATATATTTGATGCCAACTTGGTTAGAATTATTTTTCCAAAAATTGTGTTGGCTGGCCATATAGTGTTTGAAATTGAAAGTTGCTTTATACCTTTCCCTTGATTTGAGTACTGAGTTATACAGTCAGTTTCTACTGCCTCGTGGTTTTGAACAAGTACCACATCTGGAGCCAAGTCTTGTTGTGTTGATGGACTCTCTTTGTTTTTGTCATGATTTTCATGAAACCGGTCTTGTTATATGGCGGATGAAGCAATTTGGAGTTGAAGAGTCTTGGACTCATTTTCTAATAATCAGTTATCAGTGTTTTTAGCATGATTCTCAATTGGTCTTGTATCCGCTGTGTCTTTCTGAGAATGACTACACATTGATATTGGCGTGCATGTACAGGAATGAGCATGCGTTTCTTTATAATTTGAGAGAAGGTAAAGTAGAGAAAACTACAGTTACCAATGGAATTCAGTGGCATTTTGCTAAAAGTTACTTTGAAAGCTTGGTTTGAACTAGTTAAAAGTAAGCTTCTTTTCAACTACATTTACTTGTTTGAGTTATTGGTATTTAATAATCTGTATTCTGTTAATTTTATTGGCTTCTGTCTTGTTCAGGACTTAGTTTACTGGTGTGGTCAAATTTCAAAGCAATTTCTTGAAAGAGTGTAATGGGTGATTGTGATGTTTGCTGCCTTGTTACATTGTTTTCAATTTTCGTGTTTCTGGTAGTGAGTTTGGTTGGGATTGTGGTATTGATCAATTGGCTTTATGAATATTCTTGAATTGTCATTTTAAAATGCCTCGTTATATGTCATTGCTTATGGTTTATATAAGTTGTTTTTAGCATATGTCCATAAGTTCTCAATTTTATTTTGACACTCCATAAGTTCACAATTTTATTTTGACAGCTCCATAAGTTCTCAATGATAGCTTATTAAAACTGCGTATAGCTTCTAAGTGTTTTTAGCAGTTTGACTTTATCTTATCTTTTATTGTCTCAGGAACAAGTCAGAAGTGGTGATTATTCATGGATTTGCTATTGCTCTATTCTCATGCTTCATATCATATCTCATCTTTGGAATTTTAGGACTACATCAAGATCAACATAGATCAGGCAGGTGGGACTGTACATGAAATGAGTTTTATAATGTTGGTGCTTAACGTGTCTGTGATGATTGTCATCACTGATGTCTGTTTGAATCTAAATTAGCCCATAGAATAACATATATCTATGAATTGGTGGATTCACATACTTATATTTGACAAATTCTTCTAACATTTGCAACCATAGGTGGTTGAATTATGAATACCCTTTGATAGATCATGGCTCATGGACTGGTGAAGAGGATAGGTCTCTTTTGATTATTGTCCAAGAGACGGGAATCAGGAATTGGTTTGACATTGTTGCATCATTGGCCACAAACAAGACTCCCCGCACTGATTCTCAATGTCAAAAGTATGAGTCTAGCTTTAACTTTGATTAAAATATTTGTTTTAAAAATATTTCAGTTTTGTTATATTAGTATTACTTATACATATTGGTTTCATTGATCAGGAGATGGAAGGTGATATGTCCTGAACAAGTTCCTTTGCTACAAGAAGCGAGAAAGAGGCAAAGGTCTCTTCTTGCCAGGAACTTTGTCGATCGAGAATCAGAACGTCCAACACTTACACTGAATGACTTCATTCCTTTACAAATGATAGTTCCACCATCTGATGTTTATGCTAAGAAAATCTAAAAGAAATGGAAGAGAAAGTTGCGGTACTCTCTCTTTAAACTCCCTTTCATTTTCCCATTGATTCTTAACTTGCATATATATATTTGATGCCAACTTGGTTAGAATTATTTTTCCAAAAATTGTGTTGGCTGGCCATATAGTGTTTGAAATTGAAAGTTGCTTTATACCTTTCCCTTGATTTGAGTACTGAGTTATACAGTCAGTTTCTATTGCCTCGTGGTTTTGAACAAGTACCACATCTGGAGCCAAGTCTTGTTGTGTTGATGGACTCTCTTTGTTTTTGTCATGATTTTCATGAAACCGGTCTTGTTATATGGCGGATGAAGCAATTTGGAGTTGAAGAGTCTTAGACTCATTTTCTAATAATTAGTTATCAGTGTTTTTAGCATGATTCTCAATTGGTCTTGTATCTGCTGTGTCTTTCTGAGAATGACTACACATTGATATTGGCGCGCATGTACAGGAACGAGCATGCGTTTCTTTATAATTTGAGAGATGGTAAAGTAGAGAAAACTACAGTTACCAATGGAATTCAGTGGCATTTTGCTAAAAGTTACTTTGAAAGCTTGGTTTGAACTAGTTAAAAGTAAGCTTCTTTTCAACTACATTTACTTGTTTGAGTTATTGGTATTTAATAATCTGTATTCTGTTAATTTTATTGGCTTCTGTCTTGTTCAGGACTTAGTTTGCTGGTGTGGTCAAATTTCAAAGCAATTTCTTGAAAGAGTGTAATGGGTGATTGTGATGTTTGCTGCCTTGTTACATTGTTTTCAATTTTCGTGTTTCTGGTAGTGAGTTTGGTTGGGATTGTGGTATTGATCAATTGGCTTTATGAATATTCTTGAATTGTCATTTTAAAATGCCTCGTTATATGTCATTGCTTATGGCTTTATATAAGTTGTTTTTAGCATATGTCCATAAGTTCTCAATTTTATTTTGACACTCCATAAGTTCACAATTTTATTTTGACAGCTCCATAAGTTCTCAATGATAGCTTATTAAAACTGCGCATAGCTTCTAAGTGTTTTTAGCAGTTTGACTTTATCTTATCTTTTATTGTCTCAGGAACAAGTCAGAAGTGGTGATTATTCATGGATTTGCTATTGCTCTATTCTCATGCTTCATATCATATCTCATCTATGGAATTTTAGGACTACATCAAGATCAACATAGATCAGGCAGGTGGGACTGTACATGAAATGAGTTTTATAATGTTGGTGCTTAACGTGTCTGTGATGATTGTCATCACTGATGTCTGTTTGAATCTAAATTAGCCCATAGAATAGCATATATCTATGAATTGGTGGATTCACACACTTATATTTGACAAATTCTTCTAACATTTGCAACCATAGGTGGTTGAATTGCGAATACCCTTTGATAGATCATGGCTCATGGACTGGTGAAGAGGATAGGTCTCTTTTGATTATTGTCCAAGAGACGGGAATCAGGAATTGGTTTGACATTGCTGCATCATTGGCCACAAACAAGACTCCCCGCACTGATTCTCAATGTCAAAAGTATGAGTCTAGCTTTAACTTTGATTAAAATATTTGTTTTAAAAATATTTCAGTTTTGTTATATTAGTATTACTTATACATATTGGTTTCATTGATCAGGAGATGGAAGGTGATATGTCCTGAACAAGTTCCTTTGCTACAAGAAGCGAGAAAGAGGCAAAGGTCTCTTCTTGCCAGGAACTTTGTCGATCGAGAATCAGAACGTCCAACCCTTACACTGAATGACTTCATTCCTTTACAAATGATAGTTCCACCATCTGATGTTTATGCTAAGAAAATCTAAAAGAAATGGAAGAGAAAGTTGCGGTACTCTCTCTTTAAACTCCCTTTCATTTTCCCATTGATTCTTAACTTGCATATATATATATTTGATGCCAACTTGGTTAGAATTATTTTTCCAAAAATTGTGTTGGCTGGCCATATAGTGTTTGAAATTGAAAGTTACTTTATACCTTTCCCTTGATTTGAGTACTGAGTTATACAGTCAGTTTCTACTGCCTCGTGGTTTTGAACAAGTACCACATCTGGAGCCAAGTCTTGTTGTGTTGATGGACTCTCTTTGTTTTTGTCATTATTTTCATGAAACCGGTCTTGTTATATGGCGGATGAAGCAATTTGGAGTTGAAGAGTCTTGGACTCATTTTCTAATAATTAGTTATCATTGTTTTTAGCATGATTCTCAATTGGTCTTGTATCCGCTGTGTCTTTCTGAGAATGACTACACATTGATATTGGCGTGCATGTACAGGAACGAGCATGCGATTCTTTATAATTTGAGAGATGGTAAAGTAGAGAAAACTACAGTTACCAATGGAATTCAGTGCCATTTTGCTAAAAGTTACTTTGAAAGCTTGGTTTGAACTAGTTAAAAGTAAGCTTCTTTTCAACTACATTTACTTGTTTGAGTTATTGGTATTTAATAATCTGTATTCTGTTAATTTTATTGGCTTCTGTCTTGTTCAGGACTTAGTTTGCTGGTGTGGTCAAATTTTAAAGCAATTTCTTGAAAGAGTGTAATGGGTGATTGTGATGTTTGCTGCCTTGTTACATTGTTTTCAATTTTCGTGTTTCTGGTAGTGAGTTTGGTTGGGATTGTGGTATTGATCAATTGGCTTTATGAATATTCTTGAATTGTCATTTTAAAATGCCTCGTTATATGTCATTGCTTATGGCTTTATATAAGTTGTTTTTAGCATATGTCCATAAGTTCTCAATTTTATTTTGACACTCCATAAGTTCACAATTTTATTTTGACAGCTCCATAAGTTCTCAATGATAGCTTATTAAAACTGCGTATAGTTTCTAAGTGTTTTTAGCAGTTTGACTTTATCTTATCTTTTATTGTCTCAGGAAAAAGTCAGAAGTGGTGATTATTCATGGATTTGCTATTGCTCTATTCTCATGCTTCATATCATATCACATCTATGGAATTTTAGGACTACATCAAGATCAACATAGATTAGGCATGTGGGACTGTACATGAAATGAGTTTTATAATGTTGGTGCTTAACGTGTCTGTGATGATTGTCATCACCGATGTCTGTTTGAATCTAAATTAGCCCATAGAATAACATATATCTATGAATTGGTGGATTCACATACTTATATTTGACAAATTCTTCTAACATTTGCAACCATAGGTGGTTGAATTGCGAATACCCTTTGATAGATCATGGCTCATGGACTGGTGAAGAGGATAGGTCTCTTTTGATTATTGTCCAAGAGACGGGAATCAGGAATTGGTTTGACATTGCTGCATCATTGGCCACAAACAAGACTCCCCGCACTGATTCTCAATGTCAAAAGTATGAGTCTAGCTTTAACTTTGATTAAAATATTTGTTTTAAAAATATTTCAGTTTTGTTATATTAGTATTACTTATACATATTGGTTTCATTGATCAGGAGATGGAAGGTGATATGTCCTGAACAAGTTCCTTTGCTACAAGAAGCGAGAAAGAGGCAAAGGTCTCTTCTTGCCAGGAACTTTGTCGATCGAGAATCAGAACGTCCAACCCTTACACTGAATGACTTCATTCCTTTACAAATGATAGTTCCACCATCTGATGTTTATGCTAAGAAAATCTAAAAGAAATGGAAGAGAAAGTTGCGGTACTCTCTCTTTAAACTCCCTTTCATTTTCCCATTGATTCTTAACTTGCATATATATATTTGATGCCAACTTGGTTAGAATTATTTTTCCAAAAATTGTGTTGGCTGGCCATATAGTGTTTGAAATTGAAAGTTGCTTTATACCTTTCCCTTGATTTGAGTACTGAGTTATACAGTCAGTTTCTACTGCCTCGTGGTTTTGAACAAGTACCACATCTGGAGCCAAGTCTTGTTGTGTTGATGGACTCTCTTTGTTTTTGTCATGATTTTCATGAAACCGGTCTTGTTATATGGCGGATGAAGCAATTTGGACTTGATGAGTCTTGGACTCATTTTCTAATAATTAGTTATCAGTGTTTTTAGCATGATTCTCAATTGGTCTTGTATCCGCTGTGTCTTTCTGAGAATGACTACACATTGATATTGGCGCGCATGTACAGGAACGAGCATGCGTTTCTTTATAATTTGAGAGATGGTAAAGTAGAGAAAACTACAGTTACCAATGGAATTCAGTGGCATTTTGCTAAAAGTTACTTTGAAAGCTTGGTTTGAACTAGTTAAAAGTAAGCTTCTTTTCAACTACATTTACTAGTTTGAGTTATTGGTATTTAATAATCTGTATTCTGTTAATTTTATTGGCTTCTGTCTTGTTCAGGACTTAGTTTACTGGTGTGGTCAAATTTTAAAGCAATTTCTTGAAAGAGTGTAATGGGTGATTGTGATGTTTGCTGCCTTGTTACATTGTTTTCAATTTTCGTGTTTCTGGTAGTGAGTTTGGTTGGGATTGTGGTATTGATCAATTGGCTTTATGAATATTCTTGAATTGTCATTTTAAAATGCCTCGTTATATGTCATTGCTTATGGCTTTATATAAGTTGTTTTTAGCATATGTCCATAAGTTCTCAATTTTATTTTGACACTCCATAAGTTCACAATTTTATTTTGACAGCTCCATAAGTTCTCAATGATAGCTTATTAAAACTGCGTATAGCTTCTAAGTGTTTTTAGCAGTTTGACTTTATCTTATCTTTCATTGTCTCAAGAACAAGTCAGAAGTGGTGATGAAAATGCGACCGCACTGTTTGAACTTAGTGCAGTGATGCTGCGGAGGAAACTTTACCCAGCCGCTACGAGGTTCTTGCTTCAAGCAATTAATAAATGGGATGGGGAAAATCAAGATCTGGCCCAGGTTAGATGACGTGGTTGATTTCTAATAAAATAAACTGTGTATGCTTAATTTGGAAATTACTTTGGATTGGTAATAGAAGAAACTGTGACAAGTGTCAAGTGGACCTCAATTTATCGCTTTAACATGTTTGCAGTAGATGTTGATGTCAGGGACAAAAACGTTATGGTTTATGATATTGCAGGAATTTGCTTGAGACTATATAAATATGGAAACCTTGACAGTGAATAAGATAATTTACTCGCTAACAAATATCTTCCCCCACAACTGTTCAAATACTAGTAGTTATACAATTCTACCATGGATATAAGTTTACAACGCTCTTGGTGTCAGTTATGTTCGTGACGGGAAGCTTGATAAAGGAATTGCTCAGTTTGAGACAGCTGTGAAGATTCAACCAGGCTATGTCACAGCGTGGAACAATCTTGGTGATACTTTTGAAGAAGTTTTTCTATTTGATCCTAACAACAAAATTGCACAGTCTACCCAGATGGGAGGAGGACTGAGATAACATATGCAGCATGTGGGGGGCATTTGGGTCATGTATTCAAAGGAGAAGGGTTTAAGGTTCCAACGGATGAACGTCATTGTGTCAATAGTGTTTCTGTCAAATTCATCCCTAGAAATGCTATTTCTTCCATATGAAATGAAGCATTAGTTTTAAAATTTGTAGTAGGTGTTAAAAGGGAAATAATGTCTTGCTTGTAGTATTTCTCGGTGGTTACAACACAGCTATGGTTGTGAGCTTGAACCACTTAGCACAGTTTGGACTGAAATTAATAAAATCCTTTTTTTCCTTCACACTTTTACTCTTTTATCTTGGCTTTCTGTTTAATAAGGAGAGAATTACTTGATTTTGTAGGATTGATAGGTCTGTGCAACAATAAAGTGACATATAACATGGTTTTTCCCTTTCTTTTCTAGCTGGATATGACATGTAAGTAATCAAACTGACATGAAGTCTCCCATGAAAAAATTACATGGATTTCACCTCGATTCCGCTAAAAAATAGTCTAATTTTTTAAGAAAGATAACATACATATTACATCGGACGCGTCTTGCAACCGATGTAAAAACCTATATTTTACATCGAACCAGAAATACAACCGATGTAAAAACCTATATTTTACATCATGTCAGAAAGGCAACCGATGTTAAATGGCTTTACATCGGACCCGGATCCGATGTAAAATGTGTTTTTCGCCCGGTGTAAAAAGTCTTTTCGGCAACAATAACTTAAAATAGAACATATAAATGATAGTAAACTATGTTGTCATGCCTATAAAAAAAAACTATGTTGTCATAATTATCATAGATTTTTCTAGTATTAATAGGTGAATTTCAAAAATGATCATGTTATTACTATTTGAATTATGCAAATCTTAGTTTTAGAGGTATTTTAGTTTTTAATATTGTTAAGGACAAACATTTTTAAAGTACAAAAAAAATTGCTTTTTGATTGTGTTCTCATCCTAGTAATGAATTATAAGTTCAAATGAAAAAGAGTCTTTAATTTGTTTTTTTAAATTTTAATTTCATTTAGTCAAACTAATGTATAATTTAAACAATCACGTTCAAAATACATTTTAGGTGAAAAATTGTTTATAATCTATCCTAATATGTTTTGATTGGAATTTGAACTAGTCCATTTAGCTTAAAATTTATGGCAATATCGTAGCTATTGTTGGGAAAATTTAACTCAAGCCTGATATTTTGTTATGTTTTAGTTTGGGTTTAGCTGGGGATTTTAAAATATAAGTTGACGTTTTGCTAGAAAATGTTTTACTAGATAATTAGCCACTCAATCCATGCTATATTATATAATGTAGCTAATCCACAAATAATCTACAACTAACTCAATTTAATAGAGATTAGCTAGAAACTAGTTGCAGTTTTTATCGCAGCTAATCTCAAAATTTCTTATATTGAATGTTGTAGTGGCTCAAATGGATTGCGACGAAATTTTGCTCAAAGAGTTGTTTAAAAGAAGTTGGTAAACAAGTTATAGTGGTAGTAAGACTCTTGTTTAGTAATAAAGAAGGATGTATAAAAATATAAATTTGTTTTTCAATGGAGTTGAAAGATTAGTTGAAGATGGTGAGAGCATTTTATTTTTACAAGATTTGTGGTTGGAATAAAAATGACTAATAAAAACATGAATTGATATGCTTACCAAACCATGAACACCTCTATTCCTAACACTTGATTTGTTTTGCCGTCAATCTTTTAAGAACAACAGGTTTCATGTTGTTGTTATTGAAGGTTTAATGTTGTTGTTGTTGTCATATCCTAATGATAATTGTTGAATTGAGAATGAAAGAATAGTTTTCATTCTTGGTAGGGTTATGCGGTACAGGCGTCGAAGTTAGTGGTTTACTTGAATCTTCAGTGTTGAGTATTCCTGAAGTATTGGCTCTTGTTGCATGTGCTGAAGGTGAATTGAGAGAGGATAACTAGGAAGAAAAATAGGAGCTTTAACGATGGTTTCTCGGTTTGGAAGGAAAACCGTGGCAAAGGAGCATTACATGGGGAACCTACGACTTCCTTCTTCGTTACCGAATTCCCGGAGAAGATGAATGCCAAAGACCTCTTCGAGGTTTTCAAGGTTCACGGAGTGATATCCGAAGTCTTCATTTATGCAAGAAGGGACAAACGTGGAAGAAGATTCAGATTCGCGAAGTTCCAGAAAGTCCGCGATTCTCGTATCCTGGCTTGCAACCTCAATAGCATCACGTTAGAAGGCAAGAATATCTTCGTCAATATCCCTAGGTTTAACAAGGATAGCATTAAGTCAATCTCAGGTAAGGATACTCTTAAGAAGAAGACCTATTCTCATTTTCCTGTGAGAAATTTTGAAAACTTTTCTAATCCAGAGAGATCTTACGCTAATGCGGTGGGAAGAGATGAAAGCATAGGCAAAGGGAGGGATAAGGAAAGAGGTAACTGTGTAACTTTAGAGGAGGATAGTTTAAGGTTTGAGAAGTTGAAGCGAATGAGAGTAGGCGTGGTGATGGAAGACGGTAATGCTTTCCACATACAGAGAAATATCAACGAAGAAGGTCATTTCAATATCAAGGCAACACCTATTGGTGCTTTTATGTGCCTGTTGGAGGATACATCAGGCGGGGATATGGAAGATTTTGTGAAAGATGTTAAGGATTGGTTGGAAGTTTGGTTTCGTGAAATCCAAATGTGGTCCCCAGAGTTGATTGATAGAGATAGGTTCGTGTGGATAAACTGTTATGGATTGCCTTGTTTTGCCTGGAGTGAGACCAATTTCGGTCTAGTTTCTTCTTGCTTGGGAACCTATTTTCAGTGTGACAAGATCACTAGGAACAAGACTAAACTCGATGCTGCAGGGTTGCTGATCAAAACTAAGAAGGAGGTGATTCTGAACATGAAGATTAGGGTTGAAGTATACAATCGTATCTTTACTATATCAGTGACTGAAGACTTCAGCAGTGGCCGTTCCGGTACCTTTGGGGAGGAATACGATGAGTTGATTGATTCTGATGAGGTCCAATCCTCGTCTCCCTCAGAGGAGGAGGGTGTGTGGGAACCAGAGGAAGAGATAGAGAGTGAGGATTCTAGCCTATCGAAGGAAGTGCATGAGGAGAGAGAATCACCCCTAAAGGAACACGTTTCTAACAGAGGTAGTCCCTACTCAGCTTTTGTTGCTAAATCTGCTAACTTATCTTTGGTTGGTGATAGTTTAGAGAATTGTGCATCACTGGGTGGGTCAGAGGAAAGTGTTTTAGGTGAGTATCAGTCTGTAGCGTGTGCAGCTAGTACGGAGAATAGTAAAGGAGATTCATTATTACGAAGTAAAGCAGACGGTAAGGAGGACTACCAACCTAACGAGAATACATTTGATTGTCCTGTTGGATTCGAACTTGACCAGGTCAATAATTGTAGTTTTAACGACCTTAGAAAAGGTGAACTTGTGGTGGACTTGGGCCTCCCAAACCCAATTTCTGGGCCCCCGGGTGGTTTTGTTGGGCCTTCAAATTGGGGCAAAGCCAAAAGAAGAAACCTCTTCATGAAGTCTATAACTGCATTAAAATCCCTTACACGCCTTCTTATTTCTCTAATCTCCTTCACTCTGCATTGAGGGACCTTGAAACGTCCCTTAATAGAAATAAAGCCAGGCCATCATCCAGAAGAAAAACGATTAGAAGAATTTCTTATGAGTCTAGTGCTTCTCTTCTTTGCTGTGAATCTATTACTGATTCTGACCTGATTAGAAGTAATACGAGATGTCGTAAAGCTTTAGAAGATGTTCCAACCAAGCTGCGTGAATCATTGTTAAAACTGGGGATTGCAGATGATGATGACAATGTTGGTATGGACATTTTGCTAAGGAAGTTGGATAATGATGACAAGATTGCAAGAGGTGGAAAGTTGGTTGTAGCTACAGGTGGCCAATGAATATCGTATCCTATAACGTCTGTGGGTGCTGTAGTCCCCTTAAGAGGAGGAGAGTTTCTCAAACCCTTTCTAGAGGCCTTGCAGATATTTGTCTGATTCAGGAAACAAAAATAGCTGAATTGGATTCTAAATTGGTATCAAATTTATGGAGTAGTCAGGATATGGAATGGTCAGGGTTAAATTCTTCAGGTAGATCAGGAGGTATCCTTACAATGTGGAATGGCAAAGTTTTGTTTGCCTGCTCTAGTTTTTGTGGTTATGGATTCCTTGGTATTCAATTCTTATGGAAGAATCATCCATTAACTGTGGTTAATGTTTACTCTCCGTGCGGGTTAATGGATAAAAAGAGGCTGTGGAGGGAGTTAAGGGAAGCGAAGAGAAGATTCACTGGGGGAGGGTGGATCGTTGGGGGGGGGGATTTCAACGCAGTTAAAAATAGGGAAGAAAGGAAAGGAATTAGGGACACTAGCAGCAGTGGTATGAGGGACTTTGGTGCTTTCATTGAGGAGATGAATTTGATAGACCTGCCGGTTTCAGGAAATCGATTCACCTGGATCAATTCTAATGGCCAAAGTAGAAGTAGATTGGATAGAATCTTGGTGGATGATACTGCAATAAATATTTTATCTTTGAAGAATCAAGTTGTGGGTGATAGGGACGTGTCGGATCACCGTCCAGTGTGGTTGAATTCTAAATTTATTAACTGGGGTCCTAAGCCTTTTAGGACCTTCAACTGTTGGCAGAATCACCAGGATTTTCTCCTGTTTGTCAAGAATAAATGGGAATCTTATCACTTCTCAGGATCTGCGTGCAATATCCTTATCAAGAAGCTTCAAGCTCTTAAAGTAGATCTGAGAATTTGGAACTATAAAGTATTTGGATGGCTAGACTTAAATATAGAGGATAGTATTCATCAACTCAACCAACTTAAAGAATGCTCTGAGATGGATAGAGATGCTTTTAATGGAGAGGCAATTAAGGAGAGACTTAAAATCCAGGAGGAGATGTGGTTTAACTTGAGGCTAAAGGAAAGTATGCTAGCTCAGAAATCTCGTGTGAGATGGCTGCGAGAAGGA
Organism: Lathyrus tuberosus; assembly: GCA_022829125.1. NCBI lineage: Eukaryota > Viridiplantae > Streptophyta > Magnoliopsida > Fabales > Fabaceae > Lathyrus > Lathyrus tuberosus. Next base: position 6,317,063 of record JALAZF010000297.1, on the reverse strand, counting down.
GACAACAATACTAAATACTTCCATAATTATCTTAAATCGAGGAACCGTTCTAATTATATTGCAGCAGTTAGAGTGGAAGGTACCCTGCTGGAGGACCCTGAGACGATCAAGCTTGAAGCTATGAAATTTGTCGAGTCTAAGTTTCAGAAACAGGATTTTCCTAGTAGTAGGAATAATTCTGTTAGTTTCTCTTGTCTTGAAGAGCCTGACAGGTGCTTTCTTGAGGCAGATTTTACAGCTGAAGAAGTGAAAGTTGTCGTTCTCAATTACGATAGTAACAAATGCCCTGGAGTAGATGGTTTTAATTTCTCTTTCATTAAAGACTGTTGGGAAATCATTGGTGTGGACTTTACTAACTGTATTTTGGAGTTTTTCAGGACAGGTTATTTGGCAAAAATGTTTGTCTCGTCGTTTATCTCGCTGGTCCAGAAGATTGATAACCCTCAAAGTTTCGAAGATTTCAGGCCTATCAGCCTTGTGAGTAGTGTTCTCAAGACTATCTCTAAGATGTTGGCTTTTAGGCTGGGCAAAGTTATTCATAAAATTATGTCCGCCTCTCAAACCGCCTTCATCCCTGGTCGTCAGATTTTCAACGGTGTCCTCTTGGCAAGTGAGATTGCAGATTATGCCAAAAGATTCAAGAAAGCATGTCTATTCTTTAAAGTTGATTTTGCAAGGGCCTACGACTGCGTAGATTGGAGCTTCCTTGAAGAAATGCTTATAAAGTTGGGATTCGGTTTTAATTGGTTGAAGTGGACCCGTGGAACTGTTTTCAAGAGTCATTTGTCTATCCTTATTAACGGTAGTCCTTCGAAGGACTTCAAGGCTGGGAGAGGATTGAAACAGGGCGATCCATTAGCTCCTTATATGTTCGCCATAGTTGCTGAGGGCCTGGCCAGTCTGGTTAGATCTGCTACGGACATTAATATGTTGACTGCTTTCAAAGTCCATGACAGGCCTACTCCCTGTATGCTTCAATTCGCAGACGATACGTTGCTTATTAGAGACGGATCGGTGCGTAATATATGGGCTTTCAAATCAATCCTCCGGGCGTTTCAAGTATCCTCTGGCCTTAAGATCAATAATTCCAAGAGTTGTATTTACGGCATAGGAGTTTATTTGGATTTACTCACAGCTGCAGATTAATTTCTGCACTACAAATTAGGATCTTTCCCTTTCAAATTCCTGGGCCTTTCGGTAGGAGGGAATCACCGTCAATATTCATTCTGGACTCCTCTTCTAACTTGTTTGAAAAAGAAGCTATCTATCTGGAACGACCGAAACTTGTCCATCGGGGGTAGAGTCTCCTTAATAATCTCAGTTCTTGTTAACTTGCCAATTCATCACCTGGCCTTCTCTATGGCTCCAAAGAAGGTTGTGAAGGAAATAATAGCAATCCAACGTCGCTTTCTTTGGGCAGGAGCATCTGATAAAAGATACATATCTTGGATTTCCTGGAATTCCGTTTGTAAACCGAAGGACCTCGGAGGACTTGGTATAAAGCATGTTGGTCGTTTCAACAGTGCTTTACTCACAAAATAGCTCTGGAAATTTTATAGTGGTGGAAACGAAATATGGAGACAAACTCTGGTTAACAGATACGGTAACCTGAGTATCAAATCTCATTTTACATCAGATGTTGGTAGATCGAGAAATGATTCGACATGGATGAAGGATGTTCTTTCCGTCTCAGTTCTTGATTCTTCAAATAGTTTCAGTGATTTCTTGGATTGTTCAATTGGAGATGGAGAAAACGTGGCTTTTTGGCTGTCGGTTTGGATTGGAAATGAGGCATTGAAGAATCGTTTCCCTGGGCTGTACCATTTCTGTAGTAATCAGTTATGTTCGGTTAGAGATATGGGGGAGTGGGACGGTGACCTTTGGAGATGGAGGGTCCACGATTCGTTGGGCATTGATGGCCCAATTCCTGTTCACGAATGGAACGTTTGTAGCCAGCTGCTGGATGAAACTACTCTCAATAAAGATGTGCAGGATGTTTGGCATTGGAATATAAATGATTCGATGGCTTTTTCGGTTAGTTCTTTCTATACTGTCCTGAATTTCTCATCTGTTGATAATGGGGCTGACTTGGTCAATAAGGATTTGCTGCTGCTTTTGTGGAAAACGGTTATTCCGGCAAATATCAAAATTTTCGGGTGGAGAATGGCTCTAGATAAGCTGCCTACTAGAACTAACTTGGTTATTAGACGATTAATCGATAACGAACACGAAAAGGTATGTATGTTCTGTTTTCATCACTTAGAAGATTCGAGCCACCTCTTCTTCTCCTGCTGTAAATCAACTTTGGTTTGGAGCAAGATTTGCGAATGGGTGGACATAGGCAGCATTTCGGAATCGAGTCTTAAAGGTCGTAGTGCTACGGGAAAGATAAGTTCGATATGGTTTATAACTTGCTGGATTATTTGGAGGACTAGAAATAATATCTTGTTCAATGATTACGTGTTTAATGCTAATGACATTGTAAACGAGATTAAAGTATCCTCGTGGAATTTGTTGATCCTAGGTAGAAAAGATAGTAAAAATTGTAAATTATATGAGTGGTATAAATTCCCGTTAGACTTTTTGTAATCGTTTAGTTCTCTTGTTGGTTCTCTTTAAGGAGTAAAATTTTAAACATCAAAGTTGCAAATTATCACTATTTTTTTGAGAAAAAAGAGTTGCAAAATTTTAAACAGTATAATACATTCGAAAAAAATATAAATAAGCATACATCAAAGTTGCAAATTATCACTATTTATTTGATAAAAAAGAGTTACAATATTTTAAAAAATAACACTGTAAAATAAAATAGTAATATTTTATTGAATATAAACTATTGTTACACCCATAATATATAATATTTAAATGGAAACAATTTTCACCCCAATATTTCCCCTCTAAGTTGAAAGAGAAGTCATTCTTCTTTCAAGTCTTCCACTTTTACTTCTTCTGCTCAACCAGACATCAAATGCGTATGCTTCAAACATAAAAATAACATTTCGGAGGAAGATTTATTTATTTTATTCAGTATTATTAAGTATTTATAATAATGTAATTTATTTTAAAAATGATAACTAGTAACTAGTTATTACAACAACATACGGCACGAAAATTACATTCACCTTTAGGAAATCCGAACCTAAAACATCTTATGGCGCAACCAAAACATGGCACATCAATGCATGTTTCTGCTATATCGTTACCAGGTGCTCCTATTAAAAAAACTGTCAAACTCAAAATTCCCTTATATATTTTAACAATGATGCACAAAATAGAATTTAAAAGGGCAAGTTAACAGTTTCTTACCAAAAGATAGGATTAAGGTAATGCATAAAAGTCCCATGAGAAAAAGTTTGCAAATGTGCAGTGTCATTTTTTCTGAAGATTTTATCTTTGTATTCTATTATTATCTTTTGTTCTCAGTATTATGCATAGTAAACTTCAAGTTCTTTATATAGTACTCGTTTTATAAAAATTAATTTGAGAATTAAATCTTATTATTTATTATTTATACTGTGATATTTTTAAGAATATGGGTCGAAAAAAGGTATCATAATTTGGAAAACTCGTATAATACAGTATACATTTTAGACTTATCACACGTATATTATTTATCAATGCATGATATTATAGCTTCTTTTATTTTAATGGATATTACAACTACTATGACGGTGACATATATTTATTTCTTTCTTTAAATTAGAAGTAAGAGTTAAATGATATTAGACGTTTCTTTTATTCCATAACTAATAATAGATTTCCTTTTTAAGAAGTTTTGATGAAATTAGTAAATTGTTCTTTTGAAAAATAGTATTGCGAAAGATCCAAGTTGCAGTAGTAGAAGTTTTTTAGTTTTTAATAAGGACAAAATTTTTTAAAGTACAAAAAAGAAATTGCTTTTTGATTGTGTTCTCATCCTAGTAATGAATTATAAGTTAAAATGAAAAAAGTCTCTAATTTGTTTTTTTTAATTTTAATTTCATTTAGTTAACCTAATTTTAATATAAACAATCACGTTCAATATATATTTTAGGTGAAAAATTGTATATAATCTATCCTAATATGTTTTGATTAGAATTTGAACTAATCCATGTAGCTTAAAATTTATGGCAATATCGTAGCTATTGTTGGGAAACTTTAACTCAAGCCTGATATTTTTTTTTTCATAAGCAAGGAGTAGATTAATGCGAGAACAAAGGGTTCTGGAATCCGCTTACAAAAGGGACGAGACAAAGCTCGACAAAAAGAAAATCACAACACCAATTAAGCCTTAAGACAAGTAGATCAAAGGAAACTTACAAAATGCATAAAAGCTATAATTGGTAATAGTAATTTTCCCGATGAACGACCATCTCCAAATAACCTCTTTAATACTCCAAACCACATCTAACACATTCCAAACTTCATTCCTAAAAATGATACCATTCCTCAAACACCATAAATACCAAGTAGTTGTCAACCAAATGCAACCTTCCGAACCCCTCTTCACCCTATTCCGTTTATAAAACAAACACCACTTCAAAAAACTCTCTTTAATATTACTAGTCCCAAAATCCTCAAAACCAATCGACTCGGCAACTTCCTTCCACACCAAAAGGGTGAAACAACAACACAAAAGAACATGGTCCAACGATTCTTCCCGCAACGAGCAAAAAACACACTTCAAGTCACTAACCGAAAAAACACCTCCTCTTATGGAAAGAGAGACCTTAGTGGAAAGTCTATTAAGAAAACACCTGCAACCAAAACCTTTATTTTAAAAGGAACAACCATCTTCCAAACTAAATAAAACGCCTCATGAAATATGTTGTTAGGACCAAAAGGAATACGACAAGAAGAAAGAGTGTTGGAAAAACTACGTACGAAAAAACATCTGTGTTTTCGAGCTCCCACGTCACACTATCGTCTAACAAGGCAACCGGCCGAAAACTCCGTAATATGGATCGCAACTGCACCAATTCGGTGGCAACCCCTCCATCCGAAAAATCAACAATCCCGAAATCCCCCTGTTGCGGTGAAAATCGGATAACAAGCTATTAATTAACTTGCATCATTTTCTTTTACAACCGACTTTGATTTATCCAAAGGAAAGGTTCAAGATCGTTAGAAAAAACCTAAAGGGGGAGATCTAAGGTTAGGGGGTTAGTTACGCCTAGCGAAGGTATTAGCACCCTAAACGTCCGTAGTATTCTACAGGAGCCTCTTGTTTTACTTGTTATATCTTACTCGCTTGCTAAAGGTTTTATGCTAAAGGTTGAGACCCTAGGGGTTAGTATCTAAGTATACTCGACAAAGCATCGCACTTTGCGCCTACGTATCCTCGGGAGTAGAATCAGAGTATGCGTAGTTCTACTTCTACTGAATGATTGACTGTGGTCAATATTCAGAGGGGAAATGAGTACAAGCTTATTGTAGAGTATAAGAACTCTCTAAGTCTAGTTATAATGGTCCTATGATTATGTTTTAAAGTTAAAGAGGGAAAGTGAGTATTCATTGGGATGAATATCACCAAGAGTGTAAAACTCTTTCCTAAGGCTAGTTATGATTCCATGGCTCTGATGAGGCCAAGAAATAAGGTTTAGCTCTTATGAGGCTACTAGGTTAAGGTGGGGGCTATGACTTTAAGAGTCAACAATAATCACCTTCCTTTGGAATGGGGGGAAAGACAGTTATAAAGATATAACAACAAGAGATATATGATAATAGCAACAATAGCATGAGTATGACATGTGGTATTTTATAAAGCATGGATAAGATGGACATGAGCATCATAAAGACATATCAATATGTTTCAATCTTAAGGAAGACAAATATAAGGAACACTCACAAGATAAAGAGGTATGATACTAATCAAAGATGATAGTTAAAGAAGAATAAAATTCACACAAAGTCAAACATAATGATAAGTCAAACATGGAATAAATTTAGTTCAAGACCTAAACAAACCAATAGTGAAACAAACACTTAAACAATCAATAAGGATGATTCATAAATAATGTTAACAATTAACCCAATTAAGACATAATTAAGAAACATTTAAGCTTGAATAATTGAGAAACAATTAGAAATAACTCACATATCAATTATCAAGCTTAAATAAACAAGCAACGCTTAAGAAATAATTCCCATATTAATTAAGCTTACATAAACAATTAAGAAACAAAATACATATTAAAATTAAGCTTAAATAAACAATTAACAATTAAGAAAATAAATTGCTAATTAAAATTAAAATTAAAGATTAAAATATTTTTGGAGTTTTTGAAATAAAGAAAAAGAAGTTTTAAATAAAATAAAAGTTTTAAAAAAATCTGAAATGAAAATAGTTGAAAACAGAAAAATAAAATAAATAAGAAATAAAAAACACAGGTGGGGGTGCATCAGCAAATTGAACCATTTAAAAAAAGCAAAGGAAAATGATATGGGCCAGAAAAATGGGGGGTGGCAAGAGCACAAGGCCCAGGCGAAGTTGCTGTGAAAAGGCAAGGAAAATAAAACACAAAAGGATGGTCAGGGGGGATCGAACCCCAGACATCCTAGTTAACAAGGGCAAGGTCTGAACCACTGGGGTGGCGATACATCCATTGTATACGCCACCCAGTGTAATACTTAAACCCAAATAATTTCATAAGATGCATTAACGAAAGAAAAACACACGCGCTGTTATCAGAGTGTATAACAAATAAATCAATTGGTCAAGTTCATTTAAAGTCACAACACGACAAAACCAACACCATGGCTAATCAGAAAGCAAGCATGGAATTTCAAAACATGCAGAAACATCAAACCTTCGTGTTTTCACTTTGATACCTCAAAACAAACATTAAACTTTCATCCAAAATTACAGCCTCCATACATAACCAAATATTATGGAATAATATACCATATTGAAGTATTCAAAACATAGAACAATAGTAAACCCTAATCTAAACAAGATGGTGGCCACATCATGAGCAAGAAGCCAAGGGAATCCATCATTCAAAATGAAAACTTAGTTCAGGAAATATGCAAAAACAATCTCTGTTCCCATTCAAAACCAACATAAACCTTAACAACTTAATAACAACATGTATTATGAACAAGCTACACACCGGAATCTCAATCACAAGATGATATGAACACTAACAATGTTTAGAACTCAAATAATAACATCAACTGACCAGCATACATCCATGTACGAGTTAGAATCACTCACACCATGATAAACATTCAGAAAAGGTAATATTCATTTTAACATGGCAGGCAAGCTTTTATCATAAACAAGCCTATCTTCAATTAACACTTCACCTTAACATAGATTAGCAACTGGCTATTCATGGAAACAAATCATTCTACATATTGGCAGCCATGAGAGAGGTATGAAACCTCTAAAACAATATTAACAGAGGTTTAACAACATCATACCATGAACACACAAGCATCAAGAACAACATGTGATTTCTTAAATCTAACATCAAACCAACATGCAGATAGTAAATATCATGATATGATTCAATATGATGGTGAGGGATGAGAAAACTTACCTGGTATCCAAGTAAGCAGCTAGAACTTTTCTCCTTTGCAGCTAGCTCGAGTTTTCCCCAAAGAACAAGTAGTTTGTGAAGATAGTTGATGATCTTGGATGAGATGAGGCTGCCTTTTATAGAGGGCTCAGCTGGATAATGATGGGTGAGTGTTCAATGGATAAGAACTTTGTCTGCAAGAGAAAGATCAAGAGAAGGGATTCGAAATGGGGCTGCCCTAAACAAAATCTTATGGAGCCAAGTGAAGCTTCTTGTGTGGCTTGCTTTTGCATTTTTAGGTCAGAAACATAGTGTGTTTTTGGATAGAATCTGATGGTCCTTCAATGCACACGAGGGATTGTTCTTGTTGCTTGCAAAAGTTGGATAAAAAAAGTACAAAAGAGAGATGTACTTTGCAGCTGACTTGGTGTGTTTGGTGGAAAGCAAAAGGTTGGAAATGATGTGCTAGGGTCTGCAGACTGTCCTTTGGAGAAAGAATGGAAATTCAAGTTCAAAACTGAGGTATATGGGATGATGTAGATCAGCATCGAGTATGCCTCTTTGACACAAGATATCTCTCAATTTTTTAGTTCAAACTTCATGCTCTTTGGATCTATAGAAGCTTCATCCATCATACTACAATGTTGGTGTTGAAATGTAGTTGAAATAATACCTTGAACTGGTAGAAAAATGGCCTACAAATCGTGTCCACCAAGGATGTAAAATGACTTAGAAAAATTGAGAATTTGACAATTTCAAGTACCCTTCTTTGAGAGCCCATAACTTGAGGATGGCTTATTAAAATGAGATGTTCCACATATGGTTGGAAAGCTCTCATCATGCTCTACAACTTTCATTTGGGGCCCAAGTCTTGAATTCAAGTGGAAATGGGTGAAAAGTGATGTCAAAGTTAGAGAAAAATGTGAAGAAAAGTGTTGAAAATTTTCTAAGTGTTTGGTCAAATTATCTTGCAAGCTTCATAACTCAAAAACCAAGCATTTTTGGAGGAAAAGTCATATGGAACAAATTGAATATCTTGAAAAGAGCTTTTCAATGAGCTTTGAGTCACTCAAATTGAGTGTATGGTTTATGAGTTATGGTCATTTTAAATTGTGCTTTTAGAGGGAAAATCTCACATATGAAATCTTTCATGATCAAAATCCCACTTCTCTTGCAAGAAACCTCATGAAACTTGATCTTGATGCTTTGAATACCTCATGAGACATTCTATGATGATTAGAACCATTGACACTTCATTTGAACCAAAAATTCCAAGGATTAGGGTTTCAATCAAACCCTAATTTTGACTGTGAATGCACTGAGGTCAAATCTTGTAAACTTGCTCCTTCTTTCTCATCTAAAGGTCTTAGGAGACTCTTGAGGATGTTGATAAACCAATAGAATCAAGAACTAGGGTTTGGGAGTTCATCTTGATGAAAATCAAAGCCATTGACTGATAAGTGTCACAGAAACCCTAATTTGGAGGTAAAGAGAGGCTGAGGCTCAACCTTCTCTTGTTGAGGACCAATAGATCTTGGATTCCTGTTGAATGATATCTCTTGGATGTAGATGACCTTAAGTGGTAAGTGAACCACACAAATCTTGACTTGATAGAGCCAAATTCTTAGTGATTTCTTCAGAATAAAACCCTAATTCCAAAGTTCTTGCACTGGAGATCTTTTGTTGACTTGACTTGCTTCAAAACAACCTGTGGAGCTTCCTGATGATATGCAAACCTAATTTAAACACAAAGAAACAAACTGCAAGATATGGGTTAGCTCAAACAATGCAGAGATGATTGACCTAAGATGCACAAATGAAGATGACATCTAAGGGTAAAAATTTGTGGTACAACAGTTGCCCCTATTTAAATAGCTTTACCGGATGGCACGAGGAACGGAGGTTCCAGGGGCATCGAGGTGAAAGGTATTTAAATATAGCAGACCAAAAATTTTGCCCTTAGATGGAATGCAAATGCTAAGGAAAAGTGACAAACATACAAATGCTGACATGCCATGAACTTCTAAAATGATAATATGATGCCAAGAAGGATGCAAAAGATGCAGACAGACCAGACACCAGGGACAACCGGAAGCAAACACACAAGATAAGCTTCATCGGGGAAAGACGAAAGCTAGTATCCATGAGAAAAACTCACTGGGGATACAGGCTAACTAGCGAAAGAGACTCACTGGGGAGACTCCAAAGAAACACAGGGGAAAAACCCAAAAAAACAATCTCCACTGGGAAATAAACCCGGGGAGACAGACTACTGGGGACAAAACAAACCCACACTCTTCCTGGGTATGAAACCAAAAAGAAAAACCTGATCCGGGGATCAGCCAAAAGGACAGACAACCAAGCAAAGACTTCCCGGGGATCTTATACTGAAGAGTTCAAAATGGGATCTTCAAAAAAAGCCAGAAAAGACAGAGACAAACTCTACACGCCAGATAAAAATAACCTTGGGTCTAAAAAGTAATAAAGCTGATGAGTCAAGAATAGACTCTGGTACTCATAAGAGTTGGTTGAGATAACAAATAATCTGCTTCATGAGGAAAACCAGTTGAGCCGGAAAGGAACCATATTGGAGGTAGAACCAAAAAATGGGCTCCAATAAAGTATCTAGAATGATTGATCATCAAGTCCAACGTGACTAAATGACATCCTAGAAAATACCTCTAAAGTGATGGAACAATAGGTTCAAGTATGACCGTTTGGCTCTTTAGAAGTAACCTCTAAAGTGATGGAACAACAGGTTCAAGTATAATCGGTTGGCTCTTTAGAAGTTACCTTGTTGGAGGTAGAACAAAAAAAATGGGCTCCAATAAAGTATCTAGAATGATTGATCATCAAGTCTAACGTGACTAAATGACATCCTAGAGAACACCTCTAAAGTGATGGAACAACAAGTTCAAGTATGACCAGTTGGCTCTTTAGAAGTAACCTCTAAAGTGATGGAATAACAGGTTCAAGTATTGACCGGTTGGCGCTTTAGAAAGTAACCTTGTTGGAGTTAGAACCAAAAAAATGGGCTCCAATAAAGTATTTAGAATGATTGATCATCAAGGCTAAACACGACTAGATGACATTCTAGAAAGAATCCGCAATGAAGGTTGAACCGAAAAACGGTCTTTACTGGGAAAAGACATCCAAAGTGATGGAACAACGGGTTCAAGCATGATCGGTTGGAACTTTGGAAAAAGAAGAACCTTATTGGAGATTGAACCAAGAAATGGGCCCCAATAAAGGTATAGAATGTGATAGGTTAGTACCGGGGTTGCGTAACTAAAGATAAGGCTTCCTGGGGAATACCCAATTACGGTTGCGAAGAGGTTGAATAGTACCAGAGATAGATAAGCTGCTTATAAGAGACTGCCAAGCTTCTTCAAGAGATTGCTGCTTCAAAGATATGTTGATATCACGATACTGTTGGAGAAATAATTATGTCTTCAATGAGGATCTGTGAGAGATTCTTCTTGCGAGAAACGGTGCAAAATAAATGCACATTCGAAGATGGGTTAAAAAAACCACACCTGCCGGAGACCAAAGTTCAATCTAGGAACAAGCTAGAAAGAAACGGTCAAACAAGACTCCAATTGAGGAATGAACTCAAATGGGGATTTATCTTATCCAAATGTGGAAAAGATAACTAAAACAACCATCATCCACGAGCATAAAACTCTGTGGGGAATTCAGAAAAGATGGGCACTTTATGCCTAGGGCTGACTTTCTATTGGAGAGAATAGACTAACCCAATCACTTGGGGAGATAAATGCCAAAGTGAACAAAAACAGGGAAACCCCAGGAAAAGGAAGCAGAAATGCTAAGATGCTATGCATATTAGTGCTTATTCCATGCTTATGCTTATGCTGACAAAACAGACAAGCGAAACTGGAGATGAAGAAAACGTCTTGACAAGGATACCCAGCCAAACTCAAAGGGCTGGACCAATACTGGTGATGAAGAAGAATCAACAACTTCACTGGTGAAAAGGGTATTCCACTTGAGGTATAACATCATGAGGATTGCCATCATGAGCTTGATCTCTTTGTTGGAGCAGAATCCATGGAGAATTGTCAAGATTAGCTGAAGTAACAGCTTATCGGGGAAACTAGCAAAAGATATCACAAGAACAGAGTAATCCTGCATTCTGACTTGTATAATGACCACCATAATAGACAACAGCCCTTGAAACAGTTAATCTTCAAATCTTCTCTGCCCCAGATTACAAGGTCTAATGGGAGAAAGTACCAAGAGGATTTTACAGAAGAATCGGCATACAAAATGCCTCAATATCTTCAAACTCTTAGATTGATGAATTTCGGCGTAGCTGCCCCTAATTAATGATGCTTGCACAATAAGGTCTTTGAACTTGCTTCAGACTGGTTGTTTGACGACAGGGGAAGAGATGCCCCAGACCGATTGGCCTTTTAGAGATTTATCGAATCTCGACTTAACTGCCTCTGATTAACTGGTTTGTGAGGGTAAGTCATCAAAAGGATTTCACAGAAGAATTAACGCACCAGATGCTTCAATGTCTTTAAACTCTTGAAAAGAAATGAACTTAGACATGATTGCCCCAAACAACTGTATTTGAAATACTCAAATTGTAGTAGAGACGACTAAGGAACAAAACTTGCCCCTGCTAATGGGTCACTGGAGTCCACACTTGTCATGAGATGACCTGGATAAGACTTGCTCCAATATCCTGAATTTGAAGAGTTCTGCCCCTGATTCGGTAGATTGGGATGATGGATTGGCAAACCCTCACACTTGGTTGCCCCTGATTGAGTCAAATTTCCTTGGTCGCCGGCATTTGTTGGGATCCCATTGATATTGAATTGTTTTTACAAACAAGTGTTGTTCGTCAAAAATTGGCAATTTCAATGCGATATTTATGCAAGCTCTTGAAACACACACGACAAAATGATCAAATCAAAAACGAAGTGGATCAATTTATTTACGAAATGACAGAGGAAATGATCAACACACGCGAATAACAAAGATTATTAGAAGTCAGGTTAATCAACCTTGCTGTAGTATGCTTTCAAAACAACCTTGCCTCAATTAGGTCTTTTAGGGGTTGTAATGTGGTCTGGTTCATGGTTTATGAGACAAAAGATAAAAGCTCAAATCCTACGCTCAGTTAACTCAAGATATACGTTCAAATCTCCAAAAATAGGAAGTCACTTGATTTGAAAGCTGACTAGCGCCTTATATGAAGCGCTCGTGTTTGAATGCATAACCGAGTTAAACTGAGAACTACCCTGCCCCAAGGTTGAGATTTAAGGGTTTTTTTGTGCAAGAAAAGGAAGCTCCTACTTCTAGGTTGGAAGGGTTAACAAGGGATTATCTTCCTTGTTAGGGAATTGAAGCAATGCCTTACATCCTCGGCATGGTTTAATCGGCAGCATACCACAGCAATTATGAACACGAGGTTTTCATCATCCTCCCAAATCTTGCTTAACAAGAAATTTGATATGTGGAAAGAAACAGGAGAAAGATATATTAAAGTAGATGAGCGAAACGAATGGACTTAATTAAAAGATGCATAAATATTTCATTAATCCTGCCAATTTGAAAGTACAACAATGATTATAAGCAAATACAAAATCTAAGTGCAAAGGAAATACAATTGAAAATACTGAAATGAACAAAATACAACCAGCCTTGGCGAATTGATTTCAAAAGATTTCAGTTTCCGGTCCCGAGCGGGGGAACACCTTCACCATTGATCACTTGCTCTGTGTGATACAGCACCCTGAGAGGCTTCTCAAGTCTCTTGCCTTTTGCTTCAGAAGTTGAATCATTAGTGTCTGACGTACCTTCCCGAGGTTTCAGCATTCTTAGCAAATTCAACAATTGTGTTTCAAACTCTTTGCATTCTTCAATGAGACGCCCCTTTGTCCCAGTGCGGAATTTACATTCAATCTTCTGGCGATCCTCTTTGAAGATCAAATCTTTGTCGCGGATTAGATCTTGCACAGTATGCTCTAAAGCTCGACAACTATCCAAGTCATGCCCTTCGGCTCCCTTATGGAATTCACAATTTAGGTTTGGATTGTACCAAGGTCCTCGCATAGGGGTGAGAAGTCGAGGAGTTACCAACTTATTTTGAATCAGCAGTGGGAACAGTTTGCTCAGCGACAAGGGAATAGGCTGGTAGTCAAATTTTCCTCTTTTGACAGAGTTTTTCTTCTTATCTAGGCCTTGAGAACCTCGAGGAGAATCATCTGTTGGAGTCTGAAATGCCCTTTTGGTAGACACTTGACGACGATTACATTCTAGCCCAGGAACAAGACCACAGGCTGGCTGGTATGAAGTTTCCTCAAAAACAAATCCTGGGCATGGGAGATCCTCAGGAGATGTCAAAGGATTGTTCTTAGACTGGGAGTCGTTGAAAGATAAAATATTTTTTTCCACTAGATCCCTCACAATATGTTTCAAAGCAAAACAACCTTCTAAGTCATGGCCTGGTGCACCTTCATGGAATGCACAATGAGCATTGGGATTGTAGGAAGATGGAAGCGGATCAGGAGGTGGACCTAATGACCTCGTAGTTATTAATCCCTGTTGCACCAAAGAAGGATACGATGCTGTATACGTCATAGGAATGGAAGGAATCGGAGGCCTACCACCCTGTCTCTTATCTGGAATGTTTTGACGAGAAACCTGAGTTTGTTGTGGATAAGCAGGAGCGTTGGGCGCTCGTTGATAGATTGGTGATTGAGAAACTGGCTGATAAATGGAAGCTTGATCGTTGAATGTTGGCATGATAGGGTGAATGTGATTCTCCTTTTCCGTTAGAGCTTGCAAAGTTTCTAGAACCCAATTCACCTGGCATTTGAGGATTCTGACTTCTTCTTTCAGCTTTTCCTGGTTCTTCAAAATTTCCTTCATCGTTGCCATTGTCCTGAATGCAGGCTAGGTATCCTTGTCAAGTCGGAAAATCAGGGTGACGGGTGCTGAGAACAAGACGACAATAAGACGAAGAAGAATGCACATGCACATGCAAAAATGCAAATGAGATGCCAATGCAAGCTAAAAGGGCGTAATTCAAGGGACTCAACATTGTATTTTGCAAATTTTAAGGAACACTTTTCTTAGAAGAAAATCTCATTTCATTTCATTGATAATAAAGTTTTTAGATTAAAGAGAGGCGAATACACCTTTTTCAAAATCCATCCAATAAAGTTTGCAAAACAAAGTTGAATTCCTTGAATATACACAATGCATATGATGCAAGGATGAATGCAACAAACACACATAAACAGATAAGCGCAAAGCACACAGAGAAGCCTAAGTTAAGAGCCACGAGCGTGGAGTCAAAGGTCTATCCATCCCAAAGGTATGTACTATGGTTTTCACCTGCCGAACAAGGTTCTAAAGGGTTCCCAGAGTCTACGATCCATCTTTCGGATTTTGTCGACTTCCCAAATGACTTGGTGATCAACAAAATTCTCAAGAGAACCTCATCTGAGTGTAGTATCGCGTGATAACCAATTCAGAAATAGACTCCATCATGGTCACCGCACTACAACTAAAAGGCTTAAGTGGGGTTTAGAAACTACGGTTCTCAGTATCAATGGCACCTAAGTTGAGAGTAGCACGCTTTCACGAATAGGATCATTCAACATGACTAAACTCTAAAGAGGGCCTCAACCGAGTGATGGTGTCTCAAGTTAACTTTTTCAGGAATCGACTCCTTCAAAGCCTCCTTGAATATACCATCATCCTATCATAGGTGCACTCAAAATCCGGGTTAGGATTTATCTCACTCATAGATATCATATCAACCCAAATTAAACAGAAAAAAGTCAAGCAAGAACAGATATACAGATGTATAAGCAAGTATGACATACATAAGCATATACAAGTAAATAAGCAAACATGAATAACATAAAAATAAGATAGGCTTAACCCTCTTAGGAAAGGACCAGCAATAGGTCTTTTACTTCCCCAGAGAAGTCGCCATTTCTGTTGCAGTGAAAATCGGATAACAAGCTATTAATTAACTTGCATCATTTTCTTTTACAACCGACTTTGATTTATCCAAAGGAAAGGTTCAAGATCGTTAGAAAAACCTAAAGGGGGGAGATCTAAGGTTCGGGGGTTGGTTACGCCTAGGGAAGGTATTAGCACCCTAAACATCCGTAGTATTCTACCGGAGCCTCTTGTTTTACTTGTTATATCTTACTCGCTTGCTAAAGGTTCTATGCTAAAGGTTGAGACCCTAGGGGTTAGTATCTAAGTATACTCGACAAAGCATCGCACTTTGCGCCTACGTATCCTCGGGAGTAGAATCAGAGTATGCGTAGTTCTACTTCTACTGAATGATTGACTGTGGTCAATATTCAGAGGGGAAATGAGTACAAGCTTATTGTAGAGTATAAGAACTCTCTAAGTCTAGTTATAATGGTCCTATGATTATGTTTTAAAGTTAAAGAGGGAAAGTGAGTATTCATTGGGATGAATATCACCAAGAGTGTAAAACTCTTTCCTAAGGCTAGTTATAATTCCATGGCTCTGATGAGGACAAGAAATAAGGTTTAGCTCTTATGAGACTACTAGGTTAAGGTGGGGGCTATGACTTTAAGAGTCAACAATAATCACCTTCCTTTGGAATGGGGGGAAAGACAGTTCTAAACATATAACAACAAGAGATATAAGATAATAGCAACAATAGCATGAGTATGACATGTGATATTTTATAAAGCATGGATAAGATGGACATGAGCATCATAAAGACATATCAATATGTTTCAATCTTAAGGAAGACAAATATAAGGAACACTCACTTGATAAAGAGGTATGATACTAATCAAAGATGATAGTTAAAGAAGAATAAAATTCACACAAAGTCAAATATAATGATAAGTCAAACATGGAATAAATTTAGTTCAAGACCTAAACAAACCAATAGTGAAACAAACACTTAAACAATCAATAAGGATGATTCATAAATAATGTTAACAATTAACCCAATTAAGAAATAATTAAGAAACATTTAAGCTTGAATAATTGAGAAACAATTAGAAATAACTCACATATCAATTATCAAGCTTAAATAAACAAGCAACGCTTAAGAAATAATTCCCATATTAATTAAGCTTACATAAACAATTAAGAAACAAAATACATATTAAAATTAAGCTTAAATAAACAATTAACAATTAAGAAAATAAATTGCTAATTAAAATTAAAATTAAAGATTAAAATATTTTTGGAGTTTTTGAAATAAAGAAAAAAAAGTTTTAAATAAGATAAATAAAATAAAAGTTTTAAAAAAATCTAAAATGAAAATAGTTGAAAATAGAAAAATAAAATAAATAAGAAATAAAAAACGCAGGTGGGGGTACATCAGCAAATTGAACCATTTAAAAAAAGCAAAGGAAAATGATATGGGCCAGAAAAATGGGGGGTGGCAAGAGCACAAGGCCCAGGCGAAGTGGCTGTGAAAAGGCAAGGAAAATAAAACACAAAAGGATGGTATGGGGGGATCGAACCCCAGACATCCTAGTTAATAAGGGCAAGGTCTGAACCACTGGGGTGGCGATACATCCATTGTATACGCCACCCAGTGTAATACTTAAACCCAAATAATTTCATAAGATACATTAACGAAAGAAAAACACACACGCTGTTATCAGAGTGTATAACAAATAAATTAATTAGTCAAGTTCATTTAAAGTCACAACACGACAAAACCAACACCCATAGCCAATCAGAAAGCAAGCATGGAATTTCAAAACATGCAGAAACATCAAACCTTCGTGTTTTCACTTTGATACCTCAAAACATACATTAAACTTCCATCCAAAATTACAGCCTCCATACATAACCAAATATTATGAAATAATATACCATATTGAAGTATTCAAAACATAGAACAATAATAAACCCTAATCTAAACAAAATGGTGGCCACATCATGAGCAGGAAGCCAAGGGAATCCATCATTCAAAATGAAAACTTAGTTCAGGAAAGTATGCAAAAACAATCTCTGTTTCCATTCAAAACCAACATAAACCTTAACAACTTAATAACAACATGTATTATGAACAAGCTACACACCGGAATATCAATCACAAGATGATATGAACACTAACAATGTTTAGAACTCAAATAATAACATCAACTGACCAACATACATCCATGTACGAGTTAGAATCACTCACACCATGATAAACATTCAGAAAAGGTAATATTTATTTTAACATGGAAAGCAAGCTTTTATCAGAAACAAGCCTATCTTCAATTAACACTTCACCTTAACATATATTAGCAACTGACTATTCATGGAAACAAATCATTCTACATATTGGCAGCCATGAGAGAGGTATGAAACCTCTAAAACAATATTAACAGAGGTTTAACAACGTCATACCATGAACACACAAGCATCAAGAACAACATGTGATTTCTTAAATATAACATCAAACCAACATGCAGATAGTAAATATCATGATATGATTCAGTATGATAGTGAGGGATGAGAAAACTTACCTGGTATCCAAGTAAGCAGCTAGAACTTTTCTCCTTTGCAGCTATCTCGAGTTTTCCCCAAAGAGCAAGTAGTTTGTGACGATAGTTGATGATCTTGGATGAGATGAGGCTGCCTTTTATAGAGGGCTCAGCTGGATAATGATGGGTGAGTGTTCAATGGATAAGAACTTTGTCTGCAAGAGAAAGATCAAGAGAAGGGATTCGAAATGGGGCTGCCCTGAACAAAATCTTATGGAGCCAAGTGAAGCTTCTTGTGTGGCTTGCTTTTGCATTTTTAGGTCAGAAACATAATGTGTTTTTGGATGGAATCTGATGGTCCTTCAATGCACGCGAGGGATTGTTCTTGTTGCTTGCAAAAGTTGGATAAAAAAAGTACAAAAGAGAGATGTACTTTGCAGCTGACTTGGTGTGTTTGGTGGAAAGAAAAAGGTTGGAAATGATGTGCTAGGGTCTGCAGACTGTTCGTTGGAGAGAGAATGGAAATTCAAGTTCAAAACTGAGGTATATGGGATGATGTAGATCAGCATCGAGTATGCCTCTTTGACACAAGATATCTCTCAATTTTGTAGTTCAAATTTCATGCTTTATGGTTCTATAGAAGCTTCATGCATCATACTACAATGTTGGTGTTGAAATGTAGTTGATATAATGCCTTGAACTGGTAGAAAAATGGCCTACAAATCGTGTCTACCAAGGATGTAAAATGACTTAGAAAAATTGAGAATTTGACAATTTCAAGTACCCTTCTTTGAGAGCCCATAACTTGAGGATGGCTTATTCAAATGAGATGTTCCACATATGGTTGGAAAGCTCTCATCATGCTCTACAACTTTCATTTGGGGCCCAAGTCTTGAATCCAAGTGGAAATGGGTGAAAAGTGATGTCAAAGTTAGAGAAAAATGTGAAGAAAAGTGTTGAAAATTTTCTAAGTGTTTGGTCAAATTATCTTGCAAGCTTCATAAATCAAAAACCAAGAATTTTTGGAGGAAAAGTCATATGGAACAAATTGAATATCTTGAAAAGACCTTTCCAATGAGCTTTGAGTCACTCAAATTGAGTGTATGGTTTAGGAGTTATGGTCATTTTAAATTGTGCTTTTAGAGGGAAAATCTCACATATGAAATCTTTCATGATCAAAATCCCACTTCTCTTGCAAGAAACCTCATGAAACTTAATTTTGATGCTTTGAATACCTCATGAGACATTCTATGATGATTAGAACCATTGACACTTCATTTGAACCAAAAACTCCAAGGATTAGGGTTTCAATCAAACCCTAATTTTGACTGTGAATGCACTGAGGTCAAATCTTGTAAACTTGCTCCTTCTTTCTCATCTAAAGGTCTTAGGAGACTCTTGAGGATGTTGATAAACCAATAGAATCAAGAATTAGGTTTTGGTAGTTCATCTTGTTGAAAATCAAAGCCATTGACTGATAAGTGTCACAGAAACCCTAATTTGGAGGTAAAGAGATGCTGAGGCTTAACCTTCTCTTGTTGAGGACCAATAGATCTTGGATTCCTGTTGAATGATATCTCTTGGATGTAGATGACCTTAAGTGGTAAGTGAACCACACAAATCTTGACTTGATAGAGCCAAATTCTCAGTGATTTCTTCAGAACAAAACCCTAATTCCAAAGTTCTTGCACTGGAGATCTTTTGTTGACTTGACTTGCTTCAAAATAACTTGTGGAGCTTCCTGGTGATATACAAACCTTATTTGAACACAAAGAAACAAACTGCAAGATATGGGTTAGCTCAAACAATGCAGAGATGATTGACCTAAGATGCACAAATGAAGATGACATCTAAGGGTAAAAATTTGGGGTACAACACCCCCAATACCAATGTTCCCCTCTCCAACCACCCATGCAAGCCACCGAGACACCTTTAAGGCTAGACAAAGCAAAAAGGAAAGGAAATTTCTCGTTTAAACAAACTACATCAATCCACCTAGAAAGCCAAAACGAAGAATTAAAACCATTACCGATAGAAAATCTACAATTAGACACAAAAAGATTTTCCGGCTTTCCTTTTTCCTACCTCATAATATCCCTCAACCAAAAAGAACCACTAGAAGCATTTTTAACGCCAACCCCCAAATCCATAACCCTTAAATTAATGTCGCCATACCTTACTTTAAGCACTTTATACCATAAAGCATTAGATTCCACCAAAATCCTCCATCTCCATTTATTAAGTAAATCCAAATTAAAATCATCCAACCTCCTCAAACCAAGACCTCCCTTCTCAATCGGAAAACACACTTCCTTCCAACTAACCCAATGAATTTTTCTCGAACCATCCTTGCCACCCCAAAGGAAGTTACTTTGAATGCTCGTAATCTCTTTTACCACCTTCAAAGGAGCTTTATAGAAAGAAAGCATAAAAATAGAAATGCTAGAAAGAACCGATTTCAACAAAGTTAACCTTCCTCCAAAACTAAGAAACCGATTTTTCCAACAAAAGAGTCTCTATTTTAATTTCAACAACAAATCCGTCCACATCAACATACCGTTAGACTTAAAACCAATTTGAATTCTGAGAAAAACGAAGGAGATATCCTCTCTCCTACAAGAAAGGAAGAAAGAAGCCAAATCTAAAAAACGAGGACTAATATTAATTCCAATGAGTTTGCTTTTATGGAAATTAATACCCAAGCTGGAAACAATTTCAAAACCCCTCAAAACCGATTTAATTGCCCATATATGCTTCCAAGACCCATCCCCTATCATTAGAGTGTCGTCCGCAAATTAAAGGATATCAACAAGACAATTGCCCTTTATAGTAAATCCTTTAAACTCTTCATTTTATACCGACTTGGTCACCATACCCCTCAAGCCTTCCGCCACTATGACATAAAGAAACGGAGAAAGAGGATCTCCTTGTCTCAATCCTCTCTCAACCACAAACTCCTTCGTAGGACTACCATTGACCAAGACCGACATTTTACTTGAAAAAATTAAAGCTTCCATCCACCTCATCCAAACCTCCCCAAAACCCATTTTCCTTAACATAAAGCGAAGAAAATTCCAACTAACCTTGTCGTATGCCTTTTCAAAGTCAACTTTAAAAAGCAAGCAACTTCTACCCTCCTTCTTTGCATAGTCCACCAATTCATTAGCCACCAAAACACCATCTAATAATTGTCTACCTGGAACAAAGACACTTTGGCAATTCGAAATAATTATTTTCAAGACCACCTTAAGTCTTGCCGCCAACAATTTGGAAATCGCCTTATACACACAACCTATAAGACAAATAGGCCTATAGTCATCCAAACCCAAAGGGTTAGAGGATTTAGGCACCAAAATCAAAAAAGAAGAGATGAAAGTTTTAGAGAAAAAAACATCGGAGTGAAAACTTTGAAAGCACCCAATAAAATCATCCTTCACAAAAGACCAACACTTTTTAATAAACAAGAAAGAATAGCCATCGGGTCCCGGACTTTTAGAACCATCACAACTCCACACGGCCCCTTAATCTCTTCTTCCGAAAAAGGAGCTTCAAGAAAAGCAATATCCAAAGAAGTAATGCCTTTAAAAGAAAGACCCTCAAGAACCGGTCTATCATTATCGAGCTCAATGAACTTCGCCGCAAAATGACTCCTAACCTCCTCCTTAACCTCCCCCACTTTATCCACAATGCCATTATCCGTCTCAATTGAACCGATAAAATTACGCCTTCTCCTCTCTTGCATAACTCTATGAAAATAGTTTCTATTAGAGTCTCCATCATTTAGCCACTTAAGCCTCGATTTTTGAATGAGCATGTTCTCTTTAATCTTGAGATTTAACCAAAATTTGCCACTAGCCAACTTTTTTTTCTTCATAAATCGGTTTATATTTTTTCTGCACTAGTGACTTAAAATAGAACATATCGATGATAGTAAAATATGTTGTCATGCCTATAAAAAAAACTATGTTGTCATAATTATCATAGATTTTTCTAATATTAATAGGTGAATTTCAAAAATGATCATGTTATTACTATTTGAATTATGCAAATTTTATTTCTTACTAGTTTTAGAAGTTTTTTAGTTTTTAATATTGTTAAGGACAACATTTTTTAAAGTACAAAAAAGAAATTACTTTTTGATTGTGTTCTCATCCTAGTAATGAATTATAAGTTTAAATGAAAAAAGTGTCTCTAATTTGTTTTTTTTATTTTAATTTCATTTAGTTAAACTAATGTTTAATATAAACAATCACGTTCAAAATATATTTTAGGTGAAAAATTGTATATAATCTATTCTAATTTGTTTTGATTGGAATTTGAACTAATCCATTTAACTTAAAATTTATGACAATATCGTAGCTATTGTTGGGAAACTTTAACTCAAGCCTGATATTTTGTTATGTTTTAGTTTGGGTTTAGCTGGGGATTTTAAAATATAAGTTGGAGTTTTGCTAGAAAATGTTTTACTAGATAATTAGCCACTCAATCCATGCTATATTATATAAGGTAGTTAATCCACAAGTAATTTACAACTAATTCAATTTAATAGAGATTAGCTAGAAATTAATTGCAGTTTTTATCGTAGCTCATCTCAAAATTTCTTATATTGAATGTTTTTTTTTATAAGCACTTTCATTAATAAGAAATTAAGGAAACAACCATACAATCCAAGGAGAGTACAAACAATCCGACAATACGGAAAATACAAAGAAACACCCGACAGCACCACCACCAACAATGACAGAACAATTATAAAAAGTCAAAAGGGAATTTGGTCCAGTCGTAAAGGCTGCACTTCCGCCTAGTACGATTGCCAAGAACCATCCAATACCAAGAAGTACCTACAATAGCACTAAAAATGGCATTGATATCATAAAATCCGTCGTTAAATAGGATGTTATTCCTTGATCTCCAAATAATCCAACACGAGAAGAACCAAATGGAATTGATCAAATCGGGTTTGCCTCTACCTTTCAGCCTCATGAACCACGCCAATGCATGAGAATGACAATCCGATTCCGTAATGTAATCGATATCAACCTAGTCACACACCTTTTGCCAAATTCGAACCGATTTAGGACAAGTGAAAAAGAGATGAGTAGAGTCCTCAAGAGTCCTAAAACAAAACATACAAGACAGTTCATGCGGATTAATAATAATTGCTCTAACGGCTAGGTTCGAGTGGGTAGGCAACCTATCGAACACCAATCTCCAAGCGAACACTTTAATTTTTACCGGCATATTCGTCTTCCAAATTAATCCCACCACCTCTAATCCAGTATTATCAATATTAATAACATCCTCAGTAGAATTAATATAATCATAAAACGAAATCACCGAGAATCCGTTAATAGGATCCAACATCCACAACCACTTATCAGAATTTAACTGATGAAGTTGTACACCATCCAGATCCTCAGTCAGCAGCTGCATCTCGTCCTGCAGGCTGATGTTCGAATCTGCTACATGCATCGAAGGCTCCCACACCCACCTACCATCAAGCCAACACCCCATATCCGAGATTGTACACATTCTATTACTGCAGGAATCAAATAGGGTCGGGAATAAGAGTTTCAGAGGGCAGTCGCACAACCAAACAGAGTGCCAGAAGAGTAATGAATGGCCATTTCCCACAACAGGTCTAACATGGCCAAGGAAGTTCACCTTTCGATCTAAACAAATCAGATTCAAAACCTTCCTCATCCAATGAGAGTCCAATTTGGAGTTTCCCACCATATTATGCAACTGAACCTTAAGACCAAGATTCCCGTATCTTCCAGTCATCACGGTCCGCCACAACTCATTACCGTCGTGAATAAATTTCCACAACCACTTGGATAGAAGGACTTTATTAAACAGACCTACATGTTTGATACCAAGACCCTCACAATGTTTCGGTTTACAGCAAGTTTTCCAACTTATCCACGAGATGTACCCATTATTCGAAGAACCTGTAACACCTCACTTTCCCATTTTATAAAATATACGAATATTACAGATAAAATCAGAGTTTCAAACTTTACAAGTAGGATGCTACACCAATAAAACCAACATCAAAACTTCTTTCATTAAATGAAAACAAAGCAGCGGAAATAATTATTTCATAAGTTCACGGCACACTTGCTAAAATACTCCAAAACTCCACATAAACTCGTGGTCCTCAAAATATTGAATTTAAAAGAGATACGTAACAAAAATTCAATACAAAATAACAACTAATAAAATCCCCAAAATTCCCGTGTTACGTATCAGAGCGACTCCTACGACTCGAACAGGCAACATGCACTCCAAGCAACTCAAGTACCTGGATTATCTGTACTTCCGAAGAAGCACAGACACAACAACAACAGAGGAGTTAGAACTACATTCAATAATAAACGGCAAATAACACATGATAAGAGTAGTTACTCACACACAATCATACAATCACATATTCACGACCTACTTGTCACTTCCAATCATAATTCAATCAACATGTAATGATAATGCAATGCGACTCAACAACAGACACATTGCATGTGGTACCAAAATCACCATGGTTCATTCAATCGAACCTGGATAAATCACATACACCCCTACTTGGAAATGATTTATCCCACCACACTCCACATTGGAGTTCGGATGAATCACATACACTCCTCCTGAGCAATGATTCATCACCACCGACACACCATGCATGCATGACATCAATATGCATATAATTCATGTATAATCATAATCATACATTTCCACAATCCTCCTGATCACAATCAATACATAACACCACAGGAAACACCTCACATGACATTAATTAGCTAATTACTAATTAATTCACTAAAATTACTAAATCAATTATTTTATTGCTAATCCTACATTTCTTCGGGTCTGACAATTACCCCCCAACCTCTCAAACCAAAAGAAACCACTTCGG
Source organism: Lathyrus tuberosus (assembly GCA_022829125.1). Lineage (NCBI taxonomy): Eukaryota > Viridiplantae > Streptophyta > Magnoliopsida > Fabales > Fabaceae > Lathyrus > Lathyrus tuberosus. The sequence continues at coordinate 6,292,185 of JALAZF010000297.1, read as the reverse complement.
ATGCAAAAACGAGAAAGAAATCGTGAAACGGTACAATTCTGTACACTCGCTGGCCATACGCGTATTGCCTGGTTCCATACGCGTAATGTCCAGCTCGCTCGCCCAACCATACGCGTATCCTACGCGTACCACCTCTCCTTCCACCCTGTCATACGCATATGCCCTACCTATTACGTGTATGAACATGGTTTCTCCTCAAAAATCACATTATCAGATCTGGTTACGCGTATCTCCTAACCATACACGTATTGTCAAGCCTCCATACGTGTACCGTTACGCGTATGGGCAGAGGGTCGTGCCAATTGAAATCTCCTACGCATAATGCCCTTGTAATGCCTTGCCATACGCGTAACAACATGCCTGTTATGCGTATTGGCCTCCTGCACACCAATCCATACGCGTACCACCCTCCCTGTTACGCGTATGGGCAGAGACTGAGAAATATGTCCATTCTCCATACCAGTCTGAATTCTGTCACTTTGATCTCTCTTCTACATTTTCAATTCAATCCTAAAAGTGTTCTACGTCAATTTTAGGACCTATGATTTCAAGTCACAATTTCACCTATCATTACTACATTAGAATTATAGGTCTTACATCCAATTCGTCCTCCTAACCTGCATCAAAACAGATCTGCAACTCAATGCATTCATACAGCAGCAACAACAACAGAATTCATGACAGAATAAATCGATTCACATAATTTCATCATCAAATCAGTCATACCACAATAGATCAACAAACAGAATTCATGCATCCAAAATCCTACGAGGGAAAGGACCCCTCACTACCCTTTCACGTTATTATCACTTGTATTGAACCCATTCTCCCCCCTTACCTCGAAATTACTCAGAAAATTGCCGCAAAAATTTATTAAGGTGGGTGCCCTATCTCTCCCTTGTTCTTCCCTTCTCCTTAGCCTTTCTCCTTCTCTCTCTAAAATTCTGATTATGGTTAACCCCTCACTAATTCTCACTAAACCGACTAAATGACTAAACTGCCCTTCCTATTTTCTATCAGCCCATTATCTAATTAATTAAATTAGATTTTAATTTACTAGTAATATTAATAATAATAATAACCATAATAATAATAATATGAAATATACTATTAATAATAATAATAATAATAACAATAAGTTCCATATTACTATTAGTGGACACACCCCCACCTTATCATTATTAACCTTACCCCCTCACACTCAGACACCCCCTAAACAAGGCCAAACAATGGAAAATAACACGACGATCAAATAATTTAAATTGGGGTGTTACAACTCTCCCCCCTTAAATTATTTTCGTCCTCGAAAATGTACCTGATGGAAATAGCTCCGGATATGACTCTCACATCCTGCTCTCCAATTCCCAAGTCACACTTCCGCCAGCAGCTCCTCCCCAAGCTACTCTCACCAGGGGTATCTCCTTTCCTCTGAGTTGTTTCATCTTGCGATCCTCGATCCTTATCGGCATCGCCTCCATAGTAAGATTATCCCGGATCTGTACCTCATCCCTCGGGATAACATGAGATGGATCAGATACATACTTTCGAAGTTGCGACACATGAAACACGTCATGCATGTTCAAAAGTTCAGGCGGTAACGCCACCCTATAAGCAACTCCACCAAATCTCTACAAGATCTGATACGGTCCAATAAACTTAGGATCCAGCTTCTTTGATTTCAATGTACGTCCAACACCAGTCACTGGGTTAACTCTCAGGAACACGTGATCACCTTCACTGAATTCCAAGTCTTTCTTCCGACTATCATGATAGCTTTTCTGCCTACTCTGAGACATTTTCATCTTCTCGCGGATCATCTGAATTATCTCAGTAGTCTGTTGCACAATCTCAGGTCCAAGCACCACATTCTCACCGGTCTCGTACCAACACAGAGGCATCCTACACCTCCTACCATACAAAGCTTCGAAAGGTGCCATTCCAATGCTAGAATGGTAACTATTGTTATACATGAAATTGATTAATGGCAAATGAGTATCCCACGCACCACCTTTCTCCAACACACAGGCTCTCAGCAAATCTTCCAACGACTGAATAGTCCTCTCTGACTGACCATCAGTCTGTGGGTGATAAGCCGAGCTCAACTTCAATTTAGAACCCAAGGCTTCCTGCAGTCTCTTCCAAAATTACGAAGTAAACCTCGGATCTCTATCCGACACTATGCTCGATGGAACACCATGTAACTTCACAATTACCCTGATATAAATCTCCGTCAGCTTTGACAACGGGAAACTGATGTTAATTAGTATAAAATGTGCGGATTTCGTAAGTCGATCCACCACTACCCAAATAGCATCAAAGCCTCTCGCCGTATTTGGCAAACCAGTAAAAAAATCCATAGCAATACTGTCCCACTTCCATTCCGGAATCTTTAACAGCTGCATTAATCCCGAAGGCTTCTAGTGCTCCACTTTCGACTTCTGGCATGTCAAACAAGCATAGACAAACTGAGCTATGTCCCTCTTCATACCGGACCACCAAAACAACCTCTTCAAGTCGTGATACATTTTTGTAGCTCCCGGATGAATACTCAAGTTACTCCGGTGGCTCTCCTCTAAGATCGCTTTCTTTATTTCCGCATTATCCGATACACAAATTCTGCCCCGGAACCTCAATACCCCAACATTATCCGCTTTAAAGTCACTATCAGAATCGTTGCTTCCTGTAGGCATCAAGTCCACCAGCTTCACATCAAGCTTCTGATTTTCTTTAATTACATCCTAAAAGTCATTATTCACCTTCAGCATACCCAATCTAACACTCTCTGGTGTAGTTTCACAAACCATACTCAAGTCTCTGAACTGTTCAATCAACTCCATTTCTTTCACCATCAATGCACACATATGAATTGTCTTCCGACTGAGAGCATCTTCTACAACATTAGCTTTTCCCGGATGGTAACTCAAATTAAAATCATAACCCTTCAAGAACTCTAACCACCTCCTCTGCCTCATATTCAACTCCTTCTGATCGAATAGATACTTCAAACTTTTGTGATCACTAAACACTTCAAATCTCAATCCATACAAATAATGTCGCCAAATTTTTAATACAAAAACCACTGCAGCTAGTTCAAGATCATGAGTAGGATAGTTCCTCTCATGTACCCTCAACTGCCGTGAAGCATATGCCACCACTTTGCCATCTTGCATTAACACACCGCCTAATCCCATCTTAGGCGCATCACAATACACTACAAAAGGGTCATTTGGACTTGGAAGAATTAACACTGGCGTTGTAGTCAATTTCTTCTTCAATTCCTCAAAACTTTCCTCACAAGCAGCATCCCAAACAAAAGCTTGATTCTTTCTGGTTAGCTGAGTCAATGGTAACGCCAAATTAGAAAACCCTTCAATGAATCTTCTGTAGTAACCTGCCAAACCCAAAAAGCTTCTAATCTCCGTTGCTGTCTTCGGAGCTTCCCACTGAAGTACTGCACTTACTTTAGATGGATCCACCCCTATGCCATCACTAGAAATAACATAACCCAATAACTCACAGTCCTCAACCAGAATTCACATTTTGAGAACTTTGCGAACAATTTATTATCCTTCAACACCTGCAATGCAATCCTCAAATGTTCTGCGTGATCCTCGTCAGTCTTAGAATAAATCAGTATATCATCAATAAATACCACAATAAACTGATCCAAATAAGAGTGAAAGATATGGTTCATATATTCCATAAACACACCCGGCGCATTAGACACTCCGAAAGGCATTACTGCATATTCATAATGTCCATAGCGGGTCCTGAACGCCGTCTTCTAAATATCACCTTCTTTTACTCTAATCTGATGGTAACCTGACCTCAAATCAATTTTGCTAAACACACGAGCTCCTACCAGCTGATCTATTAAGTCATCAATCCTCGGAAGTGGATACTTATTTTTAATGGTCACTTTGTTCAACTGACGGTAATCGATACACAGACGCATACTACCATCCTTCTTCTTCACCACCAACACTGGAGCTCCCCACGGCAATACACTTGGTCTAATAAACTACTTATCAAGCAATTCTCCAATCTGAGACTTCAACTCTGCCAATTCTGATGCCGACATCCTATACAGCGCCATAGAGATAGGTCTGGTACCCGGTACAAGATCAATAGTTAATTCAACTTCCCTTTCGGAAGCAATTATGTAATGTCGCCTGGAAATACTTCAGGAAGTTCATTCACCACTGGTAATTCATTAACTGAAGTCTTGCTTTCAACAGACAACGAGGCAAACACTGCAAACATCTTTGCTTCATCCTCCAACAACGTCCTCAACTCCCTACTAGATAACGAATCCGCTAATGCTTCCTCTTCAGGAGTAAGAAACAATAACGTCTTCCTAAAGCAATCAATATAAACTTGGTTGAACTCCAACCAGTTCATTCCCAAAATAACATCGAGATTACCGAGTGGCAAACAAATCAAGTCCACTCTGAAATCTCTCCCAAACATAGTCAGCGGACACTTCAAACACACCAAGGAAGTAACCACAGAACCAATAGATGGTGTTTCAATCGTCATCCTCTAATCTAGAGTAGACGACACAATCCCTAATCTCTTTACACAGTCAATAGAAATAAACGAGTGGGTTGCACCCGTGTCAATGATAGCAATCAAAGGAATGTCATTAATAAAAAAGGTACCTTTGACGGAACGCTCCTCATCGGTGGATTAGGCTCCCACCAAGGCAAACACCTTCCCACCGGCCTGAGACTTCTTTTGCTTCTAACAGTGGGTGATGATATGACCCTTCTCTCCACAGTTATAACAGGTAGGCATAGTGGCTTTACAATCAGCTATAACATGACCTGGTCGACCACACTTGAAACACTTCTTCACTTCATTAGGACAATTATTAGCACGGTGACCTGCGCCACCACATCTAAAACACTTTAGAGTATCAGGAGCCACCCCTCCCTCCTTTGGTTTCTTTTCTGTTGCAGTTTTCTATTTCCCCTTATCAGCTGGAGCACTGTAAGGAGTACCTCCAAACCTCTGTTTACCCTTTTTCTCATTCACAGCCTTGTAATGAGCAATTCTGGCTTTGTTATCATTGTCATAGATTCTGCTTCTACTTACCAGCTCTGGATAATTTCTTATCTTTTGACAAGCAATGCCCAGTTTGATCTCGGGACGCAGCCCATTCTCGAACTTTAAGCATTTCGAATTCATAGCCTCCTCTGTATTGTAATGAGCACAATACTGTACCAACTCTTCAAACCGAGTAGCATATTCAGCAACAGTCATGCTACCCTGTTTCAGTTCCAGGAATTCAATCTCCTTTGCACTATGAATATCTTCCAGAAAATACATTTCCAGAAACTCAGCCTGAAACACTGTCTAAGTAATCTCAGTCACCGCAGCTTCCAACCTCTGACGACTATTATCTTTCCAGCATATGAGTGCCAAACCGTACCTTCTGAGCATCACTGCATCCCATGGTCCTGAAGATCTTCTCAACAGCCTTCAGCCATTTATGTGCAGCCTCTGGGTCCAAAATACCTTCGTTATATGTAGGCGGCTTATTGCTCTGGAACAGAGCTAAGTCACGGAACTGCGCACCTCCAGCCTGATTAGTGTTCTCTACCGCCTGTGTCATGGCTTGCATAGCAGCAGCAAGAGCAACATCATTCCTTCCTGCCGTACTGTTCAACAAATAATATACGGTCAAAGCACACAACTCGCTTCTATTCTAAGGACAGACTCTACTACTCAACCTGGCCGGACGGACCAACCTGCTCTGATACTAATTGTAACACCCCACTTTCCCATTTTATAAAATATACGAATATTACAGATAAAATCAGAGTTTCAAACTTTACAAGTAGGATGCTACACCAATAAAACCAACATCAAAACTTCTTTCATTAAATGAAAACAAAGCAACGGAAATAATTATTTCATAAGTTCACGGCACACTTGCCAAAATACTCCAAAACTCCACATAAACTCGTGGTCCTCAAAATATTGAATTTAAAAGAGATACGTAACAAAAATTCAATACAAAATAACAACTAATAAAATCCCCAAAATTCCCGTGTTACGTATCAGAGCGACTTCTACGACTTGAACAGGCAACAGGCACTCCAAGCAACTCAAGTACTTGGATTATCTGTACTTTCGAAGAAGCACAGACACAACAACAACAGAGGGGTTATAACTACATTAAAAAATAAACGGCAAATAACACATGATAAGAGTAGTAACTCGCACACAATCATACAATCACATAATCACGACCTACTTGTCACTTTCAATCATAATTCAATCAACATATAATGATAATGCAATGCGACTCAACAACAGACACAATGCATGTGGTACCAAAATCACCATGGTTCATTCAATCGAACTCGGATAAATGACATACACCCCTACTTGGCAATGATTTATCCCACCACACTCCACATTGGAGTTCGGATGAATCACATACATTCCTCCTGAGCAATGATTCATCACCACCAACACACCATGCATGCATGACATCAATATGCATATAATTCATGTATAATCATAATCATACATTTCCACGATCCTCCTGATCACAATCAATACATAACACCACAGGAAACACCTCACATGATGTTAATTAGCTAATTACTAATTAATTCACCAAAATTACTAAATTAATTATTTTATTGCTAATCCTACATTTCTCCAGGTCTGACAACTACCCCCCAGCCTCTCAAACCAAAAGAAACCACTTCGGATGCGAAAACGGGAAAGAAAATGCGAAACGGTAAAATTATGCACACTCGCTGGCCATACGCGTATTGCCTGGTGCCATACGCGTATTGTCCAGCTCGCTCGCCCAACCATACGCGTATCCTACGCGTACCGCCTCCCCTCCCACCCTGCCATACGTGTATGCCCTACCTATTACGCGTATGGGCTGAGACATGTTTTCTCCTCAAAAATCCGATTCTCAGATCTGGTTACGCGTATCTCCTAACCATACGCGTATTTTTAAGCCTCCATACGCGTACCGTTACGCGTATGGGAAGAGGACTGTTACGCGTATTGGCCTCCTGCACACCAATCCATACGCGTAGCACCCTCCCTGTTATGCGTATGGGCAGAGACTAGGAAATATCTCCATTCTCCATACTAGTCTGAATTCTGTCACTTTGATCTCTCTTTTACATTTTCAAATCAATCCTAAAAGTGTTCTACGTCAATTTTAGGACCTATGATTTCATCTCACAATTCCACCTATCATTACTACATTAGAATTACAGGTCTTAGATCCAATTCGTCCTCTCAACCTGCATCAAAACAGATCTGCAACTCAATGCATTCATACAGTAGCAACAAAAACAGAATTCATGACAGAATAAATCGATTCACATAATTTCATCATCAAATCAGTCATACCACAACAGATCAACAAACAGAATTCATGCATCCAAAATCCTACGAGGGAAAGGACCCCTCACTACCCTTTCACGTTATTATCACATGTATTGAACCCATTCTCCCCCTTACCTCGAAGTTACTAAGAAAATTCCCGCGAAAATTGATGAAGGTGGGTGCCCTAGCTCTCCCTTGTTCTTCCCTTCTCCTTAGCCTTTCTCCTTCTTTCTCTAAAATTCTGATTATGGTTAACCCCTCACTAATTCTCACTAAACCAGCTTAATGACTAAACTGCCCTTCCTATTTTCTATCAGCCCATTATCTAAGTAATTAAATTAGATTTTAATTTACTAATAATATTAATAATAATAATAACCATAATAATAATAATATGAAATATACTATTAATAATAATAATAATATTAATAACAATAAGTTCCATATTACTATTAATGGACACACACCCACCTTATCACTATTAACCTTACCCCCTCGCACTCAGACACCCCCTAAACAAGGCCAAACAATGGAAAATAATACGACGATCAAATAATTTAAATTGGGATGTTACAGAACCCGCCCATAAAAACCTCTTTTGAATTGCAATTATCTCTTTCACAACTTGCTTAGGAACCTTATAGAAAGCTAGGTGATGGATCGGGAGGTTCGCTAGCACCGAGTTTATAAGGGTAACCCTTCCGCCAATCAAAAAATTTCGCCCCATCCATTTAGACAACCTAACTTTCAAGCAATCCACCACTGGTAGCCAGAACGAAATCCTACGATGATTACCTCCCACAACCAATCCTAGGAACTTGAATGGCAGAACCCCTGTTTTACAATGAAGAAATTGCTCTGCAGCAACCAAGAACTCCTGATCCAGTCCAATACCATTGACACAACTTTTGGAAAAATTAATTTTCAGACCAGAAATAATCTAAAAACCCCTCAATATAGATTTGAATGCCCATAAATTCGAGAGAGAACCTTCTCCGAAAAGGAGAGTATCGTCAGGTGAAATTCTGGTATCAGATATGTGATGTCGAAGGAGATGTTACGACACAAATATCTGAGAACTGATCCACATAAGAAAATGTAACAAAAGTAGTAAATGAAAAGAGAGATAACACAAGTAATTGCTAGCCCAGTTCGGTGCAAACACACCTACGTCTGGGGGCTACCAAGCCAGGAAGGAAATTAACTAAATAGAATTAGTTTGAAGATTCTCAGCACACAACCTCTGGGTTGCAACCTTCTCACCTAATATTTGCCCATGCAATATCTACCTAAGACACTCTTAGATATGAGACCCATCTCACTCCCCCTCAATCACACACAGTGACAAATACAAAAAATCACAAGAGATAGAAGACACACTTCAAAGACACATAATCATCCTTGCTTAAAAGCTTATAGATGATTAACAAATTACAACTCAACTAGAAGTCCAATTCTAGTATTAGAACAATACAAGAGTGGCTCACAAATCACAAAAGACAGAAACCCCAATCCTTAAAACCAAACGCACAATTCACACTGTTCTCTCTGATCAGCAAATAGGGTTAGTCGGTCCTTATAAAGAAACACGCAGCATGGGCTTAGGCCAAAACAAATCAATTTAATGCTTTAAATATCCCATGATTTTCTCCATAAAAGTAGAACAGAAGATCTCCAACAGATCGTCATAGAACAATTATGGACTTAGAAAATCTCCTCCTTATTTTGCATGTATGTTTTACAGAACAGAGATGTTCTATATACATGTTAAAGCATCATTCATAACATTTAATAGAGCAGTATGTTTTACCAAAATTGCTGCCAACACAGAACTTACAAACTCCCCCTTTGGCAAATTTTGGCTAAAACATTCTTTGAACATTGAAACATGTAAGCAGCACCACATCAGAAAGATGTCAGATCATCTGATCAGACATTATACAAAACCAAGGAAAAACTCCCCCTCAAGCCAAAACTCCCCCTCAACACCTGCACATATAATCTCTCCCCTTTTTTAGCCATAATATGACAAGACATAGCAAGAAACATGCATTATCCATACTCAGAAAAGAAACAGATTTCATCAATATCCAAGGAGAAGTGCAGTACAAACCAAGCACACTTAGGTGCCAAAAGAAATCAAGAATAGAACCCAAAAGAAACAAAGAAAGAAAACAAACAGATTTCTTCAAGACCAGAACACTTAATTGTCTTCAACAGCATCATCAGTCTCAGAGAAAGGAGAAGCAAAAATTTGGGAAAGGGGTTTTGAAATCCCAGGAACCACAAAACCTTCATTCAGAACCCTAGAAACTAATCTTCTTATGCTTCTATCAACAAAAAAATCTTCTTCCTCTGCCCTATTAGCGAAAGAAGAATCAAGAGAGGGCTTAGAAGAACTACCTACAAAGGCGTCTTTTGATCCTTTTGCATGGGGTGTTCTAGACTTCTTCAGCTCCGTTTCAGTACAAGGAACCATAACCAAAGGAGCAACATTAATAACATCATCAAAAGAGATATTCACAGGGTGAGCCCTAGAGTTAGACGCAGAAGCAGTTACCTTGTCAAATGAGTATTTAGAAGGAGACGATGCATGTTGTTGAGACATCTTGGGATTTTTGTGAATGAGAAGGTTATGAGCAAAAGAATTCCTTTTTCTACGATAGAAGATGAAAGAGCTATTGAAGTATGGCACAATGCATATGTAGCATGTGAGAGAATCTTGAAATGATTGCCTTTGATAGAGGCACTTTATTTGTTGGAAACATAAGAAAATTTGAATAATATTCACCCATGACATTAATTTGCACTTTAATTTTTTAACACATAAGGAAATTTTCCAACACGCCATTAATTGTTACAAATCCTCATATAGGTAAATCCCTAGTTTTCCCCTCAAAATTTCAAATTGATTAGCATCCAAGGCCTTAGTGAAAATGTCAGCTAGTTCCATCTCAGTAGCTACATGTTCTAAGGCAACAATCTTGTCCTCAACAAGTTCTCTTATGAAATGATGATGAATATCAATGTGTTTGGTCCTGCTGTGTTGAATAGGATTTTTGGAGATGTTTATAGCACTTAGGTTGTCACAATATAATGTCATGACATCTTGTGTGACATTGTATTCAGACAATATTTGTTTCATCCAAACCAGCTGAGAACAGCTGCTTCCAGCTGCTATGTACTCAGCCTCAGCAGTAGACAGGGAGACACAATTTTGCTTCTTACTGAACCAGGATATAAGATTATTCCCCAAAAAGAAGCATCCTCCTGATGTGCTTTTCCTATCATCAGCACTTCCTGCCCAATCTGCATCACAATATCCAATTAACATAGAGCCAGATCCATGAGAGTATAACATACCATAGTCATATGTCCCATTCATATACTTCAGTATCCCCTTCACTTGATTGATATGACTCACTTTGGGTTCAACTTGATATCTAGCACACACCCCCACATCAAAGGGAATGTCAGGTCTGCTTGCTGTAAGATACAACAGGCTACATATCATACTTCTGTAGAGACTTTGATCCACACTCACACCCTTTTCATCTTTAGACAACTTTAGATGAGTGGGAGCAGGTGTCCTCTTGTGACTGGCATTCTCCATCCCAAACTTCTTTACTATAATCTTGGCATATTTACTCTGAGACAAGAATATGGAATCTTCCATTTACTTGACTTGTAGACCAAGATAATAGGTTAACTCACCAACAAGACTCATCTCAAATTCTGACTGCATCTGTTTGACAAAATGTTGAATCATCTCATCAGACATCCCACCAAACACAATATCATCAACATAAAATTGGGAAATCATGAGTTTCCCTCCTTCTTCTTTGACAAATAGAGTCTTGTCTATACCACCTTTCCTGTAACCATTCTCAACGAGAAATTCAGTCAGTCTCTCATACCAAGCTCTTGGAGCTTACTTCAACCCATACAGAGCTTTCCTCAACTTGTACAAATGGTTATGATAGGTTGGATCAATAAATCCCTTAGGTTGTTCCACATACACCTCCTTATTTAAGTATCCATTTAAGAAGGCACTTTTTACATCCATTTGAAACAGCTTAAATTTCAGAATGCAGGCAACTCCTAGGAGTAATCTGATGGATTCAAGACGAGCTACCGGTGCAAAATTTTCATCAAAATCAACCTCCTCAACTTGAGTATACCCTTGAGCAAACAATCTTGCTTTGTTTCTAGTGACCACACCTTTTTCATCTGACTTATTCTTGTACACCCATTTTGTTCCAATCACATTTGTTCCCTCAGGTCTTGGAACCAGATTCCAGACTTCATTTCTCTTTAATTGCCCTAACTCTTCTTGCACAGCATTGATCCAAAACTTATCAGTTAAAGCTTCTTTAACATTTTTAGGCTCAATTTTTTATACGAAACAGGAACTTGATATGACTTCTCTTGACCTAGTAGTAACCCCTTCATTCAGATCTCCTATGATAAGTTCTTTAGGATGATCTTTCTGAATTCTGATAGAGGGCCCTTTGTTGACTTGACTAGATTCAGATTCAACATTAGTAGAATTAAGATCAGTACTTCTTTCTGCATTTTCTGCTGGGATATCATTCAGAAATGTTCCAACATCTTCTAGAACATTAGCTTCCTCATTCAACCCTTTATCATCAACAACAACATTTATGGACTCCATCATGACTTTGGTTCTGCAGTTGAAAACTCTATAAGCTCTGCTGTTTGTGGAGTAGCCCATAAATATTCCCTCATCACTCTTTGGATCCATCTTTCTTCTTTGTTCACGATCTGCCAAGATGTAGCACTTGCTTCCAAAAACATAAAAATATTTGACTGTTGGCTTTCTTCCCTTCCATATTTCATATAAAGTAGCTGAGGTACCTTTTCTCAAAGTCACTATGTTATGAATGTATCAGGCAATATTCATAGCTTCAGCCCAAAAGTGCTAAGGTAATTTCTTTGCATGAATCATGGCTCTAGCAGATTCTTGGAGAGTTCTGTTTTTGCGTTCCACAACTCCATTTTGCTGAGGAGTAATGGGAGAGGAGAATTCATTATCAATTCCTTCAGATGAACAAAATTCAGCAAATTTATTGTTCTCAAATTCCTTCCCATGGTCACTTCTGATTCTAATAGCGTAACTTGCCTTTTCTCTTTGAAGTCTTTGACAGAGATCCTTGAACACATCAAACACTTCTGATTTATCTCTGATGAAATTCACCCAAGTGAATCTAGAATAATCATCCACAACCACATAGGCATACTTCTTTCCACCAAGACTTTCCACCTGCATAGGTCCTATCAAGTCCATGTGAAGGAGTTCCAACACTTTTGAGGTGGTGAGATGTTGAATCTTCTGATGTGACATCTTAGTCTGCTTTCCAACTTGACATTCACCACATACCCTTCCTTCTTCAATCTTGAGCTTTGGGATCCCTCTTATTGCTTCCATAGAGATGATCCTTTTCATCCCTTTTAGATGCAAGTGTCCAAGTTTTTGGTGCCACAGTTTGACTTCATCTTCTTTGGCTAGGGCACATGTGATGGAATAGCTTGAGTCTTGAGGAACCCATAAGTAGCAGTTGTCCTTAGATCTAACTCCTTTCATAATTACTTCACTCTTTTCATTGGTAACAAGGCATTCAGATTTTGTGATGTTGACTTTGAGACCTTGATCACAAAGTTGACTGATACTAATTAGGTTGGCTGTCAACCCTTTCACAAGTAGTACGTCATCAAGGTTTGGAACTCCTGAGCAATCCAGCTTTCCAACCCCCTTGATTTCACCTTTGGCTCCGTCACCAAAAGTCACATAACTAGTGGAGTGAGATTTAATATCCACCAACAGATTCTTGATACCTGTCATATGTTTTGAACAGGCACTGTCAAAGTACCAATCTTCTTTGGCTGAGGCTCTGAGAGAGGTGTGAGCTATAAGACAGGTAACATCACCCTTGGGAACCCATTGTTTCTTCTCTTTGACATTTGGAATGACCTGATTAGGTTTGGACTGAGGTGCTGGCTTAGGGTACCCATACAGCTTGAAGCAAAAAGGTTTTATGTGACCAAACCTCCCACAACAATGACATCTCCAGCATTAAAATTCCCTCTTGTGTGATTGAATTCCCTTTTGTCATGATTTTGAGAGATTTGATTCAACATCTTTATTTTAGGTTTGGGATGAATGAAGTTTGAAAGAGGTTCCTTTCCTTTATTAAATCCTAGTCCACTGATATCTCCAACCAATTTTCCAACCTGAAGAATTTCATCTAATGTGTCAGACCCACTGTTCAGCATTCTGAAAGACTTGGACATTCTGTCAAGTTTAGAGTTCAGCAAACTCACTTCATCTTCCAGCTTAGAGATAGTTTCCAGATGCTCTTCCTTTTCTGCCTTTAGTTTGATTATAGGTTTCTTTTGTTTCTCCCCTTGTTGACATACTTCTTCACTTCTGAGACACAGTTCTCTGTAGGAGGCAGCTAACTCATCATAGGTCACCTCATCATCACTAGAGTCTTCATCAGAGACACATCTTCCAGTAAGTACAGTAACATACTTGGCAGATTCTTCTTCAAGCTCACTTTTAGAATCCTCATCAGACCAAGATACAGTTAGACCCTGCTTTTGTTTCTTGAGGTATGTAGGACATTCAGCTCTAATGTGCCCAAAACCTTCACATCCATGACACTGTATCCCTTTGCCTTGAGTGGATTTTTCTTCACCCCTTGTTCTTCTTCCAAAGTCATTTGACTTGCTGATGTCAGATGAGTTGTTCTTGACATTTTGTCTAGAATGCCTGTTCATCTTTCTCAGCACCTTATTAAACTGCCTTCCAAGTAGCACTAAATCATTGGATATTCCTTCATTGGTATCCATATCACCTTCCTTCTCTCCATCTTCAGAATTGGACACAAAAGTTATGCTTTTGTTTTTCTTTTCAGGTCTGTCACTGATGCCTAACTCAAAGGTTTGGAGAGATCCAACAAGTTCATCCACCCTCATCTTGCTAATGTCTTGAGCTTCTTCTATGGCAGTAACTTTCATGTCGAACCTCTTAGAAAGAGACCTGAGAATCTTCCTTACCAGCTTTTCTTCTGATATTCTTTCTCCTAAGGCACTGGATCCATTGGCTATCTCAAGAATATTCATATGAAAGTCATGAATGTTTTCATCATCTTTCATCCTTAGGTTTTCAAATTCGGTAGTGAGCAACTGAAGTCTTGACATATTCACTTAAGATGTGCCTTCATGAGTAGTTTTAAGTATATCCCAAGCATCTTTAGCCACCTCACAAGTGTTCACCAACCTGAAAATGTTTCTATCAATCCCATTGAATAAAGCATTCAAAGCTTTAGAATTTCCAAGAGCTAATTCATCCTCTTCTTTAGTCCAATCTTCTTCAGGCTTCAGCTCAGAGGTAGGTTGTCCATCTTTCCCCAAAGTGATAGGGTGTTTCCACCCTTTTAAGACAGCTTTCCAAGCCTTGTTATCCAAGGATTTTAAGAAAGCCACCATGCGTGGTTTCCAATAGTCATAATTGGTTCCATCTAGAATGGGTGGTCTGTTCACAAATCCTCCCTCCTTGTCCATAGTATCAGAAAGTATCTTCCCTAGATCTCACCCAGAAATAGAGCAGGATGCCCGCTCTGATACCAATTAAAATTCTAGTATCAGATATGTGATGTCGAAGGAGATGTTACAACACAAATATCTGAGAACTGATCCACATAAAACAATGTAACAAAAGTAGTAAATGAAAAGAGAGATAACACAAGCAATTGTTAACCCAGTTCAGTGCAAACACACCAACGTCTGGGCGCTACCAAGCCAGGAAGGAAATTCACTAAATAGAATTAGTTTGAAGATTCTCAGCACACAACCTCTGGTTTGCAACCTTCTCACCTAATCTATACCCATGCAATTTCTACCTTAGACACTCTTATATATGAGACCCTTCTCACTCCCCCTCAATCACACACAGTGACAAATACAAAAAATCACAAGATATAGAAGACACACTTCAAAGACACATAATCATCCTTACTTAAAAGCTTATAGATGATTAACAAATTACAACTCAACTAGCAGTCCAACTCTAGTATTAGAACAATACAAGAGTGGCTCACAAATCACAAACGACAGAAACCCTAATCCTTAAAACAAAATGCACAATTCACACTGTTCTCTCTGATCAGCAAATAGGGTTAGCCGGTCCTTATAAAGAAACACGCAGCATGGGCTTGGGCCAAAATAAATCAATTTAATGCTTTAAATATCCCATGATTTTCTCCATAAAAGTAGAACAGAAGATCTCCAACAGATCGTCACAGAACAATTATGGACTTAGAAAATCTCCTCCTTATTTTGCGCCATCAAAGAATCAATCAGATATTCCAAACTAAGTAACAAACAACGCACAATAATATTAAAGCAGAAACATGTTCAGTTCTGGAATCACATGTTAAGACATCTGATTTGACATCCATAAACCTGCATGTATGTTTTACATAACAGAGATGTTCTATACACATGTTAAAGCATCATTCATAACATTTAACAGAGCAGTATGTTTTACCAAAATTGCTGCCAACACAGAACTTACATCAGCAAACTATAGAATGTTCACAGCCGATGAATCGTTGATTTTAAAATCAGACAGAATGTTCAGATCTTTTTCCTTTTTCACTAAATAGGATAACCCTTCTGAAACTAAAGCGAACAAGTAAGGAGATAAGGGATCACCTTGTTTAAGACCTCTAGTCGCCTTGAACTCCAAAGATGGACTATCGTTAATCATAACAGACGAAAAGCTATTGTAAACCAAACCGCGAACCCACTTCAGCCAATTGGTTCCGAACCCCATTTTAACCATTATATAATTAAGAAACGACCTTTCAACGCAGTCATAAGCCTGCACGAAATCCATTTTGAACAGTATACATTTCCTCTTGTTTCTTCTAACAAAATCAATGGTTTCGTTAGCCACCAGGACACCATCCAGAAGCTGCCGGCCCGGAATAAACGCAGTTTGGACGGGAGATATCAGCTTTCCAATTACGGAACTCAACCTCTTAGCCAATAGTTTGGAAATAATTTTATTGATGCAGCCTATAAGGCTAATCGGTCTAAAATCAGCGAAGGATTGGGGGTTCTCACCCTTAGGCACAAGCAACATAAAAGATAAAATGAAGGCTTTAGCTAACTTACCCAACGAGAAAAACTCAAGCACGCAATTTACAACATCGGTACCAACTATGTCCCAACAGTCCTTAAGAAATTTAAAATTAAATTCATCTGCTCCAGGACATTTATTCCCGTCACAATCAAAAACTGTGTGCCTCACATCAGCAGGAGTAAACTCAGCCTCCAACATCATACAATATTCAGCACTCAGAACCGCAACGTTGTCCATGTTGCAAACCGGCCTAGTAATGCCAGGAGATTGAAATTTCTTCTCAAAGAACAACTTAGCTTCCCTTTTAATAACTGTAGGATCATCTATAGCTACACCATCCACCTTGATCACAGAAATAGAATTAGAACGGTACCTTCCTTTAAGAAAGCTATGAAAGAACCGCGTATTATCATCACCATCACCTAACCATTTGGCTCTAGACTTCTGATTAATCATGTTCTCCTTCAATCTGAGATTTTTCCACATATCTTCTTGTATCTCCAATCTGGCCTGAAGAGCATCAATATCTTGAAGACTCACAGAATATCCCAAATTCATGTCAGCTTCGTTAATACCATGCACATACTCTTCAATCTTCAGGTCCAGCCATCCGAAATTGTTAACATTCCACCATCTTAGGTCTTTCTGGAGGATTTTGAACTTATTCAGCAGAACGTTACCATACGGACCAGTAACCGTAGCAGAATTGCAGGAATTAGCAACAAAAGCTAAGAAGTCTTTGTGATCAATCCAGCATTTGAAGAAGCGGAAAGGTTTCGGGCCCCAATTCACAAATTTTGATTTCAACCACACCAGGAGATGATCAGAAACGTCTCTTTCACCCACACATTGGTTATTCAAATCCATATTATCCACAACCAAGTTGTTTACCAAGAATCTATCCAATCTACTACAACATATAACGTTCGAGTTGAACCACGTATACAAGTTCCCAGTAACAGGAAGATCAATGAGGTTAAGATTTTCAATATATGCTCCAAACTCTTCCATTTCATTCAGGCAAGAATTACTCCTATCTTTCCTTTCCTCTCTAGATTTAGTTGCGTTAAAGTCTCCACCAATAATCCACCCTCCTAAAGGCATATAGTTTTTAACAGCTATCAATTCAGACCACAGTCTTCTTTTATCACCTAACCCACACGGAGAATACACGTTCACTACGTACAAATTAATATCCTTCCATATGCAATGGATACCCAAGTAACCTTTTCCACCAAAACTTGAAACAACAGAGATAGAACCTTTTTTACACATCGTTACCATGCCATCAGATTGTCCTTCAGAGTTTTTCGCCGACCATTCAACCTCTGCAGAATTCCAAAATCTATTAACAACCCTATCATCAATGGACCGCAACTTGGTCCCTTGTAAAAAGCAAACATCCCCCTGCCCCTTTGCAAGAATCTGGGTAATTCTCCTTCTTTTGATAGAGCTAAACCATCCTCGAGCATTGAATGACACAATATTCATAATCTACATCTTTCCACAATCTTCTTACCAGACCTAACAACCTTATCGTCAGATTCCAAATTCTTCAAAATACTTTCGAATACTTCATCGTCTTCTTGCCCTTCAATCCCCAACTGTTTCATGGAAAACCACACTTTTGCAGGAACATTATCTAGCACTTTCTTATATCTAGAATTTCCCCTGAACACATCCGTATCAGTAATAGACTCACCACAAAGCAAAGATCCATTAGACTCACATGGAACACCAACCCCTTGAGTAATCATACCATCCTTGCCACAAGAAGGAAAGCGAGTTGAGGTGCCAGGAATCTTAACTGCAGCATGGAGTAAGGATGAAAAATACGAAAGTGAGTACGGATTTTTGACACAATCATACACATCATGTACCAACTTCTTTTTCTTGACTTTAGCCCAACGAGACGGCCCAATTATCCCTCCTGGAGGCCCAGATACAGGATCAGAAAAATTAAAATCCACCACAATACCACCTTTAGTTCGATCCCCTTTAGCTAAAGGTAAAGTACTATTTACTTCCTTAACCTTATCGTTATCCTCCTCCAAGGGCTCAAAAGGTATTACACTTCCATGCTGGCCCACAATACCTCCCACATCTTTCTTCATCAAAAGCAAATCGACATGTGTCTCATTCTGACTAGGATCAGGAATATCAAGTCCCCTCCCAACTTCACAATTAGCAACCTCATTATGTTCCGTACCTGCTCCGTCCACAATCCCAAGACTATTACCAACGATTAAAATCTCTTCTGTATCACCATCCCCAATATCTGACCCACTCCTAACATAGCCTACTTCGACCTCCCCAGCTATTCCATTAGGTAGACTAGAGTCTACATCCTCCACTTTGTTGACGTTCTTCCACCCATCTCCTCCCTCATCAGAAGAATCAACAAAATCAGAAGACGAGTACAAATCTTCCTGTTGTCTGAAAAACTTACCATGGTGAGCACAAAAATCTTCCATCATAGTTATGTTGAATAGCTTCTCATCAAGTTCTACTACCACTTTCTCGTTAATAATAGCAGCAAGTTTTGTTTTCACCCGAAAATGAGCTACGTCTAATTTCTCCTTCCCAAGCGTTTCGTCATCAATCATGATCAGTTTGCTAAGTTTACACACAATGCGTTCAAAATTAGAATGATTCCAAGCCACGCAAGGCAACCCATAACAAAAGACCCAGGTAAATCTTTCCACATCAATCTCTTTCGGGGACCACTTACGTATGCTACTGAACAGAGAGTCAAACCACTCTCTAGCTTCTGCAATCACGTCTACAAGAACCCCATTATTAGTATCCTCGAGAAGACACAAATTAGCACCCAAGGGAGACGCCCTGATATTAAAATACCCCTCTTCATTAAGCTTCTTCTCGACATCTTCAGCACAACCTCCTTCTATCACCATCCCTACCATAGCCTTTCCGAACCTGTTCGAATCAGCCCTAATCACTTCCATTTGGATGGGAATACTATGGGCATTCGCAGGTTGGTTTCCCTCAGTTAAATTTCCACCAACCACTTGGGCAAATGATCTACCCTTATTAACCTTACTCATGTTACCCCAATAATGTGCAGGGACATTCTTAGGGCCGGGCACTCCACCTTCCCTGTTTCCCACCAAATTTCCAACCTCTTGGAATCATGGAATATTCGCGTACATTTTATTACCCCTTAGAATTATACTATCTAGTTTAACAGTCAAAATCCGTGGGTCATGAACCTTTCTGAATTTTGCAAATCCAAATCTCCTCCCAAGTTTATCCCTCCTCGCCGGAATATAACCTCAGAGATTACCCCATACACAGAGAAAACCTCGAAGAGCTCTTTCGCAGCCATACTTTGCAGAAATTCTATAATAAAGAAGGACGTCAATACTCTCCCATCCAACGCTCCCTTACCTTTATTTTCTTTCCAAACCGAGAACCTCTCAGTCTTCACCGTCGCCTTCTTTCTTCCAACTTTCTCCCAAACCATCTTAACTCCGCAACGAGTACACCCCAAGCTCAGAAAAAGAGAGATACCGACACCCACAAAATGAAGGATAATGCAGACCGATACCCACACCCACAAAATGAAGGATAATGCAGACCGATCAGAATCCACAGGTTGAAGGGAGAAGCACTGTGAAAAAGACCCTAAGGGAGGAAGGTCCCTAACCCGAAGGTTAAGACTTTAAACCAAACCCTTAAAGATCTAACAGTGTTGAGACCCTAGAACACCAGATTCAAATCGTTTTAGTGGACTTGGTAGTGGCTCAAATGGGTTGCGACGAAATTTTGCTCAAAGAGTTGCTTAAAAGAAGTTGGTAAACAAGTTATTGTGGTAGTAAGACTCTTGTTTAGTAATAAAGAAGGCTGTATAAAAATATAAATTTGTTTTTCAATGGAGTTGAAAGATTAGTTGAAGATAGTGAGAGCATTTTATTTTTAAAAGATTTGTGGTTGAGTGAGAAACTTGTTTTTACTAATATTTTACTATTACTAGAGACTCTAAGGTGGTTGACTTGGTAATTGGATCAATAATAATCGAATATGAAAGGGAAATTGGAAATTGGTGTTTGCAAAATTTAATATGAATCCTTTAACTTTTTTTAAAAGTATTTAAGTTTGTCTTCTGTAATCCATTTTGAATAACTTTTGCTTGTTATTTATATGGCTTAATACCCTTTTTGGTCCTCTACCTATGACGCGGGGTCCATTTTAGTCATTTTTTCTTTTAAAAGTTCTAAGTTGGCCCCTTACGTTGTCTAATAGAATCAAATAAGTCATTTCCGAAAAATATTGGTAACAGTGTTAGAAATAAGTGACGTGGCAGCTGAGGTGGCAGAATTATTTTTGCTATGAAGAACACTTGAAGTCCCACATCGAATTTGGAACAATAAAGTTGAGTGTTTATAAATGACTTGTTCACAGTTTAATTATAAATCTATTGGGCTCCTACTCTAAAATACATGGGCTTAAGGCCCAAATATTTTATATTAAAGTTTACAAAAATTAATTTAAATTGATTTTCTAAATTAATAAATTAAAATAAATAAATAAAATTAATTATTAAATGTACTAATAAAAAATAATTCTGTCACCTCAGCTGCCACTTCACTTATTTTTAACACCGTTACCAATATTTGACGGAAAGAATTTATTTGATTCTGTTAGACAACGTAAGAGACCAACTTAAAACTTTTAAAAGAAAGATGACCAAAATGGACTCCGCGTCATAGGTAGAGGACCATAAAGAGTATTAAGTCTATTTATAATGTCAAGTGCTAACAATTACTGTAGGTAAGTAAGTTAAAAAAATAAATAAAAAATAAAAAATATAAATAAGCATACATCAAAGTTGCAAATTAGCACTATTTATTTGATAAAAAAGAGTTGCAATATTTTAAAAAAGAACACTGTAAAATAAAATAGTAATATTTTATTGAATATAAACTATTGTTACACCCATAATATATAATATTTAAATGGAAACAATTTTCACCCCAATATTTCCCCCTCTTTAAGTTGAAAGAGAAGTCATTCTTCTTTCAAGTCTTCCACTTTTACGTCTGCTCAATCCAGACATCAAATGCGTATGCTTCAAACATAAAAATAATATTTTGGAGGAAGATTTATTTATTTTATTCAGTATTATTAAGTATTTATAATAATGTAACTTATTTTAAAAATGATAACTAGTAACTAGTTATTACAACAACATAGGGCATGAAAATTACATTCACCTTTAGGAAATCCGAACCTAAAACATCTTATGGCGCAACCAAAACATGGCCCATCAATGCATGTTTCTGCTATATCGTTACCAGTTGCTCCTGTTAAAAAAACTGTCAAACTCAAAATTCCCTTATATATTTTAACAAAGATGCACAAAATAGAATTTAAAAGGGCAAGTTAACAGTTTCTTACCAGATGATAGGATTAAGGTAATGCATAAAAGTCCCATGAGAAAAAATGTGCAAATGTGCATTGTCATTTTTTCGGAAGATTTTATCTTTGTATTCTATTATTATATTTTGTTCTTAGTATTATGCATAGTAAACTTCAAGTACTTTATATAGTACTCGTTTTATAAAAATTATTTTGAGAAATAAATCTTATTATTTATTATTTATAATGTAATATTTTTGAGAATATGGGTCGAAAAAAGGTATCAAAATTTGGAAAACTCGTATACTACAGGATACATTTTAGACTTATCACACGTATATTGTTTATCAATGCATGATATTATAGCTTCTTTTATTTTAATGGATATTACAACTACTATGACGGTGACATATATTTATTTCTTTCTTTAAATTAGAAGTAAGAGTTAAATGATATTAGACGTTTCTTTTATTCCATAACTAATAAAAGATTTCCTATCTAAGAAGTTTTGATGAAATTAGTAAATTGTTCTTTTGAAAAATAGTATTGCCAAAGATCCAAGTGGCAGTAGTGAAGAGGCTAAAATTTTTGCGGTGGAGTGTTCTTCCGATTTTGTTTGGGAGTTTGGAACGGAAAAAAGTGGAGAATTTCGAAAAACGATTTTTTTTTTTTAAATTAAAATAAAATATTTATATATTTTGAAAAAAAAGATTGTGTATAAAATAATAAAATAGTATTTATTATTAAAATATATTTAATTTTTGTAATATTATAACAAAAATTATATTTAAATAATTTGTGTAAGTCTTCCAAAAATCTCGTTTAAAACAATTTTTAGCTTTCTCAAATGGGATTAATGGCAGTACACTGTCAGTGTAAGACAGTTTTACATATGCAACCAATCAAATTGTTTACAATTGCTATGTAATATCAATATATTTAAAATAAAAAATATATTTCATTCTGATACATGATTGTGATTAGTTGACAGTGTAGTGCATTTTCTTTTTTCTCTTCTCAAATTATAGGAATTTTTATTTTTGAAGAGAAATAAATTCTCAAGAACCCTTCCCAATTAAATTCTTCTATTACTTTTATTTAAACTTTCGCTTTTTTTCAAATCCCTTTCTTTCATTCTCCTCCAAACTCCCAAACAATACAAAGAGTTTAAAAAAATATATCAAATCGATAGTAGTTTTTTGGACTGAGATTTATTCTTTTACTATTATTTGTTTGTATTAGTGCTCTAATTCTATGGGTGTGTATGTAATTTTATTGGTTTTTATTCCCTTTCTTTTTTGGTTTGACACATTGATGTATTATGGAATAATCATAGTTATATTGTATTTGAAGTTATCTGATATATAGTTTATTAGTAGCCTTTGTATATATAATTACCTACTATTTATGAAGTTACCACTTCCTCATAAACCACTTGCTGCGCTCCGTGATCTAAATTGGAAATTAGTTATGGATTTTTTTTTTTAATAAGCAAATATATTCATATAAGGATACAATAGGGGTATCCGAACCCATTACAAAAACCGACCGTACAACCACTCTTACAGAAAATCTATAGGCGATTTAAACCAGTCGTAGTAATTACAAGTAAAATTGTATTTTCGACCAATCCACCTCTAAGCTATAATCATGATCTTATAAACTATAGACTCTTGTGTCCAAAAAGCGTCGTTAAACAAAATATCATTCCTAACCTTCCACAGATACCAACAAACAATAAGCCATATACCTATTGCTTTTTTTTACTGCCACACCTGCAGTATGTAAGGACGATGTTCAACTTCTGAGATGTTCCAACATCGAACCACCCACTGAAAACCGAAATTCCTAGCCATCCAAGAATATTCTTCCAGACCAAGATTGTTTTTGGACAGTGAAAAAATAAGTGAGTAGCAGTTTCTTCCACTTGAAAACAAACCGGACAGGCTGTTTCATGAGGTGAAGTAATCGCACGACGAGCAGTTAGGTTGTCTCTCATAGGAAGCCGGCCGTGAATTAGACGCCAACCGAACACCACCGTTTTAATTGGTGAGGAAGCAGACCATAACAATTTAAACGCTACTGACAAATCATGAGAGATATTGTGAGATATTGACTTCCTATCATACAAGAAATCCTAAGCGGAATGAACAGAAAATTCGGCATCAGCTAGCTTCCAAGAGAAACCATCTGTATCCTCGCTACGCAGCACAATTCGATGAATTAATTGTTGTAAACTCTCCAATTGGTGTAATAACTGTTGATTTTCAATAACCTCCAGAAATTCAACCTTCCACTGCCACTCTGTGCCAACCCAACTGCCATTGTCAGCCACCAAGCTTCTTGGGTAAACTGCAATATTGTGAAGATCTGGGAATAAGGTAGTCAAAGGTCTGCTATCACACCAAACAGAATACCAGAATGAAGTAAGTTTTCCATTTCCAACAGACACAGCCAGATTAAGAAAGAAGGAATCGTTGCCAAAATTATCAGCGAGGCGAATAATATCTCGCCACCATAAAGAAGCCATGACAGGTCCAACTCTGAACTCTCCACGCACTAAGTTGGCCATCACAGCCCCATATCTATCCTGCAATGTATCAAACTAAATATGATTCCTTGAACTCGAAATTTTCCAAATCCATTTCGCTATAAGAGCCTCATTCAAACATTGAACATCCAAAATGTCCAACCCCCATAACTCCTTTGGTTTACACACCGTCATCTAAGAAATCCAAGCAATACCATCCTTAAGCGTAGACCCATTCCACAAGAATTTCCGCTGAAGAGATGTTATAATTTTGATAACTTTTGACGGCATCCGGTAAAAGGATAGGTATTGGATTGGTAGATTTGTAAGCACTGATTTGATCAACGTAGTTCTGCCCCCCATAGATAGAAATCTTCCTTTCCAAGAAGCTAATCTGGCTTGGACCTTGTGAATCACCGGTTTCCAAAATGATATTAGCCTATGGTTCCTCCCTATTTGAATACCAAGAAATTTGAACGGACAGTTTTGAATTTTCCAAGCAAGAAATCTTTCACCAGCTTTCAAAAAGGAATCTTCGACGCCATATCCAATAAGGCTACTCTTGTTAAAATTAATCTCTAGACCCGATGATATTTGAAACCCTCTCAAAATGACTTTGAACGCCCAAAGATTTCTCCAAGTAGCTTCACCTATAAGGATGGTGTCATCGGCGTATTGGACCAATTTTATAGAATCCATATGATTAATTTTGAAGCCTTGATATAATCCTACTTCCTCCGCTTTCTTAATCATAGTGACCAATCCTTCAGCAACCATGACGAATAGGTAAGGTGATAGAGGATCACCCTGCCGAAGCCCACGAGTAACTTGAAAGTGACGCGAAGGGCTGCCATTCACGATCACAGACATAAAACTATTGAACACCGAACCTTCTATCCATCGCATAAACTTACAGCCAATCCCCATACTCTTCATTACCTGACGAATATAGGACCATTCAGTACAGTCATAAGCTTTCGCAAAATCGACTTTAAGGATTAAGCTTTTATGGTTGCTCCTTTTTGAATAGTCTACTATTTCGTTCAATGCAAGAACTCCATCGAGTAGATTTCTCCCCGCAACAAAAGCAGTATGAGATGGAGATATAATGTTGTCTATAACTCTCTTTAGTCTACCTGCCAATAACTTCACAATCACCTTATAGACACAACCTACTAAACAGATTGGACGGTACTCATCGAGATGACTAGGATTGTTTTCTTTGGAATAAGAACCAAAAAAGAGGAAGCTAACACCTTTAGAAGTTTAGCTTCGACAAAATATTCTTTAATGTATCCTGTGAATTCATAGCCCACAATATCCCAACATTTTTGGAAGAACTCCAAATTGAAACCATCGGGACCCGGGCTTCTATCACCTTTGCATTGAAATACTGCCTCTTTAATCTGAGCTTCTGTAAAATCTACTTCCAGCATATTTCTTTCCACTTCTGAAATTTTCTTGAAAAATTCAGACTTGATGCGAGTTAGAGGTCTGTTTGTAGCTGTTAGCCTCTTTTCAAAATGGTCTGCTATAGCTTCCTTTACCCCCTCAACATCTTCCATTATTCTGCCTTCACCTGTCACCTTGGTAATCGAGTTCATTAGATTTCGATGCCGAATCGTCGAGTTGAAGAAGGTAGTATTCTGATCTCCATCTTCAATCCATCTTGTTCCAGCCTTTTGGTGAAGCAAACTCTCCTTTATTCTCAGGAGCTTTCAAATCTCATCTTCAGCGTTTTTTCTCATCTTAAGATGTTGATCTTTCATTGAGTCATCAATATCTGCCAATATATCTTCTGTGTATGATAAATTTAATGTCCAGCTGATTTTAATATTATTTGAAAAATGTAGATTTTTAATCATAAAGAAAAGTATGATAGTTCTTTTGAGAGGCATAAAATTCGTCTTCAGCACTACGAATAATGTTTTTAATGTTGTACGTGAAAGAGATGTAATCTCGACTATCGAGGTGAAGTAACGAAGAGTGACATGAAAAGATGTCAATTAACACCTCGATTATTTAAAAACTGAGGGGTAAGTTGTTTGATCATGGGTTTGAACCCCAACATCTGCATTTTTATTATTTACAAGTTGGACGACACGTTCAACCTAAAATCACGATTTTATTTAATAATCGAGGTAATAGACCTATAATATTACGTCGGATTTATTTAAAAACCCAGGGGTGAATTTTTTTTATAGTTTTGTTTGTACCTACAAAACCATATCACAAAATAAAGAATCATATTTTGCAGATTTCTGTAATAGGAACATTAAACCTACATTACTGAACCATATATCATAGAAGACCAATTATTTACAACAAATGCAAAGCCAAAATTGGACAAACCTTATAATTTTACAACAAAACTAAATCAAATGATTAACCAACAAAAGTAATTGCCAAAATGGAAAGTCTTGTAGGTTGTCAAAAACTTTTTTATGCTAAGATTTGTCACCAGTCCTAAAACACCTATAATTTAAACAACAATTTAAGTCAATTAGGATAATTAACAACAACATTAAATCCTTAGTAAAAGGAATAAAAAAGAGTAAAATGAATAATTATAAATTACTAAGTGATATAAAATATTTACTTACTAGTTTTCCCACATTCCCTTTTTATGATCACGACGAATAGCATGCACATCATTTGAATCATTTTCTCCAGGAGGTTGTGATACGTATACATCTTCTTGCAATGGAGCATTTAGAAAGGCAGATTTAACATCTAAATGAATTAGAGGCCAATTCACGTTAGCAGGTATCACAATCACCAGTTTGATTGTCTCATGTCTCGTTACAGGTGCAAACACTTCAAAGTAATCTACCCCATATTTCTATATTAATCCTCTTGCTACTAACCTTGCTTTGTGTTTGCCAATTGATCCATCTAGTTTCAACTTCATTTTGAAAACCCATCCGACGCTGATGGGTTTCTTGTTCTTTGGAAGCTCAGTCATTTTCCGAGACTTGTTTCTTTCTATATCCTCGCATTACTTCTTAAACTATGTTGAGTTATACTCTCCTCCACCATCAATTCTGAGAATCTTCAGAGTCTAACCAATCTGATTCTCAGCCTTAATTCTCAATTTCTTAAATTTAGCAAATACCTCGTGTTTGAACTTTATAAGGGATGCCTATGTCATCCTTGCGAACTCATCCACAAATGACAAAGAGTATTTATTCTGTCCAAGTGAAGGTACTAGAAATGGTCCACACACATCAGAATGCACCACACCCAAATAATGCTTTGCTCTTGGAGGCATTTCAGATATAAATGGAAATCTTGGTTGCTCCCCTCTCATGCACACATTGCATGACTTTCCTAACTTCTTAATTGCAGGAATTTCATGTACCAACTTTGTTGAGTTCAGATGCCCTAAGCTTCTGAAATTCAAAAGATCAAATTTTTTGTGCCACAACTACCTTTCCTTCACTACACTTGTTGTAATAAGGCATTTAGAATATGCAGTTTTAACATTCAATTTGAATGTTTTATTCCTTCCCTGTTCAAAATTCATAATCAACATCTGATTACAGTTATACAGCTTTAAAATATTGTCCTTCATGGTAACTGAAAATCCTTTCTCAATTAATTGACCTACACTCATCATATTTCTTTTCATGCCAGGAACATACCGCACATTCTGAATCAATGCAATTTTACCATTATCCAGGACTACTCTGACATTTTCCATTCCTTCAGCATTCAAATACTTATCATCAACACATCCAATTTTGGTCCTCTTACTAGAGTAAAACTCAACCAACCATTTTTTATTTGGCTTAATACCCTTTTTGGTCCTCTAACTATACCCTCGGGTCCAATTTGATCCTCTTTCTTTTAAAAGTTCCAAATTGGTCCCTTACGTTGTCTAAAAGAGTTAAATAAGTCATTTCCGTCAAATAATGTTAACGGTGTTAGTTATTAATGATGTGGCAGCTGACGTGGAACTATTCTCTTCATTCTCTCTCCGCACTAACGCGAAAACACCATATAACCCTCTCTTTTCAGATCAAAATGACCATTTCCTTTGAATTTCCTCAAGAACATCTTTAAATGTTCTTGAGTTCACAAACCCGAAATCCACCAAATTAATCCAAACCAAATAAAATCAAAATGAAACACATCCTAAATTTCATTCTAAACACAAATTTGCATTTTTGAGCCCATGTATGAAAAAATAAGGGTTTTTCTTAAGAAAATATAAAATATAATGTAAAAAGAAAATCAACCACAGATTGAAACAGTGAGAACCCATATTGCCCTTCTTTTTCTCTATTTCTCACGCTATGATTAAAGAAGAAGGAGAAACTAAGCATAGATTTCTGAAAAAGGGCCAGCAAACAGTACAAGAACAAATGAAGAAATAAAAATACCTGAATCAATTCATTCAATTATAATCAACATAACTTCTGCATCATAATCTTGGAAACTAACCAAGAGCTTGAATAAAAACAAACCCTAAAATCATGGGGTTTATTAATTTTCCTTTACACAGTTTTGCATCAAATACAACTTGATGCAAACCAAAAGGGAAAATTACCTACTGACCTAAACTATATATACAGAGCTTCATGAAATTCAAGAACAGATATTAAAAAAAACATTAGAAGAAGCTAGCTATGTTGAAATCATCAACGAATGTAACCATAAAACGGAAGAGGAGTACTTCCACGATTGGGTGGAACAAAATGGTCGGTGTTTCTTTCTTGAACAATAACAACAGTTTCTGCAACTGCCATAACAAACTCTTTTGAAGGTGGATTGTGGTTCTGTAGATAATGAAGAGGGTTTATTGTGATTTTGGTGGTTTATGCGTTGAAGTCGATTTGAGGATTGTGTGGTTCTGTTGAGAGTTTTTTTTTTTGTGTTTTGAAGATGAAAAAATTAGAGAAGATTTGTTGTTGTGCCTCTTATACGAAGCTGCAGAACAATTTGCATTCTTGAGATTGCTTTGAAAGTTTTACAAAATCTAAAAATTTTTATGGATGGAAATTGTATGAAGAAGATGAAGATTGTTATCAAAATCTGGAAATTTTTATGTCATCTGCCACATCAGCTAAAATTAACGGTGTTACTCATATTTGACGGAAAAGACTTTTCTGATTCTCTTTGACAACGTAAGGGATCAAATTGGAACTTTTAAAAGAAAGAGGACCAAAATGGACCCCGAGTTATAGGTAAGGGACTAAAAAGGGTATTAAGCCTTTTTATTTCCATTAAGTGTAAGCTAGATTTGCACCTAAGAGGGGCGGTGAATTAGGTACTTAGAAATTTTTCCAGATTTTTGACAATTTTAAGTTTTAGATTCCTAAGTGATTATTAAGTGATGAGAGCGATAAATACGGAAAGTAAATGACACAACGATATATCCTGGTTCCCCTCACAGTCCGAGAGTACTTCAATCCCCTTTCAACATGAAAAAGATTTTTAATAATGTTAGATCCTAAGACAAGACTATCCTAGCCTTTCTATTCAGACTCTAACAAGCACACCAAGAATAATCCTCTTGGATTTTATAATAAGTGAATTAAGAGAACAATCCTCCCTTAATCACTCTCTTGCTTCCAACAGTCCTGGACAACAAGGATTACAACCTTACAATCTTAAATTCAACACTCCTGAAGATAAGATGTAACAAGTAAAGAATAATTTTGAATGTTGTATAAGTATTTGAAATTGATCTTTAGTTATCAATCTAAAGATTGATCTTCTTCTTGAACAAACAACTCTTATACAGAATATACAAGTGTTCTTAGATGAAAGAATGAAACTAGAATGATTTGGATGAAAGTTTAATGTACAAGTTTCAGTCTTTGAAAATTCTGATTTTAACACTAGAGAAATTTGAAAGTTTAATGATGATGAGAATGTTTGAAAATTGTTTGCAAGAAGGTGAATTTTAAAATCTGATTTCATGAGGTTTATATAGCCTCTAAACACCTCTTCAAATGAGTGTAATTGTCCAAAAGATGCCATGGTTCAAGAAGAAAAAGTTTCAAAAGATTCTGCCAAAAGATACAAGTTTTTGCCCTACTGCGCCAGTGGTAATCGGTTACCTAAAGTGGGTAACCGATAACATGCTCTCAACGTTTAAAAAATTTCAAAAATTCTTCAGGGTAATCGATTACCTGGTTTGAGTAACTGATTACTCTGAGCTAAACTTGCAAAAATACTTAAAAAACAGAGGCAGCATGGTTTCAAAAATGCAGAAAGTTCATCCTAATAGATATGTAAATTATGAAAAAGAGTTTTGAACACTTGCATAAACAATATAGAGTTTGAATGTTATACCTTTCCTTTGTGCTAAACCATCTTCATAATTCATCAAGACTTGATATATTACTTTGACAATTTTGGTTTTGTTCTTGGTCTTGATGCTTGAAAATTCTTTATCCATCCTTGAGCCGTAGAATATGTGTCTTCATCAAAACCTTTGAGAAGCCATGTCTTCACATTCTCCCCCTTTTTTATGATGACAACTATTTCTTGAAAATTTGTTTCCTTTGAGCTACTCTAACAAAAATGCTCCTCCTTTGTTGATGCTCCCCCTTTATCCACTATTTTAGAGAGTTTTTTTAAAACCTGCACTTTTTGTTAGAGAAAACAAATACACCACATAATTCTTCTCCCCCTTTGTCATTAACAAAAAGGATGGGAGAAGATATTTGAAAAATCAAGTATGCAAATAAACACAACTCATGATATTAACCATAAAACATATTAGTAACAAAAACATTGAACATGAAATTAATAAAACGATAGTACGAAACACATTGTACGGAATGGTATGAAATATATAACATAAGATACTTGAAAACAAAACCAACACGACATGATCCTAAACAACTTAAACATAAACTAGTGCAACTTAAAAACATAAACTAAAACTTAAGTTGATAACAACACTTAAACATAGTTCGTTAAAACATAAACATAAGACAATACAATTAGTCACTTTCGGACATGTCATTAGTTTCATCTTCATCATCTCCCTCTTCTTCACCATCTTCTTCTTCTTCAATTTCTTCCTCCATATCTTGTGCTAAAAGTTTAATATTGGCAAATTCTCTAAACAACTTCCTTAAAGAGGCCATCTCACGCCTATGTTCTTGACGATTAAAATCCACTTTGGCCTCAATTGTACACATTTTCTTGTAAAGCACTTCATTAGTGTAACCTTCTTCCGTAATTGATGGAGTAGAGGAGGATGAGTTTGAATCCTTGTAAACATACTTTTTTTCCGAACCTTGAATGATACCGGTGTTTCAAATTGTCGTAGCCACATAGATTTCATTCATCTTAGAGGTCATCATGGTTTTTGGTTCCCGTTGAAGTAATACTTCCTCTTCTCCAAAATCTTTGAAATAAATCTTCCCTAAGGAAGACCACCCGAAAGATATTTTACATGACGCATATGATGTACAAAAACATAAGCCCAATTCACTTTAATGTCATTCTTGATAGCATATAGGAGTTGGACTTCCATATCACCAACTTGGGAATGGTTAGAGTGTTTGGCGACAAGGACATAAACAAGAATGTAATGAAGCTTCCTATCACTTATTGAAATTCTGGTACCAGATGTGTGATGTTAAGTGCGATGTCACAATAACACACTCTGCAATGGACAATGCAATAACAAGCAATAAATCAACACAATGAATTGTTCACCCAGTTCGGTCTAACTACCTACGTTTGGGGGCTACCAAGCCAGGGAGGAATTTCACTATTAGTAGTATTAATTTACAGACTCAACAATCCCAGTTGACATCTACTAAACTTAATCACTACCCAATGAACCTTCTACCTAAGAAACCACTTAGATATGAGAAATCACTCACTCCCTAAATCACCTCAGTGATACAACTCAAAGATCACACTTTGAAATACACCTTGATCCTGCTTACAAGCTTTGATCAAGTAACCACACTCTCTTGCTTAACAGCTCTAAGAGAGGACACTTTACAACTCAATCAAGTAACACCAATTCAACCTAGAATGACTCACAAAAACATACACGAAGACACAAAATTGACACTCAGTCTATGCTCTCTATCTTCTTCGTTGCTTTTCCTTCAGGATTGATGCGCTTTATATAGCTATTTGAACTTGGCTTGGACCTGCTACAATATCTGATCTGATTTATTATTTAAAACTGAATCTTCAACAGATTTTCTCTCTCAAAATATTCTTAGATCTTCTGCCTTTAAACACTCCTACAAATCTGCATCAAATCTGTTTGTAATAGAAAATATCTCCTCCAAGATATTCGCATCCAATTACTCTGCCAGCTCTCCCAAATTCCAGCTAAAACATTTAACCCTAAAAACATCTCAGACCTGATGTTTTACTGATCTGCATATCTGATGTCATAACATCGCATGTGACATCAGACTTCACAACACCAACAAGTTAAACACTTAACATACACCAATGTTAAGACTCAATGTTAAGACATCACCCATATGACATCAACATTGAACACTTTATTTTACCAAAATTCTAGCCAATCCAAGAACTAACAATCTCCCCCTTTGGCTAATTTTGGCTAAAACAATCTCTGCAACATCAGAGACTTTAGCAGCGGATAAAAATTGAAAAATGTTAAAAACTCCTAGCAGCACTCCTTCAAAACAGCTCCTACTTCAAAATGCTGCACATACTCCATCAGCTCAGCAAAGGGTCAAGCTCCCCCTCAAAACCAGAACCAGCATACCAGCTATTCATACATGCACACTCCCCCTCAATATCTGCACCACATCAGATCTGAGACACACCTAGGCTAACTCTCCCCCTTTTTAGCCATAATTTGACAACCACCAAACTTACCAACGATAACCCAAGACACCATTGACCCCTCTTATCCAGAAACCATCCATACCCTGTACAAAACCACACTTCTTCTGTCAGCAAAATCCACAGAATTGATAACTCCCTGACCAGCACATCATGATCCAGACACAGTCTTCATCCAACTAGTCAGGAAGGCTTCACACACTCATCCACAAGATCTGGAGCACACACACAATGCCTTCCACTGAACTCTAAGTAAACTCAACACACCAAGATAAGTGTGACATCACCATCAACAAATACCCTCACAAAGTTTTTCCAAAAAAACTGCATATTGTCTTCAGACATCTCCTCAGAAGCATGTGCGCACAAGATTCAAACAAATAGCTTCACATGGCTAGAACCATTCAAGTCCACACCAAAACACCAACCAACAGCCTAATGTCATAACATGTTATCTGACATTATATCCTCATAAAAGGCAACCAATCTCCACAAGCTTGATCAGCATGCAAGCTTCATACCTTTGCAGCAAAAACCATAGACAAGTACTCCCCTTGTCATGGTTAACTAAAGCTCTAGATGGAGATGAACATATGAGCACACTTGCTGAGCACATTCACATACTGTACTTTCACTTTTGGAGAACACAACCAAGTATCCTGACTGGTTTGACACTGCTCACAGACTCCACAAGTTCTCAGCTTTACTAAGATCTAATCTCTTTAAGACATATTTGTAGCAGAAGAAGGAACAGCCCTAAAAAAATGTTCTGATCAGATCACATCACAATCCATCTACCATTACATCCACCAGTAGTTGTTGATACTAGTGAAGTCTTCAAAATTAGTAGTCATGCTCTACTAAAAACAAGACCAGAATCTAAAACACATAGTCAGAAACACCTCTTCTGACACGCACAATCTCAAACATCTTCCAAATATCAGCAATCATGATGTTACAACATCTCTTCTCATCACCATTCAACAACATCTTTTGGGAAATCTGATTCTCATTACCATTCAAAGGACTCATTCCGCATAGAAGTCCTTCAAGAAGCTCCCAATAAAACACAGTCAGAGCAGCTTATTTAGGTTAACTTACACACCTGAATACCATAAGCTCGCACAACCTCTTCCTAAGTAATTATTTATAACAGCTAGAGAAAACTCAGTACATTTCCTTATCACATACACTTTTCCAAAATCCCCACCTCTTCTATCAGCAATGTCAGCAGGAATGAATTCTTTGACAAGTATCTCATAGCATTTGCAAAAACCAAAAACAATTTTTATAAGCCCAACAAACTGAATCATTTCCATAACTTCTCTAATTTCCAGAGCATCTTTACTAAGATCTCTTTCCAAACCAAGCCTCCTTTGAAAAACATACATCCACCTTGCTACACTTTCCACAGAATGAAAATAAATGTTATCTAGTGGAGCCTCAGGAATTTTCTCAGAAGTTCTAATCACACCAGCTTTCTTCTCATGAGTGATGTCTTGGACATTATCATCAGAATCAGACTCATCTCTGGTCTTCCTCTTTCTGGAAGAGATGGACACTTTACTCCAGGATCTTGTAGGACCAACCACTGAGGTCTTCTGCTTATCAGTTCTCACCTTTGAAGATGATTCTATAGCTTTCCCTTTCCTTGATTTCAGTCTTTTAGCAACCCCAGGAACCACTTTTACAATCAACTCCTTGTCAGACAGATCATCCACATCAACCACTTCAACATTCTTCTTTATTTTAAGGATAGGAGATGTTTCAACATTAGCTTCAACATCTGCATCTTCCAAAACAGAGATTGCCAACCTGTGATGGTTGTCTTGTGAGTCATCATTCTGCTTATCATCTTCAGCTTCCAAAACTTCTTAAGGTAATAACTTTTGATCCTTCCATCAACATTGTAAACTTCTTCACATATGCCCAATTTTCCACTTAAGACTTCACAAATTTCAGCACACGCATCTTTAGACAAATTTTCATTACACTTCATTTCTGTATGATCAACCTCTATGACCTTATTTTCCTCAAGATTTCCTCTGAATGAATTCATAACACTAGGTTGTTTGATGATCCTTCTGATGTCACAACAAGATGTCATGACATCACTCTTGACATTGTGATCAATCATACTATGATTACCCTCCAGATGTTCCACCTTTTGATCCCATATTTTGATCTCATCACATGTGTAAGAGCCAAATTCAAGAGAAACCCATAAATAGCAGTTATCTTTGGACTTAGCACCCTTCATGACAACTACACCTTCCTCATTAGAGACAATACATTCAGCTTGAGTGAAGTGAACTTTAAGTCCTTGCTCACACAGTTTACAGTGTAGCGAGCGATTTTGGATGCGGTACTTAAGCGCTGGTCGCTCTCTGCGGTTGAGCTTAAAACTACAGGTCGATTCATTTTTTATCCTATTAAAGCTGATGAAGGAAGGGAAATAGATGTCTCCAATTAACCCTGCTTTGCATACTGAGTTTAAACAGCGGTCTGTTAGTTTACGGATGCTATCAATGTGGGGGGCCTTTGTACTGGTTATTTGTATTTTCGCCAATACTGGTTTTTATCTAGACAGAAGGTTTCTGGCAGGGAACAAGGATTAGGATGTTAGGACTGATGCTTTTGAATTACTGCTTTTGATTGATGGAGATATGGGATTTAGGTTTTTTGTTGATTGTGCTCGCTAATATCTTTTCTTTCGATCTTATGCCTACGTATTCCCGTTTACCGAAACAGGGAAATCATAGCGTTCGTAGTTCCTCCTATTCTATGGGAGGAAGTATTTTGGTGTCTTGTTCAAAGCCCAAGACGTGAAGCGAAAAGGTGGTTTATATCTTGTTCAAAGCCGAAGATGTGAAGCTGAAAGGGTTTTGACTTTAGAGAGAATTTGTCATCTCTAAAGAGGGGGTTTTTGTCACAACTGTTTATAAAGAAGAATTACTTTAACCGGGATTCACGGATCCGGTAATGCCATAATTTCCTTTATAGGGGGTTTTAACCTGAAGGAGAAGACTTTAACTCAGTGTAGAGCAATGCTATCTTTCCTTAGGAATTTCTCATGCTAAAAGAGGGACAGTGGCATGGATGTAGATGATCCAGAGGCTTGCCGCTTACAGCGATTAGATGAAGAGGAAGGAGTTGCTGATGTTTGTGTACTGTGAACGAGGCACAACTTTTATGCTAAAAGGTTAATTGGATTAACCAGTGATTTTCTTATATAAAGCCTAAGAGGAGGCTATTATGTGTCTCGTACAAAGCCTGAGATAGAAGCTAAAAGGTTTTGACTCAACGAGGGAATCTTTTGGTATCTCGTATAAAGCCCGAGATGGAGGCTATTTGACTCAACAAGAGAGTTTTTGTACCTCGTACAAAGCCCGAGATGGAGGCTGTTACTTGTTTGGCTCAATAAGAACCTTTTTGTATCTCGTATAAGGCCCGAGATGGAGGCGAAAGGGGTGATTGACTCGACGAGGGAGTCTCTTATGTGTCTCGTACAAAGCCCGAGAGAGAGGCGAAACGTTGTTTGACTCCGCTGGGGAGGATCATTGTACAAAGCCTAAGAGGAGGCGAAACGAGAAATCCAAAGGGTATTGAGACTGTCCGAGTCTGCGGGTTTCCTTCCTATTTAATGAAGGGGTTACTTGAGAATGTCTTTGAGACTCAAGGATAGTAGACTGTCCGAGTCTAGAGTTTCATCTTTTGTACTATGCTTTGAGAAACAATAGTAGACTCTATGAAAGGATTGTTCTATGAGGATGACTAGGTTCTGTTCCTATACCTCTAGGCGGTCGTCGGGACAATTTGTACGAAGCCCAAGAGGAGGCTGGAAACTTTTAAGAAGCCGATCGGTCCTTGTACTAAGCCCAAGAGAAGGCTATCATTTCCGGAGGAAGAGATTATTATACGAAGCCTAAGAGGAGGCTGTGAATACTTCTAAGAAGCCGTAGGGTCCTTGTACTAAGCCCAAGAGGAGGCGGGGTTGCTTTTAGGAAGCCTGTGGGTCCTTGTACGATGCCCAAGATGAGGCCGATGCTTTTAAGAAGCCGATGGGTCCCCAAACCCCGAGAAATTCAAGGCAATGTTATTCACCGAGAATAGATCAAAGTCAGGAAAGTCCGAGAATTTGGAAGAAACTCAAAGATGCCATTCACGGAGAATACATTCATCTCTGGGAGTAGAGTTTCTTGACAATTCCTAATGAGGACAGCCGAAGAGAAGACTGTATCTGGTGATCCTATTGGGGGATCTAGTTGTCTATTTCTACGAATAAACGAAACGGCGTCACCTAGTTCTAGACGTAGTTGCCGGGGAAACTCTAAATATCTATACTATTATTACACAGTCGATATGAGTTTATGAAAGAAGACTTACAGTGAAACAGCCCCACAATACATTTATATGTATATGAAAGCGGTAAATGAAAGCAATAACCACTTACTCGGTTGTAGAGCTTCCATGCTGTTTGGTTAGTTGTTCAACAAATAAAGATTGAAAACAACAGTATATTCAAAATCAAAGGAGAAAGTGCTTTGAAAAAGAAAGATTTGGGGCTTACAGCTCAAGGAGAGGCCCAGGGTTTTATCAGTGAGCGCACTGTTGAATTTGTACAGAGGGACTTATACAAGTGACTGAGGCCCAAAAAGGTTTTCTGTACAAAGGGATGGGTCTTACACTCTCTCAAGAGGCCCAAAGAGTTTTAAAGAAAAAGAATGGGGCTTATAATACGAGGGTAGGCCCAATTGATTATTCTTTTAAAAATGGCGATCACGCCGAGGTTTTCTTTTAACACAGAGGGACTTATACAATAAGTGAGGCCCAAAATGGTTTGGTTAAAAGGGGATTGGGTCTTACACTCTATTAGAGGCCCAAAGTGTTTTTGAATGGGTCTTATAGCTCAAGGAGAGGCCCAAGGTTATTTTTCAAAAGGCAATGATCGTGCCGTTTATTTGAAAATGTACAGAGGGACTTATACAACGAATGAGGCCCAAAAATATTTCTGTACAAGTGGGTTGGGTCTTACACTCTCTCAAGAGGCCCAAATGGTTTTGAAAATGATTTATGAGGGTTGAATTAATCCAAAAACCCTAATTTGTTTTCAAAAATGTATTTAATTGAATAAAAATTCAATTAAAATGATCAAAATTGTTTAACATATGAAAAACAAATTGTGACTTTGGATTAATGCTTCAAAAATTAAGTATTGACCTACAAAATAATTAGAAAGCATTAAAAGTTGCAAAATCAATGTAGAAAAAATATTTAAAATATCAAAAACAATTAAAACATTAATTCTTTGAAAAAATATCAATTATATGAAATAAATAATATTTTTGGGATTTTTTGATAAAATAAAATATTTTAACATTTTTGTGAATTATTAAAAAAAGAATCAACTCAAAATCATTAAAACTCAGAAAGAAATTAATTTTTGAATCAATTAAACAAAATCACAAAATTCAAATATTTGAATTATTCAAAAATGGCGCCAAGAACACAAGCAAGAACACGCGCGTGTTCTGGGTTTGGCTGATTTGCGTTTTCCATCCAATCTCACTGAATACGTAATCATATCATGCAATCCACATATCATTATGCTCGTCTCAACCTCACGATCATGTCTATAACACTTAATTTCATTTAAATTAAACATAAAACATGAAATCACGAAGAAACCTCAAGAACCCTAATTTCTGCATGAAGGCTAGGATTTTTTATACACGATTCAAACAATGCAATTCATTGAGGGAAAACATTCCATGCATGATTATGAACATATGGCCAAATTATTGTGCGAGGAAATATGCATGGATTGAGAGATGACCAAGTATATGCTTACCTCTAAGCCGTGACAGCAAGTGCAATGTGAGTTTTGATTTGGAGGTGTTACAGATGAGTGATGATGATTTGAACAGCTTCCCTACACCCTATGGAGTGTGTTTGAATGCTTGGACTTGATTGAAATTGGCTGGATCAATTCATGGCATCTCAGCTGCAACTTGATTGAAAATTTGAGCAACCAGCTGGTGATTTTGTGAAATTGGTGTTTCAGAAGTGATCTAAGTGTTTGATCAGCTCATATGTGATGTATATGAGGTGTGTGTGTGTGATTGGTTTGGTTGGAAGAGCTCTCAAACTCAAAACCCGATAGCTACCTTGCTAAGAAAGGCATTTTTGCCAAGAAAAAGAGATTTTGAGGAAAGCATCTGTTAGATGGCTTTGGTGTACTCAAACTGATCACAATTGAGCTCTATTTATAGTAGAGCAAGTTTGTTTTGCAAGGAATAGTGAATAGCAACTGGTAAGTAGGTTTGGCCAATGTTGTCCAATGGAAATGCAAGTCTCCTCTAGCCATTGACTAGAGGTTAGGGCACAGAGCTTTGGTTCCCTTGGTCTTGGATAAGTCTTGACTGATTTCAGATGAGAATGGCTCAGTCCATGCCACCTTGATGCTTCCATTGAATGCTTCAATCCAAATTTGGAGTCTTGTCCCTATTTTGGCCATTTTAGGTTCAACATGCTATTTCTTGTTCCATGGACTTTGGAGGCTTGGCTCAGTGATTGTCCCCTTTAGATTCAATCCTCAGATGTGTCCAAGTGGATAGGAGCATTTGAATTTGGCCGATTTTAGCAAATCGAGCCAAAATGCAAAATCTGCCTTGCCTTTGACAGATTTCAGCAAGGCAACTTGACAATGTCATATCTCATGGTGTAAGTTGAATTTGGAAATGTTCTTGGCCATTTTGGAAAGCCCTTACATGATATAACAACTGTTTAAACATGTTTGGTTTTGATCTCTTTTGAATCCAAGTGAAAAATCCCTCTACATTTGGCAAAAAGTGAAGCAAAATCTGACTTAGTGAAATTTTCACTAAGTGTTGGAACAAAGTGTGATTTCTTGATTTTGATCACTCCATAACTCAAAATCCTTAATGAATTGGAATTAGGTCTAGTTGAAGTTTTTGTAGAGGGTAATGAGGGATACAAATCCATCTTTGGATGAAAAAAATTGGCCTTGTGGTTTAGGAGTTATGGTCCTCCAAAGTTGGTGCATTAGTGGTACTTTTTCCATAACTTATAAAAATTTCTAAGTTTTATGGTTACCCCTTTTACAAGTTATCCCACTTTCTTTGATTTTTCTTGATGAATGATGATTCAAATCATACATTAACATCATTTTAGGGTTAAAAATCCATTTTGGTGAAAAATCTCAAAAAGTCAAAGTTGACTTTTGTGCTCAGTTGACTTTTTATCAGATGAATTCCAAACTGTGCAATTCTTCATGAAATCATGTCCTTGACCTAAATCAAACTTGATGGACATGTTCCAAGGGTGTCATAGGGTATATTGGGGAATGTCCTAGGGCTTGGGAGCATGTCCTGGTCAAAAGTCAAAGTTGCAGTTGACTTTTCCCTTAAAACCCGAATTGTGGTGCAGATGAAATTGAGACTTGTTGCTCAAGCTTCTTGGAGGCCCTGGTCGACCAAAACCCTAATTTGGTGATACTGGCGATCTTGAGACTTGATCCACCTAGAAGGGAGCAGCCTTGTGCTTAATCCTTGAAATGGGAGTCATTTTGATCCATTGTGGATGTTTGAGAGGTTAGACAAGTTGAAGATCATGTCATTCCTTGATTGATCCTTTGTCTAAGCAATCAAAGAGGGCTTGAAACCCTAATTTTGATTGTAGTGGATGCTCACCCATCTTTGGAGAGACTGTTGAAGTATGATGGTTCCTCCATATTGTGATGATGATTTGCACAATGATGGGAAACTTTAGTGGTCAAAATTTGGGGTATTACAGATGCCCCTATTTAATCTTCTTGGACACGAAGGGGCGAATGGCGAAGGTATTCGGGCATTCGGGGTGCAAGAGGATTAAATATCGGAATACCCAAAATTTTGATGGTGGTTATGAATGGTAGCTTGCGCAATCATCTTCTTTTGCTAAGCAATGATGCTTAGAAAAGGTAAACTTCCCCTCGATCTTGGTTTCCTACCGAGGAACTGGTCTTAGTTTCTTATCTAAACTTCCCCTCGATCCCGGATTCCCACCAAGGAACTGGTCTCAGTTGCTGAAATAAACTTCCCCTCGATCCTGGTTTCCTACCAAGGAACTGGTCTTAGTTTCTTTTGTCAATAAACTTTATTGACAAGGGACGCTATGCGTAGTGGCTTTCCCTCAAACTTCTCGCCGAATTTTCCTGGGGAGATGCCATTTGATAGAAAAGAAAGGTCTGAGGTTAGACCTGCTGGGGGAACCCAGTCATCTGAGTTGTAGAGGTACACAAACTTCTCTGTTGGAGACGCCATTTGTTGATTCTACCGGGGAAAGCGAGTCTCTTGAGAGGCTGCTTCCGCTTGGGGTCTTTACATCATACTTTTCTTGGAGATCTTCTCGGAGAAATGCCATATGATGTGATCCAATTTTGAGGTGTCGATGACCTTTTCATCAGCGGATTTTCGGAGAAATACTGATGTACTGCCGAACCTTTGCTTAAGAGGCTTTCTCTGGGGATTTTCCTCAATTCGGGAAAGCAAGGATATCATCTTCAATGGCTAAGAGTGACATCTGTTGAAGGTTCCCTGGCTTTTCAGAGGTTCAAGTTATCAAAGTGGTCGAGTGCCGACTCTGATCTAAAGATACACTGGTGGCGAGATTGTTC
The DNA here is from genome assembly GCA_022829125.1 of Lathyrus tuberosus. Taxonomy (NCBI): domain Eukaryota; kingdom Viridiplantae; phylum Streptophyta; class Magnoliopsida; order Fabales; family Fabaceae; genus Lathyrus; species Lathyrus tuberosus. The sequence continues at coordinate 6,250,251 of JALAZF010000297.1, read as the reverse complement.
AGACACAACATTTCCTGATGAGGAAAGAACTGACAACTCGATTGAGAGAACTCCTATCACTAAGGGACAAGACCGGCTAGAGTGATAGCGATACAATATGAAATGTGAATGCAAATCAATAATGCATGATGTATGTATGTATATGCGGACAAAACTGACGCGACACACAAACTAAAAGATGAACATGACTGGATACTCGGCCATCGCGGGGCGAAGAAGTACCGTTGTTTTAGAATAGTAATTCCACCTTACTTAGGAGAGATAGTCCCTGTGGGGGAATACCGTCGATCGGGCTTAGGAGATAAGAACTCTGCCGTGGCGTGTCAGACGAGACAAGGTCTCTGACACGGTTGATTCCTTCATTCAGGCGTACTGGCGTAGAAGGAGTACTTTGATTCTGCACTTTGAAGTTCGCTTACTTCTGGAGAAGCGGTTGATGCTCTTTTGATGTTCAACAGTCAAAAGAAATTGCCAACTTTATTTTAAAAGCAGAAAAAGTTTTAACAAGTAAATTCATTTTTGTTTTATTTCAAGAATCGTTGATCATGTTAAAATGTCGTTCTGTAAAGCTAAAACAAATAAGAATTACAAACAAAAGCACAAGGGCTCATATTTTATTAATAAGATGGAGATCAGCCAAACGCGTGATTCCAAAGAGTATATACAAAGTTTGAAAATGGTAATTTATAGGGAAAAGGGCTACGTTGAAACATAACGACCACTATCCTTCTACCAACTTTGAATTCGGGACATCCTGAGCTTCTGTCGAAGATGACCTTGACTGGAGTTTTCCTCTGATGGATGATGTAACTGCTGCTGAGGGACTTGCCTCTGTTGAACATAGTTACTTGCCATTATCCCTAATTTTTGCCTGGATTGTACTTTGATGTTTCCAATCCACCGGGATGATTTTTTTAGGCGAAGTATTTCTTGACTACATCAACATTCGTGGGGTAGGCAAATTCCTCTCCGTCCATGGTTGCAAGTCTCAAGGCGCTGCCTGAGAAAGCTTTCGTGACCACATAGGGGCCATCATAATTCGGAGTCCACTTGCCCCGAGAGTCAGTGAGAAATGATTGTATCTTCTTGAGCACAAGGTCTCCTTTTCTGAAAACACGAGGTCGGACCTTTTTGTCGAACGCCTTCTTCATTCTCTGTTGATACAACTGACCATGGCATAGTGCTGTTATTCTCTTTTCTTCGATCAGATTTAGTTCATCGTGTCGATTTTGACACCATTCAGCTTCGGTGAGCTTAGCTTCCATCAATACCCTGATTGATGGGATCTCTACTTCCATGGGGAGCACTGCTTCCATGCCATATACTAGAGAGAAAGGGGTAGCCCCTGTTGAAGTGCGAACAGATGTACGATAACCGTGAAGAGCAAAGGGTAGCATCTCGTGCCAGTCTTTGTAGGTTACAACCATCTTTTGAACGATCTTCTTGATGTTCTTGTTAGCCGCTTCTACCGCTCCGTTCATCTTGGGTCGGTAGGGAGATGAGTTATGATGTTCAATCTTAAACTCTGCGCACAACTCTTTCATCATCTTATTGTTCAAGTTAGATCCATTATCAGTAATGATATCGCTTGGAACACCATAACGGCAGATGATATTGTTTTTGATAAATCGGACCACCACTTGTCGGGTTACATTGGCGAATGATGCTGCTTTGACCCACTTGGTGAAATAGTCAATGGCTACTAGAATGAACCGATGTCTGTTCGAAGCTTTGGGTTCAATCATGCCAATCATGTCGATTCCCCATATGGAAAAAGGCCACGGGGAAGAGAGAACTTTGAGATGTGATGGCGGTACATGAATTTTGTCGGAGTATATCTGACACTTGTGACACGTCCTCATGTACTTGTAGCAGTCGGATTCCATGTTCAACCAATAGTACCCTGCTCTCAGAATTTTTCTCGCCATTGTGTGTCCGTTGGCATGAGTGCCAAAGGATCCTTCATGAATTTCTTTCATCGGCATTTCTGCTTCTGGTCTGTCTACGCATCGGAGCAAGACCATGTCAAAATTTCTCTTATAAAGAGTGTCACCGCTCAGGAATAAGTTTCCAACCAATCTTCTGAGGGTCTTTCTATCTTTCCTGGATGCCCTAGGTGGGTACTCTTGTTTCTGAAGGAAGCATTTGATATCGTGATACCAAGGTCTGTCATCTATGACTGCTTCAATCGTGAAGACGTAAGTGGGCCGTTCAAGGCGCATTATGTCGATCTTAGGTAAGTCGTTCCATTGACCTACACTAATCATGGAAGAGAGAGTGGCTAAAGTATCGGCCATGTGATTCTCATCACGAGGGATGTGATGAAACTTAACTCTGTTGAAGAAGGGTAGCAACCTTCTTGCATAGTCTTTGTAAGGAATCAATCCTAATTGGTATGTGTTCCAATCTCCTGTGATCTGATTGATAACCAAGGCCGAGTCGCCGTATACGTCCATGTTTTTGATCCTTAAATCAATTGCTTCTTCGAGACCCATGATACAAGCTTCGTATTCGGCCTCGTTGTTCGTACACTTGAACGTAAGTCTGGCAGTGAAAGGAATGTGGGTACCCTGAGGGGTAACAATGATTGCCCCAATTCTGTTTCCATAATGATTAACTGCTCTGTCAAAGATAAGTCCCCATTGGGAACCTGGTTCTGGCCCTTCACTGGGTAGCGGTTCATCGCAATCTTTCATTTTTAGATACATGACATGTTCGTCTGGGAAGTCAAACCCGATTGATTCTTGATCGTCAATCGGTTGATGAGCCAAATGATCGGCTAAAATACTTCCCTTAACGGCTTTTTGAGCGCGGTACTCTATGTCATATTCTGATAACAACATCTGCCAACGGGCAATTCTTCCCGTAAGAGCAGGTTTTTCGAAGACGTACTTGATTGGATCCATTTCTGAGATCAACCAAGTAGTTTGACGAACCATGTATTGGCGAAGACGTTTGGCTGCCCAAGCCAAAACGCAGCAAGTTTTCTCAAGCATCGTGTACCGAGTCTCGCAGTCGGTGAATTTCTTGCTTAGATAGTAGATGGCAGACTCCTTCCTTTTAGTTTCGTCTTGTTGGCCAAGTACACATCCCATCGAGTCCTCTAGGACTGTGAGGTAAATGATCAGTGGTTTTCCATCCACTGGAGGTGATAGAATCGGAGGATTCAACAGGTATTCCTTAATACTGTCGAAGGCAGTTTGGCAGTCTTCTGACCAAACGCAATCCTGGTTCTTTTTGAGTAATTTGAAAATCGGCGCACATGTGGCGGTCATAAGGAATATGAATCTGGAGATGTAGTTCAAATGTCCCAGGAATCCTCTGACTTGTTTTTCAGTTTTCGGAGAAGGCATTTCTTGAATAGCCTTGACCTTGTCAGGATCAACTTCAATTCCTTTCTGGCTGACGATGAACCCTAGTAGTTTCCCTGAACGGACACCGAAGGTGCACTTGTTGGGATTCAAGCGGAGTTTGTATTTCCTCAAACGCTCGAATAGTTTGACAGGTGGGTCACATGCTCCTCTTCTGTCTTAGATTTTGCAATCATATCATCGACATATACCTCGATTTCTTTGTGTATCATGTCATGAAACAGAGTAGTCATGGCCCTTTGATAGGTTGCTCCGACATTCTTCAAACCGAACGGCATTACCTTGTAATAAAAGGTACCCCATGGGGTAATGAACGAAGTTTTCTCCATGTCTTTCGGCGCCATTTTGATTTGATTATAGCCCGAGAATCCATCCATGAAGGAGAAAACTTTGAACTTTGCTGTACTGTCAACCAGCATGTCAATGTGTGGTAAAGGAAAGTCGTCCTTTGGACTAGCCTTGTTCAGATCTCGGTAGTCGACACACATTCTGACCTTTCCGTCCTTTTTCGAAACAGGTACGATGTTGGCTAACCATTGAGGATATTCAGATGTATCGAGGAAACCTGGGTCAATCTGTTTCTGTACCTCCTCTTTGATTTTGATGGCCATGTCCGGGTGAGTGCGTCTCAATCTTTGCTTTACTGGCGGACATTCCGATCTTAATGGTAAATGATGTTCCACGATGCTGGTATCCAACCCTGGCATATCCTGATAGGACCAAGCGAATACATCGGGAAATTCTCTGAGAAGCTTTATCAAACCCTCTCTGGCAGTTGGACTGAGAAGTGCCCCAATCCTGATTTCTTTTCTCTCTTTTTCTGTACCCAAGTTTACTGTTTCTAACGGCTCTTTGTGAGGTTCAATGAACCTTTCCTCTTGTCCGAGTAGTCGAGAGATCTCATCTGGAATTTTGTCATCATTTTCTTCTTCAGCCTCGAATACCGGGAACTCAAAGTTGGGAGAAGGCATCGGATCGTATGTTTCAACTGGGTTTAAAACAAGCAATCTGCATGACGTGATGATTCGTGTTTAGAAGAGATAGAGAAAAATGCAAGTGTGTGCAGTGTTTTATTTTACTGCTTGTTTTTATTGTTACTTGTTTTTTAGGATTACCATTTTCTGAAAAAGAAAAAAGAGAAAATAGCAATTACTGCGAAAATTACAGAACGACATTATTTTATTAATAAACAAGTCGAAACTTGAAACTACAGCCCTATAAAACAAAACGCTGTCGCTTTGGGCGAAGCGAAGAGGGATATTTACAGAAAGCGAGCCCTATCAAAACATCCGTTTCACCTGGGCAGGGTGAAAGTTTAAAAGATGGAAATTACTTTGACTGATGAACGATCTTCGGAACCTCGACGGCAACCCATTGGCGGCGAACTCCTTGGTGAATCACAAAGTTTGGCACCTTCCTTGATTTGTCTTTAGAAACGACGCTGATTTTTGGTGGAGCAGGATCACTGGAATCTGTTTCCCAGGCAGAATTATTGTAGGAGAATTCCTCTGTTGCATTTTGCATAGTATTTGTGCTCTCATCCGTATCCCCCCATCCAGTTGGCTGGATGTCTTCGAGCCTGATACGAGAGCTTTCGGGAGTGGTGTACTTGACCACAAAGTCGAATTTTCCACTCGGTTGTCCCAAGGTGTCCCAAACTTCTTTGGGACTGGAGGAGTCATCTTTCTCGATGACATTGACCTCGGGAAAAGCATAGTTGATGAACTCAAGTCCTGCAAAAGTTGCAAATTCATCGTCATGTTGAGTAGTTTCTGAATGACCTGAGTGTTGATCCCATGACATGGTGGGGACACAGGTATTCTGTTCAATGATGCTCAGCTGAGTTTCATTACTCGACTGACTTTCTTGCCCCAAGTTTCCTGGATAAGGTTGCCACATTGACAGACCATCCATTGGGCCATAGTAGGTGTAGTCAAAATTGTCTTTCATCGGAGTGTCTTCCTCTAATGAATTTGGCGAAGCGCGACATCCTTCCGGATCACAATCCCCGTAGATCATTTCGACATCTGATCTTGGTATAAATCTCGGACTTTCTGTAGGAAAGCAAAAAGGCATAGGCACCTCTTCCTGAGACATATAACCGTCCTCATTCAAATAGGACTTCCATTCTTCATCCGCGTCAGAGGGATCTTCCTCATTGATAGCATGAACTGTCTGAGACACTGGGTGAAGGAAACCTCCACTGTGGAAGAAATTTTGAAGGGGATGAAGACTTTCATCGTTGGCAGCTGTCTGGGTACAGGTTGCAGAAAAACCAAGACCCTTCTTTGTTTTATTGTCAATGGGAATGACAAGTTGTCCCCATCCGATTGTGTCGGTACTCTCGACCGCTTTGATAGCATCATTGTATGAGGAAATCGAGGTTCCTCCTTTGAAATGACTGTCCTTGCTCACCGACAGTGCTTGGAACTAAGTTCCAATAACCTCCTCGGGTTTTATACCAGTAGATGATGACAAGTTACTTACAAGCAAGGCTTGTTCCCCACAAACCGTGACAAGTTGATCGTTCTTGACGAACTTTAGCTTTTGGTGGAGGGTCGAAGTGACCGCTCTAGCCTGATGTATCCAAGGTCTTCCTAATAAACAACTATATGTTGCCCGGATGTCCATGACCTGGAAAGTGACTTGGAAAGTGTGAGGACCGATAGTTATGGGAAGATCAATTTCGCCGATAACTGTTTTTCTTGATCCGTCGAACGCTTTGACGACGACCTCGCTGACTCTCATCGGAGGGCCTTTGAATGATAATTGCATCAAAGTGGACTTTGGCATAACATTCAGGGCTGACCCTGTGTCTACCAGTACGCTGGCTAAAGCATCGTCCTGGCAGTTAACTGTGATATTGAGCGCCATGTTATGACGGCGACCCTCTTCGGGTAACTCCTCATCACTAAATCCCAAATTATTGCAGGAAGTGATGTTAGAGATAATACTATCGAACTGTCTGATTGTTACATCCTGTTCCACAAAGGCTTGCTCCAAGACTTTCTGTAGAGCCTCCCTGTGGGCTTCTGAACTGAGTAACAGTGATAATACTGAGATCTTTGAAGGAGTCTGTAACAGCTGATCAACAATGTTATATTCACTTCTTTGGATGAGCTTCAGCATCTCATCATTATTTTTCGAAAGGTCGGGATTACTGGATTGACCGACTGATAGATCGGGAGCTTCTGTCTGAAGTTCCTTTTCCTTGTTAACTTCCCCAACCCCTCGGTTGAAGATTCTACCACTCCGTGTTACTCGACTGATGTCTGCAATGTTCACAATGGAGGGTAATGGAATTTCCTTTCCATTTTCAATTATTGTTGCACCGTATTTGTAAGGGATCGCCTTAGCTGATTCATACGGTAGTGGTCTCGGTAGATAGATGACTATGGGAACCTTCTGATTTTTTTGACCATCGTAAGCAATCTCAATTCGTTCCCGGTTGGGAACTTTAGATTCGTCAAGTAGAGGGATGATGGCAAAAACATCCCTGGTACTGTGATGACCAGAGATCGTGACAACATCCTCAACTTGCTCGGCAAGGTAGTTCGGCGTCCAGTTGATGGGTCCAGAACCCGGATATGGACGAATTTCTCCACGATCGACCTGACCCTGAAGAGCTGCTCTCACAAGGTAACACCCTTGGTTACTTTCTGAACAGACGCTACAACTGTCATAGTTGTGTGGTGGCACCTGGCCACGCCCACTTTGAATACAATGTAACCTCACTAGGTTAGCTTCCACTGATCGGACATCCTGATTTTGACGTCGAGTAGGATTCCTGTTATGGATACTAATCTGCCGAGTATCTTCATCCATGTAAATTGGCATCCACTAATGATTTAACAAGTGCTGAAGTGCCTCCTGGACAAGGGTACAACCTCGATCGTTTTCGCAACCCGCTTTACAGCTTTGATAGTCATGTGATATTAAGAATCCGAGTCGGACCTGCTCAGCATGTAACTCTACCAGGTTGATATTCATCACGCGAATATCGAAGATCTGACCATATTGATCTGATAAGGGTTCCTATCATGGTAGTCTTGGATCCATCCAAGATCCATCTGACGCTGGAGGGCCTCCTGTATGAAAGAGCATCCCTGTTTGTTTACCGAGCAAATCAGACAAGAACTGTAATCGTGCCGCGGCAGATTATGATACTGGCTTTGCCTTGAGTGCATCGCCACCAAGTTGGCATTCATTGCACGGATATCGTGGTTCTGAATGACGTTAGAATTCGTGTAAACCATGTTAACTCCATGAACTCGGTGCTCTTGGATCCATCCGAGATCCATTTGTTCCTGTAGAGCTGCTTGTACTACCGAACATCCTTGATTGTCTTTAGAGCAGATATCATACTGATGATAATTATGAGGTGGCACATGGCCATATCCACTCTGTCTACAATGCATCTTGACCAAATTGGTCTTCAACAAGAGTACATCGTGAATTTGATAGACATCGTTAGTCTCTCCTTCTATCAAATTGACTGCAGCCTTCTCGTGTTCAGGCAGCAGGTTCGTAAGAATATTAGGATTTGTATCCTTGAAGGATAAGACCCCGCTCCTAACAAGTTTTTGCACGTCGGACTTGAAATTGAGACAAGTCTCAATGTTATGCCCTGAACCTCCTTGATGATAAGGGCATGTTTGATCCACCTTAAACCAAAAAGGCGGATTTTCCGGTACTGTAAGAGGAGATTTAGTCTGAATGTGCCCCTTTGCCAATAGTAATGGAAACAGTTCTGCATACGTTACGGGTATAGGATCAAATCCTGGTGGCCGTGTTGTACGGTTGTTGTTATATGGAGGATGAGCCTGCTGAAGAGGCTGTTGTGTCCTTTGCTGGTCAGGTTGGCTCTGCGCAACCTGAGGTTGATACGTAGGAATAGACGCAGGGCTGATAGCAGGAGTTACAGCTGCTACCGGTTGATAACGTCGTATTTGCTTTCCGAGATAGATATTCCCAATATCTTGCTCTTTTTTCTTAGGGAGAGCACTACCATATTTTTTAGTACCACTCGTCGATCCAGTGTCTTTTACCAAACGTCCTTCTCGGACGGCTTCCTCAAGACGTACACCTATGCCGACCATTTAGGTGAAATCACTGGGCGCACTGGCAACCATTCGGTCATAGTAAAATGAGCTTAAGGTCTTTAAGAAGATCTTTGTCATCTCTTTTTCCTCAAGAGGTGGACAAATTTGAGCGGCAATTTCACGCCACCTTTGAGCATACTCCTTAAAGGTTTCCTTGTCCTTTTGTGACATCGATCTAGTTGATCTCTGTCAGGTGCCATGTCCAAATTGTATTTGTATTGTTGGACGAAGGCAGTGCCAAGATCTCTGAATGTGCTGATCGTGGCACGGTTTAAACCCATGTACCATTTGAGCGCGGCACCGGTTAAACTATCCTGAAAGTAGTGAATCAGTAGGTCCTGATTCTCCGTCTAGGCTGACATTCGCCGAGCGTACATCACCAGATGGCTTTGAGGGCAAGAGTTACCCTTGTATTTTTCAAAGTCGGGCACTTGAAACTTGTGCGGGACTTTCCCATTGGGGACCAAGCAGAGGTCTGCGGCGTCCTTTCCAAATAGATCCTGACCGCGAATGGCTTGCAGCTCCTTCTGCATTTCCAAGAACTGTTCCTGGAATTCATCCATTCTATCGAACATAGTTTCCTTCTTACTAGAAGGTGTTGGTGGAATCTGTCCTTCCGGGACAGTGTGCACCACAGGGGGTGGTACCGTGACTATGACAGTGAGTCTTGGCGCTTCCTGAAGTTTGTAACCTTCAGGAGTCTTCAACATGCCCCTGGCATCTTCGCTTTCCCGAAGTTTGTAACCTTCAGGCCCAGCGGCTTCTGTTGTGATTCCCTGATCTTCAGTGATCGGCGGAACATATCCTTCCGGGATATAGTTAACAGGCATGCCCCAAGGACGATCTTTTGGCATCTGATACCTAGGATCATACCTCTCCACTATGGGCGTTGAGGTGGTCTCTGAGATCACAGTTCGTTGTAGCTGAGCTTCTGCCATGGCTTGCATGTCGTTATGAAGCTTTCTCATATCCTCTCTCAGAGCGTCGATCTCTTCTTTCAACTCTCTATTTTCTTCCTCAAGATCATCCATCCTTTTCTGACGATTGGCCCGAGTATTATACGAATGAGACAGTTTGACTCTAGAATCGAGACACAAACGTGAGATTCGTAGGTAAGAAGAATACACGATGTGAGAATGATGAATGCAATGATTATATTAATTATTTAATGGTTTAAGCAAAATAAACTTCGACAATTAGATTGCAAATATCAAAGAGTGGGGAAACCCCTTTTTATTGAAATTCAAAGGAGTACAGAAATGGAAATACAGTAGATTACAAAGTGCTGAAACAGAAACCTAAACTAATGGGTCCTGAGTTCTCTCTGAAGAGAAATCGGGTGCTGATTCTGGTATCTTCCTTTTCTTTGACCGGGACTCTTGGACCGTTTTCGGGTTGTCATTCCTTTGCCAAGTGAAAGGAGTGAACAAATTCCTTTGATCATCTTGATTCTCCACAGCATGTTGCTCCAAAATTTCAATCAGAGCATCTTTTTCTTTCAGTAATTGCTGTATTTTGATGCACTCTATGTCGAGGGTGCGGTACTTGTTCTTCCAAGACCTTCTTTCCTTTTGAACTTTGTAGAGAGTAACCTGAACCTTTTCCTTTTCCGTCATGAAGTACATGACAGATTCCCTCGGCAGAAGAATTTCGTAACGAGGATAAGGCATTTTTAGCTTGAGAGCTCTAGTTTGTACCCAATGGAGATAAGGCTCCACCGAGACACAGTCCGATTTTCCTAGAGACTCTCGTCCTTTCTTATGAATATGCTTCCAAGCGTGCACTATTTCCATCTTCAGTGCTCTGTCATTTTCTCCTTCCTTGAAGAAAAGACCTTCCAGATGAACACCCAGTGGGATGTGTCTCATCGAGTATCCAAATTGACGGCGAACCAATACCGGATGGTAGTTGATTCCTCCTTTAGTTCCTATGAGGGGTACATTGGGGAAACTTCCACAACGATCAATGATCCTGATTCCATCATAAATCCTATTACACCAATCTATATCAGAGTTGGTAAGAGACATGATCTTCTGCGACCAGCGTAGGGCACTCTTACAATCCCAAAAAATAGCAGTCTTGGGCAAGTGAGAGATAAACCATTTGTAAAGCAAAGGTACACAGCATGTGATCTCCCCTCCGCTGTACAAATTCCCCAAGTGTACAGAATGATACGCATCTGCGAGCAATGTCGGCACAGGATTTCCAATGAGAAAAACCTTAATAGCGTTAATATCGACGAAGTTATTGATGTCGGGAAACAAAAATAACCCGTAGGTGAGCAAGACAAAGATGCTTTCAAAAGCAGTCACGTTTCCTATACTGGCGAAGTACAGGGCTTTTTTTATCAAGAACTGGGCTAGCAAACCTTGGATGCCACCCTTAGCGGTCATGTGAGTCCTGACCTCAGACTCGTCCAAATGAATTGCTCTTGCAATTGTCTGATTCTTTGGAATTTCTTCCAGTCCAGAAAATGGAGCTCGATCTGTGATATGTAAATCAATCAGATGAGAATACTCCTCCAGCGTTGGTGCGAGCTGGTAATCCGGGAATGTGAAACAGTGATAAACCGGATCATAAAACTGAATGAGCGCATCCATGATTCCCTCAATCACATGGACTCTTAACAGTGGTAGCAAACCTCCGTGCTTGGCTCTAAAAGCCTCAGGGTTAGTGATCATCCTCGCTAACCTTCTCAAATCCTCTAGCTTTGGAACCTTGAAGGTATACTGGTGAGTTCTCCTTCTACCGAAATCCATTAGTGCAATCCTTTTCTCTGATATTTGCAATCACAGTCTTAGTTTATTTTGAAAGAACAGAGAGACTAGAAGAGAAATTTTTTTTGAATGTTTTAATGTTTTTTAAATGAATGCATGAATGCAGCACACAAAAACATAGGAAAAACATGGGGTCAAAGGGTCGTTGTCATGAAGTCAAGGCTCTACCCATCCCCAAAGGTTTATACTAGGGTGATTTTTGTACCTGTACTCATTATCATCAGCTCCTCCCAGGAAAGCAAAACAACAAGCAGATCGCCAGCGAGTTGTAAAGCAATCTTAGAGTAAGTGCCATTCACCGAGAATAGATCACCAGCCTCAAATGAGGGTAGTATCGCGTAACAACTATTTCCGATAGTTTCCGCACTACGAAAGGGTTTGGCTCCCCAGCTTCTTAGACTTAACAACCGACCCATTGTCTAGGTGAGAGAATGGGTTGCGTTGGTCAGCCTCCACTGAGGTTGATGGTCGACCTCGTCGCCATCACTTATCTTAAGTGTATACTCGATCTTTCCACATACGGCATCACCCGCATTCTCATTAGCAGAAAAATAAACACGTATAACAATTAGGAAAAGCAGTATATATATTTGTCCTAAACATCCTAGACCTTTAAAGCTATGATTCCTAAGTTCCTGACAGAAATTGGGTTCCCCGGCGGAAGCCCCAATCTGTGGTAGTCACACAAGAGGTAAAAAGGGAAACCGTGCCTAGATCTAACTTTGATAGGCCCCACGGTGGGCGCCACTTTTCTGTTGGCGGCCACCGCCATGAAAATGACTTACCCAAGGTTTAAATTATAAGAAAGAAAGAACCGGCCCCACGGTGGGCGCCACTTTTCTGTAGCGAGAGATTTTGGACGCGGTTCTTAAGCGCTGGTCACTCTCTGCGGTTGAGCTTAAAACTACAGGTCGATTCATTTTTTATCCTATTAAAGCTGATGAAGGAAGGGAAATAGATGTCTCCAATTAACCCTGCTTTGCATACTGAGTTTAAACAGCGGTCTGTTAGTTTACGGATGCTATCAATGTGGGGGGCCTTTGTACTGGTTATTTGTATTTTCGCCAATATTGGTTTTTATCTAGACAAAAGGTTTCTGGCGGGGAACAAGGATTAGGATGTTAGGACTGATGCTTTTGAATTACTGCTTTTGATTGATGGAGATATGGGATTTGGGTTTTTTGTTGATTGTGCTCGCTAAGATCTTTTCTTTCGATCTTATGCCTACGTATTCCCGTTTACCGAAACAGGGAAACCAGAGCGTTCGTAGTTCCTCCTATTCTATGGGAGGAAGGATTTTGGTGTCTTGTTCAAAGCCCAAGACGTGAAGCGAAAAGGTGGTTTGTATCTTGTTCAAAGCCCAAGATGTGAAGCTGAAAGGGTGTTGACTTTAGAGAGAATTTGTCATTTCTAAAGAGGGGGTTTTTGTCACAACTGTTTATAAAGGAGAATTACTTTAACCGGGATTCGCGGATCCGGTAATGCCATAATTTCCTTTATAGGGGGTTTTAACCTGAAGGAGAAGACTTTAACTCAGTGTAGAGCAATGCTATCTTTCCTTAGGAATTTCTCATGCTAAAAGAGGGACAGTGGCATGGATGTAGATGATCCAGAGGCTTGCCGCTTACAGCGATTAGATGAAGAGGAAGGAGTTGCTGATGTTTGTGTACTGTGAACGAGGCACAGCTTTTATGCTAAAAGGTTAATTGGATTAACCAGTGATTTTCTTATATAAAGCCTAAGAGGAGGCTATTATGTGTCTCGTACAAAGCCTGAGATAGAGGCTAAAAGGTTTTGACTCAACGAGGGAATCTTTTGGTATCTCGTATAAAGCCCGAGATGGAGGCTATTTGACTCAACAAGAGAGTTTTTGTACCTCGTACAAAGCCCGAGATGGAGGCTGTTGCTTGTTTGGCTCAATAAGAACCTTTTTGTATCTCGTATAAGGCCCGAGATGGAGGCGAAAGGGGTGATTGACTCGACTAGGGAGTCTCTTATGTGTCTCGTACAAAGCCCGAGAGAGAGGCGAAATGTTGTTTGACTCTGCTGGGGAGGATCATTATACAAAGCCCAAAAGGAGGCTAACTTCACTGGAGAAGGATCATTATACAAAGCCTAAGAGGAGGCTAGGGTAACTGTTTCAGTTAAGTGACAGGTCCAGTATACTGATTTTAAAGAGAAAATCAGTTCTTATATGAGCAACACTGTACTCAAGGATTTGATTTGAGGATCAGGGATGTTTCCTTCTCTTTGAGGAAACGGGAAATCCAAAGGGTATTGAGATTGTCCGAGTCTGCGGGTTTCCTTCCTATTTAACGAAGGGGTCACTTGAGAATGTCTTTGAGACTCAAGGATAGTAGACTGTCCGAGTCTAGAGTTTCATCTTTTGTACTATGCTTTGAGAAACAGTAGTAGACTCTATGAAAGGACTGTTCTATGAGGATGACCAGGTTCTGTTCCTATACCTCTAGGAGGTCATCGGGACAATTTGTACGAAGCCCAAGAGGAGGCTGGAAACTTTTAAGAAGCCGATCGGTCCTTGTACTAAGCCCAAGAGAAGGCTATCATTCCCGGAGGAAGAGATCATTATACGAAGCCTAAGAGGAGGCTGTGAATACTTCTAAGAAGCCGTAGGGTCCTTGTACTAAGCCCAAGAGGAGGCGGGGTTGCTTTTAGGAAGCCTGTGGGTCCTTGTACGATGCCCAAGAGGAGGCCGATGCTTTTAAGAAGCCGATGGGTCCCCAAACCCAGAGAAATTCAAGGCAATGCTATTCACCGAGAATAGATCAAAGTCAGGAAAGTCCGAGAATTTCGAAGAAACTCAAAGATGCCATTCACGGAGAATACATTCATCTCTGGGAGTAGAGTTTCTTGACAATTCCTAATGAGGACAGCCGAAGAGAAGACTGTATCTGGTGATCCTATTGGGGGATCTAGTTGTCTATTTCTACGAATAAACGAAACGGCGTCACCTAGTTCTAAACGTAGTTGTCGGGGAAACTCTAAATATCTATACTATTATTACACAGTCGATATGAGTTTATGAAAGAAGACTTACAGTGAAACAGCCCCACAATACAGTTATATGTATATGAAAGCGGTAAATGGAAGCAATAACCACTTACTCGGTTGTAGAGCTTCCATGCTGTTTGGTTAGTTGTTCAACAAAGAAAGATTGAAAACAACAGTATATTCAAAATCAAAGGAGAAAGTGCTTTGAAAAAGAAAGATTTGGGGCTTACAGCTCAAGGAGAGGCCCAGGGTTTTATCAGTGAGCGCACTGTTGAATTTATACAGAGGGACTTATACAAGTGACTGAGGCCCAAAAAGGTTTTCTGTACAAAGGGATGGGTCTTACACTCTCTCAAGAGGCCCAAAGAGTTTTAAAGAAAAAGAATGGGGCTTATAACACGAGGGTAGGACCAATTGATTATTCGTTTAAAAATGGCGATCGCGCCGAGGTTTTCTTTTAACACAGAGGGACTTATACAATAAGTGAGGCCCAAAATGGTTTGGTTAAAAGGGGATTGGGTCTTACACTCTATTAGAGGCCCAAAGTGTTTTTGAATGGGTCTTATAGCTCAAGGAGAGGCCCAAGGTTATTTTTCAAAAGGCAATGATCGTGCCGTTTATTTGAAAATGTACAGAGGGACTTATACAACGAATGAGGCCCAAAAATATTTCTGTACAAGTGGGTTGGGTCTTACACTCTCTCAAGAGGCCCAAAAGGTTTTGAAAATGATTTATGAGGGTTGAATTAATCCAAAAACCCTAATTTGTTTTCAAAAATGTATTTAATTGAATAAAAATTCAATTAAAATGATCAAAATTGTTTAACATATGAAAAACAAATTGTGACTTTGGATTAATGCTTCAAAAATTAAGTATTGACCTACAAAATAATTAGAAAGCATTAAAAGTTGCAAAATCAATGTAGAAAAAATATTTAAAATGTCAAAAACAATAATTAGATTTTTGTGTCATTCTAAAATATACAATAAAATAATAAATATTACATATAATTTGAACAAGAATTAGCAAGTAAATAGACAAATAATAGTGAACGATCTACAAGAATAAATTTGTAGGCCTCAATACAATCTATAAGTCAAAGTTAGAGACATGTATCATTCCTTTATGTGAGTTCTATATAAAAGAAGAAAACACCCCCTTAAAAGAGTAAGTACCCATGAATTATTAATACAACTCAAAATTTGTTATATGGGTCTAAAAAAGTACTTTACAACCATTAGATGTTCATTCCATGGTTACTAGAAAATTTTAATTTTATTAGTCCTACAAATTCATAATCAATCAAATATGACAGAACTTGAAAAAAGTAAAGGTAGAAAATATTGAAAAAGTAATATTAATTCATAATCAATCATAAGCTTTTTCTTTCTTGATTTTTTTTTTTTCCTTTTTGCCTTTCATTATGTCAAATTTATTAAGTGTCTCATAAAGCAATATAATAGGTGTTAGTGTTTTTTACCAAGGTTATAAATAACAGTCGCAATGCGGTTGCGTAAAAGATTTCGCGATTTCGATCGACATAGGTCTTGCAACACTGATTGCGGTCGTCAGGGTGTGAATTAACTACAATTTGTTCTTTATCATAAAGATGAGGAATAACAGTATCGATATCGATTTATACCTATTTCTAGAAAAAAAAAGACAATACAAGACCAGGACTAAGGAACCTTCATTAACTGTAACTTGAAGTAATTAAAAGGTAAGAACTCCAGACAAGTACTAACCAAAAGCTAAAAAGAAGATTAATTATTTTCTCACATGACATGATAAGATAGTTACAAAGTGGAACCACTAGTTTAAGTAAAAAAGAAAATATTGGCCTACATCAAAAATGTCGACATTGTCTTCCCAATCCATATACTGCCGAGAATATATTTAGTTGACAACAAGGAATAATTATATGTCTTGGATCATTAAAATAGACAATATGTCTCGTCACATTGGGTGTTTTGAGAAAAAACTTTGTTAAGCATTTAGAACACACTAAAAAAACATAAAAAATCATTTGTTTTGTCCTTCCCTAGAACAACAATAGTTGGTAACAGGAAAATTATTGAACACTTAAAGACAACAAAGAACAATTACTTATTGTGAGGGCAAGGTGCCTCTCATTTGAGCTTTATTTTAATGATGTCAAAATGTATGTGAGGGCAAGTAGTTAGTAATTTGGATGGTGTCATCTCATTGGTGTCAGCATTCCAATTTTGCTTTGCATAATCTTGAGTCTATGGGTGATCGTGATAATAGTCTTAGGAATGCATAAACAGTGTCGAAAAACCAATTTTTGAGTATTTTTGAAGCTTGAGTCGACCTAAGATGAGGTCTGGTCGACTCACAATATGTTGACAATGTGTGTGTCTCGCTCGAGTAAGCGCATGCCTACCCTGCGGTCGACGCACGCTTCGGGATTTCTGTTTGTGCATTTTTCCCTGCCATTCGTCGACGCATGGTCCCTGAAGCGGTCGACGACTGGTCTTCCAACATGCGCAAATTGCTCCACAGGTTAGCGTAGGCTGACCCTCTTCAAGGAGTGGTCGACCGCTCGCTGTAAGTAGTCAATTTTTCTGATTTTCTCTGTGTTCAAAATGTTGTTATTGTTTTCTGTTGCTCCTTGCATCATATATATAGATGATTCCTCATTTTTTACCCATAAACAAGAACAAGTGAAAGAAATACATTGAAAGTTTTTCTCTCATCACTTTCATCTTCATCTTGCACCTTTCTCAACAAATATACATAATCATTTTTGTTGATTTTCTGCATCATGAAGTGATAACGTCCAGAGCATAGAGTTGTATCTTGGTTTGGAGTGAGTGTTTCAGTGGCTTTGTTCTTGAATAAAACCTTTAGGGTTTTGTCCTCCAAGATCAATTGGATTTGGGGGTTTTTGGATCAGATCTTGTGTGCATTGAATTCACCCGAGCGAAGGTGACCGAAAAACGAAGAGTTTTGTCGATCTAGTAGCTTTAACTAGAGGATTGTGCAACAAGGTTTGAGGATCGAACTGTGTGTGGATCAGAATCATCCGAGTGAAGGTGATTGATGACATGTGTTTTCTTGCAATCTAGTAACGGTAAACGGAGGTTCTTCTAACAAGTTCGAGGCACTTAATTCGAATCGAATCAAGGGAAGAAAAGACAAAGTATATGCAACAATGAAGTTTCTTGAATGTGGGATAGCTAAGTTTTCTCTTGTAAAAACATTTGCAAACAAGTTATAGATATCTCAATTCTAGTTTTTAGAATTGGGGGCAGATGTACCCGAAGCGAGGACGAAAGGGTAACTGCCTAAACAAACCTGGTGTCGTTTCCTTTTCCTTATCTCATTTATATTTCGAACTGTTTACGCTTGTAATCGTTCAATTGATCGATAAAAATTATGGTATAGTTTTGTGCATAAAATTAATTTGAAAACCATTGCACAATCATTTTGGATTGTGCTTAGTGAAAACTCTGCATGAACTATCATAGAAGGTTTAGCTTGGAGTTTTATGCACTCCAAGTGCTCGATAGATTTAACGCATACAAGGTGTTTGATATATTATCAAGTTTGGTTTAATTTTTGATTGCTCATTGGAGACTGCACTTTATTAAGTGCTTTTGGAAAATTGATTAGTTGTTAAGTTGCGATTCTAATTTTTCTCTTCGAGCCTTTCGTTCCATTTGGCTTACGTATATTTGATCCTCTCAGTAACTCGGTTCGTGTAGACGAATTATCCTCGGGCGCTTCCGCAAAATATTTTTAAAAACAAATTTGAACGCCGACTCACGTTTAAAAAGAAGTGATCTATTCAACCCCCCTTTTAGATCAATTGCCTTCTTCTAACAAGTGGTATCAGGAGCACCGGTTAATTCTAGTTCTTCAAGTATAACTTTTTAGAAAATGGAAAATGAACCGAAAGGGGCTTATAATAGAGCACCTGTTTTTAATGGTGAGAATTATAGTTACTGGAAGGATTGTATGTGTGTAAACATCAATTCTATTGATAGGAAGGTATGGAGCGTTATAAAAAACGGTCAAATGGAAATAACCATGACCGATGCGAATAACGTGGTAGTACCTAAGCCTGAAGCACAATGGAATGAAGAAGACGAGAAAAAGTACAACTACGATTGAAAGGCTAGAAATATTCTGATCTCCTCATTAGGAGTTGACGAATATTATAGAGTTTCATAGCGTACAAGTGCTAAAGTTATGTTAGACGCGGTACAAGTTTCCCATGAGGGTACTAACGACGTCAAGCTAGCTAGAATCAGTACATTGACTCAAGAGTTTGACCTCTTTCACATGAAGCAAGGGGAAACCATTGTCGACATTCAAAAGTGGTTCACTCATTTAATCAATAGGCTTCATTCACTTGGCAGGCCAATTTCCAATGAGGCTACTACTAACAAAATCTTGAGGTGTTTGACTAGGGATTGACAACCGAAGGTGACTGCCTTCAAAGAAGCCAATGACCTAATGACGTTAGACATCACAACGTTGTTTGGGAAGCTCGAGGAACATTAGAAATCATCATAAGCTTAGACCAATTTGAGAAAAGTGAGAAGAAGGAAAAGAGCAAGACCAAAGAAGCGGAAAAGAAGTAGATAGCTCTAAAGACTTCTAGTTCAAAGTCCTCTACATACGAGCTGAGCGAGAGTGAATCTAGTGATGACGAGGGAGAAGATTCGAATGAAGATATGGGATTATTTGTGAAGCGATACAATCGTTATATCAAGAAAAATGGTGTTCAACATTCGGAGAAAAACCTTGTCAATTTTCGTAAACAATCAAAGTCTTCCATGAATAAAGACAAAAAGAGTAGAAAAACTAAAGGTTCTTGCTATAACTGTGGGAAAGTCGGCCACTATAAGTCGGGCTGTCTATTGTTGAAGAAGGACAAAGTTTAGGACAAAAGTCGTCACGGGAAGAAACAATCAAAACCTAGAAAAGCCTATATCGCTTGGGAAAGCGATAGTGAATCATCTAGTGCTGAAAGTTCAAATGACGAAGGATAATCCATCAATCTTTGCCTTTCCGCTCACCAAAGTAAAGAGAATAAAAAGGTAAGACACTCTAAGTACGATAACTCTAATTCAATGTCTTATTCTGAACTACAACGTGCGTTTGATACTCTACACCATGAGGCCAAGGAAGCCTTTAAACAGTTAGCTTCAAATAAACAAATAATTTCTCATTTGGAGCAAAAGATCTCCGATTCCGAAAAGGAATTAGAGGCTCTCAAAAAGTCCATGGTGGAAGTAATAAAGGTAGATGTTGTGGAAGACAAAAGTAAGTGGTTATATTTTGGTTGCAATACTTGTCACATTTGGCAAAAAGAGGTTAGAACTCTTAAGGCCAAGCTTGACAAGGCTCTAGAACCAAAAATGACTTTTGCTATTGATAAATCACACTTTAAGAAAAACACGATTAATCCATATAAAAAATATACTTATGTGATTAGAAATCAACCTAGCAAAAGTAATTCTCATGTTAACCTCACTTGTTTATATTGTTGCAAAAGGGGTCATACCATTGCTAAGTGTCGCTTTAGGAGGTTTTTGGTTTCTAAAGGCGTTTATCAATGGTTGCCCAAATGCAATCCTGTTTTCACTCATAACCAATGACCCAATAAGAATTGGGTACCTATTCCCTTGATTGACTATGTAGGTACAACGTCTTGAGACCACAGAAAGAAGATGGGTTCTGGATAGTGCCTGCTCAAGACATATAATAGGAGACATATCTCTTTTCATCGACTTTGTGGCGAAGAAAAAGGGGTTTGTTACCTACGGAGACAACAACAAGGGACAAATACTTGGCAAAGGTAGTGTCGGTAACCCCTCATCTACTACTATCTCTAATGTGCTTCTTGTTGAGGGCCTTAAATGTAACGCCCTGAATATTTAATTATTTATTTAATTAAATATTTAATTATTTATTTGTTATCATTCGGTTCATTTTGTGTTGAGGAGATTTAATTGATAAGTTGGTATTTAAGTTGGTTTAGTCGTAGAATTATATTAGAAATAATATAATTAAAATATTATTAAGTAATTTCCGAATAATTGATGAATATGTCGATTATGTGGTTAAGTCGGTAAGTTGATAGTCGGGTATAAATTAGTCGGGAACTTAATATTATAAATAATATTAGTTTAGTAGAATTATTAATTTAAATACTTGAGTTTAGTTATGTGTGGAAATAACAACTTCTATGTGACTAGTAGTAAGCCCATTAAGACATAGTGACCCACTATTTTATTAAATCTCTAGTTATGTTAAAGTAGTAAAAGCAAAAAAAAAAAAAACTAAAACCTAAAGGAGTAGAGAAGAAAAGCTGCGACAGTGAATTAGGGAGAAGAAGACGAGAAATTGCTGCCGGTGTCGAAAAATCAAGAAATTCGAGCTACATTCGATCCAATCAGGTAAGGGTGGGGTTCGAATTTTATAACCGGGAGGATGATAGTTAGTATGTAGGAATTGGAATTTATATAATTTTTCACTATGTGGTATTTATTGGATTGAAATTGGTATATTATAGAGACCCATTATCATTTGATAGAGTAATTAGAAACCATATTTCAATGCCATAGCCTGTAGCGATGCACTTTTTCTTTTTCTGGTACTATAGCGATTTTGACTTTTGAATTAAATCTTTGAAGCATTTTTCTAAGTGGCTTTGTAATGTGTTTATATATTTATGGAAAAGGTGAGAATTTAATCTAATAAAAAATTATGTTATAGAGTGGAATAGGTGCAATGTATATATATATATACTGGGAAGCAGCGCATGAACCCAAAAGAAGAAGAAAAAAATTCGAATTTTATATATGTATTATGGATAAGTGGGGACCGCCACTTGTATTGGTGGAACTCCACCTTAATCCATTTTTATGCGCTAGCTACACACACCTGTAGCATAGTTTTGGTTAATTTTTTTAGTTGATTACAAATAACAGATAGCAGGTCCTAGCAGGTAGTGATAATTTGGTAGCAGAGTTGATTTTGATGACAGTGAAAATTAGTAGCGTAATATGTTACAGCAATAATTTAATAATTTAACTGAATTAATAAATTAATCTGTAGTAATTAGTAAGAGCGAAACAGTACCGAATTTCCTAATGTAGCCAAATTAAGCAGTATATTTAGTTGCCCGGAATCGAATGAAAATTTTTGGGGAAGTTCGTATATACGAGTAGATACGTGAATTGTGTTTATTTTTGTCAAATTAAGTTGAATGCGTGGAATTGCAGGTACAGTTGATTGAATTGGTTTTTGTCCCAAAATATGGACATGTTTTGGTTGGAGGCTTAAATAGCCAAAATTGAAAGTTGTTTATGTTGTGCTGAGTTGTATTTGTTGTGTTGATGTTGTTAATTGTATGTCGTTCATATGTCGCATACATTGCATTGTTTAAGTTGGCCTTGATGGCATTGATTGAGTTGGCCCTTGATGGCACCTGTTTAAGTTGAAAATGCCTCGATAACCTGGCGTATGTTTAAGTTGGGAGTTCTACTCCGAAATGGTACCACATGCATTTGCATAAGTTGAGTCGCATTGAGTCGTATTAATGGATGTGTTGTTATGATGAATGTCATATGGTTGTTAGTTGTGAAGGGGTGAAACTTGTATGATTCTAATTCTAATATATTAATTATCATACTTTTGACTATATTATTGGATATCTCACCCTTTCTTTGTTTCGCCGTTGCCTTTATACTGGTAACGTGCAGGTAATCCGGAATGAAGGAAGCCTACCTTCATTAGTTCGAGTCGGTGGTTGTCACTCTGATACGTAGCACTCGGGGGGATAATCGCGTGTTTTTCCTATTGATTGAATTATGTTTAAGTTGCTGAATTTTATATTGTTTTTATTAAAGGCTTACATTTGAAGTTGTTTTATGTTGGATGAAGATGCTTTAACTATTTGAATGGTAAAGACTTGTTGATCGGGAGTTGTTGTTTTTGTTGAATTCAAAATTAAGAAATTTTTTATGTTGAACTTATGAATCCGCTGCATGAAAGTTAAAGTTGTTATATTTTAAAGACTAAACAGGTTCGAATCAGTTATCCGGAGAGTTATATTCTTTATGTATGATTTACAGGTGATTGTATGATATGTTTAAGTTGAAATGAATATGACATCCTGTATGTTGTAATTTTATACTCTGATATTATATAATTACGTTGGGTAGAATCAGGGTGTTACATTAGTGGTATCAGAGCAAGTCGGTCCGTCCGGCCAAGTTGTCGAGTCGTAGTGTAGTTTATCAATCGAGTATTGTTAATTAGTTCTAATCGTTGATTATGTTGTAGTGATAAGTTGAGATGGCTGGAAGGAACGATGCTGCAATGGCTGCTGCAATGCAAGCAATGGCTCAAGCTGTGCAGAATTTACCGAACGCTGGCGAGAATGATAGATCTCATAGCTTGGCGACATTTCAGAGAGAGAATCCGCCTACCTTCAAGGGCAAGTATGATCCTGATGGAGCGTTGGATTGGTTGAAAGAGATTGAGAGGATCTTCCGGGTGATGGACTGCACTCCAGCGCAGAAGGTTCGTTATGGGACTCATATGCTAGCAGTCGAAGCTGATGACTGGTGGCTATAGACTCGTCAGAGGTTGGAGACTACAGGTGAAGTTATCACTTGGGATGTGTTCTGAAGGGAGTTTCTGAGGAAGTATTATCCAGAGGATGTCCGTGGTAAGAAGCAGATTGAGTTTCTTGAGCTGAAGCAAGGAACTATGTCAGTTACTAATTATGCTGTAAAGTTTGTTGAGCTGGCTAAGTTTTACCCGTACTATACCGGTGATGATGCTGAGTTTTCTAAATGCATCAAATTTGAGAGCGAGTTGCGCTCTGAAATCAAGAAAGCTATTGGGTATCAGAAGATTCGTGTCTTTTCTGATTTGGTCGATAGTTGCAGAATTTATAAGGAGGACAACAATGCTCACTACAAAATTGTTAGTGATAGAAGAGGCAAGCAACAGCAGAACCGTGGTAACCCTTATGATGCTCCAGCTGGAAAAGGTAAACAGAGAGCGACTGAGGGCAAGAAGACTAGTAGGGGAGATGCTCCTGCTGGCATAACTTGTTTCAATTACGGGAAACCTGGCCATAAGAGTACTGCGTGCAATTATGAGGTGAAGAAATGTTTTCGTTGTGGTAAGATGGGACATACTATGTCTGAATGTAAGCATAAGGAGATGGTCTGTTTTAATTGTGGTGAAGAGGGGCATATTGGTAATCAGTGTCAGAAGCCAAAGAAAGCTCAGACCGAAAAAGTGTTCGCGTTAGCAGGAACTCAAATAGCTAATGAGGACAGACTTATCAGAGGTACATGTTTCATTAATATTACTCCTTTAATTACTATTATTGACACTGGTGCTACTCATTGCTTTGTTTCTGCTGATTGTGTTCAAAGATTGGGTCTTAAATTGTCTACTATGAATGGAGAATTAATCGTCGAGATTCCAGATAAGGGATTGGTGACTACTTCTCTTGTGTGTTTAAGGTGTCCTTTATCGATCTTCGATAAAAACTTTTATGTTGATTTGGTTTGTTTGCCGTTGACCAGAATGGATGTAATCCTAAGGATGAACTGGTTAGACTATAACTATGTTCATATAAACTGCTATCGCAAGTCGGTGAGGTTTTCTACTCCAGAAGAGGAAGGAGTTGGATTGTTGTCTTTCAGAGAGTTGCAGAAATTGATGAAGGAGGAAGCTCAGATGT
The DNA here is from genome assembly GCA_022829125.1 of Lathyrus tuberosus. Taxonomy (NCBI): domain Eukaryota; kingdom Viridiplantae; phylum Streptophyta; class Magnoliopsida; order Fabales; family Fabaceae; genus Lathyrus; species Lathyrus tuberosus. The sequence goes on along the minus strand of JALAZF010000297.1, from coordinate 6,226,247 downwards.
TTTCATTGATGGCAACGCTGTCTATTGAGAGTAAAGCAAAGATTGATGAATTGCAAGTGGTGAATGAATTTCCTGAAGTTTTCCCTGATGAAATTCCTGATGTGCCGCCTGAGAGAGAGGTTGAATTCGGAATTGATCTAGTACCTGGTACTAGACCTGTTTCGATGGAACCGTATAGAATGTCGGCATCCGAGTTGGCTGAATTAAAGAAGCAATTAGAGGAGTTACTTGAAAAGAAATTTGTGAGACCAAGTGTATCGCCGTGGGGAGCTCCAGTGTTGTTAGTAAAGAAGAAAGATGGAAGTATGAGACTTTGTGTTGATTATAGACAGCTGAATAAAGTGACAATTAAGAACAAGTAACCACTTCCAAGAATAGATGATTTGATGGATCAGTTGGTAGGTGCTCGCGTGTTTAGCAAGATCGATCTGAGATCGGGTTATCATCAGATTAAAGTGAAAGATGAGGATATTCAGAAGACGGCGTTCCGAACACGGTATGGACACTATGAGTATTCGGTGATGCCCTTCGGTGTTACAAATGCGCCAGGAGTATTCATGGAATACATGAACCGCATTTTTCATACTTATCTGGATCGTTTTGTGATTGTATTCATTGATGATATTCTGATTTACTCTAAGTCAGAAGAAGAGCATAAGGAACATTTGAGAACAGTATTGGAAGTTTTGAAAGACAAGAAGTTGTATGCGAAGCTGTCCAAGTGCGAATTTTGGTTAAAAGAAGTCAGTTTTCTTGGTCATGTCATATCTGGTAGTGGCATTGTTGTGGATCCATCTAAAGTAGAGGCTGTTTTAGAATGGGAAACTCCGAAGTCAGCTACCGATATTGGAAGTTTCTTGGGATTAGCTGGTTATTATAGACGGTTTATTGAAGGTTTCTCTAAGTTAGCGCTTCCGTTAACTAGATTAACTTGTAAAAGTAAAGCTTTTGTGTGGGATGTTCAGTGCAAAGAGAGTTTTACAGAATTGAAGAAGAGGTTGACGTCGGCCCCGGTTTTGACATTACCAAATCCAGGAGAACCGTTTGTGGTTTATTGTGATGCTTCGTTGATGGGTTTAGGAGGTGTGCTTATGCAGAATAATAAAGTAATTGCTTATGCGTCTCGACAGTTGAGAACTTATGAAAGGAATTATCCTACGCATGATTTGGAACTTGCTGCAGTGGTTTTTGTGCTGAAGATTTGGAGGCATTATCTCTATGGCTCTAGATTTGAAGTTTATAGTGATCATAAGAGCCTAAAATATTTGTTTGATGAGAAAGAGTTGAATATGAGACAGCGCAGGTGGTTGGAATTACTAAAGGATTATGATTTCGGTTTGAACTATCACCCAGGAAAAGCTAATGTAGTGGCTGATGCTTTAAGCCGAAAGACTTTACATATGTCAGCAATGATGGCTGAAGAATTGGAATTAGAGTTTAGTTTGCGAAATGACGCCGCAGAGTGTTACTCTGGGAATGTTGAAGATTAACAATGATTTTTTGGACAGTATCAGAGAAGCTCATAAGTTAGATGTGAAATTGGCAGATTCGATGGTTGGAATTGATCAGTCTGAGAATAATGATTTTAAGTTGGATATGCATGGTGTGTTGAGATTCCGCGATCGGATTTGTATTCCTGATGATGCAACTATGAAAAAGATGATTCTTGAGGAAGGTCACAGGAGCAATTTGAGTATTCATCCGGGAGCTACAAAGATGTATCACGACTTGAAGAAATTGTTTTGGTGGCCTGGGATGAAGCGCGATGTGGCGCAATTTGTGTATGCGTGTTTAACCTGTCAGAAATCGAAAGTTGAGCATCAGAAACCTGCAGGGTTGATGCAACTGTTGGAAATTCCAGAATGGAAATGGGACAAAATTTCTAGGGACTTTGTGATAGGGTTACCTAATACCTTAAGAGGACATGATTCGATATGGGTGATTATTGATAGGCTTACGAAGTAGGCTCATTTTATACCTATTAACATCACTTTTCCAGTGTCGAAGTTGGCGGAGATTTATATTCGTGTAATTGTGAAGCTGCATGGTGTTCCTTTGAGTATTGTGTCGGATAGAGATCCGAGGTTTACTTCCGATTTTTGGAAGAGTTTACAAGAAGCGTTGGGTTCTAAGTTGAGGTTGAGTTCGACATATCACCCTCAGACGGATGGTCAAACTGAGAGGACTATTCAGTCGTTGGAGGATTTGTTGCGAGCATGTGTTCTCGAGCAGGGGGGTTCGTGGGACACCCATCTACCGTTAATAGAGTTCACTTATAATAACAGTTACCATTCTAGTATCGGAATGGCACCTTTCGAAGCGTTGTATGGTCGGAGATGTAGGACTCCTTTATGTTGGCATGAATCCGGAGAAAGTATAGTGCTTGGACCGGAAGTTGTTCGAGAGACTACTGAAAAGGTGAAGTTAATCCGAGAAAAGATGAAAGCCTCCCAAAGTAGACAGAAGAGTTATCATGATAAACGAAGGAAGGATTTAGAATTTCAAGCTGGTGACCATTTATTTTTGAGAGTCACGCCTGTGAATGGTGTCGGACGAGCTTTGAAGTCTAAGAAGCTCACTCCTCATTTTATCGGTCCATTTCAGATTTTGGACAGAGTTGGAAAAGTTGCTTATCGGGTGGCATTACCGCCGAATCTTTCGAATTTGCACGATGTGTTTCATGTGTCACAACTCCGGAAGTACATTTCAGATACATCTCATGTGGTTAGTATGGATGACGTGCAAGTACGGGATAATCTTACCGAGGAAACGATGCCTGTACGAATTGCGGAACGTGAGATGAAGGCCCTAAGAGGAAAGGAAATTGCATTGGTGAAAGTTGTCTGGTTGGGAGCTGCTGGAGAAAGCATGACATGGGAATTGGAGGGCAAGATGCGAGACTCCTATCCCGAGCTGTTTGAATCAAGTAAATTTTCGAGGACGAAAATATTCTAAGTAGGGGAGAGTTGTAACGCCCCGAATATTTAATTATTTATTTAATTAAATATTTAATTATTTATTTGTGATCATTCGGTTAATTTTGTGTTGAGGTGATTTAATTGATAAGTTGGTATTTAAGTTGGTTTAGTCGTAGAATTATATTAGAAATAATATAATTAAAATATTATTAAGTAATTTCTGAATAATTGATGAATATGTCGATTATGTGGTTAAGTCGGTAAGTTGATAGTCGGGTATAAATTAGTCGGGAACTTCATATTATAAATAATATTAGTTTATTAGAATTATTAATTTAAATACTTGAGTTTAGTTATGTGTGGAAATATCAACTTCTAAGTGACTAGTAGTAAGCCCATTAAGACATAGTGACCCACTATTTTATTAAATCTCTAGTTATGTTAAAGTAGTAAAAGCAAAAAAAAAAAAACTAAAACCTAAAGGAGTAAAGAAGAAAAGCTGCGACAGTGAATTAGGGAGAAGAAGATGAGAAATTGCTGCCGATGTCGAAAAATCAAGAAATTCAAGCTACCTTCGATCCAGTCAGGTAAGGGTGGGGTTCGAATTTTATAACCGGGAGAATGACAGTTAGTATGTAGGAATTGGAATTTATATAATTTTTCACTATGTGGTATTTATTGGATTGAAATTGGTATATTATAGAGACCCATTATCATTTGATAGAGTAATTAGAAACCATATTTCAATGCCATAGCCTGTAGCTATGCACTTTTTCTTTTTCTGGTACTGTTGCGATTTTGACTTTTGAATTAAATCTTTGAAGCATTTTTCTAAGTGACTTTGTAATGTGTTTATATATTAATGGAAAAGGTGGGAATTTAATCTAATAAAAAATTATGTTATAGAGTGGAATAGGTGCAATGTATATATATATACTGGGAAGCAGCGCATGAACCCAAAAGAAGAAGAAAAAAATTCGAATTTTATATATGTATTATGGATAAGTGGGGACCGCCACTTGTATTGGTGGAACTCCACCTTAATCCATTTTTATACGCTAGCTACACACACCTGTAGCATAGTTTTGGTTAATTTTTTTAGTTGATTACAAATAACAGATAGCAGGTCCTAGCAGGTAGTGATAATTTGGTAGCAGAGTTGATTTTGATGACAGTGAAAATTAGTAGCGTAATATGTTGCAGCAGTAATTTAATAATTTAACTGAATTAATAAATTAATCTGTAGTAATTAGTAAGAGCGAAACAGTACTGAATTACCCGGTGTAGCCAAATTAAGCGGTATATTTAGTTGCCCGGAATCGAATGAAATTTTTTGGGGAAGTTCGTATATACGAGTAGATACGTGAATTGTGTTTATTTTTGTCAAATTAAGTTGAATGCGTGGAATTGCAGGTACAGTTGATTGAATTGGTGTTTGTCCCAAAATATGGACATGTTTTGGTTGGAGGCTTAAATAGCCAAAATTGAAAGTTGTTTATGTTGTGCTGAGTTGTATTTGTTGTGTTGATGTTGTTAATTGTATGTCGTTCATATGTCGCATACATTGCATTGTTTAAGTTGGCCTTGATGGCATTGATTGAGTTGGCCCTTGATGGCACCTGTTTAAGTTGAAAATGCCTCGATAACCTGGCGTATGTTTAAGTTGGGAGTTCTACTCCGAAATGGTACCACATGCATCTGCATAAGTTGAGTCGCATTGAGTCGTATTAATGGATGTGTTGTTATGATGAATGTCATATGGTTGTTAGTTGTGAAGGGGTGAAACTTGTATGATTCTAATTCTAATATATTAATTATCATACTTTTGACTATATTATTGGATATCTCACCCTTTCTTTATTTCGCCGTTGCCTTTATACTGGTAACGTGCAGGTAATCCGGAATGAAGGAAGTCTACCTTCATTAGTTCGTGTCGGTGGTTGTCGCTCTGATACGTAGCACTCGGGGGGATAATCGCGTGTTTTTCCTATTGATTGAATTATGTTTAAGTTGCTGAATTTTATATTATTTTTATTAAAGGCTTACATTTGAAGTTGTTTTATGTTGGATGAAGATGCTTTAACTATTTGAATGGTAAAGACTTGTTGATCGGGAGTTGTTGTTTTTGTTAAATTCAAAATTAAGAAATTTTTTATGTTGAACTTATGAATCCGCTGCATGAAAGTTAAAGTTGTTATATTTTAAAGACTAAAGAGGTTCGAATCAGTTATCCGGAGAGTTGTATTCTTTATGTATGATTTACAGGTGATTGTATGATATGTTGAAGTTGAAATGAATGTGGCATCCTGTATGTTGTAATTTTATACTCTGATATTATATAATTACGTTGGGTAGAATCAGGGTGTTACATTAAACATAACCTTTTAAGCATTAGTCAATTATGTGACAAGGAATATAAAGTATCTTTTTCCAAGGGCTATTGCGTAATTGAGAATAGTGATAAAAAGGATGTGTTTAAAGGCTTGAGGGTGAATAACGTCTATATGCTAGACTTGAATGAGGTATCGTTGAGTAGCGACAAATGTCTAGTCACCATGAGTGAAGATTCATGGTTATGGCATAGACGGTTGGCGCATGTCAATTTTGATTTGCTTAAGAAAATAGTTTCTAAAGACCTAGTGATCGGCTTGCCCAAAATCAAATTCACAAAGGATCACTTATGTGATGCATGTCAAATGGGGAAGCAAACAAGGATCTCGTTTAAATCTAAAAACATTGTCTCAACTACGAGACCCCTTAAGCTCCTCCATATGGACCTCTTTGGACCATCTAGGATTAAAAGCCTAGGTGGTAACTATTATGGTTTTGTGATAGTCGATGACTTTTCTCGGTTTTGCTGGACTATTTTCTTAGTAAGCAAGAGCGATACTTTTTCGGCCTTTGAAAGATTTTCCAAGTTATCCCAAAACAAATTAAACACAAACATTATATCAATTAGAAGTGATCATGGGGGTGAGTTCGAAAATCATATTTTTGAAGCATTTTGTGAAAGCCATGGGATTGATCATAATTTTTCCGCACCACGTACCCCTCAACAAAACGGCGTTGTGGAATGTAAAAATAGAATTTTGGAAGAATTAGGAAGAAATATGATCAATGAGAGTGGACTTCCAAAATACTTTTGGGTCGACGCCATAAGTACGGCTTGTTACGTTTTGAATAGGGTGCTAGTCCGTCCTATTCTAAACAAGACACCGTATAAGCTTTTAAATGGGAGAAAGCCCAATGAATCTCACCTTCACTGTTTTTGTTATAAGTGTTTTGTGTTGAGTAATGGTAAAGAGACACTTGGTAAGTTTGATGTTAAGGCCGACGAGGGTATTTTTCTTGGATATTCTCAGTCTAGTAAGGCATATAGGGTTTACAATAAGAGGTTACTTACTATTGAGGAGTCGGTTCATGTTACTTTTCATGAGTCTTATTCGAAAAATGTTGGAAAAGGTAGTTCTTTTCATGGTGCAGGTGTATCTTCTGAAGACATACTCAAGGACACTGATAAAGGGACTGATCAACCTGAAGCAGTGCATGTTGAGGAGGAAAAAGATCACCAACCAGTCAAGAGTGAGGAGGACCATCCATCTTATAAAGATGACCTTCCTCCAGCTTGAAAGTCTTCTAAAGCCATCCCATCGACAACATTCTCGGTGACATCTCAAAGGGAGTAACAACTCGTTCCAAGCTAAGTAACTTCTGTTATTACTCCGCTTTCGTTTCGCAAGTTGAGCCTAAAAACTCAAAAGAGGCCTTACTTGATGAACATTGGCTTTTGTCAATGCAAGAGGAGTTGAATCAATTTAAAAGAAATGAGGTTTGGGACCTTGTCCCTCCTCCGCGAGGCCATCGAGTAATCGGCACTCGATGAGTGTCTAGGAACAAGCTCGACGAAAATGGAGTTATAACTAGAAATAAAGCATGCTTGGTTGCGCAAGGGTATAACCAAGAGGGAGGCATAGACTATGAGGAAACTTATGTGCCTGTTGCCTGACTCGAGGCTATACGCCTATTGCTTGCCTATACATGTGCGAAAAACTTCAAATTATTTCAAATGGATGTAAAAAGTGCATTCCTTAACGGTTATATTAATGAAGAGGTTTATGTTGCCCAACCTCCTGGATTTAAAACGTGCTTTGTACGGTCTCAAACAAGCCTCTAGGGCTTGGTATAAGCTTCTTAGCAAAATTCTACTTGATCAAGGGTACTCTAGTGGAAAGGTTGACACAACTCTTTTCATTAAACATCAAGGGAAACACCAAATTTTGGTACAAGTATATGAAGACGATATTATATTTGGTTCTACTAACACAAATATGGTCAAGGAGTTTTCTAAGTTAATGCAGGGAGAGTTCGAGATGAGCATGATGAGGGAGCTTAACCATTTCCTCAGATTGCAAATTAAGCAACTTGATGAAGGGACGTTTGTGAGCCAGACGAATTATTGTCTTGAGTTACTCAAGCCCTTCGACATGGCTAGCTCAAAGGAGATTGACACTCCGATGCCTACGTGTGTCAACTTGAGTCGAGATGAAACAGGTAAGGATGTAGATTCAAGAGATATAAAGGTATGATTGGCTCTCTACTTTACCTTACCACATCACGACCAGATATCATGTTTAGTGTCTGCATGTGTGCTAGGTACCAATCGTGTCCTAAGGAGTCTCATTTAAAAGCTGTAAGGCGCATACTTAGGTATCTATGTGTTACTCCAAAGTCTGGGCTTTGGTACTCCAAAGGAAGCGATTGCTCTTTAGTTAGCTATTCTGATTCCGAATTTGCCAGTTGCAAATCGGATAAGAAAAGTACTAGTGGTACTTGTCACTTTTCTCGAATTCCTTTGTGAGTTGGAATAGCAAAACCCAATTTTTCGTTGCTTTGTCAACAGCCGAGGCGAAATACGTTGCGGCCGGTAGTTGTTGCGCTCAAGTCTTATGGCTTAAGCAATAATTACTTGACTACAATGTTCAACTTGAACGACTTCCTATTTTGTGTGATAATACAAGTGCCATTAACCTAACCAAAAACCCGGTATTACATTCTCTCACAAAAAATATAGAAGAAAGGCATCATTTTCTTAGGGATCATGTAGAGAAAGGTGATGTGGTATTTGAGCATGTTGATTCTAAGAATCAACTTCGGACATTTTCACTAAACCTCTTGCGACAGAGCCTTTCTTTAATATCTGTAGGGAACTTGGTGTTCTCGATATCTCGGATATAGTTTGATTATATGATTGCATGCTCTATTCCTTAGTTTGTCTTTATTTCTTTTAAATAACAATAAGTGATAAGATTAAGCTATATGTGAGAGCATCCATCATCAATCGTCGAAGGTAATATCGTTCCTTCTTAGAAATTCTATTCTTGATCAATTATGTTTGTGAATTTTTATGGCCAAAATATGGTTTAAATTGATGTTTTATTCATGATTAAATGTATTTTTGATCCATTTTTTAGTATTGTCATGTGTATGGTGTGTTATTTATCATTACTTGTTGCATAAGTAGCTCAGAATATGCATTTTTCCATGTTATGCTGGTTTGAGTCGACCAAAACATGACATGGGTCGGCTTAAGAAATGTCATTTTTCTCAAATGTGGACGCGGGTCAGCGCACGCCGACCTATGGTCGACGCATCCCATTAAAATATTGAAATTGTCAAAATTCGCTCAGCGTGCGCCGACGCATGACCTGTTTCGGTCGACGCATCGCTGACGAATTTTGATTCTCTTTTCCTCGGGAAAACGCGTGCCGTTTCATGTTGAGCAAATTGACTACATTAATATTTCTTTGTTTCATTTTCTAATTGCATGTCATAACACTTTAATTCTATTGTCTCCTCATCTCTCTCTTCTCCTCTCCTTAAAATATCAAACCCTAAAAAATCCATTGCCAGAACTATCTTCAAATCCAACAAATCTAACAAACAAAGAGGTGTTCAAAGGGTTTTATCTACATAAGAATCAAAGTTTTTCAGTCTAATCATCTTGATCATCCAGATTCCATATTGTTCATCTTCCTCTACAAAGTGAGTACTAGTCATCCGAGTTCACAAATTGCTCATCAATGGTTTCACAAAGAGTTACAGGAAAAAGGGCCTCCAGAGCTTCAACATCAAGGGTTGGTTCATCGACAATGCCGGTAAATGCTCTTTCATTACTGCCTGATGATTTATCTGAGACATTCAACAAAGATTTTTGAAACCGCTCTGTGATTAAGCAATTTGTGTACTCTCCATTGAGGGCTGAAGATTATCACATATCTGAAATTATTGAAATCCTAAATATTCAAAAGTTTGACGAATTTCTAGAATGTGATACCAAGTACAATGAAGACTTGGTAAACCTGTTTTACACGGGGATTTTGGGCAAGTTTGAAGGTACGGACTTTCAATATATGGTTGGTGGTAAGAAGTACTCGGTGAACGCATCTGTTTGGAACAGTCTGGTTAAACTAGAAACTGTAGGTCTTCCTAAGGTAACAGACACTGTATTTGTTGACAACTATGAGTTTAAGACTGCTTTGAATTCAATGCTATGAGACCCTTTCTCGGAGAGCATTGTGAATAGCAACCTATTTCCTAAAACAGTCACAACAGAAATGTTGAAACCAGTTGATCGTATTCTTCAATGGATTGTTGTCACATCTTACGGCCTAAGAAAGGAGCACTGCTACGAAAAACCCATTTAACAACGGTTGGGAATGACATATAATGACGCGGGTGAAAGCGTTGTTATATAGATTATCGTTGTAAGTTCCCTATTTCTACAACGATCTGGAAATCGTCATTGAAAGGAAGGATGTGCTCTATATATCACAACGGTTATGATAATAAACCGTTGTGATACATACACTTAGGTACTGTGTTTGAAACCCATCAGCGAATTATATAAAACAACAAAGCGTGCTACCTATAATGACGGTTATTTTAAATAACCATTGTTGTATGTCTTTTAATAAAATAAAATAAAAATTGCAGCATTAGAACAAGAACAAAAGCAAGAAGAAGAACAACAAGAACAACAAGAACATCAAGAAAAACAATAAGAATAAGAATAACAATAACAACAACAACAACAACAACATCAATAACAACAACAACAACATCAATAACAACAAGAACAACAACAACAACAACAATAACAACAACAATAACAAGAAGAACAAGAACAAGAACAAGAACAAGAACAAGAACAAGAACAAGAACAAGAACAAGAACAAGAACAAGAACAAGAACAAGAACAAGAACAAGAACAAGAACAAGAACAAGAACAAGAACAAGAACAAGAACAAGAACAAAAACAAGAACAAGAACAAGAACAAGAACAAGAACAAGAACAAGAACAAGAACAAGAACAAGAACAACAACAACAACAACAACAACAATAATAATAACAATAATAACAACAAGAACAACATTAATAAAAAAGAACAACAAGAACAACAATAATAAAAAAGAACAACAAGAACAACAATAATTAAAAAAGAACACCATCAACTAACATTGCTAACTTGAGTTCTGAAATTTGTTCTGGAATTTGGTTTAGTGGAGAAATATAGTATCGTAAATGAAAGACGATGTTTGGAGGTAGAAGATGTCTAAGTTTTAGGTTTCACGCGGATCACTAATAGTAGTGTCTTGGTCGTTGATAATCACTAATTGGACGACCAAGATTTGTTGAAGGATAGCGAATAAACTCAATATGCGCGCCACCTATAATGTTGGTAATGAGACTTGAAAAAATAAGTAAAAAAACCAAAAATGCTGGTGCTGGGACTTGAACCCATGACAAGACGCTATCTATAATGACGGTTGGTTTAAATTGCCTGTGGTGAAAGGTCTGTAAGCATTTTGAAAAAATAAGTAAAAAACACTACCTATAATGACGGTTGGTTTAATTACCCGTAGTTAAGGTCTGTCAGCATTTTGAAAAAATAGGAAAGAAGTAACATGATTAAAATAAATTCAAAAAAATCTAAAAATATGAAATTTAATCTAATTAGGTAAAATAAGAATTTTGAGAATTTTTTTAGAATTTTTTGAGACTATAAAAACAGTAAAAAATTCATTAAACGGTTTAGAATTTTCTGCTTCAGATGCACGGAACAGATCTTAAAAAGGAGACGATTTTCCTTAAAACCGATTTTTTGAAGAGCAAAACCTAAAACTAAACTACAGGCTATAATGACGGTTGAAAACATAACTGTGGTGAAAGGTTGTGGGAATTTTGAAAAAATATGTAAAAAAACCATAAATGTTGGTACTGGGAATTGAACCCATGACCAGACACTACCTATAATGATAGTTTTTTAAATGCCCGTGGTGAAAGGCCTCACATTTCACCACGGTTTGAATATTAACCGTCATTAAAAAAACGCGCGAATCTATTACAACGGTCTATAGGCAAGCCGTTATAAGCCTGGCGTTGTTGTTTGCGCGTTTTGTAGTATTGGAGGGTATTCTTGGGTCGATCAAGCAGAAGTCCAATTGATCTATCTGCTGGAAAAAAAAAGCGTATTAACTGGCCGCATTACTTCACGTATCAGATGTTTGCACTTCACGATTCTACTAGAGATACGGCTTTATGTTATGCCTCCTTTATTCAGTGTCTTTTGAAAAAGGCTTAGGTAACGGTCCCGGGTATTCCTTACGTGACCTTTACCACTGATCAAGAGTTTACTCAGAAGACTCTGACTATGATGGGTTACTTTTGGGGCTTTGAAGATGAGGAATTCAAATTCAAGCACCGAACAACATACCAAGATCTTCAGTATGATGCTCCAAATGAAAAAGAGGATGCTGAAGAGAATGTACAAGAAGGAAAAACCGGTAACAACATGCAAACTAAGGTAAATACGGTGGAAGATGACCATGTTGAATGGATGGGATACTCTCCACCTCAAGATCCATATGAAAATCAGGGTTGGGGTGAATGCAGCACACGAGAAGGACCACACTTGGGGCATCCTATGTTCCTCCAAATCATGGCTGCCTACAACATGACGAATATGAATGGCACCGGCCCGAATATTCGATTCCTACACCTACACAGCCACCGCAATAGAGCAACGAGGAAATCCTCGACATGTTACGATCAATGCAGCTGCAGCAAGAAACGTTCATGACCATACAAGAAGAGAGGTATACAGCTCTCTCAAACCAGCTGGAGGCACAAAATCAAATCTTCAACAGGTTTGCTACTGTTGTCATAACTCATTTTGATAATTTGGATACTGCTGCCGAAGGTCAGACATGTTGTGTGACAAATGGTATCAACGCACTCAACAGGGTTGTATTGGAACTGAATGAGTGGTTTGAAGAACAACCTCTTCCTCCACCTCAAGACCCCTATTTCAGAGGACGAGGTCACCACTTTAGGGGGAGGAGACCTTGAGAGATAGGATCATAGTTTGATCCATGTTATATCTAGTTTTTGGCTTGTATGACTTGTTATTTGCTTGCATTTTGTTTATGTACTTGGTTTGCTTTTGGAATATGTTGACATTTAAACTATTATAGAATGTATGTTGAGTTTATTTGTATGCATCTCTTGTGCCTTATTTGTCCATCTAATTTTTTGCATTATTATCATTCTATGTGAATGTTTGTTGATGTATCTTGTTTGCAAGATGTTGAGTGTATCCATAAAAAAATGATATGTTTCTTTGACCATCGTCTTGTTCTCTTTTTGATGTTGTCAAAGGGGGAGAAGGACATCTACAAGCAGCAAAAGATTGAATCTTAGAGGAATTCACACAGTTAGGGGGAGGATGAGATTTAAATTACAAAACAAGATGAAGATTTTGCCATCATAAAAAAGGGGGAGTATGTGAGGGCAAGGTGCCTCTCATTTGAGTTTTATTTTAATGATGTCAAAATGTATGTGAGGGCTAGTAGTTTGTAATTTGGACGGATTCATCTCATTGGTGTCGGCATTCCAATTTTACATTGCATAATCATGAGTCTAAATACATGGTGGAGTCTTGCATATCCATTAAATATGGGCGATCATGATATTAGTATTAGGAATGCATAAACTGTGCCTATAGAGATAAAACTGTGTCGAAAAACAAATTTTTGAGTATTTTTAAAGCTTGAGTCGACCTAAGATGAGGTCCGGTCGACTCACAATATGTTGACAATGTGTGTGTCTTGCTCGGGTAAGCGCACGCCTACCCTGCGGTCGACGCACGCTTCTGGATTTCTGTTTGTGCATTTTTCCCAGCCATGCGTCAACGCATGGTCTCTGTAGTGGTTGATGCATAGTCTTCCAACATGCGCAGATTGCTCCACGGGTCAGCGCTGGCTGACCCTCTTCAAGGAGTGGTCGACCGCTCGCTGTAAGTAGTCAATTTTTCTGTTTTTCTCTTTGTTTAAAAATTTAAAAAATGGCGCCAAGCACACACCAAGAACACGCGTGTGTTCTGATTTTTGCAGATTTATAAAATTCATGATTTCTCACTGATTACTTGATGAAATCACATGATCCAAATATCAAACTTGCTCATTTTTTACTCATGATCATGACTATGGTACTTAATTTCATTTATTTTCAGTGTGGAGTGAGATAATCATGATGAACACAGATGAACCCTAATTTGCACAAACTAATATGAAATTCCATACACGATTGATTCATGGCAATTGATTGAGGGTTATTACTCTATATGCATGCAGAAACAAGATGGTAACTCAAAAATTCATTTATGATGCATGGATCATGGAGTTTGAGAGTGCCAGGCTTACCTCTTGCAACTGATGATCGAATTCTGAGTTGGAGGTGTTGTAAGTTGGTTTCAATGATATTGATAGCCTCCTTAGGTACCAAGGGTTGTTTCTAAATGCTTGGAGTGGTTTGAAATGAGCTGGAACTTGAGCTGGTACCTCAACTGTAACTCTGTCAAGAACTTGAGCAGTTGGCTAGTGATATTGTGAAATTGGTGTTCCAGATGTTATGTAAGAGTTTGGATCACCTCTATATGTTATATGTGAGGTGTGTGAACCATTGGTTTGGTTGGAATCACTCTCAAATGCAAAACCTGATAGTAACTTGCAAGAGAAGGTGTTTTTGGAGTGAAAGTGGTGATTTTGAGAAAGGCATCTGTTTAGGACCTTTGGTGTACTCAAACTGATCACAATTGAGGCCTATTTATAGTGTGTCAAGTTTGTTTTGCAAGCAACAGTGTGTGGTAACTGCACCAGGACTTTGGCCAATGTGGATCAAATGGAATCCCAAGTCTCCTCTAGCCATTGACTTGAGATTAGACTCATTTGGTTGATCATGGACTGATACATGCCAGCTCTATGCATCCATTGAATGTCTCAAAACAAAATTGGAGTCTTGAGGCATCTTTAACTTTTAGGGATGACACACCTACATGTAGTTCCAAAGACTTGGAAGGCTTATGGATCAGTGTTTGTTCCTTCTTGGTCTCCGCCTGAGGTGTGCAGATGGATAAACATGTCTTTGATGACTCATAATATGCAAATTCGACCAAATGCACAATTCTGACTTAGTGAAAAATCATATTTTGGAGCTAACTTCCCATGGATGTATCTCTCAGCTCAAAATGAATTAGAGACTTCTTGTACTTTTTGAAAAGCTTGAATGTTGTACTAAAACATTGAAGTTTGAAGATTTCATTAATTTATCTTGGATCAATGTGAAAAATGCCTTGGAAGTTTGATGTTTCATGCTGAAATTACAAGGCAGAATTTTCACTAAGTGTTTTTTTTTTTTACATATTTTGGTTTTTTCACCACTTTGATCCACTACTAACTAAAAATCCATGAAGAATTGGAATGAGATGTAGTTGACACTTTTGAAGTATGTAATGAGAGCTTCCCTCTGAGCTTTGAATGGGAGAGAAAGGCCTTAGGGTTTGAGAGATATGGTCTTGCAAAGTTGGTACCCTAGCCACTTTGTTCCATAACTTAGAAAAATTCTAAGTTTTTTATGGTTACCCTTTAGCAAGTTAACTCACTTTCTTTGATTTTTCTTGATGAATGATGATTCAAATCACATATTATCATTGTTTTTGGGTTAAGGAACCATGGTTGACCAAAAATCCAAAAAGTCAAACTTGGATTTTTGTACAGTTGACTTTTTCATTAGATAAAATTTTGACTTTGTGATCCTTTTGTGAAATCAATCCTTGGGCTTAATTAAACTTCATGGATGGCCTCCAAGGGTAATTAGGAATGTCTTGGACACCTTCCCAAGGTTTTAGGTCAAGGGTAGGTCAACAGTCAAGGACAGGGTTGACTTTTTCCAACAGAAACCCTAATTTGTGATCAGATGGTTTTGAGTTCTTGTGGTTTATGATGTGAGCTCTTTGAGTCAATCAAATCTTGTAAACATGTAAACATGATGTAATTAAGGTCTTTGAAGTTCATTTTGAAGCTTCAAGCCATGCCTCACTTCACAAGTTAACCCAAGGGTTGAATTAGGTCAAAACCCTAATTCCTGATTTTTTGCTGGATGGACCCTCAAGGTGATTTTGCCATTGTGGACGGGTTCTTGAGATCCTTTTGAGGTTATTGGACCATACATTGAGAAATTGGGTCATGCCTAGATAAAAATTTTCATCTGGAGGCCTCAGTGGACCAAAACCCTAATTTGATGACACCGGCGATCTTGAGGCTTGATCCACTTGGTATATTGCAACCTTGTGCTTAATTATTGATGTGGGAGTCCTCTTGATCCTTCATGGATGTTTGAGAGGCTAGGAAAGTTGAAGATAATGTCATCTATTGATTGGTCATTTGTCTAAGTGCTCTAAGAGGGCTCAAAACCCTAATTCTTGATTGTAGTAAATGCTCAATCCTCTTTGAGGAGATTGATGAGGCATGTAAGTACATCCATATTGTGATGATGATTTGCACAATGATGGGAAATCTTGGTGGTCAAAATTTGGGGTATGACACTCATATTCTATGGAAGGAAAAGATGTTTTGGTGTCTTGTTCAAAGCCCAAGATTGAAGCTAAAAGGTTGAGTATTTGTGTCTTGTTCAAAGCCGAAGATTGAAGCTAAAAGGTTTGACTGAGAGAGAATTTCCATCTCTAAAGGGAGACATCTCGTCTGTTTATCACAACTGTTGGGTGACTGATTATAAAGGAGAATTATTTTAACTGGGATATGTGAATCCAGCAATGCCATCATTTCCTTTATAGGGGATTTGTCCTAAAGGGGAAAACTTAAACTCAGTGTAGAACAATGCCATTTTCCTTAGGAATCTTTCATGCTAAGAGAGGGATAGTGGCGTGGATGTAAGTAATCCAGAGGCTTACCGCTTACAGCAATTAGATGAAAGAAGGGAGTTTGCCAGGATAAGAGATGGACGACGGCTTGGATATTTGAATCAGCAAGTGTGCCACTTTTAGCAGTTATCTGGGATTAGGATTGTTTTGAATGTCTATTTTGATATGTGATATACAGAGAAATATCTTCCTACAGAGAGATTTTGATTTCCTCTAAGGGGAATATTGATTTTTGTGTGCCTTGATCAAAGCCCAAGGTTGAAGCTAAGAGATTGATTGTCTCCACTAGGGAAGTCCTTATATAAATCCTAAGAGGAGGCTAGAAAAGGATGACTCAACAAGAGAATGTTTATTTGTCTTGTACAAAGCCCAAGATTGAGGCTAAAAAGAGAATTGACTCTTTGGGGGATATCATTATACAAAGCCTAAGAGGAGGCTGAAAGTTGACTTTTTTGGGGAAATATTTTGTCTATCCTGTACAAAGCCCAAGATTGAGGCTAAAAGTGTTTTTGAATCTACGGGTGAGAGGTTTTATCTGTCTTATACAAAGGCCAAGATTGAGGCTAAAAGAAGATTGACTCTGCTTGGAGAGATTGATACGGTGTCTTGTACAAAGCCCAAGATTGAGGCTGAAAAGAAACAGACTCTGCGGGAAAGAAATCTTTATCTGTCTTGTACAAAGCCCAAGATTGAGGCTAAAATGAAACTAACTCAACAAGAGAGTGTTTTATTTGGTGTCTTGTACAAAGCCCAAGATTGAGGATGAAAAGAAGACTGACTCTGTGGGAAAGAAATATTTATCTGTCTTGTACAAAGCCTAAGATTGAGGCTAAAATGAGACTGACTCAACTAAGAAATTTTAGGTGTCTTATACAAAGCCCAAGATTGAGGCTGAAAGAAGTTTTACTCTGCTGGAGAGTATTATTTGTCTTGTATAAAGCCCAAGATTGAGGCTGAAAGAAGTTTTACTCTGCTTAGGGAAATTTATATGGTGTCTTGTACAAAGCCAAAGATTGAGGCTGAAAAGGGGTGACTCAACAAGAGAGTGTTGAACAAGGTGATTGACTCAACAATAGAGTCTGAAAAGGTTAGCTCAGCTGGGGAAAATCATTATACAAAGCCCAAGAGGAGGCTGGGATGCTGAGGAATGGATGGATCATTATACAAAGCCTAAGAGGAGGCTAGCTTCTGCTGAGGATTATTGAGATCCAGAGGCAGGTCCAAATGGGGAAATAAACTCTTACTAATGGTTTATAGAAGAGTTGGGATATCAGATGCCCTGAGGTTCTGATTTAGGATAGTGTTATACTGATGATAAGCTGACCCTGGCTAGGGGAAGCTTAAGGTGAGAGTTTAAGGATTGAGTTTTGAAAACCTATAGAGGTTTCAACTCTACTAGAGATTGGTTTAATGACCAGGGTTTTTCTTGTGTTTATAGGGAACTTGAGAATGTCTTTGATATCCAAGAGGGGATTAGACTGCCTAAATTTACCGGTATGGAGGAGTTTATCTATGTATGATGCCCAAGAGGAGGCTGGTGTTTTAAGGGATGAGAATCAACCCTAAATTCGTTTGAGATTTGACTCTAGAAAGACTGCTTTAGCAAAGGATGACTAAGTTCTATCCTATACCTTTAAGAGTTCTTCAGTGTCCTTGTATTAAGCCCAAGAGAAGGCATGAGAACTTCTAAGAAGCCGGAGGGTCCTTGTACAAAGCCCAAGAGGAGGCAGGGATGCTTTTAGGAAGCCTGTGGGTCCAAACTTAAGAAGAGTCCAAGAAAAGTTTCACCAGGAATAATCTTTTCTTTAGTGAACAGTTCTAGGGTTTGAAGAAATTCAAAAGAGGTTTCACCGGGAATTAATCCTCTCCGAGGGAAATGAATTTCTTTGACAATTTTATAATAGTGACAGTCTGAGAAAAGTTTCACCAGGAATAATGCCTTTCTCTTTGTTCCATATTGTTTAAGCCCAAGAGAAGGCAAGACTGTATCTGGAATTCCTATGGGGGAACTAGTTTTTGACTGTATTCAAGAATGACCAATTGGCTTTACCTAGTTCTAGACCTAGTTGCCGGGGAAAACTCTAAGCAGATATACAAGTATCTATACATTTCATATATGACAAGTATTTAAAAGGATATGAAAGAAGGATTTACAGGTGAGCAAGCTTTCAGCAATACAGTTATATATATATATATATATATATATATATATATATATATATATGTGTGTGAAAGCAAGTAAATGAAAGCTGATAAAACTTACAAGCGAGCAAGCTTCCATTGTAACAGCTGTATGGTTAGTTGTTCAAGAAATTAAAGTTTTGATAACAACTATGGATTTGAACCTAAATCAAAAGGGAAGTTGTTTTTAAACAGATTATTGGGGCTTATACTCAAGGGGAGGCCCATATGAAAAAAACAGTAATTGTACCGTTGATTTGGGAACTGTACTAAGACTTATACAATGACTGAGGCCCAAAGAGGTTTTCTGTACAAAGGGATGGGTCTTACAACTCAAGGAGAGGCCCAAAATGTTTGAAAAAGAAAAGAAATGGGAATTACAACAGAAGGGTAGGCCCAGATGAGAATGTTTTGAAAACGACGATCGCGCCGAGATTTTTTAACGTACTAGGACTTATACAATGACTGAGGCCCAAAAATGTTTTAATTTACAAGGAATGGGTCTTACACTCCATTAGAGGCCCAAATAATGTTAAAAGAAAAGAGAATGGGACTTACAACACGAGGGGAGGCCCAGATGGTTTTTGTTTAAAAGGCGACCACCGCGCCGGGATTTTTTTAAAATCGCAGTGGGACTTATTCAATGACTGAGGCCCAAAACGGTTTTGGTTAAAAAGGGATTGGGTCTTACACTCTAATAGAGGCCCAAAGATGTTTGAAAGGATTTGTTAGGGTGATAATGATCAAACCCCTAATTTTTGGTTTTTTAATGTATTTTAATTGAATAAAAATTCAATTAAAATAATCAAACATGTGAAAAAAAGATTGTGATCTTGGATTTATATTTGAAAAATCATGTTTCATTCATGGGATGATTTAAAAATCATTTAAATTTTGCAAAACCAAGAGAAAGAAATATTTTTAATGTTTAAAAAACAAATAAAACATAATTCTTTGCAAAAATACTAAATATATGAAATCAATAATATTTTTGTGAAATTTTCATTGAATAAAATATTTTAACATTTTTGTGAATTTTTAAAAAATGAAGCAATAAAAAATAATTAAAATTGGGAGAGAAATTAATTTTTCAATTAATTAACAAAAACATGAAAATATTGAAAAATAGCAAAAAAGATAGAGATAGCAAAAAAGGTCTGGGTGGGATTTGAACCCATGACCTTGTACACAAACATACATGCGCGCTACCACTGGGGTGGTGATACATCAGTGTATCAAAACCACCCCATGAATACATAAGGGGTGCCAAGCTTTCGGGCTTGGCCAAGGCAAGGCAAGGCACGTTTTTGCAATTTACGTGAAGCCTCTAGCTTTCTCATTTATCCATGGATTGGGACAAAATTTAGGTGCATCTGACCTAGAATTTCACAAGAAATCCAATGGTGCCCTTGCTTTTTTCAGATGAGGTCCCTATTTTAAAACCCGATAGTGGTTTTGAAATAGGCCAAAATTTGTATTTTCTATGCTATCTCATGGTACAGGCAAGAATTGTATGACAAATTGGTTCAAACATAACATATACAACATGTATGAGATGCTTATGATCAGTGGACTTCAAAGGAATGAATAATTCATAGAGTTTAAGTTGTGATGCACTTACCTCTTGGACACTCTCAATTGATCCCTTAGAAGCTTTTAGGATGATCAAAACTAGCTGGAATCCTCAGGAACAAGTTTTGGCACTTTCTTACAAAAGGGGCAAAAGTGACCAATATGGGGAACCATTTAGGACAGTTTAACGATGATATTTGGAGTATGTTTGGGGCTTTGTTTGGTTTTGGAAGGACTGAATCAAGGCATGGCTTGGAAAATGCAGAAAAGTCAATTTTTGAGGGTTTGGAGGTTGACTTTGTGATTTTGGTGTTTCAGGTCACAAATGAGTGTTTGAACAGCTTAGACATGACAAATTGGATGTGTTTGGATCATGAGCTATGGTGGAATTGCTTTCTTACTGAAAAACTCAGAGTTACCTTGCAAAAGAAGGCATTTTGGCCTAAAGAAAGAGATTTTGAGGAAAGCAAGTGTTGTAGTGCTTTTGTGTACTCAAGCTGAGCACAAATGAGCTCAATTAATAGTAGAGCAAGTTTGTTTTGGCATCAATAGTGAATGGCAGTTGCAGCAGGCCTTTGGCCAATGTTGAGCAAAAGGAATCTCTAGTCTCCTCTAGCCATTGACTTGAGGTTAGGGCACAGGCCTATGGCCCTTTGATTTAAAGCTTATTCCTGACTCATTCAGTTAAGAATGTGTCAGTACATGCCACTTTGGTGCTTCTATTGAATGCTTGGAAACAAAATTGGAGTCTTGGCACCTTTTTAGCCTTTTTAGGTTTGTTATGGCTAAGTGTAGATTCTTGGACTTTGGAGGCTTGGGGATCAGATCATTCTCCTTTAGTTTTATCCTCGGATGTGTCCAAATGGATGACAAGGCTTGGAGTTGTCCAAATTTGCCAAATCGAGCAAATGTACAAAATCTGCCTTGCTTGGGACAGTTGGAAATGGTGATTTTGAGGGATTCATATCTCCCTGCACAGGTTGAGTTATGGGAGGCTCTTATGCTTTTTCAAGATCCCTCATATGATACAAAACATGTGTGATCATAGTTTGTTTTGAAACTATTTCGATCCCATTGAAAAATCCTCATGAACATTGATGTTCAAGGCTGGTAACTTAGGCAGATTTTCACTAAGTGTTGGAAAAAGTGTCATTTTCATGTTTTTGTCATTTTGATCACTCAAAATCCATGAGGAATTGGAGCCTTAGGTAGTTAAAGCTTTTGTAGAGTGTAGGAATACCTACAAATTCAGCTTTGGATAACCCAAAATGGTTGCTTGGATCTCAAGTTATGGTCCTTGGAAGTTTGTACCAAAACCATTTTTATTCCATAACTTGGAAAATTTTTGGTTTCTCAAGGTTTCCCCTTTTGCAAGAAACCTCACTTTTCTTGATTTTTCTTGATGGATGATGATTAATATCATACATTAACATTATTTTTGACTTAGGGGAACCATATTCGTGAAAAATTCCAAAAAAGTCAAACTTGATTTTGTGCACAGTTGACTTTTTATCGGATGAAATACAAACCTAATGGATGGATCCCATAGGTGTTATAGGATGTATTGATTCATGTCCCAAGGTTTGGAAGCATGTCCTGGTCAAAAGTCAAAGATACAGTTGACTTTTTTCTTCAAAACCCTGATTGTGGTATAGATGAAATTGAAACTTGTGAGAGTCCTCTTTGTGCTTGATTCTTGATGTGGGAGTCCTCTTGATCCTTTATAGTTATTTTAGAGGTTAGACAAGTTGAAGATCATGTCATTTCTTGATTGATTCTTTGTCTAAGTGCTCTGAGAGGGCTTAAAACCCAAATTCTTGATTGTGGTGAATGCTCAACCATCTTTGAGGAGATTGATGAGGCATGAAGGTACAGCCATATTGTGGTGATGTCTTACACAATGATGGGAAATCTTGGTGGTCAAAATTTGAGGTATGACAGATGCCCCTATTTAATTTTCTTGGACCCGAAGGTGTGAATGGCGAAGGTATTCGGGCATTTGGGGTGCAAGAGGATTAAATATCGGAATACCCGATATTTTGATAGTGGTCATGAATGGTAGTTTGTTCGTCCATCTTCTTTTCCTAAGCAATAATGCTTAGAAAAGGGTGAAACTTCCCCTCGATCCTGGTCTACAGCCACAGAACTGGTCTAAGTTTTCGTAACAAACTTCCCCTTGATCCTGATCTTCAGCCATTGAACTGGTCTTAGTTTCTGAAATAAACTTCCCCTCAATACTAGTCTTTTAGCCGTGGAACTGGTCTCAGTTTCTGATATAAACTTCCCCTCGATCCTGGTCTTGAGCCAAGGAACTGGTCTTAGTTTCTTTTGTCAATAAACTTCCCCTAGATCCTGGTCTTCAACCAAGGAATTGGTCTAAGTTTCCTTCTTGAAATAAACTTCCCCTCGATTCTGGTCTTGAGCCAAGGAACTGGTCTTAGTTTCTTTTGTCAATAAACTTCCCCTAGATCCTGGTCTTCAGCCTAGGAACTGGTGTCAGTTTCTTCTTGTCAGGTTCCTTTCCTGACAAGGGATGTTATGTGTAACGGTTTTCCTCAAACTTCTCGCTGAATTTTCCTGGAGAGATGCCATTTGATGGGAAAAAGTTTTGATGTCAGACTTGCTGGGGAATCCCAATCGTCTGACCTGTAGACGTGTTCAAACTTCTCTATTGGAGACGCCATTTGTTGACTCTACTGGGGAAAACGAGCCTCTTGAGAGGTTGTTTCCTGCTTAGGGATATTACATCATACTTTTCTTTGAGATCTTCTCAGAGAAATACCATGTGATGTAACCCAATTTTGAGGTGCTGATGACTTCATTAACATTGAATTTTTGAAGAGAAAAACCAATGTCTTGCTGAGAGTCTTTAGTTGCGAGGCTTTCTCTGGGGATTTTCCTTAATACGGGAAAGCGAAGATACCATCTTCAATGGTGAAGAGTGACGTTTGTCGAATGTCTTCTTGCCTTTTAGAGGTTCAAGTTATCAAAGTGGTCGAGGACCGTCTCCAATCCAGAAATAAACTAGGGAGAAATTGCTCAGACGCTGTATTTCCTAAGAAGTAAAGGTCTGACAACTCGATTGAGATGACTTTATCACTTGGGAACTAGACCGACTAGAGTGATAGTGATGCATTATGAATATGAATGTGAATCAATAATTCATGATGTATGTATGCTTATGCTGACAAAACTGAAGTGACATACAGATTAATAGATGAACACGATTGGATACTCGGCCATGGCGGGGAATGAAAGTACCACTGGTTCAAAATAACAATCCTGCCCTGCTTTGGAGAGACGGTCCCTGTAGGGAGAAAGAGTTGTTTAATCGGTCTTAAGAGATATGTACTCTGCCGGTGATGTCAGATGAACTAATGGTTTCTGACAAAGTTGATCCTTCATTCAGGCGTACTAGTTTAGAAGGAGTACTTTGATTCTGCACTTTGAGGTTCAATTACCTCTGGAGAAGCGGTCAATGTTCTTTCGATGTTCAGCAGTCAAAAGAATTGCCATCTTTATTTTAAAAGCAGAAAAAAATTTACAAGTAAATTCATTTTTGTTTTATTTCAAGAATCGTTGATCTTGTTAAAAATGTCATTCTGTAAAGCTAAAACAAATAAGAGTTGCAAACAAAAGCACTAGGGCTCAAATTTTATTGATATGATGGAAATCAGCCAAGCGCATGATCCCATAGAGCCTTACAAACTTTAGAAAATGGTAATTTAAGGGAAAAAGGGCTACATTGAAACATAACGGCCGCTATCCTTCTACCAACTTTGAATTCTGGACATCCTGAGCTTCTGTCGAAGATGACCTTGACTGGAGTTTTCTGACGGATGGTATTACCGCTGGGGATTTAACCTGATCAGACGTAGTTATTTGCCATTAATCCCTAACTTTTGCCTGGATTGTACTTTGAGATTTCCAATCCATCGGGATGATTTTTGCTTATGTCTCTAATTTTTTCCTGGACCGCCCTTTCGGGTTTTCAATCCACCTAGAGGCTTCTCTTTTTTTTTTAGTTTAGGCGAAGTATTTCTTGACTACATCGACATTGGTGGGGTAGGAAAATTCTTCTCCATCCATGGTTGCGAGTCTCAAGGCGCCGCCTGAGAAGGCTTTCTTGACCACATAGGTGCCATCATAATTCGGAGTCCATTTGCCCCGGGAATCAGTGAGAAATGATTGTATCTTTTTTAGCACAAGGTCTCTTTTCCTGAAGACGCGAGGTCGGACATTTTTTTCAAAAGCTTTCTTCATTCTTTGTTGATACAACTGACCATGGAATAGTGCCGTTATTCGCTTTTCTTCGATTAGGTTCAGTTCATCGTTTCGAATTTGACACCATTCAGCCTCTGTTAGCTTAGCTTCCATCAATATCCAGATTGATGGGATTTTTACTTCTATGGGAAGTACTACCTTCATGCCATATACTAGAGAGAAAGGGGTTGCCTCTGTTGAAGTGCGAACAGACGTGCCATAACCGTGAAGAGCAAAGGGTAGAATCTCGTGCCAGTCTTTGTAGGTTACAACCATCTTTTGAACAATCTTCTTGATGTTCTTGTTAGCCGCTTCTACCACTCCATTCATCTTGGGTCGATAGGGAGATGAGTTATGGTGTTCGATTTTGAACTCAACACACAACTCCTTCATCATCTTGATGTTTAAGTTAGATCCATTATCAATAATGATCTGGCTGGGAACACCATAACGGCAGATGATATTGTTCTTGATAAATCGGACCACCACTTGTCGGGTTACATTAGCGTATGATGCTGCTTCGACCCACTTGGTGAAGTAGTCAATGGCTACCAGGATGAACCGATGTCCGTTTGAAGCCTTGGGTTTGATCATGCCAATCATGTCGATTCCCCATATGGAAAAAGGCCATGGGGAAGAGAGAACTTTGAAATGCGTTGGCGGTACATGGATTTTGTCTGAGTATATCTGACACTTGTGACATTTCCTCATGTACTTGTCGCAGTCAGATTCCATGGTCAACCAATAGTATCTTGCTCTAAGAATTTTTCTCGACATCGTGTGTCCATTAGCATGAGTGCCAAAGGATCCTTCATGAATTTATTTCAACAACATGTTTGCTTTTGGTCTGTCTACGCATCGGAGCAAGACCATGTCAACGTTTCTCTTATAGAGTGTATCATCACTCAGGAAGAAGTTACCTGCCAATCTTCTGAGGTTCTTTCTGTCTTTTCTGGATGCCCCAGGTGGGTACTCTTGTTTTTTAAGGAAGCATTTGATATCATGATATCAAGGTTTGTCGTCTATGACTTCTTCAATCGTGAAGATGTAAGCGGGCCTTTCTAGGTGCATTATGTCAATCTTAGGTATGTCGTTCCATTGACCTACATTAATCATGGAGGAGAGAGTGGCTAACGCATCAGCCATGTGATTCTCTTCCCGAGGGATGTGATGAAACTCGATTCTGTTGAAGAAGGGTAACAACCTTCTCGCGTAATCTTTGTAAGGAATCAATCCTGATTGGTATGTGTTCCAATCTCCTTTGATCTGATTGATAACCAGGGCTGAGTCTCTATACACATCCAAGTTTTTAATCCTTAAGTCAATCGCTTCTTCGAGACCCATGATACAAGCTTCGTATTCGGCCTCGTTGTTTGTGCATTTGAATGTCAATCTGGCAATGAAAGGAATGTGGGTACCCTGAGGTGTTACGATGATTGCCCCAATTCCGTTTCCATAGATGTTGACAGCTCCGTCAAAGATTAGTCCCCATTGGGAACCTGGTTCTGGCCCTTCACTAGGTAGCGGTTCATCACAATCTTTCATTTTCAAGTACATGACATCTTCGTCTGGGATGTCAAATCCACCTGATTCCTGATCGTCAATCAGTGGATGAGCCAAATGATCGGGAATAATACTTTCTTTGACGACTTTTTGAGCATGGTACTCGATGTCGTATTCTGATAACAACATCTGCCAATGGGCAATCCTTCCCGTGAGAGCAGGCTTTTCAAAGACTTACTTGATCGGATCTATTTCGGAGATTAACCAAGTAGTGTGGAAAATCATGTACTGGTGAAGACGTTAGGCTGCCCAAGCCAGAGCACAGCAAGTTTTCTCAAGCATAGTGTACCGAGTCTCACAGTCTGTAAATTTCTTGCTTAAATAGTAAATGGTAGACTATTTTCTTTTCGTTTCGTCTTGTTGGCCAAGTACACAACCCATGGAGTCTTCCAAGACTGTTAGGTATATGATCAGTGGTCTTCCCTCCACTGGAGGTGATAGAATCGGTGGATTCAATAGGTATTCCTTGATACTATCGAAGGTTGTTTGGCAATCTTCTGTCCATACACAACTTTGATTCTTTTTGAGTAGTTTGAAGATTGGTGTGCATGTTGCGCTCATAAGGCATATGAATCTGGAAATGTAATTCAGACGTCCCAGGAATCCTCTGATTTGTTTTTCAGTCTTTGGAGAAGGCATTTTTTGAATGGCCTTGACCTTGTCAGGATCAACCTCAATCCCTTTCTGGCTGACGATGAACCGTAAAAGTTTCCCTGAGCGGACACCGAACGTGCATTTGTTGGGATTTAAGAGGAGTTTGTATTTTCTCAGATGCTCAAATAAATTTGAAAGGTGTGTCACATGCTCCTCTTTTGTTTTAGATTTGGCAATCATATCATCGACATACACTTCGATCTCTTTGTGTATCATGTCATGGAACAGAGTAGTCATGGCACTTTGATAGGTTGCCCCGACTTTTTTCAAACCGAACGACATTACCTTGTAACAAAAGGTGCCCCATGGGGTGATGAATGAAGTTTTCTCCATATCTTCCAGCGCCATTTTAATTTGATTATAGCCTGAGAAACCATCCATGAAGGATAAGACTTTGAACTTTGTTGTACTGTCTACCAGCATGTCTATATGCGGTAAGGGGAAGTCGTCCTTCGGACTGGCTTTGTTCAGATCCCTGTAATCCACGTACATTCTAACTTTTCTGTCCTTTTTCAGAACTGGCACTATGTTGGGTAGCCATTGAAGATATTCTGAGGTGGCGAGGAAACCCGCGTCGATCTGTTTCTGTACTTCCTCTTTGATTTTGATGGTCATGTCTGGATGAGTTCTTCTCAGTCGTTGTTTCACCAAGGGATATTCTGATGTTAATGGTACATGATGTTCCATGATGCTGGTGTCCAACCCTGGCATGTCCTGATAAGACCAAGCGAATACATCGGGAAAATCTTTGAGAAGTTTTATCAAGTCTTCTTTGACAGTTAGACTGAGCAGTGCCCCAATCTTGACTTCTTTTCTCTCTTCTTCTGAACCCAAGTTGATTGTTTCCAACGGCTTTTTATGAGGTTCAATGGACCTTTCCTCGTGTCTGAGTAATCGGGAGATCTCTTCTGGAATTTCTTCTTCTTCTTCTTCAGCCTCAAATACCGGGAATTCAAAGTTGGGTGAAGGCATTGGATCGTATGTTTCAACGGGGTTTAAACCAAGCAATCTGCATGACGTGTGATTTGTTTTTTAGAAGAGATAGAGGGAAATGCAAGAGTGTGTGCAGTGTATTTTCTGAAAAATGCTTGTTTTTATTGTTTTAACTTGTTTTAGGATTATCATTTTCTGAAAAAGCGAAAAGTGAAAACAACAATAAAATGCAGAAACTACAGAACGACATTTATTTATTTATGATTTTGTCAATTCTTGAAACTACAGCCCTATAAAACAAAACTCTATCGCTATAGGTGAAGCGAAGAGAGACATTTACAGAAAGTGAGCCCTATAAACATCCATTTCACCTGGGCAAGGTGAAAGGTTAAAACAAAGATGGTAATTACTTAGCCTTATGGACGACTTTCGGGACATCGTCAGCAACCAATTGGCGGCAAACTCCTCGGTGAATCACAAAGTTTGGTACCTTGTTGAGATAGGACTTCCACTCTTCATCTGTATCGGAGGAGTCACCCATATTGATGGTATGTACTTCTTGAGACACCGGGTGAAGGAAGCCTTCACTGTGGAAGAAGTCCTGAATGAGATGAAGACTTTCATCGTTAGTAGCAGTCGGGGTACAGGTTGAGGAAAAACTAAGACCTTTATTTGTCTTGTTATCAGTAGGAATGATAACCTGTCCCCACCCTTTTGCGTTGTTACTCTCGATCACTTTGAGAAAATCTTTGTAGGAGGAAATCGATGTTTCTTTTTCTGATTGATTCTCATTGCTCACCGATAGTGTTTGGAACTGGGTTCCAATAACCTCCTCGGGTTCTACATAGGAAGATGATGATAAGTTTCTCACGATCAAGGCCTACTCTCTGCAGACTGTGACTAGCTTCTCATTCTTGACGAACTTTAGCTTCTGGTAAAGTGTCGAAGTGACTGCCCCAACTTCTTGTATCCAAGGTCTACCTAATAAATAGTTGTATGCTTCCCGGATGTCCATGGCCTGGAAAGTGACTTGGAAAGTGTGAGGACCGAAAGTTATAGGAAGGTCGACTTCGCCGATAACTATTTTTCGGGATCCGTCAAAGGCTTTAACGATGACCTCACTGCCTCTCATCGGAGATCCTTGAAATGATAGTTGCATCAGAGTTGATTTTGGCATAACATTTAGAGCTGATCCGATATCTACCAGTAGCTGGCTAAAGCATCGTCCTGGCAATTGACTATAATGTTAAGCACCATATTATGATTTTTGCCTTCTTCCGGCAGTTCTTCATCACTGAATCCTAAATTATTGCAGGAAGTGATGTTGGAGATGATGCTGTCGAATTGTCTTATCGTCACATCTTGTTCTACAAAGGCTTGCTCTAAGAATTTCTGTAAAGCTTCTCTGTGAGCTTCAGAATTGAGCAAGAGAGATAGCACAGAGATTCTCGATGGAGTTTGCAACAGTTGGTCTACAATGTTGTACTCGCTCTTTTGGATGAGCTTCAGCATCTCATCGTTGTTCTTTGAAAGGTCGGGATTACTGGATGATTCGACTATTTGATTGGGAACTTCTGTTTAAGGTTCCTTTTCTCTGGGGCGTTCTCCAACTCCTCGGTTTAAGATCCGACCGCTCCGTGTCACTCGACTGATGTCTGCAATGTTAACAACGAGGGGTAATGGAGTTTCCTTTCCATTCTCGATTGTTGTTGCATCGTTTTTGTAAGGGATAGCCTTATCGAATTTGTACGGTATTGGTCCTGGCAGATAGATTACTACAGGATCCTTTTGAGTTTTCTGACCATCGTAGCCGGCCTCAATTGGTTTGAGGTTGAGAATCTTTCTACTATCAAGAGGAACTCTTGATTCATGGAGTAAAGAGATTATGGCACATACATCTTTGGCCACTTCCTGTTTAGGGATTAAAACAACGTCTTTGCTTTGATCAGGAAGATAGTCTTGCATTACGTTGATTGAACCAGAACTTAAACATGGTCGGATCTCCTTTCGGTCCAACTGATTTTGAAGAGTTGCTTGCACATGGTAGCATCCTTGGTTGTTCTCTGAAAAACCTCTACATCGCTCATAATTGTGCGGTGGCACCCGACCACATCCGCTATGTATGCACTGCAACTTCACTAGATCTGTTTCCATCGCGTGAACTTCCTGACTTTGATACCTAGTAGGATTCCCGTCAGTCATACTGACTTGTTGTGTGTCTTCATCTAAGTAGATCGGAAGCCACCATTGGTTAAACAAGTATTGAAGTGTTCTTTGGACAAGTGCACATCCTTGGTCGTCTTTACGACACACTTTACAGTTCTGATAATCATGTGAAGCCAGAAAATCGAGCCTGACCTGCTTAGCGTGTAATTCTACCAAGCTGGTATTCATCAGGTGAATATCAAAGATTTGAATCATATTAACTTGATAATGAATTCTATCACGGTAGTCCTGAATCCATCCGAGATCCATCTGACGCTGGAGGGCCTCTTGTACAAAAGAGCATCCCTGATTATTTATTGAGCAGATCGGACAGGAATTGTAATCGTGCTGTGGCAAATCATAATGTTGGCTTTGCCTTGATTGCATTGCCACCAAGTTGACATTCATTGCCAGAATGTTGCGGTTCTGAACAATGTTGGGGTTTGCGTGAGCCATATTGACCTCACAGATTCGATGATCCTGGATCCATTCGAGATCCATTTGTTCTTGTCGAGCTGATTGCACTACGAAACATCCTTGATTATTCTTTGAGCAGATATTACATTAGTGATAATTATGAGACGATATATGACCGTATCTGTTCTGTCTGCAATGCATCTTGGCCAGATTGGTTCCTATTAGGAGTACATCATGAATTTGATAGATGTAGTTAGATTCTTCCTCTATCAAATTTACTGCAGTTTTCTCATGTTGAGGGAACAGGTTCGTCTGAACATTTGGATTAGTATCTTTGAAGGAAAGGCCCCATTGTCATACCCCAAATTTTGACCACCAAGATTTCCCATCATTGTAAGAATCATTACCATAATATGGATGAACCAACATGCCTCAATCAATATCCTTAGAGATGTTTGAGCATTCACCACAATCATGAATTAGGGTTTTGAGCCCTCACCAAGCACTTAGGCAAAGGATCAATCAAGGAGTGACATGATCTTCAACTTGTCTAACATCTCAAACCCCCATAAAGGAAGAAGAGGACTCCCATATCAAGAATCAAGCACAAGGTTGCAACATTCCAAGTGGATCAGGCCTCAAGATGGTCAGTGTCACCAACTTAGGGTTTTGGTCGACTGAGGCATCCAGATGGAAATTTTCATCTGGGCATGAGCCAATGCTTCAAAACATAACCCAAGATACTCCAAGGGACCTCATAGACCCAATTATTAAGTCAATTTAGCCTCAAGGGATGCATTTACCCAAAAATCAGGAATTAGGGTTTCTTGACCTAATTCACCCCTAAGTTGACTTTTGGGACAAAACATGAGCCAAGACCTCAAGACATGATTTAAGGGTCTCCAATACACTACATTGATCCATTTGCAACAATGGATTGATCCAAGAAGCTTGATCTACAAGTTTCAATTTCATCAGGACCCCAATTAGGGTTTCGAGGGAAAAGTCAACTGTACCTTTGACTTTTGACCAAGACATGCTCCCAAACCTTGGGACATGATTCAATACACCCTATAACACCTATGGAATATATCCATTAGGTTTGATTTAGGTCAAGTACTTGATTTCACAAAGGATCGCACAGTTTGGATTTCATCCGATAAAAAGTCAACTGTGCACAAAATCAAGTTTGACTTTTTGGAATTTTTCACAATTATGGTTCCTTGAACCTAAAACAATGTTAATATGTGATTTGAATCATCATTCATCAAGAAAAATCAAAGAAAGTGAGTCAACTTGTAAAAGGGGTAACCATAAAAAAACTTAGAATTTTTCTAAGTTATGGAACAAAGTGGCTAGGGTACCAACTTCCAAGGACCATAACTTTAGATCCAAGCAACCATTTTGGATGGTCCAAAGCTGAATTTGTAGCTCTCATTGCACACTTCAAAAGTGTCAACTACATCTTATTCCAATTCTTCATGGATTTTAAGTTATGGAGTGATCAAAATGGTTGAAAACATGAAAATGACACTTTTCCAACACTTAGTGAAATTTTCACTAAATCAAAATCTGCCTAACTTTTTCCAAAATGTAGGAGCAGTTTTCACATTGATCCAAATCAAACCAGGTCTAGGGGTAAACATCAAAGTTGAAGTATGCCATGAGGGCTTTCCAACAAGTACCAGATCATCTCCAAATTCCATTTGATCAAGGAGATACAACCCTTGGAACATGGCATCCTGAACTATTTTTTATAAGGCAGATTGGTGCACATTTGCTCGATTTTTCTAAATCTGATCAATCCAAGCCTTGTCATCAATTTGGACACATCTGAGGATAAAACAAGAAGGGAATGATCTGATCCCCAAGCCTCCAAAGTCCAAGAATCTACAATAGCCATGCCAAACCTAAAAAGAGCTAAAAAGTGCCAAGACTCCAATTTTGTTTCCAAGCATTCAATGGATGCACCAAGGTGGCATGAACTGAGCCTATTCCAACTGAATTCAGTCCAAGTTTATCTCTGAACCAAAGCTACAAAGCCTGTGCTCTAATCTCAAGTCAATGGCTAGAGGAGACTTGAGATTCCTTTTGCATAACATTGGCCAAAGGCCTGCTGCAGCCTCCATTCACTATTGATGCAAAAACAAACTTGACACACTATAAATAGACATCAATTGTGATCAGTTTGAGTACACCAAAGCAACCAAACTGATGTTTTCCACAAAATCCCTCTCTTTAGGCCAAAATGCCTTCTTTTGCAAGGTATCTCTGAGTTTTTGAGTTAGGAAGCAATTCCATCACAGCTCATGATCCAAACACCTCTAATATGTTGTATCTAAGTTGTTCAAACACTAACATGTGACCTGTAACACCAAAGTCTCAAAGTCCACTTCCAAAACCTCAAAATTGGACTTTTTTGAATTTTTCAAGCCATGTTTTTGATTCAGTCACTTTAAAAACCAGATAAAACCTCAGACACACTTCAAATATCATCCTTTGACTATCCCAAGTGGTTCCCCTCATCTGGAACACCATTTGAGGGAGTTTCCATATTGGTCACTTTTGCCCCTTTTGCAAGAAAGAGCTCAAACTTGTTCCTGAAGATTCCAGCTGGTTCCAACCATCCTAAAAGCTTCTGAGGGATCAATTGAGAGTGTCTAAAGCATCAAATTACTTCTGGCATAAGAAACTTGGCAGATAGCACAAAAATCTCCCAAAGATGTAAGCATCACAACTTGAACTCTTTGAAATATGCATTGCTTTGAAGTCCACTGATCATTAACATCTCATACATGTTGTATATGTTGTGTTTGAACCAATTCATCATGTAATTCTTGTTTGTACCATGAGGTAGCATAGAAAATGCAAATCATGGCCTATTTCAAAACCACTATCGGGTTTTAAAATGGGGACCTCATCTGAAAAAACCAAGGGCACCATTGGATTCCTTGTGAAATTCTAGGCAGGATAGACCTAAATTTTGTCCTAATCCATGGAGAAATGAGAAAGTTACAACCTTAACGTTTTTGGTACAAAACCTTGCCTTGGCCAGACCTAAAACAAGGCACCCCTTATGTATTCATGGGGTGGTTTTGATACACGGATGTATCACCACCCCAGTGGTAGAGGGCGCGTGCTGCAACTTGGAGGTCTGGGGTTCGAATCCCCCTCACCCCAGACCCTTTTTTTACCACTGTTTCCACTTTTTTAATATTTGTCATATTATTTTAAATGATTTGAAAAATTAATTTCTCTCTCAATTTTAATTATTATTTATTGGTTCTTTTTGCAAAAAATCACAAAAATGTTAAATTATTTTATTCCACAAAAAAGTCAAATTTAAATTATTTATTTAATATAGTTGATATTTTTGTCAATAAATTCATTTTTTATTGTTTTTAAACTTTTTAAAAATGAATATTCATCTGGAAAATCAAAATCAAATAAGTCCTAAATCATCTTGTGATTAAAACCTTATTTTTCAAACCTTAATCAAAGATCACAAGTAGTTTATTTAGATTTATTTGGTATTTTTGTCATTTTTTCTATTTTTATTAAAAGGGTTACTTTTAAAAGAAAATGAAATTAGGGTTTCTTTGGTTTTTAATCCTTATCAAACTTTTCAAAACACCCATGGGCCTCCAATAGAGTGTAAGACCCAACCCTTGTTGTACATAAACCATTTTGGGCCTCAGGTATTGTATAAATCCCGATACGATAAAAAAATATTGGCGCGATCGCCATTTTTACAACAAAAAATCATTTGGGCCTCCCCTCGTGTTGTAAGTCCCATCTTTATTTTTCAAAACATCCTTGGGCCTCTCCTTGAGTTGTAAGACCCATCCCTTTGTACAGAAAACCTCTTTGGGGCTCAGTCGTTGTATAAGTCCTGATGCGATTTCAAAAAAATAGTGCGATCACTGTTTAACCCTGGGCCTCTCCTTGAGTATAAGCCCCAACAATATTTTCAAAAACAACTTCCCCTTTAATTTAGGTTCAAATATATATATATATATATATATATATATATATATATATATATATATATATGTTGTTATCAAAACTTCATTTAATTTCTTTGAACAACTAACAATACAGCATGGAAGCTTGCTCACCTGTAAGTTTTACCAGCTTTCATTTACATGCTTTAATATATATAACTGTATTGTGGGAAGCTGCGTACTGTAAGTCTTCTTTCATGTCCTTTTAAATACTTATCATATATCAACTGTATATATATACTAGTATAGTTATTTAGAGTTTTCCCCGGCAACTAGGTCTAGAACTAGGTAAAGTCATGTTGGTCACTCTTTAAATGCAGTGAAAACTAGATCCCCATGGGACTTCTAGATACAATCTTGCCTTCTATTGGGCTTAAACAATATGGAACAAAGAGAAAGGCAGTATTCTTCGTGAACCTTTTCTCAGGCTGTCACTGTTAGAAATTGTCAAAGAAATTCTACTCCCCAGAGTTAATCTATTCTCGATGAATAGCATCTCTTGAGTTTCTTCAAACCTCCGAACTTTCACTAAATGATCTATTCTCGGTGAATATCATTTCTTGAACTTTTCTTGGTTTGGGACCCACAGGCTTCCTTAAAGCATCCCCGCCTCCTCTTGGGCTTTGTACAAGGACCCTCCGGCTTCTTAGAAGTTCTCATGCCTTCTCTTGGGCTTAATACAAGGACCTTGAAGACCTCTTAAAGGTATAAGATAAAACTTAGTCATCCTTTGCTAGAGCGGTCTTTCCTGTGTCAAATCTCAGACTAATTTAGGGTTGATTCTCATCCCTTAATACACCCGCCTCCTCTTGGGCATCATAAAAAAGATAAAACTCTTCCACACCAGTAGACTCGGACAATCTAACCCCCTTGAGTCTCAAAGACGTTCTCGAGTTCCCTAAAAACATAGGAAGAAACCCCGGTCATTTTTTGATCAATCTCAAGCAGAGCTGAAACCCAGTCTCTCTCCTAAAAATTCCCCAACCAGGGTTAGGTTATCATCAGTATAACACTATCCCAAATCAGAACCTCAAGGCATCTGATACCTCGACTCTTCTGTAAACCTCAGTAAGAGTTGATTCCCCATTTGGACCTGCCTCAGGATCTTAATTATCCCCGGCAGAAGATAGCCTCCTCTTAGGCTTTGTATAATGACCTTCCCTCAGCATAGCTAGCCTCCTCTTGGACTTTGTACAATGATTCTCCCGAGTGGAGTTAACATTTTCAGACTCTCTTGTTGAGTCAACCACTTTTCTGACTCTCTTGTTGAGTCCATCACTGTCCAGACTCTCTTGTTGAGTCAACTCACCTTTTCAGACTCTCTTGTTGAGTCAACCCTTTTAGCCTCAATCTCGGGCTTTGTACGAGACAGATAAAAATACTCTCTTGTTGATTCAATCTTTTTCCAGCCTCATCTTAGGCTTGGTATAAAGATTTCCCATAGAAAAAGATTAGCCTCCTCTTAGGCTTTGCATAAGTAATTTCTCAAACTTGTTCAACCACAATCCTGAGCTTTGTACAGGACAGATAAAAACTCTCTTGTTGAGTCAAACCCTTTTAGCCTCAATCTTGGGCTTTGTACAAGACATAAATCTTCATAACCTTCTTTTAAGCTTGGGACAAATATCTTTCCCAGCGAAGTCTATTGCTCCTAGCCTTCTTTAGGCTTCGAGAAATAGATTCCCCAAGCAGAGTCAAACTCATTTAAGCCTCAATCTTGGGCTTTGTACAAGACACATACAAACCTCACCGGCGGAGTCAAAACCGTTTAGCTCAATCTTGGGCTTTGTACAACACAGATAGAACGTATTCCCCGAAAAAGTCAAACTTCCAGCCTCCTCTTAGGCTTTGTATAATGATATCCCCAAAGAGTCAGTCTCTTTTTTTCCTCAATCTTGGGCTTTGTACAAGACACCAAAATATACACTCTCTTGTTGAGTTGGTCGTACCCAGTGGAGTTAATCAACCTTTTAGCTTCAACCTTGGGCTTTGATCAAGGCCCACAAAAATCAACAATACCTCTTTAGAGATGACATATTCTCTCTCAGTCAAAACCTTTTAGCATCAATCTTGGGCTTTGAACAAGACACAAATACTCAAACTTTTAGCTTCAATCTTGGGCTTTGAACAAGACACCAAAACATCTTTTCCTCCCATTGAATAGGAGGGACTACGATTGCTCTGATTTCCCTGTTTCGTTTAAACGGGAATACGTAGGCATAAGATTGTGAAATCCTAGCGAGCATACCAATAAAAAACCCTAGGTTCAGTACCTTCATCTAAAGACTTTAGGTTTCATACCTTAGTCATCATTCATCCCCATTTTCCACAGAAAACAAAAACTCACTCACTCACTCATATTTCCCAAGAAACTTTCCCAACCCATTAATGGATAAACACCATCAAGTACAAAGCGAAACCTAAAGCTAATATCCTATGGATAACCATATATAGGATGGGTAATTGACAACTGCCCATTGTATAACCTGGCCCCGAACTCCCAGAATCTCTTTAAGCGTTTGTTCAGTTTAACATTCGCGTGCAAGGTTAGTTTTAGATAACTTCCCTTTCCCTTTCAGCTTCACGGGATAAATAAGAAATCAGAAAGTAGCACCCCCTCCTACCATTACGGTGAGGAAAACCCAGCGATAAGGTGGTCGCGTCACAGACAAAAATCGCTCGCTACACCTGTTCCTCACAATTTTCTGTAGGCCTGATTTGAAGCTGAGACAGTTTTCAATGTTGTGCCCCGGTCCTCCTTGATGGTAAGGGCATGTTTGACCTGCTTTGAACCAAAAAGGAAGATTTTTCAGTACTCTAAGATGAGACCTGGTTTGGACGTGCCCCTTGACCAGTAGTAGTGGAAACAGTTCTGCGTACAACATTGGTATAGGGTCGAACCCTGATGGTCGTGTTATAAGGTTGTTATCGTTGTACAGAGGACGAGCCTACTGAAAAGGTTGTTGTGTCCTTTGCTGATACTGTTGTTGATTCGATTGGCTCTGAGAAACCTGAGGTTGATATGTTGGAGCCTGTGCAGGGTTGATAGCAAGAGTTACTACTGCTACTGGTTGATACCTTCGCCTTTGCTTTCTGAGAGAGATATTACCAATATCTTGCTCTTTTTTCTTAGGGAAAACACTACCGTATCTTTTGGTACTTCTTTGATAGCCCTGCATCTTTGACTAAACGTCCTTCTCGGGCTGCCTCTTCAAGGCGTACTCCCATGTTCACCATTTCGGTGAAGTCATTGGGCGCACTGGCAACCATTCGATCGTAATAGAATGAGCTCAAGGTTTTCAAAAAGATCTTTGTCATCTCTTTTTCCTCAAGATGGGGACAAATCTGGGCGGCAATTTCACGCCATCTCTGAGCATATTCCTTAAAGGTTTCCTTGTCCTTCTGCGACATGGCTCTGAGCTGATCTCTGTCTGGTGCCATGTTCAGGTTATACTTATACTGCTGAAGGAAGGCAACGCCAAGATCTCTAAAAGTGACGATCTTGTTGCGGTTTAAACCCATGTGCCATTTGAGGGCGGCACCGGTTAAACTATCGTGAAAGTAATGGATTAGTAGCTGTTGATTCTCTGTTTGAGTTGACATCTTTCGAGCGTACATCACCAAATGACTTTGAGGGAAAGAGTTGCCCTTGTAATTTTCAAAGTCAGACACCTTGAATTTATGCGAGATTTTCACGTTGGGGACCAAACAAAGGTCTGCGGCGTCCTTTCCGAATAAATTCTGACCGCGAATGGCATGCAGTTCCTTCTGCATCTCCAGGAATTATTCCTGGAACTCATTCATTATGTCGTACATATCTTCATTTCCACTAGAGATTACTTGCGGAATATGTCCTTCTGGGACAGTGTATACCATGAGTTGTGGTATAGTCATTACGGTGGTGACTCTTGGTGTTTCCCTATCTCGAAGTTTGTAACCTTCAGGAGTTACTGTCATGACTCTTGCATCTTCAACTTCCTGAAGTTTGTAACCTTTAGGCCCAGTGGTTCCTACTGCAGTTTTCGGGTCTTCCGTGACCGGCAGTATATATCCTTCAGGGATAAAGTTGATAGGCATGCCCCAGGGGCGATCTTTAGGCATGTTGTACCTAGGATCATATGTCTCCACTATGGGCGTATATGTGATCTCCGAGATCACAGTCCTTTGTTGTTGTCTCTGAGCTGCTGCCAGAGATTGCATGTCATTTTGACGTTTCCTCAGATCTTCTTTCAGAGCGTCGATTTCTTTTCTCAGCTCTCTGTTCTCTTCCTCGAGATCATCCATTTTCTTTTGTCGATTGGCTTGAGTATTATACGAGTGAGACAGTTTGACTCTAGAATCGTGACACATACGTGAGATTCGAAGGTAAGAAAATGCGTTATGTGAGGATGATGAATGATATGCAAAGTTATATATATTTATTGTTTTAATAAAAAAGAAACTTCAACAAATAGATTGCAAATATCATACCGTGGGGAGACCCCATTTTATTGAATTTGAAAGATTGCAGAAAGGGAAATACAATTTTTTACAAAGTGCTGTAAAAGGAAAAGTGTAAGCTTATGGATCCAGAGTCCTCTCTGAGGAGGGCTCTGGTGCCGGTTCTGGTATTTTCCTTTTCTTTGACTGGGGCTCTTGAGCCGTTGTCGGGTTGTCAGTTCTTTGCCAAGTGAAATGAGCGAGCAAATTTCTTCGGTCTTCCTGACTTTCTACAACATGTCGCTTTAATATCTTAATCAAAGCGTCCTTTTCTTTTAACAGTTGCTGAATTTTGGTATACTCTACATTGAGAATACAGTACTTGTTCTTCCAAGATTTTGTTTTCCCGTCGAACTTTGTTGAGAGTGACCTAGAGTTTTTCCACATCAGACATGAAATAAAGGACAGATTCCTTTAACGGAAAAATTTCTTGACGAGGGTAAGGCATCCTCAGCTTGAGGGCTCTAGTTTGTACCCAGTGGAGATACGGTTCCACAGAGATACAATTTGGTTTTCCTAGAGACTCTCTTCCTTTCTTGTGAACATGTCTCCATGCATGCACTATTTTCGTCTTTAGTGCCCTGTCATTTTCTCCTTCCTTGAAGAAAAGACCTTCCAGATGAACATTACGCGGGATATGCCTCATCGGGTATCTGAGTTGACGACGAACTAAAATTGGATGATAGTTGATTCTTCCTTTAGTTCCTATGAGGGGTACATTATGGAAGTTTCCACATTTGTCAATGATCCTTATCCCGTCATAGATTCGATTGTACCAATCTATGTCAGAGTTAGTAAGAGACATTATTCTCTGTGACCAATGTAGAGTACTCTTATGATCCCAAAAAGCAGTAGACTTGGGTAAATGGGAAGTGAACCATTTGTATAGCAGGGGTACACAACATGTGATTATTCCTCCGCTGTACAAATTCCTTAAGTGTACAAAATGATAAGCGTCTGCGAGCAAGGTCGGTACAGGGTTTCCAATCAGAAATATCTTAATGGCATTGGTATCGACAAAGTTATTGATGTTGGGAAAAAGGAACAACCCGTATGTGAGTAGAACAAAGACATCTTCGAAAGCAGTTATGTTTCCTATACTGGTAATGCATAGGGCTTTCTCTACTAAAAACTTGGTCGGTAAACCTTGGATTCCTTCCTTAGTGGTCATGTGAGTCCTAACTTCTGACTCGTCCAAATAGATTGCTCTTGCAATGGTTTGATCCTTTGGAATTTCTTCTAGCCCAGAAAAGGGAGCTTGGTCAGTGATGGGTAAATTAGTCAGGTGAGGCTACTCCTCTAGTGTTGGTGCTAGTTGATAAATCGGGAATGTGAAACAATGATAAACCGGATCGTAGAACTTAATCAACGCAGACAGGATTCCTTCAACTACATGAACCCTTAATAGAGACAACAGTCCTCCGTACTTAGATCTGAAAACATCAGGGTTGGTTATCATCTTTGCCAACCCTCTTAAATCCTCTAGTTTTGGATCCTTGAAGGTGTATTTGTGCGTCTTCCTTCTACCGAAATCCATAACGCAATCTTTCTCTCTGATATTTGCAATCATTGTTTAAGTTTAATTTGAAAAAAAGAGAGAAGAGGAAAGAAGATTTTTTCTTTGTTTAAGAGTTTTTTAAATGAATGCATGAATGCAGCACACAATAACATAGAAAAAACATCGGTTCAAAGGTTCAGCGTCACGAGAATGGAGTCATGGCTCTACCCATCCCTAAAGGTTGTACTATGGTGAATTTTTGTACCTGTTCCCAAAATCATTGACCCCCCTAGGGATGACAACAGCAAGCTGGTTCACCCGAGCGAGCTGTAGCATCCTAGGGTAATCTCAATTGAGCATAGTATCGCATGTCAACTTTTTCCGATAGCTACCGCACTACAAACACATGGTTACTGTCTACTAAATCCTCAGTTTCACAGATACCACATTGGGACAATCTGCCTTCACAACGGATTCGTTAAGCATTGAATCCACAAAGGGTATCTCCACTGATTTGATGGTCTACCGGGACAGCTTATTCGGGATTCACTCCCTGTAAGACCGCCCGTCTATGCCATCACCTATCTCAGGTATCACTTAAACTTTCCACATGCGACATCACTCGCATTCCCATTAGCAGAAAAATAAACACGGATATCAAGTAGGAAAAGCAATATATATATTATAACTCCTAAAACTAACATCCTAGACCTCTTAAGAATTCTAATCCTAGTCCTAGACAGATCAAAGACGTCCCCAGTAGAGTCGCCATTTTCCTGTTGGAAAATGGTGACGAATGATGACTAAGGTAAGACAGATCCTAATGGTACTCCCCAGCAGAGTCTCCATTTATCTGTAGCATGCGATTTTCATCGGTGACACGACCACCTTATCGTAAAATGGGTTCCTCCTCACCGCAATGGTAGGAGGGGGAGTGCTACTTTCTGATTTCTTATTTATCACGTGAAGCTGGAAGTGAAAGGGAAGTTATCTAAAACTAACCTTGCACGCGAATGTTTAACTGAACAAACGCTTAAAGAGATTCGGGGAGTTCGGGGTCAGGTTATACAATGGGGAGTTGTCAATTACCCATCCTATATGTGGTTATCCACAGGTTGTTAGTTTTAGGTTTTGCTTTGTTATTGATGGTGTTTATCTGTTGATGGGTTGGGAAAGTTTGGGAATGTTTGAGAGAGAGAGAGAGAGAGAGTTTTTGATGATTTTGGTGAGGTACTGGACCAAAATTTGGACTGGTGTGAAGGTACTGGACCTAAAGTTTTTGATTGGTATGCTCGCTAAGATTTTGCAATCTTATGCCTACGTATTCCCGTTTAAAGAAACAGGGAAATCAGAGCAATCATAGTTCCTCCTATTCTATGGGAGGAAAATATGTTTTTGTGTCTTATTCAAAGCCCAGGATTGAAGCTAAAAGGTTGAGTATTTGTGTCTTGTTCAAAGCCCAAGATTGAAGCTAAAAGGTTTGACTGAAAGAGAATTTGTCATCTCTAAAGGGAGACATCTCGTCTGTTTATCACAACTGTTGGGTGACTGATTATAAAGGAGAATTACTTTAACTAGGATATGAGAATCCAGAAATGCCATAATTTCCTTTATAGGGGATTTTTCCTGAAGGGGAAAACTTTAACTTAGTGTAGAGCAATGCCATTTTTCCTTAGGAATCTTTCATGCTAAGAGAGGGACAGTTGCATGGATGTAAGTAATCCAGAGGCTTGCCGCTTACAGCAATTAGATGAAAGAAGGCAGTTTTCCAAGATAAGAAATGGACGATAGCTTGGATATTTGAATCAGCAAGTGTGCCACTTACAACAGTTATCTGGGATTAGGATTGTTTTGAATGCCTGTTTTGATATGTGATATACAGAGAAATATCTTCCTACAGAGAGATTTTGATTTCCTCTGAGGGGAATGTTGATTTTTGTGTGCCTTGATCAAAGCCCAAGGATGAAGCTAAGAGATTGATTGACTCCACTAGGGAAGTCCTTATACAAAGCCTAAGAGGAGGCTAGAAAATGCCGACTCAACAAGAGAGTGTTTATCTGTCTTGTACAAAGCCCAAGATTGAGTTAAAAAAGAGAAATGACTCTTTGGGGGATATCATTATACAAAGCCTAAGAGGAGGCTGAAAGTTGACTTTTCCGGGGAAATATTTTGTCTGTCCTGTACAAAGCCCGAGATTGAGGGTAAAAGTGTTATAGACTCTATGGGTGAGAGGTTTTATTTGTCTTGTACAAAGCCCAAGATTGAGGCTAAAAGAAGATGACTCTGCTTGGAGAGATTAATACGGTGTCTTGTACAAAGCCCAAGATTAAGGCTGAAAAGAAACTGACTCTGTGGGAAAGAAATCTTTATCTGTCTTGTACAAAGCCCAAGATTGAGGCTAAAATGAGACTGGCTCAACAAAAGAGTGTTTTATTTGGTG
The DNA here is from genome assembly GCA_022829125.1 of Lathyrus tuberosus. Taxonomy (NCBI): domain Eukaryota; kingdom Viridiplantae; phylum Streptophyta; class Magnoliopsida; order Fabales; family Fabaceae; genus Lathyrus; species Lathyrus tuberosus. The sequence goes on along the minus strand of JALAZF010000297.1, from coordinate 6,183,843 downwards.
TCTTGTACAAAGCCTAAGATTGAGTCTGAAAAGAATACTAACTCTATGGGAAAGAAATATTTATTTATCTTGTACAGAGTCCAATATTGAGGCTAAAATGAGACTTACTCAACTAAGGATTTTTAGGTGTCTTGTACAAAGCCCAAGATTGAGGCTGAAAGAAGTTTTACTCTGATGGAGAGTATTATCTGTCTTGTATAAAGCCCAAGATTGAGGCAGAAAGAAGTTTTACTCGGCTTAGGGAAATTTATATGGTGTCTTGTACAAAGCCCAAGATTGAGGTTGAAAAGGGGTGACTCAACAAGAGAGTGTTGAACAGGGTGATTGACTCAACAAGAGAGTCTAAAAAGGTTAACTCAGCTGGGGAAAATCATTGTACAAAGCCCAAGAGGAGGCTGGGATGCTGAGGAAAGGATGAATCATTATACAAAGCCTAAGAGGAGGCTAGCTTCTGCTGAGGATTATTGAGATCCAGAGGCAGGTGCAAATGGGGAAATCAACTCTTGCTGATGGTTTACAGAAGAGTTGGGATATCATATGCCCTGAGGTTCTAATTTGGGATAGTGTTATACTGATGATAAGCTGACCCTGGCTAGGGGAAACTTAAGGTGAGAGTTTAAGCATTGAGTTTTGAAAACCTATAGAGGTTTCAACTCTACTAGAGATTGGTTGAATGACCAGGGTTTTTCCTGTCTTTATAGGGAACTTGAGAATGTCTTTGATATCCAAGAGGGGATTAGACTGCCTAAGTCTACCGGTATAGAAGAGTTTATCTTTGTATGATACCCAAGAGGAGGCTGGTGTTTTAAGGGATGAGAATCAACCCTAAATTGGTCTCTGAGATTTGACTCTGGAAAGACTGCTCTAGCAAAGGATGACTAAGTTCTGTCCTATACATTTAAGAGGTCTTCGGCGTCCTTGTATTAAGCCCAAGAGAAGGTATGAGAACTTCTAAGAAGCCGGAGGGTCCTTGTACAAAGCCCAAGAGGAGGCGGGGATGCTTTTAGGAAGCCCGTGGGTCCAAACTTAAGAAGAGTCCAAGAAAAGTTTCACCAGGAATAATCTTTTCTTTAATGAATAATTCTAGGGTTTGAAGAAATTCAAGAGAGGTTTCACCGGGAATTAATCCTCTCTGGGGGAAATGAATTTCTTTGACAATTTTCTAATAGTGACAGTCTAAGAAAAATTTCACCGGGAATAATTTCTTTCTCTTTGTTCCATATTGTTTAAGCCCAAGAGAAGGAAAGACTGTATCTGGAATTCCTATGGGGGAACTACTTTTTGACTGTATTCAAGAGTGACCAACTGGCTTTACCTAGTTCTAGACCTAGTTGCCGGGGAAACCACTAAGCAGATATATAAGTATCTATACAGTTGATCTATGACAAGTATTTAAAAGGATATGAAAGAAGGATTTACAAGTGAGCAAGCTTCCAGCAATACAGTTATATATATATATATATATATATATATATATATATATATTCAAGAGTGACCAACTGGCTTTACCTAGTTCTAGACCTAGTTGCCGGGGAAACCACTAAGCAGATATATAAGTATCTATACAGTTGATCTATGACAATTATTTAAAAGAATATGAAAGAAGGACTTACAAGTGAGCAAGCTTCCAGCAATACATTTATATATATATATATATGAAAGCAAGTAAATGAAAGCTGATAAAACTTACAGGCGAGCAAGCTTCCATTGTAACAGCTGTATGGTTAGCTTTTCAAGAAATTAAAGAAAGTTTTGATAACAACTATGGATTTGAACCTAAATCAAAAGGGAAGTTGTTTTTAAACAGATTGTTGGGGCTTATACTTAAGGGGAGGCCCAGATGAAAAAAAACAGTAATTGCACCGTTGATTTGGGAACTGTACTGGGACTTATACAATGACTGAGGCCCAAGGAGGTTTTCTGTAGAAAGGGATGGGTCTTACAACTCAAGGAGAGGCACAAAATGTTTGAAAAAGAAACAAAATGGGACTTACAACACAAGGGTAGGCCCAGATGAGAATGTTTTGAAAACGACGATCGCGCCGAGATTTTTTAACGTATTGGGACTTATACAATGACTGAGGCCCAAAAATGTTTTAATTTACAAGGAATGGGTCTTACACTCTATTTGAGGCCCAAAGAATGTTAAAATAAAAGAGAATAGGACTTACAACACGAGGGGAGGCCCAGATGGTTTTTGTTTAAAAGGCGACGACCGCGCCGAGATTTTTTTAAAATCGCAGTGGGACTTATACAATGACTGAGGCCCAAAATGGTTTTGGTTAAAAAGGGATTGGGTCCTACACTCTAATAGAGGCTCTAAAGATGTTTGAAAGGATTTGTTAGGGTGATAATGATCAAAATCCTAACTTTTGGGTTTTTAATGTATTTTAATTGAATAAAAATTCAATTAAAATAATCAAACATGTGAAAAAAAAGATTGTGATCTTGGATTTATATTTGAAAAATCATGTTTCATTCATGGGATGATTTAAAATCATTTGAATTTTGCAAAACCAAGAGAAAGAAATATTTTTAATGTTTTAAAAACAAATAAAACATAATTCTTTGCAAAAATACTAAATATATGAAATAAATAATATTTTTGAGAAATTTTCATGGAATAAAATATTTTAACATTTTTGTGAATTTTCAAAAAAAGAAGCAATAAAAAATAATTAAAATTGAGAGAGAAATTAATTTTTCAATTAATTAACAAAAACATGAAAATATTCAAAAATAGCAAAAAAGAGAGAGATAGCGAAAAAGGTCTGGGAGGGATTTAAACCCATGACCTTGTACACAAACACACATGCGCGCTACCACTGGGGTGGTGATACATCCGTGTATCAAAACCACCCCATGAATACACAAGGGGTGCCAAGTTTTCAGGCTTGGCCAAGGCAAGGCAAGGCAAGTTTTGGCAATTTACGTGAAGCCTCTAACTTTCTCATTTCTCCATGGATTGGGACAAAATTTAGGTGCATCTGACCTAGAATTTCACATGGAATCCAATGGTGCCCTTGGTTTTTTAAGATGAGGTTCCTATTTTAAAACCCGATAGTGGTTTTGAAATAGGCCAAAATTTGCATTTTCTAGGCTATCTCTTGGTACAGGAAAGAATTGTATGACAAATTGGTTCAAACATAACATATACAACATGTATGAGATGTTTATGATCAGTGGACCTCAAAGGAATGCATAATTCAAAGAGTTCAAGTTGTGGTGCACTTACCTCTTTGAGCTTTTTATGCTAACTGTCAAGTTCCTTGTGCTAGAAGTTATTTGATGCTTTGGACACTCTCAATTGATCCCTTATAAGCTTTTAGGATGATCAAAACCAGTTGGAATCCCCAGGAACAAGTTTTGGCACTTTCTTACATAAGGGGCAAAAGTGACCAATATGGCAACTCTCTCAATGTTGTTCCAGATGAGGGGAACCATTTAGGACAGTTTGAGGATGATATTTGGATTATGTTTGAGGCTTTCTTTGGTTTTGGAAGTGACTGAATCAAGGCATGGCTTGGAAAATGCAGAAAGTCAATTTTTGAGGTTTTGGAGGTTGACTTTGTGATTTTGGTGTTTCAGATCACAAGTGTTGTAGTGCTTTCGTGTACTCAAACTGAGCACAAATGAGCTCTATTTATAGTAGAGCAAGTTTGTTTTGGCATCAATAGTGAATGGCAGCTGTAACAGGCCTTTGGCCAATGTTGAGCAAAAGGAATCTCAAGTCTCTTCTAGCCATTGACTTGAGGTTAGGGCACAGACCTAAGGTCCTTTGATTCAGAGCTTATTCTTGAATCATTCAATTTGGAATGTGTCATGCCACCTTGGTGCATCTATTGAATGCTTGGAAACAAAATTGGAGTCTTGGCACCTTTTTAGCCTTTTTAGGTTTGTTATGGCTATGTGTAGATTCTAGGACTTTGGAGGCTTGGGGATCAGATCATTCTCCTTTTGTTTTATCCTCAGATGTTTCCAAATGGATGACAAGGCTTGGAATTATCCAAATTTTCCAAATCGAGAAAATGCACAAAATCTGCCTTGCTTGGGACAGTTAGAAATGGTGATTTTGAGGGATTCATATCTCCCTGCACAGGTTGAGTTATGGAAGGCTCTTGTGCTTTTTAAAGAGCCCTCATATGATACAAAACATGTGTGATCATAGTTTTTTTTGAAACTATTTGGATCCTGATCGTACCTGGATCAAACAGTATCTGGTGGCCAATAACGACGTCTGGGCTTCAGCTTCGGTGAGGTTGAAAGACGGGGGGGGGGGGGGGGGGGTGTACCTGCAAGGTACTCCGACACTCAAGTAAGGTAACGGTCAGAGAATAATAGCAAGTACAGAGATGAGAGTAAGAAAGTGTGTGTAACCTGACCCTCTCAAGTGAGAGGGTATTTATAGAGAGCCCACAGCGCAGGGCTAACGATTACTTGCATTGGGCTAGATTGCCAGACCCAATCCAAGTAACTGCCAGGGCTTACGTGGCGTAGTGAAGACCAGCACGTAGTCTTTGCCCTGGGGTAACCATTCCTAGTGAAATTCTGGTATCAGACGTGTGATGTTAAGTGCGATGTCACAATAACACACTCTGCAATGGACAATGCAATAATTGCAATAAATCAACACACCAAAGAATTGTTCACCCAGTTCGGTCTAACTACCTACTTCTAGGGGCTACCAAGCCAGGGATGAAATTCACTACTTGTAGAATTAAATTACAGACTCAACAACCCAGTTGACAATCTCCTAATCTTAATTCCTACTAGTGACTTTCTACCTAAGAAACCACTTAGATATGAGAACACTACTCAATCCCTAAAACCTCTCAAAGAACACCCTCTTTGAGAAACCTTGATCCTGCTTCACAGCTTTGATCAAGTTACACAACTCTCTATCGCTTCACAGCTTCTAAGAGAGGACAGAAAACAACTCACCAATTCAACCTAGAATGGTGTATACAAAACTCGTACAAAATACTTAAGACACTCAGCCTATGCTCTTGATCTTCTCTCTGTATTTTTGTACCTTCTTCCTTTGATCTATGCGCTTTATATAGCCACCTGAATTGGGCTTGGATGTCCTGTAATATCGGACTTGATTTGTTATTTAAAACTGAATCTTTAAAACAAATTTTCTCCTAAAATCTTTTCAAATCTTCAACCTTTTAAATCTCCTACAAATCTGCACCAGATCTCCTATGCAGCGAAGAGTATCTAACCCAAGATATTTGCATCAAATGAGACAACTTGCTCTCCCCAACTCCAGCTAAGACGGAAACCCTAAAAACATCACAAAACCTGATGTTATTAATTCTGCAGATCTAATGTCACAACATCTCTTGTGACATCAGACATCCAAACTTCAGCAATTTAAACACTTAACACAGCCCAGTGTTAAGACTCAATGTTGTGACATCACCACCTTGACATCAAACATTGACCAACCTTTGTTTTACCAAAATTCCAGCCAATCCAAGAAACTACCAATCTCCCCCTTTGGCTAATTTTGGCTAAAACAATCTCTGCACCTTCAGAGACTTCAGCAGCGGAATAAACTTGAATATTTTCTGAAACTTCAAGCAGAAGCATCTTCAATATATAAAGACTTCACTTCACACAAAACTCTGCTTCAGCACCATCTTCAACAGCTACAATTTTCAACAATGGTGCTCCCCCTTAAAACCTCAAAACCAGCAAAACCAGCTGTTCAGCAGATCAGCAATTACTCCCCCTTAATTTCTTCACTTCTGCACTATAACATCAGCAATCAGCTACATCCTCTGCAGCATATTCCTTGACTTGATTCCTTAGCAGCATTTGACATTTGTACTCTTGGATACTCTTGGCTCTCTTGGCTATTTCTCCCCCTTTTTAGCCACAATTTGACAACCACCATCAAGTAAGTCTAACTACAGTTAGTACTACCCTAGCTCTCATTGTCAGTCTCACAGTCAGCAAAAAGACATAACAAATCATAGAACAAAACAGGTGCATATACTTGCACAATATTCAAATTACAAACCAAGCACAACAGTGCAGAATCAAAGACAGTATAAATAAAACTAAAACTACTATCTAAGAAAAACAGTAAAAGCTTTAATCATCTGAGCTGTGATCATCATTATCTTCTTCATCTTCTTTTGAGCTGTCATTATCAGACTCAACTTTCTTATCAGCAACTTCTTTCTCACTTTCTTTTTCTGTCATCTTCAGAGTCATAAGTAATCTTTTAAACTTCTCCTTTCTTTCAGTGCTTACTCTGATGGCTTCATCTAATTCTTTACAGGCTTCCTTCAGTTCAGAAATCATATCAGTCTTGACATGAGTATGATGAGTAGATGTTGAGGCAGATGCCTTGACATGATCATCAACATGTTTTCCTTCAAACAGCTTCTGATGAAAAGACAAGTCAGGCTTCCTTCTACGCACAATATCATACTAGTGAAGAATCCCAGGATGCTGAGACAGAATTATCCCATAAATGAGGGATGGAAATGCAATAGGCAATTTCACAGCTCTTGTTGCAGCATGCTTGATAGTCTGATTATAAATGTAAGAGCCATAATCAATCAGCCTCTTTGTTCCAATGGCATAAACTAATTTTCCCAAACCAGCAGAAACAGAGGTCTTGTGGTTAGTAGGAACCCAGTTAACAACACCTATTCTATGAAGACGAGCATATTTCACACTTAATAAACTTGCTGATAACTTCCCTTTTGAAGGCCAAACTTCTACCTGACCAGCTATGATTTCTTTGCAGATAACATTATTAGAAACTTCTAATTCTCCATAATCTTCCTCACTTCTTCCTAAGTAGGCATTAATCACCTTAGGAGAGAACCAGACACACTTACCCCTAACAGTAACTCTTCTGAAAGTTAGGCTTTTGCTGTCATTAATAGACTCAGGGATATTCACTATAAATTCTCTAACCAGTCTATCATAGCAGCTAGTCAATCCTGACACAGTCCTTATGAGACCAGCAAACTTAATTAGATCTACAATTCTAGTAGACTCTAAATCATCTGTAACTAGCTCTCTTTCCAGAGCTATCCTTCTTTGGCTCACACAATTCCACATGGATGCACTTCTGGTACAGTGAAATGAGATGTTATCAGGCACTTGATCAGCAGCTCTGTTCCTCACAGGGTTGATGTCTTGAACATCACACTCTAAATCTGATTCTTCCCTGATTCTCCTCTTCTTGCCAGACATGGCAACTTTGCTCCATGACTTGGGAGAGTCTGCAACTGAAGTCCTTTTCTTATCCTTGACCATATTTTCATTAGGAAGTGACTCAACTCCTTTCTTTTTCCTATCCTCCCTTCTTCTTGCTATCGCATTACCAATGATATCACTATCAGATGAGTCCTCAACATCTATAACCTCAACCTGATCCTTCCCTTTATAACTGTGACTTTCATCCCTAGGGGAAGATGTTCTGACATCAGGGATGACATCAGTATCTTCAAGATCTTCTTCTTTACTACCACCTTCAGCGTCTTGAATCACAGACAAGGCCAGTCTGTGAAGATTGGTGTCCTCACTTTGAGAGCCCACTTGTTCAGCAGGCATTTGCCTTAAAGGGACAGAAATCCCTTTCACACGTATTCCCTTCTCAAGAATTTGGGTGGCAATCTGCTCCAAATGCATGTCCACATCATACTTCTCCTCAATAGCTTGAGAGGATGATGACCTAGTTTCAGTTTTACTCAACTTGGCTGAAGGTTTAGAGTTACCTGAATCTGGGACTGTGTAGCGAGCGATTTTGGACGTGGTTCTTAAGCGCTGGTCGCTCTCTGCGGTTGAGTTTTACCTACAGGTCGATTCATTTTTTATCCTATTGTGAGATGAATAAGGAAGGGAAATAGATGTCTCCAATTAACCCTGCTTGCATACTGAGTTTAAACAGCGGTCTGTTAGGTTACGGATGCGATCAATGTGGGGGGGTGTTGTACCCCAAATTTTACCCTCAGATCCTCTGATCATTTCATATCATTTTAAGTCAGTCATTTTTTTGCATTTTTTGTTAAAACCTATCATTAATCATGCTTTTCTTTTTATTCCACGTCATTCTTGATTTTATTTACTTATTTATTTTTATATTTGCTTAAATATTTATTTTTGAATTATTTAGAATCAATCTAGTTTAATTTTGAATATAGTTTAGTTTATATCTTTTAATTCATTTTAATTTTTAATTTAGTTTTTATTTATCTTAAGTTTAGTAATTAGGCTAATTTTAATTCAATTTACTTTTAACTTTAATTCGATTAGATTAATTTTGTTAATTTAACTTAGTTTAATTTAGTTTTTAATCTTAATTTTTTACTTTAATTTTAATTGCAATTTAAGTTTAGTTTTTAATTTGTTTCATTTAATTATTTTCTTTTGTCTAAAAATCATAAAAATATTTATAATTAGAGTCTTTTTATTTATTTATGATGTAATACAAAACAAAAGATGACCAAGACCCCACACATACCATATTGCTCACCTTAAGTCATCTACACTCCAAAAGTTCTGCACACATCTTTCTGAAACCATGTAAACCGTACCAGACCTGCTACCACGACATGCCCAACACAAAAGGCTACCATTTAGCCAAGCCTGCTACTATCCTGTGCCATCACTTTCCAAAACCTTTGACCTGCACAAGCAACAACGACCTCACCAAGACTGCTCTGCATAAAGCTACCAAACAAAGTTCAGCAGACTTTACACCAAAAATCTCCCTGCTTTCAACATCACTGCTGCACTGTTATAATCCAAATTCAATGCCAAAACACATAAAAAGCCACACGCAAGCTGGGCAACACAGAGAGACAACATTTGAAAATCGAAAATTAATTTGAGTTGTTTTTAAAAAATGGGATATTAGAACAGAACCGGACCTCACAATAAAAGGGAACCCACCCACCACAAGACTCTATTATTTGATGCCATGTATCTCTTTCCTCTCAGACTCTTCCTCCACTGTACATTCTCATAAAAGGAGAACAACATAAGTTTTTTTGCCATTTTCCATTTCACACACCTTCATCGTATAACATATCACCTCACTGCTGCTTCAAACCGCCGCATACCATCCGTCCACCACCATACATAAATACCTCACACAACCATAACCATTCTCTGCTACTTTCAAATGACTTTCATCGCCATTCAAAAACGCAACCTGTCACTTTGAACTCATCAGAACTTCATTCAAGCTTGTTGTCTCTCCGGCCTTTACGACACCGTGAAATCGCAGCAAGCAGTAGTAGCCAAAGCATTCTGAATCTGTGAGCTTCACCAATACGTACACTCTCCTACAACAATAAACAATCCGCAGCGACAACAATCTTCAGCTTGTTTCTCTTTTGAACCGACAAACCGCTGCACACGAGAGAGAGCACAACCTTTTCCTTAACCGAAGGCTCTAACTTATCCGAAACCGAAACAAATACTTCACTAGAATCGAAGGAATTGATGGTATTAGTAAGTTTTTTTTTCCATTTTTTTTTTCACCCTTTTTGTTTTTATTAATATGGTATTGTGTTATATGTTAACGTACATAGAGTTTGAGTTCAATGGTTTTGGTGTTGTCTTCTTTGTACTTGCGAATGTTACACTGACCAGGTTTGTTGGATAGCATAGAAAAGGTTATTATGTCTTCATTTTTAAACTATATAATATTGTTAATTCTCTTTAATTATTAGAGTGTCGTATTAATGTATAGAAATTTGTCAATAAAGTAATTGTTGAATCTGTTGCTATTTGTTAAAACTTTGTTTATATATACAGACTTGATGTACTGATAAAATAGAACTTCATGGCTTTTACGTTGATGCATATTTTTGTAAATAGTATATATAATGCTGAACTGACTTCCTTTAGGTCCATTATTAATGTTATAACTAATTTTGTAACCATGTAAATATAATGTTAGTAGTTGTTCAGAAGAAGAAAAAACAACAATTATTAGTCTTTTTATTTTATCATTTTGTTTTAATTTTTTTCCTCTCTATTTTTGAAAATACATTAAAAAAATCCAAAACATTTTAATCATTTTTGTTAATATTTCATTTCTAATTTAATTAGCTTTTTTTTAGAATTTAGAATTTTATTAGTTTTATTAGAATTTAATTCAGTTCATTTTAATTAAAATTTAATTTATTTAATTTTTTGATTTAGAATTTAGTTAATAGGTTTGTTAATTAATTTTTAGTTTTAATTAAGTAGTTTATTTAGATAATTTAGAATTAGTTAACTAGTTTTTTATTAGGATTTAGTTAATTAGATTTTAGCTTTAGTTAGATCTTATTTATTTAGATTTGTATTTATTTTATGTGATTCTAAATTTATCTTGACATTTTTCTATTTTTTATTCCTGGTATTCGGTTTCTCATTTGATTCTTGATACTTACTGTATATATGTTGCTGTTCATTCTATTCTCGATGCCGGAGTTTTCCTCCTTATTTCTCTGTTTCTGTCACTCACATTCCAAAGGAAAAGTCTCTCTATTGACTTCATGTCATAGATAGCTCAAATACCCTGGTAACCTCAAACCATTTCACAAGAGATAGTCATTAATCTCTTCTTCCTTCTGACCTGGCCTTCCCAAGAGATAGCTATTAATCTCTTCTCCTTTAAGACGGTCCAACCTTTCACAATCCTTTCAAGAGATAGCCATTAATCTCTTTCTCCTAACCAATCCATCCTTACAAGCTTTGCTTTCAAGCTTTTCACCCCTTTACCCCTGTGAGGGGAATTACGATTGCTCTGATTTCTCAAGTTCACCTTGAGAATACGTAGGCATAGGATTGCGAGATCCTAGCGAGCTACCTTTTTCTTTTTCCATCTTTTTCCTTTACATTCGATGCCTTCTCGGATTCCACATTTTCTTTTTACACCCTTAGACCATACTTAGTGTATATATCTAGGTCTTTATCTTTACCATAGTACAGATTCTTAGCATACAAACATTAGAATAACACAAACAAAACAAGAGGTTCCTGTAGAGTACTATGGACGTTTAGGGTGTTAATACCTTCCCTAGGCGTAACCAACCCCCGAACCTTAGATCTTCCCCCTTTAGGTATTTAAACGATCTTGAACCTTTCCTTTGGATAAATCAAAGTCGGTTGTAAAAGAAATAAGATGCAAGTTGATTAATAGCTTGTTATCCGATTTTCACTGCAACAGAAATGGCGACTTCACTGGGGATGCTCCTTAAGAGGGTTAAGCCTATCTTGTTTGTATCTGTGTTATTTACATGTCCCGAGTAGTTGTCACGTGATACTACACTCAGACGAGTTTATCTTGAGAATATTATTAACCCACGTGAGTAGTCACGTAGGCCGATAATATCCGAAGGATTTACGTAGACTCTGGGAACTTTTAGAACCATGTTCTACAGTTGATAAACCCTAGTACACACCCTGTGGTTGGTGCTTTACCCAGACTCCATGCTGTGATCTCGAACCCTTGATCCTGCTATGTGTGTTTTGTAACACCCCAAATCTACCCGGTAATTATAATAAAAATCAGAGTACTTTAAGATTTCCAACAAAATCAGGATGTCACATTTTTCAACTTAAAAACAACAAACTACTTGTATTTCACTTATCAATTGATACATAGCATTCGGCATTCACAACTTATAAATCAGCTAACAACTTTGTTCAACTAGATCAAAACTTCGTTCAATTTATAATTACTCAACAATTAGTAATAACAACAACTTAGAAACAACAACATAAACATTCCCCCCGAGTGCTACGTATCAGAGCAAGACCAACTCGAACTAACAGCAACTAAGGGACTTCATAAAATTACTTCACTTCCACAGCTATTCTTCAGTACCTGCTCAATTACCCATAATAGGTAACATCATTACAGAAGGGTGAGATATCGAATATTATAAACAAAAATATGATAATTAATATATTAGATTAGAATCATATAAATTTCACCGCTTCATATGACAGTCATGCAACAACTAGAAATAAACAACTTAATAGCAACCACAACTTATAACAACCAGCAACTCATAACCACAACTTGTATCGACAGCAACTTATAGTAATAACAACATATAACAACAACTTATATAAAAGATGCAAATTATAGTAATAACAACATATACAACAACAGCTCACGACATTAGCAACTTATATCAAGCAACAAGATATAGCAATAGCAACTTATAACAAGCAACAACTTCACAACAACGACAACTTCACAACAACAGCAACTTCACAACAACAACGAATCAATAACAACAACAAATTCACAACGACTCAAAATGTGACACAACTATGCACATGCATGTGGTACCATTGGAGCAGAGCTCCCAACTTAAACATTGCCAGGTTATCGAGGCATTTCAACGTAATCAGGTGCCATCAAGGCCAACTTAATCAATGCCATCAAGGCCAACTTAAACATTGCCATCAAGGCCAACGTGGTGTGAGCATACAGCCCCGACTCATGAATGCAATGTATGCGACAATTATCAAAGGCATACAATCAACTACATCATCAACAAGAACAACCAGAACAACAACAACGAAAACAACAACTCAAACATGCATCAATAGCATCAACTTAATTCAACATTGGTCGTTCGACCTACAACTTAATCAACAACAACATATTTAACATCAGCAGGTTCAATTAACAACATATTCAACGTCGCATAAACAAGACAACAACAACACAACTCAAACAACATTGGTCATAAGACCTGTAACTTAAATAGTTTGCCCGTAAATCGGGACAATTCAACCTATTCAATTGTACCTGCAAATCAACTTAATCGACATAATTACCACAAAACAAACCAACCAAGAATACCTACTAATTTATATTAGTTATCCCGCCAATTTTCATTAAATTCCGGACAACTAATTTTCTGCTTAATTTGGCTAATCGGGACTGTTGTATAAATATTATACTGCTACTTATAATTAAAGACTATATTATTTTTTTGCTATAATTGGACCAGATACAGACCTCAAAACCATTTTTCCTGGAAAGAACATCTCGTTAGCTTTCCAACGCTTCGAACGGGGGTCAAAACCGACTTACGGATCAAAAGATATGAATTTTTGAAGTTTTTCCAAAACATAATTTTTTTCATAAAAACTGCTACGAGTTTCACTCAATTTTTCTCAAAATCTCATCTAAACATCACTATAATACAAATTAAATACATAGCAACCCATATCTATCATGTATCAACAATTAGGAACCTCAAAACATGATTTCCAACACAAAAGTTTTGGATCCAAATCTCAAATCTCAACATATCAAATGTTGTAATTTTCCATCAAATTCACCCAAACATGTGAAATCATACAAATAAGCAAAATCATCTACTGGGAGCAAGACTATTTTTAATAGAAAGAATATTTCGTTAGCTTTCCAACGCTTCGAACGGGGGTCAAAACTGACTTACGGATCAAAAGATATGAATTTTTGAAGTTTTTCCAAAACAGAATTTTCTTCATAAAAACTGCTACGGGTTTGAGCAATTTCGCCCGAAAGTCCGACCGATTCAATTATTTTCTTCGAAACAAACACATACTCATTCATACCAAACATATAGTAGTGATTTGGAACCATCAAACGCGAATTCTACGACTTTCGATTTCAATCCGAATCTTAAATGGGTCTCTAAACTATTACTAAAAATCAATTTCTAAACACACAAGATTCATTCAGTGCAATTTTAACACATACGATAGAATTTATATAACCCCAATCCTACGTATCAACTATCATACTCCCGGTTATAAAATTTGAATCCCACCCTTACCTGGATTGAAGGCGGCTCGAATCTCCGATCGGCTTTCCGACGGCAACTTCTCGTAACCGTTTTCTCCAATTTCCTCGTTCTCCCATTCTCCCATTCTGTTCCTCTTTCTCCTCTTGACTAATTCCTCTTCTCCTTTTCTTATTATTAAAATAATAAAAATAATAATAATCTAATATAACAACTAATGGGCCTAAGTCATACACCTTTTAATTGCTAATCCCGACGAAATCCAAGCCCATTACCCAACATGCTCCAATAATCCATAATATCACTTATAATATTATTTCTTCGACTTTTCGACTAATATTCCGACTTAACGACTTAATTCTTCGAAACACAAAATTAACCGAAATAATAATTCGCGACCAACTACTTACTCCCGGCTTAATAGATTAATTCCGATTATCAACCAAATGGTCTAACAATCCAACTTAGTTAATTAAATAAGATAGTCCAATAAATAAATAATATTATTCTTAATATTATTCCTCCGATTTAACCGACTAAAATCCAACTTTAACTTAATAATCCCAATACGCCTCTTAAAATAATACCGACAAGTCCAACTACTCCGATTAATTCTCAACTTCGTCTAAATCCAATAATTAAATCCTTCAATAATTTAATTAACTAATTAATTAAATTCAGGCGTTACAACTCTCCCCCACTTAGAATATTTTCGTCCTCGAAAATTTATCTGACACGACTATTCCAACAACTTAATTCTTCCGAGTAATCAAATCTCGTCCTCGCAAGGCAACTCCACATATAACACAAACAACGGTTCTTAACCTCAACGGCGACAACAACGCGAATACTACCCAAGTGATGCAATTGACAACTAACATCGCAACACAAGAAGTAACCAACTTAAGAATTTGCCGGTTTAAGAACCAGAACACAACAACATAAGAATACCGACTTAAACACAACGTCAACGTAACCAAATATCAACATCGGTACAATTCACGTCTGAACAACCGCAATACACTACGCGTTCGCTGCGCACTCTGATTACTCTCAAGGTACTAACTCTACTCAATTGACCTCCAACTTCCAATCATCAAAATCGACATAACAACGACTTAACTCTTCGGGATCTCCCCGTTAACACCACACATAAACTACAACTTTACTATCTTTTATCAACATAGTTCCCAAAATCACCTTAGGCGCATAACAACATTACAACAACATTTGACACCTGAGTCCACTTAAATTCAACAAGATAAATCATCTTTACCAACCAAAACTCCACTTTTACAAATCAACTTATAATTTAACTTCTTGTTCTACCTGTAACTCAACTCTCACATTATCCAGTCTCAACTGAAATTTTTTCATACTACTCATCAATCAAACACAACTTCGTGCTGTCATCCATAAATTCAACTAATATTCTAACATATGAACTTGTATCAGCAAAAACAAACAACCTTCAAGCACTTGGCTTGACTTCGACCAATTCAACGTACATACTATACTAGTTGGCACGACACATCTATCCATCAATTATGACTCCGTCTACTATTAACAATGGATTAAGGGTGATCAGTTCCCCAATTGTCAATAGACAGCCGACAACCATAACGGTGAAATAAATCATCAGTACCCAACACATTAGCGTACTTCAACTTGTGTCCAAAGTCCGTAAGCATAATGCTCCGCCAACTTTCTAAGGCTTACCAATGCCACTCTTAGTTTCTTTAGTTTCAACTTCGTCGACGATACAAAAACGTTCAAAATCCATTACGCATCCCCTTATGCACGTTCATAGTACAACACGACTTTAAATATTCTTCTAACATCGGAATTGCTACTACTTCAATTACTATCCAAATTGGTTCGCTCCAATTACAACTTTCATCCAAGTCAAGATTTCAACAACGCTAACCAACCAATCGTCTTTCTTTTATTCTCAGAACCTTTATAATCCACCTAGTTTCACACTTGGCCTCATTCAATCCACAACTCAACAATATTATCGCGGTATCTCTTGAATTCATTCTTCTCTCAACATCACCGTCTCGTAACATCGTCACTATAATCATTCTCATTCGACATAAATTACATCTCCAAGCATTCTCCGATACAGTCACATCTTACAAATACCAACATTTTATTCTTAATAATATTCCACACTTGTTTTCATCCTTCCAAATTTTTCCGCAAATGTCGCTCAACTTCAACCATATATATCTCCTTCAATACAGATCTCTCAATCACAAAATCATATTCCAAAATGAAGAGAATTTTGTGTAGATTTCAGAACTTCAAGAATCGCATAAATCCGACTTACGAGTAAAAAGTTATCAGCCACACAACGGGACTGGTTTAGAATTTCCGTATGCAGTATTTTCCAAAAATCAGCATCAGACCCAAACAATAAAATGCACTTTTCTCCCTCTTCACAAACCTCCTGAAGGCAAACCTTGTATGCAAACTGTAGGGAATTTTGTAAGCTTTCCAAAAAGTCCAGAACCGCTTCCATCCGAATCACGAGTCAAAAGTTATACCTCATTTACTGACAGCTGCTCCAAAATCACAAAAACCAGAATTTGAGGTTGATGAACATAAGTTCCATTTCCCTCTCTTGCTTCCAAGATCTACCAACATCCTCCTTTTCGTCCAACTACGAAAATCACTCAACTTTAATCCAACTATACTCAAGATATACAACTTACCGAATTAATCCACCAACTTATCATTCCATTCGGAATAATTCCTTAATTTCAATCATCTTTGATTCACCGTCCAGACTCTACGCACATCTCCAACTTGACTGATACGGATTCGCGAGTCCAAACTCTCGCCGGTCCGCAATAACATCGCTCCAACATATGCACTCTTGCAAGCAACATCACCTTGAAATAACTTCTACATACCAACAACACGTACGGGAGCAAACTTCTCCCCCACTTAATTCAAACCAACCTGTAGACAACTACTAGAAACTACTAACAAACAAGCACCGACAGTGTTCCACACACATGTCGAGTACTAAGGAAGAAACAACATTAGACAACATTGGCCGGACGGACCGACCTGCTCTGATACCACTAATCTACAACCCCAAATCTACCCGTTAATTATAATAAAAATCAGAGTACTTTAAGATTTCCAACAAAATCAGGATGTCACATTTTTCAACTTAAAAACAACAAACTACTTGTATTTCACTTATCAATTGATACATAGCATTCGGCATTCACAACTTATAAATCAGCTAACAACTTTGTTCAACTAGATCAAAACTTCGTTCAATTTATAATTACTCAACAATTAGTAATAACAACAACTTAGAAACAACAACATAAACATTCCCCCCGAGTGCTACGTATCAGAGCAAGACCAACTCGAACTAACAGCAACTAAGGGACTTCATAAAATTACTTCACTTCCACAGCTATTCTTCAGTACCTGCTCAATTACCCATAATAGGTAACATCATTAAAGAAGGGGTGAGATATCGAATATTATAAACAAAAATATGATAATTAATATACTGGATTAGAATCATATAAATTTCACCGCTTCATATGACAGTCATGCAACAACTAGAAATAAACAACTTAATAGCAACCACAACTTATAACAACCAGCAACTCATAACCACAACTTGTATCGACAGCAACTTATAGTAGTAACAACATATAACAACAACTTATATAAAAGATGCAAATTATAGTAATAACAACATATACAACAACAGCTCACGACATTAGCAACTTATATCAAGCAACAAGATATAGCAATAGCAACTTATAACAAGCAACAACTTCACAACAACGACAACTTCACAACAACAGCAACTTCACAACAACAACGAATCAATAACAACAACAAATTCACAACGACTCAAAATGTGACACAACTATGCACATGCATGTGGTACCATTGGAGCAGAGCTCCCAACTTAAACATTGCCAGGTTATCGAGGCATTTCAACGTAATCAGGTGCCATCAAGGCCAACTTAATCAATGCCATCAAGGCCAACTTAAACATTGCCATCAAGGCCAACGTGGTGTGAGCATACAGCCCCGACTCATGAATGCAATGTATGCGACAATTATCAAAGGCATACAATCAACTACATCATCAACAAGAACAACCAGAACAACAACAACGAAAACAACAACTCAAACATGCATCAATAGCATCAACTTAATTCAACATTGGTCGTTCGACCTACAACTTAATCAACAACAACATATTTAACATCATCAGGTTCAATTAACAACATATTCAACGTCGCATAAACAAGACAACAACAACACAACTCAAACAACATTGGTCATAAGACCTGTAACTTAAAAGTTTGCCCGTAAATCGGGACAATTCAACCTATTCAATTGTACCTACAAATCAACTTAATCGACATAATTACCACAAAACAAACCAACCAAGAATACCTACTAATTTATATTAGTTATCCCGCCAATTTTCATTAAATTCCGGACAACTAATTTTCTGTTTAATTTGGCTAATCGGGACTGTTGTATAAATATTGTACTGTTACTTATAATTAAAGACTATATTATTTTTCTGCTATAATTGGACCAGATACAGACCTCAAAACCATTTTTCCTGGAAAGAACATCTCGTTAGCTTTCCAACGCTTCGAACGGGGGTCAAAACCGACTTACGGATCAAAAGATATGAATTTTTGAAGTTTTTCCAAAACAGAATTTTCTTCATAAAAACTGCTACGGGTTTCACTCAATTTTCCTCAAAATCTCATCTAAACATCACTATAATACAAATTAAATACATAGCAACCCATATCTATCATGTATCAACAATTAGGAACCTCAAAACATGATTTCCAACACAAAATTTTGGATCCAAATCTCAAATCTCAACATATCAAATGTTGTAATTTTCCATCAAATTCACCCAAACATGTGAAATCATACAAATAAGCAAAATCATTTACTGGGAGCAAGACTATTTTTAATAGAAAGAATATTTCGTTAGCTTTCCAACGCTTCGAACGGGGTCAAAACCGACTTACGGATCAAAAGATATGAATTTTTGAAGTTTTTCCAAAACAGAATTTTCTTCATAAAAACTGCTACGGGTTTGAGCAATTTCGCCCGAAAGTCCGACCGATTCAATTATTTTCTTTGAAACAAACACATACTCATTCATACCAAACATATAGTAGTGATTTGGAACCATCAAACGCGAATTCTATGACTTTCGATTTCAATCCGAATCTTAAATGGGTCTCTAAACTATTACTAAAAATCAATTTCTAAACACACAAGATTCATTCAGTGCAATTTCAACACATACGATAGAATTTATATAACCCCAATCCTACGTATCAACTATCATACTCCCGGTTATAAAATTTGAATCCCACCCTTACCTGGATTGAAGGCGGCTCGAATCTCCAATCGGCTTTCCGACGGCAACTTCTCGGAACCGTTTTCTCCAATTTCCTCGTTCTCCCATTCTCCCATTCTGTTCCTCTTTCTCCTCTTGACTAATTCCTCTTCTCCTTTTCTTATTATTAAAATAATAATAATAATAATAATCTAATATAACAACTAATGGGCCTAAGTCATACACCCCTTAATTGCTAATCCCGACGAAATCCAAGCCCATTACCCAACATGCTCCAATAATCCATAATATCACTTATAATATTATTTCTTCGACTTTTCGACTAATATTCCGACTTAACGACTTAATTCTTCGAAACACAAAATTAACCGAAATAATAATTCGCGATCAACTACTTACTCCCGGCTTAATAGATTAATTCCGATTATCAACCAAATGGTCTAACAATCCAACTTAGTTAATTAAATAAGATAGTCCAATAAATAAATAATATTATTCTTAATATTATTCCTCCGATTTAACCGACTAAAATCCAACTTTAACTTAATAATCCCAATACGCCTCTTAAAATAATACCGACAAGTCCAACTACTCCGATTAATTCTCAACTTCGTCTAAATCCAATAATTAAATCCTTCAATAATTTAATTAACTAATTAATTAAATTCAGGCGTTACATGTTTTGCATCCTGTTTGCATTGCATTGCATATCATTTGCATCTTTGCATGATTCGTTGCATGCGTCTGTCTGTCCAGTTACTTATTTCCAGTGGTCTCTATATTCCAGTGTTTGTCTGGTAGTCGTCAAGATAATGCCTCTACACCGATACCAGACTAGAGCTGACTACAGACGCAGGATGTAAGAACAAGACGTACACAATGCTGAGATCCGAATGGAGATTGACGACCTCAAGTCAAGTGTAACCAAACTAACTGAGATGCTTCAAGTTTTGATTGCTAGAGGAGAGCCTCCCCAAAGGAATGTCATCCAGGAAGTTTCAGGTGCTGATCCTCCACCAGTTCAAGTGCCACCTTCAACTTGGCCAGAGTTTGATTTGCCACACGGTTATTCTCCACCTCTTGTATCTGCTGCTATGGTTGGTCAGACTGACATGCCAGCTCGAGCTCCTCCACGTCCGACTATAGGACAAAGCCAGTATCGTAATAGAAATCATTTTGATCCAATTCCCATGAAGTACACTGAACTGTATCCTAGTCTGGTCGAGCAAGGTTTGATTACCACAAGGCCTATGCCACCTCCTCCAAATACTCTTCCAGCCGGCTATAGGGCTGATCTTCATTGTGAATACCATCAAGGTGGTGCGGGCCATAATTTGGAAGGTTGTTGTGCGTTGAAGGTTAGAGTACAAGAGCTGATGAGAAACAAAATCCTCTCCTTTAAGGACAATCCCAATGTCCATAGTAACCCTCTGCCAGGGCACGCCAAGTGAAGCTTGAGTCGACTTCAGCAGATTATCCCCCTAAAAGCCAGTGTTTCAGACAGGACAGCTCATCCTTGTGTTGATTAGTCACTAGGCCTTGTTTCTTGTTGTTTGCATTTTCCTTATTTTGTAATGGTTGTTTGCTTTCAATTATGTTTGTACTTTCTCAATTAATGAAATGAGCATTTGCAACTTTTTTGATTCAATTCATTTGTGTTTGCTATTTACTTCTTAATGCTTCCTCTTTCATGAAAAATAAAATAAAAAAATTTCTCTTGTCTACTTCCTTTTGATTATGCAAAGATTAGAGGGAGGATGATGAAACATTATACTCATAATTGTTGTGGTATGCTTTCAAATCAAGACTTTGCTGACGATGTAAGGCATTGTTTCAACTCCCAAACACTGGAGATATAAGGAAGATAACCCCTCTTTAACCCCTTTGAGCCTTGAAGTAGGAGTTTATTTTCTTTACAAATAAAAACCCACAATTTTAACCTGGGGCAGGGTAGTTCTCGGTTAACTTGATTGTGCATTCAATTACAAGAGCTTCATGCAAGACGACTTTCAACAAAATGTTGCACTCACAGTTTTCCTTCGCACATAGCAAGCAAGTGTCGAAGATGTCTTTCAGGTCTAATGCCAATGATGGTTCACTGTAATTATTAAGCAAGACAGTCACTAAAAAAAAGAGAGAGTGAAAAAAGAATCAAAATAAAAGCCCGCTATGTCAAAACCTATGAAGGAGACTTAGGCAAAAATTGGGGCATCCCGCTGGCTGTAAGCTCAAATGACACAGTTCAGGAAAAAGTTAGGGATAATAAAAATCATTCAAGAGGTTACCAAAATCCTCAAAGATAAAACGAGTTGACTGAGGTCCTCACCAAAAAACAACAAAATGTTGTGAGAAGCGGTGACTGCCACCTCAAGTCCATTGAATTTTGAACCATCATCATTACTATCATCAGTACCTATGGGAATTTGAGTGCATAGTTTGAGTTAACTGAGCATAGGACTGAAGATCATCACATAGATTGGGTGGGTCACAAATAAACTTTGAGCCTTTATCCTTTGTTTCTTAAACCGTGAACCAGGCCACGTTATAACCCTCAAAAGACCTAATTGAAGCAAGGTTATTTTGAAAGCATACTACAGCGAGGTTGCGTAAACTGACTCCTAAAGATCTTTGCGGATCATTTGTTTTGGCACTACACCTTTTGCTTAAACTTTTCACTTTAGTGTCTTGAACCGTCGTGTTCTGGCCGATGACTCATTATGCTTTGCATCTTTCTGAAAATGATTTTGATTTCAAAAGTTGCATGAACTTTGCATTTACCATGTTTGTACAATAATCAGCTAGTCTGGGGCAGTTTACTTGAAGAATCCCTAAACAGCTCTTCATCCTTCCTACAAGGATCATCAATTTGAATACAGTTTACCAGTGTGGCACAGATGTGTTCAGCAGTAGCATCTCTAGTTCCTAAGCAGAGTGACAGTGATCTCCGTGTTGGGGAATCATTCTTCCAGTCTTGTCTTCCCAGAGAGTCGAGCCATGTCGTCGACATTTGCATTTGCATTTGATCATATATCATCTGCATAATTCATATACATATGCATATCATGAGTGTTTCATCCTCATTTGAATTTCTCCCGAGGTCGTGTCGTTGTCCACGTCTTACCTTACCAAAACGTTACCTGTCCTTTTCATTCAGTGTCATTCCTGAAGTCTTATTTGTCCATTCAGTGTCATTCCTGGATAAGTTTTCTCCTTTGCATTCGGTGTCATTCCTGGATGTCTTTCTCGCTATAATTCGATGCCATTCTCAACTATTATGATTTGTACCTTCCGTTCAAAGCCATTATTGAATGCCTGGTGTCCTTTTATTCAACGCCATATAGTCTTGTTTGTTCACATTCATCTAAAGCCGTTATTAGATATTGTGATTTATACCTTTCATTCAAAGCCGTTATTGGATGTCCGGTTTCTCTACCATCTGATGCCTATCCGGATGTGTCTCTCCTTCTGATGTTTCTTCAGATCCAGTCTTTGTTCACTTTATCTAAAGCCGTTATTAGATATTGTGATTTGTACCTTTCATTCAAAGCCGTTATTGGATGTCCGGTTTCTCTACCATCCGATGCCTATCCGGATGTGTCTCTCCTTCTGATGTTTTTTCAGATCGAATCTTTGTTCACTTTATCTAAAGCCGTTATTAGATTTTGTGATTTGTACCTTTCATTCAAAGCCGTTATTGGATGTCCGGTTTCTCTACCATCTGATGCCTATCCAGATGTGTCTCTCCTTATGATGTTTTTTCAGATCGAGTCTTTGTTCACTTTATCTAAAGCCATTATTAGATATTGTGATTTGTACCTTTCATTCAAAGCCGTTATTGGATGTCCGGTTTCTCTACCATCCGATGCCTATCCGGATGTGTCTCTCCTTCTGATGTTTTTTCAGATCGAGTCTTTGTTCACTTTATCTAAAGCCGTTATTAGATATTGTGATTTACCTCTCATTCAAAGCCGTTATTGGATGTCCGGTTTCTCTACCATCCGATGCCTATCCGGATGTGTCTCTCCTTCTGATGTTTTTTCAGATCGAGTCTTTGTTCACTTTATCTAAAGCCGTTATTAGATATTGTGATTTGTACCTTTCATTCAAAGCCGTTATTGGATGTCCGATTTCTCTACCATCCGATGCCTACCCAGATGTGTCACTCCTTCTGATGTTTTTTTCAGATCGAGTCTTTGTTCACTTTATCTAAAGCCGTTATTAGATATTGTGATTTGTACCTTTCATTCAAAGCCGTTATTGGATGTCCGGTTTCTCTACCATCCGATGCCTACCCGGATGTGTCTCTCCTTCTGATGTTTTTTTCAGATCGAGTCTTTGTTCACTTTATCTAAAGCCGTTATTAGATATTATGATTTGTACCTTTCATTCAAAGCCATTATTGGATGTCTGGTTTCTTTTGCCATCTGATGTTTTTTCGGATGTGCCTTTCTCTGTCTTTTCTGGCTTTTTCTTGAAGATCCCGTTTGAACTCTCCAGCATAAGAAGAACCCAGAAAATCTTTTGTTGGCGTCTATCCTTTCATTTCAAATTGATCCCCAGTGGATATCGTGTCTTCTTTTTGGTTCCATGCCCAGTAAAGAGTGTACTTTCATTCCCCCAGCTTTGTTTCAGCTTCCCCAGTGTTGTTGTCATCCCCAGTGAGTGATTGCTCATTGTGTGGACTTTGGCCCCGTCTGCTTTTGTCTTCGTCTGCATTTTGCACTTACCATCCTATCATTTACATCATGCTAGAAATTTATGGCATGTCTGCATTTACATGTATGTTAGCTGTCCGTAGCATTTGCATTCCATCTAAGGGCAAACTTTTCGGTTTTCTATATTTAAATACCTTTCACCTTGATCTCTCGAGGATTTCTATCCCTCGTGCCATCCGGTAAAGCTATTTAAATAGGGGCAACTGTTGTACCCCAAATTTTACCCTCAGATCCTCTGATCATTTCATATCATTTTAAGTCAGACATTTTTTTGCATTTTTTGTTAAAACCTATCATTAATCATGCTTTTCTTTTTATTCCATGTCATTCTTGATTTTATTTACTTATTTATTTTTATATTTGCTTAAATATTTATTTTTGAATTATTTAGAATCAATCTAGTTTAATTTTGAATATAGTTTAGTTTATATCTTTTAATTCATTTTAATTTTTAATTTAGTTTTTATTTATCTTAAGTTTAGTTATTAGGCTAATTTTAATTCAATTTACTTTTAACTTTAATTCGATTAGATTAATTTTGTTAATTTAACTTAGTTTAATTTAGTTTTTAATCTTAATTTTTTACTTTAATTTTAATTGCAATTTAAGTTTAGTTTTTAATTTGTTTCATTTAATTATTTTCTTTTGTCTAAAAATCATAAAAATATTTATACTTAGAGTCTTTTTATTTATTTATGATGTAATACAAAACAAAAGATGACCAAGACCCCACACATACCATATTGCTCACCTTAAGTCATCTACACTCCAAAAGTTCTGCACACATCTTGCTGAAACCATGTAAACCGTACCAGACCTGCTACCAGGCCATGCCCAACACAAAAGGCTACCATTTAGCCAAGCCTGCTACTATCCTGTGCCATCACTTTCCAAAACCTTTGACCTGCACAAGCAACAACGACCTCACCAAGACTGCTCTGCATAAAGCTACCAAACAAAGTTCTGCAGACTTTACACCAAAAATCTCCCTGCTTTCAACATCACTGTTGTACTGTTATAATCCAAATTCAATGCCAAAACACATAAAAAGCCACACGCAAGCTGGGCAACACTGAGAGACAACATTTGAAATTCAAAAATTAATTTGAGTTGTTTTTAAAAAAGGGGATATTAGAACAGAACCGGACCTCACAATAAAAGGGAACCCACCCACCACAAGACTCTATTATTTGATGTCATGTATCTCTTTCCTCTCAGACTCTTCCTCCACTGTGCATTCTCATAAAAGGAGAACAGCATAAGTTTTTTTGCCATTTTCCATTTCACACACCTTCATCGTATAACATATCACCTCACTGCTGCTTCAAACCGCCACATACCATCCGTCCACCACCATACATAAATACCTCACACAACCATAACCATTCTCTGCTACTTTCAAATGACTTTCATCACCATTCAAAAACGCAACCTGTCACTTTGAACTCATCAGAACTTCATTCAAGCTTGTTGTCTCTCCGGCCTTTACGACACCGTGAAATCGCAGCTAGCAGTAGTAGCCAAAGCATTCTGAATCCGTGAGCTTCACCAATACGTACGCTCTCCTACAACAATAAACAATCCAGAGCGACAACAATCTTCAGCTTGTTTCTCTTTTGAACCGATAAACCGCTGCACGCGAGAGAGAGCACAACCTTTTTCTTAACCGAAGGCTCTAACTTATCCGAAACCGAAACAAATACTTCACCAGAATCGAAGGAATTGATGGTATTAGTAAGTTTTTTTTTCCATTTTTTTTTCACCCTTTTTGTTTTTATTAATATGGTATTGTGTTATATGTTAACGTACATAGAGTTTGAGATCAATGGTTTTGGTGTTGTCTTCTTTGTACTTGCGAATGTTACACTGACCAGGTTTGTTGGATAGCATAGAAAAGGTTATTATGTCTTCATTTTTAAACTATATAATATTGTTAATTCTCTTTAATTATTAGAGTGTCGTATTAATGTATAGAAATTTGTCAATAAAGTAATTGTTGAATCTGTTGCTATTTGTTAAAACTTTGTTTATATATACAGACTTGATGTACTGATAAAATAGAACTTCATGGCTTTTACGTTGATGCATATTTTTGTAAATAGTATATATAATGCTGAACTGACTTCCTTTAGGTCCATTATTAATGTTATAACTAATTTTGTAACCATGTAAATATAATGTTAGTAGTTGTTCAGAAGAAGAAAAAACAACAATTATTAGTCTTTTTATTTTATCATTTTGTTTTAATTTTTTTCCTCTCTATTTTTGAAAATACATTAAAAAAATCCAAAACATTTTAATCATTTTTGTTAATATTTCATTTCTAATTTAATTAGCTTTTTTATAGAATTTAGAATTTTATTAGTTTTATTAGAATTTAATTCAGTTAATTTTAATTAAAATTTAATTTATTTAATTTTTTGATTTAGAATTTAGTTAATAAGTTTGTTAATTAATTTTTAGTTTTAATTAAGTAGTTTATTTAGATAATTTAGAATTAGTTAACTAGTTTTTTATTAGGATTTAGTTAATTAGCTTTTAATTAGATTTTAGCTTTAGTTAGATCTTATTTATTTAGATTTGTATTTATTTTATGTGATTCTAAATTTATCTTGACATTTTTCTATTTTTTATTCCTGGTATTCGGTTTCTCATTTGATTCTTGATACTTACTGTATATATGTTGTTGTTCATACTATTCTCGATGCCGGAGTTTTCCTCCTTATTTCTCTGTTTCTGTCACTCACATTCCAAAGGAAAAGTCTCTCTATTGACTTCATGTCATAGATAGCTCAAATACCCTGTTAACCTCAAATCATTTCACAAGAGATAGTCATTAATCTCTTCTTCCTTCTGACCTGGCCTTCCCAAGAGATAACTATTAATCTCTTCTCCTTTAAGACGGTCCAACCGTTCACAATCCTTTCAAGAGATAGCCATTAATCTCTTTCTCCTAACCAATCCATCCTTACAAGATTTGCTTTCAAGCTTTTCACCCCCTTTACCCCTGTGAGGGGAATTACGATTTGTCTGATTTCTCAAATTCACCTTGAGAATACGTAGGCATAGGATTGCGAGATCCTAGCGAGCTACCTTTTTCTTTTTCCATCTTTTTCCTTTACATCCGATGCCTTCTCGAATTCCACATTTTCTTTTTACACCCTTAGACCATACTTAGTGTATATATCTAGGTCTTTATCTTTACCATAGTACAGATTCTTAGCATGCAAACATTATAATAACACAAACAAAACAAGAGGTTCCCATAGAGTACTACGGACGTTTAGGGTGCTAATACCTTCCCTAGGCGTAACCAACCCCCGAACCTTAGATCTTCCCCCTTTAGGTTTTTAAACGATCTTGAACCTTTCCTTTGGATAAATCAATGTCGGTTGTAAAAGAAATATGATGCAAGTTGATTAATAGCTTGTTATCCGATTTTCTCCGCAACAGGGGGCCTTTGTATCGGTTATTTATATTTTCGCCAATACTGATTTCTCTCTGGGATTTTTCTCAGGACACTGCTTCAGATTAGGATATATAGGATTTAGGGTTTTTGTTTAGTGTGCTCGCTAAGATTTTTTCTTTCAATCTTATGCCTACGTATTCCCGTTTACCGAAACAGGGAAATCAGAGCGATCGTAGTTCCTCCTATTCTATGGGAGGAAATGCTTGTTTTGGTGTCTTGTTCAAAGCCCAAGACGTGAAGCGAAAGGTGATTTGTATCTTGTTCAAAGCCCAAGATATGAAGCTAAAAGGGTGTTGACTTTAGAGAGAATTTGTCGTCTCTAAAGAGGGTCTGTTTGTCACGATTGCTGGGTGACTGACTGTAAAGGAGGATTACTTTAACCGGGATACGCGGATCTTAGTAATGCCATAATTTCCTTTATAGGGGATTTTAACCTGAAGGAGAAGACTTTAACTCAGTGTAGAGCAATGCTATCTTTCCTTAGGAATTTCTCATGCTAAAAGAGGGACAGTGGCGTGGATGTAGATGATCCAGAGGCTTGCCGCTTACAGGGATTAGATGGAGGGGAAGAAGTTGTTGATGTTTGTGTACTGTGAACGAGGCACAGCTTTGATGCTTAAAGGTTGATTGGATCAACCAGTGGTTTTCTTATACAAAGCCTAAGAGGAGGCTAATATGTGTCTCGTACAAAGCCCGAGAGAGAGGCTAAAAGGTTTCGACTCGACGAGGGAATCTTTTGGTATCTCGTATAAAGCCCAAGATGGAGGCTATTTGACTCAATAAGAGAGTTTTTTTGTATCTCGTACGAAGCCCGAGATGGAAGCTGTTGTTTGGTTGGCTGAATAAGAACCTTTTTGTATCTTGTATAAAGCCCGAGATGGAGGCTGTGGTGACTGTTTCTGTTAAGTGACAGGTCCAATATACTGATTTTGAAAGAGAAAATCAGTTCTTATATGAGCAACACTGTACTCAAGGATTTGATTCAAGGATCCGGGTTATTCCTATTCTTTAAGGAAGTGGGAAATTCGAAGGGTATTGAGACTGTCCGAGTTTGCGGGTTCCTTCCTATTTTTGAAGGGGTCCTTGAGAATGTCTTTGAGACTCAAGGGGATTAGACTGTCCAAGTCTAGAGTTTCATCTTTTGTACTATGCTTTGAGAAACAGTAGTAGACTCTTTGAAAGGACTGTTCTCTGCAGATGACTAAGTTCTGTTCCTATTCCTCTAGGAGGTCGTCGGGACAATTTATACTAAGCCCAAGAGGAGGCTGGAAACTTTTAAGAAGTTGATCGGTCCTTGTACAAAGCCCAAGAGGAGGCTATCATTCCCGGAGGAAGAGATCATTATACGAAGCCTAATAGGAGGCTGTGAATACTTCTAAGAAGCCGTAGGCTCTTTGTACTAAGCCCAAGATAAGGCGGGGTTGCTTTTAGGAAGCCTGTGGGTCCTTGTACAATGCCCAAGAGGAGGCCGATGCTTTTAAGAAGCCGATGGGTCCCCAAACCCCAAAAAATTCAAGGCAAGCTATTCACAAGGAATAGATCAAGTCAGGAAAGTTCGAGAATTTGGAAGAAACTCAAGAGATGCCATTCACGGAGAAAAGATCATCTCTGAGGAGTAGAGTTTCTTGACAAGTGCTTTTAAGAAGCTTGTGGGTCCCCAAACCCCGAGAAGTTCAAGACATGCCATTCACCGAGAATAGATCAAGCCAGGAAAGTTCGAGAATTTGGAAGAAACTCAAGAGATGCCATTCACGGAGAAGAGATCATCTATGGGGAATAGAGTTTCTGTGACAACTTCTAAAGGTGACAGTCTATGAAAGGGTTCATCGGGAATGCTGCCTTTCATGTCTCCATATTGTTTAACCCCAAGAGGAGGGAAGACTGTGTCTGGTAATCCTATGGGGATCTAGTTTTGACTATTTCTAAGAGTGATCAACGGGCTTAATACTAGACGTAGTTGCCGGGAAAACTCTAAAATATCTATACTATTATTACACAGTTGATATGAGTTTATGAAAGAAGACTTACAGCAAAACAACCCCACAATACAGTTATATGCATAGGAAAGCGGTAAATGAAAGCGTATAAACACTTACTCGGTTGTAGAACTTCCATGTTGTTTGGTTAGTTGTTCAATAAAGAAAGATTAAAAACAACAGTATATTCAAAATAAAAGGAGAAAGCGCTTTGAAAAATAAAGATTTGGGGCTTACAGCTCAAGGAGAGGCCCAGGGTTTTATCAGTGAACGCACTGTTGTTTGAATTTGTACAGAGGGACTTATACAAGTGACTGTGGCCCAAAAAGGTTTTCTGTACAAAGGGATGAGTCTTACACTCTCTCAAGAGGCCCAAAAAAAGTTTTAAAGAAAAAGAGTGGGGCTTATAACACGAGGGTAGGCCCAATTGATTTTTCCGTTTAAAATGACGATCACGCCGAGGTTTTCTTTTAACGCATATGGACTTATACAATAAGTGAGGCCCAAAATTGTTTTGGTTAAAAGGGGGTTGAGTCTTACACTCTATTAGAGGCCCAAAAGTTTTAAATGGGACTTATAGCTCGAGGAGAGGCCCAGTTGGTTAATTTTAAACTGGCGAGCGCGCCGAGGTTTTTGAAAATACAGTGGGACTTATACAATAAGTGAGGCCCAAATTGTTTTGTATTTTACAAAAAAAAGGGTTGGGTCTTACACTCTAATAGAGGCCCAAAAGTTTTAAATGGGTCTTAAAGCTCGAGGAGAGGCCCAGTTTATTTTTCAAAAGGCGACGATCGCGCCGTTTGTTTTTGAAGGTATCGGGACTTATACAATACACTGACGCCCAAAAATGATTTGGTTAAAAAAGGATTGGGTCTAACACTCTATTAGAGGCCCATAATGTTTTGAAAATGATTTATGAGGGTTGAATTAATCCAAAAACCCTAATTTGTTTTCAAAAATGTATTTAATTGAATAAAAATTCAATTAAAATGATCAAAATTGTTTAACATATGGAAAACAAATTGTGATCTTGGATTAATACTTCCAAAATTAAGTATTGACCTACAAAATAATTAGAAGGCATTAAAAGTTGCAAAAATCAAGGTGGAAAAAATACTTAAATGTTAAAAACAATTAAAACATTAATTCTTTGCAAAAATATCAATTATACAAAATAAATAATATTTTTGGGATTTTTTAGGAAAATAAAATATTTTAACATTTTTGTGAATTATTAAAAAAAGAATCAACTCAAAATCATTAAAACTCAGAGAGAAATTAATTTTTGAATCAATTAAATAAATCACAAAATTCAAATATTCAAATATTCAAAAAATGGCGCCAAGAACACCCAAGAACACGCGCGTGTTCTGGGTTTGCCCAGATTTGCATTTTCTCTCCAATCTCACTGACTACTTGATTATATCATGTAATCCACATACCAATCAACTCGTTTCAACCTCACGATCATGTCTATGACAATTAATTTCATTTAAATTAAGCATAAAACAAGAAATCACGAAAAATCCTCAAGAACCCTAATTTCTGCATGAAGGCTAGGATTTTTGATACACGATTCAAACAATGCAATTAATTGAGGGGAAACATTCCATGCATGATTATGACTATATGGCCAAATTATTGTGCAGCAAAAATTGCATGGATCATAGAGTTAGAAGAGCTCATACTTACCACTTGCAGCTGGTGATCGTGATTTGTGTTGGAGGTGTTACAGCTAGGTTCCAATGATCTGGATAGCTTCCCTAGGTGCCATGAAGTGTGTATGAATGCTTGGAATGGATTGAAATGATCTGGAACTTGAGATGGTACCCCAACTGCAAATCTGTCAAGAACTTGAGCAATTGGCTGGTGATTTTGTGAAATCTGTGTTCCAGATGTTATGTGAGTGCTTGGATCACTTCTATATGATGTATATGAGGTGTGTGTGTGCGATTGGTTTGATTGGAAAAGCTCTCAAACTCAAAACCCGATAGTGACTTGCCTTAGAAGGCAAAATTGGAGTGAAAGAAGAGATTTTGAGGAAAGCATCTGTTTGATGGCTTTGGTGTACTCAAACTGATCACAATTGAGCTCTATTTATAGTAGAGCAAGTTTGTTTTGCAAGGAATAGTGAATGGCAACTGCTGAGTAGGTTTGGCCAATGTTGGCAAATGAAAATCCAAGTCTCCTATAGCCATTGACTAGAGGTTAGGGCACAGGCTGCTGGTTCCCTTGGTCTTGGATAAGTCTTGACTGAATTCAGTTGAGAATGCTCAGTCCATGCCACCTTGATGCTTCCATTGAATGCTCCAATCCAAAATTGGAGTCTTGTCCCTATTTTGGCAATTCTAGGTTCAACATGCTATTTCTTGTTCCAAAGACTTTGGAGGCTTGGCTCAGTGATTGTCCCCTTTAGATTCAATCCTCAGATGTATCCAAGTAGATAGGAGCATTTGGATTTGGCTGATTTTGGTAAATCTACCAAAAGTGTAAAAATCTGCCTTGCCTTGGCAGATTTCAGCAAGGCAACTTGCCAATGTCATATCTCATGACTCAAATTGAATTTGGTAATGTTCTTGGCCATTTTGGAAAGCCCTTACATGATACAACTACTATTTGAACATGTTTTGTTTTGATCTCTTTTGAATCCAAGTGAAAAATCCCCCTACATTTGGCAAAAAGTAAGGTAAAATCTGACTTAGTGAAATTTTCACTAAGTGTTGGAACAAAGTGACTTTTCTTGATTTTGATCACTCCATAACTCAAAATCCATGAGGAATTTGGACATAGGTCAGTATGAAGCTTTTGTAGAGGGCAATGAGATCTACAAATCAAGCTTTGAATGGGGAACAATGGCCTTGTGGTTTAGCAGTTATGGTCCTCCAAAGTTGGCACATTAGTGTCACTTTTTCATACCTTAGAAATTTTTCTAAGTTTTTATGGTTACCCCTTTTACAAGTTATCCCACTTTCTTTGATTTTTCTTGATGAATGATGATTCAAATCATACATTAACATCATTTAAGGGTTAAAAATCCATTTTGGTGAAAAATCTCAAAAAGTCAAAGTTGACTTTTGGGCACAGTTGACTTTTTATCAGATGAATTCCAAACTATGCAATTCTTCATGAAATCATGTCCTTGACCTAAATCAAACTTGATGGACATGATCCATGGGTGTCATAGAGTATATTGATGCATGTCATAGGGCTTGGGAGCATGTCTTGGTCAAAAGTCAAAGTTACAGTTGACTTTTTCCTTAAAACCCTAACTGTGGTGTAGATGAAATTGAAACTTATTGCTCAAGCTTCTTGGATCAATCCATCATTGCAAATGGATCAATGTAGTGTATTAGATACCCTCAAATCCTCCTTTGAGGTCTTGGCTCATGATTTGCCCTAAAAGTCAACTTAGGGGTGAATTAGGTCAAGAAACCCTAATTCCTGGTTTTTTATGAATGCATCTCCCGAGGCAAAATTGACTGGATGATTAGGTCCATGAGGTTCCATGGAGTATATTAGGTTATGTTTTGGATCATTGGCTTGTGCCCGGAGGAAAATTTCCATCTGGAGGCCGTGGTCGACCAAAATCCTAATTTGGTGACACTGTGGATCTTGAGACTTGATCCACCTAGAAGGGAGCAACCTTGTGCTTAATCCTTGAAGTAGGAGTCCTCTTGATCCATTGTGGATGTTTGAGAGGTTAGACAAGTTGAAGATCATGTCAATCCTTGATTGATCCTTTGCCTAAAAGCTCTGAGAGGGCTTGAAACCCTAATTTTGATTGTAGTGGATGCTCAACAACCCTTGAGGCATTTGATGAGGCATGATGGTTCATCCATATTGTGATGATGATTTGCACAATGATGGGAATCTTAGTGATCAAAATTTGGGGTATGACAGATGCCCCTATTTAATCTTCTTGGACACGAAGGTGTGAATTACGAAGGCATTCGGGCATTCGGAGTGCAAGAGGATTAAATATCGGAATACGAAGGTGTGAATTACGAAGGCATTCGGGCATTCACGCATTCCTCTTCTTTTGTTAAGCAATGATGCTTAGAAAAGGTAAACTTCCCCTCGATCCTGGTTTCCTACCGAGGAACTGGTCTTAGTTTCTGATTTAAACTTCCCCTCGATCCTGGTTTCCTACCGAGGAACTGGTCTTAGTTTCTGATTTAAACTTCCCCTCGATCCTGGTTTCCTACCGAGGAACTGGTCTTAGTTTCTTTTGTCAATAAACTTTATTGGCAAGGGACGCTATTCGTAGCGGCTTTCCTTCAAACTTCTCGCCGAATTTTCCTGGGGAGATGCCATTTGACGGAAAAAGTTGATGTCATACTTACTGGGGAACCCAGTTGTCTGAGTTGTAGAGGTGCACAAATTTCTCTATTGGAGACGCCATTTGTCGATTCTACTGGGGAAAGCGAATCTCTTGAGAGGCTGCTTCTGCGTGGGATCTTACATCATACTTTTCTCGGGATCTTTTCGGAGAAATGCCATATGATGGGGTCCAATTTGAGGTGCCGATGACCTTTTCATCAGTGATCTTTTCGGAGCGAAACTGGCATGCTGCCGAATCTCTGATTACGAGGCTATCTCTGTGGATTTTCCTTAATCCGGGAAAGCAAGGATATCATCTTCAATGGCAAAGAGTGATGCTGACTGAAAGCTCCTCTAGTTTTTCAGAGGTTCAAGTTATCAAAGTGGTCAAGGGCCAACTTCCTTCCAGAAATAAACTGGAGGCTAGGCTGTTCGGACACAGCGTTTCCTGACGAGGTTAGAACTGACGACTCGATTGAGAGAACTTCTATCACTAGGGGACGAGACCGACTAAAGTGATAGTGATGCAATATGAAATGTGAATGTAAATCAATAATGCATGACGTGTGTATGTATATGCTGACAAAACTGACGCGACACACAACTGAAAGATGAACCCGACTGGATACTCGGCCATCGCGGGGCGTGTATAAATATCTCGAGTTCAAGATAGTAATTCCACCTTGCTTAGGAAAAGTAGTCCTCACGGGGAACTATGTTGGTAGGGCTTAGGAGGTAAGAGCTCTGCCGTGGCGTGTCAGACGAAACAAGGTCTCTGACATAGTTGATCCCTTCATTCAGGCGTACTGGGTTAGAAGGAGTACTTTGATTCTGCACTTTGAAGTTCGCTTACTTTTGGAGAAGCGGTTGATGCTCTTTTGATGTTCAACAGTCAAAAGAAATTGGCATTTTTATTTTAAAACAGAAAAAAAAGTTTGACAAGTAAATTCATTTTTGTTTTATTTCAAGAATCGTTAATCATGTTAACAACGTCGTTCTGTAAAGCTAAAACAAATAAGAATTACAAACAAAAGCTCAAGGGCTCAAATTTTATTGATAAGACGGAGATCAGCCAAACGCGTGATTCCAAAGAGTATTTACAAAGTTAGAAAATGGTAATTTACAGGGAAAAGGGCTACGTTGAAACATAACGACCACTATCCTTCTACCAACTTTGAATTCGGGGCATCCTGAGCTTCTGTCGAAGATGACCTTGACTGGAGTTTTCTGGAAGATGATGTAACTGCTGCTGCTGAGGGATTTGCCTCTGTTGAACATAGTTACTTGCCATTATCCCTAATTTTTTCCTAGATTGTACTGTGATGTTTCCAATCCACCAGGATGATTTTTTTTATGCCTCTAACTTTTTCCTGGACCGCCCTTTCGGGTTTTCAATCCATCGAGACGTTTTTTTTTTTAGTTTAGGCGAAGTATTTCTTGACTACATCAACATTTGTGGGGTAGGCAAATTCCTCTCCGTCCATGGTTGCAAGTCTCAAGGCGCTGCCTGAGAAAGATTTCGTGACCACATAGAGGCCATCATAATTCGGAGTCCACTTGCCCCGGGAGTCAGTGAGAAATGATTGTATCTTCTTGAGCACGAGGTCTCCTTTCCTGAAAACACGAGGTCGGACCTTTTTGTTGAACGCCTTTTTCATTCTCTGTTGATACAGCTGACCATGGCATAATGTCGTGATTCGCTTCTCCTCGATCAGATTTAGTTCGTCGTGTCGACTTTGACACCTTTCAGCTTCGGTGAGCTTAGCTTCCATCAATACTCGGATTGATGGGATCTCTACTTCTATGGGGAGCACTGCTTCCATGCCATACACTAGAGAGAAAGGGGTTGCCCCTGTTGAAGTGCAGACAGATGTGCGATAACCATGAAGAGCAAAGGGTAGCATTTTGTGCCAATCTTTATAGGTTACAACCATCTTCTGAACAATCTTCTTGATGTTCTTGTTAGCCGCTTCCACCGCTCCGTTCATCTTGGGTCGGTAGGGAGATGAGTTATGATGTTCAATCTTGAACTCTGCGCACAACTCCTTCATCATCTTATTGTTCAAGTTAGATCCATTATCAGTAATGATCTCGCTTGGAACACCATAACGGCATATGATATTGTTTTGGATAAATCGAACCACCACTTGTCGGGTTACATTGGCGAATGATGCTGCCTCGACCCACTTGGTGAAGTAATCAATGGCTACCAGGATGAACCGATGTCCGTTCGAAGCCTTAGGCTCAATCATGCCAATCATGTCGATTCCCCATATCGAGAATGGCCATGGGGAAGAGAGAACTTTGAGATGCGATGGCGGTACATGAATTTTGTCAGAGTATATCTGACACTTGTGACACCTCCTCATGTACTTGTAGCAGTCGGACTCCATGGTCAACCAATAGTACCCTGCTCTGAGAATTTTTCTCGCCATTGTGTGTCCGTTGGCATGAGTGCCAAAGGATCCTTCATGAATTTCTTTCATAAGCATGTCTGCTTCTGGTCTGTCCACGCATCGGAGCAAGACCCAGTCAAAATTTCTCTTATAGAGTGTGTCACCGCTCAGGAAGAAGTTTCCAGCCAATCTTCTGAGGGTTTTCCTGTCTTTTCTGAGTGCCCCAGATGGGTACTCTTGTTTCTGAAGGAAGCATTTGATATCGTGATACCAAGGTTTATCATCTATGACTGCTCCAATCGTGAAGATGTAGGCGGGCCGTTCAAGGCGCATTATGTCGATCTTAGGTATGTCATTCCATTGACCTACGCTAATCATGGAAGAGATAGTGGCTAATGCATCAGCCATATGATTTTCCTCACGAGGGATATGATGAAACTCAACTCTGTTGAAGAAAGGTAGCAACCTTCTTGCATAGTCTTTGTAAGGAATCAGTCCTGATTGGTATGTGTTCCAATCTCCTTTTATCTGATTGATAACCAAGGCTGAATCGCCGTATACGTCCAAGTTTTTAATCCTTAAATCAATTGCTTCTTCGAGACCCATAATACAAGCTTCGTATTCTGCCTCGTTGTTCGTACATTTGAACGTAAGTCTGGCAGTGAAAGGAACGTGGGTACCCTGAGGGGTAACAATTATTGCCCCAATTCCGTTTCCGTAATGATTAACTGCTCCGTCAAAGATAAGTCCCCATTGGGAATCTGGTTCTGGCCCTTCACTGGGTAGCGGTTCATCGCAGTCTTTCATTTTTAGATACATGACATCTTCGTCTAGGAAGTCAAACCCGATTGATTCTTGATCGTAAATCAGTTGATGAGCCAAATGATCGACTAAAATACTTCCTTTAACGGCTTTTTGAGCGTGGTACTCTATGTCATATTCTGATAACAGCATCTGCAACGGGCAATTCTTCCCCTGAGAACAGGCTTTTCGAAGACGTACTTGATTGGATCCATTTCTGAGATTAACCAAGTAGTATGGAGAATCATGTACTGACGTAGACGTTTGGCTGCCCAAGCCAAAGCGCAACAAGTTTTCTCAAGCATCGTGTACCGAGTCTCGCAGTTGGTGAATTTCTTGCTCAGATAGTAGATGGCATACTCTTTCCGTTTGGTTTCGTCTTATTGGCCAAGTATACATCCCATTGAGTCCTCTAGGACTGTGAGGTAAATAATCAGTGGTCTTCCTTCCACTGGAGGTGATAGAATCGGTGGGTTCAACAGGTATTCCTTGATACTGTTGAAGGTAGTTTGGCAGTCTTCTGACCAAACACAATCCTGGTTCTTTTTGAGTAATTTGAAAATCAGCGCACAAGTCGCGGTCATGAGGAATATGAATCTGGAGATGTAGTTCAAACGTCCCAAGAATCCTCTGACTTGTTTTTCAGTTTTCGGAGAAGGCATTTCTTGAATGGCCTTGACCTTGTCAGGATCAACCTCAATTCCTTTTTGGTTGACGATGAACCCTAATAGTTTCCCTGAACGGACACCGAAGGTGCACTTGTTAGGATTCAAGCGGAGCTTGAATTTTCTTAGACGTTTGAACAATTTTGACAGATGTTCAACGTGCTCATTCTCTGTTTTCGATTTTGCAATCATATCATCGACATATACCTCGATTTCCTTGTGTATCATGTCATAAAACAGAGTAGTTATGGCCCTTTGATAGGTTGCCCCGGCGTTCTTCAAACCGAACAGCATTACCTTGTAACAAAAGGTGCCCCATTGGGTGATGAACAAAGTTTTCTCCATGTCTTTCGGCGCTATTTTGATCTGATTATAGCCCGAGAACCCATCCATGAAGGAGAAAACTTTGAACTTTGCTGTACTGTCAACCAGCATGTCAATGTGTGGTAAAGGAAAGCCGTCCTTTGGACTAGCCTTATTCAGGTCCCTGTAGTCGACACACATTCTGACCTTTCCGTCTTTTTTGGGAACGGGTACGATGTTGGCTAACCATTGAGGATATTCTGACGTGGCGAGGAAACCCGCATTAATCTATTTTTGGACCTCCTCTTTGATTTTGATGGCCATGTCCGGGTGAGTCAGCCTCAACCTTTGCTTTACTGGCGGACATTCCGATCTTAACGGTAAATGATGTTCCACGATGCTGGTATCCAACCCTGGCATATCTTGATAGGACCAAGCGAATACATCGGGGAATTCTTTGAGAAGCTTTATCAGATTCTCTTTGGCAGTTGGACTGAGAAGTACCCCAATCCTGATTTCTTTTCTCTCTTTTTCTGAACCCAAGTTTACCGTTTCCAACGGTTCTTTGTGAGGTTCAATGGACCTTTCCTCTTGTCTGAGTAGTCGGGAGATCTCTTCTGGAATTTTGTCGTCATTTTCTTTTTCAGCCTCGAATATCGGGAACTCAAAGTTGGGAGAAGGCATCGGATCGTATGTTTCAACGGGGTTTAAAACAAGCAATCTGCATGACGTGATGATTCGTGTTTAGAAGAGATAGAGAAAATGCAAAAGTGTGCAGTGTTTTATTTATTACTGCTTGTTTTTATTATTGATTTGTTTTTTAGGATTACCATTTTCTGAAAAAAGTGAAAAGAGAAAACAGCAATTAATGCGGAAATTAAAGAACGACATTATTTTATTAATGAACAAGTCGATCCTTGAAACTACAGCCCTATAAAACAAAACTCTGTCACTTTGGGCGAAGCGAAGAGGGAAATTTTACAGAAAGCGAACCCTATCAAAACATCCGTTTCACCTGGGCAGGGTGAAAGGTTTAAAGATGGAAATTACTTTGACTGATAAACGATCTTCGGAACTTCGACGACAACCCATTGGCGGCGAACTCCTCGGTGAATCACAAAGTCTGGCACCTTCCTTGATTTGTCTTCAGAAATGACGCTGATTTCTGGTGGAGCAGGATCATTGGAATCTGTCTCCCAGGCAGAATTGTCGTAGGAGAATTCCTCAGTTGTATTTTGCATAGTATTTATGCTCTCAGTTGTATCTCCCCATCCAGTTGGCTGGATGTCTTCGAGCCTGATACGAGAGCTTTCGGGAGCGGTGTACCTGACCATATAGTCGTATTTTCCACTCAGTTGTCCCAAGGTGTCCCAAACTTCTTTGGAACTGGAGGAGTCATCCCTCTCAATGACGTTGACCTCAGGAAAAGCATAGTTGATGAATTCAAGTCCTGCAAACGTTGCAAATTCATCTTCATGTTGAGTAGTTTCTGAATGACCTGAGTGTTGATCCCATGACATGGTGGGGACACAGGTATTCTGTTCCATGACGGTCAGCTAATTTTCATTGTTCGGCTGACTTTCTTGTCCCAAATCTCCTGGATAAGGTTGCCACATTGGCAGACCATCCATTGGGCCATAGTAATTGTGGTCAAAGTTGTCTTTCGTCAGAGTGTCCTCCTCTAATGAATTTGGCGGAGCACGGCATCCTTCCGGATCACAATCTCCATATATCATTTCGACATCTGACCTTGGTATAAATCTTGGACTCTGTACGGGATAGCAAAATGGTATAGGCACCTCTTCCTGAGACATATAACCGTCCTCGTTAAGGTAGGACTTCCATTCTTTATCCATATAAATTGGCATCCACCAATGATTTAACAAGTGTTGAAGTGCCTCCTGGACAAGGGTACAACCTTGATCGTTTTCGTAACCCGCTTTACAGCTTTGATAGTCATGTGTTATTAAGAATCCGAGTCGGACCTGCTCAGCATGTAACTCTACCAGGTTGGTATTCATCACGCGAATATCGAAGATCTGAACCATATTGATCTGATAGGGATTCCTATCATGGTAGTCTTGGATCCATCCAAGATCCATCTGACGCTATAGGGCCTCTTGTATGAAAGAGCATCCATGTTTGTTTACCGAGCAAGTCAGACAAGAACTGTAATTGTGCCATGGCAAATTATGATACTGGCTTTGCCTTAAATACATTGCCACCAGATTGACATTCATTGCACGGATATCGTGGTTCTGAATGACGTTGGAATTTGTGTAAACCATGTTAACTCCACGAACTCGGTGCTCTTGGATCCATCCGAGATCTATTTGTTCCTGTAGAGCTGTTTGCACCACAGAACATCCTCGGTTGTCTTTAGAACAGATATCACACTGATGATAGTCATGCGGTGGCACATGGCCATATCCACTCTGTCTACAATGCATCTTAACCAGATTGATTTTCAACAAGAGTACATCGTGAATTTGATAGACATTATTAGTCTCTCCTTCTATCAAATTGACTGCAGCCTTCTCATGTTGAGGCAGCGAGTTTGTGAGAACATGAGGATTTGTATCCTTGAAGGATAAGACCCCGCTCCTAACAAGTTTTGTACATCGAACTTGAAATTGAGACAAGTCTCTATGTTATGCCCTGATCCTCCTTGATGATAAGGGCATGTTTGATCCACCTTAAACCAAAAAGGCGGATTCTCCTGTACTGTAAGAGGAGATTTAGTCTGAATGTGCCCCTTAGCCAGTAGTAACAGAAATAGTTCTGCGTACGACACGGGTATAGGATCAAACCCTGATGGTCGTGTTGTACGATTGTTGTCATATGGAGGACGATCCTGCTGAAGAGGTTGTTGTGTCCTTTGCTGATTAGGTTGGCTCTGCGCAACCTGAGG
Source organism: Lathyrus tuberosus (assembly GCA_022829125.1). Taxonomy (NCBI): domain Eukaryota; kingdom Viridiplantae; phylum Streptophyta; class Magnoliopsida; order Fabales; family Fabaceae; genus Lathyrus; species Lathyrus tuberosus. Next base: position 6,143,123 of record JALAZF010000297.1, on the reverse strand, counting down.
TTGATACGTAGGAATAGGCGCAGGGCCGATAGCAGGAGTTACAACTGCTACTGGTTGATAACGTCGCCTTTGCTTTTCGAGAGAGATATTCCCAATATCTTTCTCTTTTTTCTTAGGAAGAGCACTACCATACTTTTTAGTACCGCTCGTCGATCTAGTGTCTTTTACCAAACGTCCTTCTCGGACGGCTTCCTCAAGACGTACGCCCACGCCCACCATTTCGGTGAAATCACTGGGTGCACTGGCAACCATTCGGTCATAGTAAAATGAGCTTAAGGTCTTTAAGAAGATCTTTGTCATCTCTTTTTCCTCAAGAGGCGGACAAATTTGAGCGGCAATTTCACGCCACCTTTGAGCATACTCCTTAAAGGTTTCCTTGTCCTTTTGCGACATCGATCTGAGTTGATCTCTATCGGGTGCCATGTCCAAATTGTATTTGTATTATTGGACGAAGGCAGTACCAAGATCTCTGAATGTGCTAATCGTAGCACGGTTTAAACCCATGTACCATTTGAGTGCGGCACCGGTTAAACTATCCTGGAAGTAGTGAATCAGTAGGTCCTGATTCTCCATCTGAGCTGACATCCGCCGAGCGTACATCACCAGATGGCTCTGAGGGCAAGAGTTACCCTTGTTGTTTTCAAAGTCGGGCACTTGAAATTTGTGCGGGACTTTCACATTGGGGACCTGACAAAGGTCCGCGGCGTCCTTTCCAAATAAATCCTGACTGCGAATGGCTTGCAGCTCCTTCTGTATTTCCAGAAACTGCTTCTGGAATTCATCCATTATGTCAAACAAAGTTTCCTTTTTACCAGCAGGTATCGAGGGAATCTGTCCTTCCGGGACAGTGTGCACCACAGGGGTTGGTACCGTGACTACGGTAGTGAATCTTGGCGTTTCCCGAAGTTTGTAACCTTCAGGAGTCTTCAGTATGCCCCTGGCATCTTCGCTTTCCCGAAGTTTGTAACCTTCAGGCCCAGCGGCTTCTGTTATGATTCCCTGATCTTCAGTGATCGGCAAAACATATCCTTCCGGGATATAGTTAACAAGTATGCCCCAAGGACGATCTTTCGGCATCTGATACCTAGGATCATACTTCTCCACTATGGCCATTGAGGTGATCTCTGAGATCACAGTCCTTTGTAGCTGAGCTTCTGCCATGGCTTACATGTCGTTACGAAGCTTTCTCATATCCTCTCTCAGAGCGTCGATCTCTTCTTTCAACTCTCTGTTTTCTTCCTCAAGATCATCCATCTTTTTCTGACGATTGGCCCGAGTATTGTACGAATGAGATAGTTTGACTCTAGAACCGAGACACAAATGTGAGATTCGTAGGTAAGAAGAATACGCGATGTGAGAATGATGAATGCAATGATTATATTAATTGTTTTTTGGTTTAATCAAAATAAACTTCGACAATTAGATTGCAAATATCAAACGGTGGGGAAACCCCTTTTTATTGAAATTCAAAGGATTGCAGAAACGAAAATACAGTAGATTACAAAGTGCAGAAACATAAACCTAAGCTAATGGGTCCCGAGAGAACTCGGGTGCTGATTCTGGTATTTTCCTTTTCTTTGACTGGGGCTCTTGGGCCGTTGTCGGGTTGTCATTCCTTAGCCAAGTCAAAGGAGCGAGCAAATTCCTTTGGTCATCTTGATTCTCTACAGCATGTTGCTCCAAAATTTCAATCAAAGCATCTTTCTCTTTCAGTAATTGCTGTATTTTGATGCACTCTACGTCGCGGGTGCGGTACTTGTTCTTCCAAGACCTTCTCTCCTTTTAAACTTTGTTGAGAGTAACCTGAAGCTTTTTAGTTTCCGTCATGAAGTACATGACAGATTCTCTCGGCGGAAGAATTCCGTAACGAGGATAAGGCATCTTAAGCTTGAGAGCTCTAGTTTGTACCCAATGGAGATAAGGCTCCACCGAGACACTGTCCAGTTTTCCCAGAGACTCTCGTACTTTCTTATGAACATGCTTCCAAGCGTGCACTATTTCCGTCTTTAGTGCTCTGTCATTTTCTCCTTCCTTGAAGAAAAGACCTTCCAGATGAACACCCCGTGGGACATGTCTCATCGAGTATCCAAATTGACGATGAACCAACACCGGATGGTAGTTGATTCCTCCCTTAGTTCCTATAAGGGGTACGTTGGGGAAGTTTCCACAACTATCAATGATTCGGATTCGCTCATAGATCCTATTACACCAATCTATATCAGGGTTGGTAAGAGATATGCTCTTCTGCGACCAACGTAAGGCCCTCTTGCAATCCCAAAAAGCAGCAGACTTGGGCAAGTGGGAGATAATCCATTTGTAAAGCAAAGGTACACAGCATGTGATCTCCCCTCCGCTGTACAAATTTCCCAAGTGTACAGAATGATACGCATCTGCGAGCAAAGTCGGCACAGGGTTTCCAATGAGAAAAACCTTAATGGAGTTAATATCGATGAAGTTATTGATGTTGGGAAACAAAAATAACCCGTAGGTGAGCAAGACAAAGATGCTTTCAAAAGCAGTCACGTTTCCTATACTGGCGAAGTACAGGGCTTTCTTTGTCAAAAACTCGGCTGGAAAACTTTGGATGCCACCCTTAGTGGTTAGGTGAGTCCTGACCTCAGACTCGTCCAAATGAATTTCTCTTGTAATGGTCTGATTCTTTGGAATTTCTTCCTGTCCGAAAAATGGAGCTTGATCAGTGATATGTAGATCAATCAGATGAGAATACTCCTCAAGCGTTGGTGCTAGCTAGTAATCCGGGAATGTGAAACAGTGATAAATTGGATCATAAAACTGAATGAGCGCATCCATGATTCCCTCAATCACATGGACTCTTAACAGTGGTAGTAGACCTCTGTGCTTGGCTCTGAAAGCCTCAGGGTTAGTGATCATCCTCGCTAACCTTCTCAAATCCTCTAGCTTTGGAACCTTGAAGGTATACCTATGAGTTCTCCTTCTACCGAAATCCATTAACGCAATCCTTTTCTCTGATATTTGCAATCACAGTCTTAGTTTAATTTGAAAAACAGAGAGACTAGAAGAGAAATTTTTTGAATGTTATAATGTTTTAAATGAATGAATGAATGCAGCACACAAAAACATAGAAAAAACATGGGGTCAAAGGGTCGTTGTCATGAATTCAAGGCTCTACCCATCCCCAAAGGTTTATACTAGGGTGATTTTTGTACCTGTACTCATTATCATCAGCTCCTCCCAGGAAAGCAAAACAACAAGCGGATCGCCAGCGAGTTGTAGAGCAATCTTAGAGTAAGTGCCATTCACCGAGAATAGATCACCAGCCTCAAATGAGGGTAGTATCGCGTAACAACTATTCCTGATAGTTTCCGCACTACAAAAGGGTTTGGCTCCTCAGCTTCTCAGACATCACAATCGGCCCATTGTCTAGGTGAGAGAATGGGTTGCATTGGTCAGCCTCCACTGAGGTTGATGGTCGACCCCGTCGCCATCACTTATCTTAAGTGTATACTCAATCTTTCCACATGCGGCATCACACGCATTCCCATTAGCAGAAAAATAAACATGTATAGCAATTAGGAAAAGCAGTATATATATTTGTCCTAATCATCCTAGACCTTTAAAGCTAAGAATCTTAAGTTCCTGATAGAAATGGGTTCCCCGGCGGAAGCCCCAATCTGTGGTTTTCGCACAAGAGGTGAAAAGGAAGAAGAAAAACAGGGATTGCCCCACGGTGGCCGCCATTTTTCTGTAGCGAGCGATTTTGGACGCGGTTCTTAAGCGCTGGTCGCTCTCTGCGGTTGAGTTTTAACTACAGGTTAATTCATTTTTTATCCTATTGTGAGCTAAATAAGGAAGGGAAATAGATGTCTCCAATTAACCTTGCTTGCATACTGAGTTTAAACAGCGGTCTGTTAGGTTACGGATGCGATCAATGTGGGGGGCCTTTGTATCGGTTATTTATATTTTCGCCAATACTGATTTCTCTCTGGGATTTTTCTCAGGATACTGCTTCAGATTAGGATATATAGGATTTAGGGTTTTTGTTTAGTGTGCTCGCTAAGATTTTTTCTTTCAATCTTATGCCTACGTATTCCTGTTTACCGAAACAGGGAAATAAGAGCGATCGTAGTTCCTCCTATTCTATGGGAGGAAATGGTTGTTTTGGTGTCTTGTTCAAAGCCCAAGACGTGAAGCGAAAGGTGATTTGTATCTTGTTTAAAGCCCAAGATATGAAGCTAAAAGGGTGTTGACTTTAGAGAGAATTTGTCGTCTCTAAAGAGGGTCTGTTTGTCACGATTGTTGGGTGACTGACTGTAAAGGAGGATTACTTTAACCGGGATACGCGGATCCTAGTAATGCCATAATTTCCTTTATAGGGGATTTTAACCTCAAGGAGAAGAATTTAACTCAGTGTAGAGCAATGCTGTCTTTCCTTAGGAATTTCTCATGCTAAAAGAGGGACAGTGGCGTGGATGTAGATGATCCAGAGGCTTGCCACTTACAGCGAGTAGATGGAGGGGAAGGAGTTGTTGATGTTTGTGTACTGTGAACGAGGAATAGCTTTGATGCTAAAAGGTTAATTGGATCAACCAGTGGTTTTCTTATACAAAGCCTAAGAGGAGGCTAATATGTGTCTCGTACAAAGCCCGAGAGAGAGGCTAAAAGGTTTCGACTCGACGAAGTAATCTTTTGGTATCTCGTATAAAGCCCGAGATGGAGGCTATTTGACTCAATAAGAGAGTTTTTTTGTATCTCGTACGAAGCCCGAGATGGAGGTTGTTGTTTGTTCGGCTCAATAAGAACCTTTTTGTATCTCGTATAAAGCCCGAGATGGAGGCTGTGGTGACTGTTTCAGTTAAGTGACAGGTCCAGTATACTGATTTTGAAAGAGAAAATCAGTTCTTATATGAGCAACACTGTACTCAAGGATTTGATTCAAGGATCCGGGTTATTCCTATTCTTTAAGAAAGTGGGAAATCCGAAGGGTATTGAGACTGTTCGAGTCTGCGGGTTCTTTCCTATTTTTGAAGGGGTGCTTGAGAATGTCTTTGAGACTCAAGGGGATTAGACTGTCCAAGTCTAGAGTTTCATCTTTTGTACTATGCTTTGAGAAACAGTAGTAGACTCTTTGAAAGGACTGTTCTATGCAGATGACTAAGTTCTGTTCCTATACCTCTAGGAGGTCGTCGGGACAATTTATACTAAGCCCAAGAGGAGACTAGAAACTTTTAAGAAGGCGATCTGTCCTTGTACAAAGCCCAAGAGGAGGCTATCATTCCCGGAGGAAGAGATCATTATACGAAGCCTAATAGGAGGCTGTGAATACTTCTAAGAAGCCGTAGGGTCTTTGTTCTAAACCCAAGAGGAGGCGGGGTTGCTTTTAGGAAGCCTGTGGGTCCTTGTACAATGCCCAAGAGGAGACCGATGCTTTTAAGAAGCCGATGGGTCCCCAAACCCCAAAAAATTCAAGGCAAGCTATTCACAAGGAATAGATCAAGTCAGGAAAGTTCGAGAATTTGGAAGAAACTCAAGAGATGCCATTCACGGAGAAAAGATCATCTCTGGGGAGTAGAGTTTCTTGACAAGTGCTTTTAAGAAGCCTGTGGGTCCCCAAACCCCGAGAAGTTCAAGACATGCCATTCACCGAGAATAGATCAAGCCAGGAAAGTTCGAGAATTTGGAAGAAACTCAAGAGATGCCATTCACGGAGAAGAGATCATCTCTAGGGAATAGAGTTTCTCTGACAACCTCTAAAGGTGACAGTCTATGAAAGGGTTCACCGGGAATGCTGCCTTTCATGTCTCCATATTGTTTAACCCCAAGAGGAGGGAAGACTGTGTCTGGTAATCCTATGGGGATCTAGTTTTGACTATTTCTAAGGGTGATCAACGGGCTTAATACTAGACGTAGTTGCCGGGGGAACTCTAAAATATCTATACTATTATTACACAGTTGATATGAGTTTATGAAAGAAGACTTATAGCAAAACAGTCCCATAATACAGTTATATGCATAGGAAAGCTGTAAATGAAAGTGTATAAACACTTACTCGGTTGTAGAGCTTCCATGTTGTTTGGTTAGTTGTTCAAGGAGAGGCCCAGGGTTTTATCAGTGAGCGCACTGTTGTTTGAATTTGAACAGAGGGACTTATACAAGTGACTGTGGCCCAAAAAGGTTTTCTGTACAAAGGGATGGGTCTTACACTCTCTCAAGAGGCCCAAAAAAAGTTTTAAAGAAAAAGAGTGGTGCTTATAACACGAGGGTAGGCCCAATTGATTTTTCCGTTTAAAATGGCGATTGCGCCGAGGTTTTCTTTTAACGCAGAGGGACTTATACAATAAGTGAGGCCCAAAATTGTTTTGGTTAAAAGGGGGTTGAGTCTTACACTCTATTAGAGGCCCAAAAGTTTTAAATGGGTCTTATAGCTCGAGGAGAGGCCCAGTTGGTTAATTTTAAACTGGCGAGCGCGCCGAGGTTTTTGAAAATACAGTGGGACTTATAAAATAAGTGAGGCCCAAAGTGTTTTGTATTTTACAAAAAAAGGGTTGGGTCTTACACTCTAATAGAGACCCAAAAGTTTTAAATGGGTCTTATAGCTCGAGGAGAGGCCCAGTTTATTTTTCAAAAGGCGACGATCGCGCCGTTTGTTTTTGACGGTATCGGGACTTATACAATACACTGAGACCCAAAAATGATTTGGTCAAAAAATGATTGGGTCTTACACTCTATTAGAGGCCCATAATGTTTTGAAAATGATTTATGAGGGTTGAATTAATCCAAAAACCCTAATTTGTTTTCAAAAATGTATTTAATTGAATAAAAATTCAATTAAAATGATCAAAATTGTTTAACATATGGAAAACAAATTGTGATCTTGGATTAATACTTCCAAAATTAAGTATTGACCTACAAAATAATTAGAAGGCATTAAAAGTTGCAAAAATCAAGGTGGAAAAAATATCTTAAATGTTAAAAACAATTAAAACATTAATTCTTTGCAAAAATATCAATTATACAAAATAAATAATATTTTTGGGATTTTTTGGGAAAATAAAATATTTTAACTTTTTTGTGAATTATTAAAAAAAGAATCAACTCAAAATCATTAAAACTCAGAGAGAAATTAATTTTTGAATCAATTAAATAAAATCACAAAATTCAAATATTCAAATATTCAAAAAATGGCGCCAAGAACACCCCAGAACACGCGCGTGTTCTGGGTTTGCCCAGATTTGCATTTTCTCTCCAATCTCACTGAATACTTGATTATATCATGTAATCCACATACCAATCAACTCGTTTCAACCTCACGATCATGTCTATGACAATTAATTTCATTTAAATTAAGCATAAAACAAGAAATCACGAAAAATCCACAAGAACCCTAATTTCTGCATGAAGGCTAGGATTTTTGATACACGATTCAAATAATGCAATTAATTGAGGGGAAACATTCCATGCATGATTATGAACATATGGCCAAATTATTGTGCAGCAAAATTTGCATGGATCATAGAGTTAGAAGAGCTCAAGCTTACCACTTGCGGCTGGTGATCGTGATTTGTGTTGGAGGTGTTACAGCTAGGTTCCAATGATCTGGATAGCTTCCCTAGGTGCCATGGAGTGTGTATGACTGCTTGGAATGGATTGAAATGATCTGGAACTTGAGATGGTACCCCAACTGCAAATCTGTCAAGAACTTGAGCAATTGGCTGGTGATTTTGTGAAATCTGTGTTCCAGATGTTATGTGAGTGCTTGGATCACTTCTATATGATGTATATGAGGTGTGTGTGTGATTGGTTTGATTGGAAATGCTCTCAAACTCAAAACCTGATAGTGACTTGCCTTAGAACGCAAAATTGGAGTGAAAGAAGAGATTTTGAGGAAAGCATCTATTTGATGGCTTTGGTGTACTCAAACTGATCAAAATTGAGCTCTATTTATAGTAGAGCAAGTTTGTTTTGCAAGGAATAGTGAATGGCAACTGCTGAGTAGGTTTGGCCAATGTTGGCAAATGAAAATCTAAGTCTCCTCTAGCCATTGACTAGAGGTTAGGGCACAGGCTGCTGGTTCCCTTGGTCTTGGATAAGTCTTGACTGAATTCAGTCGAGAATGGCTCAGTCCATGCCACCTTGATGCTTCCATTGAATGCTTCAATCCAAAATTGGAGTCTTGTCCCTATTTTGGCAATTCTAGGTTCAACATGCTATTTCTTGTTCCAAAGACTTTGGAGGCTTGGCTCAGTGATTGTCCCCTTTAGATTCAATCCTCAGATGTGTCCAAGTGGATAGGAGCATTTGGATTTGGCTGATTTTGGCAAATCGACAAAAAGTGTAAAAATTTGCCTTGCCTTGGCAGATTTCAGCAAGGCAACTTGCCAATGTCATATCTCATGACTCAAATTGAATTTGGTAATGTTCTTGGCCATTTTGGAAAGCCCTTACATGATACAACTACTATTTGAACATGTTTCGTTTTGATCTCTTTTGAATCCAAGTGAAAAATCCCCCTACATTTGGCAAAAAGTAAGGTAAAATCTGACTTAGTGAAATTTTCACTAAGTGTTGGAACAAAGTGACTTTTCTTGATTTTGATCACTCCATAACTCAAAATCCATGAGGAATTTGGACATAGGTCAGTATGAAGCTTTTGTAGAGGGAAATGAGATCTACAAATCAAGCTTTGAATGGGGAACAATGGCCTTGTGGTTTAGGAGTTATGGTCCTCCAAAGTTGGCACATTAGTGTCACTTTTTCATACCTTAGAAATTTTTCTAAGTTTTTATGGTTACCCCTTTTACAAGTTATCCCACTTTCTTTGATTTTTCTTAATGAATGATGATTCAAATCATACATTAACATCATTTTAGGGTTAAAAATCCATTTTGGTGAAAAATCTCAAAAAGTCAAAGTTGACTTTTGTGCACAGTTGACTTTTTATCAGATGAATTCCAAACTGTGCAATTCTTCATAAAATCGTGTCCTTGACCTAAATAAAACTTGATGGACATGTTCCATGGGTGTCATAGAGTATATTGATGCATGTCATAGGGCCTGGGAGCATGTCCTGGTCAAAAGTCAAAGTTACAGTTGACTTTTTCCTTAAAACCCTAACTGTGGTGCAGATGAAATTGAAACTTGTTGCTCAAGCTTCTTGGATCAATCCATTGTTGCAAATGGATCAATGTAGTGTATTAGAGACCCTCAAATCCTCCTTTGAGGTCTTGGCTCATGATTTGCCCTAAAAGTCAACTTAGGGGTGAATTAGGTCAAGAAACCCTAATTCCTGATTTTTTATTAATGCATCCCCTGAGGCAAAATTGACTGGATGATTGGGTCCATGAGGTTCCATGGAGTATATTAGGTTATGTTTTGGATCATTGGCTTGTGCCCAGAGGAAAATTTCCATCTGGAGGCCCTGGTCGACCAAAACCCTAATTTGGTGAAACTGTCGATCTTGAGACTTAGTCCACCTAGAAGGGAGCAACCTTGTGCTTAATCCTTGAAGTGGGAGTCCTCTTGATCCATTGTGGATGTTTGAGAGGTTAGACAAGTTGAAGATCATGTCAATCCTTGATTGATCCTTTGCCTAAAAGCTCTGAAAGGGCTTGAAACCCTAATTTTGATTGTAGTGGATGCTCAACAACCCTTGAGGCATTTGATGAGGCATGATGGTTCATCCATATTGTGATGATGATTTGCACAATGATGGGAATCTTAGTGGTCAAAATTTGGGGTATGACAGAGTGCCATAGGAATGTGTTCTTTGTCAACATATTCTTTTTCTGATGAAACCCTAGTTCGTTCATGCGCAGGTCTTTGAGAATCAGAGTTCTTGGATGGGTAAGACATCGTTTCTTTGTAACAGACTAGATTTAGAGAAGATTTTTCTATTCTGTTGAGATTAAGGGAGATGAACCGTTGAAAAGAGAACGCTTTGATGAATTTTGATATAGAATCAATATGGTAAGGCGCCTGATTTTGAGTACCTCTTAATGACCAATCACTAATTTTCTCCCTCCATAAAAACTTTCCTTTTAAAAATTTAAAAGGATTCACATCAGAACTCATTAACTCTGATTAACCTTTCAGCATCCTTTCACACCTGATGTCATAGTCTGATGTTATAGCATCAACTTGAACATCATCAGTTGAATTAACTTCAAGAGGAATCCACTGATAGCAGTTATATTTGGATCTGGCACCCTTCATAACAACCTGATTATGCTCATCAGATACCACACACTTATCTTTGGTGTAGTTAACTTTGTAACCTTTATCACATAGCTGACTTATGCTAATCAGATTGGCATTCAAACCTTGGACAAGGATCACACTATCAAGATTAAGACCATCATGATTCTTAACTCTTCCAACTCCTTCTACTACTCCTTTTTCTCCATTGCCAAACACAACCTTATTTGCATGGCAAGGATTTAACTCCACCAAATGCTCCTTGGATCCAGTCATGTGCTTTGAACATCCACTGTCAAAGTACCATGCATCCATGGCATAATGTCCATCTGAGGTATGAGCCATTAGACATGTGACCTGAGCTTTAGGAACCCATTGTTTCACCACCTTGGGCCTGACCTCCTTCTGTCTAGGTTGAGGAGCAGAATTTGGATAACCATGAAGCTTCAAGCACGAGGACTGTATATGTCCAAACCTGCCACAATAGAAGCATCTGACTCTGTCATCTTTGAAGTGGTTAAACCTTCTGCTACTTTGATGGTGATACTGTTGGTGCTGCCACCCATAATGATGTCTCCTTCTACCATAGTTGGCCTGTCTTCTATGGTGCGGTTGTTTTCTCCTGTTCTGAGGATGCTGTCTCCTAGGCTGTCTCCTATGGTGATGAGGCTTCCTTCTTCCATAGTAATGAGGTACAACATTGTTGTATCCATATCCATATCCATACCAGTTTCCCTGATGTTGAGACATCTGATGAGACATGCTCTTGTGATATTGGGGAGGCATATACTGACTAGCTCCTTGGGGCTGCATCTTCCTCTGATGAGGACCATTCTTCTTCTCAACATTCTGAGGCTGTGAATGAGCACCCTTCTCAGGTGTAGGATCCTGCCTCTTTGTTTGATGTTGAGACATTGGTTGGGACACCACCTTCTTTGTTCCTGAAGTGCTTGCTTTTGTAAAACCCTTTTCCTTAGCCACAAATCCTATGCCTGACTTATCACCAGCAACCTTTTCTGTCTGAAGGATCTTATCAAGTGTGTCTGTACCATAGTTCAGCATCCTAACAGATTTGGTCATATGATCAAGATGAGCTTTGACCAGTGAGACTTCATTTTCCAAATCAGCTTTAGCAGTCTCAAGCTGAGCAATCTGTTTCTTTTGACTCTTGTTTTCTTGATAGATTTCAGCACTCTTCAGACAAAGCTCTTGATAATTAGAAGCTAGCTCCTCAAAGGTTATTTCTCCATCACTAGAATCATCATCAGAAACAACAGTTCCAGTCAAAGCTCTAACATGCTTTGCTGACTCACCTTCACTTTCACTATTAGAGTCAGACCAGGAAACTGTCATGCCCTTCTTCTGCTTCTTCAAGAAGGTGGGACACTCTTTCTTGACATGTCCATACCCTTCACACTCAAAGCACTGAACTCCGTTATCTTGGGCAGTCTTCTCTTCATCCTTCTCTTTTGACTTGCTGATGTCAGAAGATATGTTCTTGACATTAGGCCTGGAGTTATTGTTCATCCTCCTGAACACTTTGTAGAACTGCCTTCCCAACATAGCTATGGCCTGAGATAAATCCTCCTGGGATTCAGTACTCTTCCCTTTCTCTTCTAGAGCATTTGAAGTCAAGGCTATACCTTTTGGCTTCTTTTCAGGTTCTTCTTCATTTAACCCAAGCTCAAATATTTGAAGAGATCCAATGAGCTCATCAACCCTCATCTGGCTGATGTCTTGTGCTTCTTCAATGGCAGTTACTTTCATCTTGTACCTCTTAGGAAGTGACCTAAGAATCTTCCTTACAAGCTTTTCATCTGACATCTTTTCACCAAGAGCACTGGATGCATTAGCCAGCTCAAGAACACTCATATGGAAGTCATGGATAGTCTCATCTTCCTTCATCTTCAGACTTTCAAACTCTGATGTTAGAAGCTGAAGTCTTGACATCTTAACTCTAGATGTTCCTTCATGTGTAGCCTTTAAAATATCCCATGCTTCCTTAGCAACTTTACATGAGTTGATCAATCTGAAGATGTTTTTATCAACTCCATTGAAGATAGCATTTAGGGCTTTAGAGTTACCAAGGGCAAGTTCATCTTCTTCCTTGGTCCATTCTTCTTCAGGCTTCAGCTTAGCGGTGCCCTCTTTGTCTTTCCCAGCATCATCTTTTTCACATACAACAGGTGTTTTCCACTCTTTAATAATGTCCTTCCATGCCCTGCTGTCCAAGGATTTTAAGAAAGTAATCATCCTTGGCTTCCAATAATCGTAATTCGAGCCATCCAAAATAGGGGGTCTGTTGACAAATCCTCCAACCTCTTTGTCCATCTTTACACTAGAAAGTAACTTCCCTAGATCTCACCCAGAGATAGACAGGATGCCTGCTCTGATACCAATTGAAATTCTGGTATCAGACGTGTGATGTTAAGTGCAATGTCACAACAACACACTCTATAATGGACAATGTAATAACAACAATAAATCAACACACCAAAGAATTGTTCACCCAGTTTGGTCTAACTAGTTACGTCTGGGGGCTACCAAGCCAGGGATGAAATTCACTACTTGTATAATTAAATTACAGACTCAACAACCCAGTTGACAATCTCCTAATCTTAATTCCTACTAGTGACTTTCTACCTAAGAAACCACTTAGATATGAGAACACTACCCAATCCCTAAAACCTCTCAAAGAACACCCTCTTTGAGAAACTTTGATCCTGCTTCACAGCTTTGATCAAGTTACACAACTCTCTATCGCTTCACAGCTTCTAAGAGAGGACAGAAAATAACTCACCAGTTCAACCTAGAATGGTGTATACAAAACTGTACAAAATACTTAAGACACTCAGCCTATGCTCTTGATCTTCTCTCTGTATTTCTGTACCTTCTTCCTTTTATCTATACGCTTTATATAGCCACCTGAATTGGGCTTGGATGTCCTGCAATATCTGACTTGATTTGTTATTTAAAACTGAATCTTCAAAATAGATTTTCTCCTAAAATCTTTTCAAATCTTCAACCTTTTAAATCTCCTACAAATCTGCACCAGATCTCCTATGCAGCTAAGAATATCTAACCTAAGATATTCGCATCCAATGAGACAACTTGCTCTCCACAATTCCAGCTAAGACGCAAACCCTAACAACATCACAAAACCTGATGTTATTAATTCTGCAGATCTAATGTCACAACATCGCTTGTGACATCAAACATCCAAACTTCAGCAATTTAAACACTTAACACAGCCCAGTGTTAAGACTCAATGTTGTGACATCACCACCTTGACATCAAACATTGACCAACCTTTGTTTTACCAAAATTTTAGCCAATCCAAGAAACTAACACCTAGATCTCCGGAATTAGGGCAGACCGATTCCATCGGGAGTGGGTGGTTACGTGAGAACGTGTCCTCGCGGGGAGGAGTCTTGCGTGTCGGGGGGAGACGTGTCCTCGCGGGGAGGGCCCTTATGTGAGAAGGAGATGGCTCTTAGTAGGGAGGAGCACCAGAGTTTCGAGGAAGAGTGAGCCCTGAGGGGCTTGATGCCGCTGCTCGACGGACTCTGCTGAGCCCGACAATGTTGAGGGGTGGCACGTACCCAATGCTGTTGGGACGTGTATGTGCCCGACAGCGGTCTTGTAAAGAGGTCCTTGTTGGGCCATCTCATGTCCTGTGGGTTGGGCCTTCTCGACTGAGGGGCAGACCCTGGCCCAGTCCAGAACAGGAGCCCTCCAAGTCGTTGCTCCGAAGTGTCGGAGCAATGACTCAAGGGCCACCAAGCATGTCGCGGAAGTATCAATCGTGTGACCGTGATGAGGGGAACTTGTTTGAGATCCACTGGCCGTATCGTCGGGAGCCAAATGTTCGTTGGGTAGAAATCGACGAGTAGACTCGAGCGTGGGCGTTCGCGGATGGTCGACCCAGCGGGGATGCGAGAAGTTTGAACTTGGGTGCCGAAGCAGGTGGAGAGACACGTGTTGGGGAGCAAACAGTCGCATATGTGCCACGTGTCAGACGCCATCATTGCCTAGGGGTGACTAGGCTAGGGTAGTGCACTCTAGTAGTCTAAAACCCTTTGAATTCCGTGAGGATCCTATAAATAGGTCCCACCTCGTTTCATTTGCACCGTTTTCTCTTTTCCTCTCAGACTCTCCCTCAGTTCTTCTCCTTTTTTCCGCTGCTGCCTTCCACCGTTCTCCGCCATTCTCCACCGACGACCACCTTGCCGGAACCCTAAAATGCATATTTCAAGTAAGTTTCTTTCTTTCTTTTTCTCCTTTCGCCTGCATTTGTAGGGTGAATCTTATGGTGAACTGATGAAGTTCCCATGGAAATCATGAAATATCTGGCGAAAATGGTGGAATTTCATAGTTTAGTTGATGAATCTCGCGGGGAGAGGCGATGAAATTTCTGAGGACACGAAGAATATCCTGGGGTTGTTAGATGAACGTTTCTCAGCTCTTTGTTGAACATTTCGGGGTTCAAAGACGGAATCCCCGGGGAGCCGACGCTTATCTCGGGTATATGGGTCGAATACCCCGGGGTCCCGCAAAATTTCGCTCCCGGCGGACCCGAGGATGGTCGCGGGTTCGCGTTCCCCGACGTTCCCTCCTCGCCCCTTCACTTGATCAGCGGTGGAGGGGGTGGATTTGATATGGGTCATTGAATTCACCATTTCCTTCTGCTTTTCAAGTAAATGGACGTATTGTCCATGGCTGAGGGATCTTTGGACGTCGACGACCAACCCGACTCTCCAATGGCGCCAATCGCTAGGGTCGAGGAACGTCCCCTGGAGGAGTGGGTCAGCGATGAGCCGTTGAACATTGCTTCCCATTTTGTTGACGAGGACGAGGACACTATTTTTTGTACAGTCGAGCACCAAGTGGTGGGTTCCTCAAATTCGTGGAAGGTGTTTCGACCTCAAGCACACCATCGCATATGCTCGACGTACCGAGGGATGAGGTTCCCTCTTTATGAGTTCATGTTCGACAAGGCAGGGTGGCATCTGCCCTTTACAGATTTTCAACGAGCGGTATTCGTTTGGTTGCGCCTGGCGCCTTCGCAACTCCACCCCAACTCCCTCGCTTTCATCCGAGCTTTCGAGCTCGTCTGCAAATATCTCCGAATCGGGGCAACCGTGCCTCTCTTCTTTCGCATCTTCCACCTCCAGCGACAGGCCTCCGATGGCAGACATGGCTGGGTGTCTTTCAAGCAAGTGACCAGCCTGTTTCACACTTATTTGGATTCCGTTCGTGACTTTAAACACCGGTATTATATCATGAGGCCGGTCACTCTTGAAGCTGTGAATTCGGTGTATTGCCGAGTTTCCCGTGAAGCGGATGGGCAAACAGAGGAGGTCCTCGAGCCAAGATTCCCCTTGTTCTAGACGGAAGAACACTTCAAAAAGGGGACGGACAGCTACAAAGTCAGTCTTGGCCGTTTGGACGAGGGGGATTGCCTGGCTTACGAGAGAATAGTCGCTTTCGTTAACGGGTTTAACAGAGCCACGTTCATGATGCCGAAAGGGGACTTCCTTCTGGGCGACGATGGGGAGGTCTTAACGAAGCGTCGATTGATCAACACTAGGGCTCTCCTCGAGACGTTTTCTGACGAGGAGGCTCTCGAGCTGTTAGGTGGGGTGGCTTCCTCGACCTTTTTTTCCCCTCGTTTTTCTTTTCGAATTACTGAACTCTTTGTTTTCTGTGCATGTAAGATGTCGTCTGCTGAGGAGCGCCTCAAAAAGTTGAAGGCTAACCGCGCTGCGAAGAAGGGAGGCAAGAGCCGTCTTGAGCAGATCCGAGGGCAGGAATCTGTTCCCACTCCGACAACCGGGGGTTCTTCTGGCTCTCACCAGGATAGTGATTCTCCCAGCCCCCAGGTCTCCCCAAAGAGGCGGCGGGTTGCGGACACAGTGGCCATCGACCTTACTGAGAATGAGGGTCCCCCTGCTGTAAAATTCGTGCTCCCGCCTTGTCACTTGAGGCTGAACTTTTTCATGGGGAATAATTCCCTTTGCGTGGGTGCCCCCGAAGCTCAGGCCATCCTAGGCGTCGACAAGGTCCCTCGGAGAAAGGCGCTGGTGGAGGATGTGTCCGCTGTGATGCGGGTTTGTGCGGTTGCCCTGGTTCTGAACGACGAGGCATGCCCGAAAGGCGAACTGAACAGGTTGCGCGAGAGTTTCTAGTCCATCTCAGCTGAAATGGAGAAGGTGGGCAAGGAGCTGGCCGACTGTAAAAGCCAGAACCAGGCCTAAGTCGAGCTTCAAGGACAGTTGGAAGAAAAGTTGAAAATTGATGAGGAAGAGCGGAGACGTCTTGTCGAGATTGAAGAGGAGAGGGATCATCTCTTGGTGAGGAATGTCGAGTTGGAGGAGGTTGTCTACCCTGCTGATGAGGAAATCGAGGAAGATAGGTTGTTGACCTCGCGAGCAGCGCTCATAACGAAGCTCCGGCAATCCGAGGAGGACAACCTCGAAGTGACCGACATAGGATTCAGAAACGCCGTACAGTAGCTTCGGGTTCTGAACCCCGACCTCACAACCGAAGGGATTGACCCCGACTCCGAGGTGGTCGACGGTCAAATCGTGCAGTCGATGCGGGTGGACGAGGTTCATGAATGCGAGGAGCCCGAAGGTACTGTTGCCGAGTAGGCTTTTCTTCTTTGTTTTGTTCAGCCTGCGAGCCGTTTTATTTATTTTTCAATACGTATGCCCGGCCTGCGTTCCAGGGGCTTTTGATACTTGTTTGTAATATTTGTACAATGGGCTTCTGCCCGCTTTAATGCAATTTTGCTTATCTGCTCGTGTGCTGTTTGTATTGTTTATACTGTGTGTGATGTTATAGCATTTGTTATACTTTATTTTTGTCTAAGTAATAAAGACCTTGGGATTTGCTCGACCTTGATAGTCCCTGACCGCGTGGAGAGCTGGTCGGGTGGTCGGAGACGTATTCCGACCTTCAACGAGGCTAAGAGCTCGATTGAGGTCTTAGCTTCGTGGCGTGAACTTCCCATCGCAAGCTGGGTGTTCTGCCTAATTGGTACAATGATGGCGGAGTTTGATCGAGGTATCCCCGTCGGATCAAAAGTCCTCGCGTACACACGACGCGGCCTTTGATCATCGTGATCTGTATAGGGGTGACGTGCTCGTACCTTATTGCGTCCCCGTAATCACGGTGTTCGTGAGTCGCGGGCAGTGCTTAACTGTAGTATTGTTTGAGCTTCTCATCGTTCCATGGTCGAGCAAGTTCTTCCCTGTGCAGATTTTCTAGGAAGTAGGCTCCTGTCCCCGTTTTCGCGCGGACGTGGTACGGGCCCTCCTAGTTCGCCGCGAGTTTGCCTTCTCGCGAGTCTTTCTGGTTCCTTCGTAGGACGAGGGTTCCTACTTGAAAATCACGTTTGATGACTTTGTCGTTATAACGCAAAATTTATCTTCTGTTTAAGTGAAGCTTCTCAGAGAGAAGCACCCAAATGTGTCTCCTCGACGAAATCGAGTTCTTCCCTCAGGGCTTCTTCGTTCACGTCCCCGTCGAGGGGGGCTTCTGTCCTCCTCGAGGGTTCCCTGATTTCCACGGGGATCACCGCTTTCGTTCCGTAGGTCACACGAAAGGGGGTCTCCCCGGTCGTGGAATGTGGGGTCGTTCGGTAGGTCCAGAGGACGCTGTGTAGCTCCTCGACCCACCGTTGTTTGGCGTCACCTAGTCGACGTTTCAGTCCTCGTAAGAATACTCTGTTCGCCGCCTCAGCCTGTCTGTTCGTTTGAGGGTGCTCGACCGACGTGAAGTGCTGCTTCGTGCCTAGCTTGGATATGAAGTCCTGGAAGTTCTTGTCGGTGAACTGTGTTCCATTGTCGGTGACAATAGCTTGAGGCACGCCGAATCAAGCGAGGATTTTCCTTTTGTAAAAACGCAGTATGTTGAAGGCCGTGATTTTGGCCAACGCTTCCGCCTCAACCTATTTCATGAAGTAGTCCACCCCGATGATGAGGTATTTGTTTTGATATGACCCCTCGACGAAAGGTCCGAAGATATCCATCCCCCACCATGCAAACGGCCACGGGGAGGATAGTGTTTTGAGCTCGTTGGGATGAGCAAGGTGCATGTCCCCGTGTCATTGGCATCTGTCGCACTTCTTGACGTGTTCCTTGGTGTCCTGCTGCATGGTGGGCCAGTAATACCCTGCTCGAAGCGCCTTACGGGCTAACGATCGCCCGCCGAGGTGCTATGTATTGATTCCTTCATGGATTTCCTGGAGGATGCCGGGGACCTTGGTCTCCTCGACGCACCTGAGGAAATGGACGGAGAACCCTCTCTGGTATAGCTTGTCCTCGACTATCGTGTATAAGCATGCCCGCCGCTTGACCATTCTGGCTTCTTTGGGATTTTCGGGCAGTTTGCCCGTCGTGAGGTACTCGTACACGGGGGTCATCCAGCAATTGCTGTCACCAATGGTATTTATGTCTGCCACTGGAGTGGGTTTGTCGATACTCGACCGGGAAAGTACTTCTTGTATGACGGATTTGTTCCCGCCTTTCTTCTTTGTGCTTGCCAATTTGGACAAGACATCTGCTCGGGCATTGTGCTCATGGAGGATGTGAGTTACTTCCGCGGAGGTGAACTTTTTCATCTTTTCTTTCACCAAGGCCAAGTATTCTGTGAGGTTGTCGTTCTTGGCCTGGTACTCTCCTCGAACTTGCGAGGCCACGAGCTGGGAGTCGGTGAAGAGTTTCACCTCCTTGGCGCCGAGGTCCTCGACCAGCCGAAGTCCGGCGAGGAAGGCCTCGTACTCCGCTTGGTTGTTCGACGTTGGGAAGGATAGTTCAAGGGATACCTCGATCAGGATGCCTTCCTCGTTTTCAAGGATGATGCCCGCTGCGCTTCCCTTTGGGCTGGATGCTCCGTCGACATAGATCGTCCATTTCTGGGATCCGTTAATCGAAGGTTCCAGGACGGTCATCTCTGCTACAAAGTCGGCCAATACCTGAGCCTTCAGGGCTTTCCTCCCTTCGTATTGGACGTCAAACTTGGCGAGTTCGAGCGACCACCTGAGCATCCTCCCCACCATGTTCGGTAGTCCAAGGAGATGCCTTATAGGCTGTTCGGTCCTTACTATGATAGTGTGGGCAAGGAAGTAGTGGCGTAGCCTCCTGGCCGCAGTGACGAGGGCCAGGGCGACTTTCTCTATCTGCTGATACCTAAGCTCAGGGCCTTGGAGGGCTTTGCTCGTGAAGTAAATTGGCTTCTGCCTGTCCGGGGTTTCCCGAATGAGGACGGCGCTGACTGCTTCACTCGTGATTGCAAGGTACAAGAAAAGCGTCTCCCCGCCCTCGGGCAGTGAGAGGACCGGGGGCTGCGATAGGACTTGTTTTAGATGGAGGAGTGCCTGCTCTCATTCTTCGCTTAACTCAAACTCCACTTTTTGTCGAAGAAGTTTGAAAAATGGGAGTGCGTACTGTGCAGACTTGGCGACGAAGCGGGAGATAGTGGTGAGCATCCCGTTCAATGATTGTATCGACTTCTTTGAGTCCGGAGTAGGGATCTCGGAAAAAGCCCTACACTTGTCGGGGTTGGCTTCGATTCCTCGCTCTGTGAGGTAAAATCCGAGGAACTTACCGGCCCGAATGCCGAAGGTGCATTTGTCGGGATTGAACCTCATGCGGCATCTCCTCGCCGTGTCGAACACCTTCTTGAGGTGCGCGGCGTGGTTGACTTCTTCCGCTGATTTGACAATCATGTCGTCCATGTAGACCTTGTGCATGTCGCCGATTTCAGACCAGAAAACCTTATTCATCATCCGTTCGTAGGTCGCACCGGCATTCCTCAGACCGAAGGGCATCACGTTGTAATAGTAGTTGCCTGACGCGGTCATGAAAGCCGTGTGCTGTTTGTCGACGTTGTCCATGGGAATTTGGTTGTATCCCGAGTAAGCGTCCATGAAGGATAATAGTCTGTAACCTGCAGAATTGTCGACCAGTTAGTTGATGTTAGGCAAAGGGTAGCAGTCTTTCGGGCAAGCCCGATTAAGATCAGTATAATCAACGCACATCCTCCATTTTCCATTATTCTTTTTAACAAGTACAACATTGGACAGTCAGGTTGTGTACCTGGCCTCCGAAATAAAATTTACCTCTAGGAGGTCTTTTACAGCTTTTTCAGCAGCCTCCGTCTTTTCGGGAGACTGCCTACGTCTACGTTGAGCTATGGCCCTAGCGGCCAGATCTACTGCGAGCTGATGGCAAGCCACCTCGGGGTCGAGGCCAGGCATCTCAGAGGCGCTCCATGTAAAGAGATCAGCGTTCTCCCTTAGACATGCCTTCAGCTGCTCCTTCTCCAGGTCGGGGATTCCGGTGCCAATCTTCATGTTACAGTCGAGATCGTCCCCGAGTACCACGAGCTCAAAGTCTCTGTCGGGGATGGGGCGCGTTGGGTGGAGAGGCCGCCCATTGTTTTCCGCTTGGAGGTCGAGGTCTTCTGCCCCGTCTTCATCCGATTCGCCCGGGAACCTGCTGTCGAGTTCGACCGCGTTGACGCGCGGGAGAGGTACCTGTTCGGCGTCCGGGGGTGGCTTGGCCACGGTCTTGGGTTTGGTGCCGATGGAACTCATGCCTTTGATAGCGGCGTCGAAGCATCTCCTGGCCACGTCTATGTCCCCGTGCATTGTCACTACTCGTCCCCTGGCCGTGTAGTACTTCATTTAGAGGTGGACTATCGATGGCACCACCGTAAGCTCAGCCATGGTGGTCCTCCCGAGGATGCAGTTGTAAAGGGATGGGCATTCGACCACCAGGAAACATATCTTCACCTGTCGGGCAGTGTCTTCGGCCCCGAATGTAACCATCAGCTCAACGTAACCCCATGTCCTGGTGGTGGTTCCGTTGAACCCCTGCAGATCTGAACCGACGTACGGGGTCAGATGTCTCTCGTCGAGCTGAAGGGTCCCAAACAGATGGGCATACATGATGTCGACCGAACTTCCCTGGTCGACGAGGATCCTTCGAACGTCAAAGTTCGCCATCTGTGCCCTGACCAGGAGGGGAATAGTGGCATTTGGCGCTCCCCCGGGGAGTTCCTCGAGGTAGAAGGTGATAGGGTTGGAGTTCCCCCGCACTTTCTCAAGAGTGGTTGTCTTCGCCGACGTTGCAGATTCCAGCTCATCAAATTTCCGCTTGATCGATCTGATGGACAACTTCTCGGGACCACCCCCGAAGATGACCATCGCTTTGGGGAAGCTTTCCCAGGTGCTACGGGCAGCGACGGGGTCCTCGTGGGGGAGGTTTGCCCACATGTTGCGAATTGTTTCTTGGCCCTCAATGATTGGGGGGACAAAGAAATCTTCGGGTCGAGTGACACTGAGGGCGACCTGAAGCCGACTCTCGTCGGGAGAAGGTGTCGTCTCCTCGACGTTCTGGGCTTCCCGGGAGCTGGGACGAGGAGTGTCGTTCTTCTGGGCGTATTTCTTCAAGTGTCCTTCCTTGATGAGAATTTCAATTGTATCCTTGAGATGGATGTAGTCTTCTGTTACATGCCCGTGGCTCTGGTGGAACCTACAGTATTTTAACTTGTCAACGTTTGATTTGGGGGCAGTTGGCTTCGGAAAGCAGACTCATCCTTTGACAAATTCTGAGTTCTGGCACTCGGAGAGGATTTACGCGCGGGGAGCATTGAGCGGGGTGTATTCAGTGAACCGGCCAGCTGGTCCGTGTGGTTCACGAGGTTCCCGGGGGCGACTATCTCTGTTTCTTTCTCCTCCTCGTCGGGGAGGAGAGTCTTCTTCTTTGTGGCCGCGGGGGCCTTCTTTGCGTCTCGATTCAAGGGTGATCTATGTTGCCTCTGACTCCTTGATCTCGATGTATGACTGTTCCCGTTGGAGGAGATCCTCGAGATGGCGGGGTCTGCGGAGGCCCATGAACTTGGCAAAGTCAGATCCAAAATGTAGCCCATGGATGATTAAATACTTCTTCATGTCGTCGGTTGTATGGACCTCGACAGCTTCTCTGTTGAATCTCTCAATGTAGTTCCGGAGAGATTCGTTCTTCCCCTGGAAGATGCTTTCTAGGGCAGCTTCTGTCTTCGGGTGTCGACGAGATGCAGTAAAATGTTTGGTGAAGCGTTGTCTTAGTTGCTTCCAGGATGTGATCGGCCCGGGTGCCAGACCCTTGTACCAAGTCATGGCGCCCTTCCGCAAGGTGGTGGGGAAAATCCTGCACTTAATGGCTCCCCTGACGTTTCTGAAGTCGAGCATGGCTTCGAAACTTTCGACGTGGTCGTCGGGGTCAGCCAGGCCGTCGTAGTTCCCCAGTTGCGGAGGTTTCTCCATGCCCGCAGGAATTGGGGTGTTCATGATCTCCCATGACAGAGGGGTTCTATGGTCGTCCTCGTCACTTCCTGTCGGGGACCTCGAAGGGGATCGCTGATGCCGTGGAGGGGAATTCCTCGAACGGTTCCTCGGCCTCTCCTCGGTCTGTTTGGAGTTCTTGGTAGTGGTGGAGGCCCTGGGTTCCTTCCGAGGCGGGGAACGAGGATGTTTCTAGGAGATCGTCGGCTGGGGACGCTTAAGACGTGGCCAGCGGCAGCGGCCTCCGCTCACCGGCGAGGGGGTTCGAGATTCATCGGAAGGAGTCCTTCGTGGGGAAGGAGAACGACGAGGTGACGGTGGACGACGATGTCTTCGCGGGGAAGATCGTCGTGCCCACCCTTGCTCCAGTGCTTTAATTCTAGTATTCTGGTGTACGATCAGCTGGTTGGTCTGATTGACCAAGGAAAATAGGGCCACGGTGCTCGAATCTGCATTGGGCAGAGGAGCAACTGGCTGGAAAATGGCCTGCTGATCGTCTTGGCAGGCGGTGTTGTCAGCCACGTCTTGGGAGTCCGGGGAGGCGGTCTGCCCGTCTCTTACATCGCCTTCATCTCCGTTGAAGGTAGGAGCGTCCTCGTGGTGGTTTCTGTTCTAGAGTTGTGCGAGGACGGTGTCCAGAGGTTTGTGAGCTCGGATTGGCCATGCTGGTGATGAATGAGAGGATTGCTTTAGTTTATTGAAGGAAAAACGGGGAAGCAAAGGGTTCCCATAGACGGCGCCACTGATCGTACCATGATCAGACATTATCTGGTGGCCAACAACGACATCTAGGCTTCAGCTCCGGTGAGGTTGAAAGACGGCGGCGGGGGGTGGGGGGGGGGGGGGGGTGTACCTGCAAGGTACTCCGACGCTCAAGTAAGGTAACGGTCAGAGAATAATAGCAAGTACAGAGATGAGAGTAAGAAAGTGTGTGTAACCTGACCCTCTCAAGTGAGAGGGTATTTATAGAGAGCCCCCAGCACGGGGCCAACAGTTACTTGCATTGGGCTGGATTGCCAGGCCCAATCCAAGTAACTGCCAGGGCTTACGTGGCGTAGTGAAGACCAGCACGCGGTCTTCGCCCTAGGGGGCTTGATGCCTCTGCTCGACGGACTCTGCTGAACCCAACAATGTTGAGGGGTGGCACGTGCCAGACGCTTTTGGGGTGTGTATGTGCCCGACAACGGTCTTGTAAAGAGGTCCTTGTTGGGCCATCTCATGCCCTGTGGGTTTGGCCTTCTCAACTGAGGGGCAGACTCTGGCCCAGTTCATAACAGATCCCATTGAAAAATCCTCATGAACATTGAGGTTCAAGGCTGGCAACTTAGGCATATTTTCACTAAGTGTTGGAAAAAGTGTCATTTTCATGTTTTTGTCATTTTGATCACTCCATAACTCAAAATCCATGAGGAATTGGAGTCTGAGGTAGTTGAAACTTTTGTAGAGTGTAACAAGACCTACAAATCCAGCTTTGGATCACCCAAAATGGTTTCTTGGATCTCAAGTTATGGTCCTTGGAAGTTGGTACCAAAACCATTTTTATTCCATAACTTAGAAAAATATTGGTTTCTCAAGGTTGCCCCTTTTGCAAGAAGCCTCACTTTTCTTGATTTCTCTTGATGGATGATAATCAATATCATACATTAACATTATTTTTGACTTAAGGGAATCATATTTGTGAAAAATTCCAAAAAAGTCAAACTTTATTTTTTGCACAGTTGACTTTTTATCGGATGAAATCCAAACTGTGTGATCCTTTGTGAAATCAAGTCCTTGACCTAAATCAAACCTAATGGATGGATCCCATAGGGGTTATAGGGTGTATTGAATCATGTCCCAAGGTTTGGAAGCATGTCCTGGACAAAAGTCAAAGATACAGTTGACTTTTTTCTTCAAAACCCTGATTGTGGTCTAGATGAAATTAAAACTTGTGAATCCAGCTTATTGGATCAATCCATTGTTGCAAATGGATCAATATGGTGTATTGGAGGCCCTCAAATCGTGTCTTGAGGTCTTGGCTCATGCTTTGTCCCAAAAGTCAACTTAGGGGTGAATTAGGTCAAGAAACCCTAATTCCTGATTTTTGGATAAATGCATCCCCTAAAGTTAAATTGACTTGATGATTGGGTCCATGAGGTCCCTTGGAGTATCTTGGGTTGTGCTTTGAAGCATTGGGTCATGCCCAGAGGAAAATTCCCATCTGGAGGCCTCAGTCGACCAAAACCCTAATTTAGTGACATTGGCGAACTTAAAGCTTGATCCACTTGGAATGTTCCAACTTTACGCTTGATTCTTGATGTGGGAGTCCTCTTGATCCTTTATTGGTGTTTGAGAAGTTAGACAAGTTGAAGATCGTGTCATTTCTTGATTGATCCTTTGTTTAAGTGCTCTGAGAGGGTTTGAAACCCTGATTCTTGATTGTGGTGAATGCTCAACCATCTTTGAGGAGATTGATGAGGCATAAAGGTACATCCATATCGTGGTGATGTCTTACACAATGATGGGAAATCTTGGTGGTCAAAATTTGGGGTATGACACCCTCTTACTTGCTTTTCAGTTGTTGGCGCTGACATCTTTTGAATGGCTTTAACCTTATCAGGATCGACCTCAATTCCTCTTTGACTAATGATGAAACCCAAGAGCTTTCCTGAACGAACACCATAGGTACACATATTTGTATTTAAGCGGAGCTTATATTTCCTCAATTGATGAAACAACTTTAAAAAAATACTCCACATGGTCTTCTTCAGTTTTAGATTTGGTAATCATGTCATTAACGTAAACATCTATTTCTTTGTGCATTATATCATGGAAGATGGTAGTCAAGGCATTTTGATATGTCTCGCCATCGTTCTTCAAACCAAAAGGCATCACCCTATAGCAACACGTATCCCACGGTGTGATAAAATTTGTCTTCTCCATGTCTTCAGGTGCCATCCTAATTTGATTGTTGCCAGAAAACTCATCCTTGAAAGAGAATACTTTGAATTTGGTAGTACCGTTAACCAACATATCAATATATGGCAGCGGGAAATCATCTTTTGGACTATCTTTGTTTAAATCTTTATAGTTAACACACATGTGAACTTCAACATCTTGCTTAAGAACATGCACTATGTTGGCCAACCATTGAGGATATTTGGATGTAATAAGAAACCATGCATTAATCTACTCTTGCACTTCTTCCTTGATCTTGGGAGCCATGTTTGGACGGGTCCTTCTCAACTTCTATTTGATCGGTGGACACTCAGGCTTCAACGACAAACGATGCTAAAAAATGTCTGTATCTAACCCTGACATGTCTTTGTAGGACCAAGAAAAACACATATACATACTCTCTGAGCAGTTCTATCATTCTCTCTTTGGCAGATGGATCAAGCAGTGCCCCAATCTTCACTTCCTTTTTATTTTCATCTGAATCTAGGTTGATCACTTCCACTGGTTCTTTGTGAGGCTGAATGGCTTTCTCCTCATGCTAAAGCAATCGAGAGATCTCATCAGGAATCTCTTCTGCATCTTCCTCCTCTACCTCAACAACTGGGAACTCAAAGTTGGGAGATGGCATACGATCATGGTTTTCAATGGTTTTTTTATGTATGATTATGCACATGTGATTTATGCTTTATTATACAATGAAATGTGGATGTGTGTGCAAATATGAAAGTGATTAATGATATATTATTTTTTATTTTTTTTAGATTACCATTTTTCTGAATAAGCAAAAAGTAAAACAAAGAGATGCACACAAAATAGCATTTTTATTAATGATATCAAATTCTTGAAACAAAGTCCTAAAACAAATACAAATTCTCCTTGGGTAAAGCGGAAGGAAATTATTTAAATGAAGCCCACACAACTAATATTTCATCTTGGGAAGGGGGAAAGGATTTTCAAAACAATAACAAGAAAAATTACTTAGATATGTGAATAATAGAGGGGACATCAACGACGCTACAATTCTTCCAGACCACTCCATGCATTACGAAGTCTTGCGAATCCTATTCATGATCAACTTCAATAATAACATCAACTTCTAGTGGAGCGGGATTGATGAAACCTCCACTATGAAAAACCTCTTGAATAGGACGAATAATCATGTTCTTTTCAGCAACCTCTGCAGAACTGGCCGAAAAATCAAGACCTTCTTGAAATTTGTTTTCTGGAAATCTCAAAACCTGCCCCATCCATCAGTAGAACCATTCTCCACTACACGTTGTGCATCTTTTAAAGAAAAAATGGATGCCCCATTCTTCTTGGCACTATCACTAGCAACTGAAAGAGCTTGGAACTGTGTTCCAACAGCTTTATCGGCGTCTATGTAAGAAAATGAAGAGAGATGGCTCACCACCAAAGCTTCGTTCTCCACAGACTGTCACCAACTTTCCTTCTCTGACAAACTTCAACTTTTGATGGAGGGTAGAAGTTACTGCCCCTGCCTCGTGAATCCAGGGACAACCCAATAAACAGCTTTAAGCTACACGAATATCCATCACTTGAAAAGTGATCTAAAATGTATGAGGTCCAATAGTCATGGGTAGATCCACTTCTCCAATAATAGTTTTCCTAGAAAAGCCTTGACAATGATCCCCTTAGTTGTCATGAGGATACCTTGGTACGACAACCTAGACATTGTAGTCTTGGGCATGACATTCAAAGATAATCGAGTGTCAACCAGATCACTAGATAGTGCATCATTCATGAAATTCATTGAGATGTGTAGCACTAAGTTATGATTTCTACCTTCTTCTAGGAGCTCTTCTTACAAAAACGCAGATTGTTGCATGCAGTTATATTCCCCACGATCCCACCGAACTGATCAATGGTCACATCCTAATCAACTTATTCCTATTCAAGAACTTTCTGTAGAGATTCTCTCTAAGCTTTAGAGCTCATCAATAATGACAACACATATATCTTAGATGGGATCTGCAAAAGCTGATCTACAATTTGTAATCACATTTCTTGATTAACTTCAAGAATTCATCGTAATCAGAATTGAGACCAGTCCCACAATAGAGTTTGGTTCATCATTCATGATTGGTTTTTCAACTGGCACTTCAACTTTCTTCGGAGGCGTTGTTGCAAATACACGTCCATTTCTTGTGACTCTACTCACATCTGTAATGTTGACAATCGAAGGCATAACAGGTAAAGGAACTTCCTTCCCATTCTCCAGCATAGTGGTATTATACTTGTAAGGAAATGCCTTATCATAAACATAAGGAGATGGACCTGGCACACAAATAACCAAAGGAGTAACCGAAGATTTCATGTTGTCATAAGTGATTTCCACACGTTCGAGCTCATTGAATTGGGGCACTATAACATTAACTTCATCCTCATCAGGGTTTCTATAATAGGTGATCGTGATAGCCCTTCGATCCAACAGTCCTTGAATATCACGTCGTACAAGAAGACATCCATGTGGATTTACGGAACAAACTCTCCAAGCAGCATGATTATGGTGTTCTTGGTCAAAGAAGGAGAGTCTGGTCAAACTTGCATCCATCCTTACTAGTGATTCTCTGACAAATCTAATATCATAGACTGCATATTTTCATGGACAACCACGTACTATATTTACTGAGGCTCCTTCATGTTGAGGCAATGGGTTAACTTGGAAATTCATATTAGTATCTTTAAAGGACAAAATTCCACATTTGATCAATCTCTGCACATCCGCCTTTAAACTGTAACAATTTTCAAAATTATTGCCGAGCGCTCCTTGATGGTATGCACAAAACTGATCTGCTTTGTACCAAAAGGAATGTCTTTAGGAACGGTAGGTGGAGATTTTTTCTATACATGAACCTTCTCCAATAAGGCTAGAAACAACTTCGCATATGACATGGGAATTGGGTCAAAGTTAGGCTTTTTCTGAACATAATTTTGATTATTGTACTGCGGGCGAGCCTGTTGATAACGAAGTTGATGTTGTTGTTGTTGCTGAATTAGATGTTGAACCTGTTGCTGGGAGAATTGTGGTTGAGTACGTTGTTATGAAAACTATGGTTAGTAGGCTAGAGCTACCATTGCGGAATTAATAATTAGAGACATAGCTGCGACATGCCGTTGTTGATACCTTCTTCTTGTCCTGCCTTGTTGAATAGTGCCAACATCTTGTTCCTTTTTCTTGGAAAAATTAATTTCATGCTTCTTCATACTACTGGAAGAACCTCCCTATATGGTTAACCTTCCTTCTCGAACACATTCCTCTAGACAAATCCACATGTTTACCATCTCGCTGAAGTCACTTGGTGCGCTTGCGATCATCCTTTCATAAGAGAATGAGCTCAGAGCATTTAATAAGATCTTTGTCATTTCTTTTTCTTCCAATGGAGGAAAAATCTTGATGGCAACCTCATGCCAACGTTGTGCATAATCCTTAAAGGACTCTTTATCTCTCTAGGACATGGCACGGAGTTGGCCCCTGTCCGGGGCCATGTCAACATTGTATTTGTATTGTCTGATAGAAGTCTATCCCAAATTGTTGAAGGTACGGATCTGGGTGCTATCCAAGCTCATGTACCACTTGAGAATGGCACCAGTCAAGCTATCTTGGAAGTAATGGATCAGTAGTTGATGGTTTTCGGTTTGTGTCGACATCTTCCTCACGTACATGGTTAAGTGACTTCTGGGATAGGAGTCTTCTTTGTACTTCTCAAAATAGGGCAAAATAGGGAACCTTGAGCTTGTGCGGGATTTTTACATTTGGCACTAAGCATAATTCATGAGAATTCTTCCCAAATAGATCTTTTCCCCTAAGGGATTTAATCTCTCTCTGCATTTCCAAGAACTAGTCTTGAAACTCATCCAATCTTTCATAGACGCCATCAGTCTCGCTTGGAGCAGTATGAAAGACATGTTCTTCAATATGCGAAAAGTTGTGAACCACGGGAGGTGGCATAGATACCACGGCTAGAAAATTGGTAACAACTGGAGCTTCTAAAGCTGGTTGATATCCTTCTGGTATGAAATTTTTAGGCATCCCCCAAGGAAATCTTGGAGGCAACTGGGAACTATTGGCAAGTGTCGCGGGAACTGGTGTTGAAACAATCTCTGAAATTACAATTCTCTGGGGAGGTGGAGGTGGCTGATTTTGCACAGCCACCAACACTTCCATTGTTGTTCAGAGTCTTCCTAAACCTTCCTTAAAAGTAGTAACCTTTTCGCGTAGTGCGCGGTTTTCATGTTCAAGTTGGTCCTTCCTTCTCTGTCGAGTGGCTCGAGTGTTGTATGAATGATACAGCTTGATAATTGGAGAGACAAGACATTAGTAAGTACCTGGAATCCAAGACCATCGCTTGAATGATGCATGAGGTGAAAATGAAATTGAATTATCTTCAAGGAACTTAACAGTTATATTACAAACATAATAAATGGATAACACTTTTGAATTGTTAAAAGCCTCATTTCATTAATAAACTGAAGGATTACAATCAAAGTACAACTTTCTAAAATCCTAAACAAAATAGAAGATAATAGAAAACTAGAATCTAGAAATGAGAAGATCCATTCCCTCCTTGAAACTTCCTAGTGAGCTTCTTGATTTGTTCTTCCATCTATGCCATCTCAAGCACAAGCTTGTCGAAAACCAACTTCCAAGCAACTGAGGAAAGAGAAGTATCTAATCTTTACTGAACAATGGGAGTTGGCTGAATGCCAGAGGAAAATAAATCCTCTTGCACCCTCCTCTTCTTGGTAGCAAGCTCCTCTTCATTCTTTTACTTTAAGTGCTTTTGAAGTTTTGCGTTCTCGCTGCTAACAATCTGGTACTTGTTCTTCCAAGCATCCCTCTCTCACTGCACCTTAGTTAAAGCAATCTGAAGCTTCTGTGCATTAGTCATTAAGATTAGAGTAGGTTCCCTTGCAGTTATAGGTATGGGTTCCTGGCGAGGATAAGGCATCTTCAACTTGATAGCCCTAGCTTCTACCCATTAAAGGTAAGACTCCAAAGAGACACAATCTGGCTTTCCTATAACTGCTCTCCTTTTCTGTGGGCATGATGCCAGGCATGCACAATCTTCTCCTTAAGCGTTTTCTGGTCTTCACCTTCCTTGAAAAAGAAACCCTCAAAATGAATATTATTTGGTTTGTCCTTCATAGGATAACCGAGCTAACGAAAAGCTAAAACTGGGTTGTAGCTAATGCCTTCTTTTGTACCAAGAAGAGGCACATTAGGAAACTCACCACAACTATCAATGATCATCACTCCATCATAAGCACGATTATACCACTAAATATTAGAATAGGAGAAAGACATAATATTCTGCAACCATAATAAACCATCCTTAAGATCCCAAAAGGGAATCGATCGAGGCAAGTGAGAAATAATCCACTTGTACAGCAATGGCACAAAACACATCATCATTCCTCCACTATAAGAATTCCTGGGATAAATTGAGTGGTAGGCGTCTGCGAGTAGAGTAGGAATTGGATTTCCAATTTAGAATATCTTTATGGCATTAATGTCAACAAAATTGTCGACATTAGGGAAAAGGAATAATCCATAAACAAGTAACGCAAGAATATCCTCAAAAGCAGTCGTACTGTTCATGCTAGAAAAATAATGAGCTTTATCCATCAGAAACTTTACAAGCAACCCAAGAATTCATCCTTTGGTGGCCATATGAGTTTTTATCTCAAACGTCTTCAAGTGAGTAGCTTCTACAATAGCTTGAACCCTAGGAGTCTCTTCCAAACCAGAAAAATGGGTCTTGATCTGAAATGGGTAATCCAAGCAAACAAGAATACTCTTCCAATGTGGGCATAAGTTGGTAATTTGGAAAAGTGAAGCAATGATACACCAGATCATAGAACTGAACCAATGTGGCAAGAATCCCATCCACCATGTTGATCTTCAAAAGAGACAGAAGTCTTCCATACTTATCTTTGAAAGCGTAAGGATCAACAACCAAGCCCCTTATATTTCTCAGATATTCCAATTTAGGACTCTTGAAAGTGTACTTTTGAGTTTTCCTCCATCCAAAATCTATGGTGAAAAATATTTATGATCTTTGCGAAGAATAACCCTAAGTTCCTTGAAGGCTTGGTTAGAAATAATGTTCATGAATGCATGAATGTGTGGATGCACAAACACAAACAAGATCAAACATATGGGGTTCAAGGGTTCAACGTCACGAGCATGGAGCCATGGGTATAACCATCCAAAAAGCTATGTACTCAGGTTTTTTGTAATTGTAGAATAGAGTTCTAAGAGTTCCCAGTATCATTGATCCATCTTTCGGATATTACTAGCACACCGATTACTTGAGAATCAATAATATTCTCGAGAAAACCTCGTCTAAGTGTAGTATCACATATCAACTATTTCAAGTTTACACCTTCATTGAATGCTTGAGGAAGAAGTTACAACTTTGGAAAGTAGATCACTTGATCATGGAAATTTGTACTTAGAAAAATTCAAGAAACCCTAATTTTGGCATATTTGAATCTTTAAATGATTTCTTTGATTTAGCTTGATCAAACTCAACCATCTTACATGTTTTCATTATACTTAACTTGTGATGTCCATAATTGACCAAAAATCTCAAAATTCAAACTTTGACCCTTATCAACAGTTGACTTTTCATCAATTGGATCAAAATCTTTCAATTGTCAACAAATCAAACTTCTTGAGCTAATCCAAGCACATGAATGGACTAAAATGATGTAGTTGATGCCTTTGAATCATGTCTTGAGGGATGAGATCATGCTCAGATGAAAAAAATTAACTCCAAGATGTTTTTGGTCAAAACCCTAATTTTGTGTACTAGATAAATTGGAGCTTGATGATATGGAATTGATGTAATCTTTCACTTGATTGTGGTTGAAGGGAGACTCTTGATAATGTTGAATGAATTGGGAGTTTGAGAAGTGGAGAATCGTATAAATCCTTGATTGATCATCTGCTTGAAGTTTTTGATGTAAAACCCTAGCTTGTAAGCAAAGTACATATTTTTGTATTTTCAATGGGGTTAGTAATGTACAAAAGACACACACACATGAAATGCTTGATATCATGCAAAACGATGAAAATGATGTGGAATTTTAGGGTTAAAAATTAGGGCATGGCACATTGAATTAAGAACCAAACATTGTATATATATGACATCAAAAGAAAAATGGCACAAAACAACCTACAAACATTATATAACATGACATAATTGTATCGTATATAGTGTTTTGACTTCTTCTCCTCTTGGTGTCTTGTCTCTTGGTGTCTTGACTTTAAACACCTACAATATCAAATAATCATACTTGTTAGTAATAAATATAGTTAGAAATAATAACTTACATTAAATTATGAATAATAAATAAAATACTTACTTGTAAATTTTTCCTGTATGCCTTCATAATGATCGATACGAATTGCATGCACATCATCTCTATCAACTTCATCATGTGTGGTAGGAACTTCTTTTGGGCAAGAAGGAGTAGAAGGAATATCAAAACTTTCATCACAACTAGGAATGTCTTTTCCTCGAAGAACGATTGACCATTTCCCCAATGTGTCTGAAGAGTCAGTCACATAGGAAACTAGCTTTGCTTGTGAAATCATGATAAATGGTTCAATCATATAATTTCCCTTTCCAAGGTAAACCCAGGTGAATCCTAAGTTATCAGTTTATACACCATTAATAATATTGGGAACCCACTTGCATTTAATTAAAGGAACTTTGAAGGTAACATAATCAATCTCCCAAATCTCCTAAATGACACCATAAAACGCACTAGATGCCAATATTGGATTCTTATATTTCAAAATAGAGAAATACATGGACTCGGCCTCAACCATAACTACACTATTTTGCATTGTACTACGATCATATTTTGATTTTCTATAAAAGGTATAACGGCCAATATCTTATGCAGTCCAAGTTATCAAATTAAATTCTAGCATGAACGACAACCATTTAATTGTCTTTGACGCAATACGATCTTTTAAAATCCTTTTATTAAACCAATCTAGGAATTTCTTGTTATGCTCGATCAACATCAACTTGTCACTCATTCGTGGATATCTTTTCATCAAAAATATTTTGTGAGTAGCCACGTAAGTTTGCGCTTCCTCAAGATTATTCAATATATAGAAACGTGCCTGAATAACTACATCACGAGCCATTGACTTAACATTTAAACCTTGAATACCTCTACCTTCAGTGTCAGCATGACGAGACTTTGAAATTCCTATAGACTATGTTTCTGACAAATAGTTTGTACAAATCTCAACAACTTCTTCTGGGATGTACCTTTCAACAATCGAAGCTTCAGGTCGGTGATAATTCTTCGTATATCCTTTAAAGATCTTCATGTATCGCTCTATTGGATACATCCAGCTTAAATAAACTGGACCACAAATTCTGATTTCTCTGACTAGATGAACAAGTAAGTGAACCATACTGTCAAAAAATGATGGAGGAAAATACATCTCCAATTGACACAAGATTACGGCAGCTTCATCTTCCAATTCATCTAATTTTTTGAAATCAAGAACATTACTACATATGGCATTTAAGAACAAACACAATCTGGGTATAGTTACTCTCACATTTTTTGGTATAATGCCACAAATAGCCACTGATAAAAGTTGTTTCGTCAAGACATGAGAATCATGAGATTTCAAACCAATTAACTTGCGATATTTCCTTGATACACATTTCTTAATGTTTAAAGAGTAACCTTATGGAACTTTGATACCATGCAAACACTCGCAAAAACTTTTCTTTTCCTTTTTACATAGAGTGTAACAAGCCAGAGGCAGATAAGTTCTTTTTCCATTTTCTATTGGAGCCAATTATTTTTGTATACCCATCATCTCCATATCGAGATGAGATTGCATACTATCTTTAGTCTTGCTTGGAATTTTAGAAGTGTTCTAATCAAACTATCACACACATTTTTCTCCACATGCATCACATCAAGACAATGTCTTACATCGAGACTTGACCAATATGGAAGATCAAAGAACACAAACCTCTTTTTCCATATATTTTTCTCAAGTGGCCCTTTTTCTTTTTCTCTCTTTCCAAATACAACATTAACGTGTTTCTGTCATTGATAAACTTCATCCCCGGGTAATGGTTTAGGAGAAATATCAAAATCTTGCTCTCCATTAAAAGCCTTTCACAATCTATGATTAGAATGGCCGGGATTTAGAAATTTATGATGCCCAAGGTAAATGATCTTTTTTCCAAACTCAAGTTTGTGATAACAGGTATCATATTCACAAATAGGACACGCTTTATGTCCTTTGACACCATATGCAGGAAAGTCGTTGATTTTGCAAAATAACATTGCATGCATCTTAAACTTTTCACAAAAATATGCATCATCAGCCTCAACACCTTGGTCCCAAAAAAGTCTTAAATCTCCAATTAATGGACTTAGATAAACATCTATGTCGTTTCCAGGTTTTCGTTGTCCATATATCATCATACTTAACAACATATACTTACGCTTCATGCACAACCAATGAGATAGGTTGTAAATTGAGAGAAGAACATGCCACGAAGTATGGTTAATACTCAGATTACCAAAGGGATTCATTCAATTGGTGAAAACAACGAATCAATTTTATTCCATTGCAAAGAATCAGCTACATGGCGTATGTTTCCATCACATTTTCTTTTATCTGCATGCCATATAATATTCTTTGCATCATTCGAATTAGAAAAAAGTCTCTTGAATCTTGAAATTATTGACAAATACTATAACACTTTAGTAGGAGGCCTATTCCTACTAACATTGTAATTGTCATTGTTATCACCATTGTTCTCCTTCAGCTTGTAACACGATACCCCACATTCTGGTTATTGATCCATATTTTCATACTCTTTCCTGTATAATATTCAATCATTAGGGCATACATGTATTTTGATATACTCCAAACCCATTAGACACAATATCTTCTTGGTATCATAACAACGATCAGGCAAACTATTATCTTCAGGTAGCATTTGTTTTAGCAAATAAAGCAATTCTGTGAAACTTTTATCCGACCACCCATTTTTCGCTTTTAGATTGAACAATTTTAAAACCGCAGACAATCGTGTAAAACTTGTGCACCCCTTATATAAAGGGGTGTCCTTATCACTACATAAAGTATCCTAAATATGAACTTTCTTAAAAGAAGATTCTCCAATATCACGGAACATATCATCTAGAAAATCATCCATATATTCATCTTCATCAACTTCGTGACTTTGTGACACACTGTTTCGCTTTTTTTCCACTTCACCATGCCACGTCCACATTGTAAAATTTTGACATATACCATCACGACATAGGTGATGGAATATCTCATCCTTTGTACCTTTATTTATATTCCCGCAATTAACAAAAGGACAATAAAAGATACCATTATTGTCGGGAACATTTTGATCAACGTATTCAAGTAATTCAATAACTCCTTTCTCATATACCGAATCTAATCTATCACCTTTCATCCAACTAAGATCCATAACAAATTCTAAAATCTATATCAAAACAATATTGTGAACGGCACAACAAAATCTAAGCCTAAAGCATATCGAAAAGCGCTTTTTCTATTGTGTACTATAGGCAGTGCTTTTTCTAAAAAGCACTTTCTTTTCTTCACATAAAATTAGCTTTTTAAAAGCACTTTTTTAAAAATCAGAATTTAGGAATCGTTTTTTGTTTAAAAGCGCTGCCTATTCCTTATTTTTTAGAATTATTTTTTTGGAAATAATACCATAAACCTGTATAATTCAAGCCTTTCTTTCAAACAAATAGGCATTATATAACATTCAACAAGCCTTTATTTCAACACATAGGCCTTATATTTCAACCATTGAGCCTTTATTTCAACAAACAATCCTTTATTTAAACATAGGCATTATATACCATTATAATCTAAAATATATACAGCATTACCATTCAAAACATAAACCATTTGAAATTGGAAATTGGTTACCGTCTTTACATTGAAATTGGTAAGTTTTTTAACTTAAACTTTTGTAATGGTCTTTATAGTGAAATTGGTGAGTTTTTTGCCTTGGAACTTTTGAAAGGTTTTTACTGTGAAATTTGTGAGTTTTTTCAATTTGAACTTTTGTTATGGCCTTTTTCGTGTAATTGGTAAAAAAATTCGCTTGAAACATTTGTTATGGGGTTTAGAGTGAAATTTGTGAGTTTTTTTACTTGAAACTTTTGTAATGGTCTTTATACCGAAATTGGTTAGTTTTTTGACTTGGAAATTTTAATATGGGTTTTATAGTGAAATTATTGAGTTTTTCACTTTGAACTTTTTTTTATGGTTTTTATCGTGAAATTGGTGAAAATTTTCAATTGGAACTTTTGTTACAGTCTTTACATTGAAATGTGTGGAGATGTCTCAACAAAAATCATCAACACAAGCCATCAAGAAGAACTCAGAAGTGACATCAGAGTCTAAAGAACTAAACACTGAAGAGGTAATTGATGCTACTCCGCTTACTATCATGCCATGCAAAACGGACAAGCTTCCGATTAAAAGATCCAAAAATATTCCACCAGGTAATCCTTCTAATACCTCTGATGCTTTTGTGAGTCCTAGGGAAGGCATAGAAAAATTCAATACAAAAGAAAGGATTGGGAACATAATAGATAATCTCATAAGTAAGGGGGACAAAATAAATATTGTTGGAATCACCAGACCTCTTGCACATATTTTGCCACCCAATTTATCTCAGGAATCGGATGTTACCAAGAAGAATGCTGATAAAAAGGGAAATGATGTTGGAATGTTAGAAGGAAATCTACATACCCTTGCTGACTCTGTGGTTAAAGATGATGGGACAGATGATGAAACATCCTTGTCTGCACAAGGGACTTCAGAACAGGCTAACAAAATCATCGATTTAGATGACACGCCCTCTGACAATGAGGTCATTGCTACAAGTCTCAAGCCAAGTGTGTCGGAATGATTAAAAAGAAGAAAATATAAAGGTGTAGCCATCTTCAACAAGAAAACTAAGAGTCCTACAGTTGGGCCCCATAGGCCCTGGAACAAGGTTGTTGTTGAAAGCAAGAAAAGGAAGGAAGAGTCTGAAAATGAATCAGACTATGATGAACAGGGTGCAATAAAGAAACCAGTTTCCAAGAAGGCGGCAGTCACACTTCCTAAAGCTCCCATGGATTACATCTCATTTCATGATGTTGTAAGTGTCAACAGATGGAAGCATGTTTATCATAGAAGAATTGCTTTGGAAAGAGAACTGGGACAGAATGTCCTTAAGTGTGAAGAAGTGATGAACTTGATTAAAGAAGCTGGGTTGTTAAGGATTGTCCCTCATTTTGACTCATGCTATGAGAAGCTGGTGAAAGAATTCATTGTAAACAATCCAGAAGGATGCAATGATAGAAAAAGTGAGGACTACTTCAAGGTGTATGTCAGAGGAAATGTTGTAACATTTTCACCTGCTTAAATAAACAAGTACCTTGGCAGATCTGAATGCTCTCAGGATGAACTTGAAGATACAGATAACCAAATCTGTAGGGAGATTACTGGGAACACTGTGATGAATTGGCCAAGCAAACAGAAACTACCTGCTGGGAAGCTCAGCATCAAATATGCCATTCTTCATAGAATTGGTACTGTAAATTGGGTTCCTACAAATCACACTTCAACTATTTTAACAGGGCTTGGACGGTTTATCTATGCTATTGGAAAAAGGAAATCCTTTGATTATGGGGAATATATCTTCAATCAGATTCTGAAGCAAGCTACCTCATCAGCTATAAAATTTCCAATTTGCTTCCCATCTCTCATCTGTGGAATACTGCTTCAACAATACCCCAACATAATCCAATATGGTGACACTGTTATGAAAATAAAGCCATCTCTGACTCTACATCATAAGCTGGTTGATGGAAAGCATGTTCAAGATAATGTCTCAACATCTGCTAACCAACTCTCAGAGGAGGATATTATAGATCAGCTGAAAGCAATCTGCAAAGAACTCGATGAGACGATCAAGATAAGCACTGCCAGAAAAGAAAATCTTGAACAATTTATACAAGTTCTTACTGCTAAACAGATCAAGGATACTGGAGTAGATGGTGAGGATGCTGAGAAGGATGATAAGGAAAACTGTGATGCAGAAGAGGAAGAGGCCGAAAATGGTTCTGATGATAGTGCAGAAGGAGAAGAAGATGATGAGGAGACTGAAGATGACCTATGAGTGTTGTCTTCTCTTTAATCTTTATTTGCTTTATTGTTTATTTTTTACTTTTGGTTGTGTAAGGGATAAATGCCCATGATATTATTTTGTTTCTGTTGGGTGTGTAATTTAATTTTCTCTGAACTATTTTACTGGTTTTTGAGTTAGTCTTTCTACCTTTGTCATATTGTGGCTAAAAAGGGGGAGAATTACTAACATCACTAACCACTGATGATTGTCTACTAACCACTAAGGGGGAGTAGATCTGAACTGATTGAGGGGGAGACTTGTGTGATTCCACTGCTGCTCTGATGGTCGTCTCCCTGATATGTTTTTGCAGGTAAATGAAAGTTAGTTTTAGCCAAAATCTGCCAAAGGGGGAGATTGTTGAGTCCTTGCTTTTGAGGTTGGCATTAATTTTGGTAAAACTAACTTAGCAGAAAGATGTTGGACAAGATGTCCTAACATGTTGATCTAACTGCAGGTTAAGATGTCAGACAAGATGTCATATCAGGAGGATTTGAACTCTTTGTCTGTTACTATAACTGTTTGTTTAACTAGTGTGCCAGGTCTGTTTGGAATATGTCTAAATTCCAGGTAGCATCTGAAATTGTGGAATCAGAGATTCTGATTCTAAATGGAATATGCGGTTTCCTTGTTAGGAGACATTTTTGGAAACTTGTGATTGAAAAAATAATTAGGTCGCAGATTCTGAGGAGCAGAATTGATGCGTCTTTGAAGCCCAAGTCCAGCTGTGGTTTGCAATATAAATAGGTTGGAGTTAACCTAGTTTTGTGGATTGAATATTGCAGCTGTTTTTAGAAGTACTAGGGTTTGTACTTGTGAGCCTCTCGTGTATTGTGTAAATACTAGAGAAGGACGGTTTTATTAAGTTGTAATATTTTCAGTCACTGCTGTGATTGGAAGGGTATTGAGAAGGGTCTCATACCTAGGAAGGGTCTTAGGTAGAAATCTAGGAAGGGTAGTTTCTAGGTACTAAGTTATAAACATTGGAGTTTAGCTTAGAACTAATTCTACTTAGTGATTTCATTCCTGGCTTGGTAGCCCCCAGACGTAGGTGTTGTTGATCACCGAACTGGGTTAACAATTTCTGTGTGTTGTTTATATTCTGCAGTTTACTTTTGTTCTTCTTTAGATCCTTGTGAAAAGCAGAGATCAAGTGTCACGAAATTCTGTCTGACATCTTCGTGATCTGTTTAACCAGAATTTCAGTATAAATCCAAACACGGGAAAAATTGTTGTTTTTTAATTATTTTTGTTACTAATAGTTTTATTTTGAAATTATTTTAAATTTAAGATATAATACTTTTTAAGATAATATATGGAAAAGTGAGCTATATGTCATTGATGTAATCATTTTATTATTATATGTTATTAATGACAATTTTTTTTTAATTAATGAGTGGATCTTAATTTTTTTTTGTAAGTAGGAACAAATGGTTTTTATCCAAATATTTTTATAAATAATTTCTAAACATAAATAATATTACAGATCAGAAAATATCCTATTCATCAAAATATTTTTATTGTGCTAACTTTAGAATTAATCTTGTCTTAATATTTTCTTTTAGAATTAATATTGGTTTAGAGTTGTTGACTTGATATTTTAGATTAGTTTAATAGATTATGATATTAGCTTTTAATAATATTTTTAATATTATTAGAACCTTTTTAGCATTTTTAATTATTGGTTTTCTTAATCAACTTGGACTTCTAACCTTGTGGACTTAGTGACTTGAGATACTTTGATTCATTGAATTTATATAGGACCTTGGATTATCGTACTCGCTTAGGGAATAGACATCACCATGGACTTGTAACTTGGATCCCTTTACTTGGAGACTTGGCTTTATTTGTTGGATCTTACGTTCTCGATTCTTATCTTAACTATGTTGTTGCCCATATCTTTACTGATTTTTACTTCTCACTTACACATTCAAAATATTTTCAAACTAATTCTCGATCCTATGTTGAGCCATTTTGGCCCTTTTTAAGTCAATTACCTCGTGCATCGCCATAAACCTCATGGTCACTATACACAACATTCATAGGTTACTCTTGGGCTTTCTTACAATGAGACTTATTCGATCAATTACTTCTAGTTGATCATCTAAAAGACTAGCCCACTTTGTCAGGGCACAATAATAATAAAAAATCGATTTAATTGTTTATTGCTTTCGTGGTTAATTTACTTACGTATGCTTGATTGTTTCGGTTGTGCGTTTACCATTCATTCTTATCCCCATTTAAAATGTGTTGTTGCTGTAAGAATCGGATATCAAGCTATTAATTAACTTGAATCACAAATCTTTGAAATTCACTGCCGAGCTTTGATTTATCCAAAGGAAAGGGTAAAGATCGAAGAAAACCCTAATTGCGCTATGTAAAGACAAAGCTAAGAGATCGGGGATCGGGGGTTAGTTATACTAAGGGAAGGTATTAGCACCCTAAGTATCTATAGTACTCTACAGGAACCTCTTGTTAGTTTGTGTTATGTTATGTTTGCTTACCA
Organism: Lathyrus tuberosus; assembly: GCA_022829125.1. Taxonomy (NCBI): domain Eukaryota; kingdom Viridiplantae; phylum Streptophyta; class Magnoliopsida; order Fabales; family Fabaceae; genus Lathyrus; species Lathyrus tuberosus. The sequence goes on along the minus strand of JALAZF010000297.1, from coordinate 6,101,920 downwards.
AGGGAATCTGCTAAGGCTAAGGTAAAGACCTAAGGGTATGTACACTAAGTTTACTCGCCAAGACGTCGCATCTTATGCCCACGTATCTGACTAAAGAATCAGAGCAACCGTAGTTCACCTAACTAAGGGTGAGGAACCATTGACTATGGCCAAAGTTCAAAAGGGAATGAGTATGAGCTCATCTAGAGTTTATGAAACTCTCTAGGTCTAAGTTGTGATGGGGTGAAGTGAATACTCAAAGTGATGAGTCTCACATAGAATTTAAAACTCTAACCTAATTTTAAGTTGTAAAAATGAATGGCTATAAGGCCAAAAGAGAAGGTGGCCATGACTATGAGGTCAATGCTGATATCCTATGACTATGAGGTCAAGGAGAGAAGTGGCTATGACTATGAGGTCAAAGCTGGTAATGAGCTATCTATGACTTTGAGGTCAATAGAGAGACTTTCCTTTGGAAGGAGGGGAGGATAACAACTTCTTATGAGCAAGAAAATTACAAGGGAATTGAGATTAAAATGAACAGTATGAATTCAAGGACTCAATGGGATAGCATTAATAAAGTAAATATAACATCAAAGCATGATATATACATCCATATATGAGTATGGCAAGAGATGATGGAATAGTTCACAACAAACATGAGCAAACGAACACAGGTATGGCAAAGTTTTTCAAGAATTATGAAGTTTACAGTGGGACAAACATGTCAACACAAATTCATCTTGCAAGAAAATTCTAAGTGGTCCCACAAGTTATGGATAAGGGTGATGAATATGGTTACATCAATGAGGTACTCACAATGAAGAAAATGGACACTTAAGTTCAAAGTCAAAGTTTACATCTTAAGTTAAGACAAGTGAGTATGTGAAGTGTCTAAGCAAAATTAAAACAAGACCTACTCAAGAATCCTTAACAAGATTGATGACCGAATTCAAAATAACCTCTCAAAAAAGTCCTAAAAAGTCTTAGAAAATTACCCAAAAGGTAGAGGGAAATTAAGTTCAAAAATTAAGTTCCCAACAATCCCCAAAATAAATATTAAAAAAAATGAGAATTAGAAAATACAAATTAAACATAAAAATGTTAATATAATATTTTTGGAAATTTTTAGAAATAAATATGAGAAAATAAAAAAGGAAATTTAAAGAAAATTAAATTAAGCATAAAAAAATATTTATGAATTTTCTGGGATTTTTTGAATAAAAGAAAATATTTTGAAATAATTTATGAAAGCTAAACAAATTAAAATAAAATATAATAAAACAACAAGGAGGTGCATTCAGTAATGGTTATGTGTGTGTTTACACCGTGTGGGCCCTTGGAGGGGGTGTGGATAGTAACGCTTGGCCCAAATGATGCGATTAGAAAACACAAAAAAAAAAGAATAAAATAGGGTCTGGGGCGATGGGGATTCGAACCCCAGACCCCAAGGTTACAAAGGCGCGTTCTCTACCACTGGGGTGGCTATACATCCAATGTATAAGCCACCCCCATAAATATGTAAACCAACAGGCGAAGTAGAAAACTATCCCAAGCCCCATGAACATAATATTACGGAGACCCTAAGAACATCAACCGGTCAAAAAAAGTTTAAGTAACTAGCAGACAAAAATAGAGTTTGCCCACTCACAATTTTCCACGCCTGCTCTTATTTACTACACGTGCAAAGCAAAACCTCAAAATATCATGAAATCAACAACAAATCTGCATGGTTGCACCTCTCTTCGTTCAACCGTCTTCCTATCACTTCTCAACCAAAATAAAGAAATGAGGCATAATTCCATAGTACTCAAAACGCAGTGCCACAAGAACCTTAAACCACAGCCAAGCAATAACCAACATATAAAGAGAAAACAAAAGGAAATGGGGCATTCAACTCTGAACCAAGGTTAACAACATCAATACACACTAAACCAACAGCTATATTGTTAATTTAAAACCAACAAGGGTGTGCCATATGAGTCTAAATGATATGTTCATTTAGTTAGAGCAAGAAATAAACCCTATCACTAAGCTAATGAGACAAAAAAATAAATGGATAGGCATTACATGCACTAAAAACAACTCATGCACACGTACTGTGCGACAAAAGCCACACCATGTTACATGCTATCACATACACACACGTATTTGAATGCTACCTGGACAGACTACAACCACACAAGATGCGAAAAGGTAATGTATATAACATTGTGAGCATATTCAACATCATTTTCCTTTTAAGAAGAACAGCATGGTCCTGGTATGAACAACACATAGCCTAGTTCCCAAAACTGGCAGTGCAAAGAGACATCATATGCACTCAACATTTTTCATCCATATCATGTAAACACCACATTCACTTATATAAACATGACAAGCATTCATGAATACAGCATGGTCATGGCATGAGATCAATGAGTGTTTAGGGATGGAAAAAAAATATACTTACCAAGTGGAGCAGGTCCACTGCCTCTTCACTTGGTAGCTTGGGAATATGATTGGTTAAGTTCTCCTCCTCTCTTCCTTAGAGCTCTCAAGGTTTAGTGTGACATCTTGTGGAGTGATACTTGGTGTTTTGTAAAAGAGAATGAATAAGAGAGGGTGGTGGTTTTCTTGAGTGAATATTCTGAAGTGTGTTTATATTGTTCTTGGTCTCATTGTGGTTGTATGACAAGGAGAAGGAAGTCTCCTTTTATAGGTGAACTGATGGTTAACTTGCATGGGAAACTCAGTGGTCATTAGCTTTGTTCAAGAGGAAACGTAGTTGGGTTTGGATACTACAAACATAGCCTTTCTACTCCATCTACCTTGAGCCAAGTGAGAGCATTTTGGCTGCTTATCCTAGGGATTTGATCAGAAGGAAGAAGCAAAGTCTAACAGGTTAAGGTACCAAAGTAGTTTACACGATAGGTAATGTCTTTACAGCATGGAACCCTTCAAAAGTTAATTTATCGAGTACAACCTCATTGTACTTTTGGTCTGTTTACAAAGTTATCTTTGTAGTTCCCATGATATACCCTATTCCCACGCCCTAGTAATGTCCTTAGAGCAGTTGGATGGTTCAGCCCAAAGTACAACTTTAATGAACTAATTTTTCTTGTGGTGCAACAGAAAAATAAAGCTCATAAGACAACCTTCAAAACTTGTAGACAAAACACCAAGGATCCTTGTAACTTGGAGGATTATGGAGATATCAATAAGCAACACTCCTGCCACGTGAAATCTTGGAGATTTTTAGAGGACATATTGATTAAGCTTTGGCTCAAACCTTTGGCATAATGTTTTGACAAAATTGTGCCTTCCACTTTATGCATCAATGCACCAAATGACATGGTTTTCTTTTCACACTATAAAACACCTTTGATGTGGGGGGGAGCTTTAAATAGAACTTGAAAACATGTGAAAATGAGTGGCAAAGTTGATGTAGCAAAGTGTTCTAAAAAATCAGAATTTTTCTAACTGTAACATATTTCAACATGTCACCTTTAGTGCACCATAACTTAATAACCATACCACCAAATCTTGAAGTTTTTGATTCTATGTAAAGAGGGCATTTGATAGATCAATTCTCATGTGGAAAGTGGTTTGACATAAGGTTTGCATCATTGAGAAAGAAGGTCTTCAAGTCATGTGCATGGAAAGACCAAAAGACTTAGAAAATTTTTCTAAGTTATTAAGTTTTTGTAATTTGAAGTACCCAACTTTAAAGCATCATAACTTGAGATTGGTTTATCCAAATGAGGAGTTCTACACATGCTTCGAAAGCTTGAAGAACAATGAACAACTTTCATGTCCAAAGATTTTTTATTTGAGGCTTGGAACTAGGTGAAAAACAGCCATGAAGTAGTGTTCAAAATTGGAGCAAATGCTGAAAATTTCACGAAGTCCTAAAGGTAACTTATCTTCCAAGTCTCATAACTTAAAAACCATGCATTTCTTGAAGAGAGGTCCTCTAATACACTTTGAAGATCATGGAAAGAGCTTACATTTGAGCTTTGAGTCACTCAATTTGGATGTATGGTTTGAGAGTTATGACCTTCCCAATTTTGCACAAGAAGTGAATTTTCAACATTTGAAAAGTTTCAAAGACCAAACATTGCTTTCTTTGCAAGAAACTTCTCAAAACTTGATTTATCATGCCTTAACTCAACAATTAGACATGTCATGACTGATTGAGGACTTGGGTGTTTCAACTTGGATCAAAATCTCAAAGGTCAAATCCTCAGTCAAACCCTAATCTCACTTGTGAATACCCCTGGATAATCTTTGGAAATCTTGCTTCTTCAATCACATCTAAAACTCATAGATGGTCTCCAAGGATGTCTACTATCACATGGAATCATGTCCCAAGGCTTGGGAGTATGTCTTGAATTATATGAGAGCTTGGCTTAGGAGACTTTTCCCTCTTTCTTGTGTAAACCCTGGCTTTCACAAGAGAAACAAGTTTGCAAGATGAAGTGGTTAGTTTAATCAAATGCATAGATAATTGAATCTAAATGTCAATGCAAGATGACATGAAATCTAAGGGGTAAAATTTGGGGTACAACTGTTGCCCCTATTTAAATAGCTTTACCGGATGGAATGAGGAAAGGAAGTCCTCGGGACATCAAGGTGAAAAGGTATTTAAATATAGCAAACCAGAAATTTTGCCCTTAGATGGAATGCAGATGCTAAGGACAGGCGACGGACATGCAAATGCTGACATGCCATGAACTTCTTGTATGATTATATGATGTCATGATGGTGCAAAGATGCAGACAAGAAAAACACCAAAGATAAAGAGTGAATAACCACAGGTGAGCATCACTGGGGAAGGATGAAGATTAGTATCCATGAGGAAAGCTCGCTGAGAATACAGGCTGACCAACAAAAGAAACTCACTAGGGAGACTCTGAGGAAACACTAGGGATAGAAAAAAAGACTGAGAGGGAAACCCTACAGGTCCCGTATTTGAGGTAGAAGCCAGGGAGGTATTCTCCACTGGGAAAGGATCCAGAGAGATGGGCGACAGATTCATATGTGACCGGACGACACTGGGGAAATAAGACACACTCATTCTGGGCATGAAACCATAAAGAAGACATGACCTCCACTGGGGATCAATTTGAAATAAGGGATGGACATCCGCAAAAGATTTTATGGGGATTTCTTATACTGAAGAGTTCAAACGGGATCTTTAAAAAAAGCCAGAAAAGATAGAGACGAACTCTGCGTGCGCCAAATGGTGAAAGATATTGATAATGACTTAACCTTTACTGGGAATAAGATTAAGGAGCCATTAATTATTGGACTTGGGCACCAATATGAGTTGGTTAAGATAGCAATATGAGTCGGATTTTGAATACCAGTATGAGCTGGATTTTGGGTACCAGTATGAGCTGGATTTTGGGAACACCAATATGAGTTGGTTTTTGGGTACCAGTATGAGCTGGATTATGAATACCAGTATGAGCTGGCTTTGGATGCCAATATGAGTTGGACTTTGAATACCAGTATGAGCTGGATTTGGATGCCAATATGAGTTGGACTTTAAATACCAGTATGAGCTGGATTTTGGCTACCAGTATGAGCTGGATTTTGAGTACCAGTATGAGTTGGATTTTGAATACAAATTTGAGTTGGTTTGCCAGCGATTACTGGACTTTGGACACCAATATGAGTAAGGCCTGAGGTTTTGGTTCATATCAGACCTGGTTTAGGTTCATATCTGACCTGGTTTTCAAACTTATGGTTCATATCTGACCTGAGGTTTAAGTTCATATCTGACCTAGTTTAGGTTCATATCTGACCTGGTTTTCAAACTTCGGGTTCATATCTGACCTGAGGTTTAGGTTCATATCTGACCTGGTTTTCAAACTTCGGGTTCATATCTGACCTGAGGTTTAGGTTCATATCTGACCTGGTTTTCAAACTTCGGGTTCATATCTGACCTGAGGTTTAGATTCATATCTGACCTGGTTTAGGTTCATATCTGACCTGGTTTTCAAACTTCAGGTTCATATCTGACCTGAGGTTTAGGTTCATATCTTACCTGGTTTAGGTTCATATCTGACCTGGTTTAGGTTCATATCTGACCTGGTTTTCAAACTTTGGGTTCATATGTGACCTGAGGTTTAGGTTCATATCTGACCTGGTTTTCAAACTTCGGGTTCATATCTGACCTGAGGTTTAAGTTCATATCTGACCTGGTTTTCAAACTTCGGGTTCATATCTGACCTGAGGTTTAGGTTCATATCTGACTTGGTTTTCAAACTTCGGGTTCATATCTGACCTGAGGTTTAGGTTCATATCTGACCTGGTTTAGGTTCATATCTGACATGGTTTTCAAACTTCGGGTTCATATCTGACCTGAAGTTTAGGTTCATATCTGACCTGGTTTTCAAACTTCGGGTTCATATCTGACCTGAGGTTTATGTTCATATCTGACCTGGTTTTCAAACTTCGGGCTCATATCTGACCTGAAGGTTAGGTTCATATCTGACCTGGTTTTTAAACTTTGGGTTCATATCTGACCTGAGGTTTAGGTTCATATATGACCAAAGTTTAATAGCTGACCTGAAATAAATAATGCCAGAAATTACTGGACTTTAGGTATCCATATGAGGAGATTAAGTATCATATAGGTTAGTACCGGGGTTGCATAAATGAAGATTAGACTTCCTAGGGAATACCAATTATGGTTGCAAAAAGGTTGAATAGTACCAGAGATTGCCACCTATCGCCATAGAAAAACGAGCTTCTCCAAGAGATTGCTACTTGTTGTTGGTTAAAAATTCCAAAGAGACGTTGATTTCACAACACTGCTGGATAATGAATTTTGTCTTCAATGAGGATATGCAAAAGATTCTTCTTGCAAGACACTGTGCAAAATAAATGCACATTCAAGCCAGGTTCAGAAACCGCACCTGCCAGGGACCAAAGTTCAATCTAGGAACAAGCTAGAAAGAAACAATCAAACAAGACTCTAACCATTGAGGAATGAGCTCAAATGGGGATTTATCTTATCCAAATGTGGAAAAGACAACTAAACCAACCATCATCCATGAGGATAAAACTCTGTGGGGAATTCATAAAGGATGGGCATTTTACGCCTAGGGCTGACAACTCTGAGAGAATAGACAAACCCAGTCACTTGGGGAGATAAACACCAAAGTGAACAAAAATAGGTAAACACCAGAAAGGGGTAGCAAAAATGCTAAGATGCTAAGCACATGCTTATACTGACAAAACAGACAAGAAGCGAAAGTGGAGATGAAATAAACATCTCGACAAGGATACCCAGTCAAACTTGTCAGATTGGACCATTACTGGGGATGAACTTGCAGAATCAGTAGTTCTACTTCAAGATTACAACCTTCTCTGGTGAGAAGGGTACTCCACTTGGTATAGCATCATGACTTCACTAGGATTGCCATCATGAGCTTGATTTCTTTACCGGAGGGAAATCCATGGAGAATTGCCAAGATTAGCTGAAGTAATAGCTTACTGGGAAGCTAGCAAAAGATATCACAAAAACATAGTAGTTTTGCATCCCACTGGCATAATGATCATCTTTAAATCGTATCTGCCCCAGATTACATGGTTTATCAGGAGAAAATATCAAGAGGATTTTACAGAAGAATTGACATACAAGGCTTCAATATCTTCAAACTCTTGGAGAGATTCGTGAATCTCGACTTAACTGCCCCAGATTAACTGTATTTACACAACAAAGTCTTCGAACTTATTCTTCAGACTGGTTGATCTATGAAAGAGATGTCCCAGACTGATTGGCCCTTTAGAAATTTACCAAATCTCGACCTGACTGCTTCTGATTAACTGGTCTATGAGGATAAATTATCAAAAAGATTTTATAGAAGAATTGGCATACCAGATGCTTCAATGTCTTCAAACTTTTAAAGAGAAATGAACCTCGACCTAACTGCCCCAGTTCAACTGTATTCGCAATACAAAGTACTCAGACTGTGGTAGAAACAACTGGGGAACAAACTTGCCCTTGTTGGTGGGTCTTTGGAGTCTTTGCCTTGAAATAACTTGTCATAAGATGACCTCAAGAAGACTTGCCCCAATATTATGAACTTGAAGAGTTCTGCCTCTGACTCAATAGCTCTTGGAATGGTGGATTGGCAAATCCTTCCGCTTAGTTGCCCTTGACTGAGCTTCCTTTATCAAGTCAAATTCCCTAGCTGGCTACATTTGTTGGGATTTCTTTTGATGTTGAATTATTTTGCAAACAAGTATTGTTCATTTAAAATTGGCAATTTTAATGCAACATTAATGCAAGATTTTGAAATCAAGTTTTATTGATGAAACACACACAGTGGAGTGATTAAATAATAAAAAACAAAGCGGATTTAGTCATTTACAAAATGACAGATGAAGTGATCAACACACGCAATTTAGCAAAGATCATTAGGAGTCAGGTTAATCAACCTTGTTGTAGTATGCCTTCAAAACAACCTTACCTCAATTAGGTCTTTTAAGGGTTGTAATGTGGCTTGGTTCACGGTTCATGAAATAAAGGATAAAGGCTCAAAGTTTGTTTGTCCCCACCCAATCTTCGTGATGAACTCAACTCCTACTCTCAGTTAACTCAAGCTATACTTTCAAGTTCCTAATAGGCTAGGAATTGAGCTGATGATAATTGATGAAGATTCAGACACCTTGGTAGTCACTACTCCCTTACAACATTTGGTTATCCTTTATTGCTGAGGTTTTGAGACCTTCTGTTGTCTTTACTGAGGTTACGAGACCTCTTTTGTCTTTGTTGAGGTTTTGAGACCTCTTTTTGTCTTCACTAAGGTTTTGAGACCTCTTCTTGTCTTTGTTGAGGTTATGAGACCTCTTCTTTTCCTTGGCTGAGGTTATGAGACCCCTTCTTTGTCTTAATTGAGGTTATGAGACCTCTTCTTTGATTGTTGAGGTTATGAGACATCTTCTTTAATTGTTGAGGTTATGAGACCTCTTCTTCTGTTGAGGTTTTGAGACCTCTTGTTGTACCCCAAATTTTACCCCTTAGATATCATATTATCTTGCACCTACATTTATACCTCAATCATGTATGCATTGTTAACTAACCATTTCTTTCCGCTAGTTGTTTCTTTTTATTGTGGAAGATAGGGTTTACATAAAGATGACAAGGTCTCCCTAAGACATCTTTTGACCAAATGCAACCATTTGAATCTACATGCATCCAAGTAGTCTTTTTCGACAAGAAATCAAATGTTTCACCAAGACAAGTCAACCATTACCTTTCATGTCAAGCAAAGTGTGATCCCAAGTCTTGAGAAATTATGCCATGTGTTAATAAACATCCTTGGAATCCATCTTTGGGCCTTAAAGTTTTTTCTCTTAAGTGCAAGAATTTTTCATTGGGATAAATATTCACCAAGGTGCAACATCTCAAATTGGTGCCATGGGAGGATTTAATTTTGCAACTTGGAATATCCTAAGTTTGTTCCCGTGACATTTCCTTTTGTTCATGGACATATGATTTATCTCAAATTTCTATTGGGCCCAAAATGTGTCATTTGGATCAAAGGCCATAAAATTGTGAAAATTCAAAATGGTGTTCCCGTATGGTTAAGAAGCAAGGCATTGTGCATCTAGTTTAGTCCATGTGCCACTTGTTATTTGAAAAATTTGAAGATGCTTTGCTTGTAAGACAATTTTTGCGAGGTCACTAAATATTACCTCTTTCTATCTTCTCTCCCATGACACAAATAAAATAGGTTTTGGAATAAACATTAAAGGATGAAAGGAGCAGACCTGCACCATGTCCTCCATTGTATTTGTCCAGCAAGTGAAGCACAACAATCTCCCAGGTTGACTAAGATCAACGGCTAAAAGGAGTGATACACAAACCCTAATTTTTTCTCTTGTGGACAAATCAATTACCCACAGTATCTCCAAGGCACGGATCAATTTGCTTCGCCTATAAAAGGAGACCATTTCTCCTTTGTTCAACACACCAGAAATTACCAAGAAAATTTCTCTCTACTTCTCCCTTCCATATTCCTGCAAGTAACCTTTAAAAACTTGCAAAGGAATTCACCACTTTTCAATCCTCCTGTAAACACTTAAAACCCTCAAACCTCTAACATCTTAACCACCAAAGCTCGTGTTTCTTTCTGAGAGGGTTGGCTCTGTAGCAGTTGAGGAAGGAAAGCACATCCACCATTCCCAGAAACTCGTACCTGTGAAGAAGCAGTGGACTCTCTCCACTAGGTATCACTCTATTTCACTCTGTTTTTATACACGATGATCATTTGTTTCATATTTGCACCATACTGTTATCATATTTTTTATCTCATTATTGTCTAATTCCATGATCATTCTGCTCCATATTGTTATCATGTTTGTTATATTTGTTGTTGTCTGATTATTGCTTGTTTCTGTGATGAAATCATTAACATGTTAGTTTCATTTTGTTAATCGTCAACTGGGTTCGTATTCGTTTGAGAGAAAACTGAACAAAAAATAAAAGAATTAAAGTAGCACTCGCCATGCTAACGTAGTGGCTCCCGCCACACATCACTAATACACAAAACAAATAAAAAAATATAATAACACACACACAGGTGGCGCAAGCCACCTTGTAACACACACGCACAGGTGGCGCAAGCCACCTTGTTACACACACTAGGTGGTGCAAGCCACTTTGTTGCACACACTGAGTGGCTTGCGCCACTATTTAACTGGCTCCCTCCACTCTTTCTATTTTTCTTTTTTTACTTTTTTTGTTTTTTTATTTATTCGTTTTTACCACTTGTTTTTTTATCTTATCTAAAAAAAATAAAAATAAAAATATGTCTAACTTCTTTTTTTCATCCTTAGACTTTTGTAAGGAAAATCAATTATTGTTTCTTAAAGACGTTAAAAGATTTTCTTTGGGATATTTTGTAACTTATGAAATTTTGTTTACAAACTGCTTCCTGACTGTATCATGAGAATGTTGTTTTGGTTTTTCTGGCTTCTAATTGTTAAGTTGCATGATTTCAAATACATTTGTTTTCAAACCGTGAAAATGCTTTTTTGCCATACTTGGTATATGTATATGACCACTGACTTTAAAATAAGTTATTTTGGAAGTATTGTTATGATTCATGAGGCCTTGTGTCCTAACTTTAATAAACCTTACCATGAGAATGCTGTTTGTTTTTGTTCTCTGTTGAGATTGCATGACCTAAATCCAATCGTTTCTTGTGTCTTCCCAGCCATGTTTGACATATTCATGTGACTACTGATTTTGATTGGAGTTTTCTGTGAAGTGTGTTTGCTTTGTGAAGTTTTGTTTCCTGACTTTAACAAAATCTTACCATGCAATGTTGTTTGTTTTGCTCTCTGTTGATAAGTTGCATGACTCCAAATGCATTTGATTCAAATTATGAATGCCTTCTCTGCCATACTTGTCACATTTATTTGATCACTTACTCTTGCTGTTTACTATGTTCACATTTCAAGTTCACTTCATGTGTTGATTAAATGCTTACTGTTTGGAATTCTTGAACTCATATGCTTCATTGTATTTCAACCCCATTATAACTCTTGTTTACAAGATGTTATTCTTCCCCTTCCTTCCAAAGGAAAAGTTTTTCTATTGACCTCAAGTCATAGAAAGCTCATTGCTACCTTGGACCTCATAGTCTTAAGGCATCCTTCCCTCCATGACCTCTTAGGCATAGGATCCCCTCTTGACCTCATATTCATAGAGTAAACTATTCAACCTTGACCTCATAGTCATAGGTAAAATCTTGACCTCATAGTCATGGCTCTTCCCCCTTTGACCTCATAGTCAAAGTCTCTCTATTGACCTCGTAGTCATAGAAAGCTCATAACCATCCTTTGACCTCATAGTCATAGGATTCCCTCTTGACCTCATAGTCATAGGGCCATCTTACCTTTGACCTCATAGTCATAGGCAAAGCTTCGACCTCATAGTCATAGCCCCTCTCCCTTGGCCTCATAGCCATCCTCTATCAACCTCATAGTCATAGAAAAGTCTCTCTACTAACCTCATAGTCATAGATAGCTCATTATTACCTTGGCCTCATATCCATTTTACCCTTAACCTCATAGTCATAGGTAGCCCTTGACCTCATAGTCATTGGTAACATATTTACTTTACCCTTAGCAAGCAAACATAACATAACATAAACTAAACAAGAGGTTCCTGTAGAATACTACAGATATTAAGGGTGCTAATACCTTCCCTTAGTATAACCAACCCCCGAACCTTAGATCTCCCCCTTTAGGTTTTCTTGATCTTGAACCTTTCCTTTGGATAAATCAAAGTCGGTGGTGAATTCAAAGAAATGCGATGCAAGTTAATCAATAGCTTGTTATTCGATTCTCACCGCAACAGAAATGGCGACTTCACCGGGGAGATTCCATTTTTTGAGGGTTAAGCCTACCTTGTTTTGCTTATGTTAGTTATGCTTGCTTACTATGTTTGTACATATATTTGTATATTTGTTTAGTTCCTTCTGTGGGCATGGTAGTATTGAGTGGTGAGATAAGTCCTAACCCGGACTTGAGAGTACATTTGATTAGGATCGTGGACATAATCAAGGAAACTTCGAGGGAGAAATCCCAAAGGAGTTGACTTGAAGTTCCGCACTCAGTTGAGGCCCTCTTGGCGGTGGTATATGTTGAACGAGCAATCGTGAATGCGTTACTACTTTCAACTTTGGTGCCAGGGATACTGATGATCTTTAGTTATCCTTTTTACCCCACTTGGCCTATCTAGGATGTAGTGCGATGACTATAAGGGAGTAATCCTAAATGGTTGCTACGCGATACTACACTCAGACGAGATTCTCTTGAGAATTTTATTGATTACCGAACAATTAGGAAGTCGATAAAATCCGAAAGATGGGTTGTCGACTCTGGGAACTTCTTAGAACCCTGTTCTGCAAACTGAGAACCTATAGTACACACCTCTTGGGATAGGTAGACCATGGATCCACGCTCATGACCTTCGACCCTAGGCTTTGTTGTGTTATGTGTATATGTACTCATCTGTTTATGTGTGTTTATGTTGCATACATTCATCCACACATCATGCCACATTCAAGGAACTCAATTTTGTTTTGCAAACTTTATAGGATGGATTTTGGAAGAAAGAAAACGAATAAATACACCTTCATTAGTCGAAAGTTGGAAAATCTGAAGAGTCTGGGTGAGCCGATCAACGAATCGTCAACATTCCGAAGCAAGTATGGGAAGATTTTCGCCTTGATGAAGTTAAAGATGGTAGATGGGATGCTTCTCACTCTTGTACAGTTTTATGATCCTTTGTACCACTGCTTTACTTTCCCAGACTACCAGCTAATGCCTACCCTTGAGGAATATGCTATCTTGGTTGGTATTCCCATCACTTCAGATCCTCCTTACTCTGGTTTGGAAAAGACACCTAAGGAGAAGGACATTGGAGAAGCCGATCACCTCAAGTTGTCAGATGTCAAAGCTAACTTAGTTATCAAAGGAGGAATTTTCGGATTTCCTCCCAAGTTCTTGATGGAGAAAGCCCGTCATTATGCCAGTACAAAGAACATGGTGGACTATGAAGTTGTTATGGCTCTACTCATTTATGGGCTATTTCTGTTTCCCAACATCGAGAACTTTGTCGACATGAATGCAATCAAAATTTTCATCCTTGGAAATCCGGTTCCTACTCTGCTTGCCGACGCTTACCATTCAGTACACCTAAGGAATTCCTATGAAGGGGGAATGATAACATGTTGTGCTACATTGTTATATAAGTGGTTCATTTCTCACTTACCTCGTTCGGCAACCTTCTGGGATCTCAAAGATGGGCTTCTATGGTCAGAAAAGATTATGTCCCTCATGAACACTGATTTGGAGTGGTATAATCCGACACTCAAGGGCAGAGACATGATCGTTAGCTGTGGGGGTTTCGCTAACGTACCTCTTCTTGGTACAAAAGGGGGTATAAGCTACAATCTAGCCTTGGCTTGTCATCAACATGGTTACTCTATGGAGGCTAAGCCAAATAACATTTACTTGGAAGGACTGTTCTTTGAAGAAAACAAGGACCCCGTGCTCAAAGAGAGGATGGTGCACGCTTGGCGTCATGTCCACAAGAGAGGAATTTCCGCCCTAGGAAAACCCGAGTGTTTGGCTTCAGAATCTTATACTTGTTGGGTACAGGAAAGGTCTATTAATTTGAAGATACCATACAAACGTCATAAGCCTATTACACTAGCTCCTCGAGACCCTGTTCTATTCTTCACGAGCAATGAGGATGAATTGAAGATTCGACTGGCTCAGGCAGAACAAGAAAGGAATGCGTGGAGGAACAAGTACAAAATTCTTGACTTTGAGATGAATGCACTTCAAAAGAGTCTTAGGAGAAAGGAGGAAGAATCTGCCGGGAAAAGGAAGGCGCAAGGAGATTTATTTTCTCCTACTGCTAGCATATTGGCTCCACCAGAACCATGGAAGTCACATTTGGACGAACTTACTCTTGAGAATAAAAGATTGCAGAAGGAGAACCAGAGGCTCACAATGAGATTGATAGGAGAAGACTAATCAAAGGACCTAGGGTTTAGTTTCCCATTATGTTGCACTCTTATTTTGGCTTTTGAAGGTGTAATCATGTTTTTTTTGTAATCCAGAAAACCTTTATTAATGAAATGAGATCCTTCTTTAAATGTTACAAAAGTGTTTGCAAAAATACAGTTTTGAGTTTCCTTTAATCGCGCATATCATTTGCATTGCATCTTCGCATCTCTTGCTAAACTATCAAGGTACTAACTTTATTTTGCAGATTTTGTAGACATGGAAGCCTCAGGAAAGAATGTTTGGCCTTACTCCTTTGAGCTTCCCGAGCTTGAACAATTGTTGTGGTTGGGTGACAGAGTCGCAGACCCATCAGCTTTCGCTGATAGGTATGGGTGCCTTCTTCCACTAATGAGACTGCCAGTAACCAAAGGGCCCCTTGAAGTGTTGGTTCAGCTATACCATCTAGCCTACCGTTGCTTCCTATTTCCCGAGTTCCAGCTGGTTTCAACCTTGGAAGAGTTCTCTGCTATGATTGGATTCCCTATCAGGAGGGCTCCAATTTTCTCTGGAATCGAGGCAATGCCTTCCATTAAAGAAATTGCCATAGCTACGAAGATTAGAGTATCGGACATTCAAGCTAATTTGACCATCAAAGGAGGGCGACACGGACTCCCCGCTTTGTTCTTGCTAGCAAAATCCCTTTATTTCAAGAACCGAGGAAATGAAGCACTGTTTGAATCAACCTTAGCTCTGATGATCTACGGTTTGTTTCTGTTTCCAAATGCCAAACATTTTGTGGATGTCCAAGCCATTCAGATATTTGCAATCAACAATCCAGTCCCCACTTTGCTTGTGGACGTTTATCACTCGATCCAGACCAGATACTCAAGAGGCTATGGGCTAATCATTTGTTGTGTAGCCCTCTTCTGCAAATGGTTCATCCCTTATCTGCCAAAGACTTCAGCTTTCTGGGGTGTTAAAGACTGTAAGATATGGTCCAAGAAGTTAATGGAATTGAAGCACACGGATATCGAATGGTATGACCCGACAGAGGAAGGAATTACCATGATCGTTAGCTGTGGGGATTGCCCCAATGTACCCTTGATGGGAAGAAATGGTTGTATCAACTACAACCCTGTCCTTGCTCGCCGCCAGCTAGGCCACATAAAGGAAGGACCTCCAGCCAAAGAGGACATGCAAATGATGTATTATGAAGAAAAGGAAGGTTTTGAAATGAAAATGCGACTTGAGCGCGCTTGGCGCCAGATTAATAGGCGATTGTGGAGGGTTGAATGTTCTGTCGCCGAGACTCACCTGCAATAGTCCCGTGACATAGCTCGAGTGATGAGGAAGCCATTTCCTCATCACGAAGCACCACCAGAGACCAGAAAAAGGATGGTGGATGCTTTGGCTAATTTGTTTCTCGAAAGAGAAAGGATCAAGGGTCGTATTGAGGAGCTTATGAAAAAGATCAATGAAGAGGAAGAGATAGCCACCAGTGGATCCAATTTCTAGTCCTTTAAAGTTGATGTTGTTGTTTATTTCTTTGTTATCTCCTTTCGATGTTGTTGTTGTTTCCTTTCTATTGAGGGTATGTTCCTAATTTTTTGTATTCAGAGCATGAAGATACTCTGCTCTTGATGTAACGACTGCCAGATTTTCTTAATGAAGAAGATGTTTTGACAAAAGGTTTCATTGCCTATATTATTTACAAAATTTATTTGGTTTCTTGATAGTTTAGCTTGCATTTTCATGTGCATTCTCATGTGCATCATATCATATCATGTGCATTCTCCTCTTTGGTTTTGTCTGATGTCGCCTTGTTATCTTAGAACCGTCACACTGAATCCTAAGCACGGATACAACACTCGGGCCTTAGCTCGATTGAAGATGTCAGAAGCCTATGGGGAAATGGATCGAGTCAATAATGAATTGACAGAAATACGAGATGGAATGGGGCAGCTTTTGGAAGCTGTCAACATTTTGAGAGCAAAGATGGATACCCAGGCCACTGTGGTCTCCGATATTATCACCACTATAGTAGAACCTCCTGTCATTCCTGTTGTAAACCCTACTTTGGGTATGCCATTCGACTTCATCCGCGCCACAGTTCCTCAATCTACTCAACAGACAGTACCTCTGATTAATGAGACTCAGCAGGTTATTCCTACCTTTGCTCCACCAGCAGTGCAGACACAAGCCCGTTCTGTTTTCCATAATCACCACCCTTATGACTACATTGATGTATCTGAAGAGGGGGATGACCAAAATGAAAAGTTAAGAGAAAGTGTCGAGACAATGCAGAGGAAAATAAAGGCTATGGAAGGAAGTAACGCCTTTAGCACTGATGTCAAGGACATGTGCCTAGTCTCAGACTTGGTGATTCCCTCTAAATTCAAGCTGCCGAACTTTGAATTGTACTCGGGCGCCACATGTCCCAGATCACACTTGATCATGTATTTCCGAAGAATGGCCGTCCACTTGTGTAACGGCAAGTTAATGATACATTGTTTTCAGGATAGCTTGAAAGGCGCTGTTGCCAAGTGGTACCTAAGTCTGGATCAATCTCAGGTCCACTGTTTCCAAGATGTAATGGATACTTTTGTGAAACATTACAAGTACAATCTGGATCTCACCCCTGATCGAAGACAATTGCTAAGCATGACCCAAAGCAACACCGAATCCTTTAAAGAGTATGCGCAACGGTGGAGGGAAACTGCTTCTCAAGTTGAACCACCCCTGACTGAGAAAGAACTGGCAGACTTGTTTATAGATACAGTGAAACCAAAATTTTAAGAAAGAATGATCAGCAGCGTTAATGCCAATTTCACTGACATCGTCGCAGTTGGTGTAAAAGTAGAGGCCGGGTTAAAAAGTGGGAAGGTAGTAAGTTCTCCAAGCAGTTCAACCAGCAACAATGTCAAGAAGGCTCCCAGCAATTTTCACAAGAAGAAAAAGGGGGAAACCCATGCTGTCATGGCAGGGAGGAATAAAAACCCCATATGGAAACAACAAACCTACCAACAGCAGGCAGGTCCTAACTTCTCTCAGCAACCGATCTACCTGATTCAATATGCTCAGCAACCTTACATAGCGGCTGTAACACCAACCTTCAATCACCAAGCAACGCAACAGTCGCCAGTCTACCAACAGCCAGCCTATCAGCATGTGCCAAATACCCAACAATATCAACAACCGAGACAGCAGGTTTCCCGGCAGAACATTTCTTACAGAAGACAGGGAGGGAAACCTTCATTCCCATCCATACCTATGACTTACACTGAGTTGTATCCTTCTCTGGTGCAACAAGGTTTGATTGTCACTAGACCTATGGGTCCACCCTCAGAGAGATCTATGATGTTCCATAATCCGAATGTTACTTGCGTCTTTCATCAAGGGGCAGCGGGTCATGATTTGGAGGGTTGCCTTGCTTTGAAATATGTGGTAAAAAGTTTGGTGGAGAAGAAGATCTTGTCTTTTGTGGATAACCCGCCATATGTGAAAAGTAATCCATTGCCCACACATGGGGCCACCAATGCCATTGAAGACAAGAATAATGAGGTAGTATTAATGGATGCCTCAAAGATACGGACTCCTATGAAGATCTTCCATGCTAATTTGTTCGAAGCTGGGTTGGTCAAAGCTTGTCATAGTAATTGTAAGGGTTGTAATATTAATATCAAGGGTTGTCAACTAATCCAAGATGACATCTAGGGCTTGATTAATGAAGGATTTCTACAAGTGTTCAGTAAAGGAAAGAAGGATGAAATTGCAGTGATCGAGCCTGTGTTTAACCTGCCAAAGCCAAGAGAGCAGGTGCCTATGTTCAATATACCTAAGTCTGATTCTGTGGTGCCTGTGTTTAATAGACCTGTACCAGTTTTCAACAATCCTGAGACTGTTATTGCTACCGCTGCCAATCACTCCAAGCAATACGATACTCGACAACCTATTCCATTCAGGTTCAGAGGAACTAAAGCAGTGCCATGGATCTATGAGAACATTATGGGTAACAAAACCCGCAAAGAGGTGGTTCCAAGGAATGAGGTGGGAACCGCTGTTGAAGAAGTAGTTCCAAGGAATGAGGTGGGGACTACTGAAGATGTGACAAACATAGTTGGAACGGGAAAAATAACTCGGAGCGGCAAAGTTTACACTCCTTTATTCAAAGAAACTATGCCCAAAGAGACCGCTGTTTCTGTACCCCCTAAGGGCAAAGGAAAGGAGGTTCTTAATAAGGAAGAAGATGAGGAGTTCCTAAGAATCATCAAGAGGAGTGATTATAAGGTGGTAGATCAACTTCATCAGACCCCATCCAAGATTTCAATCTTGTCTCTGTTAGTCAATTCACTTGTCCACCGAGCAGCTCTACAAAAGGTACTGGCTCAGGCACACGTGGCCCAAGATATAACTACAGGACAATTTGACCATGTCGTTGCTAACATTACAGCTTGTAACACTCTCAGTTTCAGTGACGAGGAGTTACCGCGAGCAGGAAGGAATGATAACTTGGCTTTACATGTATCAGTGAAGTGTCAAGAAGATATGTTGGCTAGAGTTCTTGTGGATACCGGTTCATCCCTGAATGTGCTACCAAAAAGAACCCTTGAGAAGCTGACTTACCAAGGAGCTGTAATGAGACCCACTTCGCTTGTTGTCAAAGCTTTCGATGGCTCGAGAAGATCGGTGATGGGAGAGATCGAGTTGCCTGTTTTGATTGGTCCTCAAGTGTTCAACATCCTTTTCCAGGTCTTGGACATCAATCCTGCTTACAGTTGTTTGTTGGGTAGACCTTGGATTCATGAGGCCGATGCCGTAACATCAACTTTGCATCAAAAAATGAAGTTTGTCGCTGAAGAAAAATTGGTTATCATACACGGCGAGGAAGACTTGATGGTCAGGAATTTGTCCTCTTTCCGTTACATTGAGGCTGATGAAGACGCTTTGGAAACTTCTTTACAAGCTATTGAGATAGCAAATGCTGTTATGATTGATGATAACAAGCCAGTGGCCTCCAATGATCCATCTTTTGCTTCCTTCAAGAGCATTCAATCTGCCCTACAGAATGGTATACCGGAAGGCTAGGGCAAAGTTGTCGAAGTCCAAGAGAGAGAAAAGTACCAAGGGTTGGGTTACAAACCAACTCTTGAGGAAAAAGCTGCTCCGACCACGGGAAGACTGAAAATAATTCAAGAGATGTTCGTCAGTGGAGGACATCAAGTCCATGCCATCATCGAAGACGCTGAAGGTGAAGACATCGATCACTTGGTTTTTTAGTATGACGCCGCTTTGAGTAATTGGGAAGCTATTGAGATCCCTACTTTGTACCCTATGCTAGAGTAATTTGCTTGATTTTGTTGATGTTTTCAAATTCCGTAGCTTTGCCCGAGGCTATTGGATTATTTTGTATGGGCCACCGCTTTTAACTCTTATTAATCAATGAAAGTGATTGTTTTGTTAAATTCTCTGTCTTTATTTTACTGTTCTTTTACTTTTTAAGGAAAATGGCAATCTTTTCAAAACTACAAAAACTTTTTCTTTTTGCATTTGAGTTTTGTGCATTTTAATAAAATAAATCCCTCCATCATGCAGAATAAATCCCAAACCTGTTGTATTCAGTGACCCTAACCTCACTATTGACTTTGACTCACCTATTTATTAAGCTAAGGATGAGGAGGATTATGAGGTCCCTGATGATTTGGCAGAAATGTGTGAATATCAATACACGGATCTTCAACCACATGAGGAACAAGTCGATATCATCAATCTTGGTACCGAAGAGAAGAAGAAAGAGGTCAAGGTTGGGGTAACACTTGGGGAAGACGTCAGACGACGGCTGGTACTGCTCTTGGAAGAATATGTAGATGTGTTCGCTTGGTCTTATCAGGATATGCCTGGCTTGGATACAAACATAGTAGTTCATAAGCTACCGCTCAAACCCGATTGTCCTCCGGTAAAGCAGAAACTTCACAGAAGTAGACCCGACATGGCTCTCAAGATCAGAGATGAGGTTAAAAGGCAACTGGATGCAGGTTTCTTGGCAGTTTCAAAGTATCCCGAATGGGTAGCAAACATTGTGCCAGTGATGAAGAAGAACGGTAAAGTGCGAATGTGCGTAGACTACAGGGATCTCAACAAAGCCAGTCCTAAGGATGATTTCCCACTTCCGCATATAGACTCTCTTGTGGATAATACAGCCCGATTTGCAGTCTTCTCATTTATGGATGGCTTCTCAGGCTACAATCAGATCAGAATGGATCCGACCGATATGGATAAAACTACGTTCATCACTCCATGGGGAACCTATTGCTACAAAGTCATGTCCTTCGATTTAAAAAACGCAGGGGCAACTTATCAAAGAGCCATGGTGACTTTATTCCATGACATGATCCATAAAGAAATTGAAGTGTACGTGGATGATATGATTGCTAAGTCTCGGAGTGAGGATGAACATTTAGACCATCTTCTGAAGTTATTCAAAAGGCTTCGGAAATACCAGCTGAAGTTGAATCCTGCCAAATGTACCTTCGGTGTCAGATCAGGGAAATTGCTCGGTTTTATCATCAGTCAAAGAGGAATTGAAGTAGATCCAGATAAGGTGCGAGCCATTCAAGAGATGCCAGCTCCACAGACTAAGTCGCAAGTAAGAGGATTTTTAGGCCGTTTAAACTATATCTCCATATTCATCTCCAACATGATTCCTACTTGTGAACCAATTTTCAAGTTGCTCCGTAAGTATAAGACAGTAGAGTGGAATACTGATTGCCAACAAGCCTTTGAAAAACTCAAGAACTATCTGCAAGAACCGCCTATTTTGGTTCCTCCTATTCCTGGAAGACTTCTCTTCATGTACATGACGGTTTTAGAAGGATCCATGGGCTGTGTTTTGGGACAATACGATGAAATTGGTCGCAAAGAGCATGCCATCTATTACTTGAGCAAGAAGTTCGCTGATAGCGAAAGTTGTTATTCACTGCTTGAGAAAACTTGTTGCGCTTTAGTATGGGCCGCCAGACGTTTGAGGCAGTATCTGATATGTCACACTACTTTGTTGATCTCGAAGATGGATCCAATAAAGTACATCTTTGAGAAGCCTGCTCAAACCGGAAGACTTGCCCGTTGGCACATGCTATTGTCAGAATATGATATCCAATATGTTACACAGAAGGCAATCAAGGGAAGTGTTTTATCAGAGTACCTTGCAGATCAGCCTGTTGAAAATTATGAACCTCTCAAGTTTGACTTTCCTGACGAGGACATTATGTTGGTGAAAGATTGTGAAGAGCCAGGCCCTGAAAAAGGTCCTGAACCCGGCTCTAGATGGAAGATGATGTTTGATGGCTCTTCCAATTTCAAAGGACATGGTGGGGGTGTTGTACTGATGAACCCTGCCGGCGGTTATACTCCTTTTACAACAAGGTTAGACTTTGAATGTACAAACAATGTCGTCGAGTATGAAGCTTGTATTTTGGGTTTAGAAGCTGCAATTGATCTCAGAATCAAGATTCTAGAAGTTATGGGTGATTCGGCTTTGGTTATTTATCAAGTCAAAGGCGAATGGGAAACTAAAGATAAGAAACTGATCCCATATCGTGCTTATATTGTGGAAATGATCAAGTACTTTGATGAGATTACATTTCATCATGTTCCTCGCTCTAAGAATCACATAGATGACTCATTAGCCATGCTAGCTTCAATGTGGCAAGTCAGGTTTTTCAATGAAGCGCCTCTCATCAGTATCGAGCGCAAGACCGAACCCGCTTACTGCCAGTCAGTTGAAGAAGAGATGGATGGAAAACTGTGGTTTCACGACATCATGAATTATCTGAAGACTCAAGAGTATCCTGCCAATGCTTCCAGTCTTGATAAGAAAACCTTGCGAAGGTTTTCATCTAAATTCTTCCTCAACAATGATGTGCTTTACAAGAGAAATCACTACATGGTCCTGCTAAGATGTGTTGATAAATGAGAAGCAGGCCTGTTGATGCACGATATTCATGATGGAGCTTTTGGTACTCACGCCAATGGGCATGCTATGGTTAAGAAGATCTTAAGGGCTGGGTATTATTGGTTGACTATGGAAGCTGACTGTATCCAATACGCCAGAAAGTGTCATATGTGCTAGATCTACACTGATAAGATGCATGTTCCTCCGACCTTGCTAAATGTATTATCGTCGCCTTGGCCTTTTTCCATGTGGGGCATTGACATGATCGGAGCTATTGAGCCAAAAGCTTCTAATGGCCACCGTTTCATCCTAGTAGCGATAGACTATTTCACAAAGTGGGTTGAAGCCGCTTCCTACGCCAATGTGACCAAGCAAGTGGTTGCTCGTTTTATGAAAAATAACATCATCTGTCATTATGGAATCCCCAACAAGATCATAACCAACAATGGGACAAATCTGAATAACAAGACAATGAAAGAGTTATGTGACAATTTCAAAATTGAGCATTACAATTCTTCACCCTACCGTCCCAAGATGAATGGAGCTGTCGAAGCTGCCAACAAGAACATCAAAAAGATCCTGCAAAAAATGGTCAAGACTTATAAGGATTGGCATGAAATGTTACCATTTGCCTTGCAAGGATACCGAACTTCGGTTCGAACTTCGACAGGGGCAACTCCCTTTTCTCTGGTATATGGAATGGATGTTGTCCTCCCCATTGAAGTAGAGATACCATCTCTGAGAATCCTGATGGAAACCAAGCTTGATGAAGTGGAATGGATCAGAGAGAGATACGACCAACTGAACCTCATTGATGAAAAGCGACTGACCGCCATGTGTCATGGGTATTTATATCAAAAACGAATGAAGAGGGTATTCGACAAGAAGGTCTGTGTTCGAGAATTTCGAGAAGGAGAGCTTGTACTCAAGAAAATTATGCCGTCTCAAAGGGATGCTCGCGGAAAATGGGCACCTAACTATGAGGGTCCGTTCGTGGTCAAGACTGTGTTCTCAGGAGGCTCTTTATTCCTCACAACGATGGATGGTGAACAACTCGCACACCCTGTGAATGCTGACTCAGTACAAAAATATTACGCCTAAAAAAGCCCGCTAAGTCAAAAACCAGAAATGGCGACTTAGGCAAGAAAAGGGTATCCCGGTGGGTCGTAACATATGAAGGAGACTCAGGCAAAAGTTAGTGATCAAATAAAAATAAAGAGCTCGCTAGGTCGAAAACCTGAAAGGGAGGCCTAGGCAGAAAAGAGCGTCCCGGTGGACTGAAAACCCGAAAGGGAGGTCCAGGAAAAAGTTAGGGACAAAGGCATTTCACTGTGTCAGTCCGGGTTGTCACCTACCTCCAAGAATTCTTGAAGAAGCTTAGTTTTCGTTAGTCCTCATCAGCAGCAAAGATTTTAGGACTCTTAGCCATTAGGTAGGATGGTGGTCACTGAATATGATGTAACCTTTTCCCAAATTGCAATTTTTCAATTGTAATGTTCCATGGAACTTCGCTATTGGCAAGTTACCATTCTAATGAAATCAGATTTTTTAAGCCATTCTTTGTTTGATGTTTATCACCGCTCTGTTATTTTCCTTGTTATGCAAAACTTCACTTATTCATTAATAATGGTTTTGAAAGCGGAAAATGTTGTGAAAAAATATTTTGAGAAAACACAATGAAAATAAATTTTTGCTTTGGCATTAGGGACAATTTAGCGAAATCAATGGCTGCCCTCAAAACTCTGGTTATGACAAAAACACTGATAAATCATCCAAGCTTGTCATTGAAGAAAGATCGACGAATACTTCCCTGAATTAAAACATCTCAGTAATGACCAGATGCCACGATATAAAGGGATTCTCCTCTGTATCTTCACGGATGTCTGTTGAAAAGCTGAAATTTCATTTCCCCAGTGAAGTAAGGACATTCCTGGATTGGCTCCAAGACTGATTACCTCCGAATTTCAGTGTGACTCCTTGCGGTGGATGTTTCTTTCCTTCCACTCACTTTTCCCAGTCCGTCATCTCGTTAGAGTTGTCTCTTGCATATTATTCGACATTCGCATCATACCATAGCATTGGACATCTTTACACTTGTGTGTGTTTTGCTCGTTGGGTCCTTATCTCCCGAGACCTCTTTTTTGCTGGTTTGCAGACTCTTTGTCTGTTGTCTTGTTTGCGTCCGGTCTTTACCTGCATGCGCCAGGTTTTTTACTCTTTGATCACTATTCCCCAGGAAGTCTAACCTACAAACCCCGGTATTAACCTACCAGATATTTAACCTCCTCATATGGATACTTAAAGTCCAGCTCATACTGGCAGTCAAAATCCAGCTCATACTGGTATCCAAAAATCCAGCTCATACTGGTATCCAAAAATCCAGCTCATACTGGTATCCAAAAATCCAGCTCATACTGGTATCCAAAAATCCAGCTCATACTAGTACCCAAAAATCCAGCTCATACTGGTATCCAAAAATCCAGCTCATACTGGTATCCAAAAATCCAGCTCATATTGGTACCCAAAAATCCAGCTCATACTGGTATCCAAAAATCCAGCTCATACTGGTATCCAAAAATCCAGCTCATACTGGTACCCAAAAATCTAACTCATATTGGTACCCGAGTCCCATTATCAATGGCTCATTAACCTTATTCCCAGCTAAAAAGCTCAGTCATATTTTATTATCTGGCACGCGAGTTTATCTCTGTCTTTTCTGGCTTTTCTTGAAGATCCTGTTTGAACTCTTCAGTATAAGAAATCTAACAAAATCTTTTGTTGAGGTCTATCCTTTTATTTCAAATGGATCCCCAGTGGAGATCGTTGCCTTCTTTCTGGTTTCATGCCCAGTAAGAATGTATTTTTCTTTCCCCAGTGTCGTCCGGTCACCTTTGAACCAGTCGTCCATCTCCCTAGATCTTTCCCCAGTGGAGAACACCTCTCTGGCTCCTATCTCCAGTGAGGATCTGTAGGGTTTCCCCTTTATTTCTCTATCCCCAGTGGGTCTCTTTTGTTGAATAGTCTGTATCCCCAGTGAGTCTTCCTTGTGGATACTTCCTTCATCTTTCCCTAGTAAAGCTCGCCTGTGTTTGATAGCTCTTTATTCTTTGGTGTCCTATTTGTCTGCATTTTTGCATTGTCATAACATCATAACATCATACTAGAGTTCATAGCATGTCGGCATATGCACGTTTGTTACCTGTCTTGAGCATCTGCATTCCATCTAAGGGCAAAATTTTCGGTTTGCTATATTTAAATACCTTTCACCTTGGTGTCCCGAGGATTTCTATTCCTTGTGCCATCCGGTAAAGCTATTTAAATAGGGGCAACTGTTGTAAGGGGTTAACGAGGGATTATCTTCCTTATTTCTCCAGTGTTTGAGAATTGAAACAATGCCTTACATCCTGGGCAAGGTTTAATCGAAAGCATACCACAGCAATTATGGATAATATTTTCATCATCCTCCCCAATCTTTGCTTAACAGCAATTTTGATAAGTGGAAAGAAACAAGATAAAGATATATTTTTTGTTTTTTTATGAGCATAAAAATAAATGAGTGAAACGAATGGACTTAATCAAAAGATGCACAAATATTTCATTAATATTGCCAATTTGAAAGTACAACAAAGCTTATAAGCAAATACAAATTTAACGCAAAGGAAATACAATTGAAAATACTGAAATGAACAAAATACAGCCAGCTTCGGCAAATTGATTACAGAAGATTTCAGTTTTTGGGCCCAAGCGGGGGAACACCTTCGCCACTGACCACTAGTTCCTTGTGATACAAAACTTTGATTGGCCTCACAAGTCTTTTGCCTTTTGCTTCAAGAGTTGAGGTATTGACATTTGCCTGCCTTCCTGAGGTTGCAGTGTCTTTAGCAAACTTAGCAGCCTCGCTTCGAACTCTTTGCACACTTCAATGGGATGCCCCATTGGTCCCAGTATGGAATTTGCATTCAGTATCCGGGTGATCTTCTTTAAGGATCAGATCCCTATCATAAATCAGCCTTTGTACAGTAGCTTCTAAGGCTCGGCAACCATCCAAGTTATGCCCTTCGGCTCCATTGTGGAATTCATAAGTTAGGTTTGGATTGTGCCAAGGTCCTGGCACAGGATTGAGAAGTTGAGGAGTTACCAACTTGTTCTGCATCAACAGTGGGAAGAGTTTGCTCAAAGGCACAGGAATAGGCTGGCAGTT
Source organism: Lathyrus tuberosus (assembly GCA_022829125.1). Taxonomy (NCBI): domain Eukaryota; kingdom Viridiplantae; phylum Streptophyta; class Magnoliopsida; order Fabales; family Fabaceae; genus Lathyrus; species Lathyrus tuberosus. The sequence goes on along the minus strand of JALAZF010000297.1, from coordinate 6,075,263 downwards.
GACAGGGTACTTTTTCTTGTTTTGGTCTCGAGAACCTCGAGGAGAAATAACCGTTGGAGGCTGGAACACCCTTTTGGTAGACACTTGATGGCGATGATATTCCGGCACTAGACCAAGATCAAAAGCTGGCTGGTACAAAGTTTCTCCAAAGGCTGATCCTTGGCATAGGAGAACCACAGGAGATGGCAAAGAATTGTTGATTTGAATGCCTTGAGGAGTGAATGAGAACATATCAGAGTCAAGCAGAGTCTGAATCTTGCTCCTAAGCACCTTAAGGTCTTCAGTTGAGTGCCCATGTGCCCCAGCATGGTAGTCACATTGAGCGTTGGCGTCATAGCCTGGCGAGTATGGAAAAGGCACTGGCTCTATTTCCTTTGGCACTATCAATCCACCTTTGATTAAATCTGGCAAGAACTAACTGTACGACATTGGTAGCTGAGTGAAATTCCTCTCCGGCTTTCTTGGCCTTGGTCGTGCATGCTGACGCGGCTGACGGAGGTCTGGCCCTTGATACTGAGGAGGTCCTTGAGTTAGAGTAACCACAAAAGGCGATGAATTGACAACTTCTCTAGGAGTAACGGGGTGAGCATACTCCTCTTTCTTCATCAGAGCTTGCAAAGTTTCCAGAACCCAATTCATCTGGCATTTGAGGATTCTGACCTCCTTTTTCAGATCTTCTTGGTTCTTCAGATTCTCATTCATTGCTGCCATTGTCTTGAATAAGTGCTAGTTATCCTCTAGACATAGAAGAGAAATCGAGAAATGCAAATGAGATGCGAATGCGCGTGGAATGCAAATGCATGCCAAGTGGTTTCAAGGAACTCAAAGGCAAATTGCAAAAAATTTTGTGGAAACTGAAGAAGTTTTTGTTTTTAAGATCCAAGTTCTGTTGATCTTTTGAAAAGGAAATGAATGTCTGAATTCCTTGAAACCAACAGTGGATGCAATGAGATGTATGCAATGCACAAAACACGGACACACATAAACGCAGACATATGTACACAAAGAACATCACACAAGTTTTAGGTTTAGGGGTCACATGAATGGAGCCATGGTCTACTCATCCCAACAAGGTCTGGACTATAGGTTCATCAACTGTAGAATAGGGTTCTAAAAGTTCTTAGAGTCTACGTAAATCCTTCGGATATTATCGGCCTACGTGACTACTCACCCGAGTTAATAATATTCTCAAGATAAACTCGTCTGAGTGTAGTATCGCGTCACAACTACTTAGTACTACTCCCTCATAGCCACCGCACTACATCCTAAAAGGCCAAGTGGGGTGAAGGTAACTACGGTCCTCAGAATCCCTGACTCTCAAATCGGGAAGAGTGACATCAATGTGACTACTCACATCAGACATCAACAATCCCAAAGGGCCTCAACTGAGCGTGGTCATCATATGCCAAAAAATTGTTAGGACTACTCCCAACCACCAACTATTGATTACACCACAATCCTATCATATGAGCTCTCAAGTCCAGGTTAGGACTTATCTCACCACTCAATAGTAGCACCCTGCCAAACAGAAGAATCCAAACAAGTATACAAATATATACAGATATATGTACAAGTAAGCCAGTAAAACATGAATAACACAAACACAACAAGGTGGGCTTAACCCTCAAAAAGAATCCCCAGTGAAGTCGCCATTTCTGTTGCGGTGAGAATCGGATATCAAGCTATTAATTAACTTGAATCACAAATCTTTGAAATTCACCACCGAGCTTTGATTTATCCAAAGGAAAGGGTAAAGATCGAAGAAAACCCTAATTGTGCTATGTAAAGACAAAGCTAAGAGATTGAGGATCGAGGGTTAGGTATACTAAGGGAAGGTATTAGCACCCTAAGTATCTATAGTACTCTACAAGAACCTCTTATTAGTTTGTGTTATGTTATGTGTGCTTGCTAAGGGAATCTGTTAAGGCTAAGGTAAAGACCTAAGGGTATGTACACTAAGTTTGCTCGCCAAGACGTCGCATCTTGTGCCTACGTATCTGACTAAAGAATCAGAGCAACCGTAGTTCACCTAACTAAGGGTGAGGAACCATTGACTATGGCCAAAGTTCCAAGGGGAATGAGTATGAGCTCATGTAGAGTTTATGAAACTTTCTAAGTCTAACTTGTGATGGGGTGAAGTGAATACTCAAAGTGATGAGTCTCATATAGAATTTAAAACTCTAACCTAATTCTAAGTTGTAAAAATGAATGGCTATGAAGCCAAAAGAGAAGGTGGCCATGACTATGAGGTCAAGGCTGATATCCTATGACTATGAGGTCAATGAGAGAAATGGCTATGACTATGAGGTCAAAGCTGGTAATGAGCTATCTATGATTTTGAGGTCAATAGAGAGACTTTCCTTTGGAATGAGGGGAGGATAACAACTTCTTATGAGCAAGAAAATTACAAGGGAATTGAGATTAAAATGAACAGTATGAATTCAAGCACTCAAGGGGATAGCATTAATCAAGTGAAGATAACATCAAAGCATGATATATACATCCATATATGAGTATGGCAAGAGATGATGGAATAGTTCACAACAAACATGAGCAAACGAGCACAGGTATGGCAAAGTTTTTCAAGAATTATGAAGTTAATAGTGGGACAAACATGTCAACACAAATTCATCTTGCAAGAAAATTCTAAGTGGTGCCACAATTTATGGATAAGGGTGATGAATATGGTTACATCAATGAGGTACTCACAATGAAGAAAATGGACACTTAAGTTCAAAGTCAAAGTTTACATCTTAAGTTAAGACAAGTGAGTATGTGAAGTGTCTAAGAAAAATTAAAACAAGACCTACTCAAGAATCCTTAACAAGATTGATGACCAAATTCAAAATAACCTCTCAAAAAAGTCCTAAAAGGTCTTAGAAAATTACACAAAAGGTAGAGGGAAATTAAGTTCAAAAATTAGGTTCCCAACAATCCCCAAAATAAATATTAAAAGAAATGAGAATTAGAAAAGACAAATTAAACATAAAAATGTTAATATAATATTTTTGGAAATTTTTAGAAATAAATATGAGAAAATAAAAAAGAAATTTATAGAAAATTAAATTAAGCATAAAAAAATATTAATGAATTTTCTAGGAGTTTTTGAATAAAAGAAAATATTTTGAATTAATTTATGAAAGCTAAATAAATTAAAATAAAATAAAATAATAAAACAACAAGGAGGTGCATTCAGTAATGGTTATGTGTGTGTTTACGGCGTGTGGGCCCTTGGAGGGGGTGTGGATAGTAACTCTAGGCCCAAATGATGAGATTAGAAAACACAAAAAGAAAACAGGGTCTGGGGTGAGGGGGATTCGAACCCCAAACCCCAAGGTTACAAAGGCGCGTTCTCTACCACTGGGGTGGCTATACATCCAATGTATAAGCCACCCCCATAAATATATAAACCAACAGGCAAAGTAGAAAACTATACCAAGCCCCATGAACATAATATTACGGAGACCCTAAGAACATCAACTGGTCAAAAAAAGTTTAAGTAACTAGCAGACAAAAACAGAGTTTGCCCACTCACAATTTGCCACGCCTGCTCTTATTTACTACACATGCAAAGCAAAACCTCAAAATATCATGAAATCAACAACAAATCTCCATGGCTGCACCTCTCTTCGTTCGAACCTCTCCCTATGCACTTCTCAACCAAAACAAAGAAATGAGGCATCATTCCATAGTACTCAAAACGCAGGGCCACAAGAACCTTAAACCACAGCCAAGCAATAACCAACATATAAAGAGAAAACAAAAGGAAATGGGGCATTCAACTCTGAACCAAGGTTAACAGCATCAATACACAATAAACCAACAGTTATATTGTTAATTTAAAACCAAGAGGGGTGTGCTATATGAGTCTAAATGATATGTTCATTCAGTTAGAGCAAGGATTAAACCCTATCACTAAACTAATGAGACAAAAAAACAAATGGATAGGCATTACATGCACTGAAAACAACTCATGCACACGTACTGTGCGACAAAAGCCACGCCATGTTACATGCTATCACATACTCACACGTATTTGAATGCTACCTGGACAGACTACCACCACACAAGATGCGAAAAGGTAATGCGTATAACATTGTGAGCATACTCAACATCATTTTCCTTTTAAGAAGAACAGCATGGTCCTGGTATGAACAACACATAGCCTAGGTTCCCAAAACTGGCAGTGCAAAGAGACATCATATGCACTCAACATTTTTCATCCATATCATGTAAACACCACATTCACTTATATAAACATGCAAGCATTCATGAAGACATCATGTTCTTGGCATGAGATCAATGAGTGTTTAGGGAAGGAAAAAAATATACTTACCAAGTGGAGCAGGTCCACTGCCTCTTCACTTGGTAGCTTGGGAATATGATTGGTTAAGTTCTCCTCCTCTCTTCCTTAGAGCTCTCAAGGTTTAGTGTGACATCTTGTGGAGTGATACTTGGTGTTTTATAAAAGAGAATGAATAAGAGAGGGTGGTCGTTTTCTTGAGTGAATATTCTGAAGTGTGTATATGTTGTTCTTGGTCTCATTGTGGTTGTATCATAAGGAGAAGGAAGTCTCCTTTTATAGGCGAACTGATGGTTAACTTGCATGGGAAACTCAGTGGTCATTAGCTTTGTTCAAGAGGAAACGTGGTTGGGTTTGGATACTACAAACATAGCCTTTCTACTCCATCTACCTTGAGCCAAGTGAGAGCATTTTGGCTGCTTATCCTAGGGCTTTGATCAGAAGGAAGAAGCAAAGTCTAACAGGTTAAGGCACCCAAGTGGTTTACACGATAGTTAATGTCTTTACAGCATGGAACCCTTCAAAAGTTAATTTATCGAGTACAACCTCATTGTACTTTTGGTCTGTTTACAAAGTTATCTTTGTAGTTCCCATGATACACCCTATTCCCACGCCCTAGTCATGTCCTTAGAGCAGTTGGAAGGTTCAGCCCAAAGTACAACTTTAATGAACTAATTTTTCTTGTGGTGCAACAGAAAAATAAAGCTCATAATACAACCTTCAAAACTTGTAGACAAAACACCAAGGATCCTTGTAACTTGGAGGATTATGGAGAGATCAATAAGCAACACTGCTGCCACGTGAAATCTTGGAGATTTTTAGAGGAAATATTGATTAAACTTTGGCTCAAACCTTTGGCATAATGTTGTGATAAAATAGTGCCTTCCACATTGTGCATCAATGCACCAATTGACATGGTTTTCTTTTCACACAATATAACACCTTTGATGTGGGGGAGCTTGAAATAGAACTTGAAAACATGTGAAAATGAGCGGCAAAGTTGATGTAGCAAAGTGTTCTAAAAAATCATAAGTTTTCTAAGTGTAACATATTTCAACATGTCACCTTTAGTGCACCATAACTTAATAACCATACCACCAAATCTTGAAGTTTTTGATTATATGTAAAGAGGACATTTGATAGATCAATTCTCATGTGGAAAGTGGTTTGAGATAAGGTTTTCATCATTGAGAAAGAAGGTCTTAAAGTCATGTGCATGGAAAGACCAAAAGACTTAGAAATTTTTTCTAAGTTATTGAGTTTTTGTAATTTGAACTACCTAACTTTAAAGCATCATAACTTGAGATTGGTTTATCCAAATGAGGAGTTCAAAACATGCTTTGAAATCTTGAAGAACAAGGAACAACTTTCATGTCCAAAGATTTTTTATTTGAAGCTTGGAACTAGGTGAAAAACAGCCATGAAGTAGTGTTCAAAATTGGAGCAAAATGCTGAAATTTTCACTAAGTCCTAAAGGTAACTTATCTTCCAAGTCTCATAACTTAAAAACCATGCATTTTTTGAAGAGAGATCCTCTAATACACTTTGAAGATCATGGAAAGAGCTTCCATTTGAGCTTTGAGTCACTCCATTTGGATGTGTGGTTTGAGAGTTATGACCTACCTAATTTTGCACAAGAAGTAAATTTTCCACATTTGAAAAGTTTCAAAGACCAAACATTGCTTTCTTTGCAAGAAACTTCTCAAAACTTGATTTCTCATGCCTTAACTAAACAATTAGACATGTCATTATGGATTGAGGACTTGGGTGTTTCAACTTGGATCAAAATCTCAAAGGTCAAATCCTCAGTCAAACCCTAATCTCACTTGTGAATACCACTGGATAATCTTTGGCAATCTTGCTTTTTCATTCACATCTAAAACTCATAGATGGTCTCCAAGGATGTCTACTATCACATGGAATCATGTCCCAAGGCTTGGGAGTATGTCTTGAATTATATGAGAGCCTGGTTTAGGAGACTTTGCCCTCTTTCTTGTGTAAACCCTGGCTTTCACAAGAGAAACAAATTTGCAAGATGAAGTGGTTAGTTTAATCAAATGCATAGATGATTGAATCTAAATGTCAATGCAAGATGATATGAAATCTAAGGGGTAAAATTTGGGGTATAACAGGTGTACCCTCCTCCTCATGAAGTGTAAATTAATTTTATCACTTTCATTTCTTTTACTTGCTTGTTTATATCTTGTCATTTGCATGTTGAATTCCAAACACTAAAGCATACTTGATCCATATATCAAGCCCTACCCCCAACTCTTGTAAGCCAACTTCCATGTGTATCGCCATCGACCTTATCTTATACCCGTTAGGACCTCCTTTCCATTAGTTCAAACACTCGTTGTTCCTCACGCAAATAAACCTTTGATCCAACGTCGAGTGGCTTTTCTCAATCAAACATCAAAACATCTAAAAAATATTGAAACTCTTTCTCAAATAAGATGAAAAAGGAGCGGGGTGTAGTCAATATTTTCCCAAGAATGAGGACACGATATGTAGTTCTCAATCGTACGAACTCTGTCATCAATTCAAAATACCTCAACACATCAAATCTTTTTCTCCTCATCGCCGTGCGATCCTTCAAACCTTTTCATAAGCGTGAGATATTGTGTCTTGAGACAACGCAAAACATTGCTTCGTCCAAAACTATTTGAGTTGAGATAAGTGGCATGTTTCCCATGAATGTTGATATGTGGAAATTAATTCAAAGTGGTACAAGCGTCCACTCCTCACCCGTTTGGGTAAAGCAATGTTTTCTATCGAATGCTACTAAGTATCTTACGCTAAAATCAACCAAACAAACCGTAGTAGCCCGAACTACGATTGCTCTGACTTCTTCATTGCACTATGAGGATATGTAGGCACGAGATTGTGAAGATCTTGGCGAGCACCTTAATAAAAGAAACCATATATTCCCTATCCTCTTTCCTTCCTAATAACTTAAGAAGTCTAGCATTTTTTAAGCAAACATTAACACGCACACTTAACCTAACGGTTACCGTTGAGTACAACGGACGTGAGGGGTGCTAATACCTTCCCCTTGCGTAACCGACTCCCGAGCTCAGACTTTTGGTTGCGATGACCATGTCATTTTTTTTCGTTTAGGGGTTTTATCTATATGTTCCCTTTCCCGTTATGGAAATAAATAAAGTTCAGCGGCGACTCTGTTAGTTCGTCCTGCGAGCGCGCGATTGCGCCTCTCGAGGTCATCTCTCATTTTTTCGAGGTACGACAGTTGACGACTCTGCTGTCATACCCCAATTTTGACCCTGAATTGCCAAATCAATACATATCACAACAATTTTATCATCTATGCATTAGCATGTCATCTAACCATCTCGCGTTCAAAAATCCAAAAAATATGCGCCTTTTTATTTCATTTTCGTGTTGTCTAAGTTAGGGTCTTGCAAGATTGAATCAAGGTTCGGGCAAGGTTGTCAAGTTAAGTGTGTATGCAGTAATGGTTGATATTCAAGCAATTTTGACCTAATCTTGGTCAAACAAGTGGTTTGCTTCAGTATCAGGTTATTAGGTTGTGGAAAAGATAGTTGTTTCAAAGTGGATAATCATCAGGGGCAGTTCATTTTCAATTAGGGTTTTGGTGCAGTCGCAGCACAGTTCGTATCTAAAGTCATCTTTAGGGAAAGGGAGTGTCAGATTCAAGTGATTTATGTCTAAAAATCATTAAGTGATTAGGATTAGGGTTTTGTGCAAGATCAAAGTTTATCTGATGAAGTCAAGTTGCAGAGTCATCAAACGTCAAGACATTTGGTCAATATTTCAAGTCATTCGTAAGTCTTGATTGTGTGGTTCATGTTCTTGTCATAGGAGAATTCAATCTTTCTATTCAATTCAAGATCATCTCAAGATGGAATTAAGATATGGTGTTATTTTCTTATGGAATTGATTCATGGTTTCAATGCATTTCTGGTATGATTTTAATGAAGAGTTCAAGATGCTGAAAATCGGTTTCAAAGATGATTGTTGGGTCAAGTCAGGAGTGTCACTTATTCAAGATTGTTTCAAGTGGTTCTTTTTTAGTCATTTCTCAAGATTTGAATCAAGGTTTCAGTTTATTTCAAGATTGATTTTTAGGAAGAATTCAGAGATGGCTAAGGATGGTTTCAAGTGATTTTCCTTGGAGTTAATTCAAAGAACTTTGGATGATTCAACCAAACTGAACCATTGCATCAAAGTCCAAATGCAAGAAAAATAATATCAAGTTCAAATTTCAAGTTACCATTCCTAAATATCGAGTCAAATTTCAGGTTACCATTCCTAAATATCGAGTTCAAATTTCAAGTTACTATTATCAAGTTCAAATTTCAAATCACCATATCAACTTCAAGTTCCAAATCACCAACTCAAAACTTCAAGTTACAACTTCATTCAAATTCCCAAATTCAAATCAAGTTCATTCCAATTCTAGATCCAATTTCAAATTCTATTCAAATTTTCAATTCATTTGAATTTTCAAATCCATATCCAATATTTCACATTCAAGTTCAAGTTCATGTCAAAAGTGTCAATCTCCATTCAAGATTCATTTTCAATTTCATATCAAGTTTCATTGGCCATTCATTTCAAATCTCAATTCATAACCACCTTTCAATTTAAGATCCAATTCCTAACCAAATTTCAAATTCCAAACTCATGACAAATTCCAAGCTTCACTCAATATTCAAATTGCATTCTTCTTCCATTCAAGATTCCATCCAATGACAAATTTGAAAACTTCTGCAATTTCCATCCAAATTTCAATTCAATTTTAATTAATTCAAGTTTAAATTTCATTCCATCAAAAATTTAAGTTCCATTAACAAATTTCATTTCATATCAAATTACATTTCATTCAAGATTCAAGTTCTACTCAAGATTCAAATACATCCATGCCCAAATTCAATTTCAAATTCATGTCTAAGTTACAATTCAAATCCAACATCATCTCTAAGCTCATTATCAATTTAAAGATTCAAAGTCCAAAATGTTCAAGGCCCAAGATACATATGATTCTACAAGACAATGTTCAAAAAGTCCAATACAAGTTACAAAAAAGAATGGTCCAAATGAAAAAATGGAATCACAATCCAAAAGGGCATGAGCTTGGAAATTTTCATGACAAGAAAACTTCATCACCTGCAGAAATCAATAACAAGCATTTTTCTTCATTCCTCCCACCACACTACAAATCCACCACCACAATTGATTCACCATGACCTTCATATAGAAACAAACAAAAAAACCACATTTTTTTTCTCATTTTCAGATTTGAATAAGGGAAGGAAGAGATAAATTTGAAGAAACTCACCTATAACTTCTTCAACCATTCCTTGACAACCAAACATTATTCATCAATCTTCCTTCTTCATATTTTTCAACCAACAAATACCATTTCCATGTTTAATCTTTTTCCTCCATCATAGAAACAACATTTACATCATTTTTACCATCAACAAATCCATCGTTAACATAACTTCATCAATCGAACACCAACTTATATCTCACCTTCACTCTTCAAAATCAACACTACAACAACAAGAAAAAATGACCAAAAGGAGAGAGTCATAAACAAGGAAACAAAGAAAACCAAAACAAACCTTTATTGAAATCTAGAAATATTTCACCGGAAACTCCAAACTTCTCGTCGCTGCTCCGCCATGACCTCCGCCATGACCTCCATAACCATTACAACATAAGCTGCAATACAACCATCTCAACTCATACTCCATCACTCATCACCACAACATTTGTATCCATCCATATTCAACATTTCAACGTCAACAACAACTCATCATCACTGTTTGCGACTCGAACAACGACAACAACAACACGATGGAAGTTGTGAAGCGCATTCATCGTAATGTCACATAACAACAACATCAGCGGCTCCGAATTCAACACAAGAACAACAACATCAGCGACCTTGCATCAACAGCGGCAACGACATCAAAGCCAGGACGCATCGCTCTGCCTCACCTCCAACGAAACAACGCCTACAACAAAGCAACAATTTAGAAGTGAATCAGATGAAGAACAGACAACATCACTGAGTTGCAGAAGAAGAGGAAGGAGTCGAACCTGAAGCTTCTTTTCTTGACCCTGATACCACATCGCACCTCAACAATTTCCAGAGAACGTCTCCTCTCTGTCGGTAACGGTTTTTACTGTTGAAAGATTAAACTTGATTTGGGCCTAAACATATTGTTTGGATTTTTGGGCTTAACTACTTTGGGTTTAGGTAATTTTGAGTCATGTTTCTAGAAAACTCTTGTAGTGTGTGGAGTGTCTAGATATTCCTTAGAGTTGTAATATTTTCTAGAATGCTCTTGAAATTCCTAGAGTTGAGAACTCTCTAGAATTAGTGTGTCTAGAGTTCTCCTTAGAGTACTATAAATAGAGATGTAATTCTACACTTTTGTATCAAGCAAAAATACAAATTCTCTCTTCCATAAAGAATTGTCCTACCTATCAATTTTCTCTTTAAGCCTCCAATATTCCCACACATTTTCTCTAAACACAAAGGCTTTATTTCCAACAAAGTGGCATCAGAGCTTGAAGATCCTCAAAAGATGGCGAATGGAGGTTTCCCTTTTCAAATGCCGATGCTCACAAAGAACAACTATGACAATTGGAGTATCAAGATAAAGGCGCTACTAGGAGCTCAAGATGTGTGGGGTATCGTTGAGAAAGGCTTCAAGGAGCAAGATGAAGCCTCGCTAAGTCAAGGTGGAAAGGAGATATTGAAGGAGTCAAGAAAGAGAGACAAGAAAGCTCTCTTCCTCATTTATCAATCGGTGGATGAAGATACATTTGAGAAGATCTCCAATGCAACGACGGCCAAAGAAGCATGGGATAAGCTTCAAACTTGTAACAAAGGAGTGGAGCAGGTGAAAAAGATTCGTCTTCAAACTCTCAGAGGTGAGTTTGAACGTTTATTTATGGAAGAGTCTGAGTCAATTTCTGATTATTTTTCTCGAGTATTGTCCGTAGTCAATCAACTTAAAAGAAATGGTGAAGATGTTGATGAGGTGAAAGTCATGGAGAAAATACTTTGCACTTTAAATCCAAGTTTTGACTTCATTGTTACCAACATTGAAGAAAACAAGGATTTAAATACCATGACTATTGAGCAACTCATGGGTTCCTTACAAGCATACGAAGAAAAACAAAAGAGAAAAATTAAACAAACGGAGGCTATGGAGCAACTACTACAATTCAACGCAAAAGAAGGAAACTATGTGAATTACAAAAGCCAAAGAGGACGAGGTCGTGGCCAAGATCGTGGACGTGGACGAGGACATGGAGGAGAAGGAAGAGGTAGTTACAACAACTACTCCAACAACTTCAACAATGGAGAAAGAAGTTGGAAACCACAAACAACAAGAGGTCGTGGAAGAGGAAATTCATGGGCCAAGTGCGACAAGTCACAAATCAAGTGCTTCAACTGTAACAAGATCGGTCACTACGCATCTGAGTGTAGATTCTCAAAGAAGGTTGTGGAGAAAGCTAACTTTGTAGAAGAAAAAGGTGGAGAAGAAGAAACTCTGCTGCTCGCGTGCCAAAGCCAAGTTGAAGAGAAAAGAAACAAGTGGTACCTCGACACTGGTGCAAGCAACCACATGTGCGGCGATCGAAGCATGTTCGTAGAGATCAATGAAGCGACAACTGGCGACGTCTCATTTGGAGATGACTCAAAGATACCGGTCAAAGGCAAAGGTAAAATTCTCATACGCTTGAAGAATGGGAGTCATCAATTCATATCCAATGTCTACTATGTTCCTAACATGAAGAATAATATTTTGAGCTTGGGACAACTATTAGAGAAAGGCTATGACATCCACTTGAAAGAACATAGTCTTTTCTTAAGAGATTGTGGGCATAACTTGATTGCTAAGGTACCTATGTCAAAGAATAGAATGTTCCTCTTGAACATTCAAAATGATGTGGCAAAGTGTCTCAAGGCTTGCTATACTGACTCTTCGTGGCTATGGCATCTATGATTTGGACACCTTAACTTCGGTAGTCTAGAATGTTCGTCAAAGAAGGAGATGGTGAGAGGCTTACCTAGTATAAACCACCCAGACCAACTATGTGAAGGATGTCTAATTGGGAAGCAATTCCGAAAAAGCTTTCCAAAGGAATCAACGTCAAGAGCGACAAAACCGCTAGAGCTCATACACACCGATGTCTGTGGACCAATCAATCCAAACTCATTTGGTAAGAATAAATACTTTCTCCTCTTTATTGATGATTATTCTAGAAAAACGTGGGTTTATTTCTTGAAGAAGATGTCGGAAGTGTTTGAAAACTTTAAGAAGTTCAAAGCCCTTGTGGAGAAAGAAAGTGGTCTTTCCATTAAGGCCATGAGATCTGACCGAGGAGGAGAGTTTACTTCAAATGAGTTCAACAAATATTGTGAAGACCATGGAATCCGTCGCCCACTAACAGTGCCAAGATCGCCACAACAAAATGGAGTAGCGGAGAGAAAGAACCGAACCATACTTAATATGGTGCGAAGCATGCTTAAGAGTAAAAAGATGCCGAAAGAGTTTTGGGCCGAAGCAGTGGCATGTGCGGTTTACTTGACAAATCGTTCCCCAACAAGAAGTGTGCATGCGAAGACACCACAAGAAGCATGGAGTGGAAGGAAGCCAGGGATCTCTCACCTCAAAGTGTTTGGAAGCATTGCCTATACCCACGTTCCAGATGAAAGGAGAACAAAGCTCGATGATAAAAGTGAGAAGTACGTGTTCGTGGGTTATGACTCAAGCTCCAAAGGGTACAAGCTCTATAATCCAAATAGTGGAAAGATTGACATAAGTCGTGACGTGGAGTTCGACGAAGAAGATTGTTGGGATTGGAGTGTTCAAGAAGACAAGTACGATTTTCTTCCTTACTTTAAAGAAGAATATGATGAAATGGAACAAACAATGATAGAGGAACATATTACACCACCTGCCTCATCGAAACCAAGGTTGGATGAAACAAGCTCAAGTGAGAGGAGACCACGACTAAGGAGCATTGAAGAGATTTATGAGGTAACCGAAAACCAAAACGACGTTAACCTCTTTTGTCTTTATGGGGATTGTGAGCCTTTAAGCTATCTAAAAGCGGTTGAAAACGTAAAGTGGAGAGACATCATGGACGAAGAAATCAAGTCAATCACGAAGAATGATACGTGGGAACTTACTACACTTCCGCGAGGACGCAAAGAAATTGGAATAAGATGGGTGTACAAGGTGAAATTGAAGTATGTGATGTCTCGAGATCAAGTTGCTAACATTTTCACCAAGCCACTCAAGTTGGAAACTTTCGTGAAGCTAAGGAGTATGCTTGGAGTCACAAATCAAGTTTAAGGGGGGATGTTGAAAGATTAAACTTGATTTGGGCCTAAACATATTGTTTGGATTTTTGGGCTTAACTACTTTGGGTTTAGGTAATTTTGAGTCATGTTTCTAGAAAACTCTTGTAATGTGTGGAGTGTCTAGATATTCCTTAGAGTTATAATATTTTCTAGAATGCTCTTGAAATTCCTAGAGTTGAGAACTCTCTAGAATTAGTGTGTCTAGAGTTCTCCTTAGAGTACTATAAATAGAGATGTAATTCTACACTTTTGTATCAAGCAAAAATACAAATTCTCTCTTCCATAAAGAATTGTCCTACCTATCAATTTTCTCTTTAAGCCTCCAATATTCCCACACATTTTCTCTAAACACAAAGGCTTTATTTCCAACAAAGTGGCATCAGAGCTTGAAGATCCTCAAAAGATGGCGAATGGAGGTTTCACTTTTCAAATGCCGATGCTCACAAAGAACAACTATGACAATTGGAGTATCAAGATGAAGGCGCTACTAGGAGCTCAAGATGTGTGGGATATCGTTGAGAAAGGCTTCAAGGAGCAAGATGAAGCCTCGCTAAGTCAAGGTGGAAAGGAGATATTGAAGGAGTCAAGAAAGAGAGACAAGAAAGCTCTCTTCCTCATTTATCAATCGGTGGATGAAGATGCATTTGAGAAGATCTCCAATGCAACGACGGCCAAAGAAGCATGGGACAAGCTTCAAACTTGTAACAAAGGAGTGGAGCAGGTGAAAAAGATTCGTCTTCAAACTCTCAGAGGTGAGTTTGAACGTTTATTTATGGAAGAGTCTGAGTCAATTTCTGATTATTTTTCTCGAGTATTGTCCGTAGTCAATCAACTTAAAAGAAATGGTGAAGATGTTGATGAGGTGAAAGTCATGGAGAAAATACTTTGCACTTTAAATCCAAGTTTTGACTTCATTGTTACCAACATTGAAGAAAACAAGGATTTAAATACCGTGACTATTGAGCAACTCATGGGTTCCTTACAAGCATACGAAGAAAAACAAAAGAGAAAAATTAAACGAAAGGAGGCTATGGAGCAACTACTACAACTCAACGCAAAAGAAGGAAACTATGTGAATTACAAAAGCCAAAGAGGACGAGGTCGTGGCCAAGATCGTGGACGTGGACGAGGACATGGAGGAGAAGGAAGAGGTAGTTACAACAACTACTCCAACAACTTCAACAATGGAGAAAGAAGTTGGAAACCACAAACAACAAGAGGTCGTGGAAGAGGAAATTCATGGGCCAAGTGCGGCAAGTCACAAATCAAGTGCTTCAACTATAACAAGATCGGTCACTACGCATCTGAGTGTAGATTCTCAAAGAAGGTTGTGGAGAAAGCTAACTTTGTAGAAGAAAAAGGTGGAGAAGAAGAAACTCTGCTGCTCGCGTGCCAAAGCCAAGTTGAAGAGAAAAGAAACAAGTGGTACCTCGACACTGGTGCAAGCAACCACATGTGCGGCGATCGAAGCATGTTCGTAGAGATCAATGAAGCGAAAACTGGCGACGTCTCATTTGGAGATGACTCAAAGATACCAGTCAAAGGCAAAGGTAAAATTCTCATACGCTTGAAGAATGGGAGTCATCAATTCATATCCAATGTCTACTATGTTCCTAACATGAAGAATAATATTTTGAGCTTGGGACAACTATTAGAGAAAGGCTATGACATCCACTTGAAAGAACATAGTCTTTTCTTAAGAGATTGTGGGCATAACTTGATTGCTAAGGTGCCTATGTCAAAGAATAGAATGTTCCTCTTGAACATTCAAAATGATGTGGCAAAGTGTCTCAAGGCTTGCTATACTGACTCTTCGTGGCTATGGCATCTATGATTTGGACACCTTAACTACGGTAGTCTAGAATGTTTGTCAAAGAAGGAGATGGTGAGAGGCTTACCTAGTATAAACCACCCAGACCAACTATGTGAAGGATGTCCAATTGGGAAGCAATTCCGAAAAAGCTTTCCAAAGGAATCAACGTCAAGAGCGACAAAACCGCTAGAGCTCATACACACCGATGTCTGTGGACCAATCAATCCAAACTCATTTGGTAAGAATAAATACTTTCTCCTCTTTATTGATGATTATTCTAGAAAAACGTGGGTTTATTTCTTGAAGGAGAAGTCGGAAGTGTTTGAAAACTTTAAGAAGTTCAAAGCCCTTGTGGAGAAAGAAAGTGGTCTTTCCATTAAGGCCATGAGATCTGACCGAGGAGGAGAGTTTACTTCAAATGAGTTCAACAAATATTGTGAAGACCATGGAATCCGTCGCCCACTAACAGTGCCAAGATCGCCACAACAAAATGGAGTAGCGGAGAGAAAGAACCGAACCATACTTAATATGGTACGAAGCATGCTTAAGAGTAAAAAGATGCCGAAAGAGTTTTGGGCCGAAGCAGTGGCATGTGCGGTTTACTTGACAAATCGTTCCCCAACAAGAAGTGTGCATGCGAAGACACCACAAGAAGCATGGAGTGGAAGGAAGCCAGGGATCTCTCACCTCAAAGTGTTTGGAAGCATTGCCTATACCCACGTTCCAGATGAAAGGAGAACAAAGCTCGATGATAAAAGTGAGAAGTACGTGTTCGTGGGTTATGACTCAAGCTCCAAAGGGTACAAGCTCTATAATCCAAATAGTGGAAAGATTGTCATAAGTCGTGACGTGGAGTTCGACGAAGAAGATTGTTGGGATTGGAGTGTTGAAGAAGACAAGTACGATTTTCTTCCTTACTTTGAAGAAGAATATGATGAAATGGAACAACCAATGATAGAGGAACATATTACACCACCTGCCTCATCGAAACCAAGGTTGGATGAAACAAGCTCAAGTGAGAGGAGACCACGACTAAGGAGCATTGAAGAGATTTATGAGGTAACCGAAAACCAAAACGACGTTAACCTCTTTTGTCTTTATGGTGATTGTGAGCCTTTAAGCTATCTAAAAGCGGTTGAAAACGTAAAGTGGAGAGACATCATGGACGAAGAAATCAAGTCAATCACGAAGAATGATACGTGGGAACTTACTACACTTCCGCGAGGACGCAAAGAAATTGGAATAAGATGGGTGTACAAGGTGAAATTGAAGTATGTGATGTCTCGAGATCAAGTTGCTAACATTTTCACCAAGCCACTCAAGTTGGAAACTTTCGTGAAGCTAAGGAGTATGCTTGGAGTCACAAATCAAGTTTAAGGGGGGATGTTGAAAGATTAAACTTGATTTGGGCCTAAACATATTGTTTGGATTTTTGGGCTTAACTACTTTGGGTTTAGGTAATTTTGAGTCGTGTTTCTAGAAAACTCTTGTAGTGTGTGGAGTGTCTAGATATTCCTTAGAGTTGTAATATTTTCTAGAATGCTCTTGAAATTCCTAGAGTTGAGAACTCTCTAGAATTAGTGTGTCTAGAGTTCTCCTTAGAGTACTATAAATAGAGATGTAATTCTACACTTTTGTATCAAGCAAAAATACAAATTCTCTCTTCCATAAAGAATTGTCCTACCTATCAATTTTCTCTTTAAGCCTCCAATATTCCCACACATTTTCTCTAAACACAAAGGCTTTATTTCCAACAAAGTGGCATCAGAGCTTGAAGATCCTCAAAAGATGGCGAATGGAGGTTTCCCTTTTCAAATGTCAATGCTCACAAAGAACAACTATGACAATTGGAGTATCAAGATGAAGGCGCTACTAGGAGCTCAAGATGTGTGGGATATCGTTGAGAAAGGCTTCAAGGAGCAAGATGAAGCCTCGCTAAGTCAAGGTGGAAAGGAGATATTGAAGGAGTCAAGAAAGAGAGACAAGAAAGCTCTCTTCCTCATTTATCAATCGGTGGATGAAGATACATTTGAGAAGATCTCCAATGCAACGACGGCCAAAGAAGCATGGGACAAGCTTCAAACTTGTAACAAAGGAGTGGAGCAGGTGAAAAAGATTCGTCTTCAAACTCTCAGAGGTGAGTTTGAACGTTTATTTATGGAAGAGTCTGAGTCAATTTCTGATTATTTTTCTCGAGTATTGTCCGTAGTCAATCAACTTAAAAGAAATGGTGAAGATGTTGATGAGGTGAAAGTCATGGAGAAAATACTTTGCACTTTAAATCCAAGTTTTGACTTCATTGTTACCAACATTGAAGAAAACAAGGATTTAAATACCATGACTATTGAGCAACTCATGGGTTCCTTACAAGCATACGAAGAAAAACAAAAGAGAAAAATTAAACAAAAGGAGGCTATGGAGCAACTACTACAACTCAACGCAAAAGAAGGAAACTATGTGAATTACAAAAGCCAAAGAGGACGAGGTCGTGGCCAAGATCGTGGACGTGGACGAGGACATGGAGGAGAAGGAAGAGGTAGTTACAACAACTACTCCAACAACTTCAACAATGGAGAAAGAAGTTGGAAACCACAAACAACAAGAGGTCGTGGAAGAGGAAATTCATGGGCCAAGTGAGACAAGTCACAAATCAAGTGCTTCAACTATAACAAGATCGGTCACTACGCATCTGAGTGTAGATTCTCAAAGAAGGTTATGGAGAAAGCTAACTTTGTAGAAGAAAAAGGTGGAGAAGAAGAAACTCTGCTGCTCGCGTGCCAAAGCCAAGTTGAAGAGAAAAGAAACAAGTGGTACCTCGACACTGGTGCAAGCAACCACATGTGCGGCGATCGAAGCATGTTCGTAGAGATCAATGAAGCGATAACTGGCGACGTCTCATTTGGAGATGACTCAAAGATACCGGTCAAAGGCAAAGGTAAAATTCTCATACGCTTGAAGAATGGGAGTCATCAATTCATATCCAATGTCTACTATGTTCCTAACATGAAGAATAATATTTTGAGCTTGGGACAACTATTAGAGAAAGGCTATGACATCCACTTGAAAGAACATAGTCTTTTCTTAAGAGATTGTGGGCATAACTTGATTGCTAAGGTGCCTATGTCAAAGAATAGAATGTTCCTCTTGAACATTCAAAATGATGTGGCAAAGTGTCTCAAGGCTTGCTATACTGACTCTTCGTGGCTATGGCATCTATGATTTGGACACCTTAACTTCGGTAGTCTAGAATGTTTGTCAAAGAAGGAGATGGTGAGAGGCTTACCTAGTATAAACCACCCAGACCAACTATGTGAAGGATGTCTAATTGGGAAGCAATTCCGAAAAAGCTTTCCAAAGGAATCAACGTCAAGAGCGACAAAACCGCTAGAGCTCATACACACCGATGTCTGTGGACCAATCAATCCAAACTCATTTGGTAAGAATAAATACTTTCTCCTCTTTATTGATGATTATTCTCGAAAAACGTGGGTTTATTTCTTGAAGAAGATGTCGGAAGTGTTTGAAAACTTTAAGAAGTTCAAAGCCCTTGTGGAGAAAGAAAGTGGTCTTTCCATTAAGGCCATGAGATCTGACCGAGGAGGAGAGTTTACTTCAAATGAGTTCAACAAATATTGTGAAGACCATGGAATCCGTCGCCCACTAACAGTGCCAAGATCGCCACAACAAAATGGAGTAGCGGAGAGAAAGAACCGAACCATACTTAATATGGTGTGAAGCATGCTTAAGAGTAAAAAGATGCCGAAAGAGTTTTGGGCCGAAGCAGTGGCATGTGCGGTTTACTTGACAAATCGTTCCCCAACAAGAAGTGTGCATGCGAAGACACCACAAGAAGCATGGAGTGGAAGGAAGCCAGGGATCTCTCACCTCAAAGTGTTTGGAAGCATTGCCTATACCCACGTTCCAGATGAAAGGAGAACAAAGCTCGATGATAAAAGTGAGAAGTACGTGTTCGTGGGTTATGACTCAAGCTCCAAAGGGTACAAGCTCTATAATCCAAATAGTGGAAAGATTGTCATAAGTCGTGACGTGGAGTTCGACGAAGAAGATTGTTGGGATTGGAGTGTTCAAGAAGACAAGTACGATTTTCTTCCTTACTTTAAAGAAGAATATGATGAAATGGAACAACCAATGATAGAGGAACATATTACACCACCTGCCTCATCGAAACCAAGGTTGGATGAAACAAGCTCAAGTGAGAGGAGACCACGACTAAGGAGCATTGAAGAGATTTATGAGGTAACCGAAAACCAAAACGACGTTAACCTCTTTTGTCTTTATGGTGATTGTGAGCCTTTAAGCTATCTAAAAGCGGTTGAAAACGTAAAGTGGAGAGACATCATGGACGAAGAAATCAAGTCAATCACGAAGAATGATACGTGGGAACTTACTACACTTCCGCGAGGACGCAAAGAAATTGGAATAAGATGGGTGTACAAGGTGAAATTGAAGTATGTGATGTCTCGAGATCAAGTTGCTAACATTTTCACCAAGCCACTCAAGTTGGAAACTTTCGTGAAGCTAAGGAGTATGCTTGGAGTCACAAATCAAGTTTAAGGGGGGATGTTGAAAGATTAAACTTGATTTGGGCCTAAACATATTGTTTGGATTTTTGGGCTTAACTACTTTGGGTTTAGCTAATTTTGAGTCATGTTTCTAGAAAACTCTTGTAATGTGTGGAGTGTCTAGATATTCCTTAGAGTTGTAATATTTTCTAGAATGCTCTTGAAATTCCTAGAGTTGAGAACTCTCTAGAATTAGTGTGTCTAGAGTTCTCCTTAGAGTACTATAAATAGAGATGTAATTCTACACTTTTGTATCAAGCAAAAATACAAATTCTCTCTTCCATAAAGAATTGTCCTACCTATCAATTTTCTCTTTAAGCCTCCAATATTCCCACACATTTTCTCTAAACACAAAGGCTTTATTTCCAACAAAGTGGCATCAGAGCTTGAAGATCCTCAAAAGATGGCGAATGGAGGTTTCCCTTTTCAAATGTCAATGCTCACAAAGAACAACTATGACAATTGGAGTATCAAGATGAAGGCGCTACTAGGAGCTCAAGATGTGTGGGATATCGTTGAGAAAGGCTTCAAGGAGCAAGCTGAAGCCTCGCTAAGTCAAGGTGGAAAGGAGATATTGAAGGAGTCAAGAAAGAGAGACAAGAAAGCTCTCTTCCTCATTTATCAATCGGTGGATGAAGATACATTTGAGAAGATCTCCAATGCAACGACGGCCAAAGAAGCATGGGACAAGCTTCAAACTTGTAACAAAGGAGTGGAGCAGGTGAAAAAGATTTGTCTTCAAACTCTCAGAGGTGAGTTTGAACGTTTATTTATGGAAGAGTCTGAGTCAATTTCTGATTATTTTTCTCGAGTATTGTCCGTAGTCAATCAACTTAAAAGAAATGGTGAAGATGTTGATGAGGTGAAAGTCATGGAGAAAATACTTCGCACTTTAAATCCAAGTTTTGACTTCATTGTTACCAACATTGAAGAAAACAAGGATTTAAATACCATGACTATTGAGCAACTCATGGGTTCCTTACAAGCATACGAAGAAAAACAAAAGAGAAAAATTAAACAAAAGGAGGCTATGGAGCAACTACTACAACTCAACGCAAAAGAAGGAAACTATGTGAATTTCAAAAGCCAAAGAGGACGAGGTCGTGGCCAAGATCGTGGACGTGGACGAGGACATGGAGGAGAAGGAAGAGGTAGTTACAACAACTACTCCAAAAACTTCAACAATGGAGAAAGAAGTTGGAAACCACAAACAACAAGAGGTCGTGGAAGAGGAAATTCATGGGCCAAGTGAGACAAGTCACAAATCAAGTGCTTCAACTATAACAAGATCAGTCACTACGCATCTGAGTGTAGATTCTCAAAGAAGGTTGTGGAGAAAGCTAACTTTGTAGAAGAAAAAGGTGGAGAAGAAGAAACTCTGCTGCTCGCGTGCCAAAGCCAAGTTGAAGAGAAAAGAAACAAGTGGTACCTCGACACTGGTGCAAGCAACCACATGTGCGGCAATCGAAGCATGTTCGTAGAGATCAATGAAGCGACAACTGGCGACGTCTCATTTGGAGATGACTCAAAGATACCGGTCAAAGGCAAAGGTAAAATTCTCATACGCTTGAAGAATAGGAGTCATCAATTCATATCCAATGTCTACTATGTTCCTAACATGAAGAATAATATTTTGAGCTTGGGACAACTATTAGAGAAAGGCTATGACATCCACTTGAAAGAACATAGTCTTTTCTTAAGAGATTGTGGGCATAACTTGATTGCTAAGGTGCCTATGTCAAAGGATAGAATGTTCCTCTTGAACATTCAAAATGATGTGGCAAAGTGTCTCAAGGCTTGCTATACTGACTCTTCGTGGCTATGGCATCTATGATTTGGACACCTTAACTTCGGTAGTCTAGAATGTTTGTCAAAGAAGGAGATGGTGAGAGGCTTACCTAGTATAAACCACCCAGACCAACTATGTGAAGGATGTCTAATTGGGAACCATTTCCGAAAAAGCTTTACAAAGGAATCAACGTCAAGAGCGACAAAACCGCTAGAGCTCATACACACCGATGTCTGTGGACCAATCAATCCAAACTCATTTGGTAAGAATAAATACTTTCTCCTCTTTATTGATGATTATTCTAGAAAAACGTGGGTTTATTTCTTGAAGGAGAAGTCGGAAGTGTTTGAAAACTTTAAGAAGTTTAAAGCCCTTGTGGAGAAAGAAAGTGGTCTTTCCATTAAGGCCATGAGATCTGACCGAGGAGGAGAGTTTACTTCAAATGAGTTCAACAAATATTGTGAAGACCATGGAATCCGTCGCCCACTAACAGTGCCAAGATCGCCACAACAAAATGGAGTAGCGGAGAGAAAGAACCGAACCATACTTAATATGGTACGAAGCATGCTTAAGAGTAAAAAGATGCCGAAAGAGTTTTGGGCCGAAGCAGTGGCATGTGCGGTTTACTTGACAAATCGTTCCCCAACAAGAAGTGTGCATGCGAAGACACCACAAGAAGCATGGAGTGGAAGGAAGCCAGGGATCTCTCACCTCAAAGTGTTTGGAAGCATTGCCTATACCCACGTTCCAGATGAAAGGAGAACAAAGCTCGATGATAAAAGTGAGAAGTACGTGTTCGTGGGTTATGACTCAAGCTCCAAAGGGTACAAGCTCTATAATCCAAATAGTGGAAAGATTGTCATAAGTCGTGACGTGGAGTTCGACGAAGAAGATTGTTGGGATTGGAGTGTTGAAGAAGACAAGTACGATTTTCTTCCTTACTTTGAAGAAGAATATGATGAAATGGAACAACCAATGATAGAGGAACATATTACACCACCTGCCTCATCGAAACCAAGGTTGGATGAAACAAGCTCAAGTGAGAGGAGACCACGACTAAGGAGCATTGAAGAGATTTATGAGGTAACCGAAAACCAAAACGACGTTAACCTCTTTTGTCTTTATGGTGATTGTGAGCCTTTAAGCTATCTAAAAGCGGTTGAAAACGTAAAGTGGAGAGACATCATGGACGAAGAAATCAAGTCAATCACGAAGAATGATACGTGGGAACTTACTACACTTCCGCGAGGACGCAAAGAAATTGGAATAAGATGGGTGTACAAGGTGAAATTGAAGTATGTGATGTCTCGAGATCAAGTTGCTAACATTTTCACCAAGCCACTCAAGTTGGAAACTTTCGTGAAGCTAAGGAGTATGCTTGGAGTCACAAATCAAGTTTAAGGGGGGATGTTGAAAGATTAAACTTGATTTGGGCCTAAACATATTGTTTGGATTTTTGGGCTTAACTACTTTGGGTTTAGGTAATTTTGAGTCGTGTTTCTAGAAAACTCTTGTAGTGTGTGGAGTGTCTAGATATTCCTTAGAGTTGTAATATTTTCTAGAATGCTCTTGAAATTCCTAGAGTAGAGAACTCTCTAGAATTAGTGTGTCTAGAGTTCTCCTTAGAGTACTATAAATAGAGATGTAATTCTACACTTTTGTATCAAGCAAAAATACAAATTCTCTCTTCCATAAAGAATTGTCCTACCTATCAATTTTCTCTTTAAGCCTCCAATATTCCCACACATTTTCTCTAAACACAAAGGCTTTATTTCCAACATTTACCCTATCATATTTCACCTTTCCAATCGTTGTCTTCGATGCTTTTTTTCATTGTTGTGTGATGTCGATTACGGTTGCCATGATGATTCGTGCGAGAGAAATAGAGTGAGAGAATGAGAGAGACGAAACAGAGAAAATAAGAAGAACATAGCTGAGAGAGAGACGAATCATGAAAGAGAAGAGGAATTGTGCGAGAGAGAAAGAGTGGAGTCGAGAGAGATTTGAGATGTTGATTCGGAGGAGAGACAGAGCTACAATGAGAGAGAGGGCTTTGTTCTGAATTTTTTGTAATAAAAAAAAAGTGATTATAAAGCTCAATTTTCCCACAAACGTCACCCTAAGATGTTGGGCTGATGTTGTTGTTTACTTAAGCTCAAAAGGATTCTTTTGTGCACCCCCATATCCCAATTTTCATCACACTCAGAGCCTAATATTTCATAACATCTAAGGCCCAACTGAATTTTACACTCTACACCTCCCTTTATGCTTATGCTACCCAGACCCATTTAAGCTTTTATCCTATTTTTTCTAATTAGTTTGTGCCTAGCTTAATTTTAGTTTTGATCAAATAATTTATTTTGTTTTGATTTTAGTTTAGTTTAGAACTAATATTTTAATTAGTAATTTTGATTTAGATTTCAATTAGTGTTAATTGTTTTTTTTAGTATTTTTGAAATTCCTCTGGCTTATTTTGATAATTATTTAGATATTATGCTAACTTTAGAATTAATCTTGTCTTAATATTTTCTTTTAAAATTAATATTGGTTTAGAGTTGATGACTTGATATTTTTTATTATTTTATTAGAATGTGATGTTAGCATCGAATAATATTTTTAATATCAGTAGAACTTTTTTTAGCATTTTTAATTATTGGTTTTTTTAATCAACTTGGCTCTTATGTCGAGCCATTTTCGCCCCTTGTAGGTCCATTGCCTCCTGCATCGCCATCAATCTCATGGTCACTATACACAACATTCATAGGTTACTCTTGGGATTTCTTACAGTGAGACTTATTCGATCAATTACTTCTAGTTGGTCGTCTAAAAGACTAGCCCACTTTGCTAGTGCACACGTAATAATAAAACACCAATTTAATTGTTTATCTCTTTCGTGGATCATTTACTTACGTATGCTTGATTGCTTGGGTTGTGTGTTTACCATTCATTTTATCCCCATTCAAAAGGTGTACCCTCCTCCCCATGAAGTGTAAATTAATTTTATCGCTTTCCTTTCTTTTACTTGCTTGTTTATATCTTGTCATTTTCATGTTGAATTTCAAACCCTAAAGCATAACTGATCCATATATCAAGCCCTACCCCAACTCTTGTATGCCGACTGCCTTGTGCATCGCCATCAACCTTACCCTATACCTGTTAGGACCTCCTTTCCATTAGTTCAAACCATCACTGTTCCTCGCGCAAATAAATTCTTGATACAACGTCAAACGGATTTTCTCAATCAAACTTCAAAACATCTAAAAAAATATTGAAACTCTTTCTCAAATAAGATGAAAAATGAGAGGGATGTAGTCAACGTTTTCCTGAGAATGAGGACACGAGATGTAGTTCTCGACCATCCAAACTCTCTCATCAATTCAAAATACCTCAACACATAAATTTTTTTCCTCGCCACCGTGCGATCTTTAAAACCTTTTCATAAACGTGAGATATTGTGTCTTGAGACGACGCAAAACATTGCTTCGTCCATAAATCTTTGAGTTGAGATAAGTGGCATGTTTCCCATGAATGTTGATATGTGGAAATCCATTCAAAGTGATGCAAGGGTCCGCTTCTCACCAGTTTGGGTAAAGCAGTGTTTTCTAACGAATGCGACTAAGTATCTTATGCTAAAATCAACCAAACAAACCGTAGTAGCCCGAACTACGATTGCTCTGACTTCTGCATTGCACTATGAGGATACGTAGGCACAAGATTATGAAGATCTTGGCGAGCATCCTAATGAAATAAACCATCTAGTCCCTATCCTCTTTCCTTCCTAATAACTTGAGAAGCCTAGCATTTTTTAAGCAAACATTAACACACACACATAACCTAATGGTTCCTGTTGAGTACAACGGACGTGGGGGGTGCTAATACATTCCCCTTGCGTAACCGACTCCCGAGTTCAGACTTTTGGTTGTGTTGACCATTTAATTTCCTTTTGTTTAGGGGTTTTATCGATATTTTCCTTTTCCCCTTATGAGAATAAATAAAGTTCGGTGGCGACACTGTAAGTCCGACCCGCGAGTGTGCGATTGCGCCTCGCGAGGTCGTCTCTCATTTTTTTACACCATTTATCACCAAAATTCATTGCCTCCAAAACCTTTTGCAAGAATCCCCAATCAACGCAATTGTACGCTTTAGCAAAGTCCACCTTGAGTAGTAAACAACTTATCTTCTTCTTAATGGCAAAATCCAAGAGTTCATTAGCTATAAGGACTCCCTTAAGAATTTTTCTTCCCGGAATGAAAGTGGTTTGCGGTGAAGACTCTAATTTACCAATCACCAAATTCAGTCTTGCTGCTAAGATTCTTGACACAATTTTGTAGATGCTTCCAATTAAGCTAATGGACCTAAATTCATTCAATTTTTGTGGGCTATCTCTTTTTGGGATAAGAGTAATGAAGGATGACCACGCAGCTTTTGGCAAGAATGCAGTCCGATGAAACTCAGTGATGCAGTTTACAACCTCAACTCCAATCCCCTCCCAACTTTTCTTAATAAAAGTCAGATTAAACCCATTTAGGTCTGGACTTTTATTCCCGTCGCAAGAATTTATAGCTTCAATAATCTCCTCGATAGAAAAAGGTTATTGGAGCATTTTATTATCATCAAAGGACAGTTTAGCAAGATCGGATAAATCCATACCTGGCTTGCTAGTTTGAGGGCACTGAAACTTTGCTGCAAAATGATCTTTAATAACCTATTTAACATTTCCAACATCGTCCGCAAAATGATGACCAACATTCTGTACAGAGATGGAATTAACCCCCAACCTTGAATTGATCACTGAGTGAAAAAACCTCGAGTTGGAGTCCCTCTCAACTGCTCACTTCATTCTTGACTTCTGATTAAGCAAACTTTCCTTAAGGTGGAGTTTGTTCCCAATTTCGACTTGGGCGTCGCTTCTTTTCTTCAAGATTTCTTCAGAATTATCCACTTCAGTTTCCGCCTTGTGAGACTCGATTTGGGTTAACATATCCACACCAACATCTACCTTCAAATTGATCCATCCAAAAACATGCTTATTCAACCATTTCAACTTTTCCATAAGCCCCTTAAATTTCTGAATAAGGATGTTGCAAGCACTTCCTGTCACACTAATGAAATCCCACGAAGCTTTAACAAAGTTTAAAAATTTTGAGTGATCAAACCACGCATTGAAGGTTTTAAATGGTTTTGGCTCCCAATCCACGATATTTGCAAATAGCCACATCGGCGTGTGGTCTGACACATCTCTATATCCCACCTTCTGAGCAACAACATTCTATTTTCTAACCAAATCATCCGACAAAAGAATCTGATTCAGTCTACTCGTGCAAGTACCACTTGAATTAAACCAACTAAATTTGTTTCCTACTACGGGTAAATCAACAAGTTCCTTTGAGTCTATGAAAGAGGTGAAATCCTCCATCTCCACTATTCTAGAATGACCCTTACCCTTCCTCTCTAGAATTGAGTTCACTGCATTAAAGTCTCCACCTAATAGCCATTCACCCATAGGAAAGATTCTTTTCAACCTTATCAATTCTGACCAAAGTTTCCTTTTATCCAATAGGCTGCAAGGAGAGTAAATATTAACAAAATAACAAATTGTACCTTTCCACAATCCATGAACACCCAGAAACCCACTCCCTGAGAAGCTAAACAAGGGGCAAAAAACACTCTTTTTCCATATTGACAAAATTCCCCAGATTGATCAATGGACCCAATTGTTGACCATCCAAAATCATTGCTGCCCCAGAGACATCTAACCAAATTATCATCTACTACTTGAGATTTTGTTTCTTGCAACATGCAGAAATCTGCCTTTCCACTTGAAATCAATTGACGCACTCTTCATTTCTTTATAAAAGAGCCACTCTCACATATATTGAATGTTAGCAGATTTATGGTACTCTGATGTCAGATGCCATCTTATCCTCAAAGATCTTTCTATGCCTTGACTCCAAGCCTCAAATAATACTTTCAAAGACTTCATCATCCTCCTTGCCTTCGATGCCCAATTCTTTTATCGTCTGCCACACCTTAGCCGGAATGTTCTCCAAATTCTTTCTAACCCTAGCATTGCCTTGATTCACATCATTATCGAAAACGAAGTCACATCAAAGAATTGACCTCTAGAATATCTAGAGGATGTATTTTCTACCTCTGCAGAATTAAGATTGATAGCCTCAGAGACTCCAATTACAACACGATTTGGGATCAGGTTATAAGAAGAGTGAATCAACGACAAAAAATTGGAAGGGGAAAACGGAATCTTGATGTTATCATAGATTTCGTTCAACAACTTTTTCTTTCTGTTAAGGGAACTAATTTGAGGCCCAATGGGCCTAAGTGTTGAGTAAGATATCGGATCGGTCGAATCCACATTCAAGCCCAAATTGTAACAAGTAACCTTGTCTTGGATAGTGGCAGCAGTATTCCCTATTTCCAAAACTCTAGGTGTCGCAACATCAGTTATGTGTCCCAATGGTGCAACATCTCTCGCACAAACATTAATTGTATCATGTTTCCCCAACCTGTTATCATTAACGCTAGCATTCTCAACAGGCCCAAAAAGCACCTTTTTTCTGTCAGACTTTAAATTTGAAATTTCATCCACCTTTTCGTTGACAAGCTTCTCCATGTGACCTTGGATTTTGGAGATATTCGCTGGTGTTTCCTTTTCCAAAGCCTTGGAATTCCCACTATATTGTCTGTCACTCAGACTCCCTAGGTTATCGTGTCCCCCTCATCATCGTCCTCTCCGTCATCGGAGCTATCATCCTCTCTGTCAATCTCATCATCTGTTTCCTCCACTTCTGGGTCGCTTTCCGCCTTACACTCGTTAGGTACAACAATTCTCTTTGGGCCATGGTGGTCTTCCACAAGTTTGAGTATGTAAATATTACCATTAATATCAATGTTGAACACTTCGTTAAGATTAATAGAGAATTTTTTCTTTATTAGAAATCTTGCAACGTCCAGGTATTTGTGTGATTCCGTCTCCTCGTCGCACCAAACAAATTCTCCCACCCTACCCGATATGAACTTGAAAAATTCAGATTTCCATGCGCGACATGGTAGTCCAAAGCATTTCATCTAAGTTAATCTTTCGTTATCAATGTCCTCAGGCGACCATGGGTGACACTACGCCAAAATTTATTTTTGGCAGCACTACATAGACAGCGCTTTTTCCCAAAAGCGCTGCTATAAGTTAAAAAAAACAAAAAAACAATGAAAAAAAGCGCTGCTAAAGGGGGCCTTTAGAAAGCGCTGCTAAAGGCCAAATGTAGGCTACACTTTAGAAAACGCTTTTTGGAAAGCGCTGCTAAAGGCTAACATTAGACAGCGCTTTTGAAAAGCGCTGCTAAAGGCCTTTCATAGACCACACTTTAGACGGCGCTTTTGAAAAACGCTGCTAAAGGCCATTCCTATACCACACATTAGAAAGCACTTTTGGGAAGTGTTGCTATATGCCTAGGAAAAGAAAGCGCTTTTAATTCAAAAGCGTTGTTAAATGTATCACATAAGAAAGCGTTTTCAGAAAGCGCTACTATAAGTCTTTTAATTTCTAAATAATAAGACAGAAACTATTGTTTGTCTTAAACCCTAACTTTCAAACTCTCTCTCTCTCTCTCTCTCTCTCTCGACTACTCTCTCCACCGTATCTCCCTCTCTCTGCACAAGGTTTCTCCCTCCGCCGTATCTCCCTCTCTTGGGACTTCTCCCTCCGCCTAACTCCCTCTATTTCGTGACTAATTCTCTTTGCGACGAAGCCCTCCACCGTAACTCCCTTCGCCGTAAATTCGTTTTGAGCAAGGTATTTTTTCTTTTGTTTTTTTGGATTCGCAAGCCATAGCATAGATTATGATGTTGTTGTTATTTTAATTGAATTGAAGATTGAATGACATTATTGGTGAATTAGTGTTGAAGATGTGAAACTAATTATATTGTATTGTTGATTTGGTTGATGTGGTTGTTGTTTGAATTTGATTTTGATGAATTAGTGTTGATGTGATTTTTGTTTGAATTGGTGAATTAGTGTTGATGTGGTTGTTGTTTGAACTTGATTTTGAAATTAGTTTGTGAATTTGATTTGGATGAATTAGTGTTGATGTGGTTGTTGTTGATTTGGTGAATTAATGTTGATATGGTTGTTGTTTGAATTTGATTTTGAAATTGTTGTTGTAGTAAAGTTGAAGATGATAAATAGTGATATTTATTGTGAATTTATTTTGAGAATTGGTGTTAATTTTGTAAGCTGATGTTGAATGTTAGTGATGAATTGTTGAAATTAATTGATGATAATGACATTGTTGATGGATAATTTTTAGTGATTACTTTGTTTTAATCTAATTGTTGATTGAAAATGATAATAAAATTAATTGTTAATTGTTGAGGTTGAAGATGATGAATAGTGATGAAATTAATTGTTAATTGTTGAGGTTGGAGTTACTATTCAGTTTAAATGTGGAATTGATAATTTTGGTGATTGATTTATGCTCGAATTGATGATTCTTTGTTGGATAGAACTTTGAAGTTAATTGAGCTTAAGTGATGAAGTTGCTTTTTGTGACTTACTTGAGTTGAAACATTAAGTGTTGATGTGTCATTTGTGAGGTATACCATGCAACTTGAATTAATGTGATTGAATTTACGCGTCGATGCCATGTTGCTTAATTGAAGGAAGTGATGATGTTTACTAAATTTGATTCTTGAGACTTTGACTTATTTCTCCGATATATCTTGTTTGTCCTATTATATACTAAATTTGTCCTGTTATATTTGGTATACACCATCAGTTACTAACTTAGTGAATTTGTTATAGGGGTTACTTGTGAAGAGTGAAATTCGGATCGTTTCCAAGAATCTTACACTGTGTGATTCCAGAAGTTGTTCTTTTGTTTTTGTTTAGCTTACTTAGTAAAACCATGGATAAAAAATGGATGTCTTCCAATCGATTGTCAAAAGAGTACGAGAATGGGGTATTAGAATTCGTTAAGTTTGTTGTTGAACACGCCAAAGACCCCAGTCGAATCACATGTCCTTGCTTAGGTTGTTGTTATGGGCGTCGGATTGACGCAGTTCAGTTGGAATCACATTTAATGAGGCATGGAATTGATCAAAGTTATACATGTTGGATATTACACGACAAGATAAGTAACGAGAATCTTGAACCGAGGGATAATATGACATATGCTTCAAATGACAATGGCACGGATACATACAATTGTGATCGAGTCGAAGAGATTGCAGAAGCACTTGAAGAGGATCTTCAGGATTGTCCCAAAATGTTTGAGAGGTTGTTAAGCGATGCAGAGAAACCGTTGTATAAAGGTTGCACTAAATTCACAAGATTGTCTGCGGTATTAAAGTTGTACAACTTAAAGGCGGGCAATGGATGGTCGGATAAAAGTTTCACAGAGTTATTATCCCTTATGAAAGACATGCTTCAGGAGGATAATGTTCTTCCCAATCGAACCTATGAAGCCAAAAAAATGTTGTGTTGTATTGGCATGAACTATGATTAGATACATGCTTGTCCAAATGATTGCATTTTGTTTCGAAATGAATATGCATCGTTAAATGAGTGCCCTAAATGCGGAGTCTCTCGATATAGGAAAAAATTGTCTCCAGCAAAAGTCTTATGGTATTTTCCTATAATTTCGAGATTTAGACGCATGTTTCGTAGTGAAACCGATGCAAAACACTTGACTTGGCATGCAGATGAAAGAATTATAAATGGAAAGTTTTGACATCCGGCAAATTCACCACAGTGGATGAAAATTGATAATGATTATCCTGATTTTGGAGAAGAAGCAAGAAACCTTCGCTTGGCATTATCTACTGATGGAATGAACCCACATGGTCTTCAAATTATATCACATACCACATGGTCTGTGATTATTATGATTTATAACCTACCTCCATGGCTATGTATGAAGCGTAAGTACATGATGTTATCTATGCTAATTTTTGGGCCTAAACAACCAGGGAAGGACATAAACATATACTTGACACCTTTAATCGAAGACTTAAAGATTTTTTGGGAGAACGGTGTGGAGGTTTATGATGGATATAGGAAAGAAAGTTTCAATTTGAGGGTGATGTTGTTTGGCATATTTAATGATTTTCCAACATACGAAATCTATCAGGGTATAACATTAAAGGTCAATGTGTGTGTCCTATTTGTGAAGAAAACACATATTGGACGCGATTGGAATTTTGTCAGAAGAATGTCTTTCTCGGTCATCGTAGATTCTTAAATTCTAATCATCACTACCGTGGGTGGAGAAAAGCGTTCAATGGAAATCCAGAACAAGGTAGAGCTCCACCTACATTGACAGGTGACCAAATTTTTGAAAAGGTGAAAGATGTGAGTACTCAGTTTGGCAAGCCTTTTGCACATACACTTGTCAAACGTGGGTGGAAGAAGAGGTCAATTTTTTTGAATTGCCATATTGGAAGTTGTTGTATGTAAGACATTTTCTTGATGTTATGCATATTGAAAAAAAATGTGTTTGAAGGTGTTATTGGTACGTTACTCAATATACAAGGAAAGTCTAAGGATGGCCTTAAAGCAAGAAAGGACTTGATAGCGATGGGAATAAGAAATGAATTAGGACCCTTGAAGAAAGGAAAACGAACATATCTACCACTTGCTGCTTATACTCTATCTAGAAAGGAGAAAAAGATATTGTGTAAGTTTCTAAGTGAAGTTAAAGTTCCAGAAGGATACTCTTCAGATATCAAAAGACTTGTGTCTATAAAAGACCTCAAGTTAAAGAGTTTAAAGACGCATGATTTCCATGTTATAATGGAACATTTTCTATCAATAGGTATACGTTCTATTTTGCCTGAAAAAGTAAGAAGCACAATAACTAAATTGTGTTCTTTCTTCAGGTCAATTTGTAGTAAGGTGATCGATCCTGCAATCTTACCAACATTGTAAAAAAAAATATTTATTACTTTGTGTGAGCTTGAAATGTATTTTTCTCCCTCATTTTTTGACATAATGGTACATCTAGTTGTTCATCTTGTGAAAGAGACCCAATTCTGTGGACCAGCTTATATGAGATGAATGTACCCTATTGAACATTATATGAAAATATTAAAAGGGTATGTGAAAAACCGAAGTCGACCAGAGGGTTGTATTGTTGAACGATACATTGTTGAAGAAGCGATTGAGTTTTGTACTGAATATTTGTCCAACGTTCAATCCATTGGACTCCCCAAATCTCATATTGTCGAAAAAAAAGAAGGAAAAAAGTTAATTGGAAATAAAATTGTGATAGTATCAAGGGCTGAACGGGAGCAAGTGCATTTGTATGTTCTGCACAATGACAATGAGGTTGAGCCGTATGTTGAAATACACAAGCATGTTCTGCGAGGTTTAAATCCGAATAGAAATGAAAATTGGATAGTACGAGAGCACAATCGAAGTTTTATACCGTGGTTTAAGGATCATATTTATTCAAAGGTTGAGATGTTTAGCATATGGTCCAAGTTTGCATGTGTTTTCTTACAGCACATACGCAATTAATGGATACACATTTTATACCAAAGAACAAGATGATAAAAGTACTATGCAAAATAGTGGTGTCACCTTGGTAGCTGAAGCAATGCACATTTCAAGTGTGAAGGACTTAAACCCCAAACATGCAAATATGTCATATTTTGAGGTTATCGAGTGCATTTGGGTGTTTGGTTATGAGAAGTTTCACATTCCTATCTTTGGTTGCAAGTGGGTTGAAAATAATAGTGGCATACGAATGGATAAGTCAGAATTTTTGCAAGTGGATCTTAATAGGGTGGGGTACAAAGATGAGCCTTTTATTCAAGTCTCTCAAGCTAAACAAGTGTTCTATGTCACTGATCCGACAAGTACGAAATGGTTTATAGTGCTTTTATCTAACAAAGTAATTGATGATGACATTGGAGATCAAGGTGATATTGATGTTGAGAATGAATTATATATTATAAATGATCAAGATGAGAATATTAGAGCGAATGAATCATATATTAGAAATGATCATAATGAGGGAATTTGGATCAATCCATCCATCTGTGTTGTTAAGAGACAAGTAAATCATATTGCTACCAAGAAATGAAAGAGATGTTAGTGAAAAAGGTAATATTAAAGTTATATATTCTGTCATTCAATAAAATTATATATTTTTCATTTTATATATTTAATGGATTATGGATTATAGATTATGGATTTTTATATTTGTCATTTCATAATTATGTTTTTCTTTATTACAGGTCAAATGGCTAGTAACGAGGAAAACTCACACGATACTTCCAAGAATGATGCAAATGAATCAGTTCATTATGCGGAAAGAGATATTACAAGAGGAGTAACTATTATGAAGGGAATCATTCGTGCTAGAGATAAAGGAATACAATGTGACGTTCATTGGAATGAAACAGACCAACTAGTTGAGCCTAACGGAGCAATGTTGACAAGTTACATTGGTGCACTTGTTCGTTCGCAAATTCCAATTACTTGTGATAATTGGAGAACTCCATCATTGAAACCCGCCAAAGAAAAAATATGGAGTGAGATACAGGTACCATATGTGATGTTATTTGTTTTTGTTGACGATTATGTCTTTAAATTACTTATACTAACACACTGTATGCATTTTTTGTCGTATAGGTCTTTTAACATTGGTGACGACCGAAAAAAATATTGTCTTCAATTAGCCGGAAAAAGACTTCGAGGGTTTCTAGCATTTCTAACAAATAAGTTTCTTAAGGATGCCTAAGGAAACTTTATTGAAGCAAAACGTCCAAAGAAGTATGCCGACTTGATTTCACCTGAAGAATGGGAAACTTTTGTAGCCAAACGAAGAACCCAAGAATTCCATATAATGTTAATTTGTCATGAACATTGTATTATATACTTTTTCCACAGGTGTTCTGATATGACTTAAACTTGTTTATCCAGGATGTGAGTGACATAAATCACCAAAGAGCATCAAAACCCGCGTATCCATACAAAAAAGGGCGTTTGGGATATGCATGCTTACAGCAAAAAATAGTAAGTATATATAAATGTTATGATTTACTTGTTCCTCATTTGTTATAATTGATCTTATTATTTGTCTTAATGTGTAGTTAGAAGAGGAGAAAAGTGAAGAAACGTCTCTTCCGGAACATGTTTTGTGGAAGGCTGCTCGTGTGGGAAAGGATGGAGTTGTTAGGGAAGATGTTCAACAAGTTTTTGAGCAATGTGTAAGTATAATATTATTTCTTTAATTAAATCAAAAGTTTATTAACATAT
This sequence comes from Lathyrus tuberosus, assembly GCA_022829125.1. Classification (NCBI taxonomy): domain Eukaryota; kingdom Viridiplantae; phylum Streptophyta; class Magnoliopsida; order Fabales; family Fabaceae; genus Lathyrus; species Lathyrus tuberosus. Next base: position 6,040,120 of record JALAZF010000297.1, on the reverse strand, counting down.
ATATAATATTTGTGCTTTTTAATCCCCACTAATATTTTTCGATATGCATATGAATTTCAGGAGAATCTATCTCAGTCCTTACTCTAGGTGAAGACCAGGATTGCAGGAGCATACTAAGTCGACTATTAAATGTTCCTGAGTATTTCGGTCGTGTGAGGGGTAAGGGATTTGGGGTCACTCCAATAAGCGTCCAAAGACCCAAAATCCTAGCAATAAACAAGTGATGGAAACGTTGGAAGAATTAAAAGCTCAAGTTCGTGAATTGCAAAAGGATAAAGAAAGATATATGTCAGAAAGGCGCGGTTCAGAGTTTAAAGATACTAGTGACAAAGATAGTATCAATTTTCAACAGAAAATTCCCGAGGTAATTTTATATATATATATATATATATATATATATATATATATATATATATATATATATATATATATATATTATTATGAAATTAAATTAGCACAATTTTTTTAATTTACATATATACACATTAACAATTTCATATTTATTATTGGTATAGGGCATTTCACCTTGTCAGCTATATTTATCGTCACTGACTTATCGCATGATTGGCAAGGGAAAAGTGCATAACACTTTGGGAGATGTACTTCACCATAAACCGCTCCCTGCTAGATTTTTGAAAGTATCGATTGATATTGCTTTAGAGCGGGATGCTTTACTACCTATACCTGACGATGTTTCAGATGCAACATTGGTGGGAGATGCAATATGATCGTATGTTGCATGGCCGTCAAACCTCATTTTCATAGATGATGAGGTATGTTGAAAACCAATATGAACCTTTTAGTATTCAAATGTTTTACGAGACATGTAAGTTATGCTTACATTTACGTACATTTTATTTACATGGTAATGTTAGACTCCTACAAAATCCAAATCAAAAGATAAAGGGATTGTGCGGCACACCGAGTCAGTTGCATCAAAAAAAGAGGTACATTGATATATATGCATTGAAAATGTTAATTCTATGATCCGAATTCAAAAGCTTCATGATTTTATACTTTACCTAACTTATATGATTTTTAGATTCATGCTCAAGAGTTGCAACAAATCAGAAAGAATAAGAAGCCAAAATTAGACAACATGTCCAACAAAAAAAAGGATCTTGCAAAGACCGAACCAAAAAAAGCATCTAGTTCTCGATTTAGGTTGTATCTTGAAACATTTGTAAGAACATCAGATTTGATGTTAGAGCTATACAAATATTTCGATCACAAAGACAAGCTCGAGTACCAAAGAGTAAAGCAAACAACATTACATGTATCAGAGTGCAGGTATATTTTCACAATTTTGATTATAATAGTGATGCTACTTGATAAAACAAATTAAACTACATATCCAGATATATATTCGTATTTTTTTTCTATGTGTAGTGTCTTCGTCAGCGTAATAGTATAGATTGAGGTTATTTCGTTTTGAGGTTTATGAAAGAAACCATTCATTTGGATCAAATAGAGATTCCAAACATGGTAAGGATTTATAACTTAGGATTTATTTTAATATTTATCGAATATTTCATATAATTAATTACTTTTAACTAAATCATGCATATTATGTTATATTATGTAGTACTTTGATGAATTCAAGTGTGCTACTTACTCGAAAGATAAATTGGAAGACATTATTGAGATGCGAATCATATAAGGTATATTGTCTTTCTTTCTTTTGTGTGAAGTTTATGGAAGTTGTTGTATAGTTTTGGAAGTTGTTGTATAGTTTATGGAAGTTGTTGTATACTTTATGGAAGTTGTTGTATAGTTTTGGAATCTTTAGAAGTTAAATGTTTTGGAAGTGGATAAGTTGTTATTAGAATTATGGATGTTTTCTTGGTGTATATATGAGGTTTGTGTTGAATTATATATAATGGTTATTTTGGTGTATGAGGTTTGTATTGAATTATATATAATGGTTATTATAAGGTTTATGTGTTAAATTATAATGGTGTATATATGTTGAATTATAATAGTATATAAGGCCTATGTGTTGAAATACAGGCTTGTGTTGAATTATATAGGTTTGTGATAAATTTTGATAAAAATTTGAGTTATAATGGTTTGTGTTGCCATTTTATAATTAAAAAATGAGACTTAAGCCAACGCTTTTAACAAAAAATGCTTCCTAAAAAAAGGACAATATACAGCGCTTATAACAAAAAAACTCTTCCAAAAAATGTGCTTTCTAAAAAAGTGCTTTTAAAAAGCGTTTTTTACGTGTACAAAAGAAAGCGCTTTGTAAAAAAAGCGCTGCCTAAAGTAGATAATCAAAAGCGCTTTTATAGAAAGCGCTGCCTAAAGTATAAAGTAAAGACACATTAGACAGCGCTTTTAAAAGTGCTGCATAAAGGGGGGGGGGGCAAAAGAAAGCGCTTTTATTCAAAAAGCGCTGCCTAAAGTAGAAAGAAAAGATACATTAGGCAGCGCTTTTAAAAGCGCTTCCTAAAGGGGGACAAAAGAAAGCGCGTTTATTGAAAAAGCGCTGCCTAAAGTAGGAAGAAAAGATACATTAGGCAGCGCTTTTAAAAGCGTTGCCTAAAGGGGGACAAAAGAAATCGCTTTTATTGAAAAAACGCTGCCTAAAGGGGACCTAAGGCAGTGCTTTTGCATTTAAAAAAGCGCTGCATTTACCTACAACAGCGCCACTTTAGGCATCGCTTTAAAGCACCGCTAAAGGAAAAAATAAGTGTTGCCTTAGGTATTTTATGGCGTAGTGTGAATATTCACGAACCACTTCGTTACCCACACTTCTTCCTCTTGTATCAAAAGCCTCACCACACATTGTTCGCTTTCTTCTAGCAGGCAGAGGTTTGCTCCAAGTGGAGTAACCTTGATATGGAAGAAGCCCTCAGCGTTTAGTGCTTCCTGAATATTATATGTTGTCCCCGTCTTCTTAACCTCGCTGACAAAAGCCTTCTCAAATCTCGTAATCTCGCTCGAGTTAATATTGAATTGTAAGTGAGCCCAGCTAGATTTATCCTCCACCTTTTTCTTGAATCTACATGAATGTCCATCTCCAAAGATCATGTCCTCTCCAATAGTTAAAAACTATATTATCAAAACTTTATACTGACAATAGTTAAAATTTTAAACAGATGAGTACTAGTTAAACTAATTTTTAATAAATAAAGGGAAAAAAGGTTTTCTTTTTAATTTTTTTTAATTTTTTGTATTTTTCCCGTCACATATTCAAACATACCATATAATCTCTTTTTCTATCTAATTTTCTTAATTTTATTTATCAAAATTTTTATCAAATGAGTAGTATATATGAGCTGAAAGTTTGCTATCTATATTACAAGAACAAAAGAAAATAGAGTTCTACGATAAATTCTTTCCATAAAATATAAGGAAGCAAACACAATAATTTCTAAGTTCATATAGTTATTATTCTTTCAAGAAAATAAAAACTTCCATATAATTTTGCAATAAAATTAAGTTTAAATATATAATTGGTTACCGCAAATAAACTAATTTTTTTTAGTTCTTAAAATTTATTTTATTTTGTTATATTTTTTGCAAATATTTTAATTTTATTTTTATGTCTTAATCTTAACTAATTTAATGCTTAATGGAATTGATCCTTTTAATTTGTAAAAAATTGGTTTTAATTTCTGTTTGCAATACAAACAACTGAAAGTAAATATTTTATACATTATAAAAATAAATCTTAATATAAATTAATTTTACATAGGTTAAAATTAAAGAACAATGACCAAAATTAAAATAAATAAAAAATTTACAAAATCTAAATCAAACAAAAAAATTATAAAAATAGAACTAAAATATGATATATTTATATAGATTAACTACATATTAAAGGAGAAATCATTCATTTGTAATGATCCAAAGGATAAGATCTAGCAAATAAAAGAAAAACCAAAGAATAAGACAGAATACGTCACTCTTACATGTTAGTGACAGGCGCCGCCTATGGTCAAGGCAAGCAAGGCTCTTTTTCTATTCATTAATCAATTTTTTAAGGGTTAATAGTCATTTATTCTTGCAATATTGATGAATTTTGATTTATTCCCTTTTATAAAATAATTTTGGATTATTCTCTAAAATTTTAAGGTATCCCCTAAATATGTAAAAATCAAGGGATAAATAAAAAAAAATATTTTATAGGAAGTAATTTTTCTACCTGGAGAGCAAAAGACTTAAAATTTTAAAATTTCAGAGAATAATTCAAAATTATTTTTTAAAAGAGGATAAATAAAAAATCACCTATATTACAAAAGATAAATAACTATTAACTCATTTTTTAATGATTAATAACGTTTAACAAATCAGTTTGGGTTAAAAATTTTAAATAAAAAAAATATTATATGTTTAATTTATTGAATATATATAGAATATTAAAAAAAAATATATTATTTATGTTTTTAATGTATTGAATACAAATAATTTTAAAAAAAATATGTATTTTTAATTTATTAAAAAATATTTAACTTACCTCTTTAATTTATTAACGGGTGCTCCAAAGCACTCGTTAACATTTTCTATAATATATTTATGATAGAATTAATCATTTGTTTTATAAATTTCATAAATATTTTTTAAATAAAAAATTAAATTAATATTAAATTGATATAATTATGTTTTATTTTTTATTTAAACAATTATGTATAATTTTTTATTTTAATATCTTCTTTACTTTAGGTTGGTCATAATTTTTTTATTATTGCTTATACATAATTAAAAATAAATATTTTTAATGAACACTTTTAAATAAAGTTTCTAAAATAATACTTGTTTTTTTTAGAATAATTCTTAAATTATATAAATTAAATAAGTAAATATTTTTATTATATAATTCAAGAAATACCTAAAATTAGTAAATTTAACTTACGCTATTAAGATGATTAAAAATTACATGATAATTTTTAATTTTAACTAAATATAAAATTATTATTTTTTAAAGATTATTAATTAATTTTATATTATTTAGAGAGTTAATTGAAAAAATAAAATTTCATAAATTTATTGATGGTTTCTTTTATTTTATTATAATAAAATTAATAAATATTTTTTATTTAAAAAATTATTTTAAATTTTTCCTTAAACATTCAAATTGTTGGATCGACTCTGATTAGTGATTGATGTTAAAATAAATTATACGTTGATTAAATTAATTATTTTTGTATGTAATTGGAAATAATTTAAATTTAAATATAAAATTGCAAAATTTAATTTTAAAATTTTTATTCTATTGACCATCATCTACAATACTCCAACTACCACCACCTATTAGGGATTGAAATGAGTTATTTCGAACTTGTTTAGTTGAGTTCTATAAAAATTAGTTTAATTTAAAACTCAATTCAAATTTGTCACAAAAACATCTTTGTATGTCAACTATTCGATTTAATTTGATAACTAGAATGATCTACTTCATGAACTAAAAGTTGGACCAAAATATTTATAAAATAAAACAAAAATCTTAAATTTTGGCTCAGGATTGTATTATTTACACTAAGTTCAGTGTACTGTTTTTAAAAAGAAAAATCATTACATTTTTTGAATATATATATATATATATATATATATATATATATATATATATATATATATATATATATATATAAAGAAAAAGAAAAAGAATATATGGTATTAATTTTTTTAATTTGAGAATTAAATAGTAAAATAAAAAAGAAGAATTTATTAAATGTTGAACTTAACTAAATAGTCAATTTTGAATAATAATATGATAATTATTATTTTATTTTTTTTGTATTCATAGAAATTAGAGACACCAATTTTAACTTTTATATAATACAAATTTCATCTCAAAATAATATTTATACCTCAAAGTAATATCACCAAAATAGATAATATGTTAAAGGTTGAATAATAAGTTGGCAAATCAACATTGTTTTTTTTATAAAGTGTTATAAATCTATTAAAGAAAACATTTTAATAAGTTTTTTTCTTAAAAAACACAGTTGAGTTTTTTAAGATTTTTTTTAAAATTAATTGTGGTTTTATTGAAAAAACACTATTAATTTTCTAAATGATTATTAATAAAACAAAAAATATAAAATCAGTACTATATAATATAATGAGCTAGGAGTTTGGTGATAATCTCTTGAAGTTTAAATATTACAAGAACAAAAGAGTTCTAAGTTCCTAAAATATGGCCAAGCACATTTGCCAATCTTTCCTCTTGGGACTTTTATGCATTGGATTGGTCCTGTCTTCGGGTATGAAACTTGTTAGCTTTGCCACTTTCTAACATTAAATTAACAAAAATTATTTATAATTTTCTTATTATTTTGAATATTTGGATATAATTTTTGTAGCAGGACCAGCAGTAGCAGATTTAATCGATCCAAGTCTTGACTGCATTGGTCATGAAGGACCATGTGAAGAATGCAGAGATAGGTGTGTGGCTCAAGGATTTGAAAAGGGAGGTGCATGTTTGGGAATGGGGTGGCCTCTTTGTTGTTGTGAAAAGAACGGAATGAAATTACTTTGAGGAGTAAGAAGCATCTTCCTCCATTGTATTGTCAAAACGTAATTGCTTAATTAATATATGTAATATGAAATAAAATCTTCATCTGTGTGTATGAGTTTTTTATTTTTGGAATAATGGAGTATATTTTCTTTAATTATGAATAAGAATGTTGAAATACCAAAAGTTATATATATATATATATATATATATATAGTTATGTATTTGTGTTGTTGATGATGAAGCTTTAAGTTTTTGTGTTGTTGTGTTGTTTTGATGATGATGAAAATGGAGAAACTCCATAGTTTATGTGTTGTTGTTGTGATGATGATGATAATGAGAAAACTCTGTAGATTATGTGTTGTTGTGTTGTCGTGGTAATGATTAAAATGAGGAAATTTTATGATGAAACTCCATAATTTGTGTTGTTGTGATAATGAAGATGAAAATGATGGAGTTATTGTTACGATGATGATGAAAATGAGGAGTTGTTAACAAAGATTGGTTTATTTGTTGTTGATGATGATGAAACTCCAGATTTATGTGTTATTGTGATGATGATGAAAATAATGGAGTTATTGTGTTGTTGATGGCGATGAAACTCCATGATAAAAATCCAAATTTATGTGTTATTGTAATGATGATGAAAATGAAGGAGTTATTGTTGTTGTAGTTGTTAATGATGATGATGATAATTAGAGATAATTGGAATAAAAGTGTTTTGTTTCTTACATAATATATAAATTTCGTACGAAAAAATATCAAAGTGAAGAGTTTCGTTCAGTGGCAAGGCGTGTGTTTGCAATTGAAGGAGAGGTCTTGAGTACAAGTTCCTTTGGCTGTAAAATTTTGACTTTTAAACTTTTAAAATCTTCAAACTTAGAAAAATCAAAAATCAAAAATAAAACTCATGTGGATTTAAAAAAACTGAAAAAATTAGAAAAGACTTCAACTTAACAATCCAAACTTTTTTTACTTTTTAAAAAATCATCAATATAACAGGGGAAAACTAAATATTAACCTTTCTATTTTTCAGCTATACCATTTATTTTAAAAATATATAGTAGAATAACTTTACGTGTAATTTCATCTGTTTTATAACATTTATTAAATAAGTTGGATTCATACTTTAGAAATCTATCCATATGAAACCTCTTAATTTTTCTATTAAATTAATTTCTAATTTATGTTACAAATATTTTAAACACGTCAAACACCTCACTGTTATTTTTAATTAAATATACATAAATATAGTCAAAACAAACATCAATAAGAATGACAAAATATTGTTTTACATTTATTTATCTCTTAAATCGTTTGATATTAGTATAAATAAAATAGTAAATAATAGAATATAACAAATTTGTGTTATTAGTACAAAATAAAAATTTAAATGTTTGAATATCTTTATATGTATTAATAACAGACAATTTGACATAGTTAAATAAGAATCTCAACCTTAATTTTTAGCATTAATCCACATATTTTTGTCAAAAATTATTATAACTATAAATATGATCATTTAAAGCATTAATATATCAAATAATTACAATATTTGAATATTAATTACTTTAGTTGAATACAAAGGAAGAATTTATTCCATAAAAACTGCATATATTAATTTGTTAGACATTCTAAAATGGTTTATAATATATCTAAGCATGTTTAATGTATTCCCGGGGCCGGCCCGAGTCCAAGGCAAGCGGCCCAAGTCTAAGGCGATCGAAGCCATTCTGAAAACTGTCAAACTCTATAGTTTTTCTTAAAATTTGTTTAAAATAAATTCTAAAATAGTTTTAAAAAATATTAAAATAAATGATAAAAATTATATATAAATTAAAATGAATGATAAAAATTAAAATACAAACTAAAAATTATATACACAAAAAATTAAAATAAATGATAAAAATTAAAGTACGTTTCTTCGTGATAGGATAATATGTCTAATTATTTGAATTTTATTTGGTTTGGTAGTATTTGTTGCCCTGCTCATATTAATGTTAGTGTATATTTGATATGTGAAAAGTGTTGTAGTAATTGATTTCAGATTTTCCATTCATGTTAATGTATATTATTACTAATAATTGTTAAATATAAAATATTACTAATTTAATTCTAAAATAAATGCCATTATTACAAATAAAGAAATTTATTACACTTTATTACTCCTGCCTATTTTGATATTTTGGTACAGAAAAAATTCTATCACATTGAATCATAGAATATATTTCTTGAATAAATGATAAAACTTGTGCTTTTAACCATCAAAGAACCTCCCGCCGAACATGCTATACGATGTTGCTCAAGTGTAAAACAGCATAACCTCCCGCTAAACCTAATACAAAGATGCAACAAACAAAGATTGAGGAATTGGTAGATACATAAAGTGTTTCATTATATATTTTGCAATAATTCGGGACACTTGCAAATATAAGCCTCAAAGATGCAGAGATTAGGTTGGTAGAAAATTTTACCCCATACCCCTACATTTATTCCCATACCCATACTCATCAAATTTTTGGACGAAAATACCCCCATATAAATAGTCTTTATTTCAAAGTTTTCATTTTTTTTTTCATTTTGTCTTTCTACAAACGGTAAAAAACGCACTGACTTTCGCTTCAGGAGAATACACTGAGGTTACTTCCGGATCTCAAAAAATCACACTTCCGGAAAACTTACGTTGGCTACATTCGGAGTACAAAAAATTACCTTCCGGAGAACTTGAGTAAGTGACATCCGGTTCTTCATTTTTCGTTGGAACACACCGGATAACTTGGCATCGTGTTATCCAGTTTTTGTATTTCCTTCACCGGATAACTTGATGCTCAGTTATCCGATTTGTTAATTTCTTCACCGGATAACTTGATGCTCAGTTATCCGGTTTGTTAATTTCTTCACCGGAAAACTAGATGCTGAGTTTTCCGGTTTTGTTTCGATTTTTAATTTTTTTTTCAGTGGCTCGGCGTTTTAGAGGACGCGATGGATTTATCTATCGACGGTACGCGGATGGATCTGTAGTTCGCGCACTTGATATTCCAGCTGAAGATCGGATAGCTGATCCTCCACCTGTACCAGCAGCAGCTCACATTCCACCGCTTCCACCATTTCCGGGAGGACCGACTGATACATCACTTTTGGTGAGGTATCAGAACCATGTGGCTCGTTATTTGTGGGATGGCCACGTAAGTAAATCTATGACCTTTCTATGTTGAATAAAATGTAATTTTAATTATTTATGTATTATGACATATTCTACGATTTATTTTTCAGGAGAGAGAGCCGAAGAAGGAGCTGAAGGTTGCTGCACATGGCAGCAAACTGATTGGAGGGACTCCATCACATCTCCCACGTGCGATTGAGCAATGGGTTACTAATTCTGGTTTATCCTCTCTGCAGAATACCAGTTTATCGAGGATAGATCAGAACCTGTTATCTGCATTTGTGGAGAGGTGGCATCCCGAGACATCGTCATTCCATATGCCCTTTGGCGAGATGACGATAACATTGGACGATGTTTCGTGCCTCCTTCATATACCTATTAGAGGGGAGTTATGTGACCCTGCACAAGGGATTACTGACTCAAATGCTATTACCCTGGCTATTAGTCTAATGGGTGCTACACTGGAGGAAGCAGCTGAGGAGATTCGTGCAACCAGGGGTCCTTACTATAGGCTTGATTGGTTGAAGAAATTATGTATCCGTCTGCGAGCTGATAACAGATTTGATTGTGCGGCTAGGGCGTATATGTTGTTGCTACTAGGCTGCACTATTTGTACAGATAAGACCTTTACTCGTGTAGAGGCAAAGTACTTACCACTGTTTCGGGACTTGGAAACATGTGGTAGATACTCTTGGGGTGTTGCTGCTCTTGTCACACTGTATAGATATCTTGGAGATGCTTCTTTCTATAGTTGTAGACAGCTTGGTGGATATGCCTCTCTACTACAGGTACAACTGCTTAATTTTAATTTCATTTAGATTTGTATTATATTATTTACAATACTTTTAATTGATGATGTTCATGATGTGTCACAGTGTTGGATTCACGAGTATTTCCCAACTGTTGGAAAGAGAGGATTTTCGAAGATAGCTGGTGTTGGTACTCCACTTCCCAGAGCGATGAAGTGGCAATACAAGCAAGGGACGTAGAAGGTGGATGAGATTAGGGCAGTGCTTGATGGATTGACACCTACTGATGTCATTTGGCGCCCGTTCGAGGATCACAGACAGACCATACCATTTACTGATATATGTTTGTATAGGGGTGACCTGAAGTGGTATGGTACATCTGTGCTTTATTTACCTGACAGATGTTTACACCAGTTTGGATACAGGCAGTTCATCCCATCTCATCCACCTGATATTGATACACTTGATATACATTTCGAGTGGGTTTCTTACCATGCGAGCGTCTCGCAATTGCTACATCAGGTCGAGTTTGCAGATACTCCGTATGATACGGTGGCTGAATACATGGCTTGGTACTACACAGTTTCCCATCCTCTTTTGATACCACCTCAAGGGGAGGCCAGTGAGGTTCCAGTTCTAGAGTTTGATGATGGACCGGCAGATCCGAGGTTACGACATATTTCACATGAGCTGCGTCGCTATCTCACTCGTCATGATGCCGAGGAGGATGATGATGATTTTGTTGAGATATTTCGAGCACTACATCTGGCTCAGGGTGGACCGTTACCTCAGGGTAGATAGGTTATTTATGTATTATTATTTAGACTCATGTATTACTCAGACTTATTTATATTTATGCGATAGTATTTATAATTATATTATGATTGATGATACATAAAAAATGTAAAAAATAATATGAAGTTAAACGTCAATAAAAAAAATGTAAAAAATAATATGTAGTTAAACGTCACTCAAAATAACGGAAAAAAATAATATGAAGTTAAACGTCGATCATAAATTAACACGTGTTGGGAACACAGGCGTAAGTTGCTGCCATTGTTGTAAACGTCCAGCGAATCCAATTATCCATGATGTTGCATCGGATGTCCCATGTGTTCTCCAATCTGTTGTGACTGGTGGCAAGGGAAATCCCCCATTCATATTTACCTGTTTAGAAAGTTTATAAGTAAGACGTAAATCGTATAGAATTAAGTACTATAAAAAATTATAATATTTACCTGAACCCAATGATTTGAGTTTACAAAACCAATGCAGTAAATCGACACATTAGGCCTATGTGCAGTTGTCATAGGGAAGAAACTTAAACTAAGAGCATTTAGTGAGACAAGAATGATGTTATACCGATTTGCTATCACATAACCCATTTCTGGTAGTGTCATCCATTTATCAAATGGCTGAGAACCTAAAGATGATATCAACAAAGATTCTCTCACTTTTGAATAATTAGCTTCAATTTAAACAATTGTTGCATTTCTGTTCTAGGGCCCCTGATGTTTTTTTGAATCTTACTCTTATGTTTATATATTTGGGTGATTCGAGTCACACTCTCCGGATCTCGTTCTTTCAATGACAACAATATGTGTCTTGGAGGAACATGACGTTTTGACAAATCAGCTATATGTTGTTGGTCATCATCATTGAGTCGACTTACAAACGCATGGCCTTCAAATCTATCAGGTAAACCATGGTTGTGAACTCCACATTTTACATCAATTTTTCAACCAGAACCATCTTTTGAAGGTGTTGATCTTACTTTGAAAGGACAATTACATTTTTTGGTAGCACTTTGTGTTTCGCTATCCCCTTCTTTGTATTTTCCACCTCTATCACAGCCAAATATAACCTTGTCACTTCTTCCTCTCTTGCCAGTATTGGTGTCCGAACGGGTTATAATAACAGTGACTCTATTCCTCAGTCCAACCTCCTTAATCCACCTAGTCGCCTCTTCTCTTGTAGAAAATTTTTCTTTAGTCAAGAATATTTCTGTTGTATCTACAGCTGTCTGGTCTTTGTCACATATCATCAAAGGAGTGTCCGTGTCTCCTAAACAAACTTAAAGTTAAAAAAAAAAAAAAAAAAACATAACGAACCGGATAACTATAGACCAAGTTATCCGGTTGAATAGTAACAAAACCGGATAACTTGACAGCAAGAAATCCGGTGAAGAAAAATATACAAACCGGATATCTTGGAGACAAGTTATCCGGTTAACAAACATTTCCTATAAAATACAAACCGGATAACTTATGGTTGTGTTATCCGGTTCACTATAAACAGTAACCGGATTTCTTGTAGCCATGTTATCCGGTTTAAAAAAAACCATTCCGGAAATCCTTACCCTATGTTCTCTGGTTCTCGTCGAATACTGACAAAAATTACTTTTGGACTCGTCTGACTACACGGTAAAAAGTAAAAAAAAAATTAAATAAAACATAAAAGGATAAAATTGGAATTTTTAAAAATTTTTAGGGGTACGGGGATAAATGTAGGGGTATGGGGTAAAATTTTCGGGTTGGTATTAGTATTTACAGGATGTGGACTTCTGGTTATTACTCATTCATGGCCCATGAAATATTATGTGATCATTAATTGATTGAAAAACTACTAAAAGAGTTATGGGTTGGCAACTCTATACCTATAAAAGTATGCTGCAACAAAACATCAATCTCAAAGACAACATGAAGAGAGGATAGAAAATAAACAGATATGCACATTCTAGATTTTTCACAGCAGAGCATGTTGGAAATTTCAAATTCACAGTCCTAGACAATAGGGCTTGGATAACATAAATGTGATAATAGAAAAAAGTAGCAAGTATATTTTCCTAATAATATTTATGAGCAACAATTTTGGAACATAATACAAATTCAAAAAATAAAAATAATATTAAAAATTAAGAATCGAAAACACATAATTTTCAAAAGCAAACAAAGAGAGTTGAGCAAGTTACAACATTGTTACTATCATTTCAAATGCAAATGACATAAATTCATACCTCACCAAGATACTTCTGCACAAACTCAGAACCCACAAACCTATCATACCTGTGAACTAAGCAGTGTTCATATTACTTATTCAATTAAACTTCACTCTACTTCTTTATTGGCATGTCTCTTAAGGAAGTCTGAAAAAGAAACCAACATAAAAGCATTTGGTAAATATATTTAGTTCTTATGGTCAAGATAATGTTGGAGATTGTACCAGCAACACACACAACAACTAGTACTAGAAAGGTAATGTTAAAACCAAAATATTTGCAATAATGTACATACACAATCAATTATTAATGTCAGTAGTAAAACATTGGAAAATACTAAGGTGGAAGATACATTTCATCCATGATTTATACAATAATACTCAAATAAAGCATGTATAAATTAATTCATAGTTAGATCATATGTGCAATAATATTTAAAAAAACACAGTAAAGAATTGAGTTCACATATATTCATTGAGGCCCAAAACTTGCATATGGAGCTGCATTGTTGAGGCCCGAAACGTACTCGAACGACGTTACTACCGATTGCACATGTTGGCAGTGTTGTCTATACCTCTTGTATAGCTGTTGCGTAAAAATGTATAAAATTAGCACAATCATAATTAAATAGCAAACATGACCGGTACATCAGTTAAACAAACTATGTTCTAAACCATGACATATGAAATATTACATAAGTTCTTGCAACAATATCATACTTATTTTCATATGATCAGTGTCACAAACAAAATGACAGAAACCAATAGCAGTAAATTCATCATCACCAGACAACAAATATAGCAACCAATAGTGGTCTTTTGAACTTTCTGACTACTCGAGTTTCGATGCAGTGCAATTGTTGCAACCAACAGTGTTCAGCCAATTCCTTGATACTTGGATCCTATGATATATTGACATCCCGTATTACGAGCTCTTCAATGTATCTCAATAACAATCTTTAAAATATTAATACAAATAGAAAGCAGAAGAGATCATGCTATATGCACAATCTTATTCAAATTGGCAGCATCTACAAAAGACTTGCTCGCGATATGAAAAGCTTTGACGGAAAAGAGTATGCACTCCAAACAATCACTCACTTCCAACTGTGAAAATCTCTGGAAAATGTTTAACTTTTTTCCTCGCAAATCTGAGTATCCGACATAGGTTGCAAATGCACAAAATCTGATGCATGAGCAACACTTGTTAAGATATACTCAACTCAACTCATTAAAAAGTAAAACAACTTGATATCAATCAATACAACAAACACCACACATATAAAGCAAATAACGGAAGAAAGGAAATAATCACTTACATTGAGCAGATCACTCATTACTGAGAAATCAAAAGGATTAGCTGAAAAACCAACCTCCAAATCCAAGAGTTGCTTTAGATGCTTCATCTTTGGAATCATTATTCTCTACTAAACCATACTTGTCATCTAAAAAATTATTTTAAGATAGAAATTAAAGCACATAAATTAATAAATATGCCACTGTGTGCAAAACCATAAGAGAGAGAATTATTACTCTCTTTCACCAATGTCACCATAAAGTCTAAAAAATCAAAAGAGCAAAACCTAAAAAAAACCTTTTTTTTATTCATCATAATGATATCATTGTGTGCATTATGGCTCCTAAAGACCACCTAGAAGAATTGACCATAAATCAAAATATATTGAAGGAATAAATACATGCATTACTCTATATGGTCATGTATCTTCTATACCCTCCAAAAGGTTAACTATGTTAACTTACAATGTATATAAAGTACCATTAGGTGGAAAAAGGAAGTGATAGAACATGCACCGACTTCCAAGGAAAATAATGATTTATTGAGGTAGAGTAGTATAAGCATCCATTGTTCAAGCAAGCATTTTTAAATGAAGTCTGAAGTACAAGCATATAATGGTGAAATCGTTTGTCCCATCTAGTAGGAAAAAATACATAGCAGACCTAGTGTAGCAGTTGTCTCTGGTGGATGTGTCTCAGCAGTCAAACACATTACCCACCAGATTATATTGTTATTTTGTAAAGCCCACATATAATACTTGCATCAAATCTTATATTATACATGAGTTTCATTTTTGGTACTGAAAATACAACAAGTTCCTAGTTAACACATTATACACATAAATGCCTCTAATACAAAACACTAATATTCTAAGGCATTACATATACAAGATGTTCCAAAAACGATAAAAACTAAGAACTAGATCAATACAATGATCTCAAAACATAACGCCATAGCGGAAGCCATGCCATTACAAAAGCTACGATCCGTAAGGAAAGTCAAATAACCTTGTCCTTACCCTTCGCCAAACCTGCAGAACCTGTGATGTAAACAACAACAGTGGGGTGAGATACATCAAATCTCAGTGAGTTCCCTATCTTAAAGTCCTCTCGGCTTTACAAGGTTCTAAAATAACCCTAACTCACGTCCAAGGGGAAAGGGGAAAGACCATGAGTACACACACACAAGTAACCATCACGGTGAGCCTGTAAACTCACAAGGATTCACAAAGTACCGAAGTACCTCTTGAGCCTGTAAACTCAAGGATTCACAATCAATAACCAATACCAAGGTATCCCCTATTCCCGTCCGCTTCTACGTCTAGAAGACGACCCGAGTCATGGATCTTTGTCGCTACTTGGCATACAAATTGGATTCGGGATCACCGGTCCGTACATCGTGATTCGTCACTTCTCACGGCCCGTACACCGTCACAAGTCTCTTTACCCGTAGGCTCCAATCGTACTTAACACGGGACTCAAACCTGCCAAGTAGTTGTGCATAACGTTTCAGAGGAGGTGCTCGAGTCTCATGAAACTACACCGCAAGAAACAGTGGTTATGATTGAAATGCACACGCCTCGGCTTTTCATGCACGAGCGTTGCCACATATTTAAATTTCACACATCCGACACGGTTATGGTAATACTCCTCACCCTTTCTATTTCTTTTCCATATTAACATGCATATTCAATCACAATCATGTTAAACAATAATAGGATAGGCAAGGCATCTCATAATGTCATAATAGAATAATTTATAACAATTAAAACATAGTTACAACACTTTTGAACTTCCCCGATTATTTAATCGGTCGATAAAATCAACATATTTTAATTCCATTGCGTAGTATATTTCCTCGGCTTTACATCGATATAAAGAACAATCGAACCCGATAAGCGAAACTAAAGTTATGAATTTTTTTCCATAAAAGTATAAAATTCCAACTCCCAGGTCGCGCTCAGCGCGTCCTGGTCCGCGCTCAGCGCGTAACTCCCTGCCTCGAGAGGCTCCAAGGATTTGGCACCGCGCTCAGCGGGAAACCTGCGCGCTCAGCGCGCAGCGCGATTCTCAGAAAATACTTCTGCGATAACAGAACTTTATCCACCCTCCAAAACCTTTTTAGGGCACAATTAGAAGTCAACAGAGGTTCAACATCACATTTATAACAAGGTTTGATCACCACTATCATCAAAACATATTATTTCATAAAAACCCAATTATTCTAAAACCCTAACATTTCAAAATCATCAAACATCATATGGCAACATGAAAACAATCATCCCCACATGATTCTATGAGCATACTCAACATTCATTTCAATTTCTAACCGATTCTATCCGTTAAAACATTGATTTCTACGATTTCGACCTAAAACTCATACTACCAACATACAAGGAAAAAAATGGTTTCTAGCTAAACCCACCTCTAGAGATGATCAAGATGATGAAATTCAAGAAGTTTGGTGAAGCTTGGATGAAGATTGGTGATGATCTTGATGCTTCTCTTCCAAAACCTTGTTTTTTTTCTCTTCCTTTCCCTTCTTCCTCTTTTCTCTCCTCTTTTCTTATTTTTCTTCCCAACTTTCTCTTTCTTTAGCTTTTGTTTGATTTATAAGGAAATGAAAAGGAAAAAAAAAGAATAGCAAAGAAAATTCTCACTAATTAGTAATACTACTAAAAGTCCAAATTAGCTCAGATACACCCATTAATAAAACTCAAAGTCAAATACTATTAATTTAATCAACTCTGAGTTCGTCAGTTTACTCTAATTATTTTATCAAATAATTGCTCAGAGTACTCTGGAACCCAGTTGATCATAATAATATTCACCAGAGCGTTTATAAATTTACGGGGTATTACATCCTCCCCCCCGTAAATAGAAATTCGTCCTCGAATTAGAATATTACCTGAACAGATGCGGATAAGAATCTCGCATTTTCGACTCTAGTTCCCAAGTAGCATCACCCGGATGCGTCTTATCCCATTGCACCTTTACAAGTGGAATATCCTTGTTCCTTAACACTTTTGTTTCCCTTCCCACAATACCACTCGGTTGTGGTTCAAAAGTCAAATCCGCTTCTAGTTCCACCGATTCTGGTAGAATTGGCTGAAGAGAATCAGGAATAAACTTCCGAAGTTGAGATACGTGAAAAACATCGTGCATCTCTGACAGAGAAGGCGGTAAGGCTAATCTGTAAGCAACTTCACGAATCCTTTCCACAATCTGATACGGTCCCACGTATCTCGGACTTAATTTGCATGACTTAAACGGTCCTTTCAATCTCAATCTCGGAGTAACTTTCAGAAATACATGATCACCTTCCTCAAATTCCAAAGGTCTCTTACGATTGTTCGCATAACTCTTTTGACGATCTTGCGCTTGTTTAACTTTCTCAAGGATCATTCGGATCTTTTCCGTAGTCTCTTGAATAATATCGGGTCCCAAAATTCTATCTTCGCCAATCTCAGCCCAACACAAAGGTGTTCTACACTTCCTCCCATACAATGCTTCATAAGGATCCATACCGATGCTCGCATGGTAACTATTGTTATAGGAAAACTCATTTAACGGCAAAAGTTCCTTCCAATTCCCTTTACTCTCTAGCACACAAGCTCTTAACATATCCTCCATCGTCTGTATTGTTTGTTCAGTCTGACCATCCGTCTGAGGATGATTCGACGTGCTCAAACGCAAATTCGTACCCATCGCTTGTTGGAACACCTTCCAAAACCTCGAAGTAAACTTCGGATCTCTATCGGACACAATACTAGAAGGAATACCATGCAATCTCACAATCTCAGCAATAAACAACCTTGCAAGCTGACTCGCCTTATAAGTAGTCTTCACGGCTAAGAAATGTGCAGATTTCGTTAGTCGATCCACAATTACCCAAATAGAATCATAACCTCCCTGTGTACAAGGTAAGCCCACTGCAAAGTCCATAGAAATACTATCCCACTTCCAAATTGGAATATCCAAAGGTCGTAACAAACCGCCCGGTCTTTGGTGTTCAATCTTCACCTGTTGGCACACCGCACATTCTGACACATAAGTTGCTATATCCTTTTTCATTCCAGACCACCAATAATCCTTCTTTAAATCCTGATACATCTTCGAAGATCCAGGATGTATCGTAAAAGTACTTTTATGAGCTTCATCTAAAATCTTCCTTTTCAATGTCTCATCCCTCGGAACACAAATCCTTTGATTAAACAGAACAATCCCATCTGTCACTCGTGTAAAGCCCGGTTGAAGTAACAACTCTTGCAACTCCTCTTCTAACCTTTGTTCTTGTTGAATTTCAACTCTTAAAGTAGAATTGACATTCAAATTTCCCATAATTACGCCATTTGGAGTCCACACTACTTGGAGATTAAGATCTCTAAACTTTTCCAACAACGAATACTCCAAAATCATCAATTCTGCACTATGAACCATTTTCCGATTTAAAGCATCCGCTACTTTATTCGCCTTTCCCGGATGATACTTCAATTCTAAGTCATAATCCTTTAAGTACTCCATCCACCTTCTTTGTTGCATATTCAACTCCTTTTGGTCAAACAAATACTTCAAACTTTTGTGGTCACTGAACATTTCAAAACGTACACCATACAAATAATGACGCCACACCTTCAGTGCAAACACCACAGCAGCTAGCTCCAAATCATGAGTTGGATAATTCTTCTCATGAAGTTTCAACTGTCTAAAAGCATAAGCTACTACTCGACCGCCTTGCATCAGAACACCCCCTAATCCCCTCTTAGAAGCATCACAGAATACTTCGTAAGAGTTGTTAGGATCAGGAATAATTAATACTGGAGCACTCGTCAAACTTTCCTTCAACTTCATAAAACTTTGTTCACAACCCGAATCCCACTCAAAAGCAAAATCCTTCCGAGTAAGTTTCGTCATTGGTAAAGCCAATTGAGAAAAACCCTTAATGAACCTTCTATAGTAACCTGCCAATCCCAAGAAACTTCTAACCTCCGAAACATTTTTCGGTCTCTCCCAATTAATCACTGCTTCTACCTTCGATGGATCCACTGCCACACCACCTTGAGATATAACATGTCCAAGAAAATTAACTTCCGACATCCAAAACTCACACTTACTCAACTTAGCAAACAATTGCTTCTCTCGCAATACCGATAAGACAATTCTCAGATGTTCTTCGTGCTCTTGTGGAGTACGAGAATAAATAAGAATGTTGTCAATAAAGATTACCACAAATTGGTCCAAGTAAGCCTGAAATATTTGATTCATGTAATCCATAAAAACAGCTGGAGCATTTGTCACACCGAAAGGCATCACTAAGAATTCGTAATGACCGTAACGGGTTCTAAATGCAGTTTTTGGCACATCGGAACTCTTCACTCGGATCTGATGATAACCCGACCGTAAATCAATCTTCGAGAACACACAGGCTCCCTTCAATTGATCTAACAAGTCTTCTATCCTGGGTAAGGGGTACTTATTCTTAATGGTGACTTTATTCAACTTACGATAATCAATGCACAACCGCATTCCCCCATCTTTCTTCTTTACCAATAACACTGGAGCTCCCCAAGGTGAAACACTAGGTCTAACAAAATGCTTAGACATCAAATCTTCCAATTGGTCCTTTAATTCTCTTAATTCAAGCGGTGCCATCCGATACGGAGAAACGGATATAGGAGCTGTTCCCGGTACCAGGTCAATAGAGAACTCAACTTCTCTCTCCGGAGGAAGAGAAGAAACATCCTCTGGAAACACTTCAGGAAACTCACACACTATTGGAATATTCAGAACTTGCTGTTCACTACTTCCCTCCTTAGTAAGAACCATTAAAACAGATTTCTCCTTCTCAAACAAGAAATTTACCATCCCCACCGTACCTTCTAAAATCGTTGATAAAACATCTTTCGGAGTAGCCTCAGCAGATGGAATAATAATTAGCTTCTCCTCACAACCGATAAAAACCGAATTAGCTGAAAGCCAGTCCATTCCCAGAACCACATCCACTTTCTTAAGCGGCAAACAAATCAGATCAATTTGGAAAACTCTATCGTTCACCGACAACATAGAATTTTCACACATCAACGGTGTTTCAACCATTTCATCCATGGCAGTAGTAACCACCATAGGAGGAAACAAAGGAATAGTGTGCAACCCAAGTCGCTTCACGCAACGCGTGGACACAAAAGAATGCGTTGCCCCACAATCAAATAAAACAAAACAAGGGTGTCCATTTACGAAACACGTACCCGCAATCAAGGAGTTGTCACCCTTTGCTTTCCTTGCATCCAAGGTATACACTCGGCCAGTAGTCTTCCCTTGTGTCTGATTTCTACCCTGAGGACAATCTCTCGCTACATGACCCATCTTGTTACACTGATAACACCGTAATCCATCTGAATAGCACCTACCAAAATGATTCCTTCCACAAGTACGACATACCGGAGGCACACTAGTTCTAGAACTCTGTACTTGCTTCCCCTTTGGAAGACTGTTGCCTTTGCCTAAACTGTTGATTCGACCTTCCACGATCTCATTGAGTTGCCCTGTTCGAATCCACCTCCATTTGTACCTTTTTCAAACTGTTTTCCGCCGCATAACATTGTCTTAACATTTCAGCATAAGAAGCAAATTCCCGTTGAGACACGCTATGCGAAATTTCAGCCCTCAGCCCAAACAAAAACTGGTCAATCTTCCACCTCTCATCAGGAGCATACATGGCCTGTCTAGAATAGTCAGCCATGATCTCAAATTTTTCCGCATAGGAAGCCACTGACGAACTGCCCTGTCTCAACTGTTGGAACTCAAACTCCTTTTGAGACCTTAAAGAACTCGGAAAATATTTCTCCATAAAAGTTACGTTGAACTGCTCCCACACTTTTGGCACCTCCTGGATTGTCATTAAGGCTGAAGCGCTCTCCCACCACCTCATGGCAGAACCCTTCAACAAGTGAGAAGCAAAAACCACCTTATTCTTGTCACTGCAATGAACTATCAAGAAAATTCGTTCCATACCTGATATCCATTCATGCGCCTTCACCGGATCTAACCCTCCCTGAAACTCCGGAGGATTCATATGAATGAATTCCCTATAGGTTCCCCCTGCAACTTCAGGAACAACCACTGGAGGATGCAGACCATCAGCCATTTGCTGCACCATTCCCTGCATGAACTGATTTTGCTGCTGCTGCATCTGTTGCATGAATTGATACAAAGGGGCGTTCCCTTCAGTACCCTGCGGAACCGTCCCAGCCGGAGTAGTTCTCGGAGTCCTTGGTCTTCCACGGTTGTTTCTACGTCCGCCGGCCATGTTCCTGAATGTCATACAAATAGGATTAAGTCGATCAGGCTCAATACCATAAATATAACACGTAAGACCACAGGCGACACCACGTATCTGAAACGGAAAGAGTTACTTATTCTATTTCATGGCTAGGTCGAGGATACGACCTGCTCTAATACCAACTGTAAAGCCCACATATAATACTTGCATCAAATCTTATATTATACATGAGTTTCATTTTTGGTACTGAAAATACAACAAGTTCCTAGTTAACACATTATACACATAAATGCCTCTAATACAAAACACTAATATTCTAAGGCATTACATATACAAGATGTTCCAAAAACGATAAAAACTAAGAACTAGATCAATACAATGATCTCAAAACATAACGCCATAGCGGAAGCCATGCCATCACAAAAGCTACGATCCGTAAGTAAAGTCAAATAACCTTGTCCTTACCCTTCGCCAAACCTGCAGAACCTGTGATGTAAACAACAACAGTGGGGTGAGATACATCAAATCTCAGTGAGTTCCCTATCTTAAAGTCCTCTCGGCTTTACAAGGTTCTAAAATAACCCTAACTCACGTCCAAGGGGAAAGGGGAAAGACCATGAGTACACACACACAAGTAACCATCACGGTGAGCGTGTAAACTCACAAGGATTCACAAAGTACCGAAGTACCTCTTGAGCCTGTAAACTCAAGGATTCACAATCAATAACCAATACCAAGGTATCCCCTATTCCCGTCCGCTTCTACGTCTAGAAGACGACCCAAGTCATGGATCCTTGTCGCTACTTGGCATACGAATTGGATTCGGGATCACCGGTCCGTACATCGTGATTCGTCACTTCTCACGGCCCGTACACCGTCACAAGTCTCTTTACCCATAGGCTCCAATCGTACTTAACACGAGACTCAAACCTGCCAAGTAGTTGTGCATAACGTTTCAGAGGAGGTGCTCGAGTCTCATGAAACTACACCGCAAGAAACAGTGGTTATGATTGAAATGCACACGCCTCGGCCTTTCATGCACGAGCGTTGCCACATATTTAAATTTCACACATCCGACACGGTTATGGTAATACTCCTCACCCTTTCTATTTCTTTTCCATATTAACATGCATATTCAATCACAATCATGCTAAACAATAATAGGATAGGCAAGGCATCTCATAATGTCATAATAGAATAATTTATAACAATTAAAACATAGTTACAACACTTTTTAACTTCCCCGATTATTTAATCGGTCGATAAAATCAACATATTTTACTTCCATTGCGTAGTATATTTCCTCGGCTTTACATCGATATAAAGAACAATCGAAACCGATAAGCGAAACTAAAGTTATGAATTTTTTTCCATAAAAGTATAAAATTCCAACTCCCAGGTCGCGCTCAGCGCGTCCTGGTCCGCGCTCAGCGCGTAACTCCCTGCCTCGAGAGGCTCCAAGGATTTGGCACTGCGCTCAGCGTGAAACCTGCACGCTCAGCGCGCAGCACGATTCTCAGAAAATACTTCTGCAATAACATAACTTTATCCACCCTCCAAAACCTTTTTAGGGCACAATTAGAAGTCAACAGAGGTTCAACATCACATTTATAACAAGGTTTGATCACCACTATCATCAAAACATATTATTTCATAAAAACCCAATTATTCTAAAACCCTATGTAATACCCCGTAAATTATTACACCGAATAATATTACCTTGTGATCAACTGAGTCCGGTTGCTCTGAGAAATTAATTGATTTAAATAATTAGAGTAACTTCGATACTTAGAATTAATCCAATTAATATTATTTGTTTCGGAGACATTTACTTAATTGGACTCTAGAGACATTTTTGGACTTTTAGTAGTATTGTTTTAATAATACTTACTATATATATGTACTTTCTCTCATTTGGATCAAAAAGAAAAAGATAGAAAGAAAGAGAAAGTTGGTAAGAGAAAGAAGAAAAGAGGAGAGAAAAGAGGAAGAAGGGAAAAGAAGAGAAAAACAAGGTTTTGGAAGAGAAGCTTCAAGATCATCACCAACCTTCATCCAAGCTTCACCAAACTTCTTGAATTTCATCATCTTGATCATCTCTAGAGGTGGGTTTAGCTAGAAACCTTTTCTTTTTTCTTGAGTTTTGGTATTATGAGTTTTAGGTCGAAATCGTAAAAATCAATGTTTTAACGGATAGAATCGGTTAGAAATTGAAATGAATGTTTAGTATGCTCATAGAATCATGTGGGGATGATTGTTTTCATGTTGCTATATGATGTTTGATGATTTTGAAATGTTAGGGTTTTAGAATAATTGGGTTTTTATGAGATAATATGTTTTGATGTTAGTGGTGATCAAACCTTGTTATAAATGTGATGTTGAACCTCTGTTGACATATAAATGTGCCCTAAAGTGGTTTTGGAAGGTGGATGAAGTTCTGTTATCGAAGGGTATTTTTCTGAGAATCGCGCTGCGCGCTGAGCGCGCAGGTGCCCGCTGAGCGCGGTGTTAAATTCTTGGAACCTCTCGTGGCAGGGAGTTGCGCGCTAAGCGCGGACCAGGGCGCGCTGAGCGCGACCTGGGAGTTGAAAAATTATAACTTTTTAAGGAAAAATTCATAACTTTAGTCACGTTTATCGGTTTCGATTGTTCTTTATATCGATGTAAAGCCGAGGAAATATTCTACGTAATGGAAGTAAAACATGTTGATTTTACCGACCGATTAAATAATCGGGAAAGTTCAAAAGTGATATGATTATGTTTAAATTGTGGTATGTTGTGCTATTGTGCACTTATGATGCGTTTTGCCTATCCTATTATTGTTTAATATGTTGTGAGTGAATATACATGTTAATATAAAATGAAATAGGAAGAGTGAGGACTTACCCTAAACAATGTGGTGTGTGATGAAATAGTAACAACGCTCGTGCTAGTAAGGCCGAGGCGTGTGTATTGTATAATCATAACTGGTTATTTTGGATAGTGCGTTTCATGGGTCTCGAGCTCCTCTGAAACATATGCACCATTACTTGGCAGGTTTGATTCCCGCGTTTAGTACGAATGGGACCTACGGGTAGAGACTTGTGATGGTTAACAGGCCATGAGAAGTGACGGTTCACGGCTAACAGGCCGTTGTTCCCGAATCCATTTCGTATGTCAAGTAATTCGAGGATCCATGACTCGGATCGTCTTCTAGACATAGAAGCGGACGGGAAAAGGGGATGCCTTGGTATGGTTATTGATTGTGAATCCTTGAGTTTACAGGCTCAAGAGGTACTTCGGTACTTTGTGAATCCTTGAGTTTACAGGCTCAAGAGGTATTTCGGTACTAGTGTAAGTTTACAGGCTCACCGTGATGGTTACTTGTGTGTGTGCTCATGGTCTTTTCCCCTTTCCCTTTGACATGAGTTAGGATTATTAGAACCTTGTAAAGCCGAGAGGACTTTAAGATAGGAACTCACTGAGATTTGATGTATCTCACCCCACTGTTATTGTTTACATCACAGGTTCTGCAGGTTCGGAGAAGGGTAAGGACAAGGTTATTTGACTTTCCTTATGGATCGTGGTTTTGTGATGGCATGGCTTCTGCTATGGCATTATGTTTTGAGATCATTATATTGATCTAGTTCTTAGTTTTATCATTTTGGAACATCTTGTATATGTAATGCCTTAGACTTTTAGTGTTTGTATTAGAGGCATTTATGTGTATAATGTGTTAGCTAGGAACTTATTGTATATTTCAGTACCGAAAGTGAAATTCATGTATAATATGAGATTTGATGCAAGTATTATATGTGGGCGTTACAGTTGGTATCAGAGCGGGTCGTATCCTCGACCTAGCCATGAAATAGAATAAGTAACTCTTTCCGTTTCAGATACGTGGTGTCGCCTGTGGTCTTACGTGTCATATTTATGGTATTGAGCCTGATCAACTTAATCCTATTGGTATGACATTCAGGGACATGGCTGACGGACGTAGAAACAACCGTGGAAGACCAAGGACTCCGTGGACTACTCCGGCTGGGACGGATCCACAGGGTGCTGAAGGGAACGCCCCTTTGTATCAATTTATGCAACAGATGCAGCAACAGCAAAATTAGTTCATGCAAGGAATGGTACAGCAAATGGCTGATGGTCTGCATCCTCCAGTGGTTGTTCCTGAAGTTGTAGGGGGAACCTATAGGGAATTCATTCGTATGAATCCTCCGGAGTTTCAGGGAGGGTTAGATCCGGTGAAAGCACATGAATGGATATCAGGTATGGAACGGATCTTCTTGATAGTTCATTGCAGTGAGGAGAATAAGGTGGTTTTTACTTCTCACTTGTTGAAGGGTCCTGCCATGAGGTGGTGGGAGAGTGCTTCAGCCTTTATGACAATCCAAGAGGTACCAAAAGTGTGGGAGCAGTTCAAGGTAACTTTTATGGAGAAATATTTTCCGAGTTCTTTAAGGTCTCAGAAGGAGTTTGAGTTCCAACAGTTGAGACAGGGCAATTCGTCAGTGGCTTCCTATGCGGAAAAATTTGAGAACATGGCTGACTACTCTAGACAGGCCATGTATGCTCCTGATGAGAGGTGGAAGATTGATCAGTTTCTGTTTGGTTTAAGGGCTGAGATTTCACACAGCGTGTCTCAACGGGAATTTTCTACTTATGCTGAAATGTTAAGACAATGTTATGTGGCGGAGAATAGTTTGAAAAAGGTACAAATGGAGGTGGATTCAACCAGGGCAACTCAAGGTGACCGTGGGAGGTCGAATCAACAGTTCAGGCAAAGGCAACAGTTTTCAAAAGGGAAGCAAGCTCAGAGTTCTAGAACTAGTGTGCCTCCGGTATGTCGTATGTGTGGACGGAATCATTATGGTAGGTGCAGTTTGGAAGGAATGATATGTTATCAGTGTAATAAGGTGGGCCACATGGCTAAGGATTGTCCTCAGGGTAGAAATCAGACAAAAGGGAAGACAACTGGCCGAGTGTATACCTTGGACGCAAGGAAAGCAAAGGGTGACAACTCCTTGATTGCGGGTACGTGTTTCGTAAATGGACAACCTTGTTTTGTTTTATTTGACTGTGGGGCAACACATTCTTTTGTGTCCTTGAGATGTGTAAAGCGACTTGGGTTGCAAACTATTCCTTTGTTTCCTCCTATGGTGGTTACTACTGCCATGGATGAAATGGTTGAAACACCATTGATGTGTGAAAATTGTGTGTTTTCGGTGAACGATTGAGCTTTCCAAATTGATCTGATTTGTTTGCCGCTTGAGAAAGTGGATGTTGTTCTGGGAATGGATTGGCTTTCAGCTAATTCAGTTTTTATCGGTTGTGAGGAGAAGTTAATTATTATTCCATCTGCTGAGGCTACTCCGAAAGATGTGTTATCAACGATTTTAGAAGGTACGGTGGGTATGATAAATTTCTTGTTTGAAAAGGAGAAATCTGTTTTAATGGTTCTTACTAAGGAAGGAAGTAGTGAACAGAAAGTTCTGAGTATTCCAATAGTGTGTGAGTTTCCTGAAGTGTTTCCTGAGGATGTTTCTTCTCTTCCTCCGGAGAGAGAAGTTGAGTTCTCTATTGACCTGGTACTGGGAACGGCTCCTATATCCGTTTCTCCTTATCGGATGGCACCACTTGAATTAAGAGAATTAAAGGACCAATTGGAGGATCTGATGTCTAAGCATTTTGTTAGACCTAGTGTTTCACCGTGGGGAGCTCCAGTGTTGTTGGTAAAGAAGAAAGATGGGGGAATGCGGTTGTGCATTGATTATCGTAAGTTGAATAAAGTCACTATTAAGAATAAGTACCCCTTACCCAGGATAGACGACTTATTAGATTAATTGAAGGGAGCCTGTGTGTTCTCGAAGATTGATTTACGGTCGGGTTATCATCAGATCCGAGTGAAAAGTTCCGATGTGCCAAAAACTGCATTTAGACCCCGTTATGGTCATTACGAATTCTTAGTGATGCCTTTCGGTGTGACAAATGCTCCAGCTGTTTTTATGGATTACATGAACCGTATATTTCAAGCTTACTTGGACCAATTTGTTGTGATCTTTATTGACGACATTCTTATTTATTCTCGTAGTCCACAAGAGCACGGAGAACATTTGAGGATTGTCTTATCGGTATTGCAAGAGAAACAACTTTTTGCTAAGTTGAGCAAGTGTGAGTTTTGGATGTCGGAGGTTAATTTTCTTGGACATGTTATATCTCAAGGTGGTGTGGCAGTGGATCCATCGAAGGTAGAAGCAGTAATTAATTGGGAGAGACCGAGAAATACTTCAGAAGTTAGAAGTTTCTTAGGATTGGCAGGTTACTATAGAAGGTTCATTAAAGGCTTTTCTCAATTGGCCTTACCAATGACGAAACTTACTCGGAAGGATTTTGCATTTGAATGGGATTCGGGTTGTCAGCAAAGTTTTATAAAATTGAAGTAAAGTTTGACGAGTGCTCCAGTATTAATTATTCCTGATCCTAACAACTCTTATGAAGTATTCTGTGATGCTTCTAAGAGGGGATTATGGGGTGTTCTGATGCAAGGCAGTCAAGTAGTAGCTTATGCTTCTCGACAGTTGAAAGTTCATGAGAAGAATTATCTAACTCATGATTTGGAACTAGCTGCAGTGGTGTTTGCACTGAAGGTGTGGCGTCATTATCTGTATGGTGTACATTTTGAAATGTTCAGTGACCATAAAAGTTTGAAATATCTATTTGACCAGAAGGAGTTGAATATGCGACAAAGAAGGTGGATGGAGTACTTAAAGGATTATGACTTAGAATTGAAGTATCATCCAGGAAATGCGAATAAAGTAGCGGATGCTTTAAGTCGGAAAATGGTTCATAATGCAGAATTGTTGATTTTGGAGTATTCATTATTGGAGAAGTTTAGAGATCTTAATCTCCAGTTTGTGTGGACTCCGAATGGTGTAATTATGGGAAATTTGAATGTCAATTCTACTTTAAGAGTTGAGATTCAACAAGAACAACTGTTAGAGGAGGAGTTACAAGAGTTGTTACTTCAACCGGGCTTTACACGAGCAACAGATGGGATGGTTCTATTTAATCAACGGATTTGTGTTCCGAAGGATGAGGCATTGAAAAGGAAGATTTTAGATGAAGCTCATAAAGGTACTTTTACGATACATCCTGGTTCTTCGAAGATGTATCAAGATTTAAAGAAGGATTATTGGTGGTCTGGGATGAAAAAGGATATAGCGGAATATGTGTCAGAATGTGCAGTATGCCAACAGGTGAAGATTGAACACCAAAGACCGGGTGGTTTGTTACAACCTTTGGATATTCCAGTTTGGAAGTGGGAAAGTATTTCTATGGATTTTGCGGTGGGTTTACCTCGTACACAAGGAGGTTATGATTCTATTTGGGTAATTGTAGATCGACTAACGAAATCTGCACACTTCTTAGCCGTAAAGACTACTTATAAGGCAAGTCATCTTGCAAGGTTGTTTATTGCTGAGATTGTGAGATTGCATGGTATTCCTTCTAGTATTGTGTCAGATAGAGATTCGAAGTTTACTTCGAGATTTTGGAAGGTGTTCCAACAAGCGATGGGTACGAATTTGCGTTTAAGCACATCGAATCATCCTCAAACGGATGGTCAGACTGAGCGAACAATACAAACGATGGAGGATATGTTAAGAGCTTGTGTGCTAGAGAGTAGAGGGAATTGGAAAGAACTTTTACCGCTAATTGAGTTTTCCTATAATAAAAGTTACCATGCGAGCATCGGTATGGCTCCTTATGAAGCATTGTATGGGAGGAAGTGTAGAACACCTTTGTGTTGGGCAGAAGTTGGCGAAGATAGAATTTTGGGACCCGAGATTATTCAAGAGACTACGGAAAAGATTCGAATGATCCGTGAGAAATCTAAACAAGCACAAGATCGTCAGAAGAGTTATGCAGACAATCGTCGGAGACCTTTGGAATTTGAGGAAGGTGACCATGTATTTCTGAAGGTTACTCCGAGATTGAGATTGAAAGGACCGTTTAAGTCACGCAAATTAAGTTCGAGATACGTGGGACCGTATCAGATTTTAGAAAGGATTGGTGAAGTTGCTTACAGATTAACCTTACCACCCTCTCTATCTGAAATGCATGATGTTTTTCACGTATCTCAGCTCCGTAAGTTTGTTCCTGATCCTCTTCAACCAATTCTACCAGAATCAGTGGAAATAGAAGCGGATTTGACTTTTGAACCACAACCGAGTGGTATTGTGGGAAGGGAAACAAAAGTGTTAAGGAACAAGGATATTCCACTTGTAAAGGTGCAATGGGATAAGACGCATCCGGGTGATGCTACTTGGGAACTAGAGTCGGAAATGAGAGATTCTTATCCACATCTGTTCAGTTAATCTTTTAAATTCGAGGACGAATTTCTATTTAAGGAGGGGAGGATGTAATACCCCGTAAATTATTACACCGAATAATATTACCTTGTGATCAACTGAGTCCGGTTGCTCTGAGAAATTAATTGATTTAAATAATTAGAGTAACTTCGGTACTTAGAATTAATCCAATTAATATTATTTGTTTCGGAGACATTTACTTAATTGGACTCTAGAGACATTTTTGGACTTTTAGTAGTATTGATTTAATAATACTTACTATATATATATGTATTTTCTCTCATTTGGATCAAAAAGAAAAAGATAGAAAGAAAGAGAAAGTTGGTAAGAGAAAGAAGAAAAGAGGAGAGAAAAGAGGAAGAAGGGAAAAGAAGAGAAAAACAAGGTTTTGGAAGAGAAGCTTCAAGATCATCACCAACCTTCATCCAAGCTTCACCAAACTTCTTGAATTTCATCATCTTGATCATCTCTAGAGGTGGGTTTAGCTAGAAACCTTTTCTTTTTTCTTGAGTTTTGGTATTATGAGTTTTAGGTCAAAATCGTAAAAATCGATGTTTTAACGGATAAAATCGGTTAGAAATTGAAATGAATGTTTAGTATGCTCATAGAATCATGTGGGGATGATTGTTTTCATGTTGCTATATGATGTTTGATGATTTTGAAATGTTAGGGTTTTAGAATAATTGGGTTTTTATGAGATAATATGTTTTGATGTTAGTGGTGATCAAACCTTGTTATAAATGTGATGTTGAACCTCTGTTGACGTCTAAATGTGCCCTAAAGTGGTTTTGGAGGGTGGATGAAGTTCTGTTATCGCAGGGTATTTTTCTGAGAATCGCGCTGCGCGCTGAGCGCGGTGTTAAATTCTTGGAACCTCTCGTGGCAGGGAGTTGCGCGCTGAGCGGGGACCAGGGCGCGCTGAGCGCGACCTGGGAGTTGAAAAATTATAACTTTTTACGGAAAAATTCATAACTTTAGTTACGTTTATCGGTTTCGATTGTTCTTTATATCGATGTAAAGCCGAGGAAATATTCTATGCAATGGAAGTAAAACATGTTGATTTTACCGACCGATTAAATAATCGGGAAAGTTCAAAAGTGATATGATTATGTTTAAATTGTGGTATGTTGTGCTATTGTGCACTTATGATGCGTTTTGCCTATCCTATTATTGTTTAACATGTTGTGAGTGAATATGCATGTTAATATAAAATGAAATAGGAAGAGTGAGGACTTACCCTAAACAATGTGGTGTGTGATGAAATAGTAACAACGCTCGTGCAAGTAAGGCCGAGGCGTGTGTATTGTATAATCATAACCGGTTATTTTGGATAGTGCGTTTCATGGGTCTCGAGCTCCTCTGAAACATATGCACCATTACTTGGCAGGTTTGATTCCCGCGTTTAGTACGAATGGGACCTACGGGTAGAGACTTGTGATGGTTAACAGGCCATGAGAAGTGACGGTTCACGGCTAACAGGCCGTTGTTCCCGAATCCATTTCGTATGTCAAGTAATTCGAGGATCCATGACTCGGATCGTCTTCTAGACGTAGAAGCGGACGGGAAAAGGGGATGCCTTGGTATGGTTATTGATTGTGAATCCTTGAGTTTACAGGCTCAAGAGGTACTTCGGTACTTTGTGAATCCTTGAGTTTACAGGCTCAAGAGGTATTTCGGTACTAGTGTGAGTTTACAGGCTCACCGTGATGGTTACTTGTGTGTGTGCTCATGGTCTTTTCCCCTTTCCCTTTGACATGAGTTAGGATTATTAGAACCTTGTAAAGCCGAGAGGACTTTAAGATAGGAACTCACTGAGATTTGATGTATCTCACCCCACTGTTGTTGTTTACATCACAGGTTCTGCAGGTTCGGAGAAGGGGAAGGACAAGGTTATTTGACTTTCCTTATGGATCGTGGTTTTGTGATGGCATGGCTTCCGCTATGGCGTTATGTTTTGAGATCATTATATTGATCTAGTTCTTAGTTTTATCATTTTGGAACATCTTGTATATGTAATGCCTTAGACTTTTAGTGTTTGTATTAGAGGCATTTATGTGTATAATGTGTTAGCTAGGAACTTATTGTATATTTCAGTACCGAAAGTGAAATTCATGTATAATATGAGATTTGATGCAAGTATTATATGTGGGCGTTACACCCTAACATTTCAAAATCATCAAACATCATATGGCAACATGAAAACAATCATCCCCACATGAATCTATGAGCATACTCAACATTCATTTCAATTTCTAACCGATTCTATCCGTTAAAACATTGATTTCTACGATTTCGACCTAAAACTCATACTACCAACATACAAGGAAAAAAATGGTTTCTAGCTAAACCCACCTTTAAAGATGATCAAGATGATGAAATTCAAGAAGTTTGGTGAAGCTTGGATGAAGATTGGTGATGATCTTGATGCTTCTCTTCCAAAACCTTGTTTTTTTTCTCTTCCTTTCCCTTCTTCCTCTTTTCTCTCCTCTTTTCTTCTTTTTCTTCCCAACTTTCTCTTTCTTTAGCTTTTGTTTGATTTATAAGGAAATGAAAAGAAAAAAAAAGAATAGCAAAGAAAATTCTCACTAATTAGTATTACTACTAAAAGTCCAAATTAGCTTAGATACACCCATTAATAAAACTCAAAGTCAAATACTATTAATTTAATCAACTCTGAGTTCATCAGTTTACTCTAATTATTTTATCAAATAATTGCTCAGAGTACTCTGGAACCCAGTTGATCATAATAATATTCACCAGAGCGTTTATAAATTTACGGGGTATTACATATTTTTTGTGTAAATGTAACCAAGTTAAATTGAAGAATGATCACACAAAAAATAGTCACATAAGTTAAAATA
Organism: Lathyrus tuberosus; assembly: GCA_022829125.1. Classification (NCBI taxonomy): domain Eukaryota; kingdom Viridiplantae; phylum Streptophyta; class Magnoliopsida; order Fabales; family Fabaceae; genus Lathyrus; species Lathyrus tuberosus. Next base: position 6,006,955 of record JALAZF010000297.1, on the reverse strand, counting down.
TTTTGAAAAGGGAGTCTATTTATGAACTGGGAGTCTATCTATATTTTGAAAACTATGGAAGACATGTCTAAATCACACTTAAGTTAAAATATTAAAATCAAAGTTATAGAAAAAATTTGGTGCATAAAGTACATTATGGCCAAGATTCATTACCTAAACTCATATCTGACTGCGCCAGTTTTATGCATCAAATTTTTTCATGGTAATTAAAATCCAGCTTTTTGAAACATCCACATATATTTATTATTCTACATACTTGTTCTTGTTTCATGGTAATTAAAAGCATTGACTTTATTTCAATTTCTAATATATACACGATATGGAATGGAAACAAAGATTGTTAATATTCTATAAGAACATATTAATTATAAAAATTTAATTTTGGCAGAAGCAATAGGAGTCAAACCACAAGCAGTAGGAGCAATACCATTCACAAGCAGTATGAACAATACCATAGTTCATAATACCATAGTCAAACCATAAACCTGAATGAATGTGTGTCCTTTGCAGTCATCAACTTTAAGGATGGATGCCATGTTCCCACAACGATAACAGTAATTAGGTGCGCTGAATATGGTAACCACCTTTTGATCCTACAATAAGGCACTATGAATAAGCCATTTACCACCACATAGAAAAACAATAGATAATTAAGAGAGATCAGTATTTACATGACCCTAGTTATATCCTTTTATAACCAGCCGGTGAGCTCTAACAATCACATTCAAATTATTGGTACAATTAAACTGCTCGGATATGTCCTATAAAACCAATACACATGAGCAATCAGCAAAAAATAATGATGACACACAAAATCAATACAAGATTTATACACTGCAGATTTGAACAATGATTTCAGAAAATAGTTAAATTTTCATAGCATTTACAGAAATTTATGGAGCATGAATCACAATAATACTGGAAAAAAAACACATTACACATGTAGAAGTACCTGAAATGTGGCTCCATTATGTACTAATATTCCCATCTTCAACAATATATGAAGGGCTACACTTGTAAATTTAAACGAATCTAGATCTATGAACATATCAAAGAAAGCAAATTTATGACAAAGATTAATTTGTTATACTCTGTTCAGATTAGAGGGTATCAACAAAATGACCCTTTTACAACCTTACCTGAACTTAAAAACATTGAAATAAAATTCACATATAAACAAATGTCAAACAACAAATAAAATAAGTTATACCCTAGTAAATTGGTTGTTTCTCATGCATGGAATCAGATACTTCCACGACCAAATTGCTGCTACATAACATGAGTCTGAACACGACTCCCCCGCCAAAATCGCGTCTTCCCCCATCGGAATTACCGCCTTCTGCTTTCGTCAGATAACACCTCTCGGTTGAATCTGTATACATTCTATTCATACTCTTTGATTTTCTTTAATGATTTGAGAGCCAGTAGTGATAGAGGGAGGACATGATAAAAGAAAAAAGAAGAAGAAAAAGAATGAGGAAAAAGACTGAGAGAGGAAGTTATAAAAGAAAAAAGAAGAAGAAAAAGAATGAGGAAAAAGACTGAGAGAAAGAGGGATACGATAAAAGAGAGATAAAGTGAGTGAAAAAAAGAAGAAACATTTATTACGCCACTTGGCAATATGAGATGTTTTCATTGGCTCAAAAATGTGTATTAGTCAATTACAAGTAAGGACATGGTTAAGTGTAAATTAATTTTCAATAAAAGGGTAAATTAGGTAGTACTTAGGTATCTTTCTATCTTAGGTAGATAGTTGATTCATGTTATATCAAGTTCACATATATAAGAGTGTATCAAATTTAAAGGTCCGACTCTCTAACAACCAATTTATGTAAATTTTTAGATATATTAGTTTGATTACATAAATATCATTTTTCTATATTTGTAATATATAAATTTATAATTAATCCTAATTAACTCAAGTTAAAAATTTTAAGTTTATTTCCTTCGGAGTCTAGATTGTTTAATCAAAATAGTTTAGAGAACGACTACATTTATTGAATGATTTTGATGATAAATAAATAATTAAAAATATTTGATACTTTAATAGATTTTGTTTAAATAAAATAAAGATATGCACTACAACAAAAGTAAGTTATAACATCGCACCTTAGACAGCGCTTTAATACAAAAGCGCTGCTATAAGTTAAAAACAAGGAAACTAGTCATTTAAAAAAATAAAAGCGCAAAAAAATATAAGACCTTAGACAGCGCTTTGGTCAAAAGCTCTTTATAAGGTCTTATAAATTAAAAAAAAAAAAATTTAATGGAAAATATTAGACAGCGCTTTAGTTAAAAGCGCTTTCTAAGGTCTTATAAATTTAAAAAAAAATATAAGACCTTAGACAGCGCTTCGGTAAAAAGCGCTTTCTAAAGTTTTATTAATTTAAAAAAAAAAATTAAAGGAAAATATTAGACAGCACTTTCCTTAAAAGCGCTTTCTAAGGTCTTAAAAATAAAAAAATAATAAAATCAAAAGCGCTGTCTAAGGCCAACCTTAGAAAGCGCTTTTAAAAGTGTTGTCTAAGGTCCACCTTAGAAAGCGCTTTTATGAAAAACGCTGTCTAAGGTCTAATTAAATTAAAATATATGAATAGTCAGTATTCATTTTCATATTTCCGCTCTTTCTTCTCCCCTTGCGAACTGAGCTCAAAACCCTTGCGAACTGAGCTCAAAACCCATGCGAACTCAAACCTTCACCGTCAACCGTCCTCCACCGTGTCGTCGTTCGTTGTTGCCGTCGTTGCATTGCCGTCTGTCCGTTGCCGTCGTTGTATTGCCGTCCGTTGCGAACTCATTGCCGTCGTTCGTTTCTGCTCTTTGTAACTGATACATTTCGTTCTTGCATTGCCGTTGTTACCGTCGTTAAAGGTACGTCGTTGTTGTGAAGAATAGGGTTTTGTTGCTTTACATTGTTGTTGTAGGGTTTTGTTGCTTTACAATGTTGTAGTGAATGAGTATGTTTGATGAGTTTTGTTAATGAAGTTATGTTGGACTATTTTATTAATGAATTTTTGTAGTGAATGAGTATGTTTGAAGTTTTGTTAATGAAGTTTTGTAGTGAATGAGTATGTTTGATGAGTTTGTTAATGAGTTTTGTCAATGAAGTTTTGTTAACGATGTTATGCATATTGAGAAAAATGTATTTGAAAGTGTTATTGGTACGTTACTCAATATAAAAGGAAAGACTAAGGATGGCCTTAAAGCAAGAAAAGACTTGGTAGCGATGGGGATTAGAACTGAATTAGCACCCGTGAAGAAAGGAAGACGAACATATCTACCACCTGCTGCTTTTACTCGGTCTAGAAAGGAGAAGAAAATATTGTGTAAGTTTCTGAGTGGAGTTAAAGTTCCAGAAGGATACTCTTCAGATGTCAGAAGACTTGTGTCTATGAAAGACCTCACGTTGAAGAGTTTAAAGACACACGACTGCCATGTTATAATGGAACACTTTCTACCAATAGGTATACGTTCTATTTTGCCAGTGAAAGTAAGAAGCGCCATAACTAGTTTGTGTTTTTTCTTTAGGTCAATTTGTGGTAAGGTAATCGATCCCGATATCTTACCAACACTACAAAAAGAGATAGTTATTACCTTGTGTGAGCTTGAAATGTATTTTCCTCCCTCTTTTTTTGACATAATGGTACATCTAGTTGTTCATCTTGTGAAAGAGACACAGTTGTGTGGACCTGCTTATATGAGATGGATGTACCCTACTGAACGTTATATGAAAATATTAAAAGGGTACGTGAAAAGCCGAAGTCGACTAGAGGGGTGTATTGTTGAACGATACATTGTTGAAGAAGCGGTTGAGTTTTGTACTGAATATTTGTCCAATGTTCAGTCGATTGGACTCCCCAAAGCTCATATTTTTGAAAAAAAGGATGGTAAAAAATTAATTGGAAATAAAATTGTGACAGTATCAAGGGATGAACGGGATCAAGTGCATTTATATGTTCTGCACAATGATAATGAGGTTAAGCCATATGTTGAGATGCACAAGGATGTACTCCGAAGGTTAAATCAGAACAGAAATGAAAATTGGATAGTACGAGAGCACAATCAAAGTTTCATACAATGGTTAAAGGATTATATTTATTCGAAGCGCTCTTCAGATCCTGCTTCAGTAACAGAAAGGTTGAGATGTTTGGCATATGGTCCAAGTTTGCATGTGTATTCTCATAGCGCATACGCAATTAATGGATACACATTTTATACCAAAGAACAAGACGATAAAAGTACTATGCAAAATAGTGGTGTCACCGTCCTAGCTGAAGCAATGCACATATCAAGTATGAAGGACTTAAACCCCAAATATGCAAATCTGTCATATTTTGGAGTTATTGAGCACATTTGGGTCCTTGATTACGAGAAGTTTCAGATTCCAATCTTTGGTTGCAAGTGGGTAAATAGTAGTGGCATACGAATGGATAAGTCTGGATTTTTGCAAGTGGATCTTAATAGGGTGGGGTACAAAGATGAGCCTTTTATTCTAGCATCTCAAGCTAGACAAGTGTTCTATGTCACTGACCCGACGAGTACGATATGGTCTATAGTGCTTCTATCTAACAAAGTGGTTGATGATAGCGGTGAAGATCAATGTGATATTGATGTTGAGAATGAGTCATGCATTAGACGGAATGAGTTGAATAGAAATGATCAAGATGAGGATCTTATAGCGGATGAGTCATATATCAGAAATGACCATAACGAGGGAATTTGGATCCATTCATCCGTCCACATTGCTAAGAAACAAGTAATTCATATTCCAACCAAGAAAAGAAAGAGATGTTAGTTAAAGAGGTAAAATTTGTTATATACTTGATTTCTTTATTATATTTCTATTCAACTTATAAGTTATTTTAATATTAACACATATCTCTCATGTCTAATGAAATAGTTAAAACTAAATCATACTATGTTATATTATTATGTAGTACTTTGAAGAATGCAAGTGTGCTCATTACTCAATTTCTCAATTGGATGAAATTAAAGAGGATTGGTGTCAATACATTATGGAGCTCGGAATTTTACAAGGTATAATATTGTACTCTTACTTTAATTGATGAGAATTTAAATATGTGTAACTTTGTTTATGTATTCTTTTAATTGAATTACAATCTTTGTGTTTTCAGGACCTATAATGTAGATTTGAAGCAATGCTTTAGTTGGATGCAAAAGTACTAGTATAAGTAATATGTTCATTTGTAGAAAAAATGTAATGATTTGTAATTATAAATAGGTGTATATATAATTTTGGTTTGTAATTTTAAATATATTTATTGGTTTGAATTGCCAATTGTTTTGGATATATAATTTTGGTGTAAATTGGTACATTTAAATAGGATAAATTGGATTGATTTGAATCTCCAAATTGTGGTATTTTTCTGAAAAAAATTGCTGGTTGAAAAACAGGTCAAATTCTGGTTGAAAAAACCTGGTAAAAATTGTGGTTTAAAAAAATTTATATAAAATTTTTCGTATACCTTAGACAGCGCTTTTGGTGAAAGCGCTGTCTAAGGTGGGGATTAGAAAGCGCTTTTGACAAAAGCGCTCTCTAAGGTGGACCTTAGAAAGCGCTTTTACAAAAATCGCTGTCTAAGGTATACCTAAAAAAGTTCAAAAAAGGTAGGGCTTAGACAGCGCTTTTTCTGAAAGCGCTGTCTAAGGTATACCAAAAAAATGTCAAAAAAGGTAAGGCTTAGAAAGCGCTTTTCCCAAAAGCGTTGTCTAAGGTATACCTTATAATGTCAAAAAGCGCTGTCTAAAGGTACCATAGACAGCGCTTTTCATTAAATATACCCCCCTTTAGACAGCGCTTTTGGTATTACCCAAAGCGCTGTCTAAACCTATAGCAGCGCAGGTTTAGACAGCGCTTAAAAGCGTTGTCTAAGGGCAAAAAAAGCGTTGTCTAAAGTCTTTTCTGTTGTAGTGATGTCATCATTAGAACATAAGAGAATGAGAATATCCACTCCTGCCTACCTCTCTGATGAATTTTAGGCGCCTCAAGAACAAGAAAGAATATTCTTTCAAGACTTTGTAAGTAGGGTGAACATATTTTTTCATTCCTTGGATACAAATGTGTTTTAAGAATGTGAGTTCTTCAAGATTCTTAAAGAATAAAACTTGAAGGATTTTATCTGCAATACTCCAAGAAGGTTTCTTTCATTCTTAGAAAAATGTTCTACTCAAATCTTTACTACATAGATGGTATCGTCTCTTTAGAAGTCATAACACATAAGATGTCTTTACCAATGGAAGAATTTGTTAAAGCTCTGGATATATCCTACACCAAACTTATCTTCAAGCCAGGAGAACTAAAGGAAGGTAACAACTACAATTATGAGATTGTCGTTTCATCTTTTTGTTAGATCCAAATTCATGTATTTCTTCTCCATTAGCTATAGGCCCTCTGCGCCAAAAAAATGTCTCATTCATTATGTGATAAACCATAATATTTTTCCAAGGAAGAGAAACTTTATCCATTTAATCAGATATGATGTTACCTCAATATGTTTACTTACTAATAAAGTTGAGACAAATTTGGAAATTGTGGTGATCCAATACATGTTAGGGAGCAAAAAGAAAGGCTTATGTCTTCTAAATGGTGATATGATCATGAAAATTTTGGAACATGTTAGGTTCAATCTTGAAGGGGAGGAAGTGGTATAATATGTAACAATGATACGTAAAGTTGCATTACGTAAAATGCACATCTAATTGTCAATGGGGAGATATTTAAAAAGCCTTAAAAAAGGAAAGAAAAGTTATCCACAACAACAAGCATCAACATCATATCCTCATTAAGAAGCTTACATAACTCTGGATGATTTTGACTATGAGATTCCAGAAACACTCTCTTTCGAAGCTCTACTCAAGGATATCATCAAAAGCGAGAATAAGACCCATAAGAATATCAACTTTCTGGCTCATCAATTTACTCAAGACATAGTGTATCAACCTCTTGGGTTGTTCACTAATGATGATTAGGATAATGAATAGTAGTATCACTTTTGTGCTTTCTTTTCCTTTAGTAATTAAGTGTGTTTAAATTCCTTCTTTTTTCGCTTTTTGTACTTTGAATTCTCTCATTTAATTAATGAAGCAATTTCCCTTTAAATATGGTGTGATCATTGTGAACTATGTGCTTGCTTGTTTATCATTATTTTATAGAATATTTTCCCTTATTTTTATTATTCCATTTGGGGAGAAGTATACTTTCAAATGGAGTAGAGTATACTCTCTACTCATGTGAGGGGGACTTTAACCACTAAAAATTTTATCCTTTTGTTTTCTTCTGTACTACCTTCTTGAGAGATGTGTTGTTATCATCAAAGATGGGGAGAATATGGATCTATGTTCTTGCAGGTACTATCAAGGTGATCCAAAGTTGTGAAGTTTGTTGATAGAAAAGTTGCAATCAACTGTTTGGTTTTGATGATAACACCATATGATATTCAATGATATCTAGTGAAGTCCTTATCTCTTGAAGATAACTCAAGTGGTTGAAGATGCTATTATTACAAAGATATTTTATCAAGTCATTCTTTTGAATATGCTCTTTTTCATATGCTTCAAACAGTAAGTCATCTCTTTGTAGTCAACACCTGATATCCAACAATATTCGAGTGAAGAGTTATATTTCAAGTTTCTCCCATGGTTTGGTCTCTCAACTCTCTAACAATGCTAATCAACTTGAACACATCACTAGCCTCGTCAAGATAAATACTAAAGGTTCTTATGTGATTCTAAGGTAAAAGTTAATGATGTCGAGACTTGAAGCTTTATATTTTTGAAAGAGATGAAGTGTGGGAACTCGTATGGTTATGTCTGTCTGAGGGACCAACATCTTGTTAAAATACAAGGGAATTTCTAGATTTAATAAGGAAAAATAACACACACACACACTAAAAACTTTTGACAATCCTCTCTTAATTTGTTAAAACCACCTAAAAATATTTTCAAGGCCTAGCTAATTGACTAGGCAACTGTCTGATCAATTAGAAGCATTGTTTATAAAGGATAATCGATTAGCCCTAGTGATATAATCGATTATTTCAATTTGTAACGTTCACAATCGATAGGAACAAGTATCTTAATGGTTGGAAATGAAAAGAAATCAAAACATTCCATTTTTGGATCAAATAATCTATTAGCATAATCGATTTGAGAGTTATTTAGCCCATAGAATATTTCTAAATTTAAACCTCATTTTTGCCTATAAATATAGAAATCATCTATCATTTCAAATAGCTCATAAAATGATATTTGATCATACATTCTCACTCTCTCATATTTTTCTATAAATCTCTCATTTTATCACTTGAATTTTTCCTTAGTGCTTTGAGAGTGCTCTAGTGCATAAGTGAGGATATTTTGTTCTGAGTGAAGGGCATATTTGTAGTTTACCCAAGAGTGTGTTATCTCTTGAGTAACAAATATTTTGTAAGAAGTTTATTTTATTTCGAGTTAAATTTTTAAAAGCTCTTGTTTAGTTTGGGGATTGTCTTAGGGAGTCTCCATTTTGTTCATGAGTTTTGTCGACTACAAAAAGATCTCTTTTGGTTCATGAAGATCAAACAGTTCCACAAAGGTTTTTTGAGCTCATCTCGGTGTAAAAGCTATGTCGATTCAAGATTAGCTCGTGTAAAATCTCATATTTGTAAGTATTAGATGCAACCTATGAGGGGGTAAATTAGGATTGTCGAATATTTTTCAGTTTAACAATAAATTTCTGATAAAGTAATTTTTTCGGAAGCAATGTTGTATTTATACAATATGTTCAAAAATTAAAGTGCAGAATTTTAAAGTGTGAAAGGTAAATAACACACGAGAATTATCCTAGTTCATCTTCTCCAAATGAAGGCTAGTTGGAAGGCTAGTTCAGTCCCTCTATTTCCTAAGAGAATTTTCCACTATTTTTATAATTTTTGTATAAGTCTCACTCCAATACCTGTCTTTCAAATTTCTAACACATACATTAGAAAGTACACCACTTTCTTAATACAAGTATTTTTCACCACACACTTTGATGAATAAGTAATATACCACACTTTGTTGAGAATCTTGAAGAATTTTGTAGATTGTTAATATCCTAATTCAAACTTGAAATATGTTGTTTTCTTTTACTGTATAACAACTCTAATTAATATCACTTGAATGCTCAGAGTCTGTTTTGAAACTTTAATGATATTTGTAAATTTGACAAGTTTCAAAGCCTTTGAATAAATGATGAACACTTGAATAGATTGTTTGAGTTGTGTAAAATAGAATTTGAAAATTGTTGGATTCCTTTTCTGACGTGAACTTCTTTATATACACTCATAGACACCTTTGTGAATAGAGACAACTCTTTGAAAAGGTTCCATGAAGTATTGTCATTCCTTACACTATTATTGGTTCATGAAAAATTCTTTTTTTACATGTGGTAATCAATTACATATAAGTGGTAATCGATTACCATCCTTTAACATTAAAAAACTTTGAAACATTTACAACTGGTAATCCATTACCAAGATGTAGTAATTGATTACAAAACTAAATATTTTTTAAAAATCACACTGTTAACAATCTGGGATAGTGGCTTTTGTTCACAGTTTTTCGAAAACATCTTAGGTAAGTTTGAGTGATATTTTCTAAGCTTTAATGTGGTATAAATGATAAATTAAGACGTGTAAAAGATAAATACTTTGATTAACCTTTATGATGATTATTTTCTATCTTCCACTTGATCAATATTAATGATGTCTTCATCTTTTTCTTCTATGATATATAATTGTCTTCATCAAAACCCAGCCAAGCTATAAAAGATCTTCTTCACAATCTCCTCCTTTTTTATGATGACAAATACTCTATTTTGATATTTTTTTGTTTAAGTTTAGATACAATTAAGAAATCCACCCTAGCATTACAAACATACAATGTAACACAGAGCCAGCCCAACACGTCTCGAGGCCTAAGGCGAATTTTAAAATTAAACATTTTTAATATAATAAAAATATTTTTTTAAAATTATTATATTTTAGCTATTTTATGATGTAAAATCATTAAATTATTATAATCAATTTCATTTAGTATTTTATTTTAAATGATAATAAAATTAACTCATATAAACACTTTTCTCATTATTTAAAAAAAAAACATAATTGAAAAACAATGACAATATTATAAAAATAAATAAAAAATACATAGAAACTTAGCCATCAAGTTTTCTATTATGTTAAAGAAGTCAAAAACTTATCGTCTATACATATACTTTTTAAATTAACAAATCAAATAATACATATTATAATATTATAAAAGTTTAATGGTACTATGGTAATGCACTATCAGTGTAAAAAGGTAGTATTACGCATACATTCAATCAAAATACTTTAAAGTGACAAATCATATAAGTTATTTAAAATATACATGCTAACTTGACGAAATACATGTTTATTATTGATTGACATTGTAAAAATAATTTACATTGTTAGTACAACATTTCATTATTATAAATAGTTGTTATTATTGTATATTCTAAATAGATGTTATATAATATAATTTAAAAAATTATTTAAAAATCAAATAATTAAAATCATATAAAAATAAAATAAAAAAGTGAGGCCCTAGGCAGTAGCCTTGGTGGCCTACCCCTAGGGCCGACCCTGATGTAACATAACACCAAATGAATACCATCACAAACATATTCTAGTACCACATACTCATAAGGACATGATAGTACAAACATACAAAAAATACAATACTGAAAGTTCAAAAGAAATGCGAAAAAAATAGTGCTAAGACATAAAATAGGATAATTTGAACTACTCAATGTCATCTCCTTCTGAAAGCCTTTAATTTTGCATGTTAAGATGCAGTTTTGAAAGGCCATGGGATGATGGAATAGATGAGGAAGGGGAAAAGAATTACTGTACCATGTCACTCCTATAAATAAAGTTTTTCTTGTCATTATTCCAATACACTCCCATTTTACACTACTCCAAAATTGGACAAAGACAGCGCTTTTTGGACAAAGCGCTGCTATAAGTCTTAAAAAAATTTCGCTTAAAAAAAGCGCGGTAAAAGACAGCCTTTAGAAAGCGCTTTGTAAAAGCGCTGTTAAATGCCCAAAATGGAAGCCACCTTAGACATCGCTTTTTGGACAAAGCGCTGCTATAAGTCTTTAAAAAATTTCGCTTAAAAAAGTGCTGTAAAAGACAGCCTTTAGAAAGCGCTTTTTAAAAGCGCCGTTAAATGCCCAAAATGGAAGCCACCTTAGACAGCGCTTTTTGGACAAAGCGCTGCTATAAGTCTTTAAAAAATTTCGCTTAAAAAAGCGTTGTAAAAGACAACCTTTTAGAAAGCGCTTTTTAAAAGCGCTGTTAAATGCCCAAAATGGAAGCCACCTTAGAAAGCGCTTTTTGAACAAAGCGCTGCTATAGGTATTACTTTAGAAAGTGCTTTAAAAAAGCGTTGTCTAAAGGTTAACCTTAGAAAGCGCTTTTTGAACAGAGCGCTGCTATAGGTATTACTTTAGAAAACGCTTTAAAAAAGCGCTGTCTAAAGGTCATTTATGAATTAAAATATAAAACTATTTCTAATCATTTTCAGACACTTCTTTTCATTTTCTTCTCTCGACCGTTCTTCTCTACTGAAACCCTTGATATCGTTCTTCTCTGCTGAAAACCATTGTCATTGCCGTCGTTCATTCGCCATTGCCGTCGTTCATTCGCCATTGTCGTCGTTCACTTTTTTCCGTCATTTTGGTTGTTCATTCGCCATTGCTTTCGTGAAGAAGAAGACGAAACGAAGAAGAGGTACGATTTTCATTCTGTTTTCATTCTTGTTTTCATTCTTGTTTCATTCTTGTTTTCATTCGCCATTGCTATCGTTCTTCTCTATTTTCATTCTGTTTGCCTTAACTTCCTTGTATTCACATATACAAGGCTCACGAAATCAATAAAATCAATAAATAAAATAAATAAATAACTTCCTTGTATGCTAAGTATAAAATCAATAAAAGCAAAAAATAAAACGCACGAAATAAAAATGATAGTGAAGATATATCTCATTAGTATCACCTGAAGATATAGAACCTTCCTTGTATGCTGTTTTGTAAACTATTTAAAAAAAAAGAATAAACGATTTTCATTCTTGTTTTCATTCTTGTGTTTTTCTTTGAAAGAGTTATTCCAAAGCTTTGAAGAGAGGTAAGGAGATGAGAAGTGAAAGATTCAGATTTCAGAATGACTAATATTGAACATGTTGTTTCTATTTTCATTAGTTGTTGTTTCTATATTCTAGATTAAAGAAAGTATGATAGTTATTGTAATATTGATAGTTATTGTATTGATGGAGTTATGATATATAGAGCCATGAAAATGGAGTTATGATAGTTATTGTATTGCATGGTCAAAGAAAGTATGATATTTGTCTTTGCATGAGATGTTTATCTTGCTTAATAATTGCTTTGATGGTTATCTTTGTGATATGATGATTACTTGTTTATGTATGATTTAAACTTGATTCTTGATAGATTTAGGTTATCGTATGAATGTTACTTGTTTAAGTTGATGCATGTTTACTTGTTTAGGTATTACTTAGATTTGAATCTTGTTAGTGGAAATGTGAAATATACAGGTTTATTGAAATGGCTTATGTGATTTATGTGGTTTAGTGGAAATGGTTAATGAACCATACTAGAAATTGTTAATGGAAATGTGAAATATACAGGTTTATTGAAATGGCTTGAATTATACAGGTTTCTGCATAAAAAATGGTTAAAATGGGATTTTTTAAAAAAATCATTAAAATTATACGTAGAGAAAAGACAGCGCTTTCTAGAAAAAGCGCTGTCTATAGTTCACAACAGAAAGCGCTTTTCCTAAAAAGCGCCCTCTAAAGGTATAGAAAAATTCATAACTAAAATTATAGGCATACATTAGACAGCGCTTTTAAAAGCGCTGTCTAAAGGGGACCTTTAGAAAGCGCTTTTCCTAAAAAGCGCCCTCTAAAGGTATAGAAAAAATTACATTAGACAGCGCTTTTGAAAGCGCTGTCTAAAGGGGGCCTTTAGACAGCGTTTTTTCTTGAAAAAGCGCCCTCTAAAGGTATAGAAAAATTGATAATTAAAATTATAGGCATACTTTAGACAGCGCTTAAAAAAGTGCTGTCTAAAGGGGGCCTTAGGCAGCATTTTTTGTTGAAAAAGCGCCCTCTAATGTATACTTTAGAGAGCGCTTTTTCGTAAATAAAAAGCGCTGTCTTTACCTACGCCAGCGCTGGCTTAGGCAGCGCTTTTAAGCGCTGTCTAAGGCCTAAAAAAGCGCTGTCTAAAGTCTTGTTTGGCGTAGTGTTACTAAGTATTCCCATGTAAATTATATTTTTGACTCATTCTTTTTCACCTTGACTTCACACAAATCAATATTGAAAAACTAAGTCGAGATATTTACCGAGCATACGGTAACCCATTAGTTTTCTCTTTTGATACAAACATGTTTTTTTTTTTAATAGGCAAAATTAATTGAAGGGAGTACTAGGGGTACTCCAACCCAATTACAACCACCCACTCAAAAAGTTACAAGAAATCCAAAGGTTGTGATAACCATTCATAATAACTACATTTATACTTCCTATCTTTAATTCCCAAATTCCTCCACCACCAAGAAACATTGACTATGCTATAGAAAATAGTTTCCGCTTCAAAAAATTCATCATTATAAATTATTCGATTCCTCCAATGCCAAAGAACCCAACAACAAGAAAACCAAACCAAACTCACAAAGTGATTCGAGCTAACCATCTTCAACTTGTTACACCAATCTTCTAGATAGTTGATGCAATCTACATGAATGAATTCCTTCAACCCCAACCATCTCCTCACACGAGTCCAAACCAAGTTTGTTTTCACACAATTGCAAAACAAATTATTAACATCCTCCTCTTCAAGAAAACAGAACACACACACCCTGTCATGTACACTATTGATAATGTTACGAACGAATAAATTTGCTCTGGTAGGTAACCTATCAATCAACAAATGCCAGCCGAATATTTGAACTTTCAACGGAATAGCAGAGTTCCATAACAAAGTTAAGGCTGGGGCTGTGCTACTTAACCAAGTAGGTGAAGGAATAGAGTTCAAAAACCTGTAGTAGACAGAACTCACTGTGAACTTGTTGCTTTCCTCCCACTTCCATATTACCACGTCCTGTTTATCCTTCTGAGGCTGTCTCGTTGCCAAAACCGCCAACATTTCCTCCCATTCCTGTTGCTCGCTCAAAGACCGCATTAAACGCCCTGCAAAAAAATCGAAATAGTTCCAAGTCCACTCCAAGCCTTCCCAATTCCCAGCTGTGGCCACCGTTAAGTTCTTCTCCAAAGCTACTTCGTAAATGCCAGGAAAAACTGACATCAACGGATCATAACCCACCCATATGTTCTTCCAAAAGAGAACTGACTCGCCATTTCCCAAATTAGAATACAACCCATTTACAACACTGCCAGCTCCATAATCTTCCCTAAGCAAAAGGAGATCCCGCCACCAAAGAGAAAATCCTTTGTTATTCGCCGTAATCTCCCTACTAGATAACACCACATTAGCATCTCCGTATTTTTCCTTGATAATACCACTCCATAATGCATCCTTTTTCGTCGATAAACGCCACAACCACTTTGACATTTGAGCCTTGTTAAACATCCGGATATCACGAATGCCCAACCCCAATTTGCCTTTCTCGCAGCAAACTAAATTCCAACTAACCCAAGCCACTGAATTTTTTTCCGCAGAGCCCGCCCATAAAAACTTTCGTTGAATGGCTATAATTTCCTTTAAAACCACATTAGGCGCCCGATAAAAAGAAAACAGATGGATTGGGAGATTAGTCAAAACCGAGTTTAAAAGCGTGACTCTCCCACCTATAGATAATAACTTACTTTTCCACGTGGAGAGTGTCGCTTTGAACGCATGAATTGTCGATTTCCAAAAAGACACCATTCTGTGGTTTCCCCCAATCGTGATACCCAAAAACTTAAATGGAAGAGAACCGACCCTGCAGGCGAGGAACTGAGAGGAAGCAGAAATAAAATTAGGGCTCACATTCAAACCAATAATGCTACTTTTCCAAGCGTTTATTCTGAGTCCAGAAACCAGTTCAAAACCGCGAAGAATGGATTTCAAACCCCAAAGATTATCCCAAGTGGCGTCACACATCAGCATCGTGTCGTCCGCGAATTGCAGCAGATTATAACATGTGTTGTTTCCTAAAGAGATTCCCGTTAACCTCCCAAGCCTGTTGCTTCTACGAACCATCAAGGCTAGGCCTTCCACAACCAAAGTAAAAAGAAACAGGGGTAAAGGATCTCCTTGCCGCAGCCCATGAGTTGCTTTGAAATCCGCAGTAGTGCCCCTTCAACCAACCTATCCACTTTTCGCCAAAACCTTCCGCCTGCAACAAAGATATCAAGAACTCCCAGTTTACGCAATCATATGCTCTCTCAAAGTCTAGCTTGAGCATAATCCCCTTCTTCTTCTTTCTCTTAGCTAAATCGACCAGCTCGTTAAGAATAACTACACCATCGAGGATGTTTCTGCCAGGGATAAACGCAGTTTGCGTTTGCGAGATAACTTTGCTAATAACCAATTTCAATCGAGCCGCAAGCAGCTTAGATAAGATTTTGTATATGCAACCTATTAAACAGATGGGCCTGTAATCTTTCAACAGCTGAGGATTCTCCACTTTCGGAATCAGAGCGATGAAAGAGGAAGACATCGTTTTGGGTAATTTTGCTGTGGAGTGAAACTCAACAATGCACTTCACTACATCCTGACCAATGATATCCCAACAACGTTTGACAAATTCGAGACTAAATCCGTCCGGACCCGGACTCTTCCAACCGTCACAACTTAAGACAACGTTCCATATCTCTTCCACCGTAAAACTTCTTTCCAACAGACTCCTGTCTTCTTCATTAATTTTATTCAGCTCCTCCATTAATAACCTAGGATGCACTCTCTTTTCTGCAGAGAATTTGGTCTGGTAGTAACTCTTGACAAAATCCTTAACCTCCATAACCTCTTCCAAAATACCATGCTCAGATTGAACGAAAGAAATGCAGTTCCTGCGCCTTCTGTTCTTCATGACCATATGGAAGTACTTGGAATTTAAGTCACCGTACCTGCCCCAATTGATTCTCGCCTTTTGTTTCAAAATACTCTCCTGTAACAATAATTTGTTCCACAAAGCTTCATGGACAACCCTATGATCCAGCGATAAATTATGCAGATCCACTTCGTAATTCAATATCGAACCTTCGTCCAACTTATCAATCACCTGAATTTTCTCCTTAATAGCCAAATCCACAAATCCAAAGATGTACTTGTTCCACCACCTTAATCTGTTTCTTAAAACTTTCATCTTCTCACTCAATATGTAGGCTGCCGAACCCTTCACCCTAATAGTTCCCCATTTAGTCATGACAAAATCAAAGAAACCAGGATGATCCAACCAACACGAGAAGAACTTGAATGGCTTAGCCCCCCAGTTTTTCGTGTCAGCCCTAATCCAAATAGCTCTATGGTCAGACACATCTCTACTCCTAACTTGCTGCGCCACTAAGTTCCATCTATCAATAAGATCTCCCAAAATTAGAAATCGATCCAACCGACTTTTGCACAAACCATTATCTTTAAACCACGTGAATTTATTACCAATCACCGACAAGTTGATCAATTCCATGGTTTCTATAAAGGCTGTGAAATCCTCTATTTCCATCCAACAAATCCTCCCCACCCCTAATCTTTCTTCAGGAAGTTTAACAGCATTGAAATCCCCCGCCACAATCCATTCCCCTACCGGAAACTTGTTTTTCAAATCGACTAATTCTGCCCACAGCTTCTGCTTACCCCCACTGTCACACGGAGCATACACATTTATGAAGTAGCAGTTCAACTCCTTCCACATCGCATTAATCCCCAAGAAACCCAAACCTTTGAAACTGAACATCGAAACAATTAAATTCTCCTTCCAAATAATGAGCGAACCACCGGCACTCCCAACTGCATTAACCGCAGACCAACCACAGCTATCGTCCCCCCACAGACTATGCACCAAAATATCAGTAGAACACGGGAATTTCGTTTCTTGGAAAAAACCCAAATCCGCTTTTCCTTCTAGAATAGTTTTTCTTATCCTTTTTCTCTTGAAAGGCCTCCCTCCTCCCCTTATGTTGTATGAAACAATATTCATGAGCAACTATTAGCAGCCCCTATCTTGCCCAAGAATTCTTGCTTATCACGTTCTTCAAAGCTTCTTATTATACCTTCGAAAACCACATCATCGGCTTCCCCTTCTACCCCTAATTCTTTTATCGAACGCCACACTATACCAGGAACACCTTCCATAGCTCTCACAACCCTAGCATTTCCTTGCAAGAAATCAGAATCACTCAGAGACTCAACACTTACCTCAGGCCCATTGCTAGGCAAAACCGCGACATCAGATTTCTTCTTTTTCAAAGCCAAGCCCTTCTTTTCACCATGGGCAGACGGTTCCGCTACCTTCGACGAATGCATCAGAGTTAACTTTAGGCAAAATTCATAAATAGTGTGAGGATTGGATGTTAACTTTAACAATGTATGCCCAATTCATAGGAATGATATTTTTCCAGTGCATATAGGATTTGAAGCTCAAATTCACTTATTTAATAATAGTGTGAGGCTTTAGGAAAAAGGACAGAGACAAAAAATCAGTGAAGAAGCTTATCATCAATATTAGGGGTGGCAATGAAATCCGTTAAGCTAAAATCTATCCAATCCATCCACTAAATTATTTATCCAATCCATCCACTAAATTATTTATCTAATCCATCCATTATAAAAATTATTAGTTAATGGATTGAATCCAATCCATCCATTTAATGCTATGGATGGATACAATCCATCCAATCAATTTTAAAAATCCATTGGATTGCTTTACTATTTCTATAATCTTTAATGGATAATTTTTAAAATCAAATAATAATATATATTTTGTAAAAATGAAAACAAAAGTTAATTATTTTTTAAAACTCTCTCACGTTATCCTAAATGCTATATACACAAGATTTGACATTTTTTAAAAATTATACTTTTGAAACTTTTCTACATGTACAATTTAATGAAATTATAATAAAAAAAAAATAGCAATGGTGGTAACGTTGATGTGAATTAACGGTAATGTATTTTTTTCCTTAAATTCTTTAACAATAATTTTTTTTATAGGATTGACTTTTAAAATTAAAAAATGTAAAATATTTAATTTCGTTTTATGGATGGATGGATATCCATCCATTAGAATTATCTTAATGGATGGATTGGATGGATTTTATTTTTAATGGATGGATTGGATTGGGTTTTTTAAAAGTAATTTTAGTGGATCCTTGATGGAGTAATGTATTGTTTTGATCCATCCATTAACAATCCAATCCATATCCATCCAATTCATCCATTTTGCCACCCCTAATCAATATGCATATTACCAACAATAAGGGTGTTTCGATTTCTAGAGGCTCATTCGTCTAGTCGATGTATTTTGTTCATAATTCCAGCATCAGTCAGTCAGTCTATTCTTGTTCTTTCTTTGAGAGAAGAAAAGAGGTTTAGGGACTTAGGTTGAAGATGAGTTGTGTAACACCGCATTTGAATAATTAGTCGTTTTGTGATTTATTTTGTGTGAATATTTTGGCATTGACTTGGTTAAGGTTATGTGTGTAAGGGTGGGGTGTGAGAGCTTAGTGGAATGAATTAAACAAAATTAAATGTTAGCATAATATTGTAATAATAATATAGATGATGAGATATTCCATTATTATTATTATTATTATTATTATTATTATTATTAGGATTATTATTATTATTAAAAATTAAGGAATTAAACCATCATTAGGAGAGAGTAGTAGAGAGGTTACAGAAGGTCAGTTTACACGTGAAAAGAGAGCAGAGAGAAGAAATAAGGAGAGCTAGGGCAAGAGTGATCAAGAGTTCTACCATTGTTGAAGAGAGAGCAAGCTTGGAAATTAAGGTAAGGGGGAGAATGGGTTCTTTAATGGTGGTCTGAGCATGAGAGGGTAGTACAAGTTCCTTCACCTCTTAGGATTTCTGTGCATTTCCTCTTCTTCTTGTTTGATTGTATGTTTGTGTGATAACCCTTATAAATTTGTATCTGTGTACTTTTCTAATGTGAATTTGTGTTGCATACTGATATTAAATATCAAATTCGTGTAAATTTTGTATTGTTGTTGATGGGTCTACTATGGGGCAGATCTTGAAATTTTGTGGGGTTTTGGGGTTAACGAAGACAGATTTTAATGGTAGAAAACTTGGATAAAATGATGAATTAATAAAGAAAAATCAGGACTTTAGGATTATACTGATACAAATTCTGTTTTGGGTCAAAATCAAGAGCTTGAAAGTGCTCAAATGGGGAAAAATTGCACTGATGCGAAAAACTGATTTTTCTGCAACAGACTGATCATACGCGTATGCTAGGGGAAATACGCGTATGGGGGACTCACCTGGGGGCGTTACGCGTAGCATACGCGTTTTTCCCCATGTTCAGCACGACCCTCTGCTGAAACGCATATGGGACGCGTATGGAAAGTGGACAATACGAGTATGGGGTAGCCATTACGCGTACGAGATGTTCTTAGGAGGATTTTGAAGGAAAATGGCCTCTGGGCATACCCGTACGGCAGGTGGAAATATGTGTATGAGGCCTGGCATATGGGGCCCTACGTGTAGCATACGTAGGCCTGGGGCGAGGGAACAAGTCCATATGCGTATGGGCAGGGTCATACGCGTATAGGTAGGGCTGTATGATAATTTTCCCATTTTCGCGATTTCTTTCCCGATTTCCCGCGCAATGCAGTTTCTCCTGGTTCAGAAGACTAAAAAGATATAATTGGACATAGGGGAACCGATAATAATAGTAAATACGGTAAAACATGGAGTTTTATGTGACTTTCTTTATGAGATGTGTTTGATGCTTGTGTACCATGATTTTTGTTATGTGAATGGTCTTAGGCAGCAGTGGTAATTCCGGAGAGAATTACGGTGAGTATGTGGCTCATGTGTGATCATTGAGGATCGTGGGTTATGCATAAATGATAATTATATTGTGCATAATTGTATGTCAGGCATTCATGTTGTGTCTTGTGGAGATGAGCCTATGTGGGAATCCATGATGGGTGCCTAGTCTCGTCCGGACTCCATGTGGGAGTCGAGTGAAGATAAGTTGTAGTTCAGAGGAACGTATACAACTTATCCGGATTCCGACGGGAATCAGAATCAAAGAGTGAACCGTATGGATTGTGATGGTACCACATGCATTGTGTCGTGTCAGTTGAGTCACATTGCATATGTGTGTGATTGAGTATGGGCTGACTATGCCGAGTATTGATGTGGCACTTGTACGTGGGTTGTGATTGTATGATTGATGTGATTTATGTGATAACTACTCCTTAGCATGTGATTTTCACCGGGTATTATTGAATGTAATTCTCACCTCTTTTCTGTTGTTGTGTCTGTGCTCCTTGGGGAGTACATATGATCAGGTACCTGAGTAGTGTTTGGAACATGTGTTTCTATTGATCGAGTCTTAGGAGTTGCTCTGATACGTAACACGGGAAGGATGGGGATTTAGTTATTTTCTCTATGTTATTTGTTATTTGTTACGTGTCTTAATTTTCTTAATGTTGTTAAACCATAAATTTTATGGAGGTTGATGTAATTGTGGCCTTAGTGTCGAACTAATTGATTATTCTGCTGTTTAATTTAATTTTTCAAGAGTAATAAGATATGAAGTGATTTGATACTTCATGGGCATATGTTTTTTTTGATGTGGCATCCTACGTGTGTAACTCAGATTTTTTCGCAAACTATTTTCATATTTCTATTTATTAAACAAATGGGTAGAGTCGGGTGTTACAATTGGTACAGAGCAGGTCGGTCCGTCCGGCCAGTGTTGTAGTAGAGTTTGACTATAAAATGAATATAGTCATGTAATTTTCGAACCAGTATTGTTGGTTGTTCCTTAGGACGCGACATGTGTATGACACACTGTCGATGCTTGCTTTCCATTCTAATTGTTTGCATGCAGGAGAGAGAATTGAAATAAGTGGGGAGAAGGCTTGTGCTTCCCCAAGATGCTGCAAGTGTAGAGTGATGACTCAGTGTGTCGTTGGACGTAATTATAGTTTGGTAAAGATGGTTTATGCCCCGTCATGATTTTCGCCTACCTATTGACAAATTGAGGAACTGATCACCCTTAATCTCTTGTTGATAGTAGACGGGATCATGTTGGACGAAATTGACGCATCTTGCCATCTTAGATGGTGTGTACAGTAAATTGTTTGGAGTTAAGCCAAGTGCTTATAGATTATTTTGACGAGTCGATGCCGAGTCTTATATTTGAAGATGAGTCAAATTCGAGTTTCTTATCCGTCAGTCAAGTTGAGATGTCTTTGAGGGTGAACAAACAGGTATTGTTGATGGTTGCTTCTTAGGGAGTAGAGAGCAAGAGGATGGATAGAAATATGCCAGTGGTGTGTAATTCCTGATGTTTTTCCTGAAGATATTTGTGACTTGCTTCTAGAGTTGGGATCTGGGTTTGGTGATAGTAGAGAACTGATGTTGTTGTCTGCTAAGTAAGTGGATGAACTTCTAGAAGATGAAGCCTTGATGTTTGTAATGTTTGCATCGTTGCAAGTGTTGAAAGATAACAAGTTATTTGCGAAACTTTCAAAATGTGAGTTTTGGCTGCATGAAGTGAGTTTTCTGGGACATGTTATTTATGGTGATGACATAACAATGGATCTATCCAGAGTGAGTGTTGTACTTCAATGGGAACCTCCGAAATTAGTGACGGAGATTAGGAGTTTCTTGGGTTTAGCAGGTTATTATCGCGGGTTTATCGAAGGGTTTTCTAATTTGGCCCTTTCTCTGACTCAGTTGACCATAAAAGGTCAGGCCTTTGTGTGGGATATCTTGTGTGAAAAGAATTTCTGAGAATTGAAGAAGGGGTTGACTACAGCACCAGTATTGATTCTACCAAATCCAGATGAACCTTTTGTGGTATATTGTAATGCGTCTAAGATGGGATTAGGAGGAGTATTTATGCAGGATGGTAAGGTCGTGGCTTATGCCTCACGACAATTGAGGGTACATGAACAGAATTATCTTACTCATTATCTTGAGTTAGCTGCAGTGGTTTTTGTGTTGAAAATTTGGCGACATTACTTGTACGGATCGAGGTTGAAGTGTTCAGTGATCATAAAAGTCTGAAATATTTATTTGACCAGAAAGAATTGAATATAAGACAGAGAAGATGGTGGGAGTTCTTAAAGTACTATGATTTTAGCTTGAGTTACCATCCAGGTAAAGCTAATGCCATAGCGCATGCTTTAAGTCAGGAGACAATTCACATGTCGACATTAATGATTAAGGAGATAGATTTAATTGAACAGTTTAGAGACTTAAGCATGGTTTGCAAACTGACTCCTGAGAGTGTGATGTTAGGTATACTGAAGTTTAATAATGAGTTCCTTAATGAGGTTAGAGAGAGTCAGAAACTTGATTTGAAGCTGGTGGATTTGATGACCGCAGGAGGATCAGATGCAGGAGGTGACTTTAAGGTAGATGATTTTGGTGTGTTGAGATTTCGGGGCGGAATTTGTGTGCCGGATAGTGCTGGATTGAGGAAAATGATCTTAGAGGAGAGCCACAGGAGTAGCTTGAGTATTCATCCCGGAGCTACGAAAAATGTATCAGGATCTTAAGAAATTGTTTTGGTGGCCAGGTATGAAGAAAGATGTAGCTCAGTTTGTATATGCTTGTTTGACTTGCCAGAAGTCAAAAGTGGAACATTAAAAACCTTGTGGTTTGATGCAACCACCATAGTGGAAATGGGATAGTATCGCGATGGACTTTGTGACTGGTTTACCAAACACAACGAGAGGCTTTGATGTTGTTTGGGTGATTGTAGATAGACTTACAAAATCGACACACTTTATACCGATTAACATCAGTTTTCCTTTGTCAAAGTTAACAGAGATTTATATTAGAATAATAGTGAAGTTGCACGGGGTTTCGTCAAGCATAGTTTCGGACAGAGACCCGAGGTTTACTTTTGGATTTTGGAAGAGCTTGCAGGAAGCTTTGGGTTCTAGTTTAAAGTTAATTTCTGCTTATCATCCGCAGACAGATGGGCAATCTGAGAGGATTATTCAGTCACTGGAAGACTTGTTGAGAGCTTGTATACTCGAGCAGGGAGGTGCTTGGGATAACCATTTACCGTTGATTGAATTTACTTACAATAATAGTTACCATTCTAGTATTAGAATAGAGCCGTTTGAACCGTTGTATGGTAGGAGGTGTATGACACCTCTATGCTGGTATGAGTCAGGTGTGAGCACTGTGCTTGAACCCGAGATTTTGCAACAGACTACTAAGATGATTCAGATGATCAAAAAAAATATGAAAGCATCCCAGATTAGACAGAAGAGTTATCATGATAATATGAGGAAAGACTTGGAATTCAGTGAAGGCGACCATGTGTTTCTAAGGGTCAATCTTGTGACCAGTGTTGGTCGTATGCTGAAATCGAAAAAGCTGGATCCTAAGTTCATTGGACTGTATCACATCTTCCAGAGATTTGGAGTTGTTGCATATAGGGTGGCACTGCCACCCGAACTTTTGAATTTGCATGATGTGTTTCATGTGTCGCAACTTTGGAAGTACATTGATGATCCGTCCCATGTCCTTCAAAGGGATGAAGTGCAGATTCGGGATAATATTACCGTGGAGGCAATGCTGATAAGGATCGAGGATCGCAAGATGAAACAGTTGAGAGACAAAGACATTCCTTTAGTGATAGTAGCTTGGGGAATAGCTGCAGGAGGAAGTGTGACCTAGGAGTTGGAGAGCAAGATGCGAGAGACGTATCCAGAATTGTTCTCATCAGGTACATTTTCGAGGACGAAAATATTTTAAGTGGGGGAGGGTTGTATCACCCTATTTGAATATTTTGTCGTTTTGTGATTTATTTCGTCTGAATATTTTGGCATTGACTTGGTTAAGGGCATGTGTGTAAGGGTGGGTGTGAGAGCTTAGTGGAATTAATTAAACGGAATTAAGTGTTAGGAAGATATTGTAATAATTAATAATATAGATGATGAGATATTCCATTATTATTATTATTAATGTCATTATTATTATTATGATTATTATTATTATTATTAAAAATTAAGGAATTAAATAATAATTAGGAGAGAGTAGTAGAGAGGTTACAGAAGGTCAGGTTACACGTGAAAAGAGAGCAGGGAGAAGAAAGAATGAGAGCTAGGGCAAGAGTAATCAAGAGTTCCACCATTGTTGAAGAGACAACAAGCTTGGAAATTAAGGTAAGGGGGAGAATGGGTTCTTTAATGGTGGTCTGAGCATGAGAGGGTAGTGAGGGTTCCTTCCCCTCTTAGGATTTCTGTGCATTTCCTCTTCTTCTTGTTTGATTGTATGCTTGTGTGATAACCCTTTTAAATTTGTATTTGTGCACTGTTCTGATGTGAATTCATGTTGCATGCTGATATTGGATATGAAATTCGTGTGAATTATGTATTGTTGTTGCTAGGTTCTACTATGGGGCAGATCTGGAAATTTTGGGGGTTTCGGGGTTACTCAAAATGGATTTTAATGGTAGAAAACTTGGATAAAATGATGAATTAATGAAGTAGAATCAGTACTTTAGGATTATACTGATACAAATTCTGTTTTGGGCCGAAATCAGGAGTTTGAAAGTTCTCCAATTGGGAAAAATCGCACTGATGTAAAAACCTGATTTTTCTGCAACAGACTGGTCATACGCGTATGCCAGGGGGCAATACGCGTATAGGGGACTCTCCCAAGGGAATTACGTGTAGCATACACGTCCTGTCCCCATGGCCAACACGACCCTCTACTGAAACACGTATGGGACGCATATGGGAAGTGGGCAGTACGTGTATGGGGTAGCCATTACGCCTACGGTATGTTCTTGGGAGGATTTTGAAGGAAAATGGCCTCTGGGCATACGCGTACAACAGGTGGCAATATGCGTATGAGGCTTAGCATATGGCGCCCTACGCGTAGCATACGCATGTCTGGGACGAGGGAACAAGTCCATACGCGTATGGGCAGGGTCATACGCGTATGGGCAGGGCTATGTGATAATTTTCACGTTTTCGCAATTTCTTTCTCGATTTCGCGTGCGATGCAATTTCTCCTTGTTCATAAGACTAAAACGATATAATTGGACATAGGGGAACTGGTAATAATAGTAAATACGGTAAAACATGAAATTTTATGTGACTTTCTTTATGAGATGTGTTTCATGCTTGTGTGCCAAGATTGTTGTTATGTGGATGGTCTTGGGCAGCAGTGGTAATCCCGGAGAGAATTACTTTGAGTATGTGGATCACGTGTGATCATTGAGGATCGTGGGTTATGCATGAATGATAATTATATTGTGCATAATTGTATGTTGTGCATTCACGTTGTGTCTTGTGGAGATGAGCCTAGCTTGATGGGAATCCATGATGGGTGCCTAGTCTCGTCTGGACTCCATGTGGGAGTCGAGTGGAGGTAAGTTGTAGTTCAGAGGAACGTATACGACTTATCAGGATTCCGACGAGAATCAGGTTCAAAGAGTGAACCGTATGGATTGTGATGGTACCACATGCATTGTGTCGTGTCAGTTGAGTTGTATTGCATATCTGTGTGATTGAATGTGGGCTGACTATGCCGAGTATTGATGTGGCACTAATATGTGTGTTGTGATTGTATGATTTGTGTGATTTGTGTGATAACTACTCCTTAGTATGTGATTTTCACCGGGTATTATTGAATGTAATTCTCACCCCTTTTCTGTTGTTGTGTTTGTGCTCATTGGGGAGTACAGATGATCAGGTACCTGAGTAGTGCTTGGAGAATGTGTTGCTATTGATCGAGTCTTAGGAGTCACTCTGATACGTAACACGGGAAGAATGGGGACTTCATTATTTTCTCTATGTTATTTGTTATTTGTTACGTATCTTAATTTGCTTAATGTTGTTAAACCACGAATTTTGTGGAGGTTGATGTAATTGGGGCCTTAGTGCCGAACTAATTGATTATTCCGTTGTTTAATTTAATTTTTTAAGAGTAATAAGATATGAAGTGATTTGATACTTCATGAGGATATTTTTGTTGATGTGGCATCCTACGTGTGTAACTCTGATTTTTCCGCAAACTATTTTCGTATTTCTATTTATTAAATGAATGGGTAGAATAGGTTGTTACAAGTTGGAGAGAGTATTCGGTTACCAAGTGAATGAAAAGATAAAATGAAAACAAATGAGGGCTGAAACTTTAAATAAAAGGTCAAAAATCATGTTGGTAATCGATTATAGGATGAGTGTAATCACTTACCATTCAGGGTTGTGGTAAAAAAACCAGACTTTAGCAAAGTTTTTCGCTCTGGCAATTGATTACCAGGCTAGTGTAATTAATTACCACCCCTTAATTTTTTAAAATATACCTTATTTTTTCACATTTTTGGCTCACATTCACATTGTAAAACATTTTTTATCGCATTTTAAGGCCACATAACACATAATACAACATATATAAGCATATATGTTTGCATGCATAAATACTTCATCATTTTAGAACATATGTGAGAATCAAGATCAGTGTAAGTCAAGATCAATGAATTATAAGAATAAAGAGTCAACAATTATGCAACATATATGAACTAATATCATTTTTGTTTGAAATTCTAACTCTTTTCATATTTTGTACAAATGATCTTTAGTCAAAGGTTAGTTAGAAATAAGGTTAGTTAGAGGTTCCACGTAAATTTCAAGTTGGGGTTAGGCCCCACCAAAAATTCAAGGTACTTGAATGAGACTGGTAACATTAGCTCCTATAATATCACTCTTACCAAAGTTAATGATAAATACCAAGACTATTCTTCAAAGGAAAATTCATGATTTTTTTTTTAATTCAAGGTCACACACTTAGAGTCTGTTAGTAAAACACAAAAAAATAGTTCTTAGTTTTTCTGCTCACATCAATCAAAAAGTTTTGTTTGTTAACTGTTGTTTATCTTTTAGATTGTAGTTTTTTTCTTCTAAAAAAGATATTTAAAATAGCTTTTAAACTTGTAGTTTTTAATTTATTATTATTTTTTCATTTATATCCTTTTTGTTTTAACAAAAATTCATTCTTACCATTTAATGTGTAATTACATCTTTTATATATATACGATTAAATTATAGTTTTGATCCTCCTATTTTGCTCAACTTACGTAATCGGTCCCCTAATTTACTTTTTAAATAGTTTTGGTCCCATGTTCATTTTTCATCCAATAAAATGTTGTGTGTAATTTTTTTTTTAAATATGAGACATGTTGCTGACTTGGCATAACACATGTTAAAGAATCATTTTCCATACCATTTTTTTAATTTGTTTATTATTTTTTTATTTATTAAATAAATTTAAAATTATTAATATTATATTTATCAAGTTTACAAATTAAAGTGAAAAGTTTTCTGGGAGAGAGAACAAAAACATGATAAACTAAAGATAAATTCTAGATTACCCTTATTCTCTCATTTCTAAACTATTTTTATCTTCTTCAACAATTCTTTTCTGTTTTAACTATCTTTTTTATTTTCATTCTCTCTTTTTCTTTTAGTAATTTGATAAGAAAATTATTAAGCCCATTAGAGAAAGGAAAGAAGCAACTTGGCTTAAGGACTTTTATCATTAAAATAGGAGGGTTTTTTTTTTTTTTGTAATATGTACTTGTTATTTTATGTTGTGTGTTTCTCTTGACCCATAGCCCATTTAATATTTTCTAACCCTAGCTATTTAAATGTAAGCTCTTGAAAGTTTAGTTCCTCAATGAAAGATCTGAAATTTTATCTTGTGTTATTTTTCTTTCTATGCAACTTTGATTTAATTTTAACCTAGCTTAACCTTAACATTGGTGCTTTCATCTTGCACTCATAGCTCCTCCTAAACCCCAAAATCCATCCTCTAGAGAAATTATAGAGGAAGCTGTTCAAACAACCCACATACATCTGGATAATGCAATAAATCAAACACAACAACAACTGGATGAACAATTTGACAAAGCTACTGCAGATCTGCAGCAGCATGTTGGACAGATTCATACAAGGTTGGACAATGAAAAACAAGTGGCTGATTCTCGCTATGAATCAATTATAGCTATTCTAACAAAGCTGGGTGCACAAAAAGAGCAACAACATTCTGCAACTGTTTCAGTAACTGTTACTACAGCAGCTAGCTCCTCAGGTATAACTCAAAACCCTATTTCTACACCCATGAATACAACCCCAATATCCCATATGTTCACCCCTACCACTACCCCCACTAGACACTCTACAATTTTTTCTCATACACCCACTATCCCTACTGCGATTTGACACACTACATCACCACCTTACCCACCTTACATTCCCACCCCCATAGCGTTTACAGCCACTCCAAACTACACTCTTCCTTTTTTTCACCAAAACCCATACACTCCCATTTCCCATTTACCACCTTTTCGGACACGTAAGTTGGAACTTGCTTTGTTTGATGGTTCAAATCCATTAGAGTGGTTATTTCAAGCTGAACAAATTTTCACTTTTTATCAATTACCACCAAAAAATCGATTACCCTTAATTTACTTTTATATGAAAGGTGATGCTTTGGGTTGGTTAAAATGGATGCACCAAAGCTAACTTTTAACAGATTTGAGTTCTTTTACAAAAGCTTTTGAATTGTGTTTTGGTCTATCAACTTATGATAATCATCAAGCATAATTATTTAAATTAACTCAAGATGGGTCTGTTGTGGAATATCAAACTAAGTTTGAACGATTAGGCAACCAAGTTGTTGGTTTACCACCAGATGCTATCTTAAATTGCTTCATTTCTGGCGTAGCCAACGATATTCGCAATGAAATGTCAATTCATAAGCCCACTACAATATCCCAAGCTATTGGCCTTGCCAAATTGATTAAGTCCAAATTCAAAGATGCCAAGTCAAAAGTCAGCAAACCTTATTCTAACTCATACACCAAAACACAACCATATTCAACCACACCATATCCCTCTAAATCAAATTCGTCCCTTACCCAACAAATGTTTGTTCCCTCTAAACCACAAAACACCAACCCTTCGACTAAGCTACCCATTAAACGCTTATCCCAAGCCCAATTACAAGAAAGACGGGCTCAAGGTTTGTGTTTCAATTGTGATGAGAAATTTATCCCTGGTCATAAATGCTCCTCTAGTCTATTTTTACTTCTTTTGGCTAAGGATGATTCTACCGAATAACAAATTGCTATTGAGGACAACATTGATTCAGAAATTCAGACACCTCATGATGATACTTATTTTCAACTGTCCACTCAAGCATTAACAGGTCAATTTTCACCTTAAACCCTCAAATTCAAAGGACTCATTGGTGGTTTATCTGTCATGGTTTTAGTTGACACTAGCAGTACCCACAATATAATGCAACCTTGAATTGCACAACATCTTAATCTTAAAGCAACCCCAATTCCTCAGTTTTCTGTTATGGTTGGAAATGGTTCACACCTACAATGTGACGGTATTTGCAACAATGTTCGAATAGTCGTCAAGGACAAACCTTTTGACCTACCATTTTACTTACTTTTGATTGAAGAAGCTGATGTTGTTCTCGGCATGGCATGGTTGTGCACGTTAGGCCTTATACAAGCTAATTTTTCAATTCCTTTAATCACCTTCTCCCATAAGGACACTACAATTACATTGAAGGGTGGCCCTACCTCTCACCCAATTCACACAACGCTCCACCAACTCAAACAACTTATCCACACTCACTCAATTCATCCTTCCACTTAATGATTTTTGAACAAGCCAAACAACACACCCCCTTAGATTTGGGTGATTTACCCCCCCCCCCCCCCCCCCCCAATATTAACCCCCAACTTTCACAACTCTTACAAAAATATACAACCATTTTTCAACCCCAAAGTAGCCTTCCCCCTCCTAGACCACATGACCATTACATCTGTTAGACGATGGCTATGGATCTAGAAGGGGGGGTTGAATAGATCCCTTGAGTTTTACACGCAAATGATCTACAAAAATTCTGTTTTAAAAATTTGTTTAACGGAAGCTACCACTGGATAGAACGTCTACAATGAACCTTCTACCGAAAGGATCGGATATGCACGAATATATTATGGATGAGTACGAAAGAGAAAAATTCAGTTCTGAATACTACACTTAAAAACACAGACAACAAATTATCACTTGCTTAATATTTGTTCCAATCCAATGAGGTTAATTGATAAGCAATTTAAAGCAATGTGTTCGAATTTTGCTTGGGAACAAATTATCAAACACTTAGCGTGCGTAAACATACTATGTGCAGAATTTCTATGGAGGATAATGTACAGCTGCTCCAAAACACAATTCAATGAATTGTATTGATTTAACAAAATAGTTTCTCAGCGTACAATTATTCTACGACAGAAATTTCAATAGTTTGCTACGTCACAAATTTGAACAATACTGAAATATAAAAGAGTTAAGGGAAAGAGAGAACAAACGAGATTTGATTAGGCAGTTCCCCAATCGTCATCGCTTTGGGTACGTCTGCCCCCAACTCCGCAAAAGGAATTGAGATATATATATATATATATATATATATATATATATATATATATATATGTAGTTGTTGCAAATTGTTTATTACAAGAGAAAACTATGAACATTCAAACCCCGAACGTCTTCGATTGTTGATGCAGAATTTTCTCTTCCCTTGATTCAAGATGAATCAAGTGCTCAGAATATGGATGATTCAATTACCGTTCCACACTACTAAACCGAAAGAAAACTTCGTTCTTCAGTTACCTTCACTCGGTCAATTGAAATCTTCCAAGAATTCGAACCCAAACCTTCTTCTACGATCCTCTGATTACAGCTACTAAACCGAAACAGTTACGCCAATTTTCGGTTACCTTCGCCCAGCCGAATCCCTGTAGAATGAATAGTTTGTACAAAAACCCCCAAAATCTCTTTGATTCTTGGAGGACAAACCGAACTGGTTTGATTCAAGAAACACCTGCCAAACTCTCAACCCAGAAGATGAAGATCACACTTCCTAAATTCTGAACGTTATCACTTCGATCAATGGGCGACACAAACAAAGATGATTATGTGTGATTGTTTGTTTACACAATGAAGAAGATGAAGATGAAGAGAGAAATGACATATATTTTTCACGTTTCTTGTTGTGTGTAAAAATGAAGACCAAAACTATTTATATGAAAAAATATGACCAACAAAAAATAACAGAAAAACAACAGAAAAGAAATTAAGTGAAAAAATGCAAAAATCAAGGTCATGCGTCGACCTCCAGAGTCTATGCGTCGACGCATAAAATGACATTTTTGAGTTCTCAGGTTTGTGCGCTTACCCGTGGCTTTTGGAGGTCAGCGCACAAATTCTGGGGTTAGCGCATGGTTTCAGGGGTCAGCGTATGAAGGCAAATTTTTCAGGAAATTTCATTTTTTGAATATTTTCACCAGACCAAGGTTAAACGTACATGCTAGACACTACTAAAACAATAGTGGACCTTTATTTTTGGAGAGAACAAGATCCTATGCATCTAGACACATGACCAATAACGATAAGACGCTATATGCCCGACACGTTAAGTGATACCGCTCAAATTACAATCTAATGTGTTTGTTGACATCATTAAAACAAGATAGCTAGAAGGATATCCCTCACATACTGCCCCTTTTTTATGATGGCAACACTTTCTTGATTGTCACAAGAGATGTAATTTGAGATGATCAATGCTCCCCCTGTCTTTGACATCTGGTTAGTAACATTTATGTTGCTTATATTCTTCTTCTCCCCCTTTGACAACATCAAAAAGAAGAGAGGACGCTGGTCAAAATAGCATACTAAAATATGTAGTGGATCATCAGATATTTGCAACAACAAAACATTTACCAGCATCCACATATGATACCGCTAATGTAAACAAGTAATGATTAAATATGGAACAATGGCATAAAAGCAAAACATTCACTCCATAAAGGTTTAAACATGATAGCAGCACATGTCAAAATAACAGAAAAAATCAAACCACAAAACACAAATTCACGCACAACTAAACATAATGCCCTAAGGTTTATGGTCTCCTCCCCCTAAACGAATAACCTCGTCCCCTATGGTGTTGACTTGGTGGTGGAAATTCCTCGAGTTGAAGGTTGAGCTCAATCAAGGTGCTATTGAGGTTACCAAGGCTGTTTGCCAAGTTTAGATTTTGCTGAGTTAGATTGGCATCCATTTGATTGAACCTATTGATAGCTGCATTGGCGAAATTGTTGAAGTTGGTGGCATGAGACGATATTTGGTTAGACAAGTTTGTGAGCTGTTCTTGCTGAGTCAGGTATCGAGTTGCCTGTTGCGCTTGGAATTCTTGATGTTGCAGAGACAACTCAGTCAGCCTTGCTAGAATGTCATCAGAGGATTGTTGATCATGCTGAAACGGTGGAGTTGGAGGAGCAGAATTTTCTGGATGCTGCCATTCATAGTCCGCATCATAGGATGGAGGAACATACGCAGCACCAAGGTTATTCCAGCAGTTTTGTTGCCACTGACCCCAGCCTTGATTGTCAGAGGTTTCTTCCGGTTGATAGCCCATCCATGCCTCATTGTCTTCTTCTTCCACAATCACATTGTCTTGCATAACAACATCTTCCTGCATCACCACATTTTCATCATTACCAACTTGATTTACATTGCCTTGACTGCCTTCATCCTCACTTGCTTCAAGATGAACAGGTTCATTCTGTTCAGGATGAGTAGCTCTTTGTCGATGGATGAACCTGTGCTCACGTGGCTGCCAATGGTAACCCATCATGGACAAGGTTCTGGCCAGAAACTGTTGTTCAGCAGTAATATAAATGTGACAAATCTGTGGAATAGGAATGTCAAAGTGATTCAAAAAATTTGCCACAGCAGATGCATAGCCAAGTGCCAGAAATTTGTTGGAGCTATGAGTGGTAAACATCCTATAAGCAAAGTAATACGGCCAGTTAATTTTGATCTTTTTCTTCAGGATATAGATAAGATGCACCTCTTCTTGTTCAACTCTTGAGTAGCCTCCTTTCTTAGGCCTCAAGATGCGAGCAACAATCCACTGAAGAATACGTTCTTCAAATTTTAAATGACCGGTAGTGACACTCTTAGGAAATGCTTCACTTGCCACAAACTCAACTGGATATGGTTCCCTCAACATTGAATTCAGAGCAGTTTTGAATTCATAGCCCTGAACAAAGGTTTTATCAGTAACCTTTGGGAGATTTTCATCAGTGTTCAAAACAAACAATGTAGACCATACATCGTTTGTCACCTAAAATTCTGCATTATTTATAGAGAATTTAAATTCAGCCCCACGAAATTTTCCCTTCATCCCACAATAGAACAACTGAGTCAAATCTTCACTATACTTGTCATCACATTCGACAAATTCATTCAAATTTTGAAAGTTTATGAGTTCAGAAATTTCAGGAATGTGAAAAACTGGACCCATCAAAGGATAAAATCCATGTTGTCTTATAACAGCCCGGTTAGAGAATAATTCCGCAAAAGGAGTGACTAGCCTTTTAGAAATTAAAGATTCAAAAGTTACCCGGTGTGAGGATGATCCTCTAGTTGGTGCTGGTTGTGAAGTGGATCCTCTTGCTCCTCTTGTACCAGCATTTCTTCTGGAAGCCATTGTTGAAGAAGAGTTGAAGAAAGATTATCACACTTGATTTTTGCAGAGATAGAAGAGAAGATGTGTGAAACACTTTGAAGACCTTGCAGCAGATATATAGAGAATTTTCTCTTGGTGTTCCCTTCCCTTTTTTTTTGTTTTATTAGGGTTTTGATGAGGGTTTAGTGGAGATTAATTGAGATTGATGAGGTTTGAAGGAGAAGAATAGGGAGAGATTGACCACAAAGACTAATTAGATGACATGCAATAATCATAGATTAATGTGCAATGAGAAAACATAGGGAAGGTAAGCATTACTAGGTC
The DNA here is from genome assembly GCA_022829125.1 of Lathyrus tuberosus. Classification (NCBI taxonomy): domain Eukaryota; kingdom Viridiplantae; phylum Streptophyta; class Magnoliopsida; order Fabales; family Fabaceae; genus Lathyrus; species Lathyrus tuberosus. Next base: position 5,972,820 of record JALAZF010000297.1, on the reverse strand, counting down.
GGCGCACGCAACCCAGTAAAGAAGAAGTATGAATGGTTCCTTCATGCGTCGAATTGTGAATCTGTGCGTTGGCGCATGATTCTTGAAAATTTGAAAAGAAGCTGATCATGGGGTTATGCGCTAACCCGAAAGTTTAATAGGTCAGCGCATGAATCTATGCGTCGACGCATGGACCTGTAAAAATGAAAATTTTTGCAAAATTCTTGTTCCAACCAGATAAATACACATATACACAAACAGAACCAAACATTCACATGAGTGATAAGTGCACAAAATGAAATAAACATCAAGATTAGAGTAAGTAACATGGCACAAAATGTTGATAAACCTCTATAAGTTGGAACGATATTACCTTGAACATCATGACGGTGAGATCCCTCACATATAGATGAATTTCTCTTTGCATTTTTAATCAAAGACATGAACAAGCATATATATATATATATATATATATATATATATATATGAAGATCATAATTCTAAAGGATGTTATGCACGATCCGAGATATCAAGAATGCCAAGTCACTACAAGAAAATTGACAGATTGCGACGGTTACTTTTGCAGGTTACGACGGTTAAAACCGCCGTAATTTTCAAGTCACGACGGTTGTTGCACTATCGCAGAAACGAGCGTCGCGAGGCCGTATTGCGTCAGTTGTGAAAACCGTCACACCAACTGCCGTTATCCTCACGATGGATAGGGAACTGTCATAATTTGCATATTGCGACGGTTCCAACCGTCGTAAATTTCCATTTGATTTTTGTTTTCATTGTTGATTACGACGGTTCCAACTGTCGCAAATTTCTGTTCCACAGTTACATCTGCAGGTAAATCCATAGGTAATTTCTTTTCCACAGGTAAATCCGCAGGTAATTTATTTTTAAAATTTTCAAATTATTATATTAAAATTCTTAAGTTTAAGATAAGAATTCTTATTATCAAATTTTCAAATTCTTAAGTTTAAGATAAGCCTCCTGATTTCAAATTTTCAATTCAAATTTTTATTATCAAATTCTTAAGTTTCCATTTTAACAATATAAGATACAAAAATACGTGATTTACAACCCAACTAAAATAGTTGCGACTCATCTTACAAGTACATGATGATATACAAGGGAAAAAAAGAATACAAGCTATCTTATCTTATTCTTATTGAAAAGCTACTAAAACTGACAAGTTAGATCCATTCCTTCGGGTTGATGCATGCATCTAAGAGCTTCCATTCTTCACTTCCTACTTCTGGTTTCTGCAATGCAAAATGATATCAGCATTTCACTACAAGATTTATAAATGGAATATTAGATGCTTCTAATATTCAACTTGTTTACATTTTAGTAAGAATATAAAGATTATAAAATCATACATGATCATATTCCCACCGAGAAGTTAGTGGGAGAGATACAAGAATACTCTCTATTCTCCCTCCAGTTTTCAGTCCAAATGTTGTACCCGTCATATACCTATAGCCGAAAAAACAGTAGCAACATCTTAAACATGATCTTAAAAAGAGTAGAGCAAAACATTTTGGTCTATAAGATAGCTTTAAAAATGTACCAAATTGAATTCAACATATCGTCCTCTTCGCAATTGTTGCCATGCTTTCTGATGTTCTGTGAACGGCAAATCCTTTCTTTTCTCTATGATAGGTATGTAAGCGGGAATAACAGAGTTCGTACATTCTGCAAGTAACCATAGTTTAGGCAAGCACATAAATGAAAGAACTAAATGTCTTTCGGCCAAAAAGCTGAGAACCAACAATTTATATATAGATGCAATTACCGGTAGAGAAGGAAAGGAGCATCTCCTGATCATAATCGTTCAGATCATCGAAAAATATTCCTCCCAGCCCTCTCCTTTCATCTTGATGCTGGATTTAAAATAAACAGAAAAATAAGGAAATACAACCAGCAACAGCATATACCATGACTGAATTCAATTAGCAAAAAATATGTAGTTACGCCGCTTTAGCTCCTGTAAGCATGTCATATGGCACCTATGATTCATCTAATTAGACACTATACTGACTCAGCTGGTACACTATGTTTACAGAAATTGACAAACTAGGGAATAAAAATAGTAAAAATAAACAGATATAGTTATGTCAAATTTGTCGCTTGTAAGCCCAATATTACCACCGTGGTTTTACTACATGTGCTTTCCGTTAGAAATCCGCACCAGAAATAGGATTTACTATTGAAGGGAAAGAGGAAAACTTTTACAAAGAAATGAACAAACTACCATAGCCAAGGCTCTGTTGTGATCACATATCGTGATATAGTAACTAAGGCAATAACTGTTGGAGCTAATTGACAAAATGCACATGAGGACGGACAGATGGAAAATAATCCTCACAAGTCATAATCAGGAGCCAGGGCCTGGAAATAGAGAGAGGAAGCCTAACACAGTTCCTTCGAGTCATGATAAATAGGAGAATGATTTCGCAGTGATTGGTGTGAGAATTATGAAGTATCTCTGTACTTCTGGAAATTCCTTCTGCATTTTCTTTTCCTTGCTATTTCTCTTCAGTTCTAGAGCTAAGTGGATTATTCTATACTAATTTCCCTAACATCATTACATTAAAATCATTATTGTACGTTGCCATTGGTATTCTTAATGAACATTAAATAGTTATTTCATCATTATCACTGTTATATTATATAAGTATGAGCATTACAGGCTCCTTCAGAGAGAAATACTCCCTCTGTCAAACAGTCAAACACTTAACAAGCTATTACATGAATGAATGGATGAAATAGTACCACTATCCTTCCAATTATTTATACACTCAATTCTAACAGATTCCCCTATAAAAGTGGCACCTCTCATGCCACATACATAACTTCCAGGTTCCGTTATCCTTCTAGAGTATACCTTCCACGGTTTGGGTTAGGGCCAGTGTCCAAAACCTGATCCGCTTGATGGCCCAAATCATTATTGGATACTAGGGTCCTATCACTTTCTTTTGCAGGATTTGAGTCTAGAAATCACGTGAACATTGCAGTAGTTACAATGCATACAAAAAATCAACCTATCTAATATGCATATACTTCATGCGATGATATCTTCATCCAGCTCTTGATGCCTCCAGTATCACAAACACTCTTCCATTTCCTATCAAATCACTCTAACCTACAGTCATCATTGCTACAAACTATGCTGACTGGTATAATGTTTACTATAGCCTTCAACCCATCATGTATAAAATTTATCAAAGCTAATGATAACAGATATAGACAAGAAAAATTCAAATTTACTCTTTCACTAAAGGTTGATGAACTGAACATTGATTGCTCATTAGTTGTTTTTTACTGATCAGCTTCAGTTTTTATCAAATACACCGTACAACAAAAACATTTCACTATGTGAAAAAGGATAAGACTATACCTTGATATAGAAGTAATCGTCACACCATTTCTTGAATCGAGGGTAAAATGTAGGATCAAATTTGTCACAAGTCTGTTTTTGAATCTGCAACAAAAACATGATGTAAATTCAGTCAAGCACTTTTTCTTGAATGCCTTAAATAAATACAATATCAAATCATGACAATGTTTTAAAAAAAATAAAGTTTAAACAGAAAATCACGCGGAAGAATTTCTCAAGCGTCCCATATTCTCTCTTTTATCAAACCAATTTGGACAATATATTATTTGGAAGGGGTGGGGTGTAGAAGGTAATCACAAACTCCAAGTTAAACATTTCAGAAGAAATTTAGGAAAACATGGAATGAATATTTTGTTTCCGTTTCATGGTTCAGTTCAAATATAACATAGAAATAAATGTTTGAAATTAGATAGCAGATTTCTCACGCATTTGAAGGTACATTTTATAGAAACACACAGAACCATATCTCTATGCTTAATATTTCAGCGCCACCCATTTCAAAGGAACTAAACTACACATATTAAATTCAAGAAAACTTGTCTAAAACTGCAAAACCATATTAAAAGTAATCACCTGAGACGTCATTTGTAGTAGTTTGTGTCTCTAGCCTCTTTTTTGAGTAATATATCCTGAAATAAATAGAAAATAACACATTATTAATTATTGAAGAGTTTATGGACTTGTCATAAGCTGTTTCTGTAAGCTCTTCTAAATAGTCTTATAAGTTCTTATGCCAGTACATAAATTCAAATAAGCCGATACAAACATGCTAATTATTGCTTAGGCTTTTAACTTACTTGCACTGGAAAGGAGTTTAGAGGAAACTCCTGTTGTTGAGTATTACCATGAACAATCTTTGGAAACATCTCATGCTTATAAATCTCTCTTTGAATGACACTTTCTGTAAAAGAAAACTCCAAAAGTTAACAAGAGAAAAACTACAACAATGATAGCAACTGCAACATCAATTTCCCATCTCCAAAATTTCATCTTTCCTAAACTGGATTCTTCACAATAAAAACCATTTTCTGATTCTAAGTTTGAGATTTAACGGATAAACAATTTCCACCAAATCTAACAAATCTTCTATCAGATATACTTTCCAAGCAAGAAGGAAATAAACCACTTAACATGTTACTAGAAATATCCATAAAACCAAGTTTGCTTCCACATATTAGTTTCTTTTGAATTGAACCACATAACACATTGTTTGCTAAATTCAAATAACTAATTTTTGTCAAAGAAAACAATGACGATGGAGGAGCCCCGTGGAGACGGTTCGAAAAAGAAAATGGTTTAGTGACTCTGACCTCTCCGTGTTTTTCGTTTTTAAAGGAACATTTTCCTGTTACTGAATAAATCTGTGCATTTTAAAAAACAGTCGAGGTAGCGTTGCGGTTGAGTAAAGACTTTCGCGATTTTGGTCAGTACCGATGTAGCGAAATTGATTGCGGTCGTCGCGATATGAATTAACCACAATTTGTTCTTAACAAAAAAATGGTGAATATCGGTAACATTTTATTGTGGCTGTTTTCGCGATCGTGGACCATTTTTTAAAATCGAAAACAAAGTTAATTTGGGGTATTGTAATTTAGCCTTGACTCAACTGATAAGGGCTGAGTTATAACTTCTTTAATAGAAATGTTATGTGGAGGTATTCAATCAAACACCTATAATTAATGATATGACTGCCTGCAACAATGCTTAACACGGCAGGGAAACACAAAGAAAAACAAGAACCACTAACAACAGAACCGTCTACTTCAGGACCCAAAGGAAAAGTAGATACCACCCAAGCTTTAACAATAAAAGTACATAAAAACCAAGAAAAAAGCAAGGTTGAAAAACTAAATGATTAAAATGAAACAACATAGTGAGGCAACATATCAAGGCACATAAAAACAACAGCCCTTCTAGATTTTTTCAATGGAATAAAACGATTAGTAGGATCCTTTCTGTATTTCAACAGAACAAAGGACTTTCAAACTAGTTCGCGTTCCAGATCTCTATGTATCTTCAAAACAATTTGAAGGATCAATAAGACTATTGTTTACTTTGAGTACTTAAAGTTCAAGATAATAAAGATATAAGGTATAAACAAAAATCACAACTTTCTGATTTAGTACAGAAGAACTAAATCACAACTTAAATCACAAAAAAAAACCTAAAATTGAAGAACCAGATGAACCCATCACAACAACAACGCAAATCACAAAAAACCTAAAATTGAAAAAACAACAAACACATTACGAATGTAGCGAGTTGAGAAAAGGAAACGAAATCAACAAACAACTTACCAATTCAGTACAGAAGAACGAAGCTCAAGTTGGTCAGATTTGGTTGGAATGTCGTTGAAATTTGATTGAAGAGATACGGAGGATGCAAACTGGTTGTTCACAGCGAAGAGGACGCGAACTGAAGCTTTTGGTGAGGACTTGAACTGAAGGTTGAAGAGGCCTCGAACACGACAAATATAACAGAATCGAAGAAGTGGGAACTAAAGGTTGATGGGGAATCAGACAAAATGGAAGAGACGGGTTCAAGGGTGAAGTGGAGAACTGAAGGGTTCAAGGGTTGATTAAGGAGCGCCCATCTCTTTATGTGATTTGAAACTCAATGAAAAAATAAAGGAATGGAATTGTGATAGGAAAAAAGGTTAGGGTTTAGCAATTTTCATTTCAACTTTTTAATTTTTAATCATTTTTTCCAGCAATTTCAATTTTTTTTCTAATTTTTTTTAACATTTTTAATTGTCATCTGAAGCACACCCGCATTTAATATATTTTTCGTAGGTATGACTTATACCTACGGCTGATATAACTGTCACTAGAAACTTCTGTATCTACACGTCAATTTTCTTGTAGTGTATTTTAAAACAGAAAACTATTTAAAAAATAGTTTACCAAGGAATTTGATTCTTAACCACAAAATTTGAGAAAACCAAGTGTTAAGAACATACTGAATGGAAGTGCTTGACATCCTCCTCAAAAATGTAAGTAGGGGTTAAGTCGGTTCCCCCACCGAACCACCATTGTCTAGGTGCTCCAGGAGCGTCTGCAGAATGAAATAGCATGACAATGAATAGAAGCAAGATGCCTAAAAAATAGGGGAATACTTATTGTGAAACGGACTGCGAAAGAACTATGTGAGTTGAATCAAGATGAAATTGAGAGATAATTTAGGTTTTTTTTATTGGAGGAATTGAAGGTTTGAATCGAATGCGGTTTTCGCGTTTGAGGGAAAACTGAGAGCGAAAAAATTGAGCGAAATATTAGAGGGTTTTCGCTTTTTTTTTTCTATTTTTTTACATAATGTTGTAGTATGGATATTACTATTATATTGTAAATAAATAATTATAATAATTATTTATTAAAATTAATTAATAAAATTGAAAAGCTTGAAAAATAAAAATGAAAGAAAAAATGGGAAATTAAAGGAAAAAAATAGTGATTATGACTGGCTAAAGTAATTGCGACAGTTCGCCTTAACTGTCGCGAGTGTGGAAAGATGGCGGTTATTTGGTAACTGTCGCAATTATTTTATACAACATGCCTAAAAAATCTGCGACGGTTGACTCAAACCGTCGTGAGAACTGTCATAGTCCAGGAATAATGACGATTTTTTTATAACTGTCGCAAAAAATCTACGACAGTTGACCCTAATTGTCGTGACAACCGTCGCAATCCAGGAATAAGGACGGTTTTGTGATAACTGTCGCAACTCAAGTGTCGTAAATCTCCTTTTTCTTGTAGTGAGTTCCCTACGGATGTGAAAGAAAGGCTCTGTAGCTAATGGTTTCGTGAAAATATCAGCAAGTTGATTCTTAGTGTCAACATGCTCAAAAATAACATCACCTTTCTCTACATGATCCCTAAGAAAATGATGGCGTATTTCGATATGCTTGGTGCGTGAATGTAGTACAGGGTTCTTAGTTAGATTAATCGCACTAGTGTTATCGCACAAAATTGGAATACGTTCAAGTTTTAAATTGAAATCAAGTAATTGTTGTTTAAGCCATAGGACTTGAGCACAACAACTACCGGCGGCAACGTATTCCGCCTCGGCTGTTGACAAAGCAACGGAAACCTGTTTCTTGCTGTGCCAACTCACCAAGGAATTTGCGAAAAAGTGACACGTGCCACTAGTACTTTTCCTATCCAACTTGCACCTGGAAAAGTCGGAGTCGGAGTAGCCAACTAAGGAACAAACACTACCTTTGGAATACCACAGGCCATACTTTGGAGTACCAGAGAGGTATCGAAGTATGCGCTTAACTGCCTTCAGGTGGGATTCCTTGGGATGTGCCTGATACCTCGCACACATGCATACACTAAACATTATATCGGGACGTGATGCAGTAAGATAAAGGAGAGACCCTATCATACCTCGGTACTTCTTTACCTCAACATCCTTACCCTTTTCGTCATGATCGAGATTAGCACTTGTAGGCATAGGAGTATCTATTGCTTTGCAGTTCAGCATATCAAAACGTTTTAGTAACTCAAGACAATATTTTGTTTGACTCACGAATGTGCCCTCTTCAAGTTGTTTAATTTGCAATCCGAGGAAATAGTTGAGCTCCCCCATCATGCTCATTTCAAACTCCCCCTGCATCAAACTAGAAAACTCCTTGACCAAGGTCATGTTAGTAGACCCAAATATAATATCGTCAACATAAATTTGTACCAAAATTAAGTGTTTTCCTTGACGTTTAATAAAGAGGGTTGTGTCAACCTTTCCTCTTGAATACCCTTGATCAAGTAGAAATTTGCTTAGACGTTCATACCAAGCCCTAGGGGCCTGTTTAAGTCCGTACAAAGCTCGCTTAAGTTTATAGACATGATCAGGATATTCGTGTGATTCAAAACCTGGAGGTTGGGATACATAAACCTCTTCATTTATATATCCGTTAAGGAATGCACTTTTGACATCCATTTGGAATAGCTTAAAGTTCTTTGTGCAAGCATAGGCAAGTAGAAGGCGTATGGCCTCGAGTCGGGCAACTGGCGCATAAGTTTCCTCATAGTCGATTCCTTCCTCGTGGTTATAGCCTTGCGCTACAAGCCTAGCTTTGTTACGCGTTATCACTCCATTTTCATCAAGTTTATTCCTAAACACCCATCGGGTGCCTATTACTCGATGATCTCGCGGAGGGGGGACAAGGTCCCAAACCTCATTTCTCCATAATTGATTTAGTTTATCTTGCATTGATAGATACCAATGCACATCGAGTAACGCCTCCTTAGAGTTTTTAGGTTCAACTTGGGAGACAAAAGCAGAGTAATAACAAAAGTTACTAAGTTTAGAGCGAGTAGTTACTCCCTTAGAGATATCACCGAGAATGTTGTCAATTGGATGGTCTTTTGAAGACTTCCAAGCTAGAGGAAGTTCATCTTTATTAGCATGATGATCATCCTCACTTTTCACTGGTTGGTGATCCTTTTCCTCCTCAATACACACTGCTTCAGGCTGATCAATTCCCTTATCAGTGTCCTTGAGTATGTCTTCAGTAGGTATACCTGCACCATGAAAAGAACTACCTTCTCCGACATTTCTCGGATAAGACTCGTCAAAAGTAACATGAATTGACTCTTCAACTACACGTAACCTCTTATTATAAATTCTATATGCTTTACTTGACTGAGAGTATCCAAGAAAAATACCCTCGTCAGCCTTGGCATCAAATTTGCCGAGAGTCTCTTTCCCATTATTTAACACAAAGCATTTGCAACCAAATACATGAAGGTGAGAGATGTTTGGCTTACGCCCTTTTAAAAGCTCATATGGTGTCTTGTTTAGAATAGGCCGGATGAGCACCCTATTCAAAACATAACAAGCCGTACTTATGGCGTTGGCCCAAAAGTATTTTGGTAATCCACTATCATTGATCATAGTCCTTCCGAGTTCTTCCAAAACTCTATTTTTACGTTCCACTACCCCATTTTGTTGAGGGGTACGTGGTGCAGAAAAATTATGATCAATTCCGTTGGAATCACAAAATGCTTCAAATAAATGATTTTCAAACTCACCCCCATGGTCACTTCTGATTGACCCAATGTTTGTGTTTAACTTGTTCTGAGATAACTTAGCAAATCGTTCAAAGGCCGAAAAGGTATCACTTTTATTTGCTAAGAAAATTGTCCAGCAAAACCTAGAAAAATCATCGACTATAACAAACCCATAATAGTTACCACCTAGGCTTTTAACCCTAGAAGGTCCAAAGAGGTCCATATGGAGTAGCTCAAGGGGTCTCATAGTTGAAACAATGTTTTTAGATTTAAAGGAGATCCTTGTTTGCTTCCCCATTTGGCACGCATCACAAAGATGATCCTTTGTGAATTTAATTTTGGGCAAACCGATGACTAGGTCTTTAGAGACAATTTTGTTAAGCAAATCAAAGTTGATATGAGCCAAGCGTCTATGCCACAACCATGAATCTTCATTCATAGTGACTAAACACTTGTCTCCATCCAATGATACCTCGTTTAAGTCTAGCATATAGACGTTATTCACCCTCAAGCCCTTAAACACATTCTTTTTGTCGCAATCTTCAACTAACGCAACAATCCTTTGAAAAAGAGACTTTATAATTTTTGTCACATAGTTGACTAATGCTTAAAAGGTTGTGTCTAAGGCCTTCCACAAGAAGTACATCAGAGATAGTAGTAGATGAGGGGTTACCTATACTACCTTTGCCGAGAATCTGTCCCTTGTTGTTATCTCCGTAGGTGACAAACCCCTTTTTCTTCGCCACAAAGTCGATGAAAAGAGATATGTCTCCGGTCATATGTCTTGAGCAGCCACTGTCTAGAACCCATCTTCCTTCGGTGGTCTCAAGACTTTGTACCTACAACAATAATCAAGGGAGAGTAGGTATCCAATTCTCATTGGGTCCTTTATGGTAAGTGAAACCAAAATTGCCTTTGGGCAACCATTGATAAATGCCCTTTGGAACAAGAAATCTCCGAAAGCGGCACTTAGCAATAGTATAACCGGGCTTACAACAATATAAGCAATCACGATTCGTTTGGAGTTTACCTTTGCTATCACTATCTCGAATCACATACGTGTATTGTTGATACGGATTATTCATTATTTCACGATAATGTGATCGATCAATAGCAAACGTAATCTTAGGCTTGAGAGCCTTGTCTAACTTGGCTTTGAGGGTTCTCACCTCTCTTTTCCAAATATGACAAGTATCACAGCCCCCAAAGTTAAACCATGGATATTTATTCTCATCGATCTTAGTTTTTGATACATTCACCATGGAGTTTTTAAGATCTTCCAATTCCTTTTGGGAATCGGAAACTTTTTTCTCCAAATAGGAAAAGATCTTTTTATTCAAAGCTAAGCGTTGAAATGCCTCCTTAGCTTTGTGGTGCAATGTATCAAAAGCTCTTTTTAATTCAGCATGAGACATATTTTGACAATTTTCATATTTAGAGTGTTTTACCTCTTTTGCTTTGTTGTGACGCGCCATAAGACAAAGGTTGACGGATTCACTTTCGTCACTCGAGGAATCATCTTTCTCTGACTCACCATCGCTTTCCCAAGCGATGTATGCTCGTCGAGACTTGTTGGACTTTTTGTTTGAGCGACTCTTGTCATTATCCTTATCTTTGTCTTTCTTTAGGGATGGACAATCCGACTTGTAGTGCCCGGATTTTCCACAGTTGTAGCACGTTCCTTTTACCTTGCCATTTTTATTTCCTTCACTTCTAGATTGCTTCCTGAACTTGACAAGATTTCTGTCCGAGTGCTGAATATCATTCTTACGAATATATCTATTGTATCTCTTCACAAATAAGCTCATATCATCACCGGATTCTTCATCTTTGTCATTTTTGGCTTCATCATCACTTAGCTCTTGATGTGTGGACTTTGAATAAGAAGCCTTAAGAGCTATCGACTTCTTCTCCGTATCTTTTGCCTTCTCTTTCTTTATACTCTTCTCATGTTTATCCAAGCTAATGAGCACTTGCTCATGCTCATCGAGTTTACCAAAGAGTGTTGTGAGGTCTAGTGTAGCAAGATCATTGGCCTCCTTGATAGCGGTAACCTTCGGTTGCCATTCCCTGCTAAGACACCTCAAAATTTTGTTAGTAGAAACCTCATTTGGAATTGGTTTACCAAGAACATGCAATTTGTTGATAATGTGAGTGAATCGTTTTTGCATTTCCGCAATGGTTTCCCCTTGCTTCATGTAAAACAAATCAAACTCTTGCGTTAGTGTATTAATACGAGCCATTTTAACATCATTAGTGCCTTCGTGGGCTATTTGTAAGGCATCCCACATAGCTTTGGCTGTTTCACAATGGGAGACTCGATAATACTCATCAACTCCCAAGGAGGAAATGATCATATTACGAGCCTTCCAATCATAACTGTACTTTTTCTCGTCCTCCTCAGTCCATTGAGCTTCGGGTTTAGGAACGACAACGCCTTCCGCGTTAGTCATAGTAATTGCCATGGGACTGTTTAAAATAACGTTCCAAACCTTCCGATCTATGGAGTTAATATGGATGCGCATACAATCCTTCCAGTAGCTGTAGTTTTCACCATGATCCAAGAACTTTTACCGAAGCACCAGAATAAACCGGAGCTCGTGATACCACTTGTTAGACGATGGCTATGGATCTAGAAGGGGGGGTTGAATAGATCCCTTGAGTTTTACACGCAAATGATCTACAAAAATTCTGTTTTAAAAAATTGTTTAACGGAAGCTACCACTGGATAGAACGTCTACAACGAACCTTCTACCGAAAGGATCGGATATGCACGAATATATTATGGATGAGTACGAAAGAGAAAAATTCAGTTCTGAATACTACACTTAAAAATGCAGACAACAAATTATCACTTGCTTAATATTTGTTCCAATCCAATGAGGTTAATTGATAAGCAATTTAAAGCAATGTGTTCGAATTTTGCTTGGGAACAAATTATCAAACACTTAGTGTCCATAAACACACTATGTGCAGAATTTCTATGGAGGATAATGTACAGCTGCTCCAAAACACAATTCAATGAATTGTATTGATTTAACAAAACAGTTTCTCAGTGTACAATTATTCTACGACAGAAATTTCAATAGTTTGCCACGTCCCAAATTCGAACAATACTGAAATGTAAAAGAGTTAAGGGAAAGAGAGAACAAACGAGATTTGATTAGACAGTTCCCCAATCGTCCTCGCTTTGGGTACGTCTGCCCCCAACTCCGCAAAAGGAATTGAGATATATATATATATATATATATATATATATATATATATATATATATATATATATATATATATGTATGTAGTTGTTGCAAATTGTTTATTACAAGAGAAAACTATGAACATTCAAACCCCGAACGTCTTCGATCGTTGATGTAGAATTTTCTTTTCCCTTGATTCAAGATGAATCAAGTGCTCCGAATATGGATGATTCAATTACCGTCCCACGCTACTAAACCGAAAGAAAACTCCGTTCTTCAGTTACCTTCACTCGGTCAATTGAAATCTTCCAAGAATTCGAACCCAAACCTTCTTCTACGATCCTCTGATTACAGCTACTAAACCGAAACAGTTGTGCCAATTTTCGGTTACCTTCGCCCATCCGAATCCCTGTAGAATGAACAGCTTGTATAAAAACCCCCAAAATCTCTTTGATTCTTTGAGGACAAACCCAACTGGTTTGATTCAAGAAACACCTGCCAAACTCTCAACCCAGAAGATGAAGATCACACTTCCTAAATTTTGAACGTTATCACTTCGATCAATGGGCGACACAAACAAAGATGATTATGTGTGATTGTTTGTTTACACAATGAAGAAGATAAAGATGAAGAGATAAATGACATATATTTTTCACGTTTCTTGTTGTGTGTTAAAATGAAGACCAAAACTATTTATATGAAAAAATATGACCAACAAAAAATAACAGAAAAACAACAGAAAAGAAATTAAGTGAAAAAATGCAAAAATCAAGGTCATGCGTCGACCTCCAGAGTCTATGCGTCGACGCATAAAATGACATTTTTGAGTTCTCAGGTTTGTGCGCTTACCCGTGGCTTTTGGAGGTCAGCGCCAAAATTCTGGGGTTAGCGCATGGTTTCAGGGGTCAGCGCATGAAGGCAAATTTTTCAGGAAATTTCATTTTTTGAATATTTTCACCAGACCAAGGTTAAACGTACATGCTAGACACTACTAAAACAATAGTGGACCTTTATTTTTGGAGAGAACAAGATCCTATGCATCTAGACACATGACCAATAATGATAAGACGCTATATGCCCGACACGTGAAGTGATACCGCTCAAATTACAATCTAATGTGTTTGTTGACATCATTAAAACAAGATAGCTAGAAGGATATCCCTCACAACATCAATATTTTTCCTAGCACCCCACCTATCAATGTAAAGCCTTACCGTTACCCACATTCACAAAAGGATGACATGACAACAATCATTGAGGATATGTTGAAAGAGGGCACAATTTTCCCTAGTCACATCCCTTTTTCCTCTCCAGTTCTTTGGTTAAAAAGAAAGATGGAACATGGTAGTTTTGTGTTGATTACCGCGCCCTCAATGTTGTTACCATTAAAGACAGATTCTTAATTCCCACAATAGATGAGTTGTTAGATGAACTGGGCTCAGCCAAAGTTCTTACCAAGTTAGACTTACGCTCTGTTTATCACCAAATCCGAGTTGCATTGGAAGATACACACAAGACAGCTTTTCGAACTTTCGATGGTCACTACGAGTTTCTCGTAATACCCTTTGGGTTAACAAACGCACCCTCGACTTTTCATCCAGCGATGAATGACCTTTTGAGACCTTACTTGAGAAAATTTGTTTTAGTTTTTTTTATGACATTCTAATTTATAGTGCTAATTTCAGTGAACATCTTACCCATTTACAGGTTGTGTTTGACTTATTAATGTCCAATGTTTATGTTGTGAAATTATCAAAGTGTGTTTTTGCTGTTGATAAGGTTCATTATTTGGGACATGTGATCTCCATGGGTACTGTTGCACCAGATCCAGAAAAGGTTAAGGCTATTTTAGAATGGCCTCAACCGCTTTCACTCTCTACACTCCGCGGGTTTTTAGGACTTACTGGCTTTTATCGCCGTTTTGTTCGACATTACGCCTCTCTCGCCACTCATCTCACCGATTTGTTACGTTCCACCAAGTTTGTATGGGGTACAACTGAGGTCGCAGCCTTTACAAAGTTACAAAGAAAAATGACCGACATGCTGGTATTAACATTGCCTAATTTTGAAAAGAAATTCATTGTCGAAACTAATGGCTCAGGGGTAGCTATTAGCGCGGTCTTGTCCCACGATGGTCATCCCATCGCCTTCTTCAGCACAAAGATGTGTCCAAGAATGCAAGTTACCTCTGCCTATGTCCGAGAAATGTTTGTTGTAACAGAACCAGTTAATAAATGGCGTCAATATCTCATAGGGCAACAGTTTCATATCTACACAGACTAAAAAAGTCTCCGCAATCTATTGCTACAGAAAATCCAGATTCTAGAACAACAGAAATGGGCAGCCAAATTGCAAGGATTTAACTTCGACATTTTTTACAAACCTGGACGGTCAAATCAGGTTGCTGATGCACTGAGTCGACAATACTCCTATGATGATCCAGTCTTGTTTGCCCTTTCTTCACCGATTCCAGATCTCCTGACCACCTTGCGTGAGTTTTATGCAAAAGACATAGCAGCACAAGAACTAGTTTCTCAGCTCATTAACAACAACATTAACCAAAAGTCTTACAAGTTCTCGAATGGATTATTATTCTACAAAGAGCGCCTCTTCATACCTGATGTTTCAGATCTGCGCCAAAATGTTCTACATGAGTTTCATGCCACTCCAATCGCAGGTCATTCGGGGGTCAAAGCCACCCTTGCTAGGATTTCTGCTTCCTTCTCTTGGCCAGGTATCTACAAAGATGTCAAACAAATGGTTAAACATTGTGATATCTGTCAACACAGCAAATACGAAACTCATAAGAGAAAAGGGTTACACTAACCTCTACCTGTTCCAAATCAAGTTTGGGAAGACAACACTATGGACTTTATCACAAACTTACCCAACTCTTTTGGTCACACCGTTATTTGGGTTATCTGCGATCGCCTCACAAAATCCATCCATTTTATCGCTTTGCCAACCAAGTTCACCGCCAAAGATCTTGCTTCTTGTTTTTCAGTTGAGATTACTCGTCTTCATGAGCTACCAAAGTCTATTGTTTCTGACCGTGACCCTTTGTTCCTTAGTACTTTCTGGAAGGAATTCTTCAAAACATAAGGAACGACATTAAAATATAGTACCGCGTATCATTCAGAAACTGATGGTCAAATAGAGGTAGTAAACAGATCGGTAGAAACATTCCTTCGTTGTTTTGCGAACACCCAACCTCGTCAGTGGTATAAATTCTTACATCTTGAGGAGTTCTGCTATAACACATCCTTTCACTCCACCATACAGATGACACCGTTTCGAGCTCTGTACGGCCGTGATTCACCCAGCATTCACGATTACTTGGCCGGATCTGTGGAAGACAAGTCACTTGAGGATGCCCCGCAACAAAAACATGATATTATTCTTCAGTTAAAAGACAACTTAAGGAAGAGCAGAATCCAAATGGAGAAACAAGATAACAGAAAGAGAATGGATTACACCTTTAAACTGGGAGATCTAGTCCTCTTGAAGTTACAACCTTACAGACAACAAACCCTTAGCAGAAGAGTGTCTCAAAAGCTTGCAAATCATTTTTATGGCCCTTTGCGAGTCATCAAACGCATTGGTTATGTAGCTTACATGCTCGATCTTCCTTCTTCTTCGCGTATACACCCAGTTTTTCACGTCTCCCTCTTAAAACCTTATTTTGGAAAGCCCCTGCCTTCTGATGTCCGCTCGTCCCTTCCTCCAGATAGTTCATATTATTGTGAAAAGATAACTGATATACAAGACAATGGTTGTTCTCATGAGTTATTTCATAAAGGTATTTTGAAGTAAGGCTTAGACAAAGACAACGAATAGGGTTTGTTTTAAAAATCTTGTTTTCAGAAGAAGAGAAACCAACGCGGTTCACAAGAGAGAGAGGGGGAGAGAGAAAGAGAGAGAGAGGGAGGGAGAGAGAAAGAGAGAGAGAGAGAGAGAGAGAGAGAGAGAGAGAGAGAGAGAGAGAGAGGGAGAGAGAGAGAGAACTGTGAATACAAGTTGGAAAATTAAAATGAATGGCTAAGGGGTAGTAATGAGCAAACACATGTATTTAATGCTAGACAACAAAAAGCAACATTCCATTTCCCACACAAGCCAAGTGCACATTTTAAAATTAATGTCCCATGTGCTGAAGAGACCCACACGCATGCTCCCCAACAGTACTTTCCAAGTAATTTTGTTTCTCCTATCAATTCACACAAGGCTCAAGACAATAACTTTTCTGAGCTTCCCAACCACAACACGCTTCCCCATTGCATGGTCAAATCTGACGCCAACCATTCCACTGTCCCGCCGGCCACGTGTCGCGCATGCCCCACCCCACCTCCAACCTCATCTGCCAGCAACGTGATTTCTTCATATTCTCTGAACCAACCTACCTTTTTCCCACCCACTTCGCCAATATTAAACTTTTCCACTAAACCTACTTTCATTCATCCATGCTCATCACCCGACCCATCTAACTCTTTCGGCCCAGTTTAATTTTTTTATGATAACAACCCTTTAATTGGAACTTTGAATGTTACCCCATATCCTTTCATCACCAAGAATGTCTCAAATGTGAACCTTGAGGACAAGGTTCTTAATGGGCCTAAGAGTATTGATAAGCAAATTATTAAGCCCGTTAGAGAAAGGAAGGAACCAACTTGGCTTAAGGACTTTTATCATTAAAATATGAGGTTTTTTTAGTAATATCTACTTGTTATTTTATGTTGTGTGTTTGTCTTGGCCCATAGCCCATTTTAATATTTTCTAACCCTAGCTATTTAAATGTGCTCTTGAAAGTTTAGTTCCTCATTGAAAGATTTGATATTTTATCTTGTGTTATTTTTCTTTCTATGCAACTTTGATTTAATTTTAAGCTAGCTCAACCCTATCATAATTCTTTATGAATTTTAGATTTTGATTTGGATTTTAGATATTTGAAATTGGAATTTGAGATTTAAGATTTATAGTTTCAGATTTGAGTTTTATGCATAAAGAATTTTTATTTAGATTAGAGATTTAGGGATTCATAATTTTGATTCGGGATTCAGGAATTCAGATTTGAATTTGTATTTAGGGATTTCAACAGTTTGAACAAACTATTTTGAACAAAAATCTGAGTGAGAAATTTTTCGAGAACGCGTGGCCCTCCTCTAAAAAGGGAAAGAGACATGTGGAAATCGCTGGTGTAAATTATTTAATCTTGGATTCAAGACTCCCAAAGATGCCATTGAAGAAAGCTCGAAGAAATCTGGCAAAAGGAAAGAGACCTATGGAAATGCTTCGGTAAATGATTTGATCTTGAATTCAAGACTTCAAGAGAAAAAGGAACCTATATTGATAAGAGTGTCCATTCATTGGCAGTAAAATTTGATAGGCATTGGTATTATAGAGATCTTATGTTCTCTACTGGATAAAAAAACTCATTTTGTGTATTCTTCTCAATTTTGATTTGCTTTTAAGTTTTGTACTGTGATCATAAGAAAAAAATAATAATTAGTGTAATATTATTTTTACATAAATTAATATAATGTTTTTAATGAAATGTGATTTGAGATTTTAAAGAAATGTCTAGGATGTTGGCCAATATAGATTGATAAAATAAAATAATTACAAAATATTATTTTTACTTTCAATTGATTTTTCTTAAATTTTTTTATTTTCTAATATTATTAATATTATTATTAATTATTACATGTTACTTTATTTTTTATTTTTTATTTAATAAATGAACAATTAATAAACAAATTAATAAAATGAGATGAAAAATGATTCTTTAACATTTATTATGCCAAGTCAGCAACGTATAAGCCACATATTTACAAAATTTTACACACAACATTTTATTGGATGAAAAATGAACATGAGACCAAGATTGTTTAAAAACTAAATGAGGGGACTGATTCTGTAAGTTGAGCAAAATAGGAGGACCAAAACTGTAACTGCGAGTGTGTGTGTGCTTGTGTGTGTGTGTGTGTGCGCGTGCGTGTGTGTGCACGTATGTGTGTATGCCTACGTATGTGAGTGTGCGTGCACGTGTGTGTCTGAGTGTGTATTTCCGCTTGCACGTACGTGTGTGTGTGTGTGCTTATGTGTCTGTGTGTGCTTGTGTGTGTGTGTGTGTGTGCGCACGCAGGTGTATGATCATGTGTGTGTGCTTATATCAAAGTGTGTGTGCGCGCAAGTGCATCCGCGCACGCGTGTGTGTGTGTTTGTGTGCGTGTGTGCTAATGAGTGTGCGCGCGTGTACGTGGGTGTGTGTGTGCATGTGTGTTAGTATGTGTATGTGTGTGTTCGTGTGCATGTGTGTATGTGAATACGCGCGTGCATTTGCGTGTGTGTGCGTGTGTGTGAGTGTACGCTTGTGTGCGTGTGTGTGTGCGCGCGTGTGAGTGAGTGTATGCTTGTGTGCGTGTGTGTGTGTGCGTGTGTGTATGTGTGCGCGCGTGTGAGTGAGTGTACGCTTGTGTGTGTGTGTGTGCGCGTGTGAGTGAGTGTACGCTTGTGTGCGTGTGTGTGTGCGCGCGTGTGTGTATGTATATGTGTTTGTGTGTGTGTGTGTTTGTGTGTATGTGTGTGTTTGTGTGTATGTGTGTGTGTGTGTGTGTGTGTGTGTGTGTGTGTGTGTGTTGGTGCGATAACGTGGCAAGCAAAAGTAAAAATTATGTTTGATCACATCCACAGGGATTAATGCGACATCAAATATCGTTCAACGTTCTCTACGTTCTTAAGCTTAATTGTATAAGGGTGCTTTAAATTAAAACAAATGAATAAATAAAATAAAGTATCTGAGAGACGAGAGAACTTATCAGAATTGGATTTCATTCAACGATTGAATACCCAAATCTACAAATCCGTTGTACACAATCTAAACATTCATCAATATCATCACATATCGCTCATCAACACCGTTATGTCTAGCCGATGTCGCATGTTCTACCCCATTATTTTATCGATGATCTCTCATTATATTAAACAATACGAAGCATTAAGATTCGATACCCATGGTGAATGTTAGATCTAAATCCATGGCTATCATTTAGAATCTAGCAAATGTTCATCTTAGATCTAGATTCGAAGAGTATTTCTCAATCATGGTTCAAATCAAAATGTAAAACACGTAAACAAAGATGACATCGATATAGGTTCATGAAATAGATCGTATACAACGCCATGATCAATAAATATACATACTTTTACAGTAAACTTACATGCAATCGCTTACAAGAAAGAGATTACAAAGAGAAGAATGAAGATGAACAAGCATCCCTCTATCTCTGAAGAATGGTATTCATGAAAATGGGTATAAAAGGTCTCAAGTCCATACTAAAAAATCTATGAAGAAATGAATATATAGTAACTCAAAAAGTGGAATCGCGCTAAGCCCCATTAGAGTCCGCTTAGCGCGATCAAGAAAACACAACTTAAACACCCATAACGCGTGCTTAGCGCGACCAGAGCCCGTTCCTAGCGCGAAAATTCCAATTCCCCGCTGCCTCCATTTCTCTAAGCGCACTAGGACTGCCCTTAGTCTGCTTTGCAAAACTTAGATTCTTGATTTCATTCCCAAAATGCATCATGAAGCTTTTGCTTTTGCCTTTAAATGTCCAATGCTTCAATCATGCAAGGTAACCTACAAAAAGTGATGAAATTTCTCAAACTAAAAGATATTTACATGAAAATGCAAACTACACAATATATACACAAAAGTAGAGGCTTTCACAAGAGATTCAAATGAAACAAGTCAATAAGTGCCACAAAACTACACACATATTTAACACAATTTAGAACTTATCAAACTCTCCCCAACTTAAAACTTTGTTTGTCCTCAAACAATAATCTAACAAACTTAAAGAAACAAGAGCAACTACCATGAATTCATGATCAAACAAGTATTTTTGAAACAGAATCAAATGCATGGCTCGAATTTCAAAAGTACAATCTGTCATACCCCAAATTTGTCCTACCTTTGTATGATTTTCATCTGTACATCCATCCGCTAACCATCATCCAAAAAAATCCAAAAAATATGTTGTCTTCAACTTCATCTCTCTTTTATTTTTATCCATTTTCATTTTAAGTCATATCTATCTTTTAACCATTTTTATCCTTCATCCAATTAAATATCCATTTAAACCATTTCTATATCCATTTAATATCCATATATAAAATCCAATGTCCATATCCATTTCCACTTTCTATTTCTTATCAATTTCCATTATTTTCTATCAATTAAACCATATCCACTTTTAATATCCAATTTCAAATTCTCTTTTCTTTTGATATCCATTTTTTTAATTCATTCTTTTTTTTTTCTCAATCCCTTTTCTCTTTTTTAAACCATTTCCAAATTCCATTCAAATACCCACATTACAAGCCAAACTATCCATTATGCTATCCATTTTGTTTACATATCCAAATTCATTTTTTCAATTCGCTCTTCAAAAAATCATTACCATCTCAAATCATATTGATGAGAATTCTCCAAAATAATAGGCTCATCATACACTACAATCAAAGCAAAAGTGTCCACAAAAAAGGTTTGGATCATGAATTCAATAAAAAACCCATCTATATTATTGGGCCCATGTCACTAGTCTAATTACATGACAAAATTACACGAAAAATTGTATTCCAAAATTAAGTATATGGCCATGACTTAGTGTCCATCGTACCATGCCAGACCATCATCACCATCATGCTGCTACAATTTCAACGCACCATCTAGTATACCATATCTTGCAAAACAAATTTCAAAACCATGTTTATGTTATGCAGCCACAACCTTCACACCGCACCCAACCAAACCGTACTATGAACATGTAAAAACAACAGCAGCACATCAAACCAATTTTCCAAGCCTAAAAAATTGCTACAAAATGATCGTGATTCAAGACGTACACACCAATTCATCTCCAGCTCAGCAGTGAATTTTGAAATAAAAAAACAGGAGGGACCACTTCGTACGCACGTACCCGCGACCAACATTCATAGCCACCGACAAATTCTGCACAGCAAAAGCAAACCGCACCCAAACTTGTACCTACAACCTTCAATAGCAAAACATAGCAGCAACCGCGATTCCTTTAATTCATTCCCATTCTACCCTTTCAACTCATCTATAAATCTCACCCTCTCTCACTCCATAAAGGAAGTTCTGGACAACCATCAACATTTTGCTCAAAATTACCCCAAAACCTCATTCTTCCTCTTTCAAACCTTCAACCCAAACCCTTCAAACTTGCCTTCAACTCAAAACCCAAAACATAACCAAATCATAACCCTCGTTTCCTCTTTCGAATTTCTGAAATCACCCCACCAACAACACCCTTCAACAACACCTTCCAAATCACGGACCCAAATCACCCTCAATCACCACTCAGCCACACAAACCCAGAAACAGAGAAATAAGATATGGAGAGGAGAAATTGAAACAAGAGTGAAATAAATCCCAAACCTGAGACGAACCAAACCAAACTCACCACGAGCAAAACAAATCCTGAAATGAGAAGACGAGGGATGAGAACGAATTGAAATCATACCTGGAACGGACCGAATCAGAATCGAAGGAGATAAAATCGTAGCGAGACCGAAACTTGAGATTCACAGCGTGAGATCCCTTGTGCAAAAGAAGGTTGGAGACGATTGATGTTGCTCGTGTTTTTTTATTTCCATTTTATCCTTCTGATTTCATCTCTTCGTGTAAATGTATTGTCATATTAGTATTCCTGATCCATGTTGTTTGCTGATGGGCTTTCTTAGGCCCATGTTATTTCTTCCATCGCACCCCCATTTATTCTGGATGCAACATGTTTTTTTTGTTGGTTTGAAATCATGGATAATGGACATAGCCCAAGGGATTCCATTCCTTCATACACCCCTCCATTTTACGCTTTTTATTTTCTTAATTTGCTTTGATATTATCATGTTTGTATTTCTAAGTTTTTAAGAATAATAAATCTTTTGCCTATTTATCTTAATATTTCCTTTTTCATTTCAATTTCGATTTTCTTCTCAATTATTTTGGGCCAATGATATAACACAAATCTTGATTGGTTGATTTTTTTAAGAGATCTACAATCTTGATATATATGAGGCCTACTTTTATTTTCTTTTATTTTTCTTTCAACTTTTTGGTCAATGAAAACCAAATATCAATGATTTATCGATTATCGATTTAAAATCTTGATAAAGGTGAGACCTTTATTTTTTTCTTACCTCCTTTCGATTTTATTTCATTTCAATTATCTTTTCATTATTTTTATCTTTTGGGCCAATGATATAAAAAAATTCTTGATGATTGGGTGATTTTTTAAAATCGGTACCAAATCTTGATTTATATGAGGCCTACCACCTATTTATTTTTATCTCGATTTATTATTTTATTTCTATTCATTTTGGGTCAATGAAAACCAAATATCAACGATTTATCGATTTCTCGATTAAATCTTGATAAAGGTGAGACCTTTATTCTTTTTCCTATCTTTCTTGATTTTATTATTTTTTTTCATTATTTTTATTCATTTTGGGTCAATGAAAACCAAATACAAAAGATTATCGATTTTTCGATTTAAAATCTTAGTAAAGGTGAGACCTTTCTTAGTTTTTTTTTCGATTTAATTTTTATCTCCATTTAATTTTCGTATATTCTTTTATTTTCAATTTTGGTCAATGAAGGTCAAAAATCATTGATTGTCGATTTCTCGACTAAGTCTTGATTAAGACGAGACCAACTTTATTATATCTTGTTCATTTGTATCTTTATTAGATTGTTCATATTATTCATATTGTCCATATCATTTTATTCATACTTGTTCTAACCATTTTCTTTGTTCATACTTTAATAAAAAAACATTAACAAATATCGAAACCCTAAAACAATAATTTGATGAACTGTTGGTTACTATACTTCGCTTGGAGATTTGGTTCAAGGCTTAGTATTAGGACACCTTGCACACACACGGCTTTCTCTTGGGCTACCTTACAATGAGACCCTTTATTTCATGTCATCCCTTGTAATTTACATGTACCGCACTCCCTATTCCGATTACGCACTTAGCTTTCTTTTGATTGTGGTTTGTTTACTAGGAGCACCCCTAGGGACTAGCATAGACAACCCATTTTCAAACTAATTCTCGATTCGTCGTCGAGCCATTTTCAAACAAACTCTGTTCAACCAAACCCTCGATTTGTCGTCGAGCCATTTTCCAATCAACCGCTAGCTAAATCCTTTTTTCAAACCAAACTCTTTTCATAACAAATAAACCCTTGATCCAACGTCAAGCGGATTTTCACAATAAAACTTTAAAAATAACTAACAACTATCGTAACTCTTTCAAGGTGAAAAATGGGGGTTCAAGTCTTTGATCTTCCTTCGATTATTTGGGTGCGAGTTCTCTTACTCGTGTGTGAGCATTTGACGCCTCTTCTTTTAACAAATCAAACCATTTTCAAAATGACCAAGCGCATATAATAAACCCTTGATCCCACGTCAAGCGGACTTTTATAATCAAACCTCAAAACGACTAATAGCTATCGAAACTCTTTCAAGGTGAAAAATGGGGGTTCAAGTCTTTGATCTCTCTTTGATTGTTTGGGTGCGAGTTCTCTTACCCGTGTGTGAGCAATTGACGCCTCTTTAAGATCAACCAACTTCCTTGTTTCATGGGCGTACCACGAACTACGACTGCTCTGATTCTTTATTCTCGTCCGAGTAAAGATACATAGGCACAAGATTGCGATGATCTTGGCGAGCACACTTTTTCTTTTTCCACGTTTCCACACTACCATTTTTTTCCGTCAAACCCCGTAGTCGAACTACGATTGCTCTGATTCCTCATTCTCTTCCGAATGAGCATACGTAGGCACGATATTACGATGATCTTGCCGAGCACCCTATTCTAAAACCACCCATTTCCCCTTAGCATCTTTTCCCTTCTATCTTATCGTTTTGCATTTATTTTTGAGAAGAAAACAAACAAACTTAGCTAATGAGTATTGCGATTCGAATCAAGAGGTTCCCGTTGAGTACAACGGACGTGAGGGGGTGCGCGTACCTTCCCCTCACGTAACCGACTCCCGAATCCAGAATGTGGTTGCGATGACCATGTTCTTATCCCTCCCTTAAAGGTTTTCTCGATATTTTCCTTTCCCTCTTTTGGGATAAATAAAGTTCGGTGGCAACTCTGTCGAACCGTTTTCCGCGCCTTTCGCGCGAAGGGTCGTGTCTTCGATTAAGCGATTTTTTCGAGGTGCGACACCAAGCGACTCTGCTGGGGATCATTTGCTCCATGCAAGAGAGAGTCAAGCCTATCTTGATTCAAATCTCTAGCTCATTAGTTTCCTTTGCATGTTTATCTTCTTATTCACTTATGTATGTGCTTTCTTGTTTCCTTATCTGTGTTACCTTTTGTGGCATTGTTGGGTTGTTCTGATATTGGGAACTTTGTGAGATGGCTCTACACCCGAGTCAAGAAAAACCCTAGGATTAGGATGGTGGTTGTGTAGTGTAGGCTTGCGTGGTCTCTTCCGCGTGAGTTGAAGCGAAAACCCCGCTTGGTGTAGATTCCCTTGGAGATATTATTGTTGTGGTGAATCTTTTCCATGGCGGTAATATTTTCGAGGTGAGTCGTTGATCCCAAGGACCATTAACCTATTTCTCCATGGTGGTTGGTAGTGTTAACTCCTTGTGGGTTAATACGAACGCCCCAATCAGATGAGATCCCTCGAACGTATTACTTCCTGACAGTGATATTTTCGACCTCGATCTAAGATTCTGAGAACCCTATTTAGAACCCGTGTGTCGATGGTTGTGTAGTGGACGCCTCTGAGGAATCTTTCTCATGGGGAAGAAATGAAGACCTCACCTAGATGAGATTATTTCGAGGATATTATAGTCGGATGTCTCTTCGTCTTGGTTATAATATTTTCAAAATATATCCGTAACTCTAGGCACCTACCCATCTTAGAAACCTACCCGTGGGCTTTCTTGATCCGAGTTGTGGTTCTTGACCCGTTCCTCCGGCCAATCTCAGAATCCGCTGAACCTGTGATCCGCGATCTTGGATCTTGCATCTTGCATTACATCTCGTGTCATTGCATTGCATCTGTTATGCACCTTTCATTGCATTTTCAACCTCAGAATCTCACTTCAACTTTCTTTCTTCTTCAGTAAATCAATTTGTTTCCTCGACACTGATATGCTACTCGAGCCAATAGTAGACAAATGATATTCAACAAGACCATGCCGCCATATGTCATTCTAAGCCATCAGTCATTGAAGGGGTTGCCGAAGACAGGCAGAACAGTCTCCACCTCTGATCAAGCCAATTCAAGCACCAATCAAGTCAAGACAGGAAGTTCAATTCCTCGAGGAAGGCATTCTTCATGCCATCCCATCATTTCACATTCTTGTATTTTGTCTTTGTTTTTTCAAGTACTGTTTGCTTCAAACATTGCCTTTCGTATTTGGTTTTCTTAATGTAGTGATAATGCATGTTTTGAATCAGTTACGTCGTATTCACTCATTTTTTCCTTTTACTGCAAATCACATATACATTTATTTCCACTTCACTCTCTTTATCAATTGTCGCTTAGCAATGATTGGAGGGAGGATGATGAAAACGAAATACCTATAATTCCAAAATGTATGCTTTCTGATAGAATCCCGCCGATGATGTACATACATTATTTCAACCCAAACGCTGGAGAGACAAAGAGTTAATCCCTAGTAAACCACTTCGAGCCTAGAAGTAGTAGTTTCCTTCGGATATTCAAACCCTTACACTTAACCTGGGGCAGGGTAGTGTTCAGTTAACTCAATTACGCACTTAAATCACAAAGACAAAATCCAAAAGACATGTCGGTTGTTCATCAATACCCATGACTTAGCAGTCACAACCCTCCAAAATAAAAAAATAAAAAAAATCAAAAACCTGCTAAGTCGAACACCTCAAAGGAGACTTGGGCAAAAATCAAAGCAAAAACAGTCCATGCAAAAGATATGGATCAAAACAAAATCAAAAGAGGCCCTCGAATCCTCAATAAAAACAAAATAAGATCCAGTGACCACCATGTCAAAATCCAAAAGGTCACTAACATTCATCAAAAACAAAATAAGGTGACTGCAATTTCGAGCCAAACCTTGAATCATCACGCTTACACCGTCAACCCTTTTTGAAAGACAAACATGTGCAGAATTAACTGAACGTAGGACTGGAGATCATCACGAAGAAGGGGTGGGTACAAATCATACTTTGAGCCTAATATCCTTTGTTTCATAAACCGTGAACCATACCACGTTACAACCCTCGAAAGACCTAATTGAGGCGAGGTTTATTCTGAAAGCATACTATTGCAAGGTTGCGTAAACTGACTCCCCATATTTGCTAATCTTCAGCATTGGTGTCATTCTCCTTGCTATATCTTTCACACCATCAAAATCAGCACACGTTTGGGCTAACAGTTCATTCGTCTCACTATCACGACACTCGAATAAACAACTCTTTTTCAAAACTTGCATGAGCATTGTATTAAGATTACCATTTATGAATGTGCAATTTTAATTGCAAATCAGTGCTAAACATCCAAGAAATTCCAACAAGGGGCAAGCGAAGAGGAATTTGAACTTTCAGTGGTGTCGACCCGAAACAAGACTCCCTCAAAGCCCTCAGGCTGGAGCAAATCCTTCAACAGCTCAATCAGGGGCAAGTCATATCAAATCACATCAAAGCTCAACATCCAAAGATCAAATCGCTTTAGTACCGGTTAATCAGGGGTGGACCATTACCATGTTCAGACTGGGGCAAGATCCATTGCAGTAGGCATATCCCTCTATATTTTTAAGTTAGTCAAGCATACCTTGCTAGACATTAACAATCATCAAATTCAGAGTAAGAGCACAATCTTCATGAGCTGATCACGTTGCTACGCTCATTTTCAAGTCAACCTGACCCTCAAGCATAAGAGTTATGATTCTCTCAGCAAATCCACGACTTATCATCAAGTGATCAAACTCAAGGCTTCGAGAATATCTTCGTCTGCCTCGATCATAGCGTCTTCAATAAACTGAGTGTCGAGGAAATCAAATCCCTCCCACCGCCCAAAAGTCCAATCCTCATTGGCAACTACCCAAAAATCCACCATGCTGGCACCTCCAAACTTATCCAATCACTCATATGCATCATAAACCTCATATGCATCATATGCATACAAAAAACCAAATCATACTTCCCCAGCACTTGCATCTCCGCGCGTCAGCATTTGCATTGCACATCATTACAAAATTAAGCATTCATACATGCGCATGTCAAGATCCAGGATCAATCTCAAAACTGCAAGATGATCATCAGCCCATCCAGGGGCATCTTCTGCAAATCCGTGAGCGTTCCTCACGAAGTTGTTCAACCTTTTGTTGACCAAGCTCAAGACAAGATTTCAAAGCAATCTTCAGCCCAGTCAGGGGCATCTCCTTCAAGACCTTGGGCGTTCCCCAGTGAGTTGGTCCTTTCAACCTTTTGTTGACAAAGAAGGTGTTCCTCAGTGACTTCTTTGCTTCAACCTTTTGTTGATATCTCCAAATAAGCCTCACTCATCATATCCCCAGCAAACTAGACCTTTTGTCAATTGCCTTACTATCATCCTTTTGGTGATAGCTGAACCTTGTCAACTCAACCTAACCAGTATCCTTTTGATGTTGGTCCTCGCAAGTGGGAAGTTCCTATCATCCTTTTGGTGAAAACAACTTATTTTGTTTGATCTGTCATCCTTTTGGTGTCGCCGATCCGTGAACCCTTGGCCTGTGTGTCATCCTTTTGGTGAGTGACAACCTTTGTTATCGTTTTGCTTGCTATTATCCTTTTGGTAGTAGTAAGTTGTGTCCACTGTCATCTTTTGGTGATAGGTCTGTCATCCTTTTGGTGTCATATGTGTGTGTGTGTGTGCCCTATTATCCTTTTGGTAGTAGCAGGCTTCGACCTTATTTTCATCCTTTTGGTGGAAGGGTCTGTGTGTGTGTGTGCCCTATTATCCTTTTGGTAGTAGCAGGCTTTGACCTCATTTTCATCCTTTTGGTGGAAGGGTCTGTGTGTGTGTGCCCTATTATTCTTTTGGTAATAGCAGGCTTTGACCTCAT
Organism: Lathyrus tuberosus; assembly: GCA_022829125.1. NCBI lineage: Eukaryota > Viridiplantae > Streptophyta > Magnoliopsida > Fabales > Fabaceae > Lathyrus > Lathyrus tuberosus. Next base: position 5,944,098 of record JALAZF010000297.1, on the reverse strand, counting down.
TTTCATCCTTTTGGTGGAAGGGTCCGTGTGTGTGGGCCCTATTATCCTTTTGGTGATAGCAGGCTTGACCTCATTTTCATCCTTTTGGTGGAAGGGTCTGTGTGTGCGTGTGCCCTATTATCCTTTTGGTAATAGCAGACTTTGACCTCATTTTCATCCTTTTGGTGGAAGGGTCTGTGTGTGCGTGTGTCCTATTATCCTTTTGGTAATAGCAAGCGACCTCATTTTCATCCTTTTGGTGGAAGGGTTCGTGTGTGTGTTCCCTATTATCCTTTTGGTGATAGCAGGCTTTGACCTCATTTTCATCCTTTTGGTGGAAGGGTCTGTGTGTGTATGCCCTATTATCCTTTTGGTAATAGCAGGCTTTGACCTCATTTTCATCCTTTTGGTGGAAGGGTCTCTGTGTGTGTGTGCCCTATTATCCTTTTGGTAATAGCAGGCTTTGACCTCATTTTCATCCTTTTGGTGGAAGGGTCTGTGTGTGCGTGTGCCCTATTATCCTTTTGGTAGTAGCAGGCTTTGACCTCATTTTCATCCTCTTGGTGGAAGGGTCTGTGTGTGTGTGCCCTATTATCCTTTTGGTAGTAGAAGGCTTTGACCTCATTTTCATCCTTTTGGTGGAAGGGTCTGTGTGTGTGTGCCCTATGATCCTTTTGGTAACAGCAGGCTTTTGACCTCATTTTTCATCCTTTTGGTGGAAGGGTCTGTGTGCGTGTGTGCCCTATTATCCTTTTGGTAATAGCAGGCTTTGACCTCATTTTTCATCCTTTTGGTGGAAGGGTCTGTGTGTGTGTGCCCTATTATCCTTTTGGTAATAACAGGCCTTTGACCTCATTTTCATCCTTTTGGTGGAAGGGTCTGTGTGCATGTGTGCCCTATTATTCTATTGGTAATAGCATGCTTTGACCTCATTTTCATCCATTTGGTGGAAGGGTTTGTGTGCGTGTGTGCCCTATTATCCTTTTGATAATAGCAGGCTTTGACCTCATTTTTCATCCTTTTGGTGGAAGGGTCTGTGTGTGTGTGCCCTATTATCCTTTTGGTAGTTGCAGGCTTTGACCTCATTTTCATCCTTTTGGGGGAAAGGTCTCTGTGTGTGTGTGCCCTATTATCCTTTTGGTAATAGCAGGCTTTGACCTCATTTTCATCCTTTTGGTGGAAGGGTCTGTGTGTGTATGCCCTATTATCCTTTTGGTAATAGCAGGCTTTGACCTCATTTTCATCCTTTAGGTGGAAGGGTCTGTGTGTGTGTGCCCTATTATCTTTTTGGTAATAGCAGGCTTGGACCTCATTTTCATCCTTTTGGTGGAAGGGTTTGTGTGCGTGAGTTCACTATCATCCTTTTGGGGTCAGGTATTTCTTGTTATCATCCTTTTGGTGATAACGACCTTTGCTAGTCATTCAGTGTCTACTCGAGGGGTTACATTGATCCATCATTTCCCATCTCCAAGCATTTCCATTCTTTTCGGAAAAATTCGTGGTCTTCTTCATATCTAATTGTCTTCTACCTTGAGAGATCAAATGTTGCAGCAATTCATCTCACTCGGTTTAAGCCAATTAGATAGGGGCATCTGTCATACTCCAAATTTGTCCTACCTGTGTATGATTTTCATCTGTACATCCATCCGCTAACCATCATCCAAAAAAATCCAAAAAATATGTTGTCTTCAACTTCATCTCTCTTTTATTTTTATCCATTTTCATTTTAAGTCATATCTATCTTTTAACCATTTTTATCCTTATCCAATTAAATATCCATTTAAACCATTTCTATATCCATTTAATATCTATATATAAAATCCAATGTCCATATACATTTCCACTTTCAATTTCTTATCAATTTCCATTATTTTCTATCAATTAAACCATATCCACTTTTAATATCCAATTTCAAATTCTCTTTTCTTTTGATATCCATTTTTTTTTTAATTCATTCTTTTTTTTCTCAATCCCTTTTTTCTCTTTAAACCATTTCCAAATTCCATTCAAATACCCACATTACAAGCCAAACTATCCATTATGCTATCCATTTTGTTTACATATCCAAATTCATTTTTTCAATTCGCTCTTCAAAAAATCATTACCATCTCAAATCATATTGATGAGAATTCTCCAAAATAATAGGCTCATCATACACTACAATCAAAGCAAAAGTGTCCACAAAAAAGGTTTGGATCATGAATTCAATAAAAAACCCATCTATATTATTGGGCCCATGTCACTAGTCTAATTACATGAAAAAATTACAAGAAAAATTGTATTCCAAAATTAAGTATATGGCCATGACTTAGTGTCCATCGTACCATGCCAGACCATCATCACCATCATGCTGCTACAATTTCAACGCACCATCTAGTATACCACATCTTGCAAAACAAATTCCAAAACCATGTTTATGTTATGCAGCCACAACCTTCACACCGCACCCAGCCAAACCGTACTATGAACATGTAAAAACAACAGCAGCACATCAAAACAATTTGCCAAGCCTAAAAAATTGCTACAAAATGATCGTGATTCAAGGCGTACACACCAATTCATCTCCATCTCAGCAGTGAATTTTGAAATAAAAAACAGGAGGGACCACTTCGTACGCACGTACCCCGCGACCAACATTCACAGCCACCGACAAATTCTACACAGCAAAAGCAAATCACACCCAAACTTGTACCTGCAACCTTCAATAGCAAAACGTAGCAGTAACCATGATTCCTTCAATTCATTCCCATTCTACCCTTTCAACTCATCTAAAAATCTCACCCTCTCTCACTCCATGAAGGAAGTTCTGGACAACCATCAAAATTTTGCTCAAAATTACCCCAAAACCTCATTCTTCCTCTTTCAAAACTTCAACCCAAACCCTTCAAACTTGCCTTCAACTTAAAACCCACAACATAACCAAATCATAACCCTCGTTTCCTCTTTCGAATTTCCGAAATCACACCACCAACAACACCCTTCAACAACACCTTCCAAATCACGGACCCAAATCACCCTCAATCACCACTCAGCCACACAAACCCAGGAACAGATAAATAAGAGATGGAGAGGAGAAATTGAAACAAGAGTGAAATAAATTCCAAACCTGAGACGAACCAAACCAAACTCACCACGAGCAAAACAAATCCTGAAATGAGAAGACGAGGAATGAGAACGAATTGAAATCATACCTGGAACGGACCGAATCAGAATCGAAGGAGATAAAATCATAGCGAGACCGAAACTTGAGATTCACAGCGTGAGATCCCTTGTGCAAAAGAAGGTTGAAGACGATTGATGTTGCTCATGTTTTTTTTTATTTCCATTTTATCCTTCTGATTTCATCTCTTCGTGTAAATGTATTGTCATATCAGTATTCCTGATCCATGTTGTTTGCTGATGGGCTTTCTTAGGCCCATGTTATTTCTTCCATCGCACCCCCATTTATTCTGGATGCAACATGTTTTTTTTGGTTAGTTTGAAATCATGGATGATGGACTTAGCCCAAGGGATTCCATTCCTTCATACGCCCCTCCATTTTATGCTTTTTATTTTCTTAATTTGCTTTGATATTATCATGTTTGTATTTCTAAGTTTTTAAGAATAATAAATCTTTTGCCTATTTATCTTAATATTTCCTTTTTCATTTCAATTTCGATTTTCTTCTCAATTATTTTGGGCCAATGATATAACACAAATCTTGATTGGTTGATTTTTTTAAGAGATCTACAATCTTGATATATATGAGGCCTACTTTTATTTTCTTTTATTTTTCTTTCAACTTTTTGGTCAATGAAAACCAAATATCAATGATTTATCGATTATCGATTTAAAATCTTGATAAAAGTGAGACCTTTATTTTTTTCTTACCTCCTTTCAATTTTATTTCATTTCTATTATCTTTTCATTATTTTTATCTTTTGGGCAAATGATATAAAAATAATCTTGATGATTGGGTGATTTTTTAAAATTGGTACCAAATCTTGATTTATATGAGGCCTACCACCTATTTATTTTTATCTCGATGTAATATTTTATTTCTATTCATTTTGGGTCAATGAAAACCAAATATCAACGATTTATCGATTTCTCGATTAAATCTTGATAAAGGTGAGACCTTTATTCTTTTTCCTATCTTTCTCGATTTTATTATTTTATTTCATTATTTTTATTCATTTTGGGTCAATGAAAACCAAATACAAAAGATTATAGATTTTTCGATTTAAAATCTTAGTAAAGGTGAGATCTTTCTTAGTTTTTTTTTTTCGATTTAATTTTTATCTCCATTTAATTTTCGTATATTCTTTTATTTTCATTTTTGGTCAATGAAGGTCAAAAATCGTTGATTGTCGATTTCTCGACTAAGTCTTGATTAAGACGAGACCAAATTTATTATATCTTGTTCATTTGTATCTTTATTATATTGTTCATATTATTCATATTGTCCATATCATTTTATTCATACTCGTTCTAACCATTTTCTTTGTTCATACTTTAATAAAAAAACATTAACAAATATCGAAGCCCTAAAACAATAGTTTGATGGACTGTTGGTTACTATACTTCGCTTGGAGATTTGGTTCAAGGCTTAGTATTAGGACACCTTGCACACACACGGCTTTCTCTTGGGCTACCTTACAATGAGACCCTTTATTTCATGTCATCCCTTGTAATTTACATGTACCCCCGCTCCCCATTCCGATGTACGCACTTAGCTTTCTTTTGATTGTGGTTTGTTTACTAGGAGCACCCCTAGGGACTAGCATAGACAACCCATTTTCAAACTAATTCTCGATTCGTCGTCGAGCCATTTTCAAACAAACTCTGTTCAACCAAACCCTCGATTCGTCGTTGAGCCATTTTCAAATCAACCTCTAGCCAAATCCTTTTTTCAAACTAAACTCTTTTCATAACAAATAAACCATTGATCCAACGTCAAGCGGATTTTCACAATCAAACTTTAAAAACAACTAACAACTATCGCAACTCTTTTAAGGTGAAAAATAGAGGTTCAAGTCTTTGATCTTCCTTCAATTGTTTGGGTGCGAGTTCTCATACTCGTGTGTGAGCAATTGACGCCTCTTCTTTTAAAAAATCAAACCATTTTCAAAATGACCAAGCGCATACAATAAACCCTTGATCCCATGTCAAGCGGACTTTTATAATCAAACCTCAAAACGAATAATAGCTATCGAAACTCTTTCAAGGTGAAAAATGGGGGTTCAAGTCTTTGATCTCTCTTCGATTGTTTGGGTGCGAGTTCTCTTACTCGTGTGTGAGCAATTGACGCCTCTTTAAGATCAACCAACTTCCTTGTTTCGTGGGCGTACCACGAACTACGACTGCTCTGATTCTTTATTCTCGTCCGAGTAAAGATACGTAGGCACAAGATTGCGATGATCTTGGCGAGCACACTTTTTCTTTTTCCCCGTTTTCACACTACCATTTTTTCTGTCAAACCCCGTAGTCGAACTACGATTGCTCTAATTCCTCATTCTCTTCCGAATGAGCATACGTAGGCACGATATTACGATGATCTTGCCAATCACCCTATTCTAAAACCACCCATTTCCCCTTAGCATCTTTTCCCTTCTATCTTATCGTTTTGCATTTATTTTTGAGAAGAAAACAAACAAACTTAGCTAACGAGTATCACGATTCGAATCAAGAGGTCCCCGTTGAGTACAACGGACGTGAGGGGGTGCGCGTACCTTTCCCTCACATAACCGACTCCCGAACCCAGAATGTGGTTGCGATGACCATGTTCTTATCCCTCCCGTAAAGGTTTTCTCGATATTTTCCTTTCCCTCTTTTGGGATAAATAAAGTTCGGTGGCGACTCTGTCGAACCGTTTTCCGCGCCTTTCGCGCGAAGGGTCGTGTCTTCGATTAAGCAATTTTTTCGAGGTGCGACACAATCAAAGTAATGCTTACCACTATACTATAATGAAACCATGATCATGAAATAAATTCTAAGCACAAAACGCATGTCAAAAATTCTAAAGCAACACATTTTCAAATATGAATCACACCTAATACACAACTTTATCAATGGATGAAATACAAATATGAGGGACTTGACTCACACCCAACAATCTTGCTAACATCATGATTAACTTATGCATTCATCCAAAAAACATATTGAAAGCATAAAAGCACAAATCATAACGGACTTTCAAGGGTTGTAATGTGGTTTGGTTAACAAAGAAGGGTCATTTCTCAAGGTAATCGAAACAAAAATTGCCTAAACAAATGAGACTGATCACTTCACATATTCTCAAGCATTCACAGCTTCATTTACCTTTTTCTCTTTGCTTAATTGTTACACCCTTGAACATAACTTATTAGCACAAAACTTTTGCTATTTTTTTTTCTTTTTCAAGGCTTTTTCTTTTTCTTTTCTTTTTCTTTCTTTTTCCAAAATTATCTTTTTCTTTCTCATCCTCTTAGAAAACTACCTTTTTCTCCCCAACTTGAATACAACCAATCATTGTAATGTGAATGTTCCCAAAATTTCTAAGGCAAGGGTAAAAATTTAAACCACAATTCATGGCTAAAGGTATAAGAAAAAAATTTAGAGTCTAATCTAAAATCTATGATGAACTACTCTTTGCGTCTAAAGGAAAAACCCCACAATTCAAAATTGATATAGATTCGGAAACTAAGGCTCAAATGGGTTAACGAATACTCACTCACTCCCAAGGTAAGTTACTTTTGGTCAAGTGGCTGTGCTCAAAATCAAACAAAATGCCTTGATCTTTTTTATGCTTTCATACAATTCAACACAAATGCAAGATTAAACATAAGATAAACGAGTTAAAACAAGAATCGTTGGTCTCCTGCGCATATAGTGAACAACTGAAAGTTTCCACACAATTGTCTATGATCTAAAGTAATTCATTCAATCATGAACAAGTATTGCAAAAAAATGAATGACATGATATTTGTACAGAGCATAAGTTTCATATTCATGCTATGTTATAGAAAGCATTAAACATGTACGTTACCAATGCACTTTACTTCAAACTTTTATCATTACCAAAGTATTTTCTTGTTGATACATTCAATCTTGAAACAATCACTCCATGTCTCTTCAAGCCAATCAAAGACAAGCTTTTTGGAAAAACACAAAACAAATTTCTAACAATTTAATAACTTAATATTAAACTAAACTACTAAACACAAAAAAAAAAAAGTTCAAAATGGGTCAAAAGACATGGGTGAAATCGGATAAGTGGCTGAGATATTTTTACACGTGCAGCAGAGTTGCTAAGTGCCCTCTGGTAGCGCTGAGCGAGTAGAGCTGCACATGGTTTTTCAAAAATGCCAACTTTTTTCAAGATTTCCATCCACTCCCACTTTTTAATTCCTATACTACTAAATGAAAAGCTATAAAAAACTTAAAAAGGTTGGGTTGCCTCCCAACAAACACTTGTTTTACGTCGTTAGTTCGACGCTTTTTTCGAAAAGAACTCTCTTTCTTGTTGCTTTTTTGCTTGGCTAGTTGTTCACAAACGACTACCCTTCACCAACACTTTAGCAAACGTGAATGGAAACAAAAATATATACAATATAGACAATATGTATAAAGCTTAAAATGATAGAAACTATTGTGATGATTTCAATATCTAAACACTAATCCTCGGCAACGGCGCCATTTTGTTGTTGCGGTAAAGCAGCAAGCAAAAGTAAGTATTCTTTTTTATCGCATCCACAGGGATTAGTGCGACATCAATTGTCGTTCAACGGTCTCTACGTTCTTAAGTTTGAATGTATAAGGGTGCTTGAAAGTAAAACAAATGAATAAATAAAATAAAGTATCTGAGAGATGAGAGAACTCGTCAGGATTGGATTGCATTCATCGATCGAATACACAAATCTACCAATTAGTTGTACACAATCTAAAACATTCATCAATATCATCATGTATAGCTCATCAACATCACTATGTCTAGCCAATATCATGAGTTCTACCCAATTATTTAATCGATGATCTCTCACTCTATTAAACAATAAGGAGCATTGAGATTTGATACCCACGGTGAATGTTAGATCTAAATCTATGTCTAGCATTTAGAGTCCAATAGATGTCCATCTTAGATCTAGATCTGAAGAGTATTTCCCAATCACAGTTCAAATCAAAATGTAAAACAAATAAACAATAATGACATCGATATAGATTCATGAAATAGATTATATACAACGCCATGATAAATAAATATATATACTTTTACAGTAAACTTATGCACAATCCTTAACAAGAAAGAGATTACAAGGAGAAGAATGAAGATGAACAAGCATCCCTCATAGTGTCCTGCCGATTAATACAAATCCAGCTCTGGATCTTTAAGATGCACCTCTATTGTTGTTTTGTTAACTTCTATATCTAAAGAATGTTATTGATGAAAATGGATATAAAAGGTCCCAAGTCCATAGTAAAAAATCTATGAAGAAATGAATATATAGTATCTGAAAAGGTGGAATCACGCTAAGCCTCATCAGAACCCGCTTAACGTGGTCAGCTAAATACAACTTAAATCGCCATAATGCGCACTTAGAGCGATCATGGCTCGCTCATAGCGCGAAAAGTTCAATTCCCCATTTCCTCCATTTCTCTAAGCGCGCGGTTCTAACGCGCTTTGCCCGCTTTACAAAACATAGATTCTTTATTTCCTTCCCAAAATGCATCATGAAGCTTTTTCTTTTTCCTTTAAGTGTCCAATGCTTCAATCATGCAAGGAAACCTACAAAAGGAGATGAAATTTCTCAAACTAAAAGATATTTACATGAAAATGCAAACTACACAATATATACACAAAAGTTGAGGTATTTACAAGAGATTCAAGTGAAATAAGTCAATAAGTGCCACAAAACTACACACATATTTAACATAATTTGGCACTTATCAAACTCTCCCCAACTAAAAACTTTGTTTATCCTAAAAAAAGAATCTAACAAACTTAAAGAAACAAGAGCAACTACCAAGAATTCATGATCAAACAAGTTTTTTTGAAACAAAAACAAATGCATGGTTCAAATTTCAAAAGTACAATTAAAGTAATGATTACCACTATACTACAATGACACCATGATCATGAAACAAATTCTAAGCACAACACACATGTCAAAAATTCTAAAGCAACACACTTTCAAATATGAATCACACCTAACACACAACTCCATCAATGAATGAAGACCTAATATGAAGGACTTGACTCAACCTCAACAATCTTGATAACATCATGATCAACTTATGCATTCATTCAAAAAAACTCATATTGAAAGCATAAAAGGCACAAATCACAAAGGAATTTCAAGGGTTGTAATGTGGCTTGGTTAAGAATTGGAATCGATGGATGATTCAAATGCGTGTGTTGTTTGGCACTCAAGATGTTCTTGATCTCGTCAATAACAATTATTCAGCGGTTGTACATATGCAATTGAAGCACAAAGAAACATGCATAGAGAAACACGGAAGAAGAATCATAAGGCGTTGTTCTATATCCATCATTGTGTGGATACAAATGTGTTTAAGAAGATCGTTGATTCAACAACAGTGAAGGTTGTATGGGACATAATAGTATGATGTTATGACGGTGATGCATTAGTGAAGAAGGTGAAATTTCAGTCTCTATGTAAGAAATATGAGAATCTCAACATGATCAACAATGAGAAGGTATCTGATTACATCTCTAGAGTTATTCTAATCACAAATGAGATGAAATATTGTGGAGAGACTCTCTCTAAACAAGTATTCATTGAAAAGGTACATATATCACTTACTCCTCAGTTTGATTACATTGTTGTAGCAATTGAAAACTATAAGGACCTTAGCTCCATGAGAATTGAAGAACTATTAAGTAGTTTAGAGGCACAAGAGTTGCGTTTGATTGAGACAACTTATGAAAGTGAGGTAAACCAGGTTCTGGAGGCGTCTTCTGGTAAGAAGAATCATAAGCAGTCTTGGTCAGAGGCCAAGAATTGTTCAGAGGTCAAGAAGAGACATAGTGGTGGTTATCAGAAGTCAGAAGCCTCCAACTCTAATGAGTAGAAACATCTGAAGGGAAAAGACAAGTTTGACACGAAGAGGGTTCAGTGCTACTGTTTTAAGAAGTTTAGCCACACTGTTGCTGACTGTTGGTCAAACAAGGAAAGGAAATCATAAGAAGCAAACATAGCCAGAGGAGTGTCTGATGATAAACTTGTGCTATTGATGGCTTATGAGTCTGATGATGGATATTTGGTATAGTGGTGGTATATGAACACTGGCTACTCAAATCACCTAACTAGAAACAAACAATGGCTAACTAATTTTGACTCTAGAAAGAGGACAAAAATTATATGTGTTGATGATAAGTATCTAAATGCTGAAGGAATGGGAAATTTCATGGTCAGAGTGAAGAATGGAAAAACTGCTCTAATCAAGGATGTTTGGTATGTTCCTTGCATGAAGAGCAATCTGATGAGTGTAGGTCAGCTAATTGAGAAAGGTCTCTTAGTTACTATGAAGGATAATCTCTTGAAGTTGTATGATTCTGTTTAAAAGTTGATTATGTAGTCTGAACAGGGATGCAACAGAACATTCAAGGTGAATGCAGAAACAACTGAAACTAAATGCCTTAGTGCAGAAGGTGCTTAAGGTGATAGTGAGTTGTGGCATAAGAGATTTGGGCATCTGAACTTCAGAAGCATAGGGCATCTCAGTTCCAAGACGTTGGTATATGACATTCCTAAGATTATGAAGCATGGGAAGTCATGTGAGATATTCATGAAAGGCAAGCAATCAAGATTTCCATTTGCATCAAAAGTGGCTCCAAGAGAAAAACATACTTTAGGAGTAGTGCATTTTGATGTATATGGACCATTTGAAGTACCTTCACTTGGAGGAAACAATTACTTTGTGTCTTTTGTGGATGATTTCACAAGAATGACATGGGTAGCACTCATCAATTTTAAGCATGAGGTGTTTGTTGAGCTTCAAAAGTTCAAGGTAAAGGCTAAAAAACAAAGTGGTTAGAAGCTAAAAATTCTCGGAACTGATGGTGGAGGTGAGTACAAATCTACAAAATTCAAAAGGTTTTGTGAGGAGAATGGAATTGAGCATGAAGTGACTGCTCTATATACTCCACAACACAATGGTTTTGCTGAAAGAAGAAACATAACTTTGCTTGATATGACAAGGAGCATACTGAAGGAGAAGAAGCTCTCACATACCTTGGGGGGAGAAGCTGTTATCACTGCAACTTATATGCTAAACAGATATCCAACTAAGAAGCTGAAGGAAATGGTTCCTTTTGAGAAGTGGACTGGTGATAAGTAAAGTGTGAGCCATCTGAAGGTGTTTGATTCTGTTTGTTATAAACATGTCTGAGATGCTAAGAGAAGGAAGTTGGATGACAAAAGAAGATTCATGTTGCTTGTAGGGTACCACAATACAGGTGCATATAAGCTCTATTGTCCTGTCACTAACAAAGTTGAATTCAACAGAGATGTCATTGTTAAGGAAACATAAGCATGGGATCGAAACAATTCTCAACCCAACTCTAGTGCAGTGTTAACACCTAAGTTATCTTCTGAAGATATTTCAGACTCTTAAGGAGAATCTACCTCTGAAGGAGATTCAGAGTCTGAAGATCAATCAGAGTTTGAAGGTGACTCTGTTGCTGAAGGAAAGTCTGAAGGTGAATCTGATTCTGATCCAGATTCGGATGATGATCCTGACTCCGGTAGTAATCATGCCTTTGAAGGTAGTCCAATATCTGATACTAATCCAGCATCCGAAGAAGATTTTGAACAAGTTCAGAACCACAAAGAATCAGACATATACCAAGAAGATTTGCAGAGTTTGACATGTTGCAAGATACTGAGATAGAATTTGAAGAGGATGTCATTCAGTGTGCCAGGTTGGTAGACTCTGAACCAGTCAGTACTGAAGAAACTCTCAAGAAGAAAGTGTGGTTGAAGGCTGTTATGACTGGAAACGTACAGAGTTGCCATTATCGTTTATTCGTTCCTAAGGAACATAGAAATAATGATAAAACCTAAAGTTAAGGGTGAGACACTAAGGTTTAGGAGTCAGTTAAGTGAGAGAGAGGTGTTAGGCACCCCTCACCTCCGTTGTGCTCAACGGGAACCTTATCTAATTCTAGGGTTAGCTATATTTGCCTAAAGGAATTTTTTTTTATGTTATTCGTTCTTGCTTACTATATTTATTTACCAGGGGATCATTTTGTTATAATTCACAAGCAAGTTTAGTTATCATTTTAATACAAGGGAAAATCAGGAAAAGAGGATAAAGAAAAAGGTTTTTGTTATTCTACTTGCCAGAGTGTTACAACTCTATGTCTACATAACCTCAAGTAATATGAAGGATCATAGTACTGTAGTTTGTCTACAAAATGTCTATTTATTTGTTGTTTTAAGATTTTAAAATTTCTCAATGCATCGGGGGACAAAGAAGTGTTTGATTTGAAAAATTCCTCAATGCACAAGGGCGGAGAACTTAAGGTTTGAATGTGTTAGATTGATTTTAGGTTGATTATGTTACAAAAATGTTATGATTAGTTTGACTTAGAAAAATATGTTAAATGTTATATATATATATATATATATATATATATATATATATATATATATATATATATATATGTAATTATTTAGTAAGATAAAAAAATTGAATAAGTTATATGAAAAAATAAAAATATTAGTGTTATATTTTTAATTATGTTATTTCTAATTACTAATTTTAATTAAACTAATTATTTTAGACTAATCAAAACTATAGCATTATCCTAAAACTAATCCTAATATCAATTGGCCCTACAATTATCCTAATTAATTAATATTAAATAATCAATTATATACTTTTTGTCTTTTTATTTATGTTAATTATGAGGGCATTATAATAGTCTAATTATTAGTGAATTATATTTAATTAATTATGCCTATTTATGCTTAATTATCCTAATTAAAACCTAATCATATATTTTTTAGTGTCTTTTATTACTTAAAAGAATTATATATCTTTTAACAAAAATGAAATAAAGAAGGATTTTTATACACTTGTCATTTAATTTTACAGTTAATAAGTAAAATCAAGTAATATAACTTAAATAAAACTAATTAAGTAAAACAAAGTCAAAGAGGTGTGACTATGATCATAAGGGTATCTGGAGAGGAAAAAGATTGTTAATGTTGTTAGGGTAATAGAGAACACTTGAAGAGAGAGAGAGAGAGAGAGAGAGAGAGAGAGAGAGAGAGAGAGAGAGAGGAAGAGAGGAGAGAGAGAGAGAGAGAGAGAGAGAGAGAGAGAGAGAGAGAGAGAGAGAGAGAGAGAGAGAGAGAGAGAGAGAGAGAGAGAGAGAGTTTTTTGGTTTTGGGTTTATTAATAATTATTAAATTTAATTATAAAACCTTTGTTTTTTTAAAAGAAAACTTAATTAAAAACCTTTATATACAAAAAAAACCTCTTAATTGAAACTAATTTCTTCAAAAACTTAGTTTGAAATTTTATTATGTATAAACCCTCAATTGATGAATTATATACAAAAATTGCAATCAAATACATATATACAAAATTTTAGTTAATTGTTTATGTACAAAATTGAAATAACAGACAGAAACAAAATCCTTAAAGCAATGTTAGATTAGACAAACACAAACATATATGCACAAATTATACATAAAAAAATCAGATCGCATATTGTTATTCACGTTTTCCTTTTCTCCCTTCGATCTTTCTTGATCAGTTGATGATGCAGGCTAGGGTTTAGTTATTGTTGTTCATGAGTGCGAAGAGAAACAACTTTTAGGGATTGAGTTTGTGAATTGTGTATGAAAAAAGTGTAAAAAAATATGTACTATTTAAAGATAAAAATTGGGTCAAAAAATTGAATGATATTTGTCTATTTTTGGAATTATTTATATTTAATTTGGTTTTATCTATTTCGTCATGGCCAAGCCAATGAATCTGGATGGATTCATGGCTTTGTGAAATTAAATAAAAATTTATTTTAATAATTTGATAAATGAAAATAATGAAAAATAAATGTAATAAAGGTAATAAATAAAAGACTGTGATTTTTTTTATTTTATATGATTTTCCTTGATTTTTAGACTAAAAACATAAAAAATGAATATTATAATAATTATTAAAAATAAATTAATAAATTAATAAAAAATAAGAAAATAACAAATAAAAAATAAAAAAGGTGTGATTTTAAAATAATAAAATAATGTAAATGAATCTAAAAAAAATAAAAAAGAGAGAAAACCTCTAAAGTGAGAAAAGTGGGATTTGAACTCAAGATCTTCCCTCCTTGTAACTTCTTACACCTGCTATTCTAACAATTGTGCCATTTCATTTATTCAAAATTAACTGGAACTAGAAAGCATATGAAAAGTGGACAAAATTTTGGGTACAGCGTCATACCCCAAATTTTGACCACCAAGATTTCCCATCATTGTGCAAATCATCACTACAATATGGATGTACCTTCAGGCCTCATCAACCTTCTCAAGATTATTGAGCATTCACTACAACCAAGAATTAAGGTTTTTGAGCCCTCTCAGAGCACTTAGACAAAAGATTAATCAAGAAATGACATGATCTTCAACTTGTCAAGTCTCTCAAACATCCATAAGAGATCAAGAGGACTCCCACATCAAGAATGAAGCACAAGGTTGCGACATTCCAAGTGGATCAAACCCCAAGATTGCAGTGTCACCAAATTAGGATTTTGGTCGACCAAGGCCTCCAGATGGAAATTTTTCCTCTGGACATGAGCCAATGCTTCAAAGCACATCCCAAGATACTCCAAGGGACCTCATGAACCCAATCATCAAGTCAATTTAACCTCAGGGGAAGCATTCATCAAAAATCAGGAATTAGGGTTTCTTGACCTAATTCACCCCTAAGTTGACTTTTGAGGCAAAGCATGGGCCAAGACCTCAAGACATGATTGGAGGGCCTCAAATACACCACATTGATCCATTTACAACAACGGATTGACCCAAGAAACTTGATTCACAAGTATTCAATTTCATCTAGACCACAATTAGGGTTTTAAAGTAAAAGTCAACTGTATCTTTGACTTTTGACCAAGACATGCTCCTAAACCTTAGGACATGATTCAATACACCCTAAAACACCTATGGAATCCATGCATTAGGTTTGAATTAGGTCAAGGACTTGATTGCACAAAGAATCACACAGTTTGGATTTCATTTGACAAAAAGTCAACTGTGCCCAAAATCAAGTTTGACTTTTTGGAATTTTTCACAAATATGGTTCCCCCTAAGTCAAAAATAATTTTAATGTATGGTATTGATCATCATTCATTAAGAAAAGTCAAGAAAAGTGAGGTTTCTTGCAAAAGCGGCAACCATGAGAAACCAAAATTTTTCTAAGTTATGGAACAAAAGTGGTTTTTACCCCAATTTTGCAAGTTCATAACTCCTAAACCACAAGGCCTTTTTCTCCCATTCAAAGTTCAAATGAAAGTCCATCTGACATACTTTAAATATGTCAACTACAAGAGATTCCAAATCCTCATGGATTTTGAGTTATGGATTGATCAAAATCACAAAAACATGAAAATGACCACTTTTCCAACACTTAGTGAAATTTTCAATAAGTCAGAATCTTGCCTTACTTTTTCCAAAATGTAGGGATATTTTTCACCTTGATCCAAGTTAAAACCAGGTCCATGGTGAACATCAAAGTTGAAGTATGCCATGAAGGATTTCCAACAAGTACCAGATCATCTCCAAATTCAATTTGAGTAGGGAGATACAACCCTTGGAACATGGCATCATAAACTGATTTTGTTCAAGGCAAATTATAGGACGTTTGCTCGATTTGGCCAAATCAGATAATTACAAGCCTTGTCATCCATTTGGACACCTCAAGAGATAAAATCAAAGAGGAATGATCTGATCCACAAGCCTCCCAAGTCCAAGGAACTACATGTAGCCATAAGTGCCCTAAAAAGGCTAAAAAACTGAAAGACTCCAATTTTGTTTCCAAGCATTCAATGGATTCATAAAGGTGACATGTGTAGCGTGATTTTTATAGTCTTGAATCACGATCGCTTGGGTACTACAGTTCGATTCATTTTTTATCCTATTGAGCGGATTAAGGAAGGGAAATAGATGTCTCCAATTAACCCTGCTTGCATACTGAGTTTAAATAGTTGACTGTTAATTTACAGATGCTATTAAGATGTGGCCCCCTCTTCGGTTATTTTGTTAAGATTAGAATGTCTGGATTATTTGCGAGGTTTTTGGTAAGATGTTAGGATTTGGTGCTTTTGGGTTGATATATGGGGTACTGAATTTTGGGTTTTTGATTAGTATGCTCGCTAAAATTTTTCAATCTTATGCCTACGTATTCCCGAGAAAGGAAAATTAGAGCGATCGTAGTTCCTCCTATTCTATGGGAGGAAAAAGGTTGTTTTGATGTCTTGTTCAAAGCCCAAGACATAAAGCTAAAGATGGTATGTATCTTGTTCAAAGCCCAAGATGTGAAGCTAAAAGGTTTGGATGAGAGAGAATTCATCATCTCTAAAGAGGAGTTATTGATGTTTGTATACTATGAGAAAGGCACAGATTTGATGCTAAAAGGTTGATTGACTCAACCGAGGTTTCCTTATACAAATCCTAAGAGGAGGCGATTGACCCAACAAGAGGGTGTCTTTTATTTGTTGTCTCGTACGAAGCCCGAGATAGAGGCTAAAAGGGTTGATTTGTATCTTGTTCAAAGCCCAAGATGTGAAGCTAAAAGGTTTAACTCAACAAGAGAGTACTTTTATTTGTCCTGTATAAAGCCCATGGTGGAGGCTAAAAGGTTGACTTAACAAGAGAGTCTGTTTGACAGGTGATTGACTCAATAAGAGAGTCTTTTCTACTCAACAAGAGAGTGTTTTGATGTCTCGTACGAAGCCCGAGATAAAGGCTAAAAGGGGATTTACTCAACAAGAGAGTCTTTTATACTCAACAAGAGAGTGTTTTATATGTGTCTTGTATGAAGCCCAAGACGGAGGTTAAAAGTTTTGACTCAACAAGAGAGTACTTTTATACTCAACAAGAGAGTGGGTTGTTATAGGTGTCTTGTACGAAGCCCAAGACAGAGGCTAAAAGATTTGACTCAACAAGAGAGTACTTTTATCTGTCTTATACGAAGCCTAAGATGGAGGCTAAAAAAGAGTTTGACTCAACAAGAGAGTCTGAAAAGGTTAGCTCCGCTGGGGAGAGTCATTTGTACAAAGCCCAAGAGGAGGCTATCTTACTGCGGAGGATTAGACCCATATGCAGGACCAAGTGCGGGAGCCCTCATGAGAGAGGTCGGGTTTCGGAGTGATCAATGTTTTTTCCTATGTTTGAAAGGAACTTGAGAATGTCTTTGAGACTCAAGGGGGTTTAGACTGTCCAAGTCTAGAGTTTTATCTATTGTACAATGCCCAAGAGAAGGCACGGGCATTAAAGGATGAGTATCAACCCTAAAGTGGCCAGAGGTTTGACACTGGAAAGACTGCTCTAGCAAAGAATGACTAAGTTATGTCTTATACCTTTAAGAGGCCGTCAGGGTCCTTGTATTAAGCCCAAGAGAAGGCATGAGAACTTCTAAGAAGCCGAAGGGTCCTTGTACAACGCCCAAGAGGACGCGGGGATGCTTTTAGGAAGCCTGTGGGTCCCCAAACCACGAGAAGTTCAAGAAATGCAATTCACAGAGAAGAGATCATTCCAGGAAATCTCAAGAATTTGGAAGAAACTCAAGAGATGCTATTCACGGAGAATAGATCAACTCTGGGGAGTAGTGTCTCTTTGACAATTTCTAAGAGTTATAGTCTGAGAAAAGGTTCACCAAGAATATTGCCTTTCTCTTTGTTCCATATTGTTTAACCCCAAGAGAAAGGAAGACTGTATCTAGAATCTTACGGGGGATCTAGTTTTGTTTGTATTTAAGAGTGACCAACAAGGCTTTACCTTGTGCTAGACGTAGTTGCCGGGGAAAACTCTAAATAACTATACTAGTATTGCACAGTTGATATTTGGCAAGTATATAAAAGGATGTGAAAGGAGACTTACAGTGAAATAGCCCCACAATACAGTTATATACATATGAAAGCGATAAATGAAAGCGAATAAACACTTACCCGTTGTAGAGCTTCCATGTTATTTGGTTAGTTGTTCAACAAAGGAAACTTTGATAACAATATTATATTCAAAATCAAAGGAGAAAGTGCTTTGAAAAGTTGTTGGGGCTTATAGCTCAAGGAGAGGCCCAAGTTTTAACGATGATTGTACCGTTGTTTTGAAAACTGTACAGAGGGACTTACACAATATGTGAGGCCCAAAAAGTTTTGATTTTCAAAGGGGATTGGGTCTTACACTCTATTAGAGGCCCAAAAGTGTTTGAAAATGAATAGAGATGGGTCTTATAGCTCAAGAAGAAGCCCAGTTGGTTTCGTTACAAAGGCGACGACTGCGCCGTACTTTTGAAAATATACAGAGGGACTTATACAATGTGTGAGGCCCTAAAAGGTTTATTTACAAAAGGATTGGGCCTTACACTCTACCAAGAGGCCCAAAGATTATTTAAAGAAAAGAAATGGGTCTTATAACACGAGGGTAGGCCCAGATGATTTTTGTTTGAAAACGGCGGTCGTGCCGAGGTGTTTGAAAACACAGTGGGTCTTATACAATGAGTGAGGCCCAAATTATTTTGGTTTCAAAAAGGGGTTGGGTCTTACACTCTATTAGAGGCCAAAAGATGGGTCTTATAGCTCAAGGAGAAGCCTAGGGTTTTTGTTAAAAAGGCGACGATCGTGCCGAGCTTTTTGACTGTATCGGGACTTATACAATACACTGAGGCCCAAATTATTTTATTTACAAAAGGGTTGGGTCTTACACTTTATTAGAGGCCCAAAAGTGTTTTTAAAATGATTGATGAGGGTTGAATTAATCAAAACCATACTTTTGTTTAAAAAGGAATTAATTTTGTTAAAAAATTAATAAAAAGTGATGCAAACATGTGAAAAATGAGTGGTGATCTTGGATCAATGTTCCAAAAATCATGTTTATATCCACAAAATGATTGGAAACCAATTAAATTTGGAAAATCAAGAAGGAAAAAACATCTTATATGTCAAAAAAAATAAAACATTAATTCTTTGCAAAAAAATCAAATATATGAAATAAATAATATTTTTGGGATTTATTGGTAAAATAAAATATTTTAACATTTTTGTGAATTATTAAAAAAAGAATCAACTCAAAATCATTAAAACTCAGAGAGAAATTAATTTTTGAATCACTTAAATAAAATCACAAAATTCAAATATTTGAATTTTCAAAAAAGGCGCCAAGAACATGGGCCAAGAACATGCGCGAAGGGAGTTTTGCCCAGATTTGCATTTTCTATCCAATCTCACTGAATACTTGATGAAATCACACAAACCACATATCAATCTGCTCGTTTTTTCCTCACGATCATGTCTATGGTCTTTAATTTCATTTATTTTAAGTGTGGAATAAGAAATCAAAGAGAAACCTTAAGAACCCTAAAATTTGCATGAAGGCTCAGAAATTCCATACACGATTCAAACAAAACAATTGATTGAGGGTAAACACTCTATGCATGATTATGAACATATGGAAAAATTATTGTGCAGCAAAATATGCATGGATCATAGAGTTAGAAGAGCTCAGGCTTACCTCTTGCAGCTGGTGATCGTGTTTTGTGTTAGAGGTGTTGCAAGTCGGTTCCAATGATTTGCACAGCTTCCTTAGGTTCCAATTAATGTGTCGAGTGCTTGGAGTGGTTTGAAACAAGCTGGAACTGAAGACGGTACCTCAACTGCACCTCTATCAAGAACTTGAGCAGTTGGCAAGTGATTTTATGATTTTGGTGTTACAGATGTTATGCGAGTGTTTGGATCACTTCCATATGATGTTTATGAGGTGTGTGTGTGATTGGTTTGGTTGGAATAGCTCTCAAACTCAAAACCCGATAGTGACTTGCCTTAGAAGGTAAAATTGGAAGTGAGAAGGAGATTTTAAGGAAAACATCTGTTTGATGGCTTTGGTGTACTCAAACTGATCAAAAATGAGCTCTATTTATAGTAGAGCAAGTTTGTTTTGGCTACAATAGTGAATGGCAACTGGAACAGAGGTTTGGCCAATGTTGATCAATGGGAATCCAAGTTTCCTCTAGCCATTGACTAGAGGCTAGAGCACAGAGCTGTGGTTCCCTAGTTCAGATCTTATCCTTGACTCATTCAGTTGGAAATGGTTCAGTCCATGCCACCTTGGTGCATCCATTGAATGCTCCAAAACAAAATTGGAGTCCTGTCCCCTCTTTAGGGTTTTTCTAGGTTTGGCATGCTACTTTTGGTTCCAAAGACTTGGGAGGCTTTTGGATCAGTGCTTGTCCCTCCTTGGTTTCCCCCTGAGGTGTTTAGATGGATAAACTTGTTTGTCATTTGCACAAATTGCTCAAATCGAGCAAAATGCACAAATCTGCCTAGTTATGACAGTTGCAGCAAGGCATTTTGCCACTATCATAACTCTTAGCTCAAATGGAATTTGATGGAGTTCTTGGCCATTTTAGAAAGCTCTTATATGATACAACACATGGGTGATCATAGTTTGTCTTGATACCTTTTGGATCCAAGTGAAAAATGCCCCTACATTTGGAAAAAAAGCAAGACAGATTCTGACTTAGTGAAAATTTCACTAAGTGTTGGAAAAAAAGTGATATTTTCACTTTTTGTCTTTTTGGTCACTCCATAACTTAAAATCCATGAGGAATTGGAATGAGGTGTAGTTGACACTTTTAAAGTATTCCATGAGAGCTACAAATCCATCTTTGAATCAGCCAAAATGGTTGCTTGGATCTCAAGTTATGATCCTTGGAAGTTGGTACCCTAGCCACTTTGTTCCATAACTTAGAAAATTTCTAAGTTTTTTATGGTTACCCCCTTTTACAAGTTATCCCACTTTCTTTGATTTTTCTTGATGAATGATGATTCAAATCACACATTAACTTCATTTTGGGGTTAGGGAACCATAATTGATCAAAAAAATCAAAAAGTCAAACTTTGACTTTTGGGCACAGTTGACTTTTTATCAGATGAATTCCAAATTGTGCGATCCTCTTTGATATCAAGTCCTTGACATAAATCAATCTTGATGGATTGATTTCATAGGTGTTATAGGGTGTATTGAATCATGTCCCAAGGTTTGGGAGCATGTCTTGGGCAAAAGTCAAAGATACAATTGACTTTTCCCACGAAACCCTAATTGTGGTTTAGATGAACTTGAAACTTGTTGATCAAGCTTCTTGGATTAATCCATTGTTGCAAATGGATCAATGTAGTGTGTTAGAGACCCTCAAACCATGTCTTGAGGTCTTGGCTCATGATTTGTCCCAAAAGTCAACTTAGGGGTGAATTAGGTCAAGAAACCCTAATTCCTGATTTTTAGTGAATGCATCCCCTGAGGCCAAATTGACTAGATGATTGGGTCCATGAGGTCCCTTGGAGTATATTAGGATATGCTTTGAAGCATTGACTCATGCCTAGAGGAAAATTTCCATCTGGAGGCCCTGGTCGACCAAAACCCTAATTTGGTGACACTGTCGATTTTGAGGCTTGATCCACTAAGAATGCTGCAACCTTGTGCTTGATTCTTGCCGTGGGAGTCCTCTTGATCCATTGTTGATGTTTGAGAGGTTAGACAAGTTGAAGATCATGTCAATTCTTGATTGATCCATCGTCTAATAACTCTGAGAGGGCTTGAAACCCTAAGTCTGATTGTAGTGGATGCTCACCCATCTTTGGGGAGGACTAATGAGGTATGATGGCCCATCCATATTGTGATGATGACTTGCCCAATGATGGGAAATCTTAGTGGTCAAAATTTGGGGTATGACAGATGCCCCTATTTAATCTTCTTGGACCCGAAGGTGTGAATGGCGAAGGTATTCGGGCATTCAGGGTGCAAGATGATTAAATATCGGAATACCCGAAATTTTGATGGTGGTTATGAATTGAATTTAGCGCATCCATCTTCTTTTGCTAAGCAATGATGCTTAGAAAAGGTAAAAACTTCCCCTCAATCCTAGTTTTTAGCCACGGAACTGGTCTCAGTTTTTGAAATAAACTTCCCCTCGATCCTGGTTTCCTACCAAGGAACTGATCTAAGTTTCTAGTTTCCTAACAAGGAACTGGTCTAAGTTTCTGAAATAAACTTCCCCTTGATCCTGGTTTCCTACCAAGGAACTGGTCTAAGTTTCTGAAATAAACTTCCCCTCAATCCTGGTTTCCTACCAAGGAACTAGTCTAGGTTTCTGATATAAACTTCCCCTCGAACCTGGTTTCCTACCAAGGAACTGGTCTAAGTTTCTGAAATAAACTTCCTCTTAATCCTGGTTTCCTACCAAGGAACTGGTCTAAGTTTCTGAAATAAACTTCCCATCGATCCTGGTTTCCTACCAAGGAACTGGTCTAAGTTTCTGAAATAAACTTCCCCTCGATCCTGGTTTCCTACCAAGGAACTGGTCTAAGTTTCTGAAATAAACTTCCCCTCGATCCTGGTTTCCTACCAAGAAACTGGTCTAAGTTTCTGATATAAACTTCCCCTCGAACCTGGTTTCCTACCAAGGAACTGGTCTAAGTTTCTGAAATAAACTTCCCCTCGATCCTGGTTTCCTACCAAGGAATTGGTCTAAGTTTCTTTTGTCAATAAACTTCCTTGACAAGGGACGCTATGTGTAGCGGTTTTCCTCAAACTTCTCGCCGAATTTTTCTGGGGAGATGCCATTTGATAGAAAAATTTTGATGTCAGAGTTGCTAGGGAACCTAGTCGTCTGAGTTGTAGAGGTGTACAAACTTCTCTGTTGGAGACGCCAGTTGTCGAATCTACTAGGGAAAACGAGTCTCTTGAGAGACTGCATTCTGCTTAGGGTATTACATCATACTTTTCTTGGGATCTTCTTGGAGAAATTCCATATGATGTGATCTAATTTTGAGGTGCTGATGACCTTTTCGTCAGCGGATTTTTTAGAGAAACACTGCTGTATTACCGAATCACTAATTAAGAGGCTTTCTCTGGGGATTTTCCTTAATCTGGGAAAGCGATGATATCATCTTCAATGGCGAAGAGTGATGTTTGTCGAAAGTTCTCTGGTCTTTCAGAGGTTCAAGTTATCAAAGGGGTCGAGGACCAACTTCAATTCAGAAATAAACTAGAGGAGAGATCGTTTAGATGGTTCACTTCCTGATGAGGAAAAAACTGACAACTCGATTGAGAGGACTTTTATCACTTGGGGATAAGACCGACCAGAGTGATAGTGATGCAATATGAATGTGAATGCAAATCAATGATGCATGATGTATGTATGTATATGCTGACAAAACTGACACGACATACAAACTGATAAATGAACACGACTGGATACTCGTCCACTGCGGGGGATGAAAAGTATCACTGGTTCATGATAGCAATTCTGCCTTGTTTAGGAGAAATAGTCCCTGCGGGGAACAACCGTTGGTCGGGCTTAGGGGGTAAGAACTCGGTCGGGGGTATCATATGGGAAAGTCGCATATGATACAGCTGATCCTTCATTCAGGCGCACTGGTTTAGAAGGAGTACTTTGATTCTGCACTTTGAAGCTCAATTACTTCTGGAGAAGCGACCGACGTTCTTTCGATGTTCAACAGTCAAAAGAAATTGCCATATTTATTTAAAAGCATAAAATTTTTGACAAGTAAATTCATTTTTTTTTATTTCAAGAATCGTTAATCATGTTAAAACGTCGTTCTGTAAAGCTAAAACAAATAAGAATTGCAAACAAAAGCACTAGGGCTCAAATTTTATTGATAGGATGGAAATCAACCAAGCGCGTGATTCCATGGAGTATTTACAAAGTTAGAAAATGGTAATTTAAGGGAAAAGGGCTACATTGAAACATAACGACCATTATTCTTCTACCAACTTTGAATTCTGGGCATCCTGAGCTTCTGTCGAAGATGACCTTGACTGGAGTTTTCTTGATGGAAGGCGTGACTGCTACTGGGGGATTTACCCCTTTGCTGGACGTAGTTACTTGTCATTATCCCTAACTTTTGCCTGGATTGTACTTTGAGATTTCCAATCCATCAGGATGATTTTTTATCATGTCTCTAATTTTTTCCTGGACCGCCCTTTCGGGTTTTCAATCCACCGAGACGTTTTTTTTTCTTTTTTTTAGGCAAAGTATTTCTTGACTACATCAACATTCATGGGGTTGGCAAATTCCTCTCCGTCCATGGTTGCAAGTCTTAAGGCACCGCCAGAGAAAGCTTTCTTGACCACATCGGGGTCGTCATAATTCGGGATCCATTTTGAAATTCTGGTATGACAGACCCAGATGTCACATAACATGTCGAGACATCCGGTCTGTTATCAACAACATATACAAGATATAGACAATTAAAGAAGTTGCTGAAAAGTAAAGTGCACACAAGAATTGTTCACCCAGTTCGGTCTAACAACCTACATTTGGGGGCATACCAAGCCAGGAAGGAAGTTCACTATCAGCAGTATCAATTCATAGACCCTACAATCAACACACCGATCTACTCACTTAATCACTACCCAATGACCCTTCTACCTAAGTCCACCCTAGATAAGAGACTCCATCTCACTTCCAATCATAGCAATGATGTCTAGTAGTCAACAACTCAGCCACTGCATCAACAACTTGATTTCCAACAACTCTTCAATCACAGAAAAGTAGAAGACATACTTCAAAGAAACACAATCATCATTGCTTGAAAGCTCATAGATGATTGACAAATACAACTCAACTAAACAGTCCAACTCTAAGTTCGAAACAGTACCAGAGTGGCTCACAATTTCACCCAAACCCTAATGATCTACATTTTGGACCCGTGCTTTTTCTAGGTTACAAGCATTCTATTTATAACTTATTCCCAACTGGATTTGGGCTTCAAATCACAGCATAACTGCTGCTACAAATCAGCAGAAACATCTGCTACATAATAGGTCTTCAATCAAATCCTTCCTAATTTATCTCCATAATTAGAAAGTCATTATTCTTCAATATTCTTCTTGATTCTGACTTGAATCTTCCAGACCTATAAATCAGCTCCACAAAGGATACATAATATTTCCAGGATCTTATGTATCTTTTAAATCTTCACTTTTTAATTCAGTTGCAAGATCTTCTCCTTAAAAATAGGAACAAATCTCCAAATAGTTTCCTAAAAAGTCTCCAAGATCCTTTTTATGAAATCCAATTAAATCTGCACTTTGTTCCTAATAAATCTCCTTGACCTGCGTATAATGATGAGGTATATCCAAACAGATCTCATCAAATCAAATCAAATCCATCAAGAGATATACAACAACAGTACTTGTTGTCCTATACAAAGATGTCGTGACATCTCCTTTGACATCTTGATTAAAAATCACATGATAGCAAAACAGCAACACCTGCTATACCAGAACCAAGATGTTATGACATACTGTCATGACAGTAAAACTGCCATATCTGTACTGATGTCAGATTAACCATGTCGAGACATCTTACCTAACATCCTGCTGTAACGGACAAGATGTTCTGTCATGACATTCCAAAGACAGCCATGTCACATAACCTTAAACATTCAGGTTCATTGAAGTGCTCATGACATCTCTGTCACACCATTACAACCATGCACTCATACTAGGTAGGTGCAGCACAACATGTCAAGACATCACACTTGACATATAACTAATATGACAGAAACTAAACATAACCAGTTAGTGCAGAACAACATGTCAAGACATCCTACTTGACATTTCACAACCTGCAACTATCCGTTATGGCAGATACACATACAACATGTTAAAACACCTTCAGTGACATAAGAGCTAACATAAAGGTTTTAACAAAATTTAGCCAACATACATACTGCATAGCTGCAGAACTAACAAACTCCCCCTTTGGCAAATTTTGGCTAAAACCAACAATCAGAGATACCAGCATCAGAAGACCAACACAGATTGTTAGCACAGTCACACACACAAGAGTAGAAACTTCACAACAACAGATCAGCACTCAACCACACTCAACTACAACCTCACACAGCCACTCACACTAGCTCACCAGTTAGCATATCATCAGTTAGTGGCATCAGATATCAGCACATCATGCAATCACACACTCTCCCTCTTTTTAGCCATATTTGACAAAGCAATAGCACACCAGAGCAACATCCATACAACCTTTGGATAACACAACTAGCTCCCCCTCAAGGAAATAACCAAGGAACACTACTACTACTTACTTCTCCCCCTTTTAGCCATAATATACCAAACCAAGCAATTATACATCTAAGGACAATCAACCAAAAGCAAGCAAGTCAGTAGCAGAACACATCCAACTCAGAAGCTTGTACAATCTGACAGGATACAGTACTCTCCCTATCATGGATAACCAATGCTCCATTGCAAGAAGAACACCCAAAATGAATGGAAAACACAAGACGCATCTTCATGTCTTCATGAGCGCACCCTCTGTTCAACACACCTGCTGAACACATTCACTTACTGCTTGACCCTTAAGCAAACCATGTACCACAACTGTACATAAATCAGATATAAGCTTATGTTCTCTGGAGACAAAAACCATAACATTCTGAACAGAATGTTCTGTCAACAGATGTTAAGACATCAGTCTTGACATCATGAACAGAATCCAGCTGCACTAAGAAAAACACCATATTCCAAATAACAACAGAATCTCCAAGCTCCCCCTTAAGCCAAGGAACCAGAAACAACCATAACAAAAACACATCATAACCCATCACATCACAGAAGATCACAAGAAGACAAGAACAGTACTCTCTCTCCCCAAGCTTTTCAATTGGCCTTAGCAAGGCCCTCCATCGATAATCACCCAACTCTCCAAAGGCAGTCATTCCCTATCATTCTCCCGTATGATAATTTGGAATACTCCTGATCAGTTGATGAGTATCTTCACCTTCAGACTTCCAAGCAATCAATACCTGATCTGCTTTAGTCTTCTCTACATTCTCCATCCAAGGCAGACCTTCTACTTTATCATTCTCCCGTATGACTATATAGACGCTCCTTAGGCATAATGGAGGCACCAGACCACAATCATCCTTCACCAAGGAAATCCAACCCAGATAATGTCCCAACACCAAGTTAGAACATCTTCCATTACATCCACTAGTAGTTGTGATACTAGCGAGGTCTTCAAAAATAGTAGTCATGCTTTGCCAGAACATACTACTAAAAACAAGATCAAAATCTCCACATTCTAATCCACATAGTCAGAAATACCTCTTCTGACAAAAATTCTTGAGCATCCAACTCCAAGTGTACAATCTCAGTCATCTTCCAAATATAACCATCAACAAACATGATGTTACAATCATCATCACCATTCAAAGGACTCATTGCACATAGAAGTCCCAACACAGCCAGAGCAGCTTATTTAGGTTAACATAAACACCTGAACACCATAGAGAGAAATAAACTAGCACACCCTCTCTGAAGCAAAGAGTTCAGACTGCAGACTTGCATACTCACATCAAACAAATACTTAGCTCCCGTCAAAGTATTTATCATTAGTCAGATAAGACTACCTTCTCACACAAGGTAGGACATTTGGTCTGACATTCTTCTTTCGCACACATCAGGCAACTGTTGATTCTTCTTCATGACAAACCATCATGACAACCATTCACACCACAAAATCATTCCAGATTAGGTCAGTGTCTTGACCTTTCACTCCACCATGAGCTAAACAAACTTCCTTGGCTGAGGAAGCAAAGAACTGAAATGATGTTTCAACATCAGTTCCGACATCAGTCTAAATCACATGGATTTAAACATTTACTATGGGTTTGGAGACAACAACCATAGTAATCCACACACATCTCTTGCAAGGGACATAAGAGGATCAACCATCAGTAGCTGACCAACCTTCAAAACCAGATCATACACACATGCAGGAACCTGCATACTCTACATCTCAAGAATCTTCTTCTCACACTTCTAATGTTCAGACCTCTTGTCTGACTTTGAGATGTTGGATGCCATCCTTCTGCACCTAAAGAGGAGATTCCCTCTAACAGGTTTCTGGAGCATACAAAAAAAACATTGACTGGTCATCACAAACAGATTGTTAAAAAAAATGCTTCTCCCAACACTTCAACCTACAAGGATGCCCTTCACTCATTGTAAAAAAAATGTTCCATTATGTGAGGACACCACATAACTGAACTCCAGCTTAAGAGGAAACTTCTCATGCAGATACCAGGGAACCATAATCCTTTGGTCCCAAAAAAAACACCATCTCCTCCTTGTTCCAAACACAAATCTGAAATGCTTATCCTAGATGGTTTGGATGACATTCCAACAATGATGACACCAGTCAACCAGTTAGGTTAATACATCTCCTTTGCGCACAACCCTTTGAGTTTCTCTTCCACTAGAACAAGAGTTCCATGCTCTCATAGACTTGATAGTGATATTAAGTTTGAGTAAACAACCTCCATCCTGTTTTTGAGAAGCACCACCAGACATATTGAGAAAAATGAATTCTCAATACAAAGATGTTAAGATATTATGTCTGACATTTCTTCAAGTTCTTCCAGCATCAGATTAAGGACTCCCCCTTATTAACTACTAAGAACTCCTAAGGGAATTATTCATTCTCCCATCCAATATTCTGTGGTTGGTACACACATATAACTCCTTTCAAACAGAATCTGCTCCATGGCCATAAACAAGATTCCATACATCTGGCTCATTAGATCAGAAGGAACTTCCAAATTTCAGAGAGAATGTTCTTGACATTTGAGCTTGACCACCACACTTAACTAAGACATGTTTCATGATAGAAACTTCTTAGACACACACCCCAGATGCCTCCTCTTCCAATCCAGGAGTAGGTTCCAAACAGATGTGATCAATACACATTTGTTTAGCCCCCAAGCATCTGCTATGCCATACCTTTATCCAACAAGCTTCTGCACAATCTGCTGGTTCACCATCTGGTAGGAAATCATTCAAGAACTGCACCAAGGGATCCTTCAATAAAGACTTGAGGTTGGTCTTTCAGATAAGAGAGCAAAAATAAATTGCTTCCTTCTGATCTTTCATTAATAAACTTATTGAAAATGCCTTTATGAGTGGACTAGGGTCAAACCTCAAGTATCTTTGGCAACTCTAACAAGCTAGTTGAAGATATCATCAAGTATCACCACACCATGTGATACACCTTCAGAGGAGAATAGAGTGTTGCAGCCTCAACACATAAAACCACCAGGAGTTTTCTAACAGATACATAAGAAGCAGAACACAGATAAAGAAAACCCCTCAACAACCTTCAGGTAAAACTTAATAACCTTTGCACAAACACCACACTCCATGTGCAATAGGTCAACATAGGTTTGAAAATAAATCAAACCACACAGCAGCTCACCACCAAAGCTACAAGCCTGATAACAGACAGGTTCAATACACACCATGTCATGAACAGTCCATCCTCCACTTCTAGGGACCATTCAAACAACAATATGAACTTCTCCAAGTTCAAACAACTTTTCAGCAAGCTATCTTACTTGCACATGAACCAGAAAGTATCTTCCCTAGGATCTCACCCAGAAAAACGAACAGGATGCCTGCTCTGATACCAATTGAAATTCTGGTATGACAGACCTAGATGTCACATAACATGTCGAGACATCTGGTCTGTTATCAACAACATATACAAGATATAGACAATTAAAGAAGTTGCTGAAAAGTAAAGTGCACACAAGAATTGTTCACCCAGTTCGATCTAACAACCTACATCTGGGGCATACCAAGCCAGGAAGGAAGTTCACTATCAGCAGTATCAATTCATAGACCCTACAATCAACACACCCGCTGATGATCTACTCACTTGATCACTACCCAATGACCCTTCTACCTAAGTCCACCCTAGATAAGAGACTCCATCTCACTTCCAATCATCGCAATGGTGTCTAGCAGTCAACACCTCAGCCACAGTATCAACAGCTTGATTTCCAATAACTCTTCAATCACAGAAAAGTAGAAGACACACTTCAAAGAAACATAATCATCATTCCTTAAAAGCTCATAGATGATTGACAAATACAACTCAACTAAACAGTCTAACTCTAAGTACGAAACAGTACCAGAGTGGCTCACAATTTCACACAAACCCTAATGATCTATATTTTGGACCCGTGCTTTTTCTAGGTTACAAGCATTCTATTTATAACTTATTCCCAACTGGATTTGGGCTTCAAATCACAACATAATAGCTGCTACAAATCAGCAGAAACATCTGTTACACAATAGGTCTTCAATTAAATCCTTCCTAATTTATCTCCATAATTAGAAAGTCATTATTCTTCAATATTCTTCTTGATTCTGACTTGAATCTTCCTGACCTATAAATCAGCTCCACAAAGGATACATAATATTTCCAGGATCTTATGTATCTTTTAAATCTTCACTTTTTAATTCAGCTGCAAGATCTTCTCCATAAAAATAGGAATAAATCTCCAAATAGTTTCCTAAAAAGTCTCCAAGATCCTTTTTATGAAATCCAATTAAATCTGCAATTTGTTCCTAATAAATCTCCTTGACCTGCGTATAATGATGAGGTATATCCAAACAGATCTCATCAAATCAAATCAAATCTGTCAAGAGATATACAACAGCAGTACTTGTTGTCCTAAACAAAGATGTCGTGACATATCCTTTGACATCTTGATTAAAAATCACATGACAGCAAAACAGCAACACCTGCTATACCAGAACCAAGATGTTATGACATACTGTCATGATAGTAAAGCTGCCATATCTGTACTGATGTTTGATTAACCATGTCAGGACATCTTACCTAACATCCTGCTGCAACAGACAAGATGTTCTGTCATGACATTCCAAAAACAGCCACGTCACATAACCTTAAACATCCAGGTTCAGTGAAGTGCTCATGACATCTCTGTCACACCATTACAACCATGCACTCATACTAGGTAGGTGCAGCACAACATGTCCAGACATCACACTTGACATATAACTAATATGACAGAAACTAAACATAACCAGTTAGTGCAGAACAACATGTCAAGACATCCTACTTGACATTTCACAACCTGCAACTAATCGGTTATGGCAGATACACATACAACATGTTAAAACACCTTCAGTGACACAAGAGCTAACATAAAGGTTTTAACAAAATTTAGCCAACATACATACTGCATAGCTGCAGAACTAACACATTTGCCCCGAGAATTAGTGAGAAATGATTGTATCTTTTTTAGCACAGGGTCTCCTTTCTTGAAGACGCGAGGTCGGACCTTTTTGTCAAACGCCCTCTTCATTCTTTGCTAATACAACTGACCGTGGGATAGTGTCGTTATTCTCTTTTCTTCGATCAGATTTAGTTCGTCGTGTTGACTTTGACACCATTCAGCTTCTGTTAGCTTAGCTTCAATCAATATCTGGATTGATGGGATCTCTACTTCTATGGGAAGCACTGCCTTCATGCCATATACTAGAGAGAAACGGGTTGCCCCTGTTGAAGTGCGGACAGATGTGCGATAACCGTGAAGAGAAAAGGGTATCATCTCGTGCCAGTCTTGGTAGGTTACAACCATCTTTTGAACAATCTTCTTGATGTTCTTGTTAGCCGCTTCTACCGCTCCGTTCATCCTGGGCCGGTAGGGAGATGAGTTATGGTGTTCTATCTTTAACTCGACGCACAACTCTTTCATCATCTTATTGTTCAAGTTAGATCCATTATTTGTAATGATCTGGCTCAGAACACCATAACGGCAGATGATATTGTTTTTGATAAATTGGACCACCACTTTTCGGGTTACATTGGCGTATGATGCTGCTTTGACCCACTTGGTGAAGTAGTCAATGGCTACCAGGATGAACCGATGTCTGTTTGAAGCTTTGGGTTCGATCATGCCAATCATGTCGATTCCCCATATGGAAAAAGGCCATGGGGAAGAGAGAACTTTGAGATGTGTAGGCGGTACATGGATTTTGTCGGAGTATATCTGACACTTGTGACACCTCCTCATGTACTTGTAGCAGTCGGATTCCATGGTCAACCAGTAGTACCCTGCTCTTAGAATTTTTCTCGCCATTGCGTGTCCATTGGCATGAGTGCCAAAGGAACCTTCGTGAATTTCTTTCGTTAGCATGTCTGCTTCTGGTCTGTCTACGCATCGGAGCAAGACCATATCAAAGTTTCTCTTATTGAGTGTATCACCGCTCAGGAAGAAACTGTCTGCCAGCCTCCTGAGGGTTTTTTTGTCTTTCCTGGATGCCCCATGTGGGTACTCTTGTTTCTGAAGGAAGCATTTGATATCGTGATACCAAGGTTTGTCGTCTATGATTGCTTCAATCGCGAAGATGTAAGCGGGCCTTTCAAGGCGCATTATGTCGATCTTAGGTAGGTCATTCCATTAACCTACACTAATCAGGGAAGAGAGAGTGGCTAACACATCAGCCATGTGATTCTCTTCACGAGGGATATGATGAAACTCCATTTTGTTGAAGAAGGGTAGCAACCTTCTTGCATAATCTTTGTAAGGAATCAGTCCTGATTGGTATGTGTTCTAATCTCCTTTGATTTGATTGATAACTAAAGCTAAGTCGCCATATACATCCAAGTTCTTAATCCTTAAATCGATCGCTTCTTTGAGACCCATGATACAACCTTCATATTCGGCCTCGTTGTTTGTGCACTTGAATGTCAGTCGTGCGGTGAAAGGAATATGGGTACCCTGAGGAGTTATGATGATTTCCCCAATTCCATTTCCATAATGGTTGACAGCTCTGTCAAAGATTAGTCCCTATTGGGAACCTGGTTCTGGCCCTTCACTGGGTAGCGGTTCATCGCAATCTTTCATTTTCAAGTACATGACATCTTCGTCTGGGAAGTCAAACCCAATTGATTCCTAATCGTCAATCGGTTGATGAACTAAATGATCGGCTAAAATACTTCCCTTAACGGCTTTCTGAGTGTGGTATTCGATGTCGTATTCTGATAACAACATCTGCCAATGGGCAATCCTTCCCTTGAGAGCAGGTTTTTCAAAGACATACTTGATTGGATCTATTTCGGAGATCAACCAAGTAGTGTGACGAATCATATACTAGAGAAGACGTTTGGCTACCCAAGCCAAAGCGCAACAAGTTTTCTCAAACATCGTATACCGAGTTTCACACTCAGTGAATTTCTCGCTCAGATAGTAAATGGCAGACTCCTTCCTTTTTGTTTCATCTTGTTGGCCAAGTACACACCCCATTGAGTCCTCTAGGACTGTTAAGTAGATAATCAGTGGTCTTCCTTCCACTGGAGGTGATAGAATCAGTGGGTTCAACAGATATTTCTTGATACTGTCGAAGGCGGTTTGGCAATCTTCTGTCCAAACGCAGTCCTGACTCTTTTTTAGTAATTTGAAGATGGGCATGCATGTCACGGTCATGACGAATATGAATCTGGAGATGTAGTTCAAACGTCCCAGGAATCCTCTGACTTGTTTTTTCAGTTTTCGGGGAAGGCATTTCTTGAATGGCCTTGACCTTGTCAGGATCAACTTCAATTCCTTTCTGGCTGACGATGAACCCTAAGAGTTTCCCTGAACGGACACCGAAGGTGCATTTGTTGGGATTCAAGCAGAGTTTGTACTTTCTCAACCGCTCGAATAGCTATAGTAGGTGGGTCACATGCTCCTCCTCCATTTTAGATTTGGCAATCATATCATCGACATATACCTCGATTTCCTTGTGTATCATGTCATGAAATAAAAAGTAGTAATGGCCCTTTGATAGGTTGCCCCGACATTCTTCAAACCGAACGGCATTACCTTGTAACAAAAAGTACCCCATGGGGTGATGAACAAAGTTTTCTCCATGTCTTTTGGCGCCATTTTTATCTGATTATAGCCCAAGAATCCATCCATGAAGGAGAATACTTTGAACTTTGCTATACTGTCAACCAGCATATCAATGTGTGGTAAAGGAAATTCGTCCTTTGGACTAGCCTTGTTGAGATCTCTGTAATCCACACACATTCTGACCTTTCCGTCCTTCTTCGAAACAGGTACTATTTTGGCTAGCCATTGAGGATATTCTGATGTGGCGAGGAAACCCGCGTCAATCTGCTTCTGTACTTCCTCCTTGATTTTGATGGCCATGTCCAGATGAGTCCTTCTCAACCTTTGTTTTACTGGCGGACATTCTGATCTTAATGGTAGATGATGTTCCACGATGCTGGTATGCAACCCTGGCATGTCCTAATAGGACCAAGCGAATACATAGGGAAATTCTTTGAGAAGCCTTATCAAACTCTCTTTGGCAGTTGGACTGAGCAGTGCCCCAATCCTGATCTCTTTTCTCTCTTTTTCTAAACCCAAGTTGACCGTTTCCAACGGCTCTTTTGTGAGGTTCAATGGACCTTTCCTCCTATCTGAGTAATCGGGAGATCTTTTCTAGAATTTCGTCGTCAGCTACTTCTTCAGCCCCAAATACCAAAAATTCAAAGTTGGGAGAAGGCATCAGATCGTATGTTTCAATGGGGTTTAAAACAAGCAATCTGCACGACGTGATGATTTATTTTTAGAAGAGATAGAGAGAATGCAAGAGTGTGTGCGGTGTATTTTTTTTACTACTTGTTTTTATTATTTGAAGTGTTTTTTAGGATTACCATTTTCTGAAAAAGCAAAAAGAGAAAACATCAATAAATGCGGAAATTACAGAACGACGTTATTTTATTTATGAACAAGTCGATTCTTGAAATTACAACCCTATAAAACAAAACTCTGTCGCTTTGGCCCAAGCGAAGAGGGATATTTACATAAAGTGAGCCATATCAAAACATCTGTTTCACCTGGGCAGGGTGAAAGGTTAAAGACGACAATTACTTTGACTTATGAACAATCTTCGGAACATCGTCTGTAACCCATTGGCAGCAAATGCCTCGGTGAATCACAAAGTCTGGCACCTTCATTCTTGGTTTGTCCTCAGAAATGACGCTGATCTCTGGTGGAGCAGGATCATTGGAATCTGTCTCCCAGGCAGAGTTGTCGTAGGAGGATTCCCTTGTTATATTTTGCATAGGATTTGTGCTCTCAGGTAAATCTCCCCATCCAGTTGGCTGGATGTCTTCGAGCTTGATACGAGAGCTTTCAGGAGCAGTGTACTTGACCATATAGTCGTATTTTCCACTTGGTTGTCCCAAGGTATCCCACACTTCTTTGGAACTGGAGGAGTCATCTCTCTCGATGACGTTGACCTCTAGAAAAGCATAGTTAATGAATTCTAGTCCTGCAAACTTTATGAATTCATCGTCGTGCTGGATATTTTCTGAATGACTTGAGTGTTGATCACATAACATGGTGGGGATGTAGGTATTCTGTTCAATGATGCTCAGCTGATTTTCATTGTTCAGCTGATTTTCTTGCCCCAAGTCTCCTGGGTACGGCTGCCAGATTGGCAGGCCATCCATCGGACCATAATAGTCGTGGTCAAAGTTGTCTTTCATCAGAGTGTCTTCCTCTAATGAGTTTAGTGGAGCACGACATCCTTCCGGATCACAATCTCCGTATATTATTTTGATGTTTGACCTTGGTATAAATCTCGGACTCTGTGCGGGATAGCAAAATGGCATAGGCACCTCTTCCTGAGAGATATAACCGTCCTCGTTAAGATAGGATCTCCATTCTTCCTCTGTATCAGAGGAATCACCCTCGTTGATGGTATGAACTTCTTGAGATATTGGGTGAAGGAAACCTCCACTATGGAAGAAATCCTGAATGGGATGAAGACTTTCATCGTTAGCAGCTGTCTGGGTACAGGTTGAGGAAAAACCAAGACCCTTCTTTGTTTTGTTATCAGTAGGAATGACAAGTTTTCTCCATCCTTTGGTATTGTTACTTTTGATCACTTCGAGAGCATCTCTGTATGAGGAAACCGAGGTTCCTTTCTCTGACTGATTTTCATTGCTCACCGAAAGTGCCTGGAACTATGTTCCAACAACCTCCTCGGGTTCTGCACAAGTGGATAATGAAAGGTTACTCACGATCAAGGCTTGTTCTCCACAGACCGTGACGAGTTGGTCATTCTTGACAAACTTAAGTTTTTGGTGCAGTGTCGAAGTGACTGCCCCAGCCTGGTGTATCCAAGGTCTTCCTAATAAGCAGCTGTATGCTGCCCGGACGTCCATGACCTAGAAAGTGACTTGGAAAGTGTGAGGACGGATAGTTATGGGAAGGTTGACTTCGCCGATAACTGCTTTCCGAGATCTGTCAAACGCTTTGACGACGACCTCACTGCCCCTCATTGGGGATCCTTTGAATGATAGTCGTATTAAAGTGGACTTCGGCATAACATTCAGAGTTGATCCGGTGTCTACCAGTACGCTGGCTAAAGCATCATCCTGGCAGTTAATTGTGATATTGAGCGCTATGTTGTGACTTTTACCTTCCTCTGGCAATTCCTCATCACTAAACCCCAAGTTGTTATAGGAAGTGATGTTAGAGACGATACTATCGAATTGCCTTATTGACACATCCTGTTCCACAAAGGCTTGCTCTAAGACTTTCTGCAGAGCCTCTCTGTGGGCTTCGGAACTGAGTAAAAGTGATAGCACAGAGATCTTTGAAGGAGTTTGTAACAGTTGATCAACAATGTTGTATTCACTCCTCTGGATGAGCTTCATCATCACATCATCGTTATTTGAAAGGTCGGGATCACTGGACTGACCGACTGGTGGATTGGGAGCTTCCGTCTGAAGTTCCTTTTCTTTGGTAAGTTCTCCAACTCCCCAGTTGAAGATTCGACCGCTCCGTGTTACTCGACTGATGTCTGCAATATTCACGACGGAGGGTAATGGAGTTTCCTTTCCATTCTCAATGGTTGTTGCACCGTATTTGTAAGGGATCACCTTAGCAGATTCGTACGGTACTGGTCTCGGTAGATAGATAACTACAGGAGCCTTCTGATTTCTATGATTGTCGTAAGTAACTTCAATCAGTTCCTGGTTAAGAACCTTTGATTCATCAAGCAGAGGGATGATTGCACAAACATCTTTGGTCCTCTCGCGAACAGAGATTACAACCACATCTTTTATTTGATCAACGAAATAGTCTGGCGTCCAGTTGATGGACCCCGAAACTGAATCTTGTTGAATCTCTTTGCGGTTCAACTAACCTTGAAGGGTTTCTCACGAGGTAACATCCTTGATTATTTTCCGAGCAAACTCTACAGCGTTCGTAGTTATGTGGTGGAACCTGGCCACGTCCGCTTTGAATGCAGTGTAACCTCACTAGGTCCTTTTCCATTGATCGAACATCCTGACCGTGACGCCTAGTAGGGTTCCCATTAACCATACTGACTTGTTGCGTGTCTTTGTCCATATAGATCGGAAGCCACCAGTGGTTTAACAAGTGTTGCAAAGTTCTCTGAACGAGAGCACATCCCTGGTTACCCTCACAACATCCTTTACAGTTCTGATAATTATGCGAAGTCAGAAAACCGAGTTGGACTTGCTTAGCGTGTAATTCCACCAAGCTGGTATTCATTAAGCGAATATCGAAGATCTGAATCATGTTGATCTGATAAAGATTTTTATCATGGTAGTCCTGGATCCATCCAAGATCCATCTGACGCTAGAGGGCCTCTAGTACAAAAGATCATCTCTGTTTGTTTATCGAGCAAGTCAGACAGGAAATGTAATCGTGCCGCGGCAGATTATGATACTAGCTTTGCCTTGAGTGCATTTCCACCAGGTTGGCATTCATCGCATGGATGTCGTGGCTCTGAATGATGTTGGAATTCGTATAAGTCATGTTGACCCCCCGAATTTGGTGCTCTTGGATCCATTCGAGATCCAATTGTTCCTGTAGAGCTGATTGCACCACAAAACATCCTTTATTGTTCTTAGAGCAGATATCACACTGATGATAGTTGTTGTACCCCAAATTTTTCCCTTAGATTCATTGATTCGTCCGCATATCACATTAGGTCAATCATCCGTGCATGACTAACCATTTTACCTAACCCCGTTAGTTAGTTAGTTTGTGAACACAGGTATTACTGCAGAGAATTCAGGACCTTCAAGTATGTGTTGTGTGTGTTGTGGAAGTTCATGACTCTGGCAATTACCGTTGGACCCCTGAAAATCATGAGCAAACCTTAGAATCAAATCATGAGAAAACCTTATCTATTGGAGTTTTGGATCAAGATTTTCCTTTATTAAAGTTTTGAGGCCCAAACTAAGTTCAAGTTCAAGATTCAAAGCCCAAATTGAAGTTCAACACTGCAAGAATCTCAAGGTTAATGTTCAAAGATCAAAGATGCGTGAATTAGAATAACATTCGTGGAACAAGAACCATTCTACGTAAAATTTGCTTTTCTATTAAGAGGAGTTGGAGTTTGTAGTACAAGGACTCAAGACTTATGGTTTAAAGAAGCCCAAAGTTTAAAATTCATGTAGTGAGAGGCTTATACGCTACAAACCTCATCTTTAAGGCGCAAATTGTAAGGAGGTCCAAGAAATTAGATCTCATTACAAGTTTAATGGAGATTTCATTACAAGTCCAATTGAGGGTTCATTACATGTCCAATTGAGTTTTCATCACAAATTCAATTCAATTAAACCCTCATTACAAGTTGATTATATACTATGCTTGGTTTTGCAATATACAAGTGTACGCTAATAGTCAAATCATTTGCTGCCACGAAGGTTCCAAGGGTTTCAATAATAAAATCTCATTTCATTGAATTGCTAATTAAGAAGTACAGTTTTGAATTCAAGGACGGATTTCCATCAAGTTACAATTCAAAATTCCTATTACAAGAAGAACAAACCAAAGTACATTTTTATAATTAATATAGAATTATCCTAGTCCTAATCCTAACGCTTGTCAACAAGTTTTCAACTGGCCCTATGCTCAGCCGTGCATCCAAACCTCTTGCCATCCCTCAGACCTGCAGGAAAATTCAGAACAAGTCAATTTCGGTTCAATTCAAACTTCCATTAAGTTCAAAATCAACCCAACAGTACATAACAAGTGAATTTTAGGCCTCAGAACAAGAGCAGGTCAAATGCACACAAAGAGTTCAAATCATCAGCCATTATCAAGAGCAAACTTGCGTCAATAGCTACCAGCAAGGGTTAGCAAACCAAGGGCAACAGTAGGAGAGCAAGTTCTAACGCAGCCACAAAACCAAAATATTGCACCAATATTGCTCAAAACTACAACAAGTGAACAAGAGCTGTAACTTAAAGGCAATTGAAGAATTAAAGGCAGCAAAAAGAAAATCGAAAAGCAAAGGGAGTTTTCAATTTCGCAAGACAACAATACCAATAAGAGGAAGGGCATCCCTTAGATTTCAACAGAAGTAAGGCAATTAATTGTGCCAGGGCATACAAAGTGCCACATCAGCACATTTCCAACACATTGCCAACTCATTTCCAACGTGTCCAACACAGCAGATTGTTTTTGAATTATTTCCAAAAGAAAAAGCAAACCATTTTCCAAACACGATTAAGAGGCATCAAAAATCATCAAGAGTTCATAAGTTTCCCAAAGTGTACAACCTCATTTAATCCTCAGACAAGGCAATTTTGGATTTAGCTTTATGTCATCATTGGCCAAAAAAGGGAAGAAGAAGAGGATCAAGAAGATATGCTTAAAGATCGTAGAATCAGATAAAAGATCCCACCACTTTCAAATTGGAAGTTTGGACAATATCATTAAGACACCACCAGCAAATTTCCAAAACCAGCAAGGGACAAGAATTTCAGACATAATAGAACAAGTCAGACAGGTCTTGATCGATTTGGAAACCAATTCAAGGTGGCACTATTTTGGTTTAGACACTTTTCAAATATATTTCCAAAACACATCAGACATGTTCAGAGTGTCATCATTACAAATCATTTAAGGCATCAGCACACTCAAATTCAGGGGACCTATATAAGAGAGCACACGCATACATAGAGAAGAGGAAGAAAAAAAAAGATCAGGAACCACATATCAAAAAAACTCCCCTCACCATATCAAATAACCAGAAAACCGTCCATCAATTACACTAGATGGACATTCTTCATTATCAGTAAGCCAATTCAATACCAGAAACCCGCATAACATATGAAAACATTTCATCTCATCATATCACAATAACCAATCGAATTCACCAAATCACCCAAAACAACACATCAATCCTCATATTAGAAAAAACCAAGCCATCAAATTCTTACAACAAACCGGCCAGAAGACACCAAGTTCATACACAGAGGAACAAGGCAAAAAAATCTAAAAATATAGAAAGGTTCATAATAGCTTATCCGTTGAAGCCGAGGACGCTAAGGACTTCCATCGTTCCTCCTTCACCTTCCTTGGCAAAACCTGAAACAGAGAAGTTTGCAAGTTAACAAAGCAAATCAATTGAAGGAGAAGAACATATCAAAGACTACACGACACACACACGCAAAGAAAGAGGCAAAACGACACAATATCCCAAATCGCGAAAAGGTAGAGGATGAAGGGGAGCCTTCCCTGAATGAGGACCCGCTAAAGCCATCCGCATCATGCTCGCAGCTTCCGACCGCCTTTTTTTTCCGTCCTTTAATTTACTTGCAACTTCTGTAACATGTAATCGAACAATATAGTGAAAATGGGGGCGGGAAACCATGGGGGAAAGGGTTATTCTTGTTTGATCGTGTGAGATCGTGAGAGATCGAGAGAGACTGAGAGTTTGATTGAGCGGCGAGAGAGAGAGAGCGGCGGCGCCGATTTAGGGTAAACCCTAACTTGGTGTTGGTTTTGAGCGGCGAGAGAGAGAAGAGAGAAATGACCGCGTGAGAGCCCCTCCGTTTTGACCCTTTCAACATCTCACCCTTTTCTTCTTTATTAATCAAAACCTTTTTTCATTATTAAAAAAAAAACTATTAAAATTACTTTTATAATTTAACCTAACTTTTAATTTGTAATTAATATCGAAAGCCTTTTCCCTAGTTAATCTTCTATAATAAACCATTTCATTAAAACATTAAAATAATTAATCACTCTTTTTCTTTTAATAAACCTTAATACTAAATTAATCTTTCAATTTAATTAAGGAGACCTTTAACTTTTCAATTTAAAATAATCCTCAAAATAAAATAAACATTTTTAAGAAAATTAAGTGAAAGTAATTCTTAATAATTCTCCCAATGATAAGTACCAAATCAAAACCGTTTTCTTAATAAACCGTACTCTTATATTCATTTCCCATTAGATCCCTCGAGTGTGAGTGCGCGTTTATATTATTTGTATGCTTATCTATATCTATATGTGGTATTACTGCTTCAAACCTTTTCAAAAATAAAAACTCTCTCGATCCAACGTCGAGCCACTTTTCTACCTATATAAGTCGAGCGCCTTCGGGCCTCGCATTCGACCTTCGGTCACTATACACTAAGCTAGCTCACACTTTGCTAGTATGCACAAATAATCAAAGTTAGTTGGTCCCCTCGACATTCCAAAGGAAGGTTCCCTTAAAATTGACTAAACCGTCATAGGACTAACTCTTAGAACCCTTGGCCTTAGGATTCGGAGTCGCCGTACTCCACGTCTCGCCGTAGACACTTAGAATCTTAGCTTAGGATCTGAGTCGCCGCACTCCAAGTAAATGCTCCACCGCAAACATTTACAATCCTACCCCTCTTGAACCAACCTACAACTTTAGAGTCGCCGCACTCTATGTAAGGTCTTGCCCAAGACTTTACCTCCCCTTGGAACCTTGACCCCATCAAGAAGTTCCTCTTTCAGAACTACGCATACTCTGATTCTACTCCCGAGGATACGTAGGCGTAAGGTACGATACCTTATCGAGTATACTTAGATACTAACCCCTAGGGTTTCAGCCTTTAGCATAGCACCCTTAGCAAGCGAGTGAGGGATAACATAAATACTAACGAGAGGTTCCCGTAGAGTACTACGGACGTTTAGGATGCTAATACCTTCCCTAGGCGTAACCAACCCCCGAACCTTAGATCTTTAGGTTTTTTTTCGCTTTTGATCCTTTCCTTTGGATAAATCAAAGACGGTGGTGAACATTTAAAGAAATGTGATCCTAGTTCATTAATAACTATGGTATCCAATTCTCACCACAACAGAAATGGCGACTTCACTGGGGAAATGTCGAGGGTTTCCCCTATCTTGTTTTTGCTTATGTTATCTTTCTTTATTTGCTTGCTTATCATCTTTTATGTTGGTTTTCTGGGTACTACTTATGTGGTGAGACAAAGTCCTATACCCGGACTAAAGTGGAAATTATGATAGGAACGATGAGAATTCAAGGATACTTTGAGGGAGTCGATTCCTGAAGAAGTTGAATTGAGACTTCACCACTCAGTCTAGGCCCTCTCGAATATAATTTTGTTCAATGAGTCTATTCGTGAAGACGCTATTATTTCGAACTAAAGGCCATCGAGACTGGGGACCGTAGTTACCTTTAACCCAACTTGGCCTCTTAGGATGTAGTGCGGGGACTATGCAGGAATTTATTTCTGCAATAGTCGCTACGCGATACTACACTCAGGCGAGATTCTCTTGAGAATATTATTGACTACCAAGTGATTTGGAAAATCTATAATATCCGAAAGATGGATTGTAGACTCTGGGAACTTTTAGAACCCGTTCGGTAGGTACATTGAAAATATAGTACATACCTTATGGGAGGGTAGACCCTGTCTCCATGCAGTGACCTTTTAAACCTAGGGCCCCATTTTGCTCGTGTGTGCTTTGTGTTGTGTGCCTTGTGTGTTGCATACATTCATAAGCATCATCTCATAAAGATTCAGGGAACTTAGCTTTATTTGCAAACATCGTAGGGATACCATAAACTCTTTTAAAAAAAATAAATAAATAAAAAGTCGAAGTACACTTACAAAGGTCATAACTTGGACGATCTAAGGAGACTGAAGATCTTGCTGACAAATATAGAAAGGTTCAAAATCAGACGTGGAAGCTATCACCACTATTCCTAATTACCAGTGGGTGTCAACTCATGAAGAATATTCTTAGCTGATGGAGTTACTAATTCAAGACGAATATCCATTTCTTAACTTCGGTTAGTATTCAAGCTAACTAAAAGGAGGATTTATTAAAAAAACTACTTATTGCAAGAAATGGAAAGCTCAATATGTCTTATGCCATTCTAAGTCATCAGTCAACACTATTCTAGAAGGAGCTCGGATGGAAAGAAGGAAGTTAAGCAATTCAAGAAGGCGTTGGAAGAGTCTCCTTAGGTCCATCATTATTAGCTTTTATTTAGCTATTACGTTATGACTGTTGTAAGGCGTACAGACGCGTTTTATAATTAATTTTGTAATAAACCAATCTTTAGTATTCCAGTACTAACGATTGTAACCGATAGTTTTATGACTTATTAAAACGCGTCTTTCAATATTCCACGATGATTATAAATAGTCGAGTTTCCATGAATCTTGTTGCATAGAATTTGCATCTTGCATCTCTCTCTATCAAGGAACTTGAAATCTTGTATTGCAAGCATTGTACGATGGATTACGGAAAGAAGGGAGTTGTGCCGTACACCTTCGAAGTTTCGGACGTTGAACAATTAAAGGAACTAGGAGGTCAGATCAAAGACCCTGAGGCGTTCACTGAGAAGTATGGAAATATCCTCCCGTTGTTGCAGACTCGAGTAGCCGCTGGTCTATTGGAGACGCTGGTTCAACTTTACAGCTTGGTTTATCATTGTTTCATCTTTCAAGATTTCCAACTGATGCCTACGCTGGAAGAGTACTCCGCTCTATTGGCGATCCCCGTCACAGATTCACCTCCGTTCTCCAGTGGAGAAGGAAGGCTCAGCCAGGAAGACATCGCAAGAGCAACCCGCATAAAGCTGTTAGAGATCCAAACTCATATGACGGTTAGAGGAGGAATTGACGGTTTGCCTGCCCAATTCTTGTTCGAGAAAGCTCGACACTTTGCTAGTGTAGGGAACACTGGAGCGTTCAAGCACATTTTCGCGTTGTTGGCCTACGGTTTATTTTTATTTCCCAATGTTGAAGATTTTATTGACGTCCATGCCATAAGGATTTTTATGCTAAAAAATTCAGTGCCTACATTGTTAGCCGATGCCTACCACGCTATCCATTCCAAGGCTTTGAAGGGAGAAGGTCGGATTACTTGTTGCACCGCTATCCTCTATAGGTGGTTTATTTCGCACCTACCGAGGTCTACTGATTTTTGGGACGTGAAAGATGGTTTAGAATGGCCCGTGAAGCTCATGGCTCTTACTCATTCGGATATCGTTTGGCATGACCCAGTGTATGGAGGAATCCCCATGATTCATAGCTGTGGAGACTTTCCCAATGTACCTCTACTTGGTACGAAGGGATGTGTCAGTTACAATCATGTGCTCGCCCGTCGTCAACTGGGGCACCCAATGGAAGAAGTACCTGATCCAGAAATCCTGACAAGACTTTTTCTCTATCAAGGAGAGAACCTGAATCTGAAAACTGGAATTGTGTTTGTTTGGCGCTGTAA
Source organism: Lathyrus tuberosus (assembly GCA_022829125.1). Lineage (NCBI taxonomy): Eukaryota > Viridiplantae > Streptophyta > Magnoliopsida > Fabales > Fabaceae > Lathyrus > Lathyrus tuberosus. The sequence goes on along the minus strand of JALAZF010000297.1, from coordinate 5,899,493 downwards.
TACCCCAAATTTTGACCACTTAGATTTCCCATCATTGTGTAATACCCCAGTTCTTGCCTCGTCAGGAAATATTGTGTCTGAACAACCTCGCTTCCAGTTTAATTCTGGAAAGAAGTTGGTCCTTGGCCACTTTGATAATTTGAACCTCTGAAAAGCCAGAGAAAACTTTCAACAAGTGTCACCCTTCGCCATTGAAGATGATATCCTTGCTTTCCCGGATTAAGGAAAATCCCTAGAGAAAGCCTCGTGATCAAAGATTCGGCAGCACGCCAGTTTCGCTCCGAAAAACCACTGATGAGAAGGTCATTGGCACCTCAAAATTGGACCCCATCATATGGCGTTTCTTCGGGAAGATCCCGAGAAAAGTATGATGAAAGATCCCAAATGAAAACAGTCTCTCAACAGACTCACTTTCCCCAGTAGAATCGACAAATGGCGTCTCCAACAGAGAAGTTTGTGTAACTCTACAACTCAGACGTTGGGTTCCCCAGCAAGTCTGACATCAAACCTTTTTCCGTCAAATGGCATCTCCCCAGGAAAATTCGGCGAGAAGTTTGAAGGAAAACCGCTACACATAGCGTCCCTTGTCAATAAAGTTTATTGACAAAAGAAACTAAGACCAGTTCTTGGTAGGAAACCAGGATCGAGGGGAAGTTTAAATCAGAAACTAAGACCAGTTCCTTGGTAGGAAACCAGGAATGAGGGGAAGTTCATTTCAGAGACTGAGACCAGTTCTTGGTAGGAAACCAAGAACGAGGGGAAGTTCAAAAGAAACCAAGACCAGTTCCTTGGTAGGAAACCAGGATCGAGGGGAAGTTTATTTCAAAAGAGACTGAGACCAGTTCCTTGGTAGGAAACCAGGATCGAGGGGAAGTTTACCTTTTCTAAGCATCATTGCTTAGCTAAAGAAGATGAATGCGTAAGCTACCATTCATAACCACCATCAAAATTTCGGGTATTCCGATATTTAATCCTCTTGCACCCCGAATGCCCGAATCCCTTCGTCATTCACACCTTCGGGTCCAAGAAGATTAAATAGGGGCATCTGTAATACCCCAAATTTTGACCACTTAGATTTCCCATCATTGTGAAAATCATCATCACAATATGGATGTACCTTTATGCTTCATTAGTCTCCCCAAGGATGGGTGAGCATCCACTACAATCAAAATTAGGGTTTCAAGCCCTCTCTGAGTGCTTAGACAAAGGATCAATCAAGAAATGACATGATCTTCAACTTGTCTAATCTCTCAAACATCCACAATGGATCAAAAAGGACTCCCACTCCAAGGATTAAGCACAAGCCTGCCCCCTTCTAGGTGGATCAAGTCTCAAGATCGACAGTGTCACCAAATTAGGGTTTTGGTCGACCAGGGCCTCCAGATGGAAATTTTCATCTGGGCACAAGGCAATGATCCAAAACATAACCTAATATACTTCATGGAACCTCATGAACCCATGCATCAAGTCAATTTTGCCTCAGGGGATGCATTCATCAAAAATCAGGAATTAGGGTTTCTTGACCTAATTCACCCCTAAGTTGACTTTTGGGACAAACCATGAGCCAAGACCTCAAGAGATGATTTCAGGGTCTCTAATATACCATATTGATCCATTTGGAACAATGGATTGATCCAAGAAGTTTGAGTAACAAGTCTCAATTTCATCTGCACCACAATTAGGGTTTTAAGGGAAAAGTCAACTGTAACTTTGACTTTTGACCAGGACATGCTCCCAAACCCTAATACATGATTGAATATACCCTATTACACCCATGGAACATGCCCATCAAGTTTGATTTAGGTCAAGGACATGATTTCCTGAAGAATTGCACAGTTTAGAATTCATCTGATAAAAAGTCAACTGTGCACAAAAGTCAACTTTGACTTTTTGAGATTTTTCACCAAAATGGATTTTTAACCCTAAAATGATGTTAATGTATGGTTTGAATCATCATTCATCAAGAAAAATCAAGAAAAGTGAGATAACTTGTAAAAGGGGTAACCATAAAACTTAGAAATTTTTCTAAGTTAAAAATAAAGTGGCAAAGGTACCAACTTTGAAGGACCATAACTCCTAAACCACAAGGCCACTTTTTCTCATCCTAAGATGGATTTGTAGCCCTCATTATCACCTACAAAAACTTCAACTACAAGTCATTCCAATTCATTAAGGATTTTGAGTTATGGAGTGATCAAAGTGGCTGAAAAGTGAAAATGTCACTTTTTCCAACACTTAGTGAAATTTTCACTAAGTCAGATTCTGCCTCACTTTTTGACAAATGTAGGAGGATTTTTCACTTGGAATCAAAAGAGATCAAAACCAAACTTGTTCAAACAGTTGTTGTATCATGTAAGAGCTTTCCAAAATGGTCAAGAACATTTCCAAATTCAACCTACACCATGAGATACAACATTGCCAAGTTGCCTTGCTGAAATCTGTCAAGGCAAGGCAGAATTTGCAACTTTGGTCGATTTGCCAAAATCAGCCAAATTCAATTGCTCCTATCCACTTGGACACCTCAGAGGATTAAATCAAAAGGGTACAATCACTGAGCCAAGCCTCCAAAGTCCATGGAACAAGAAATAACATGTTGAACCTAGAATGGCCAAAATAGGGACAAGACTTCAAATTTGGAATGAGGCATTTAATGGAACCATCAAGGTGGCATGGACTGAGCCATTCTCATCTGAAATCAGTCAAGACTTATCCAAGACCAAGGGGACCAAAGCTCTGTGCCCTAACCTCTAGTCAATGGCTAGAGGAGACTTGGATTTTCATTTGCCAACATTGGCCAAACCTACTTACCAGCTGCCATTCACTATTCCTTGCAAAACAAACTTGTTCTACTATAAATAGAGCTCAATTATGGTCAGTTTGAGTACACCAAAGCCATCTAACAGATGCTTTCCTCAAAATCTCTTCTTTCACTCTAATTTTGCCTTCTAAGGCAAGTCACTATCGAGTTTTGAGTTTGAGAGCAATTCCAATCAAACCAATCACTCACACACCTCACATACATCACATATGAGCTGATCAAACACTTAGATTACTTCTGAAACATCAATTTCACAAAATCACCAGCTGGTTGCTCAAGGTTTTAACCAAAGTGCAGCTGAGGTACCACAAAATGATCCAGCCAATTTCAATCAAGTCCAACCATCCAAACACAATCCATAGGGTGTAGGGAAGCTGTTCAGATCATCACAACTCATCAGTAACACCTCCAAATCAAAAATCACTTTGAACTTGCTGTCACAACTTGGAGGTAAGCACATGCTTGGTCATCTCTCAATCCATGCATATTTCCTCGCACAATAATTTGGCCATATGTTCATAATCATGCATGGAATGTTTTCCCTCATTTAATTGCATTGTTTGAATCGTGTATCAAAAATCCTAGCCTTCATGCAGAAATTAGGGTTCTTGAGGTCTCTTCGTGATTTCTTGTTGTATGTTTAATTTAAATGAAATTAAAGTACATAGACATGATCGTGAGGTTGAGACGAGCATAATGATATGTGGATTGCATGATATGATTACGTATTCAGTGAGATTGGATGGAAAATGCAAATCTGAGAAACCAAAAACATGCGCGTGTTCTTCAGCTTGTTCTTGGCGCCATTTTTGAATAATTCAAATATTTGAATTTTGTGATTTTGTTTAATTGATTCAAAAATTAATTTCTCTCTGAGTTTTAATGATTTTGAGTTGATTCTTTTTTTAATAATTCACAAAAATGTTAAAATATTTTATTTTATCAAAAAATCCCAAAAATATTATTTATTTCATATAATTGATATTTTTGCAAAGAATTAATATTTTGATTGTTTTTGGCATTTTAAATATTTTTTCTACATTGATTTTGCAACTTTTAATGCTTTCTAATTATTTTGTAGGTCAATACTTAATTTTTGAAGCATTAATCCAAGATCACAATTTGTTTTTTCTATGTTAAACAATTTTTGATCATTTTAATTGAATTTTTATTCAATTAAATACATTTTTGAAAACAAATTAGGGTTTTGGATTAATTCAACCCTCATAAATCATTTTCAAAACATTTTGGGCCTCTTGAGAGAGTGTAAGACCCATCCCCTCTTGTACAAAAACTTTTTGGGCCTCATCGATTGTATAAGTCCCTCTGTACAAGTAAACGGCGCGATCGTCGCCTTTTTTTAAAATAAACCTGGGCCTACCCTCGAGTAGTAAGACCCATTTCTTTTTTCTTAAAACTTTTTGGGCCTCTAATAGAGTGTAAGACCCAATCCTTTTTTTGACCAAATCATTTTTGGGCCTCAGTATATTGTATAAGTCCCGATACCGTCAAAAACAAACGGCGCGATCGTCGCCTTTTCACAATAACCCTTGGGCCTCTCCTTGAGCTATAAGACCCATTCAAAACACTTTGGGCCTCTATTAGAGTGTAAAACCCAATCCCCCTTTTAACCAAAACATTTTGGGCCTCACTTATTGTATAAGTCCCTCTGCGTTAAAAGAAAACCTCGGCGCGATCGCCATTTTTAAACGAAAAAATCATTTGGGCCTACCCTCATGTTATAAGCCCCACTCTTTTTCCTTTAAACCTTTTTGGGCCTCTTGAGAGAGTGTAAGACCCATCCCTTTGTATAGAAAGCCTTTTTGGGCCCCAGTCACTTGTATAAGTCCCGCTGTACAAAGTCAAACAGTGCGCTCACTGATAAAACCCTGGGCCTCTCCTTGAGCTGTAAGCCCCAAATCTTTCTTTTTCAAAGCACTTTCTCCTTTGATTTTGAATATACTGTTGTTTTCAATCTTTCTTTGTTGAACAACTAACCAAACAGCATGGAAGCACTCCAACCGAGTAAGTGGTTATCGCTTTCGTTTACTGCTTTCATATTATAAACTGTATTGTGGGGCTGCTCACTGTAAGTCTCCTTTCATAAACTCATATCTACTGTGTAATAATAGTATAAATATTTCGAGTTTCCCCGGCTACTACGTCTAGAACTAGGTGACGCTGTTTCACTTATTCGTAGAAATAGACGCCTAGATCCCCAATAGGAGCACCAGATACAGTCTTCTCTTCGGCTGTCCTCCTTAGGAATCGTCAAGAAGCTCTACTCCCCAAGATGAATGTATTCTCCGTGAATGGCATCTTTGAGTTTCTTCCAAATTCTCAAACTTTCCTGACTTGATCTATTCCTTGTGGATAGCTTGCCTTGAATGTCTCGGGGTTTGGGTACCCACTACAGTCATAATCTTGGACCTTAACTAAGGAACCTTCTTTAAAAGCTAGAAGTCGCTGGATTGTAAACCTCGCACATTTACCAGTGGTTTTTATCTCTAAAAGAGTTATCTCTCCTAATGGAAAGGAGATGATAGACCCACGGGCTTCTTAAAAGCATCGGCCTCCTCTTGGGCATTATTCAAGGACACTACGGCTTCTTAGAAGTATTCACAGCCTCCTCTTAGGCTTCGTATAATGATCTCTTCCTCCGGGAATGATAGCCTCCTCTTGGGCTTCGTACAAGGACCCGTCGGCTTCTTAAAAGTTTCCAGCCTCCTCTTGGGCTTCGTACAAATTGTCCCGACGACCTCCTAGAGGTATAGGAACAGAACATAGTCATCCTCATAGAACAGTCCTTTCATAGAGTCTACTACTGTTTCTCAAAGCATAGTACAAAAGATAAAACTCTAGACACGGACAGTCTAACTTCCTTGAGTCTCAAAGACATTCTCAAGCATCCTTCGTTAAATAGGAAGGAAACCCGCAGACTCGGACAGTCTCAATACCCTTTGGATTTCCCGTTTCCTCAAAGAGAAGGAAATATCCCTAATCCTCAAATCAAATCCCTGAGTACAGTGATGCTCATATAAGAACTGATTTTCTCTTTTAAAATCAGTATATTGGATCTGTCACTCAACTAAAACAGTTACAATAGCCTCCATCTCGGGCTTCGTACGAGATACCAAAATTCTCCCCAGTGGAGTAAAACAACCTTTTCGCCTCTCTCTCGGGCTTCGTACGAGACACATAAGAGACTCCCCCGTTGAGTCAATTACCCCTTTCGCCTCCATCTCGGGCTTCATACGAGATACAAAATCACTCGCTTGTTGAGTATAAAAAATTCTCCCCAGTGGAGTCAAACAACCCTTTTAGCCTCTCTCTCGGGCTTTGTACGGGACACAAATTAGCCTCCTCTTAGGCTTTGTATAATGATTTTCCTAGCGGAAAATAGCCTCCTCTTAGGCTTTGTATAGTGATTTTCCTAGCAGAAATTAGCCTCCTCTTAGGCTTCGTATAAGAAAACCACTGGTTGATCCAATCAACCTTTTAGCATCAAAGCTGTGCCTTGTTCACAGTATACAAACATCAACAACTCCTTTCCCTTCGTCTAATCACTGTAAGCGGCAAGCCTCTGGATCATCTATATCCACGCCACTGTCCCTCTTTTAGCATGAGAAATTCCTAAGGAAAGATGGCATTGCTCTACACTGAGTTAAAGTCTTCTCCTTCAGGTTAAAACCCTTTTCTTCAGAAATTATGGCATTGCTCGGATCCACGTATCCCAGTTAAAGTAATTCTCCTTCTCCCCTCTTTAGAGATGACAAATTCTCTCTAAAGTCGAGGTCCTTTCGCTTCACGTCTTGGGCTTTGAACAAGACACAAATAGACCTTCAGCTTCACATCTTGGGCTTTGAACAAGATATAAACCACCTTTCGCTTCACGTCTTGGGCTTTGAACAAGACACAAAAAACACCAATTTCCTCCCATAGAATAGGAGGAACTACGAACGCTCTGATTTCCCTGTTTCGGTAAACGGGAATACGTAGGCATAAGATCGAAAGAAAAGATCTTAGCGAGCGCAATCAACAAAAAACCCAAATCCCATATCTCCGTCAATCAAAAGCAGTAATTCAAAAGCATCAGTCCTAACATCATAATCCTTGTTCCCCGCTAGAAAGTCCTAGAAGGAAAGAAAACCGTATTGGTGAAAATACAAATAACCAGTACAAAGGCCCCCCACATTGATAGCATCCGTAACCTAACAGACCGCTGTTTAAACTCAGTATGCAAAGCAGGGTTAATTGGAGACATCTATTTCCCTTCCTTATTCAGCTCACAATAGGATAAAAAATGAATCGACCTGTAGTTTTAAGCTCAACCGCAGAGAGCGAGCAGCACTTAAGAACCGCGTCCAAAATCGCTCGCTACAGAAAAAGTGGCGCCCACCGTGGGGCCTACTTATTTCTTTCTTTCTGTTTTCCTTGTGTGGAAACTACAGAGTGGTAACTCAGCCGGGGAGCCATTTCTGTCAGGATCTTAGGATTCTTAGCTTTATAAGTCTAGGATGATTAGGACAAATATATATACTGCTTTTCCTAATTGCTATACGTGTTTATTTTTCTGCTAATGGGAATGCGGGTGATGCCGTATGTGGAAATATTGAGTATACACCTAGAAAAGCCAAACCCTTTCGTAGTGCGGAAACTATCGGAAATAGTTGTTACGCGATACTACCCTCATTTGAGGCTGGTGATCTATTCTCGGTGAATGGCACTTACTCTAAGATTGCTCTACAACTCGCTGGCGATCCGCTTGTTGTTTTGCTTTCCTGGGAGGAGCTGATGATAATGAGTACAGGTACAAAAATCACCCTAGTATAAACCTTTGGGGATGGGTAGAGCCTTGACTTCATGACAACGACCCTCTGACCCCATGTTTTTTCTATGTTTTTGTGTGCTGCATTCATGCATTCATTTAATAAAACATTAAAACAGTCAAAAAACTTCTCTTCTAGTCTCTCTGTTTTTCAAATTAAACTAAGACTGTGATTGTAAATATCAGAGAAGAGGATTACGCTAATGGATTTCGGTAGAAGGAGAACTCACCAGTATACCTTCAAGGTTCCAAAGCTAGGGGATTTGAGAAAGTTAGTGAGGATGATCGTTAACCTAGAGGCTTTCAGAGCCAAGCACGGTGGTTTGCTACCACTGTTAAGAGTCCATGTGATTAAGGGGATCATGGACGCACTCATTCAGTTCTACGACCCGGTTTATCATTGTTTCACATTCCCGGATTACCAGCTATCACCAACGCTGGAGGAGTATTCTCATCTGACTGATTTACATATCACTGATCGAGCTCCATTTTCTGGACTGGAAGAAATTCCAAAGAATCAGACTATTGCAATAGCAATTCATTTGGACGAGTCTGAGGTCAGGACTCACATGACCACTAAGGGTGGCACCCAAGGTTTGCCAGCCCAGTTCTTGACAAAGAAAGCTCTGTACTTCGCTAGTATAGGGAACGGGACTGCTTTTGAAAGCATCTTTGTCTTGCTCACCTACGGGTTATTTTTGTTTCCCAACATCAATAACTTCGTCGATATCAACGCTATTAAGGTTTTTCTCATTGGAAACCCTGTGCCGACTTTGCTCGCAGATGCGTATCATTCTGTACACTTGGGAAATTTGTACAGTGGAGGAGAGATCACATGCTGTGTACCTTTGCTCTACAAATGGTTTATCTCTCACTTGCCCAAGTCTGCTGCTTTTTGGGATTGTAAGAGTGTCTTATGTTGGTCGCAGAAGATCATGTCCCTTACCAGCTCTGATATAGATTTGTGCAACAAGGGTCATGAGGGAATCAGAATCATTGATCGTTGTGGAAACTTCCCCAACATACCCCTCATAGGAACTAAAGGAGGAATCAACTATCATCCGACATTGGTTCTTCGTCAATTTGGATACCCGATGAGACACATCCCACTGGGTGTTCATCTGGAAGGTCTTTTCTTCAAAGAAGGAGAAAATGACAGAGCACTAAAGATGGAAATAGTGCAAGCTTGGAAACATGTTCATAAGAAAGGACGAGAGTCTCTGGGAAAACCGGACTGTGTCTCGGTGGAGCCTTATCTCCATTGGGTACAAACTAGAGCTCTCAAGCTAAAGATGCCTTATCCTCGTTACGGAATTCTTCCGCCGAGGGAATTTGTCATGTACTTCATGACGGAAACTGAAAAGCTTCAGGTTACTCTCAACAAGGTTCAAAAGGAAAGAAGGTCTTGGAAGAACAAGTACCGCACCCTCGACGTAGAGTGTATCCAAATACAGCAATTACTGAAAGAGAAAGATGCTCTGATTGAAATTTTGGAGCAGCATGCTGTGGAGAATCAAGATGACCAAAGGAATTTGCTCGCTCCTTTCACCTGGCAAAGGAATGACAACCCGACAACGGCCCAAGTACCCCGGTCAAAGAAGAGGACTCGGGACCCATTAGTTTAGGTTTCTGTTTCCGCACTTTGTAATCTACTGTATTTCCATTTCTGTAATCCTTTGGAATTCAATAAAAAGGGGTTTCCCCACTGTTTGATATTTGCAATCTAATTGTCGAAGTTTATTTTGATTAAACCAAACAACAACAATTAATATAATCATTGCATTCATCATTCTCACATCGCGTATTCTCCTTCCCTACGAATCTCACGTTTGTGTCTCGATTCTAGAGTCAAACTGTCTCATTCGTATAATACTCGGGCTAATCGTCAGAAAAAGATGGATGATCTTGAGGAAGAAAATAGAGAGTTGAAAGAAGAGATCGACGCTCTGAGAGAGGATATGAGAAAGCTTCGTAACGACATGCAAGCCATGGCAGAAGCTCAACTACAAAGAACTGTGATCTCAGAGATCACCTCAACGCCCATCATAGAAAAGTATGATCCTAGGTATCAGATGCCGAAAGATCGTCCTTGGGGCATGCCTGTTAACTATATCCCGGAAGGATATGTTCCGCCGATCACTGAAGATCAGGGAATCGCAACAGAAGCCTGTGGGCCTGAAGGTTACAAACTTCGGGAAAGCGAAGATGCCAGGGGCATACTCAAGACTCCTGAAGTTTACAAACTTCGGGAGGCGCCAAGACTTACTACCGTAGTCACGGTACCACCCCCTGCGGTGCACACTGTCCCGAAAGGACAGATTCCACAGACATCTTCTGATAAGAAGGAAACTATGTTTGACAGAATGGATGAATTCCAGGAGCAGTTCTTGGAAATGCAGAAAGAGCTGCAAGCCATTCGCGGTCAGGATCTATTTGGGAAGGACGCCGCAGACCTCTGCTTGGTCCCAAATGTGAAAGTCCCGCACAAGTTCCAAGTGCCCGACTTTGAAAAATACAAGGGTAACTCTTGCCCTCAGAGCCATCTGGTGATGTACGCTCGGCGGATGTCAGCTCAGATGGAGAATCAGGACCTGCTGATTCACTACTTCCAGGATAGTTTAACCGGTGCCGCACTCAAATGGTACATGGGTTTAAACCTTACTACGATCAGTACATTCAGAGATCTTGGTACTGCCTTCGTCCAACAATACAAGTACAATTTGGACATGGCACCCGACAGAGATCAACTCAGATCAATGTCACAAAAGGACAAGGAAACCTTTAAGGAGTATGCTCAAAGGTGGCGTGAAATTGCCGCTCAAATTTGTCCACCTCTTGAGGAAAAAGAGATGACAAAAATCTTCTTAAAGACCTTAAGCTCATTTTACTATGACCGAATGATTGCCAGTGCACCCAGTGATTTCACCGAAATGGTCAGCATGGGTGTACGTCTTGAGGAAGCCGTCCGAGAAGGACGTTTGGTGAAAGACACTGGATCAACGAGCGGTACTAAAAAATACGGTAGTGCTCTCCCTAAGAAAAAAGAGCAAGATATTGGGAATATCTCTCTCGGAAAGCAAAGGCGACGTTATCAGCCAGTAGCAGCTGTTACTCCTGCTATCGGCCCCGCGCCTGTTCCTATGTATCAACCTCAGGTTGCGCAGAGCCAACCTGACCAACAAAGGACACAACAGCCTCTTCAGCAGGCTCGTCCTCTATATAACAACAACCGTACAACACGGCCACCAGGATTTGATCCTATACCCGTAACATACGCAGAGCTATTTCCGTTACTGCTGGCTAAAGGGCACATTCAGACTAAGTCTCCCCTTTCAGTTCCGGAAAATCCGCCTTTCTGGTTTAAGGTGGATCAAACATGCCCTTATCATCAAGGAGGTTCAGGGCATAACATTGAGACTTGTCTCAATTTCAAATCCGACGTGCAAAATCTTGTTAGGAGCGGGCTCTTATCTTTCAAAGATACGAATCCTAATGTTCTCACGAACCCGCTGCCTCAACATGAGAAGGCTGCAGTCAATTTGATAGAAGGAGAGACTAGCAATGTCTATCAAATTCATGATGTACTCTTGTTAAAGACCAATCTGGTCAAGATGCATTGTAGACAGAGTGGATATGGCCATGTACCACCTCATAATTATCACCAGTGTGATATCTGCTCTAAAGACAACCAGGGATGTTCTGTAGTGCAAGCAGCTCTACAGGAACAAATGGATCTTGGATGGATCCAAGAGCACCGAGTTCGTGGAGTTAACATGGTTTACACGAATTCCAACGTCATTCAAAACCACGACATCCGTGCGATGAATGTCAACTTGGTGGCGATGCACTCAAGGCAAAGCCAGTATCATAATCTGCCGCGGCACGATTACAGTTCTTGTCTGATTTGCTCGGTAAACAAACAGGGATGCTCTTTCATACAAGAGGCCCTCCAGCGTCAGATGGATCTTGGATGGATCCAAGACTACCATGATAGGAACTCCTATCAAATCAACATGGTTCAGATCTTTGACATTCGCGTGATGAATACCAACCTGGTAGAGTTACATGCTGAGCAGGTCCGACTTGGATTCTTAATATCACATGACTATCAAAGCTGTAAAGCGGGTTGCGAAAACGATCGAGGTTATACCCTTGTCCAGGAGGCACTTTAGCACTTGTTAAATCACTGGTGGATGCCAATCTATATGGATGAAGATACTCAGTAGATTGGTATCAATCACAGGAATCCTACTCGTCGTCAAAGTCAGGATGTTCGATCAATGCAAGATAACCTAGTGAGGTTACATTGCATTCAAAGTGGGCGTGGCCAGGTGCCACCACACAACTATGACAGTTGTAGAGTCTGTTTAGAAAGTAACCAAGGGTGTTACCTTGTGAGAGCAGCTCTCCAGGGTCAGGTCGATCGTGGAGAAATTCGTCCATGTCCAGGTTCGGGACCCATCATTTGGTCGCCGAACTACCTTGCCGAGCAAGTTGAGGATGTCGTCACGATCTCTGGTCATCACAGGACCAGGGATGTTTTTGCCATCATCCCTCTACTTGATGAATCTAAAGTTCCCAACCAGGAACGGATCGAGGTTACTTATGATGGTCAGAAAAATCAGAAGGTTCCTATAGTCATCTATCTACCGGGACCACTACCGTATGAATCAGCTAAGGCAATCCCTTACAAATACGGTGCAACAATAATCGAGAATGGAAAGGAAATTCCATTACCCTCCGTCGTGAATATTACAGACATCAGTCGTGTAACACGGAGCGGTCGAATCTTCAACCGAGGGGTTGGAGAATCCAACAAAGAAAAGGAACTTCAGGCAGAAATTCCTGATCCACCAGTCGGTCAATCTGGTAATCCAGACTTTTCAAAAGACAAAGATGAGATGCTAAAGCTCATCCAAAGGAGTGAATATAACATTGTCGATCAACTGTTATAGACTCCTTCAAAGATCTCAGTATTATCACTGTTACTCAGTTCAGAAGCACACAGAGAGGCTCTACAGAAAGTCTTGGAGCAAGCCTTTGTGGAACATGATGTAACAATCAGACAATTTGATAGCATTGTCTCTAACATCACTTCCTGCAATAATTTGGGATTTAGTGATGAAGAATAACCTGAAGAGGGTCGCCGTCATAACATGGCGCTCAACATTACAGTTAACTGCCAGGGCGATGCTTTAGCCAGCGTACTGGTAGACACAGGGTCAGCCCTGAATGTTATGCCGAAGTCCACTTTGATGCAATTATCATTTAAGGGCCCTCCGATGAGAACCAGCGAGGTCGTCGTCAAAGCATTCGACGGGTCCAGAAAAACAGTTATCGGCGAAGTTGATCTTCCCATAACTATTGGTCCTCACACTTTCCAAATCACTTTCCAGGTCATGGACATCCGGGCAACATACAGTTGTTTATTAGGAAGACCTTGGATACATCAGGCTGGAGCGGTTACTTCAACCCTCCACCAAAAGCTAAAGTTCGTCAAGAACGATCAACTTGTCACGGTTTGTGGGGAACAAGCCTTGCTTGTGAGTAACCTATCATCATCTACTTGTGTGGAACCCGAGGAGGTTATTGGAACTCAGTTCCAAGCACTATCGGTGAGCAAGAACGATCAATCTGAAGAAGAAACTTCAATTTCTTCGTACAAAGATGCTATCAAAGCGGTCGAGAGTACTGATACCACAGGATGGGGACAACTTGTCATTCCCATTGACAATAAAACAAAGAAGGGTCTTGGTTTTTCTGCAACCTGTACCCAGACAGCCGCCAACGATGAAAGTCTTCATCCCCTTCAAAACTTCTTCCACAGTGGAGGTTTTCTCCACCCAGTGTCTCAGACAGTTCATGCTATCAATGAGGAAGATCCCTCTGACACAGATGAAGAATGGAAGTCCTACCTTAACAAGGACGGCTATATGTCTCAGGAAGAGGTGCCTATGCCTTTTTGCTTTCCTACAGAAAGTCTGAGATTTATACCAAGATCAGATGTCGAAATGATCTACGGAGATTGTGATCCGGAAGGATGCCGTGCTCCGCCAAATTCATTAGAGGAGGACACTCCGATGAAAGACAACTTTGACCACAATTACTATGGCCCGATGGATGGCCTGCCAATGTGGCAGCCTTACCCAGGAAACTTGGGGCAAGAAAGTCAGTCAAACAATGAAACTCAGCTGAGCGTCATTGAACAGAATACCTATGTCCCCGCCACATCATGGGATCAACACTCAGGTCATTCGGAAATTACTTAACATGAAGATGAATTCGCAACGTTTGCAGGACTAGAATTCATCAACTATGCTTTTTCTGAGGTCAACGTCATCGAGAGGGATGACTTCTCCAGTTCCAAAGAAGTTTGGGACACTTTGGGAAAACCAAGTGGAAAATACGACTATATGATCAAGTACACCGCTCCCGAAAGCTCTCGTATCAGGCTCGAAGATACCCAGCCAACTGGATGGGGAGATACAGCTGAGAGCACAAATGCTATGCAAAATACAACAGAGGAATCCTCCTACGACAATTCTGCTTGGGAGACAGATTCCAATGATCCTGCTCCACCAGAAATCAGCGTCATTTCTGAAGACAAATCAAGGAAGGTGCCAGACTTTGTGATTCACTGAGGAGTTCGCCGCCAATGGGTTACCGTCGAGGTTCCGAAGGTCGTTCGTCAGTCAAAGTAATTGCCATCTTTAACCTTTCACCCTGCCCAGGTGAAACAGATGTTTTAATAGGGCTCGCTTTCTGTAAAATTTCCCTCTTCGCTTTGCCCAGAGCGAGTGAGTTTTGTTTTATAGGGCTGTAGTTTCAAGATTCGACTTGTTCATTAATAAAATAACGTCGTTCTGTAATTTCTGCATTAATTGTTGTTTTCTCTTTTTGCTTTTTCAGAAAATGGTAATCCTAAAAAACATTCAATAATAAAAACAAGCAGTAAAATCAAAACACTGCACACACTTGCATTTTCTCTATCTCTTCTAAACACGAATCATCACGTCATGCAGATTACTTGTTTTATACCCCGTTGAAACATACGATCCGATGCCTTCTCCCAACTTTGAGTTCCCGGTATTCGAGGCTGAAGAAGAAAATGACGACCAAATTCCAGATGAGATCTCCCGACCACTCAGACAAGAGGAAAGGTCCATTGAACCTCACAAAGAACCATTGGAAACGGTAAACTTGGGTTCAGAAAAAGAGAGAAAAGAAATCAGGATCAGAGCATTACTCAGTCCAACTGCCAGAGAGGGTTTGATAAAGCTTCTCAAAGAATTTCCCGATGTATTCGCTTGGTCCTATCAGGATATGCCAGGGTTGGATACCAGCATCGTGGAACATCACTTACCGTTGAGATCAGAATGTCCGCCAGTAAAGCAAAGGTTGAGACGCGCTCACCTGAACATGGCCATCAAAATCAAGGAGGAGGTACAGAAATAGATCGATGCGGGTTTCCTCGCTACATCTGAATATCCTCAATGGTTAGCCAACATCGTACCCGTTCCCAAAAAGGACGGAAGGGTCAGAATGTGTGTTGATTACAGAGATCTGAACAAGGCAAGTCCAAAGGACGACTTTCCTTTACCACACATTGACATGTTGGTTGACAGCACAGCAAAGTTCAAAGTATTCTCCTTCATGGATGGATTCTCGGGCTATAACCAGATCAAAATGGCGCCGAAAGACATGGAGAAAACTTCGTTCATTACCCCATGGGGTACCTTTTGTTACAAGGTAATGCCGTTCGGTTTGAAGAATGCCGGGGCAACCTATCAAAGGGCCATGACTACTCTGTTTCATGACATGATACACAAAGAAATCGAGGTATATGTCGATGATTTGATTGCAAAATCAAGAACAGAGGATGAGCACGTTGAACATCTGTCAAAATTGTTCGAACGTCTAAGAAAATTCAAGCTCCGCTTGAATCCCAACAAGTGCACCTTCGGTGTCCGTTCGGGGAAACTACTAGGGTTCATCGTCAACCAGAAAGGAATTGAGGTTGATCCTGACAAGGTCAAGGCCATTCAAGAAATGCCTTCTCCGAAAACTGAAAAACAAGTCAGAGGATTCCTGGGACGTTTGAACTACATCTCCAGATTCATATTCCTTATGACCGCGACGTGTGCGCCGATTTTCAAATTACTCAAAAAGAACCAGGATTGCGTTTGGTCAGAAGATTGCCAAACCGCCTTCGACAGTATCAAGGAATATCTGTTGAATCCTCCGATTCTATCACCTCCAGTGGAAGGAAGACCACTGATCATTTACCTCACAGTCCTAGAGGACTCAATGGGATGTGTACTTGGCCAACAAGACGAAACTAAATGGAAAGAGTCTGCCATTTACTATCTAAGCAAGAAATTCACCGACTGCGAAACTCGGTACACAATGCTTGAGAAAACTTGTTGCGCTTTGGCTTGGGCAGCCAAACGTCTTCGCCAGTACATGATTCGTCATACTACTTGGTTGGTCTCCGAAATGGATCCAATCAAGTACGTTTTCGAAAAACCTGCTCTCACGGGAAGGATTGCCCGTTGGCAGATGTTACTATCAGAATATGACATAGAGTACCATGCTCAGAAAGCCGTTAAAGGAAGTATTTTAGCCGATCATTTGGCTCATCAACCGATTGACGATCAAGAATCAATCGGGTTTGACTTCCCAGACGAAGATGTCATGTATCTAAAGATGAAAGATTGCGATGAACCGCTACCCAGTGAAGGGCCAGAACCAGGTTCCCAGTGGGGACTTATCTTTGACGGAGCAGTCAATCATTATGGAAACGGAATTGGGGCAATCATTGTTACCCCTCAGGGTTCCCACATTCCTTTCACTGCCAGACTTACGTTCAAATGTACGAACAACGAGGCCGAATACGAAGCATGTATCATGGGTCTCGAAGAAGCGATTGATTTAAGGATCAAAAACTTGGACGTATACGGCGATTCAGCCCTGGTTATTAACCAGATAAAAGGAGATTTGAACACATACCAATCAGGATTGATTCCTTACAAAGACTATGCAAGAAGGTTGTTACCCTTCTTCAACAGAGTCGACTTTCATCACATCCCTCGTGATGAGAATCACATGGCTGACGCATTAGCCACTCTCTCTTCCATGATTAGTGTAGGTCGATGGAATGACATACCTAAGATTGACATAATGCGCCTTGAGCGGCTCGCTTACATCTTCACGATTGAAGCAGTCATAGACTACAGACCTTGGTATCACGATATCAAATGCTTCCTTCAGAAACAAGAGTACCCATCTGGGGCACTCAGAAAAGATAGAAAGACCCTCAGAAGATTGGCTGGAAACTTCTTCCTGAGCGGTGACACTCTTTATAAGAGAAATTTTGACATGGTCTTGCTCCGATGCGTCGACAGACCAGAAGCAGACGTGCTCATGAAAGAAATTCATGAAGGATCCTTTGGCACTCATGCCAACGGACACACAATGGCGAGAAAAATTCTCAGGGCCGGGTATTATTGGTTGACCATGGAATCCGACTGCTACAAGTACATGAGGAGGTGTCACAAGTGTCAGATATACTCCGACAAAATTCATGTACCGCCATCACATCTCAAAGTTCTTTCTTCCCCGTGGCCATTTTCCATATGGGGAATCGATATGATTGGTATGATTGAGCCCAAGGCTTCAAACGAACATCGGTTCATCCTAGTAGCCATTGACTATTTCACCAAGTGGGTCGAAGCAGCGTCATTCGCCAATGTAACCCGACAAGTGGTGGTCCGATTTATCAAAAACAATATCATCTGCCGTTATGGTGTTCCAAGCGAGATCATTACTGATAATGGATCTAACTTGAACAATAAGATGATGAAAGAGTTGTGTGCAGAGTTCAAGATCGAACACCATAACTCATCTCCCTACCGACCCAAGATGAACGGAGCGGTAGAAGCGGCTAACAAGAATATTAAAAAGATTGTTCAAAAGATGGTTGTAACCTATAAAGATTGGCACGAAATGCTACCCTTTGCTCTTCATGGTTATCGCACATCTGTCCGTACTTCAATAGGGGCAACCCCTTTCTCTCTAGTATATGGCATGGAGGCAGTGCTCCCCATAGAAGTAGAGATCCCATCAATTCGGGTATTGATGGAAGCTAAGCTCACCGAAGCTGAATGGTGCCAAAGTCGACACGACGGCCTGAACCTGATCGAAGAGAAGCGAATCACGGCACTATGCCACGGTCAGTTGTATCAACAGAGAATGAAGAGGGCGTTCGACAAAAAGGTCTGACCTCGTGTCTTCAGGAAAGGAGACCTTGTGCTCAAGAAGATACAATCATTTCTCACTGATTCTCGGGGCAAATGGACCCCAAATTATGATGGCCCTTATGTGGTCACGAAAGCTTTCTCAGGCGGTGCCTTGAGACTTGCAACCATGGACGGAGAGGAATTTGCCTAACCCACGAATGTTGATGTAGTCAAGAAATACTTCGCCTAAAAAAAACGTCTCGGTGGATTGAAAACCCGAAAGGGTGGTCCAGGCAAAAGTTAGAGACAAAATAAAAAAAATCATCCCGGTGGATTGGAAACATCAAAGTACAATCCAGGAAAAAGTTAGGGATAATGGCAAGTAACTATGTTCAACAGAGGCAAGTCCCTTAGCAGCAGTTACATCATCCATCGGAGGAAAACTCCAGTCAAGGTCATCTTCGACAGAAGCTCAGGATGTCCCGAATTCAAAGTTGGTAGAAGGATAGTGGTCGTTATGTTTCAACGTAGCCCTTTTCCCTGTAAATTACCATTTTCTAACTTTGTATATACTCTTTGGCATCACGCGTTTGGCTGATCTACATCTTATCAATAAAATTTGAGCCCTTGTGCTTTTGTTTGTAATTCTTTACTTGTTTTAGCTTTACAGAACGACGTTGTTTAAACTTAATCAGCGATTCTTGAAATAAAACAAAAATGAATTTACTTGTTAAACTTTTTCTGCTTTTAAATTAAAGATGGCATTTCTTTTGACTGTTGAACATCAGAAGAACATCGATCGTTTCTCCCGAAGTAAGCGGACTTCAAAGTGCAGAATCAAAGTACTCCTTCTAAGCCAGTATGCCTGAATGAAGGGATCAACTGTGTCAGAGACCTCGTTTCGTCTGACACGCCTCGGCCGAGTTCTCATCTCCTAAGCCCGATCAACATAGCTCCCAACGGGACTATCTCTCCTAAGCAAGGTGGAATTGCTATTTTGAATCAACGGTACTTCTTCGCCCCGCGATGGCCGAGTATCCAATTGTGTTCATCCATTAGTCTGTATGCCGCGTCTGTTTTGTCAGCATATACATACATACATCATGCATTTTTTATTTTGCATTCACATTTCATATTGCATCACTATCACTCTAGTCGGTCTTGTCCCCTAGTGGTAGAAGTCCTCTCAATCGAGTTGTCAGTTCTTGCCTCGTCAGGAAATACTGTGTCAGAACAACCTCG
This sequence comes from Lathyrus tuberosus, assembly GCA_022829125.1. Lineage (NCBI taxonomy): Eukaryota > Viridiplantae > Streptophyta > Magnoliopsida > Fabales > Fabaceae > Lathyrus > Lathyrus tuberosus. The sequence continues at coordinate 5,880,367 of JALAZF010000297.1, read as the reverse complement.
CTTCCAGTTTAATTCTGGAAAGAAGTTGGTCCTTGGCCACTTTGATAATTTGAACCTCTGAAAAGCCAGAGAAAACTTTCAACAAGTGTCACTCTTCGCCATTGAAGATGATATCCTTGCTTTCCCGGATTAAGGAAAATCCACAGAGAAAGCCTCGTGATCAGAGATTCGGCAGCACGCCAGTTTCGCTCCGAAAAACCACTGATGAGAAGGTCATTGGCACCTCAAAATTGGACCCCATCATATGGCGTTTCTCCGGGAAGATCCCGAGAAAAGTATGATGAAAGATCCCAAATGAAAACAGTCTCTCAAGAGACTCGCTTTCCCCAGTAGAATCGACAAATGGCGTCTCCAACAGAGAAGTTTGTGCAACTCTACAACTCAGACGTTGGGTTCCCCAGCAAGTCTGACATCAAACCTTTTTCCGTCAAATGGCATCTCCCCAGGAAAATTCGGCGAGAAGTTTGAAGGAAAACCGCTACACATAGCGTCCCTTGTCAATAAAGTTTATTGACAAAAGAAACTAAGACCAGTTCTTGGTAGGAAACCAGGATCGAGGGGAAGTTTAAATCAGAAACTAAGACCAGTTCCTTGGTAGGAAACCAGGAACGAGGGGAAGTTCATTTCAGAGACTGAGACCAGTTCTTGGTAGGAAACCAAGAATGAGGGGAAGTTCAAAAGAAACCAAGACCAGTTCCTTGGTAGGAAACCAGGATCGAGGGGAAGTTTATTTCAAAAGAGACTGAGACCAGTTCCTTGGTAGGAAACCAGGATCGAGGGGAAGTTTACCTTTTCTAAGCATCATTGCTTAGCTAAAGAAGATGAATGCGTAAGCTACCATTCATAACCACCATCAAAATTTCGGGTATTCCGATATTTAATCCTCTTGCACCCCGAATGCCCGAATCCCTTCGTCATTCACACCTTCGGGTCCAAGAAAATTAAATAGGGGCATCTGTAATACCCCAAATTTTGACCACTTAGATTTCCCATCATTGTGAAAATCATCATCACAATATGGATGTACCTTTATGCTTCATTAGTCTCCTCAAGGATGGGTGAGCATCCACTACAATCAAAATTAGGGTTTCAAGCCCTCTCTGAGTTGTTAGACAAAGGATCAATCAAGAAATGACATGATCTTCAACTTGTATAATCTCTCAAACATCCACAATGGATCAAAAAGGACTCCCACTTCAAGGATTAAGCACAAGGCTGCTCCCTTCTAGGTGGATCAAGTCTCAAGATCGACAGTGTCACCAAATTAGGGTTTTGGTCGACCAGGGCCTCCAGATGGAAATTTTCATCTGGGCACAAGGCAATGATCCAAAACATAACCTAATATACTTCATGGAACCTCATGAACCCATGCATCAAGTCAATTTTGCCTCAGGGGATGCATTCATCAAAAATCAGGAATTAGGGTTTCTTGACCTAATTCACCCCTAAGTTGACTTTTGGGACAAACCATGAGCCAAGACCTCAAGAGATGATTTGAGGGTCTCTAATATACCATATTGATCCATTTGGAACAATGGATTGATCCAAGAAGTTTGAGCAACAAGTCTCAATTTCATCTGCACCACAATTAGGGTTTTAAGGGAAAAGTCAACTGTAACTTTGACTTTTGACCAGGACATGCTCCCAAACCCTAATACATGATTGAATATACCCTATGACACCCATGGAACATGCCCATCAAGTTTGATTTAGGTCAAGGACATGATTTCCTGAAGAATTGCACAGTTTGGAATTCATCTGATAAAAAGTCAACTGTGCACAAAAGTCAACTTTGACTTTTTGAGATTTTTCACCAAAATGGATTTTTAACCCTAAAATGATGTTAATGTATGGTTTGAATCATCATTCATCAAGAAAAATCAAGAAAAGTGAGATAACTTGTAAAAGGGGTAACCATAAAACTTAGAAATTTTTCTAAGTTAAAAATAAAGTGGCAAAGGTACCAACTTTGAAGGACCATAACTCCTAAACCACAAGGCCATTTTTTCTCATCCAAAGATGGATTTGTAGCCCTCATTATCACCTACAAAAACTTCAACTACAACTCATTCCAATTCATTAAGGATTTTGAGTTATGGAGTGATCAAAGTGGCTGAAAAGTGAAAATGTCACTTTTTCCAACACTTAGTGAAATTTTCACTAAGTCAGATTCTGCCTCACTTTTTGCCAAATGTAGGGGGATTTTTCACTTGGAATCAAAAGAGATCAAAACCAAACTTGTTCAAACAGTTGTTGTATCATGTAAGAGCTTTCCAAAATGGTCAAGAACATTGCCAAATTCAACCTACACCATGAGATACAACATTGCCAAGTTGCCTTGCTGAAATCTGTCAAGGCAAGGCAGAATTTGCAACTTTGGTCGATTTGCCAAAATCAGCCAAATTCAATTGCTCCTATCCACTTGGACACCTCAGAGGATTGAATCAAAAGGGGACAATCACTGAGCCAAGCCTCCAAAGTCCATGGAACAAGAAATAGCATGTTGAACCTAGAATGGCCAAAATAGGGACAAGACTTCAAATTTGGAATGAGGCATTTAATGGAACCATCAAGGTGGCATGGACTGAGCCATTCTCATCTGAAATCAGTCAAGACTTATCCAAGACCAAGGGGACCAAAGCTCTGTGCCCTAACCTCTAGTCAATGGCTAGAGGAGACTTGGATTTTCATTTGCCAACATTGGCCAAACCTACTTACCAGCTGCCATTCACTATTCCTTGCAAAACAAACTTGCTCTACTATAAATAGAGCTCAATTGTGGTCAGTTTGAGTACACCAAAGCCATCTAACAGATGCTTTTCTCAAAATCTCTTCTTTCACTCCAATTTTGCCTTCTAAGGCAAGTCACTATCGGGTTTTGAGTTTGAGAGCAATTCCAATCAAACCAATCACTCACACACCTCACATACATCATATATGAGCTGATCAAACACTTAGATTACTTCTGAAACATCAATTTCACAAAATCACCAGCTGGTTGCTCAAGGTTTTAACCAAAGTGCAGCTGAGGTACCACAAAATGATCCAGCCAATTTCAATCAAGTCCAACCATCCAAACACAATCTATAGGGTGTAGGGAAGCTGTTCAGATCATCACAACTCATCTGTAACACCTCCAAATCAAAAATCACTTTGAACTTGCTGTCACGACTTGGAGGTAAGCACATGCTTGGTCATCTCTCAATCGATGCATATTTCCTCGCACAATAATTTGGCCATATGTTCATAATCATGCATGGAATTTTTTCCCTCAATTAATTGCATTGTTTGAATCGTGTATCAAAAATCCTAGCCTTCATGCAGAAATTAGGGTTCTTGAGGTCTCTTCGTGATTTCTTGTTGTATGTTTAATTTAAATGAAATTAAAGTACATAGACATGATCGTGAGGTTGAGACGGGCATAATGATATGTGGATTGCATGATATGATTACGTATTCAGTGAGATTGGATGGAAAATGCAAATCTGAGAAACCAAGAACACGCGCGTGTTCTTCAGCTTGTTCTTGGCGCCATTTTTGAATAATTCAAATATTTGAATTTTGTGATTTTGTTTAATTGATTCAAAAATTAATTTCTCTCTGAGTTTTAATGATTTTGAGTTGATTCTTTTTTTAATAATTCACAAAAATGTTAAAATATTTTATTTTATCAAAAAATCCCAAAAATATTATTTATTTCATATAATTGATATTTTTGCAAAGAATTAATATTTTGATTGTTTTTGGCATTTCAAATATTTTTTCTACATTGATTTTGCAACTTTTAATGCTTTCTAATTATTTTGTAGGTCAATACTTAATTTTTGAAGCATTAATCCAAGATCACAATTTGTTTTTTCTATGTTAAACAATTTTTGATCATTTTAATTGAATTTTTATTCAATTAAATACATTTTTGAAAACAAATTAGGGTTTTGGATTAATTCAACCCTCATAAATCATTTTCAAAACATTTTGGGCCTCTTGAGAGAATGTAAGACCCATCCCCCCTTGTACAAAAACTTTTTGGGCCTCATCCATTGTATAAGTCCCTCTGTACAAGTAAACGGCGCGATCGCCTCCTTTTTTTAAAATAAACCTGGGCCTACCCTCGAGTAGTAAGACCCATTTCTTTTTTCTTAAAACTTTTTGGGCCTCTAATAGAGTGTAAGACCCAATCCTTTTTTTGACCAAATCATTTTTGGGCCTCAGTATATTGTATAAGTCCCGATACCGTCAAAAACAAACGGCGCGATCGTCGCCTTTTCACAATAACCCTTGGGCCTCTCCTTGAGCTATAAGACCCATTCAAAACACTTTGGGCCTCTATTAGAGTGTAAGACCCAATCCCCATTTTAACCAAAACATTTTGGGCCTCACTTATTGTATAAGTCCCTCTGCGTTAAAAGAAAACCTCGGCGCGATCGCCATTTTTAAACGAAAAAATCATTTGGGCCTACCCTCGTGTTATAAGCCCCACTCTTTTTCCTTTAAACCTTTTTGGGCCTCTTGAGAGAGTGTAAGACCCATCCCTTTGTATAGAAAAACTTTTTGGGCCCCAGTCACTTGTATAAGTCCCGCTGTACAAAGTCAAACAGTGCGCTCACTGATAAAACCCTGGGCCTCTCCTTGAGCTGTAAGCCCCAAATCTTTCTTTTTCAAAGCACTTTCTCCTTTGATTTTGAATATACTGTTGTTTTCAATCTTTCTTTGTTGAACAACTAACCAAACAGCATGGAAGCACTCCAACCGAGTAAGTGGTTATCGCTTTCGTTTACTGCTTTCATATTATAAACTGTATTGTGGGGCTGCTCACTGTAAGTCTCCTTTCATAAACTCATATCTACTGTGTAATAATAGTATAGATATTTCGAGTTTCCCCGGCTACTACGTCTAGAACTAGGTGACGCCGTTTCACTTATTCGTAGAAATAGACGCCTAGATCCCCAATAGGAGCACCAGATACAGTCTTCTCTTCGGCTGTCCTCCTTAGGAATCGTCAAGAAGCTCTACTCCCCAAGATGAATGTATTCTCCGTGAATGGCATCTTTGAGTTTCTTCCAAATTCTCGAACTTTCCTGACTTGATCTATTCCTTATGGATAGCTTGCCTTGAATGTCTCGGGGTTTGGGTACCCACTACGGTCATAATCTTGGACCTTAACTAAGGAACCCTCTTTAAAAGCTAGAAGTCGCTGGATAGTAAACCTCGCACGTTTACCAGTGGTTTTTATCTCTAAAAGAGTTATCTCTCCTAATGGAAAGGAGATGATAGACCCACGGGCTTCTTAAAAGCATCGGCCTCCTCTTGGGCATTATTCAAGGACACTACGGCTTCTTAGAAGTATTCACAGCCTCCTCTTAGGCTTCGTATAATGATCTCTTCCTCCGGGAATGATAGCCTCCTCTTGGGCTTCGTACAAGGACCCGTCGACTTCTTAAAAGTTTCTAGCCTCCTCTTGGGCTTCGTACAAATTGTCCCGACGACCTCCTAGAGGTATAGGAACAGAACATAGTCATCCTCATAGAACAGTCCTTTCATAGAGTCTACTACTGTTTCTCAAAGCATAGTACAAAAGATAAAACTCTAGACACGGACAGTCTAACTTCCTTGAGTCTCAAAGACATTCTCAAGCATCCTTCGTTAAATAGGAAGGAAACCCGCAGACTCGGACAGTCTCAATACCCTTTGGATTTCTCGTTTCCTCAAAGAGAAGGAAATATCCCTGATCCTCAAATCAAATCCCTGAGTACAGTGATGCTCATATAAGAACTGATTTTCTCTTTTAAAATCAGTATATTGGATCTGTCACTCAACTGAAACAGTTACAATAGCCTCCATCTCGGGCTTCGTACGAGATACCAAAATTCTCCCCAATGGAGTAAAACAACCTTTTCGCGTCTCTCTCGAGCTTCGTACAAGACACATAAGAGACTCCCCCGTTGAGTCAATTACCCATTTCGCCTCCATCTCGGGCTTCATACGAGATACAAAATCACTCTCTTGTTGAGTATAAAAAATTCTCCCCAGTGGAGTCAAACAACCCTTTTAGCCTCTCTCTCGGGCTTTGTACGGGACACAAATTAGCCTCCTCTTAGGCTTTGTATAATGATTTTCCTAGCGGAAAATAGCCTCCTCTTAGGCTTTGTATAGTGATTTTCCTAGCGGAAATTAGCCTCCTCTTAGGCTTCGTATAAGAAAACCACTGGTTGATCCAATCAACCTTTTAGCATCAAAGTTGTGCCTTGTTCACAGTATACAAACATCAACAACTCCTTTCCCTTCGTCTAATCGCTGTAAGCGGCAAGCCTCTGGATCATCTATATCCACGCCACTGTCCCTCTTTTAGCATGAGAAATTCCTAAGGAAAGATGGCATTGCTCTACACTGAGTTAAAGTCTTCTCCTTCAGGTTAAAACCCTTTTCTTCGGAAATTATGGCATTGCTCGGATCCACGTATCCCAGTTAAAGTAATTCTCCTTCTCCCCTCTTTAGAGATGACAAATTCTCTCTAAAGTCGAGGTCCTTTCGCTTCACGTCTTGGGCTTTGAACAAGACACAAATAGACCTTCAGCTTCACATCTTGGGCTTTGAACAAGATACAAACCACCTTTCGCTTCACGTCTTGGGCTTTGAACAAGACACCAAAAACACCAATTTCCTCCCATAGAATAGGAGGAACTACGAACGCTCTGATTTCCCTATTTCGGTAAACGGGAATACGTAGGCATAAGATCGAAAGAAAAGATCTTAGCCAGCGCAATCAACAAAAAACCCAAATCCCATATCTCCGTCAATCAAAAGCGGTAATTCAAAAGCATCAGTCCTAACATCCTAATCCTTGTTCCCCGCTAGAAAGTCCTAGAAGGAAAGAAAACCGTATTGGCGAAAATACAAATAACCAGTACAAAGGCCCCCACATTGATAGCATCTGTAACCTAACAGACCGCTGTTTAAACTCAGTATGCAAAGCAGGGTTAATTGGAGACATCTATTTCCCTTCCTTATTCAGCTCACAATAGGATAAAAAATGAATCGACCTGTACTTTTAAGCTCAACTGCAGAGAGCGACCAGCGCTTAAGAACCGCGTCCAAAATCGCTCGCTACAGGCGCCGCATCAATCGACAAGGAATGACGACGACAACAAATCCTGATTGCTCAATTACTGAAGAATGTTTAGCATGGGCGCGTGAAAAGGCTCTGATCTTGAGGATGCCTTTTCCTCGTCCCAAGCCTCCCGTTGTCCAATCAGATGAAGTTTCAAAATTGAAGGCTGAAATAGAGAAGCTTACTCTGGACAACACAAGGATGCAACACCAGATTGACAGGCTGATGGAAGAACTCCGTGGAAGACAAGGGGCATCATCCAGCAGTTAGACTCCTAGTTTCTTTTGTGTTATGTGGCTTATGTAATAAAACTTTAGAGGTGTACTGGCCGTTGAAAAAAAATTTAATAAAATGTTTTAACATCTACAATGACTGCAAATACGATGATTGAGTTCCCTGATAGTTGCATCGTTCTTGCATTTGCATCTCATATCATTTTAGCATTCCCTGCATTGTTTCCTTTTCTTCTGTTTGTTCCTGTGATCTCGTTCATCCTCTGTTCATGACCCGTCTGTTAATTTCCCGACAGTAATCTCTAGACCTGGGGAAAATTTTGAAAGATCATGAATTCAGAAGAGCAGAGCCAGTTTGCGACCGTAGTAGATCTTGAGTTCAGTCAACTTGTGGAAGCTATGATAGCCTTGGCAAGAAGGGACGTTAGTACTCAGAGGACTGTTGTGAACAATGTCACCCAAGATCAACCTGTGCAGATTCCTGTGGAGAACCAAGTTATACAAGAATTGCTACCATCCAGGATAGACGTCCTTCTTCTGTTGAAGCTATGGAGTCTCGTAGCCTTGCATTCTCAGAGTCAGATTCCCAAGAGGTGATTCCTGAGGTGAAAACTGAAAATCCACGAGATGCTGAGATTTTGGAGAAATTTCGTGCTTTGGAAAGAAGATTTGACGCCATTAAGGGTCGTGACGCTGGTGATCTGAATGCCTTGAATATGTGTTTGGTACCCGACCTTGTAATGCCTCCAAAGTTCAAGACACCAAAGTTTGAGAAATACAAAGGGGACAGCTGTCCAAAGCAGCATCTGGTGATGTTTTGCAGAAAAATGACTCCACATGTTCGTAATGAACCGCTTATGATCCACTGTTTCCAAGACAGCATAAGTGGGGCATCGCTAAATTGGTATATGCAACTAAAGAGTAGCGACATCCAATCATGGTTAGACCTTTTCGGTGCTTTCGTGAAGCAATATGACTACAATCTTGACTTGGCTCCTAGTCGCCTGCATTTGCTAGACCTATCTCAAAGGGACAATGAATCCTTCAGAAAGTATGCTCAGAGGTGGAGAGAAGTAGCTTCTCGCGTTCAACCGCCGCTCTTAGATAAAGAATTGGTTGACTGGTTTGTAGATACTTTGCGAGGCCCATACCGAGAAAAGTTGTTTAGCATTGTGACAAGAAATTTCTCTGATGTGGTAATAGCCGGAGAGCGTATCGAGATTGGTCTTAAGAAAGGAAAAATCCGAGGTACCTCAAACATCCGAGCCATTAAGAGTAAACCAATTATGCATTCTCAAGAAGAACAGGAAGAAGAAAATAATTCCATTGAGGAGTATCCAATATATCAATCTCGGCACTCACGCAACTCAAGTATTCAGAGTGAGCATTCATTTGGGTCTCTGCGTCAGACACCATTATCTCTTCAGGGGCAGTATTCTTCTCCAAATCAAATACCTCCTCGGTATCGACAGTCATATCGCCTACAGTCGCGTCAACATGATAGACCAAGATCGAAGAAGAAGAGGCATTTCACTCCCCTACCAATGCCATACAGTCAGTTCTTACCAGATTTAATCAAAAGTGGACTTATAGTACCAAAGGAGTTGAAGCCAGTACCTTTTCTGTATCCACCAGGTTTTGACGCTAACGCCCGATGTGATTACCATGCTCGGGCACCGGGGCATTCAACTGACGAATGTAAGGTACTTCCGAGTAAGGTTCAGACTCTGCTAGACTCCGAAATGATCTCATTCACGCCTCATGGAATTCAAATCAATATTCCTTCACCCAATCACGCGGGTTCATCAGTCCCGGTTATGGAAGAATTCACCGAGAGTGGGTATGAAAATGATCCCCAGACCGATCTCGAAAGTCGATTTTGAATATGGTTAGGTCAAGTGGCAAAATAAAGAGGAAGTCATTCCTGGAAGTATCAAGTTGTTATTTATTTGCATGTTATCGCTTTCTTTGACTATTAAAGCATGTTTTCATGTAAGGACTTGTTATTTTCGAACGTTAATGTGATTGAATGTTTGCTTTGAAGAAATCCATTCGCTTCACTCATTTTTTAAAGCTGTTTACTGTTTTATAATGCCAATACTGAATGGAGGATGATGAACTAAAACGCAATCTCTTATGTTGTATGCTTTTGAACGAAAACCCTGCTAAGGATATAAGGCATTGTTTCAAAGTCCCAAACACCGGAGATAAACCTTCGTTAACCCCTTTGAGCCTTGGAGTAGTAGTTTTCTTCTCTAAAAAATTCAAAGAACCCTCATGTTGTACCAGGGGCAGGGTAATTGTAAAAAAAAAGAGTAAGTATACTGAAGAAGGGGGTAGGTACCAAATAAAATTTGAGCCACATATCCTTTGTTTCTTCAACCATGATCTAAAACCACTATAAAACCCTCAAAAGACCTCATTGAAGTAGGGTTTATTTCGAAAGCATATTCGATGAGATAATGTTTCCTGACTCCTATGAGTTACACTCAAAAATTCGTATTGGCATTATAGAAAAAGGAATTACGTCATATCCTAATTGATGATTCGGTCACGAGTTTGCGATATGCCTTTTTTCAGTAAACTTCAAAACAAACATAATGTTGTATTAGCAATTTCGGAATTTACATTTTCTGCATGTAAATACTGCTTGACGTCATAGAAGTTCGCTAAAGGCTATGAGAGGTTCAACCGCTGCGATATGGAACTCTGCTGAAGATAGTCATTTCAAAATATCAGTCCGGGGCATACTGCCTGAAGATCATGATGAAATAGGGCAAGTTATTCCTCAGTTGTTGCAAATGGATCAACCCTAAGGGGGGAAGAGAGAAGACTCAATACATAGAATACCGGCAATCTGAGCCAGTTACGTCGAGATTCTACCAATCTCTCAAGAGTTAGAAGACATCGGAACAGTTGGGATGCCAAGTCTCCTGTAAAATCCTTTTGAGGTGATGTATCTTCGTAGACTATGCAGTATGGGGGCATTCGAGAATCGAAGACTTTTCCAACAATTGATATTTGAAAATGGCGACTACCATGCAAGACAAAGCTACATTAAATTCGCAGCATCTCTTCACCTAATCTCCCGAAGATATTCCAATGGTATGATAACTCCCCAGCAAGTTTTCACTCTAGGAAGTCATGACGATTCCCCAATGAATCAATGTTTCAAGCAATTATGACAAGATCTATACAAAATTTCAGCATCGGGTTGACCTAAGGATCCCCAGTGAATCTCATCGGTGCATTCTCAACAGTGGATGTTTATTTCATCCCCATTGAAGACTAGACTTTGATGTCTACGACTATAATACTAATACAAGATTCCCCAACGAAGCAGTGGATATTTATTTTATCCCCAGGGCATCTACTACTACATCTCTCACTTCAGCTTGCTTCAGGTACAGTGGATATTTATTTGATCCCCATCAAAGTCTCTACGAACACAAGTTTGATCCGTGCCCAGTGGATCTTTCTCATCCAGATAATCAGATTCATATTGATGGTCCTCTAAGTGAAGTCAGGATATTATATCCCCAAGTGGATTGCTATTTCCCCAGAGAAGTTGGAACCGTTGGTGCAACTTTGGATTTCTATACAAAACTTGATGGATGTATCTCTCGTGCAGAGGATGGATGGGCTTCCTCGTTGTTTTCTTTCACCTCTTATTTTTCTTTGTCTGTTTTGTCAGCATGAGCATAAGCATCGCATGACATTATTTGCATTCGCCTCTGTGCGTGTTCGCTTTCTGTTTGTTTCTTGTCGCTTTGTCTTGATCTTTGTTTGTGTTTGCGCCAAGTATTTTTGGGGTTTGTCTGATCCCTCCAAGTAGGTCGTCAACCTTAGGCAGAAAGTGCTAATCATTTCCAAGTTTCCCCACAGAGCTCAACCCTCGTGGATGATGGTTACTTCAGTTATCTTTTCCGTGCTTGGATAAGATAAATCGCCATTTGAGTTCATTTCTCAATGGTGGGTCTTGTTTGACCGTTTCTTTCTAGCTTGATCCTAGATCGAACTTTGGTCCCTGGGGACACCACTTTTAACCTTTTGGTCTCCAAACCTATTTCGAGCGTGCATTTATTTTGCACTGCGTCTCATGGATTAATCTTTTATAGATCCTCTTTGAAGAATCTGTTCTCCAACAGTGATTGATTGGATCGACGTCTCCGTGGAATCAAAAGCCAAACAACAAGTGGCAGCCCACATCCGGAATTTTACTCAACTACATTGTAAATAGAACTCATTTCTACTCTCAGTCAGTCATCTCTTCAGACTCTTCAATGGCGGCTCTCCAGGGAAGGTGTATCTCTCCAGACTCTTCAACGGTGTTGCTCTCCAGGGAAGGTGCATCTCTCCAGACTCTTCGACGGTGGCTCTCCAGGGAAGGTGTATCTCTTCAAACTCTTCAACGGTGGCTCTCCAAGGTGTATCTCTCCAGACTCTTCGACGATGTTGCTCTCCAGGGAAGGTGTACCTCTCCAGACTCTTCGACGGCGTTGCTCTCCAGGGAAGGTGTATCTCTCCAGACTCTTCAACGGTGGCTCTCCAAGGTGTATCTCTCCAGACTCTTCAATGGCGGCTCTCCAGGGAAGGTGTATCTCTCCAGACTCTTCGACGGTGTTGCTCTCCAGGGAAGGTGTATCTCTCCAGACCCTTCAACGGTGGCTCTCCAAGGTGTATCTCTCCAGACTCTTCAACGGTGGCTCTCCAGGAAAGGTGTATCTCTTCAGACTCTTCGACGGTGCTGCTCTCCAGTGAAGTGTGTATCTACATCAGACTATTTTTTCAACGCCACTCTTCAGTGAAATGGACTATATTGCCGACAACTACTTGACGAAACCACTTGTTGTGAAACTTTTCTTTCCATAGTGGAGACAATCTTTCTGAATCAACCTTTACTAAGGATCTTTTCCTACCTGAACGTTATGAACAATCTCTTTACATACAACCTTTGGAGCTTATCTTTCGATCCTACTGCCATTGGATCCGGCTATTTTGCTTGGACGACAGTTGGTCACGCTTGAACCTGTTGAGTCATCGTTCTGGTTTCCCCAGTGTTGTTTCTTTTCCCCAGTGCGTCTAGCGTCCCCAATGAGTTTGTTGCTCATTGAGTTCGTCTTCCGCTCTGTGTTTGCTTTCGTTTTCGTCTGCATCTTGCATTTTATCATCCCATCATTTTCATCATGCTAGAGTTCATGGCATGTCAGCATTAGGTCTAGGTTTTGTCCATAGCATTGCATGATCATTGCATCTAAGGGCAAAATTTTCGGTTATCTGTATTTAAATATCTTTCACCATGACCTAATGACGATCTTCATCGTCCTGTCGTCCGGTGAAGATATTTAAATAGGGGCAACTGTTGTACCCCAAATTTTTCCCTTAGATTCATTGATTCGTTCGTATATCACATTAGGTCAATCATCCGTGCATGAATAACCATTTTACCTAATCCCGTTAGTTAGTTAGTTAGTTTGTGAACACAGGTATTACTGCAGAAAATTCAGGACCTTCAAGTATGTGTTGTGTGTGTTGTGGAAGTTCATGACTCTGGCAATTAACGTTGGACCCCTGAAAATCATGAGCAAACCTTATCTATTGTAGTTTTGGATCAAGATTTTCCTTTATTAAAGTTTTGAGGCCCAAACTAAGTTCAAGTTCAAGATTCAAAGCCCAAATTGAAGTTCAACACTGCAAGAATCTCAAGGTTAATGTTCAAAGATCAAAGATGCGTGAATTAGAATAACATTCGTGGAACAAGAACCATTCTACGTAAAATTTGCTTTTCTATTAAGAGGAGTTGGAGTTTGTAGTACAAGAACTCAAGACTTATGGTTTAAAGAAGCCCAAAGTTTAAAATTCATGTAGTGAGAGGCTTATACGCTACAAATCTCATCTTTAAGGCGCAAATTGTAAGGAGGTCCAAGAAATCAGATCTCATTACAAGTTTAATGGAGATTTCATTACAAGTCCAATTGAGGGTTCATTACATGTCCAATTGAGTTTTCATCACAAATTCAATTCAATTAAACCCTCATTACAAGTTGATTATATACTATGCTTGGTTTTGCAATATACAAGTGTACGCTAATAGTCAAATCATTTGCTGCCACGAAGGTTCCAAGGGTTTCAATAATAAAATCTCATTTCATTGAATTGCTAATTAAGAAGTACAGTTTTGAATTCAAGGACGGATTTCCATCAAGTTACAATTCATAATTCCTATTACAAGAAGAACAAACCAAAGTACATTTTTAGAATTAATATAGAATTATCCTAGTCCTAATCCTAACGCTTGTCAACAAGTTTTCAACTGGCCCTATGCTCAGCCGTGCATCCAAACCTCTTGCCATCCCTCAGACCTGCAGGAAAATTCAGAACAAGTCAATTTCGGTTCAATTCAAACTTCCATTAAGTTCAAAATCAACCCAACAGTACATAACAAGTGAATTTTAGGCCTCAGAACAAGAGCAGGTCAAATGCACACAAAGAGTTCAAATCATCAGCCATTATCAAGAGCAAACTTTCGTCAATAGCTACCAGCAAGCGTTAGCAAACCAAGGGCAACAGTAGGAGAGCAAGTTCTAACGCAACCACAAAACCAAAATATTGCACCAATATTGCTCAAAACTATAACAAGCGAACAAGAGCTGTAACTTAAAGGCAATTGAAGAATTAAAGGCAGCAAAAGGAAAATTGAAAAGCAAAGGGAGTTTTCAATTTCGCAAGACAACAATACCAATAAGAGGAAGGGCATCCCTTAGATTTCAACAGAAGTAAGGCAATTAATTGTGCCAGGGCATACAAAGTGCCACATCAGCACATTTCCAACACATTGCCAACTCATTTCCAACGTGTCCAACACAGCAGATTGTTTTTGAATTATTTCCAAAAGAAAAAGCAAACCATTTTCCAAACACGATTGAGAGGCATCAAAAATCATCAAGAGTTCATAAGTTTCCCAAAGTGTACAACCTCATTTAATCCTCAGACAAGGCAATTTTGGATTTGGCTTTATGTCATCATTGGCCAAAAAAGGGAAGAAAAAGAGGATCAAGAAGATATGCTCAAAGATCGTAGAATCAGAGAAAAGATCCCATCACTTTCAAATTGGAAGTTTGGGTAATATCATTAAGACACCACCAGCAATTTTCCAAAACCAGCAAGGGATAAGAATTTCAGACATAATAGAACAAGTCAGACAGGTCTTGATCGATTTGGAAACCAATTCAAGGTGGCACTATTTTGGTTCAGACACTTTTCAAATATATTTCCAAAACACATCAGACATGTTCAGAGTGTCATCATTACAAATCATTTAAGGCATCAGCACACTCAAATTCAGGGGACCTATATAAGAGAGCACACGCATACATAGAGAAGAGGAAGAAAAAATAAAGATCAGGAACCACATATCAAAAAAACTCCCCTCACCATATCAAATAACCAGAAAACCGTCCATCAATTACACTAGATGGACATTCTTCATTATCAGTAAGCCAATTCAATACCAGAAACCCGCATAACATATGAAAACATTTCATCTCATCATATCACAATAACCAATCGAATTCACCAAATCACCCAAAACAACACATCAATCCTCATATCAAAAAAAACCAAGCCATCAAATTCTTACAACAAACCGGCCAGAAGACACCAAGTTCATACACAGAGGAACAAGGCAAAAAAATCTAAAAATATAGAAAGGTTCAGAATAGCTTATCCGTTGAAGCCGAGGATGCTAAGGACTTCCATCGTTCCTCCTTCACCTTCCTTGGCAAAACCTGAAACAGAGAAGTTTGCAAGTTAACAAAGCAAATCAATTGAAGGAGAAGAACATATCAGAGACTACACGACACACACACGCAAAGAAAGAGGCAAAACGACACAATATCCCAAATCACGAAATGTAGAGGATGAAGGGGAGCCTTCCCTGAATGAGGACTCGCTAAAGCCATCTGCATCATGCTCGCAGCTTCCGACCGCCTTTTTTTTTTGTCCTTTAATTTACTTGCAACTTCTGTAACATGTAATCGAACAATATAGTGAAAATGGGGGCGGGAAACCATGGGGGAAAGGGTTATTCTTGTTTGATCGTGTGAGATCGTGAGAGATCGAGAGAGACTGAGAGTTTGATTGAGCGGCGAGAGAGAGAGAGAGAGCGGCGGCGCCGATTTAGGGTAAACCCTAACTTGGTGTTGGTTTTGAGCGGTGAGAGAGAGAAGAGAGAAATGACCGCATGAGAGCCCCTCCGTTTTGACCCTTTCAACATCTCACCCTTTTCTTCTTTATTAATCAAAACGTTTTTCATAATTAAAAAAAAACTATTAAAATTACTTTTATAATTTAACCTAACTTTTAATTTGTAATTAATATCAAAAGCCTTTTCCCTAGTTAATCTTTTATAATAAACCATTTCATTAAAACATTAAAATAATTAATCACTCTTTTTCTTTTAATAAACCTTAATACTAAATTAATCTTTCAATTTAATTAAGGAGACCTTTAACTTTTCAATTTAAAATAATCCTCAAAATAAAATAAACATTTTTAAGAAAATTAAGTGAAAGTAATTCTTAATAATTCTCCCAATGATAAGTACCAAATTAAAACCGTTTTCTTAATAAACCGTACTCTTATATTCATTTTCCATTAGATCCCTCGAGTGTGAGTGCGCGTTTATATTATTTGTATGCTTATCTATATCTATATGTGGTATTACTGCTTCAAACCTTTTCAAAAATAAAAACTCTCTCGATCCAACGTCGAGCCACTTTTCTACCTATATAAGTCGAGCGCCTTCGGGCCTCGCATTCGACCTTCGGTCACTATACACTAAGCTAGCTCACACTTTGCTAGTATGCACAAATAATCAAAGTTAGTTGGTCCCCTCGACATTCCAAAGGAAGGTTCCCTTAAAATTGACTAAACCGTCATAGGACTAACTCTTAGAACCCTTGGCCTTAGGATTCGGAGTCGCCGTACTCCACGTCTCGCCGTAGACACTTAGAATCTTAGCCTTAGGATCGGAGTCGCCGCACTCCAAGTAAATGCTCCGCCGCAAACATTTACAATCCTACCCCTCTTGAACCAACCTACAACTTTAGAGTCGCCGCACTCTATGTAAGGTCTTGCCCAAGACTTTACCTCCCTTTGGAACCTTGACCCCGTCAAGAAGTTCTTCTTTCAGAACTACGCATACTCTGATTCTACTCCCGAGGATACGTAGGCGTAAGGTGCGATACCTTATCGAGTATACTTAGATACTAACCCCTAGGGTTTCAGCCTTTAGCATAGCACCCTTAGCAAGCGAGTGAGAGATAACATAAATACTAACGAGAGGTTCCCGTAGAGTACTACGGACGTTTAGGATGCTAATACCTTCCCTAGGCGTAACCAACCCCCGAACCTTAGATCTTTAGGTTTTTTTTCGCTTTTGAACCTTTCCTTTGGATAAATCAAAGACGGTGGTGAACATTTAAAGAAATGTGATCCTAGTTCATTAATAACTATGGTATCCAATTCTCACCGCAACAATAGTTATGAGGTGGTATATGCCCATACCTGCTTTGTCTGCGATGCATCTTGACCAGATTGGTCCTCAATAAGAGTACATCATGAATTTGATAGCTGTTGTTAGACTCTCCCTTTATCAAATTGTCTGCAATTTTCTCGTGTTGAGGCAACGGGTTCGTGAGAACATTCGGATTCGTATCTTTGAAAGATAAGACCCCGCTCATAACAAGATTTTGCACATCGGATTTGAAACTGAGACAGTTTTCAATGTTATGCCCTGACCCCCCTTTTATGGTAAGGACAAGTCAATTCCGCTTTAAACCAAATAGGCAGATTTTCCGGTACTATAAGAGGAGACCTGGTTTGGACATTCCCCTTGACCAGTAGTAACGGAAACAGTTCTGCGTACAACATTGGTATAGGGTCAAACCCCGGTGGTCGCATTGTACGGTTGTTGTTGTACGGAGGACGAGCCTGCTAAAGAGGCAGTGGTGTCCTTTGCTGATATTGTTGTTGATTCGGTTGGCTTTACGCAACCTGAGGTTGATACGTAGGAACAGGCGCAGGGTTGATAGCAGGAGTTACAGCTACTACTGGTTGGTACCGTCGCCTTTGCTTTCTGAGAGAAATATTCCCAATATTATGCTCTTTTTTCTTAGGGAGAGCACTACCGTATCTTTTTGTACTACTTGATGATCCAGCGTCTTTAACTAAACGTCCTTCTCGGACGGCTTCCTTAAGATGAACTCCCATGCCCACCATCTCAGTGAAGTCACTGGGTGCACTGGCAACCATTCTGTCGTAGTAAAAGGAGCTTAAGGTTTTCAAGAAGATCTTTGTCATCTCTTTTTCTTCAAGAGGTGGACAAATCTGGGCGGCAATTTCACGTCATCTCTGAGCGTACTCCTTAAAGGTTTCTTATCCTTTTGTGACATTGATCCGAGTTGATCTCTGTTTGGTGCCATGTCCAGGTTATACTTATACTGCTAAACGAAGGCAGCGCCAAGATCTCTGAAAGTATCGATCTTAGTGCGGTTTAAACCCATGTACCACTTGAGTGCGGCACCGGTTAAACTATCCTGGAAGTAGTGAATCAGTAGCTCCTGGTTCTTTGTCTGAGTTGACATTCGCCGAGCGTACATCACCAAGTGACTTTGAGGGCAAGAGTTGGCCTTGTACTTTTCAAATTCGGGCACCTTGAACTTATGCGAAACTTTCACATTGGGGACTAAACAAAGGTCTGCGTCGTCCTTTCTACTTTTCAGTAGATTCAATCGAGTGCAGGATTAGAGTGGTTCTTTGACTGATAAACATAGCTTTGTTGTATATCAGAAAATGTCTTTTGAGATACTCCCCTTGAGTTTCAGGCTATATGAGGTTTTTTAGATTTTGCATTTTAGTCTTCTGGGTAATCTCCCCCTAATTTCCATAAGTCAGATATTGGGATCTTTCAGAATCGAAATTCAGAGTTTCTAAAATTTTAATCACCAATGTTGATCATGACTTTTCAGAGTTTGACTTTGAACACAGGTTTATTTTAGACCTTGTTATTGTCACAACTCAGTTAAGTTTTCAAGGCTTGATTTTTGATCAGATACCAAATAAAGGTTAAAGCTTGTGATCAATCAACGCTTGATTTTGAATCTGGTACTTCTTGATTTAGTCGGATGTAAAGTTGATATGCTGACTCTTACACCAGAGTATTTTGAAACTGATACCAAGTGAAGAATTTCTTCTCATACACTTAAGAGATAATTCATTTGAGTGCTGATATTGATATCAATGAAGGTATTTGACAGTAGTCCACAACTTTGATTGAGAGTCTGATACTTAATCTTTGTGTACTCAATCCAATTGATGATTTAGTCCGATACCAAATTGTCTTTACTTCAGATGGTTCCTGATAAACTTCAGAAAGGTTTCTTGCTTGGATCTTTAATCCGGATCTTCAGACAATTCTTGACTTCTGATTTGCACAGATCTTCTAAGAGAGCATCTTGAAAAGTAGATTTTGCCTTGATTGCTTTCAGAGTTTTCTTACTTAATCTTATTCATTATTCCATGATCGTAGTTCTTCTTCTTAACCTGTTTTTAGAATGCCTAGTGAACTTGTTTAGAGTTCCTCGGATAACATCAAACAACAAACATTAGTAGTAACGCATTTTATAAGGGTGTACTTGTTTGAGTTCTACATTCTTTCAGATCTTCTTCTTCTTTCAATCAAAATCATTATTTCTCCCCCTTTTTGACATCATCAAAAAGTGTTAGGGCATATGAGCATTTAAGCATGTAGTCATTTATATTCAGTTACAGAGTCACAGAGTCATTTAAACATTTAGAAGCATTTAGACTCATTTTAGGGAAACACATCTATACTCAGTATGTATTTTATTGAGGAATTAAAGCATTTGTTCATCATTTTATTTTTGAACAACAGATAGAAGTAACAATATTTTAGTATTTCAGCATTTCGTTTTAGATTTATAATTCAGAGCATATGTTGAGCTTAATCTAGACAAGTTTAAGATAAAAACTCAATTGCATTAGAGAAAGATTGATCATAAAATTTTAGATTGTATTACGGATGGATTTTATCTAAAACATACAGCTCTAGACTATACGGAACTGATCTCTATAGGTTAGTTTGAAAGGAGCTTAGGGAAGAGAAGTTTCTTCTGTTTGAGACATTGCAAGTTTCTTGTGTTTTACTATTTCTTCTGAGATCCATTCATGGAACTCGATCCAAACCTTTCGTACTTCCATAGAGTTTGCACAAGAACTAGAGGCATTGACAAGAGTTTGAATCCCTGAGAATGCGTTGTCTTTGAAAGATGCAAGAGCGCTATTCGTTGTTCTTAATCTCTTGGATGAATGTTCTTCCTTAATGGCTTCTTTTCTTCCTACCTTCCAATCTGAGAGTTCTTGAAGAACATCAGTGATATTTTTCATGTTAATCCAAACCTTGATATCTTCATCCTTGCTTTTTCTCAGATAGTTTCCGAATTCTGCTTCATTGAATGTAGCGAATTTTGGAAAGCCTATAACTGGAACTATGGGGGTTAGAGTCAGTTCTCTAAAGCGTGAATTATCTAGGCTTGCGTCTTCTTTCAAAAGGTTCTTATATTTAAGAATCTTTCCAGCGCTTTTAAGCAGCTTCCAAGATTCTCCTTCATTAATTAGAATGTCGTCAACTAATCCTGATTCAACTAAGATGTCTGAGATAAGTCTTTCATAGGGAATGAGACCACATACATGGTCAGAGCTAGCTTTGTAGCTTCTAATGGCATCCTTGAGAAGCTTAAAGAGGATTGAGGGAATGTGTATTTTAATTCCTTTTAGAAGAAGGAATAGGACGCATTTTTGAGTATCGTTTAGCTGTTTTGAGGAGAGATGATGAAAGACATTTTCTTGCAGAATTTTGAACCAAACCTGAAGTGAGTTCTTCAGGTTTGAGAAGGTTTAGTTTTCAAAAGAAGCATTATCTCTGAAGATAGAGGACATCACCTTAACCTCATTCTCTTCACTGAGTAAGTTTCTGGAGATTCTAAAACCGTCGTGTTCATTCAGCAAGAGATCTGAGATAGTCTTTTCAGAGATGAAGATTATTCTTTCAAAAACAAAAGAGACAATGAGATTTTTGGATGTAGTTGCATGAATCCATAAATCTTTGATTAGATGATCATAGGTCGGTCCTTCCAGCCTTTTGAAGTAGTTTTTCCAACCTTGGTTTTCCAGTGAGGGAGCAATATTACATCCGTTTGATTTTAGATTGTTGAAGTCAACAATAGTTTCTGACAGAACCTTGAGATTGTTGACTGAGACATTTTGTGAGACAGAAGCCATTTTAGAGATGATGAAGAGTTAGAAGACAATTAGGCTGAAGATTTGGATGAGTAAGGGATGTGTAGTTGTCTTATCCTTTTATAGAGGGGAAACTAGGGTAAATTTTGTGCAAGAGTTTGAAACCACATTGATTCATTTTCATAGGCCCATTTAGTAGCGTGGGAAAGTGGGTTAATGATTAATCAAGAGTCATAACCCTGAAAAGGAGTGACGAAGCCGCTACTTAATTATGATCGGTGAGCAGTTTTAGTTAATCCTAAGTTAAGAAAAACTATGCCTATCTATTAGTAGATAAGTAATGTTATTTAATTAAGGGTATCGTGAATTTAAATCGATCATAAAAGCATTTCTTAATTGAATTATTTTGGGCAGTAGAATACATATCGCGTTTAGATCATAAGGGCATACAAAGAGGGATCCTAGAAAAACTAATGATCTTAAGAGAAACTTAATTTCTATCTAGGTAAAGAAGGTTATAGGTTGACAGAACTCAAGAAGAATCTTCTCAGTCATTCCATTTCTTCTGCAATGACTAACCACTCCTTGAAGATCAAGAATATGAGAGATGACCCTGCAATAGGGAACTTGGTAGATAGTGTCTTCCCTTGACAGGTTAATTTCTTCTTTTAGATGATTGTACATGGATAGAGGTAGCTTTATTTTGATTCTAGAAATTAAAAAGAAAATAAACAATCTCTCCATGTCAGATAACCATTCTCCTCCTCTTTCTCTTGGTCTAAAGTTTGTTACCATTAGATTGTACCAATCTTTAGCAACTGAGGTGAGAGTGCAAGGTTGAGTGGGATGCCCCTCTGTTTTGAAAATGACGTGTAGGTGTCTGTCGAAGCTATGATTGCAAGAATTTCTTTCCACAGTCACACCATCTTCAACGCACCTAATAGCATTAGCTATGATGGTGGGGTTGATCATGACTGGATATCCAGTAACTACGGACAAAATGGTATTTTTGCCATAGTCATACTCAAGTACACGTGCATTTGCCCAGAACTCAGTTACAAGAGAAGGGAAGACCGGTCCAGCAAGCATGTCGAAGTAGTTTTCCCAATTCTGAAATATAATACCAGAGAGAATGTTGGTTTTGTTGAGTTGAGGTAAACGGTTTAGATCCACTGTGAATTCCTTTAGAAGCTCTAGATCATAAATTTCTCCTATGATATTGTGTGAAGACATTTTGAGCAGGAACCGAAGAAGGGAGTTCTAACCTACTAAACAGAGATTCTTTCTAGAAGAGAAATAGAGTTGTGAGGTGGACTTATGAGTGATGATTATTTATCATGCTTGGCACATGAAAGGTTATTAATTCCTTGACAACCTATGAATAGCTATGATGGTCAGTTGACAGGACATATGATAGACTTAAGTTACTGCATCGCTATGGTTAGAGATAAGGTAGCTGACACATGCGTAATTATGATATTCTTGGAAATCATAAATATAACAAAATTAATGAGTGAGACCATACCTTAGGGGTGCTTTGACCTTTTTGAAGACAATTTATTGGCTAAAAATCTTTCGTGAAATGACTCCTGAAGCTTTGGGCATCCTTCTGATTATGCCTATTTCCGAGTAAGCTGCAGATGTTTCTTGGGTCCTTCAAGATAAGCTTATCTTCTGACTTCTGAAGAGAATATTTTCTTGGAAGGTGATCCTAGTTGGATTATAGCTTTTTCTCTCTTTTCTTGTTCAACCTTGTTATTTAGTTCTCTAGGTTACAGTAACCGAGATTGGGACTTAGTATGATCAGAGTGACCATTTTAATTGAACTAAGCCAATTCCATGTAATCCTTTTTGATATTCGTATGCGTGGGAGCAATATAGAGTGTACAGTAAATTTCATTTGATGACCCTATTCATAAATAACAGATTACATCTGTTTTGAATGTTTCTCACTTCTCATTTCCTTGATCCATAGAATCTGTTTAGTTCTGATATAGTTCTTGAGATATGGATCGACAAACTTTGGGAAATGGTTGAGTTCTCCTTTCATAGCCAGAATTCAGTTTGTGTTTGTGAGAGTTTCTTTTCTTTGAACGATGATTGATTTCACTAGTTCAGTAAGAACCTTTGAGAGGTTGTTTAGGAAGGAATTGTCATATCAACGTCTGACTTGTTCCTCAAGGTTGTTTCAGAACTTGTTCAGAATCAAAACATCATCATGCACAATGTGTACATCACTAGTCATGATTTTTATGAACCTCTTGTTCCCACAATAATGATCAACTTACTTGGGGTTGTTCACATATCCATGAGTTGACTAATCAACGTCATTTTTATGACATCAGTTGGAAAACCTAGATACCTGAATGATAGCATCCAATTTCATAGCACAAGTGGTTCTGAGAACACTTGATCTGTAGAAAATCAGATTATTAATATTTGATTTTTACTATGATGATTTCAGGTTGTTGGAGCTTGATCACCGAAGCAGTTAATAGTTCATTTGGAATCAGTTGAGTATTTGGGATTTAGTTTTCCATTGAATCTTTTGATCATTCCAGATTCTGACATTGAATTATTTCTAATAATTTGAATTTTTCAGATTCTAAATTTAACAAATTTCTTTCTGAAATTCAAAGTCTTAGAACATCAATCTTCCTTCTTTACATGAAGAGATCCAGAATGAGTTTTTAAACGAGAAAGTCAAGGGTTGACCTAATCCGTTTCTTGAAAACATCTCAAAAACTCATAATGAATTAATCTTCAGCAAACAAGATTTCTTGCTTTCTTATGATTCATCTTTTAATCATATACGTGGTTTTATCCACACGTATTTTCCAGAATGAGCATTTAACAGATACTTCCATTGATCTGAAGAATTTATCTTATCGATTGATTCTTCAACTTTAGTGAGGCTTCAACTTGAATCAGTGACTTGCTCACGAAGTAATTAGATTGATTACAATTTTGTACACAGTTAACTGCTGAACTGTTACAGAAATTGTAAGTGAATTTCAATCTCACCAAGCGTACTTCTACGCACCACGTCTGGATCCTTTTCTGACACTGTTAAGTGTTTGATGTGAATCAATAACAGAACCGGAGCTCTGATACCAATTGAAGGTGCGAGAAAGACACAAGAAAGCGGGGTTTGAATTGTGTATTTACTCTTTCAGTAACTTTTCGCATCTTGTTAATTTGACGCTCAAGAACCTTTAATGTTTATTGAGAGATTCTGATCCATTATCTAACGAGTATGAGAACCGTATAAGTTCTGTTCATAAGATACGATACTCAGAACTTACAGTGCGGAAGCTTATCAGAGATAGGCTGCAAGGTTCTGGATTTGCTTAATATGAGGTTCTGATATTCAAAGAAGGAACATAAAAAGAGATACTAAGCAAAGGAGTAAAGGACACATGATATATCCTGGTTCACCACGCGGGTTAATCCAGTCCACCCTTCTCAGGTGATTTCGCCTTGAACACAAGGACTTAATCCACTATAAACAAATCACGATTACACTTGCACAGGTAACAGTTGATGACTAACCACTTGCACAGCCGCACTATGACTAACAACACAATGAACCGTTCAGGGA
Source organism: Lathyrus tuberosus (assembly GCA_022829125.1). Classification (NCBI taxonomy): domain Eukaryota; kingdom Viridiplantae; phylum Streptophyta; class Magnoliopsida; order Fabales; family Fabaceae; genus Lathyrus; species Lathyrus tuberosus. The sequence continues at coordinate 5,856,105 of JALAZF010000297.1, read as the reverse complement.
TCCAACAGGATATAACGTTCATTGACCGAGCAGACCCACTGCTGGGATTTCACAGCTAGCTGTTCAGGGATTCAATTTAATGAATATAATGCTACTGACCATATTTCAGGATTTTCCCTAATGACCCTCAGCCATTGTCATCTCAAGTATCTAATCACCATGTGATCTACTCGAGGGCCTCAACTCACAGCTAAACCGTTCAGGGATCCATCAGGATATAACATTCACTTGAGGAGTCTCAATTCATCTAGTTGAATTGGCAAACTGGAGATTATAAATTGTGCTTCTTAATAAGCAAGTTTCTCCTAGGTTTAAGTACAAAGAACACACCCATATGTTCAAGCAAGTTTTGAGGAATTAGCTCCTTGCTTTCCTAAGAAACTACAAAGATATATTTAGATATTATGATTTTTGACATCATGTAGATCTTCTTCTTCTTCGTCTTCTGGTTGAGCAAGCTTTGAGTAGCAACTCCTTGCTTCAGATCTTCAATGTAGCTTTGACGAGAAGGTAGGTTGATGACTTGACTGATCTTCAATTGTTGTCTTCTTCATCAACAGCTTCTGTTTGATTGTTGTTGTTGTGTTAATTTGTTCTTTGGAGTTTTAACAATAATTGCCATGAGTGAATTGATGACAACTTTGAATATTTTGAGTGTTACAACGAGAACTCATTGTTGTTGCTATCTTCACATAATGACTTGGTCAATTTTGTAGATGAACATTCAGTTCATAAATCTACAAGTGATCGACACATCAGAAGCAAAAACTCTTTCCATTAAATAGCCAGTAGAAATATAGTCGTTAGAGAATACTGTTGGCTGTTTGGAAAAGAGACGTTGTGAAATAATGAGTTGTACTGACATATCCTCTTTTTGCAGAGGAGATCTTTTCTTGGGCAGTGTGTATATTAACTCACAACGGTAATATTTAGACTTCGAAAATTCAGTGGCTTCTGATGTTAATTTGATGAAGCATGAGTGGAGTCTTTGTAGCAGAATATCTGATGCTTCAAGTCTTCCATTAATTGAAGAAGTCCATTAGGAATCAGTCTTCAGAACTTCAGCACTTGGTCTTTAAGAGCGTTATCCTTTTCTGCTTCAGGTCTTCCGAATCTTCAGAACTTGTCTTCAGAATCTTCAGAACTTCTTGTTTGAAACCTTGATCTTGAGAACTCATCAGTCTTCAGAATCTTTCTGCACTTGGTCTTCAGTGCCTTCAGCCATCAGAACTTCAAGTCATAGGAGTCTTCAAAACTTTGTTTCTTTCTGAGTGTACTTCTTCAGAAGCTACGCCATCTTCAGAATCTTGATCACTTTCAGAGAGCATCCACAAGAGCATTGCAACAGCAATCTTGGCATCCTTGGATCTGGCTGATTATGACTAGATAAACAAGCGTTCTTGCTTCTTGCGACTTTAGTCACACATAATAACTTCGCATATACATATATTCAATCCTAGTACATCTGGCTGGTGTATGTTGGTTCTGATGTATTTAGTTCTTATGATCTGCACACAACACACGTTAGACCATAAAATGGTTCTTTCACAAATACTTATTGTTATCATCAAAACATAGATTGACTTGTAGAGACAATTCTTGCTCTCACAGGCTCTACCCATCCCCAAAGGTTTATACTGGTGATTTTTTGTACCTTCCCGCAAAATCATTGATCCCTCTTGGGATAACAACAGCAACCGGATCACCAGCGAGCTGATATATCTTAGAGTGATCTCAAATGAGGGTAGTATCACATGACAACTATTTATGATATCTTCCTCACTACAAAATGGTTTCAGTCTACTAAAAACCTCAGCTTCTCAGATAACCCAGTCGGCCACACTACTTTCAACAACTGAAGTCGTATATGCAATGTATCTGCAAAGGGAGTCTCCACTGAGTTTGATGGTCGACCGGGGACTCTTAACTGGGTTTCACTCCCCGTAAGATTACCCGTATAATGCCATCACCTATCTTAGGTGTATACTCAATCTTTTCACATGTGGCATCACATACATTCCCATTAGCATAAAAATAAACACAAATATCAATTAGGAAAAGCAGTATATATATTTTTCTTAATCATCCTAGACCTCTAGTCTTATGATCCTATATAGACAATGACTCCCCAGCAGAGTCGCCATTTCTGTGATACTTGGTGAACTTAAGGACTTCACCTTAAAATGGGGACGACAAGACCTTACCTTGCCTCCCACTGTGGTCGCCACTCTTCTGTGGCATTTTCTAAACTTAAGGTTTCTACCGAAGATTGTAAGAAAGAGAACTGGGCCCCACGGTGGGCGCCATTTTTTCTGTAGTGCAATTTTTGTGATCTTGAATCAAGATCGCTTGGGTACTACAGTTCGATTCATTTTTTATCCTATTGAGCTGATTAAGGAAGGGAAATAGATGTCTCCAATTAACCCTACTTGCATACGGAGTTTAAACAGCTGACTGTTAATTTACAGATGCTATTAAGATGTGGGCCCCTCTTCGATTATTTTGTTAAGATTAGAATGTTTGGACTATTTGCGAGGTTTTTGGTAAGATGTTAGGATTTTGTGGTTTTGGGTTGATATATGGGGGTACTGGATTTTGGTTTTTTTATTAGTATGCTCGCTAAGATTTTTCAATCTTATGCCTACGTACTCCCGAGACAGGGAAGTCAGAGCGATCATAGTTCCTCCTATTCTATGGGAGGAAAAAGGTTGTTTTGGTGTCTTGTTCAAAACCCAAGACATGAAGCTAAAGATGGTCGGTATCGTGTTCAAAGCCCAAGATGTGAAGCTAAAAGGTTTGGATGAGAGAGAATTTGTCATCTCTAAAGAGGAGTTGTTGATGTTTGTATATTGTGAGCAAGGCACAGATTTGATGTTAAAAGGTTGATTGACTCAACCGAGGTTTCCTTATACAAAGCCTAAGAGGAGGCGATTGACCCAACAAGAGGGTGTCTTTTATTTTTTGTCTCGTACGAAGCCCGAGATAGAGGCTAAAAGGGTTGATTTGTATCTTGTACAAAGCCCAAGATGTGAAGCTAAAAGGTTTGACTCAACAAGAGAGTACTTTTATTTGTCCTGTATAAAGCCCAGGGCAGAGGCTAAAAGGTTGACTCAACAAGAGAGTCTGTTTGACATGTGATTGACTCAACAAGAGAGTCTTCTCTACTCAACAAGAGAGTGTTTTGATGTCTCGTACGAAGCGTCTAAAAGGGGATTGACTCAACAAGAGAGTCTTTTATACTCAACAAGAGAGTGTTTTATATGTGTCTTGTATGAAGCCCAAGACGGAGGCTAAAAGTTTTGACTCAACAAGAGAGTTCTTTTATACTCAACAAGAGAATAATTTTTATAGGTGTTTTGTACGAAGCCTAAGACGGAGGCTAAAAGGTTTAACTCAACAAGAGAGTACTTTTATCCGTCTTATACGAAGCCTAAGACGGAGGCTAAAAAAGGGTTTGACTCAACAAGAGAGTCTGAAAAGCTTAGCTCGGCTAGGGAGAGTCATTTGTACAAAGCCCAAGAGAAGGTTATCTTACTGTCGAGGATTAGATCCATATGCAGGACCAAGTTGGAGAGCCCTCGTGAGAGAGGCCGGGTTTATGAGTGATCAGTGTTTTTTCCTATGTTTGAAAGGAACTTGATAATGTCTTTGAGACTCAAGGGGTTTAGATTGTCCAAGTCTAGAGTTTTATCTATTGTACAATGCCCAAGAGGAGGCACGGGCATTAAGGGATCAGTATCAACCCTAAAGTGGCCAGAGGTTTGACACTGGAAAGACTTCTCTAGCAAAGGATGACTAAGTTATGTCTTATACCTTTAATAGGTCCTCAGGGTCCTTGTATTAAGCCCAAGAGAAGGCTTGAGAACTTCTAAGAAGCCGAAGGGTCCTTGTACAACGCCCATGAGGAGGCGGGGATGCTTTTAGGAAGCCTGTGGGTCCCCAAACCACGAGAATTTGAAGAAATGCAATTCACAGAGAAGAGATCATTCTAGGAAAGTTCGAGAATTTGGAAGAAACTCAAGAGATGCTATTCATGGAGAATATATCAACTTTGGGGAGTAGAGTCTCTTTGACAATTTCTAAGAGTGACAGTCTGAGAAAAGTTTCACCGAGAATACTGCCTTTCACTTTGTTCCATATTGTTTAACCCCAAGAGAAGGGAGGACTGTATCTAGAATCCAACGAGGGATCTAGTTTTGTTTGTATTTAAGAGTGACCAACAAGGCTTTACCTAGTGCTAGACGTAGTTGTCAGGGAAAACTCTAAATAACTATACTAGTATTACACAGTTGATATTTGGCAAGTATATAAAAGGATGTGAAAGGAGACTTACAGTGAAACAGCCCCACAATACAGTTATATACATATGAAAGCGATAAATGAAAGCGGATAAACACTTACCCGTTGTAGAGATTTCATGCTGTTTGGTTAGTTGTTCAACAAAGAAAACATTGATTACAATATTATATTCAAAATCAAAGGAGAAAGTGCTTTGAAAAGTTTTTGGGGCTTACAGCTCAAGGAGAGGCCCAAGTTTTAACGATGATTGCACCGTTGTTTTGAAAACTGTACAGAAGGTCTTATACAATATGTGAGACCCAAAAAGTTTTTGTTTTAAAAGGGGATTGGGTCTTACACTCTATTAGAGGCCCAAAAGTGTTTGAAAATGAATAGAGATGGGTCTTATAGCTCAAGGAGAAGCCCAGTTGGTTTCGTTACAAAGGCGACGACCGCGCCGTACTTTTGCAAATATACAAAGGGACTTATACAATGTGTGAGGCCCTAAAAGGTTTATTTACAAAAGGATTGGGTCTTACACTCTACCAAGAGGCCCAAAGATTATTTAAAGAAAAAAAATGGGTCTTATAACACGAGGGTAGGCCCAGATGATTTTTGTTTGAAAACGGCGGTCGTGCCGATGTTTTTGAAAACACAGTGGGTCTTATACAATGACTGAGGCCCAAATTATTTTGGTTTCAAAAAGGGGTTGGGTCTTACACTCTATTAGAGGCCCAAAGATGGGTCTTATAGCTCAAGGAGAAGCCCAGGGTTTTTGTTAAAAAGGCGACAATCGTGCCGAGCTTTTTGACAGTATCGGGAGTGATAAAATACACTGAGGCCCAAATTATTTTATTTACAAAAGGGTTGGGTCTTACACTCTATTAGAGGCCCAAAAGTGTTTTTAAAATGATTGATGAGGGTTGAATTAATCAAAACCCTACTTTTGTTTAAAAAGGAATTAATTTTGTTAAAAAATTAATAAAAAGTGATGAAAACATGTGAAAAATGAGTGGTGATCTTGGATCAATGTTTCAAAAATCATGTTTATATCCACAAAATGATTGGAAACCAATTAAATTTGGAAAATCAAGAAGGAAAAAACATCTTATATGTCAAAAAACAAATAAAACATTAATTCTTTGCAAAAATATCAAATATATGAAATAAATAAAATTTTTGGGATTTATTGGTAAAATAAAATATTTTAACATTTTTGTGAATTATTAAAAAAAGAATCAACTCAAAATCATTAAAACTTAGAGAGAAATTAATTTTTGAATCAATTAAATAAAATCACAAAATTCAAATATTTGAATTTTCAAAAAAGGCGCCAAGAACACGCGCAAAGGGAGTTTTGCCCAGATTTGCGTTTTCTATCCAATCTCACTGAATACTTGATGAAATCACACAAACCACATATCAATCTGCTCGTTTTTTCCTCACGATCTTGTCTATATTCTTTAATTTCATTTATTTTAAGTGTGGAATAAGAAATCAAAGATAAACCTTAAGAACCCTAAAATTTTCATGAAGGCTCAGAAATTCCATACACGATTCAAACAAAGCAATTGATTGAGGGTAAACACTCTATGCATGATTATGAACATATGACAAAATTATTGTGTAGCAAAATATGCATGGATCATAGAGTTAGAAGAGCTCAGGCTTACCTCTTGCAGCTGGTGATCATGTTTTGTGTTAGAGGTGTTACAAGCTGGTTCCAATGATTTGCACAACTTCCTTAGGTGCCAAGTAATGTGTCTGAGTGCTTGGAGTGGATTAAAACAAGCTGGAACTGAAGATGGTACCTCAACTACACCTCTGTCAAGAACTTGAGCAGTTGGCAAGTGATTTTGTGATTTTGGTGCTACAGATGTTATGTGAGTGTTTGTATCACTTCCATATGATGTTTATGAGGTGTGTGTGTGTGATTGGTTTGGTTGGAATAGCTCTCAAACTCAAAACCCGATAGTGACTTTCCTTAGTAGGCAAAATTGGAAGTGAGAAGGAGATTTTGAGGAAAGCATCTATTTGATGCCTTTGGTGTACTCAAACTGATCACAAATGAGCTCTATTTGTAGTAGAGCAAGTTTGTTTTGGCTGTAATAGTGAATGGCAACTGCAGCAGAGGTTTGGCCAATGTTGATCAATGGGAATCCAAGTTTCCTCTAGCCATTGACTAGAGGTTAGAGCACAGAGCTGTGGTTCCCTAGTTAAGATCTTATCCTTGACTCATTCGGTTGGAAATGGTTCAGTCCATGCCACCTTGGTGCATTCATTGAATGCTCCAAAACAAAATTGGAGTCTTGTCCCCTCTTTAGGGTTTTTCTAGGTTTGGCATGCTACTTTTGGTTCCAAAGACTTGGGAGGCTTATGGATCAGTGCTTGTCCCTCCTTGGTCTCCCCCTGAGGTGTTCAGATGGATAAACTTGTTTGTCATTTGCATAAATTGCTCAAATCGAGCAAAATGCACAAATCTTCCTAGTTATGAGAGTTGCAGCAAGGAATTTTGCCACTATCATAACTCTTAGCTCAAATGGAATTTGATGGAGTTATTGCCCATTTTGGAAAGCTCTTATATGATACAACACATGGGTGATCATAGTTTGTCAAGATACCTTTTGGATCCAAGTGAAAAATGCCCCTACATTTGGAAAAAAAGCAAGACAGATTCTGACTTAGTGAAAATTTCACTAAGTGTTGGAAAAAGTGACATTTTCACTTTTTGTCATTTTGGTCACTCCATAACTTAAAATCCATGAGGAATTGGAATGAGGTGTAGTTGAAATTTTTAAAGTGTGCCATGAGGTGTAGTTGTCACTTTGTTCCATAACTTAGAAAATTTCTAAGTTTTTTATGGTTACCCCTTTTACAAGTTATCCCACTTTCTTTGATTTTTCTTGATGAATGATGATTTAAATCACACATTAACATCATTTTGGGGTTAAGGAACCATAATTGATCAAAAAATCAAAAAGTCAAACTTTGACTTTTGGGCACAATTGACTTTTTATCAGATGAATTCCAAATTGTGTGATTCTCTATGAAATAAAGTCCTTGACCTAAATCAAACTTGATGGATTGATTTCATAGGTGTTATAGGGTGTATTGAATCATGTCCCAAGGTTTGGGAGCATGTCTTGGGCAAAAGTCAAAGATACAGTTGACTTTTCCCACGAAACCCTAATTCTGGTTTAGATGAACTTGAAACTTGTTGATCAAGCTTCTTGGATTAATCCATTGTTGAAAATGGATCAATGTAGTGTGTTAGAGACCCTCAAACCATGTCTTGAGGTCTTGGCTCATGATTTGTCCCAAAAATCAACTTAGGGGTGAATTAGGTCAAGAAACCATAATTCCTGATTTTTAGTGAATGCATCCCCTGAGGCCAAATTAACTTGATGATTGGGTCCATGAGGTCCCTTGGAGTATATTAGGATATGCTTTGAAGCATTGGCTCACGCCTAGAGGAAAATTTCCATCTGGAGGCCCTGGTCGACCAAAATCCTAATTTGGTGACACTGTCAATTTTGAGGCTTGATCCACTCAGAATGCTGCAACCTTGTGCTTGATTCTTGTTGTGGGAGTCCTCTTGATCCATTGTGGATGTTTGAGAGGTTAGACAAGTTGAAGATCATGTTAATTCTTGATTGATCCTTTGTCTAAGAACTCTGAGAGGGCTTGAAACCCTAAGTCTGATTGTAGTGGATGCTCACCCATCATTGGGGGGACTAATAAGGTATGATGGCCCATCCATATTGTGATGATGACTTGACTTGCCCAATGATGGGAAATATTAGTGGTCAAAATTTGGGGTATGACAGCATGGAATGAGACATTGCTAACTGAATGAGTCAAGATTCAGCTCTGAACCAAAGGACCATAGTCATGTGCTCTAACCTCAAGTCAATGGCTATATGAGACTAAAGATGCCTTTATGCTACAATTGGCCAAGGGACTGTCCAAGTTGCCATTCACTATTGCTTGTAAAACAAACTTGCTCGACAATAAATAGAGCTCATTTGTGATTAGTTTGAGTACACCAAAGCACTACAACTGATGCTTTCCTCAAAATCTCTCTCATTAGGCCAAAATGCCTTCTTTTGCAAGTCATCTATGAGTTTTTAAGTTAGAGAGCAATCCCGCCACAGCTCATGATCCAAACACATCAAATGTATCATATATAAGTTGTTCAAACACTCACCCTTGATCTGAAACACCAGAATCAGAAAGTCAACCTCCAAAATCTCAAATTTTGACTTTTCTGCATTTTTCAAGCTATGTCTTGATTCAGTCACTTCCAAAACCAAACAAGGCCACAAGCACACTCCAAATATCATTCTCAAACTGTCTTAATTGGTTTCCCTCATCTGGAACACCATTTGAGAGGGTTATCATTTTGGTCACTTTTGCCACTTTTGCAAGAAAGAGCCAATACTTGTTCCTGAGGATTCCAGTTGGTTTTGATCATCCTAAAAGCTTCTAAGGGATCAATCAAGAGTGTTTAAAGCATTGAATTACTTCTGGCACAAGGAACTTGACAGATAGCACAAGAAGCTTCAAGAGGTAAGTGTATCACAACTTGAACTCTCTAAATCATGCATTGCTTTGAGGTCCATTGATCATGGCCATCTCATACATATCATATATGTTGTGTTTGAACCAATTTACCATGCTATTGTTGCCTGTATGATGAGATAGCATAGAACATGCAAATCTAGGCCTATTTTAAAATCACGATCGGATTTTAAAATAGAAACATTTTCAGAAAATTTCAAAAGCACCATTGGATTCCTCATGAAATTCTAGGCAGGATGCACCAAAATTTTGTCAAAATAAATGGAGAATTGAGGAAGTTAGAGCCTTCATGCAAATCCACCAAAACTTGGTTTTTTGCCTTGGCCAGACCTAAAAACCAAGTCACCCATATATATTCATGGGGTGGTTTTGATACACGGATGTATCACTATCCCAGTGGTAGCGCGCATGTGTGTTTGGATGGAAGGTCGTGGGTTCAACACCCACCCAGACCATTTTGCCATTTTCTCTATTTTTGCTATTTTTTCACATTTTCATGGTTTTTGTTAATTAATTCCAAAATTAATTTCTCTCTCAATTTTAATTATTTTTTATTGGTTCTTTTTATGAAAATTCCCAAAAATGTTAAAATATTTTATTCTACAAAAATTTCAAAAAAATATTATTTATTTCATATATTTGGTATTTTTGTAAAGAACTATATTATTATTCATTTAAAAATATTTCTTTCTCTTGATTTTGCAAATTCAAATGATTTTCAAATCATTCTATGAATAAAACATGATTTTTCAAACATTAATCCAAGATCACAACTTGTTTTTTCACACATGTTTGGTAATTTTGATCATTTTAATTGAATTTTATTCAATTAAAATACATTTTTAAATGAAATTAGGGTTTTTGTTGATTTTCACCCTCACAAATCTTTTTCAAACATTTTGGGCCTCTAATAGAGTGTAAGACCCAATCCCTGTTGTACATAAACCCTTTTTGGGCCTCAGCCATTGTATAAGTCTGATTGTGTTTTCAAAAGCCGCGGTGCGATCGTCACCCTTTTAAAAAAAATCATTTGGGCCTCTCCTTGAGTTGTAAGCCCCACTCTCTTTTCTTTTAAAACATTTTGGGCCTCTAATAGAGTGTAAGACCCAACCCCCTTTGTACATAAATAATTTTGGGCCTCAGTCATTGTATAAGTCCCAGTACAATTTTCAGAACAACGGTGCGATCACTGTTATATCTGGGCCTCTCCTTGAGTATAAGCCCCAACCTTCTTTTCAAAAACAACTTTCCCTTTTGATTTAGGTTCAAATTCATAGTTGTTATCAAAACTTTCTTTAATTTCTTGAACAACTAACCATATAGCTGTTACAATGGAAGCTTGCTCACCTGTAAGTTTTATCAGCTTTCTTTTACATGCTTGCACACACACACACACACACACACACACACACACACACACACACACACACACACACACACACACACATATATATATATATATATATATATATATATATTTGTGTTGGAAGCTTGCTCACCTGTAAGTCCTCCTACCCTCTTTTACATACTTGTATATATTTCACATGTATATATACTTGTATATTATCTGCTTAGAGTTTTCCCCGACAATTAGGTCTAGGATTAGATAAAGCCAGTGGTCACTCTTTCAACACAGTCAAAACTAGTTCCCCATAGGAATTTCCATATACAGTATTGCCTTCTCTTGGGATTATACAATATCAAACAAAGAAAAAGGCATTATTCCTGGTGAAACTTTCTCAGACTATCATTATTAGAAAATTGTCAAAGAAATTCAATTCCCCAAGAGAGGATTAATTCCCGGTGAAACCTCTCTTGAATTTCTTCAAACCCTAGAACTGTTCACTAAAGAAAAGATCATTCCCGGTGAAACTTTTCTTGAACTTTTCTTAAGTTTGGACCCACAGGCTTCCTAAAAGCATCCCAGCCTCCTCTTAGGCTTTGTATAAGGACCCTCGGCCTTCTTAGAAGTTCTCATGCCTTCTCTTGGGCTTAGTACAAGGACCAAAGACCTCCTACAGGTATAGGACATAACTTTGTCATCCTTTGTTAAAGCAGTCTTTCCAAAGAGTCAAAACCTCAGATCAATTAAGGGTTTATTCTCATCCCTTAAAACACCTGCCTCCTCTTGGGCATCATGCAAAGATAAACTCTTTCATACTAGTAGACTTGGACAGTCTAATCTCCTTTTGGATCTCGAAGACATTCTCAAGTTCCCTACAAACACAGGAGAAACCCTGGTCATTTAATCAATCTCCAGTAGAGTTAAAACCCCCATAGGTTCTAAAACTCAAACTTTCTTCCAAATTTCCCCAGCTAGGGTCAAATCACTGTCAATAAACCTTTATTAGAACCTCAAGGCATCTGATATTTCAACTCTTCTGTAAACCCTCAGCAAGAGTTGATTCCCCAACTTGGACCTGTCTCTAGATCTCAATAATCCTCAGCAGAAACTAGCCTCCTCTTAGGCTTTGTATAAGGATCTTTCCACACTCTCTTGTTGAGTCAATCACTTTTAGCCTCCTTTTAGGCTTTGTATAAGGATCTTAAAAAACTCTCTTGTTGAGTCAATCATCTCTTCAGCCTCAATCTTGGGCTTTGTACAAGATAGATAAACACTCTTTTGTTGAGTCAATCATTTTCAGCCTCCTCTTAGGCTTTGTATAATGATCCTTCTTTTCCTCAGCAAAAGTCAGCCTAAAACTTGGGCTTTGTATAATACAGATAAAAACACTCTCTTGTTGAGTCAATCACCTTAAAACACTCTCTTGTTGAGTCAATCTTCTTTCTTAAAGCACTCTCTTGTTGATTCAACCTTTTCACCCTCCTCATAGGCTTTGTATAATGATGTCCCTCAGTAGAGTTAGCCTCAAAAGCACTCTCTCTTTCAGCCTCAATCTTGGGCTTTGTACGAGACACCTATAAATATTCTACGGCTGAGTCTGTAAAATATCCTTTAGCCTCAATCTTGGGCTTTGTACAAGACACATATAAAATCTCCCAAAGAAGAGTCAATCCTCTTTTCAGCCTAAATCTTGGGCTTTGTACAAGACAGATAAAACCTCTCACCAGTAGAGTCAGCTTCTTATTCTAGCCTCAATCTTGGGCTTTATACAAGACACATACAAATATTCCCCAGTGGAGTCAATAACTCTTTTTAGCCTCAATCTTGGGCTTTGTACAAGACAGACAAAATATTTCCCCGGAAAAGTCAACTACCAGCCTCCTCTTAGGCTTTGTATAATGATAACCCTAAAAGAGTCAATTCTCTTTTAGCCTCAATCTTGGGCTTTGTACAAGACATATAAACACTCTCTTGTTGAGTAAGTCTTTTCCAGCCTCTTCTTAGGCTTTGTATAATGACCTCTCTAATGGAGTCAATCAATCTCTTAGCTTCAACCTTGGGCTTTAATCAAGGCACACAAAAAACCAACATCCCCTCAGAGGAAATCAAAAATCTCTGTGTAGGAAGACACTTCTCTGTATATTCAATATCAAAACAGATAAATCAAACAAACCTAATCCCAGATAACTGTTGTAAGTGGCACACTTGTTGATTCAAAAATCCAAGTTGTCGTCTATCTCTTATCCTGGTAAATCCTCTATTTCATCTAATTGCTATAAGTGGCAAGCCTCTGGATTATTTACATCCACGTCACTGTCCCTCTCTTAGTATGTAAGATTCCTAAGGAAAAATTGCATTGATTAATACTGAGTTAAAGTTTTTTCCTTCAGGACAAATCCCCTATAAAGGAAATTATGGTATTGCTGGATTCTCATATCCCAGTTAAAGTAATCCTCCTTTATAATCAGTCACCCAACAATTATGATAAACAGACGAGATATCTCCCTTTAGAGATAACAAATTTTCTTTCAGTCAAACCTTTTAGCTTTAAACTTGGGCTTTGAACAAGACACAAATACTCATTTAGCTTCAATCTTGGGCTTTGAACAAGACACCAAACATCTTTTCCTCCCATGAACTACGATTGCTCTGATTTCCCTGTTTTCTTTAAGGTGAATACGTAGGCATAAGATTGCAAAATCTTAGCGAGCACACCAATCAAAAACTTTATATCCAGTACCTTCACACACCAATCAAAAACCTTAGGTACAGTACCTCACCAAAAACATCGGAAAAAATTGACATCAACAAAAACTCTCTCTCAAACACTCCCAAAGGAGAAACTTTCCCAACCCACAACAGACAAACACTATTAAGTAGCAAGCAGTAAGGAAAATTGCTAACAACCTGTGGATAACCACATATAGGATGGGTAATTGGAAACTCCCCATTGTATAACCTGACCCCGAACTCCCAAATCTCTTTAAGCATTGGTTCAATTAAACATTTGCGTGCAAGGTTAGTTTTAGATAGCTTCCCTTTCCTTTCCAGCTTCACAGGATAAATAAGAAATCAGAAAATAGCACCCCACTCCTACCATTACGGTGAGGAGAAACCCATGGCAATAAGGTGGTCGCGTCACCGAAAAAAATTGCACGCTACATACGGCAAAGGCCATGAAAGAAAAAGTTGAGGCTATAAAAAGAAACAAGACTTGAGAGTTGACTAAGCTTCCAAAGAACAAGAAATTCATCAGTGTAAATGGGTTTACAAGTTGAAACTAAATCCAGATGGATCAATTGGCAAACACAAAGCAAGGTTATTAGCTAGAGGATTTCTACAAAAGTCTGGTTTATACTACTTTGAAGTGTTTGTTCCTGTAGCTAGACATGAAATAATCATACTGGTGATTGCTATAGCTACTAATAGGAATTGGCCTCTGATGCATTTAGATGTGAAATCTGCATTTCTAAATGGTCCTTTACAAGAAGAAGTTTATGTATCAAAACCACCTGGATTTGTGAAAAAGAATTAGGAATGGATGGTGTACAAGTTGCATAAAGCCTTGTATGGACAGAAACAAACTCATAGAGGCTTGAATCTGAAAACTCATTCATTTTTCAAGCTTCAAGGATTCGAAAAATGTGAGATTGAGTATAATGTTTATGTTTAGCATGAATCTGATAGCAATATGATTCTGGTTTATCTCTATGTTGATGACATATTGCTAACAGGGAGTTGTTCATACGAGATAGCTAAGTTCAATACGGGTACTGATGAATGAGTTTGAGATGACTGATCTATGAAATATGACATATTTTTTAGGGATGGAGATTTTTTACTCTGATAAGGGTATAATTTTACATCAGCTGAAGTATAAACTTGAGCTTTTGAAGAGATTTGAGCTAATGAATTGCAAGTATGCAATCACACTTACTGAAACAAATCACAAGTTGGATTATTATGTTGAGGGTGATGATGTAGATGCTACACCTTTTAAACAAATGGTAAGTTCATTGAGATATCTCTGTAATACCATACCTGTCATTTTCTATGTAGTTGGAATGGTGAGTAGGTTTATGAATAAACCAAAGTGGTCACATTACCAAGCTATTGTCAGGATACCGAGGTATATTAAGGGGACTATGAAGTATGGAGTTATATTTCCCTCTCATGCTAAATGTAATTCATTACCGATATGCTATTCAGACTCTGATTGGTGTGGAGATAGAGTTGACAGAAGAAGCACTTCTGGATATTTCTTCACGTATCTAGGAGGTCCTATTTCTTGGGGGCTCCAAGAAGCAACCAATGGTTGCATTGTCACCCTGTGAAGTTGAGTACATTGCAGGAGCTTTAACTACATGTCAAGCTGTTTGAATTCTGAAGTTGTTGCAGGATATAAAGACCAAGGTAAGAAAGTTTGTGAAGTTTATGATTGATAATAAATAGCTTTAAGCCTTGCCAAGAATCCAATGTTGCATGCAAGAAGCAAGCACATTGACACAAAGTTTCACTGTCTGAGAAATCAAGTCCAGAATGGAGTGCATGATGTTGTTCAGTGTAGCACTCAGAAGTAGCTGGCAGAAGTTCTGACCAAAGCAATCAAGATTGAACACTTTATCCATTTGAGGGATGGCATTGGCGTTGTTGATTTTGTTTAGCTGAATATGAATTAAGGGATGGTTGTTGCACCCCAAAATTTTTCCTCACTTTTTCTAACCCTAGTTGGCTTTTGCTTCTCATTCATATGCATTTTCTATTAGGTCATGACATCACAACCATTCATTTGCATGAACTCTTAGGACATGGATCAAAGCTATTTCTTGTGGTAAGGGGTTATCTACCCAAATTTTGCTGGCAAAAGCAAAGAAATCAGAGTCTCAATCCTCCAGGTTCAGGCCAAGTTGTTAGTTCAGCTGTTCAAAGCCAAATCAACCGCATCACAAATCTCTAGCATTTATTTTGCTCAGAGATCGTATGAGGTTACTAGGAATTCATGTCAGCTAGAGGGTTCGAGACAGGTCACTCATCGTATTTCAGGTATTATACAAGGGCATTATCAAAGGCTAAGGTTCAGGTGCGAAATCGTGCTTAGAACAGGTGACAATAGGGTGATTTTCATATTTTTGCACTGTTGTAACCGGTTACCCAAATCCTGGTAACTGGTTACCATACCTCTAGAAGGCGCCAGAATTTAAATTTTGAAGCTGGTAACCGGTTACCCTGTTCTATGTAACCGGTTACGCCTGGGATTTTTTTTCCAAGTTTGGTATGTTTCAAGTGCTGCAACAACTATCACTCCCATTCATTTGCATGCTTAACTCATGTGCTTTGGGAATATTCTAGAACCATGCTACATTGCAGCAAATATCAGTCCACATTTGTTCCCCCACTTCATTTCCAATTAAATTCTACCAAACACCCTCATTTTAAACCAAGTGATCTTGTGATTTGCAACTGAGTCAACTCGTGATCAACCGAGTTATCGATTCAACTCACCGAGTTGAGTCTAACTAACTATATACATAGGTCCAAATCTCACCCCAAGCCAATTTCCAAGCCATATTTTGCTTCATACCTATTGGCTATTTAAACAAACCCCTCTCATTCTTGCAAGAGGAACCATTATTCACCAAATTTCAGAATTTCTACACATCACACTCTCCATTCTCTCTCACTTTGTGCAGAATTTTTCACTCACTCTCTCCATTTTCATCATCTTCCCCAACTCACCAAAGCTCAATCATTAAAGTTAACAAAGCTTTTCATTGAAGCTTGTTAATCTTTGAGCTTAACCTTTATTTCATCGCTTCCTCTACATCAAATTCTGTAACAACAGTAGGTTCTACTTCAGATCTAAGCTTGGAAGTTGATTCTTGAAGTGATTTTTGAAGCAAATCCGAAGTTGATCAGTTCATTGCATTGTTCTTCAATTTTCTTGTAAGGAGTTGCTTAGATCTCTGGTTTTCTTGATTACATTCATCATCTTCTGTTTGGCAACAGTTACCAAGGCAAATCTCAGCCTTGTAGGTTGGTGATCTTTGAATTATTCACTCTTTTAGCTTATTTTGCATTTTCAAAATGTAATCTCTTGTTGTTTATGTGCTGTTTGATTCATTGATTTACATGATTGAATGTATTGGTGTTTGTTTGCTCATAATTACGGTAATTTTCGTGTTCTATTGCATGCCCTAGCATTCTGAGATTGTGCATATAAGTGATTCTGGAAAAGTGCTTTTCAGCACTGGTTTTTTCTATTTTTACATAGTGTAACCGATTACGCAAAATTCTAGGTAACCGGTTACCACCATGCTGCTCACCCTGGGAAGTGATTTTCTGAATATGGTAACCGGTTACCCATATTCCTGTAACCGGTTACACTTGGCATTTTTTGTAATTTTCTTGCTGTTGTGGGATTTGTTTTGGTTCCTTTCCATTTCTATCCTCCATTGCTTGACATGGTTAATATTTGGGGATAGTTTTTAAGCTGTTTAGCATCCTTTTGCTGCGCCAACTTGGATTGGTGATCAATTTGTTCACATGCTTGCTTGTTTATGTTTCATGACTTGTTCTTTTGCACATTAATAAATGCTTGTTTACCTGAATGTGTGCTTACTTAAGCTTGTTGATGCATGTTTTTGCGCATGGATTTTCGTTGCTTGTTCGATTGTTGCTCTTGCATGATCCATTAGGGATCCCTTGATTCCCTTTAATTAAATTATTTAATTTGATTAAATTGAATTAAAGGTAGACTTTAGATTTAAATCTCTTTGCATGACAAAATTAGAGGTTTTCCCATTTTAAGTTCCATTTTAATTCATCTTGTGCATTTCATACATGCATTATATCATTTCATATGACTAACCATTCTCCTTTGTTTTGTGAGGTAACTCTTGGAGAATTTACCATTTGGACTTTAATCATACCATTGTACTTTTGTGGTTCATTTCCTTTCATGGCTTAGATTAGGTTTCCCCCTTGGTGGGTTTCTCATATTTCCCCCTCCCCATTTACAATGTAATAGTGTAGGTTTATATGCTTTAATGCTTGCCTGATTGCTTGATTGTTAAGAAAGATAAAATTGAAAGCGCTTAGAAAACAATTTCAAAACAAAAATGATAAATAAGGCTTGATCCAATGTCAAGTCATTTTTCAAACTTATTAACTTGGATTGTCTCTCACACCTCACCTTAGGGTTCTTCCATCATGTCTCATTCACCTTTTCTAATCATGCCATAAACCCAAGCAAGTCTTGTATGCTTTCACCCTTGTAAGTCGATTGCCTTGCGCATCACCATCAACCTACCTTGATCTAATCATCATCCTTTCATTCCATTCTCTTTCATCATCTTTTCTTCCTAAGCAAAAACCTTGGTCTTGTACCAAGTGCATTTTCAAAAATCTTTTCTTAATAAACTTGGATGGTTGTGGAGTGGTTAGGCGAAGGCCTTGTCCTATCCCAAGTGTTTGACACTACCTTTAGGGTTCACTGTCTAAATCACTTACCTTCCAAAGTAAAATACCTCTTTAATAAAACAAATATTGTCCTCCTCGTATTGAAGTAAAAAGAGGGGATTGCGTGAAAACTTCTTCCTTTCCGAGTATTAGGATGTTCACTTTAGAGTGTGTGGTCTTGATACTAGTCTTTCAATACAATGACATGACTATATTTGCTACACCATTTTCAAAACAAATCTTTTGAGATAAAGAATTGGGTACTACCCGCAGGGGTTCTTATCCGAGGACTTATTTCACCCCTAAAAACAATCATCACAAATCAAATGTGACATCTTGCCTCGATGGAGAAAACTTAAGCCTTTTCAAAAAGGGCACGTTATTTCCATCCTACCACATAATAGGCGAAAGCATAAGTCTCTTTGCATGCGAGCAGTAAAACCTATTGCTAGGGTGTGAATGTTAACGTCGTCCATTAAAATCAACAAACCCGTGGTTCCACAAACTACGTACGCTTTGATTCTTCATTGGTCTATGAAGATATGTAGGCACGAGATTGACAGATCTTGGCAAGCTACCTTCTTTCATCATCTTATTTTCTTTTTGCCTTTGGTTCCATGAACTACGAGGCTCTGACTTCCTCATTGCACCATAAGGGTACGTAGGCACGAGGGTCCTAATCCTCCGTGAGCACTTTGTTTCTAAACCTTTTCTTTTCTTTTTGTAGCATTCCTAGAAAGCATGATCCCTTAGCAACATCCTTACGCATAAGACAAACGAATGGTTCCCATCGAGTACGATGGATATGAGGGGTGCTAATACCTTCCCCTTGCATAACCGGATTCCGAATCCATATCTTGATCGCGGGACCATCTTATCCTTCCTCTTGGGGTTTTCTCGATGTTTTCCCCTTCCATTTGGGATAAATAAAGTTCATTGGCGACTCTGTGATTTTTCGGGTAGTGACAGTTGGCGACTCTGCTGGGGACTTTTCCCTATGCGAGCCAAACCTAGTTCTGTTTGTTGTATGTGTGGATGTTTTCCTTTATCTTGCTTTGGTGCTTTCTTTATTTCTTATATATCTGTTGGGTATGGGTTGTGAGAAAAAAACTTTATACCGAGCTTTTTTGAGTACACATTAAGCTAGGAGGTGGTTTCTTATTGACTTGCAAGACTTAGGACTCATTGAGTTGGTATGACTTCCATACTCAGATGAGGCCCCTTTGAAGACTCTATTTTCTTACGAGCAGTCGTAAGGACATTATTGTTTCCGAATTGGGTTCGCGATTCTGAGAACCTTTAGAACCCTATTCCAAAGGTTACACAGACATAACACTAAGCTCATTCTCTTGAAGGAATTATCGTCTTATGAATCGTCGATATGTTGGGAAACTTTTGAGGCATGACGCGAGGGACCTTGTCTGAAAGCCCTTGGAGTATCCCATTGTAAACTAATAGACTACCTATACGAGGAGAGAGATACCTGGTATGTGAATCCTTATCTTAGTGACCGTTGATCCATGTGTTATGAGCATGCTCCGAAGCATGCATTCATAACATTGGATTTCATATCATTTGCATATCAATGGACCTAAAAGGCTATGGTTGTCTCAAGTATTCTGAAGAATGGCTGACGCCAAAAAGAGAAGCACCAACGCCCTCAAATTCAGAGAACCAAAGCTTGATACCATCAAAGACCTCTTAATTGATGTACCAAAGCCCATCAAGAACAATTTTCAAGGAGAACATGCACTACAAGAAAACTGCCATTTAGCGTCGGCCAAAAGCCCTCACTAACAGGTTTAAAACCGACGCTACAGCGTGTTAACGACGGTTTAGCGTCGGAGTCAGGGCGGACATCCTAAAGTTTGTAGCAAAACATAATCACGAGTCGTTGCTAACGTAGTGTCGGCTGTTGTAACGCTAGTGTGACGGTAAAACACACAAACCGACGCTAGTTTACTTTTTTTTAAGTAGCGTCGGCTAAAGCGGACGCCAAAGTCATATAGTGGTGGTTTAAAGCGTCACTTATACAATCTCTACAGTACGTTGGCTTCGGTTATTATGGACACTAGTTTGGGTTTTCTAAAAATGGCGTCGATACAAACCGTTGCTACTTAGGAAATATAGTGTATTATAGCGGTACACATAACCGACACTAGTGTTTATTTATTTTACAATTTACTTTAGCGCCGGTTTTTTTTGACGTTATGCCCTTAATAATGTTCTGTGTAGCGTCGGTTATAGCCGCCGCTAATGTTTTTTTGGTTTTTTTTATTTTTATTTAAATGTATTCCTGTTAAAAATCAAATTTATTTGCTACATTAAATTTACTGAACCCTATTTTAATTTCAAACTATTAATTGATCCACATTATCACATCAAAATTCTAACACAAGATAACAAACTTGTGTAAATCCATGATATTGCTACATTAAGATGTGAAAGTTATATTAAAATATTGACACTATATTAAACTTGTTCCCATCCACAATATTGCTACATAAAGATGTCAAATTACATCAAAATATCAAATTTGTGAAAATCCACAATAATTTGAACAAGTTTCAAAACTAAGCAAAAGAGAATGCATATATGACTCAACATCAATCACTCATATCTTCTAGATCCAATGACTGCTCATCAGAGTCATCATCGTAGTGGCCAAGAGTATTAGGATGGACACTAGAAGCAGGAGCAGTGGAAGGACCCACCTGACTCGACTTCCAAGCAAACATCTCTTTTTGAAATTCTTGAAACTGCCTTTTCAATTCTTCTGTCTCAGCCATAGCTCTGTCTGCACGTGCATTAGCTAATGCAGCCTCTTCACGTGCTATAGCAGCCTCAGCTCTAGCCGCCTCAATCACTTGGCTATCCGCCTCTCTATTCTGATTTGAAACTGTAACTTGTGTCAAATAAGACACACTATATCGTATGTTAACCGCCATTCGAGCAGTTCCATAACAACGACCGCGCGACTTACTGCCGGCAGCTTCTTTCCAAATTTGTAGCCTTTCTGATGCATCCACATTATTATCAGTTTGAGTGGCTTGTGTCAGACGGTTCACATAATCTTCCTGTAAAACACAAGACACATATACAATCAGCCATATTTCAAGAATTCTATAACAATAGGCCACTCAATGCATGCATCACAAGGCTTTAACTCAATGCAAGATAACATTTCACAAACTTGAAAAAGTTCCTGAACTAATACACATTATTTGTACCACTGTAGCAAACACTTTAACTAATTTGTTCAACCAAACAGTTCCTGAACAGCAGAAAAGTCTGCAACCAAACACTTTGTTTGGTTGAATCCAAATCCATGACAGTGTATCAGCATTACAAGTCTGCAACCAAACACTTTAACTAATACACATTATTTGTACCACTCAACCAGCCACATCACAAGGCTTGAACTAATACAAATTATTTGTACCATATTATTTAACTCAATCCAATGGATGATCAGAAAACACTTTAACTGTTCTTGCAAACATAATAAAATACAACAGTATTACAAGTCTGCAACCAAACAGCAGCAACAAAACCTTTAAAACACAGAAAGGTTGTATTCATGTATTAGAACATATCAGAACTTAAATGCTCTTTTTAAGGCAAGGCTCTATTATAACATATCAGAACAATTTAAGGCAAGACTCTTTTTATTTGAAGGAATAATAACATTGACTGAAAAATGTATTATTTGAGTGATGAAATAATTTAGAAGACAGTGTTGGTAAACATATCAGAACTTCACAACCATATCAGAACAATTCCAATTCTGTCTGCAAATTACACAAAGCACTATGAAAGCTGACTGTGCAGGACAATTCCAATTCTGTCTGCAAATTAAAACAAGCCCCCAGGGCATGGCTTAAAACACAGAACAACTAAAAACAAATTATGTCAATTATATCTATAAGTAAAGTTGAAAAACAAATGTTAATCAAGTAGTAACATGCTAATGGACCAGCTGATTTAGAAACTACAGTCAGAACAAGAAAGGACTTACATGTGTTGTTTCTGCACGACGGTCAACCCACTGGCCATTCTTCTTTTTGTGGGTGGTCATGAAGAGCTCGTCGAGATTAGGTGGTCGACCTAACTTCCTCTCCTATAAATAAAGACAACATATATATGGTTACAATGAATATCGGATATAAATATTTTGGCGCATATTATAATTACAAATAGAATACACACCAATTCTAGAGCAACATCATGATGAGCTCTACGTCCTATAGTAAGGACCGCCCCACCTCTAGCTGATGATCAATTTGTCTTATTTTATTGAGAGAGCTTTTTGAATTCTTCAGTTTTCCACCCCTTAAGAAGATACTCATAATGCTTTTCACCCATCCAAGACGGCTTTGTCCCATTCCTCCTAATCTTACCAAATATATCAATTATTCTTTTACCACAAGCTTTATGAAACAAATCTTCCATTTTACTGTCATCACATGGCTCCCACTGAACAAGATCCTGGAAAAAGAAATAGTTTAGAAGACTGTGTTGGTAAACATATCAGAACTTCACAACCATATAAGAAGCATGAAGAAATTACATCTTACTTTAAACATTTTAAAGTATTGATCTCTCTCCTTTCTTCTACCACTTGATTTAAGCTCGCTATACCTCATGAAATTTCCAGAATAATTTTTTATTAAAACTTTTCTAATAGTTGCAGCAACAACATCGCCTTTACATAACCTACAAAACATAAATCAAACAAAAATCAAACATAAACTACAACCTGATATATACAAGAGATTTGTGATAAGCATTGAAATTCATGCATAACAAAGATTTTTTAGAAAAACACTTCCTATTGCAGCCATGTTGTATTTGCAAAAGTTTGAAGGAAATCAAGATCTGAGGGGACTTATGATTTCTAGTGACAACTGAGAAGAGAATAGATGATGACATTTACTATGGAATAACCTCATTAAAATTGGGAATTTGCTCGCTTGTCAAACTAGAAGATTCAATCTCTTAAGAACCATCTTCTAACCTTGAAACATTTGTTGAATCATCCAAAAAGGAACATCAATAGATGTCAGACTATGGTATACATATCAAGTTAATAGACATCTTCACATGGAAAATTTTAATCGCTCTATATTGTTATTTAATAGTTTAAGTTTTCAGAAATAATAGTAATGAAAATGTTAGTTTAAGCACAAATTTGAATGTGAATCAGAACACATCATGAATGCATTAGCATATCAGTCACTATTTTGATAGAATCCCATATTGACATAAACCAACAGAGTCCTGATAAAAAATAAAAGAATTTTTAAGGATACATGTATCGTTGGTTGTACTTCACGCGCATGACTTAGTACATATTTCACTACAATACACACATAGTATGACATTAACATAGTTGCAAAAACTGATCAGATTGTTTTAAGTTTGCAATCCCTCTGGAGACATATTTAATTTTATTATTTCTACAACAACACTAGACCACTTACTAGTAAATTATCCATCAAGTGATGATATTTGTTGACTGAATCTGTTGTGCTTATTACTAACTGGTTTTACTGGTACTAACTAATGTTATGAAACTGTGTGCACACATGCTGAAGTATCCATTACAAAGGATAAGTCAGTTAGTAGTCACCTACGGTCCAGGCACAAGACAAGTTAAAAACAGGTATGGTTTAGTCATGCACATTTTGGGAGGGAGATTGTAGGGTGTGACTATTATCGGCCAACAAGAATACGGAGAACTAGAGGCTTGAATGTAAGGTGTAAACCCATCAGTACACAAACCCAATCTTACATTTCTGGGGTCACTAGCATAATCAGGATAAACTTCATCAAAGTGTTTCCATGCTTTTCCATCAGATGGGTGATGTAGAACATTTGGATTGCTTGTGTTCTCACGATGCCATCTCATTTGAGCTGCAGATTCCTTTGAAGCATAAAGTCGTTGTAACCTAGAAATGATTGGAAAATAGAACATTCTCTTCACTGCCACATCTTTAAATTTTCCCATTCCACTCTTTCGAGGAACATACCTAGCAGCCCCACAAACTCTACACTGAGTTAAAGTGTTGTCTTCTTTATAATATAATAAGCATCCATTCACACAACAATCAATTTTCTCAACCTTCAATCCCAACTTAGACACCAACTTCTTCACTTGGTAATGATTTTTAGGTAAACATTGATTTGATGGACAAACATCATTAAGCATTTGAGTGAAAAAATCCATGGCCTTTTGAGGAACATGCCAATTAGACATGGCAGCCAACAACTTAATTGAAATAGATAGTCTGGATTCAGAAGCTCCCTCGTAAATGGGTTAGTTTACAGAGGTCAATATATCATAAAATTGTTGAGCTTCTACATTTGGTACCTCACCCTCACTAACAGTTTCGTTTTCCATATTAGCATTCACA
The DNA here is from genome assembly GCA_022829125.1 of Lathyrus tuberosus. Lineage (NCBI taxonomy): Eukaryota > Viridiplantae > Streptophyta > Magnoliopsida > Fabales > Fabaceae > Lathyrus > Lathyrus tuberosus. The sequence continues at coordinate 5,832,027 of JALAZF010000297.1, read as the reverse complement.
TTAGGGACATTAACAAATTGCCTACTAGCATCATACACCATTTCATTCATTGCATCAAATTGTTCTTCATCACCCGCATTATCTCCACCAACATTTCCACCACTACTAGAATGACCATCAAAGTCTACATTCTGATTCTCTTCTCTATGATCAGTCCATGTGTAATAGTTGGGAAAAAAACCGTCTTTGTACAAGTGATGTCTAACCTCACTAGGCGTCTTCAGGGGAATGCAGACGCATTTTACACAAGGACACCTTATCCCTCCATCATTTAAAAATTCTGGCCGATTCATGGCTTTATTGACAAAATATTCAACTCCGCTAACAAATTCATCTTTCAAACCATACCTATTAGAGTTTACTCTATCATACATCCAACTTCGGTCCATTTTCTACATGAAAAACAAACATAAGTTTCTAAATAAACATGTTTAATTCTACATGAAATTGTGAAAGTTTGATGTGAATTATAAAAGTCACATCAAAATTATCGTAAGGAATATCTAGAGGTATAGTATTGCACATATCATTGCGCTGAGCATTCTGTTTTTACATATATCCCAACAGAAAATCTGCAATTTAATTTAAATACCCAACAAAAAATTGGAATTGCAAACTGCAATTTCCAGCAAGCAGCGTGACAAAAGTTCATATACGCTTCGCCGCAATTCAAACAGATGCACTAATACATAGAAACCAAACAAACAAACAAGAAAATTATACAATTCTGCACAAGGGTTACGAATATGACTAAGGAAAACAAAAATCAGGAAAACATATTGAAAGGATAATCTTACATGATCCAATGACAACAAAGACGAAGAAACCAAGCACCAAAGGACCAACAGGGTAATCTTTCCCTTTCTCAACAGTTGTTTCTAGCACAAATCCTCTTTTTGTAATGTTTTTCTCAAACTTCTCCACCTTCCTAACCGAGAGGCGCCTTGATTTAGTCTACACAAAAAAGCAAAACACCACATTTCATTTTCAATTAACACATCAAAACCAAATCTAACCAAAACTTAACTAATAAAAATTGCATGCATCAGATCAAATCAATGATTTCGTCAGATCCATAAACTTAAATCAACCTACAACACATTAGCATCTGAATTTGCAATTCTATGTTTTACAAGAAATGACCATTGTCAGCAACAATCATTGTTTATACATGTGGCATTATTTGCATGACAGAATCATAAAACATACATAAACTATTAGATTTGATGAAATAGGATGTAATTGCCATAGAAATACTAATAATAAACTATGGTTGAGGTCTTTTACGTTTTCAATATAGAAATTATGAATAATGGGGAGGGAAGGGATGTAAAACATATCCGAGGTTTGAACGAGGCAAATAGCAGCGGGATCTTATTTGGGCAGAAGTTACGTCTTTTTATAAGTCAGGTTGTGTGTGGTAATGGTAATCGTTAAAATCAAAACAAGTGAACTTTTCTTAGTTTGTGGACCAAGTGCAAATTAGAGTACAAAAAATTCAATGATTCATAGTGCATGAGACTGTTAAAAGCACCATGAGAAGAGTGTTTTGGGCATTTGGAATACACGTTGAAATATCTCAGGATCATAGTTTTTACTCCCTCTTATCCTACATAACTCAAAAGCCAAAACTTTTATTTATAGGCTGAAAATATATCAAAAAAGTGGCATTTGGAAAGGAAAGATGTCGAGCAGAAGGCTTTTGTAAAAGATCTATCTAATATTTTTGGTGCTAAATAATCAGATCGAGATTTACAATTTTACTTGTTTTTCTTTTATTATAATTTGCATTAAAATAGTGGCATGGGTGATATGTAGATAGTTCAAGGGATTCCTTTCTATTACCTATATTATTCACAAACCAAGATTGAAACTCGAACAGGGTAAATTTTTTAAAAAATACCAGATTTCAAAATAAGGGTATTATCACTTTATTTGAGAAACAAAATCAAATCAAAGATAAAATTTTATGTGTACCTAATTGTGTCATATAAAAGTTCATAACTTTGGTGGATCGAGATTGAGTAGTGGGAGAAAATCTTTAACGGTATGGATTTTTTACGACTCACACATCTGTGGAAAGCTCCGTCTTTGCCTATCTTTTCCAGTCTCCAAATTTCATCCAAAAGACTTGGAGGGTGGTGTTTCTTGTACTCTGCAGTGATAAAAATCAGATGTTAAAGTAAGTTTTCTTTTGTTGTTTCAACAAGTGAGTGAAAAGCTTCAAAAACAAAAATACAAAATGAGATTGTTTCAGGCATCCAAATGTCACTTCTTCTTCAAAATCACCTTCGAGGAATACAATTTCAACCTCAGCTGAAGATTCAGGTCATGTATAAACAACCTTCCCTGTTACGGCATCAACTAAATGTATCCTTAAGTTTGAGCCGTCATCTCCTTCAATTCAGAATCCTGTAAAGTGAGGGAGAGAAATTATGTTTTCAAACTGCTTCTTTAGGGTCAATTCAACTTCCTCCTTAACCTGGAAAGATAAATGATCATATTATATACCAGTAAAAGAGCACCCATTGGGAATTAATATGCGGTTTTAGATAAAGAAACTCATTATATATCCAATTATTTGAAACATTAAAACCCATAACAATAGGGAACATAACTTCATCTTATCAGTTAATCCATTTAACAACATCACAAAAATAACAAGATCAAACTATGAAATGCACATAACCTAAAACCTCTAGTATATTATTCATGTGAATTGGACAATGGACAGTGGAAACATTTAAACTTGCATTGAAACAAAAAAGTTTTGCATTGAAAAGGATAATAAAACTAACGATCCTAAACATCAATTGGCATTGCAATTTTGTGAATGGAAACGATAACATCTTCCAAAGCCTTGTTATATGCTGAAAATTACAAAATTATATCAGTCATTATGCACAATTTTATATTGTACGAAAGAACCACAGATTAACATTGAGTTTTAGGTTTAAAAATCTCCTGTGATTTTTCAAAAAAACAAAAACTAAATTCCACAGTAGAGGAAATTCTTTTCAAGACACCAATAGAAATTTAAGCTTCACCGAACATTTCACAAATTTGACATAACACAATCAATTGAAGGAGCATTTCTTCGAATGTTCCTGGAGATTGTGAGAATCGAAATCGATTGCGAAGAACAAAATAAAGAACAAAAGTAAAAATGGAAACGGCGGTGTAGAGATTAAATGAGAGTGAACATTACCGTTAGGGATTTTAGGAAGCAATTTCTGAAAAACTTTTGATTTTGGGAACCGTTGCTGAATCGATTGTGAAGCGAGCGAGAGTAAATCGTTGCTGAATCGATTGTGAAGCGGGCGATTGTGAAGCGATTGCGTACAATTGCTGAATCGATTGTGAAGCTGAAGCTGAAGAGAAATTGAAGCGAGTGATGAGAGTGAAAGAACAAAATTGAGATGCTGAAGGATTAATTTTATTATTTTTAATTTAGACTTTATTTTATAAAATTAATTTAATTAATATAGTTTTAGTATTTATTTTTATTTGATTTTTTTCTTAATTTATAGTTTAAAATTATATATATTATTATAAGTTTAAAATGATAAATAAATTTGAAATTTTATAAAATTAGTTTTTAGTAATAATTTTATTTAAGATTTTAAAAATTTATAGTTTTATTTGATGTTACTATAATAAATCATTAAATAATAAAATAATTTGGCACCAATATTAGCGTCGGTTTAAGCCGTCGCTACAGATAAAAACAAATAATTATATAACAAAAAAAATAAAAAGGAGGCAAACAAAATTATTTAGCACCAATATTAGCGTCGGTCTAAGCTGTCGCTACGGATAAAAACAAATAATTATATAACAAAATAAATAAAAAGGAGGCAAACAAATTTTGTGGGGGAAAATTTACCTATATTAACGTCGGTCAAAGCCGACGCTACAATTAATGTTCTTATAAAAAAATAAAACAAATGAATTTCCCCATATAGCGTCAGTTTAGATAGACGCAATGGCATCGCTAATAGCGTCAGAGTCGGGGCCGACGCTAAAAATTTGCAGCTAAAACATGATTTTCTTGTAGTGATGGAAGACTTCTTGAGCTCATCAAGAACACTTGCTTGTAGCTGGTTCTCAATGGATGAATAAAAAGCTTTCTCTATTCTCTAATTGTGCAACTTGTATCGTCTATTCACGGTTCTCTTACAACAATACCTAACGATAACTACAAGTCTTGAAGGTCCCTTGAACATAAATCATTCAATAATTATGCATACATCATGCACGCATCATTCTTGCATGTCATGGTCCCGACTGAGGACTTACCGCTTGGCTCTCTTTTCAAGCAGATTACTTCGCCAAGCTGACTTCTTGACATTAATACAACGCCCGCAACAACCAAAGACTAATTATGGAATAGTTGCAAGCTGACATGGTTGAAATGAGGAACCAGATGAGGGGCCAGATGTGTCAGTTTAAGGAAGCCATGCAGGCCATGTCCCCGGGCTAGAAATTACTAAGGGAGGAAGTCAATCAATTGAAGACTCAGATGAGCCTGGTCATGGAAATCTTGAAGACAATATTGAGAAAGGAAGACAATCATATGCCCGTTGCTGTAATAAAATGTGTTATTCCTCCCCATCCTTTAGGACCTCCCCCAGATCAGGGACTACCTCATGGACTTCCTCCATGACCTTGGGTTCCAGAGCATCCCCATAAGAGGCCATTTCTTATTCCTCAATTTAATCCAAGGGACAGAGTATATGGAAGAATCTGTCGCCCGTGGCAGGACCAACAAAGACCAAGAAGGCCCGAGAGATGATTAGATCCTATTTCTATCCCTCATGGTCAGCTGCTTGCTCGTTTGCTCTAAGGTTCTTTGATTCAGCTAGGAGAGGCCAAGCCTATTCTGAATCATATTCCTCTAGATTATGACATGAATGTGAGTTGCGAGTAACACTCAGGAACACCAGGCCATTCGATTGATAATTGCAACGTGTTCAAGCACAAGGTGCAGGATCTGATCAACTCAAAGGTCATCACGTTCACACCAGCTGGTCTGCACATAAATTAAAGCCTCATTTTCCAAGTGAGCACACAGACTGTAAAAAAACCTTCAGAAGCAATAATTCTAGATGGAGTCAGGCTTCCCCGACAAGGACAATATTCAGCTTCTTTACTACATTTTCATTTGTAATCTTTCATTATTTGTTAAAACATTGTTTGCATGTAAGAACTTATTTGTTTTTGAATGATAATCATAATACAATGTGTATGTTTTTCTTGTAGAAATCCATTCGTATTCATAAAAAAATTTCCCTGCTTTGCAATACTAACTTGCTTAAACTCTTATAGGGAGGATGACGAAGTGAAAAACGCAAAATTTCTGGTTGTATGCTTTTGAATAAAACCTTGTTGATGATGTACAAGCATTGTTTCAAATCCTCAAACACCGGAGATATAAGGGAGATAAACCCTCGTCAACCCCTTTGAGCCTTGAAGTAGGAGTTTCTTTTCATATGAAAAAACCTCACATCTAACCCCTGGGGCAGGGTAGTCTTCAGTTGATTTGACCGAGCGTTCAAATTTCAAAAAGAGTGTGCATCTAAGGATCAATCACCTTTTATTCCTCACACGTCAGGAGATCAAAATATGTAAAACCACAATGGTTATCCCTCACCCACCAAGGATGAGGCAATCACAATCCTTTTAACAAGCCAAATGAACAAGTGTCACACGATTTGTTCCAAAAGAAGAATCAAAAGAAAAAGAAAAGGAAAGAAAGCTCATTAAGCCAATAACTTGAAAACAAGTTGGTTTGGTATTGCAAGACACATAACTACTACAGGGACTCCCTAACAAAATGGTTTGGCTAAAAGGTTTAATCGAACCATTCTAGAAAGGGTGAGGTACATGTTGGTAAGTGCAGGATTGAAGAAGGTGTTTTAGGCAGAAGCTACTATAACTGTAACATACACTACGCCATAAAAGACCTTTAGCAGCACTTTTTTTTCCTTTAGCAACGCTTTAAAGCACTGCCTAAAGTGGCGCTGCTGTAGGTAAAGGCAGTGCTTTTTTAAATGCAAAAGTGCTGCCTTAGGTCCCCTTTAGGCAGCGCTTTTTCTTTAAAAGGGTTTTCCCTTGTCCCCCTTTAGGCAGCGCTTTTAAAAGCACTGCCTAATGTGTCTTCTCTTTCTACCTTTGGCAGCGCTTTTTCAAATAAAAGCGCTTTCTTTTGTCCCCCTTTAGGCAGCGCTTTTAAAAGCGCTGCCTAATGTGTCTTCTCTTTCTACTTTTGGCAGCGCTTTTTCGCTTTCTTTTATCCCACTATAGGCAGCGCTTTTAAAAGCGCTCTCTAATGTGCCTTTTCTCACTTCTTTAGGCAGCACTTTTTTAGAAAGCACTTTCTTTTGTACACGTAAAAAACTCTTTTTAAAAGCACTTTTTTGAAAATCATTTTTTTGGAAGCGTTTTTTGGTATAAGCGTTGTCTATTGTCCTTTTTTTAGGAATCATTTTTCACAAACCATTATCACTCAATTTTTATCAAAACTTATCACAAACCTGTAATTCAACATTATAATTCAACACATAGGCCTTATATTTCAACACATATGCATTATATTTCAACACATATGCCTTATATTTCAACACAAGCCTTTATTTCAACACATATGCCTTATATTTCAACACAAGCCTTTATTTCAGAACATATGCCTTATATACCGTTATAATTTAACATATATATACACCATTATAATTCAACACATAAACCTTATAATAATCATTATATATAATTCAACACAAACCTCATACACCAAAATAACCATTATATATAATTCAACACAAACCTCACATGTACACAAAACATTCATATTCTAATAATGTAACAACTTATCCGCTTCCTAAACCTTTAACATCTAAAGATTCCAAAACTATACAACAACCTCCAAAACTATTCAACAACTTCCATAAAGTATACAACAACTTCCATAAACTATACAACAACTTCAATTCCAAAACTAGACAACAATTTCCATAAACTTCACACAAAAGAAAAACAATATACCTTATATGATCCTCATCTCAATAATGTATTGACACCATTCCTCCTTAATTTCTTCCAATTTATCTTTCGAGTAAGTAGCACACTTGAATTCATCAAAGTACTACATAATATAACATAATATGCATGATTTAGTTAAAAGTAATTAATTATATGAAATATTCGATAAATATTAAAATAAATCCTAAGTTATAAATCCATACCATGTTTGGAATCTCTATTTGACCCAAATGAATGGTTTCTTTCATAAACCTCAAAACAAAATAACCGCAATCTATACCATTACGCTGACGAGGACACTACACATAGACAAAAAAATACGAATATATATCAGGATATATATTTTAACTTGTTTTATCAAGTAGCATCACTAATATAATCAAAATTGTGAAAATATACCTGCACTCTGATCCATGTAATGTTGTTTGCTTTACTCTTTGGTACTCGAGCTTGTCTTTGTGATCGGAATATTTGTATAGCCCTAACATAATATAAACAAATATTTAGAACAATCTCACATAAATAAATAAATATACACATGAATATTTAGAACAATCTCATCACTTACGTGTCAACCATCTTCTTCATATCTGGGTATTTTGTTTGATCACCATCCAATGAATCCAGATAATATAGTATTTCTTTTATCGGATTAATCGCAACCAACAACCAATGTCCACTGTAAAATAAAACAAAAATTTAGATGGAAATTTTATTCACAACGTCAAAAAATGAAAGATTATAATAAATGAAGTTGGAATGAAAATCTAACCCATGACCAGTATTATATGGTAAAAGATACAACTTTTCTGTATCTCTGTTGGCCATAAATGCATCGACTAAGTGATCTTTGGTGGTTTATGTCACTCACATCCTGGATAAACAAGTTTAAGTCATATCAGAACATACAAATGCAACAATTATACAATACAATATTCATGACAAATTAACATTACATGGAATTCTTGGGTTCTTCGTTTGGCTACAAAAGTTTCCCACTCTTCAGGTGAAATCAAGTCCGCATACTTCTTTGGACGCTCTGATTCAATAAAGTTTCTTTGGGCATCCTTAAGAAACTTGTTTGTTAGAAATTCTCGAAACCAACTGAGCCTTTTTCCGGCTAATTGAAGACAATATTTTTTTCGATCGCCACTAATGTTAAAAGACCGCTACGAAAAAAAATACCTACAATGTGTTAGTATAATTAATTTAAAGACATAATCCTCAACAATAACAAATAACATCACATATGGTACCTGTATCCATTGAATATATAAAATGACAAATATATAATTTTATTGAATGGGAAAATATATAATTTTACTATTACCTTTTTCACTAACATCTCTTTCTTTTCGTGGTAGGAATACGATTTACTTGTCTCTTAACAACACGGACGGATGGATTGATCCAAATTCCTTCATTATGGTCATTTCTAATATATGATTCAGCTGCTCTAATATTCTCATCTTGATCATTTATAATATACGACTCATTCTCAACATTAATATCACCTTGATCTCCAATGTCATCATCAATTACTTTGTTAGATAAAAGCACTATAGACCACTTCGTACTTGTCGGATCAGTGACATAGAACACTTGTCTAGTTTGAGAGGCTAGAATAAAAGGCTCATTTTTATACCCCACCCTATTAAGATCCACTTGCAAAAATCCTGACTTATCCATTCGTACGCCACTATTATTTTCAACCCACTTGCAACCAAATATAGGAATCTGAAACTTCTCGTAATCAAACACCCAAATGCACTCGATAACCCCAGAATATGACATATTTGCATATTTGGGGTTTAAGTCCTTCACACTTGAAATGTGCATTGCTTCAGCTGCCAAGGTGACACCACTATTTTGCATAGTACTTTTATCATCTTGTTCTTTAGTATAAAATGTGTATCCATTAATTGCGTATGCGCTGTAAGAAAACACATGCAAACTTGGACCATATGCTAAACATCTTAACCTTTCTGTTATTGAAGCGGGATCTAAATAAAACTTTGAATAAATATGATCTTAAACCATGGTATAAAACTTCGATTGTGCTCTCGTACTATCCAATTTTCATTTCTATTCAGATTTAAACCTCAGAGAACATCCTTGTGCTTTTCAACATACGGCTCAACCTCATTATCATTGTGCAGAACATACAAATGCACTTGCTCCCGTTCAGCCCTAGATACTATCACATTTTTATTTCCAATTAACTTTTTTCCTTCTTTTTTTTTTGACAATATGAGATTTGGGGAGTCCAATGGATTGAACATTGGACAAATATTCAGTACAAAACTCAATCGCTTCTTCAACAATGTATCGTTCAACAATACAACCCTCTGGTCGACTTCGATTTTTCACATACCCTTTTAATATTTTCATATAACGTTCAACAGGGTACATCCATTTCATATAAGATGGTCCACACAATTGGGTCTCTTTCACAAGATGAACAACTAGATGTACCATTATGTCAAAAAATGAGGGAGGAAAATATATTTCAAGCTCACAAAAAGTAATAACTATTTCTTTTTGCAATGTTGGTAAGATCGCAGGATCGATCACCTTACTACAAATTAACCTGAAGAAACAACACAATTTAGTTATTGTGTTTCTTACTTTTTCTGGCAAAATAGATTGTATACCTATTGGTAGAAAATGTTCCATTATAACATGGCAATCATGTGTCTTTAAACTCTTTAACTTGAGGTCTTTCATAGACACAAGTCTTCTGATATTTGAAGAGTATCCTTCTGGAACTTTAACTTTACTTAGAAATTTACACAATATCTTTTTCTCCTTTCTAGATAGAGTATAAACAGCTGGTGGTAGATATGTTCGTTTTCCTTTCTTCAAAGGTCCTAATTCATTTCTTATTCCCATCGCTATCAAGTCATTTCTTGCTTTAAGGCCATCCTTAGACTTTCCTTGTGTATTGAGTGACGTACCAATAACACTTTCAAATACATTTTTTTCAATATGCATAACATCAAGAAAATGTCTTACATACAACGACTTCCAATATGCCAATTCAAAAATATTTGACCTCTTCTTCCACCCACGTTTGACAAGCGTATATGAAAAAGGCTTGCCAAACTGAGTACTCATATCTTTCACCTTTTCAAAAATTTGGTCAGCTGTCAATGTAGGTGGAGCTCTACTTTGTTCTGGTTTTCAATTGAATGCTTTTCTCCACCCACGGTAGTGATGATTAGAATTTAAGAATCTACGATGACCGAGAAAGACATTCTTCTGACAAAATTCCAATCGCGTCCAATCCGTGTTTTCTTCACAAATAGGACATCCACATTGACCTTTAATGTTATACCCTGATAGATTTCCGTATGCTGGAAAATCATTAATTGTGCCAAACAACAACGCCCTCAAATTGAAACTTTCTTTCCTATATCCATCATAAACCTCCACACCGTTCTCCCACAAAATCTTTAAGTCTTTGATTAAAGGTGTCAAGTAGACGTCTATGTCATTCCCTGGTTGTTTAGGCCTAGAAATTAACATAGATAACATCATGTACTTACGCTTCATACATATCCATGGAGGTAGGTTATAAATCATAATAATCACATGTCATGTGGTATGTGAGATACTTTGAAGACCATGTGGGTTCATTCCATCAGTAAATAATGCCAAGCGAAGGTTTCTTGCTTCTTCTCCAAAATCAGGATAATCATTATCAATTTTCATCCACTGTGCTGAATATGCCGGATGTCGAAACTTTCCATCTATAATTCTTTCATCTGCATGACAAGTCAAGTGTTTTGCATCGGTTTCACTACGAAACATGCGTCTAAATCTCGGAATTATAGGAAAATACCATAAGACTTTTGCTGGAGACAATTTTTTCTTATATCGAGAGACTCCACATTTAGGGCACTCATTTAAAGATGCATATTCATTTCGAAACAAAATGCAATTGTTTGGACAAGCATGTATCTTATCATAGCTCATGCCAATAGAGTACAACATTTGTTTGGCCTCATAGGTTCGATTGGGAAGAACATTATCCTCCGGAAGCATTTCTTTCATAAGGGCTAATAACTCCGTGAAACTTTTATCCGACCATTCATTACCAGTCTTTAAGTTGTACAACTTTAATACCACAGACAATCTTGTGAATTTAGTGTAACCTTTATACAACGGTTTCTCTGCATCGCTTACCAACCTCTCAAACATTTTGGGACAATCCTGAAGATCTTCTTCAAGTGTTTCTACAATCTCTTCGACTCGATCACAATCGTATGTATCTGTGCCATTTTCGTTTGAAGCATAGTTCGTATTATCCCCTAGTTCAACATCCTCGTTACTTATTTCGTCGTGTAATATCTAACATGTATAACTTCGATCAATTCCATGCCTCATTAAATGCGATTCCAACTAAATTGTGTCAATCCGACGCCCATAACAGCAACCTAAGTAAGGACATGTGATTCGACTGGGGTCTTTGGCGTGTTCAACAGTAAACTTAATGAATTCGGATACCCCATTCTCGTACTCTTTTGACAATCGATTAAAAGACATCCATTTTTTATCCATGGTTTTACTAAGTAAGCTAAAAAAAACAAAAGAACAACTAATTACCTATAGAGAAGTCAGCAACTTCTGGAACTACATAGTGTAAGATTCTTGGTAACGGTCCGAATTTTACTATTCACAAGTAACCCCTATAGAAAATTCACTAAGTTAGTAACTGATGGTGTATTCCAAATATAACAGGACAAATTTAGTATATAATTGGACAAAGAAGATATATCGGAGAAACAAGTCAAAGTCTCAAGAATAAAATTTAGTAAACATTATCACTTCCTTCAATTAAGCAACATGGCATCGACACGCAAATTCAATCACATTAATTCAAGTAGCATGGTATACTTTGATTCATCACAAATGACACATCAACACTTAATGTTTCAACTCAAGTAAGTAAAAAAAACAACTTCAACACTTAAGTTCAATTAACTTCAAAGTTCTATCCAACAAAGAATCATCAATTCAAATTCAATTAACAATTAACTTCAATCACTATTTATCATTTTCAATCAACTCTCAAAACAAAAATTAATTTCATTATCATTTTCAATCAACTCTCAAAATAAATTCAATCACTAGTTCAATTAACAATTAATTTCATTGTCATTTTCAATCACTAGTTCAATTAACAATTCAACTCAGGTAGCACACTAAAACTTGAACTCAAGCAGTATTATCAGCAAGATTCTCATGATATTATACACTAAAACAAGACAATAATACATCATCTAAATGCTATCGATCGAAGGCACCAAAACTGTGACAACAAATACATAGAAGCAACAACTATATAAATGTATCAAGTATATGGATGTATCAAGAGTAAAATCTGAGACATAATGACATATTGGCGATGTCGAAATCCACAAATTACAACAGAAATGGCAGCAGTAGAATCTAAACCAACAACAACAACAACAAAAATATTTAACAATCAACAATGTTTCCATGTTCATAATGCTGTAATCGGAACCGTTAACAACCAAACAATCCTCAAAACGAAAACATACCTCAAAACAGAAATGGCAGCAGTAGAATCGAAACCAACAGCAGCAACAACAATATTTAAAAATTAATCAACAATGTTTCCAACATCAACACTAAAAAAAGCAAACAGAAACATACTTGTGCAGTTACGGCGGAGGGAGCGAGTAACGGCAGAGGGAAGGGTTCGAAGAAAAGAATCGGTCACGAGAGATGGAGAGCGTTCGCGAGAGAGAGCCTGAAAGTTACGGCGTAGGGAGAAGTCATGAGGGATGGAGATACGACGGAGGGAGCAGTTGCGCGATGGAGATACAGAGAGAGTTCGCGAAAGATGGAGTGTGAACGTTAGGTCCGAAGAGAAACAGATTTCAGGAAATGAGGGGAGTTTCTATTTTATTTTTTATATTTTAAAAGCCTTATAGCAGCGCTTTTGAAAAGTGATTTCTTAAGTGGTGCCTTTAGATGCGCTTTTAAAAAGCGCTTTCTTAAGTGGTGCATTTAGCAGCGCTTCTGAATTAAAAGTGCTTTCTAATGTGTGGTATGGGAAAGGCCTTTAGCAACGCTTTTCTAAAGTGTTGGCTAAAGTGTGGTGTACGAAAGGCCTTTAGCAGTCCTTTTCAAAAGCGTTGGATAATGGTAGCCTTTAGCAGCGCTTTCCAAAAAGCGCTTTCTAAAGTGCAACCAACCTCAGGCCTTTAGCAGCGCTTTTCAAAAGCGCTTTCTAAAGTCCTCATTTAGCAGCGCTTTTTTTCCTTGTTTTTTTATTAAAACTTATAGTAGCGTTTTTGGGAGAAAGTGTTGTCTATGTAGTGCTGCCAAAAATCATTTTTGGCGTAGTGATATTTGATAAATAGGTGTCCCTCGACAGCCTTGGGAATGAAGACACTTGAAGAAATCTGGTCGAGACATCCACCTAGTATTGAAAGACTTAGAGTATTTGGTTGTTTAACCTATCATCATATTAGGCAAGACAAGGTCGAACCTAGAGCTCTGAGATGTATGTTCCTTAGATACCCTAAAGGAGTCAAAACTTATAGGTTGTGGTGCCTAGAGCCAGGTCACAAGAGGTGTATAACAAGTCCATATGTAGTTTTCAATGAAGCTCAAATAACTTTCAAGAAAATTGATGACATTGGTCGAAGTTCGAAGATCTCTGAAGATGACCTGGAATAAGAAGAGATTCTTGTTGAGGTGGAGCATAATGATGTTGAATTGCATGACTCAGATAAAGTCAAAGAAAATGCAGAAGCCGCTATCGAAGCTAAAGAGACTAATAATAACTACCTACTAGCAAGAGACAGGTCGAGAAGAGTCATCAAGGCACCTCAAAGACATGGTTATGCAGATCTTATAGCTTATGCATTAATCTTTGCAAGTGAGGTTCTGGACGAAGAACCTAGAGACTATAAGGAAGTTATGAGGAGTTGAGACAAGATTGAATGGTTGAAATTCATAGATGATGAGATGAAATTTCTTTATGATAATAACATTTGGGAGCTGAACGAGAAACTTGCAGGGACCAGGTTAGTCAGTTGTAAGTGGATTTTCAAGGTTAAGGAAGGAATCAAAGGAGTGATGTTAAAGCATTTTAAGGCAAGGTTTGTTGCTAGGGGGTTCACTCAGTTAGAAGGTATCGACTTCAATGATGTGTTCTCACCTGTTGTAAAGCATAGATCCATTAGAATGTCGTTAGCCATGGTGGCGAAGTTCGACCTAGAACTTCAACAGGTAGATATGAAGACAACCTTTCTGTGTGGTGATCTAGATGAAACAATCCTGATGAGGCAATCTGAAGGGTATGCAAAAAAGGGAAAGGAAGATTATGTGTGCAAGCTGAATAGGTCCTTGTATGGCCTGAAACAAACTCCTCAACAATGGAACAGGAGATTTGACAAGTTCATGGCATACATTAGTTTCACTAGGAGGCAGTTCAACAACTGTGTTTACTTCAGATTTAGACCTGGAAATTCACTTGTTATTTTGTTTCTTTATGTGGATGACATCCTCATAGCAAGCAACTGTGTTGAAGATGTTATAAAGGTGAAGGTTGAACTCGATAAGGAGTTCGACATAAATGATTTGGAAGTTGCCTCTAGAATTCTTGGGATTGACATCCGGAGAGATTGAAAGCATTCGAGATTATGCTTATCTCAAGAGACATACCTGAAGAAGATTCATGACAAGTTTGGTATTTCGAATTCAAAGTTTGTTCTAACACAAACTAATCCTCAGTACAAGCTTAGTGTGACTCAAAGTCCTAGTACTGAAGTCGAAAGAGCCTATATGAATAGCATTTTAGATGCTAGTATAATAGGTTCTTTGATGTATGTTATGGTCCGTATGAGGCCAGACATAGCGTACAGAGTGAGCCTTGTAAGCAAGTATATGGCCAATCCTGGGAAGGTGCACTGGCAAGCATTAAAGTGGGTTCTTAGACACATCAATGGGTCTCTAAGCAGAGTCTTAATTTATAGTGGAGCTTTTGGTGATGATAGTAAAGTCGAAATTGAAGGATTTGTCAACTCTGATTATGCAGGTTGTATGGATTCCAGAAAATCTATCTCTGGATATGTGTTCATTATGTTTGGCACAACAATCAGTTGGAAAGCAACACTTCAGAAGGTTATTGCCTTATCAACCACTGAAGAGGAATATATCGCCCTCACTGAAGCTGTGAAAGAAGCATTGTGGCTTGAAGGTTTTCCTAAAGAGCTGAAACTTCAAGGTCGAGTTATCACTATTAAATGTGATAGTCAAAGTGCAATACATTTGTCAAAGAATTCAGCCAATCATAAGCGAACCAAACACATTGATGTGAGGCTGCACTTAGTCAGAGAGATAATCGATCCTGGAGAAGTCCAAGTGCTGAAGGTTTCGAATGATGACAATGCAGCTTATATGATCACCAAGACATTACCAAGTAACAAGTTTTTCCACTATATCCAGTTGATAAAGCTGAATGATGAAAGCTAGTTTGCTCCCTTGTTAGTATAGAGTTTGTTCCAAGGTGGAGATTTGTGGTATTTGGGTCGAACTCTAGTGTTGACAAGGGTAGCTTCATGGTTCGACAAAAATTGTGCATGCTGTAGTCGAAGTCTGTTCAAGCATTCTGTCGAAATATATTAGCTTTGTGTTTAAGTTAGCATATCGAATTGGGCATTGGTTGTAAGCTCAATTGTTAAGTTAGCTTGTAGCCTAAGTTAGCTTAGTAGTCTCTAAATAGACTAGTTCTCTCAAATTGTTGAGAGGTTAATTGTTGGTATTCACTTGTAATCTTTGAACCCTTATTGAGTAAGTGAATAGTAAAACTATTTTAACTAATTCTTATTCTTCTTCTTCTTTTTTCTCTATATTTTGTAAAACCTAATAGGGTTTCTTATATTTGTTCAAAAAACTCAATCTTTTTCTCATATTTTATTTTGTTCTTGACGACATCAATTCACAACATATATATATATATATATATATATATATATATATATATATATATATTAAAAATATTTTGCATGTGTTTATTAATACATTTATTTTCATTACATAATAATTAGCTACACTAGCGCAAAAACGGTTTTAGACAGCGCTTTTTTAGCCTTTAGACAGCGCTTTAAAGCGCTGTATAAACCAGCGACGCTATAGGTTTAGACAGCGCTTTTGGTATTACCAAAAGCGATGTCTAAAGGGGCGTGTATTTAATGAAAAGCGCTGTCTATGGTACCTTTAGACAGCGCTTTTTCACATTATATGGATTACTTAGACAGCGCTTTCGTCAAAAGCGCTGTCTAAGCCCTACCTTTTTTTGACTTTTTTGGTACACCTTAGACAGCGCTTTCTCCAAAAGCGCTGTCTAAGACCTTCCTTTTTTGACTTTTTTAGTACACCTTAGACAGCGCTTTCACCATAAGAGCTGTCTAAGACCTTCCTTTTTTGACTTTTTTAGTACACCTTAGACAGCGCTTTCACCATAAGCGCTGTCTAAAGTGGACCTTAGACAGCGCTTTCACCAAAAGCGCTGTCTAAGGTGTACGAAAAATTTTATATAATTTTTTTTTAACCTCAATTTTACCAGGTTTTTTCAACCAGAATTTGACCTGTAATTTTCAACCAGCAATTTTTTTCAGAATTGGCAATTCAAACCATTGGCCTTTCTACACCAAAATTATATATCCAAAATTGGCATTTCATACCAATATATATATTTAAAATTACAAACCAAAATTGTATATACACCTATTTATAATTACAAATCATTACATTTTTCTACAAATGCACATTTTACTTATTCACCAAAATTGCATCCAACCAAAGCATTGCTTCCAACCAAAGTTATTGCTTCCAACCAAAGCATTTTTTCTACAATGCACATATTACTTATACACCAAAATTGTATATACACCAAAATTGCATCCAACCAAAACATTGCTTCAATCTACATTATAGGTCCTGAAAACACAAAGATTGTAATTCAAAGTATTAAAATTCAAAGTATATACACCAAAAATTGTAATTCAAAGTATATACACCAAAATTGTAATTCAAAGTTTGTAATTCAAAGTATATACACCAAAATTGCAATTCAAAGTATATACACCAAAATTGTAATTCAAAGTATATACACCAAAATTGCATCCAAAATTGTAATTCAAAGTTTGTAATTCAAAGTATATACACCAAAATTGCAATTCAAAGTATATACACCAAAATTGCATCCAACCAAAGCATTACTCCAACCAAAGTTACACATATTAAAATTCTCATCAATTAAAGTAAGAGTATAATATTATACCTTAAGTTTGTAAAATTCCGAGCTCCATAATGTATTGACACCACTCCTCTTTGATTTCATCCAATAGAGCCTTTGTGTAAGTAGCACTCCTGAATTCTTCAAAATACTACATAATAATATAACATATAGTTTGATTTAGTTTTAACTATTTCATTAGACAATATGAGAGATATGTGTTAAAATAACTCATAAGTTAGAAATACATACATCGGGTGGAATCTCCATTCGATCCAACGAAATAGTGTCTCTCATAAATCTCAACATGAAATAGCCACAATCTATTTGATTGCGTTGCCGAGGACACTACAAATAAAAATAAAATATGGATAAATTCTAAGTTTTATCAAGTAAGCATCACTAATATAATAAAACATGTGATAATTAATATACCTTCACATAATTCCATGTAATGGTGTGGTCGATTCCCTGATGTTCTAGGAATGCTTGTATAGTGTTAATAAAATATAAATGAATATTTAGAACAATTCACATAAATAAATAAATATACACATTTCTATTTAGAACAATTTCACTTACGTGTCAATACAGTCCTTCATATCCGGGTATGTGGTCCAATCATTTCCTACGGAATCCAGATAATACACTACTCCGCGGATAGGATTGATTGCAACCAACAACCAATGTCCACTGTAAGATTAAACAAGTGTTAGATAGAAACTTTCTACACGAAGTCAAAATACAAAAAAAAATATAATAGATGAATTTAGAATGAAAATCTAACCCAGTATTAAACGGTAAAAAGTACAACTTTTCCGTTTCTTGGTTGTCCATAAAGACGTTGCGTATATACGCATGGACCTCATTTGGTTTCGTCAATATTTCGGTTAAGTTGACAGCGCTGGGGCATAAGAATGCAAATCTTTGCTCCAATCCCCGGGGGCGCATAAAACTGTCATACAGAAACCTGAAATAAAAACATCATTAACATTAGAATATTCATTTGAAAAATAAAGTAAATAAGTTGTTCAATTACCAAAGTAGATCGGATATACCTCAAGTATATATTGACAACAGTGACGCCCAATTCTGTATGTTGGAAAACTTGCTCGAAGTCTTCATTACCAACATTCTGGTCAAATTCAAAGCCATACAAATCTTTCTCCATAGTTATCAGACGAACACCTCCAGTCGGAATATCCGTCATTAATTGTAGAAAGGACTGAAGGCACGTCCTAACCTTGCCGATAGGTTGTTTTCTAACCCTGGTATTCTTAGCACCAACAGTTTTTTGCGTTGAAACGTTGCTAATCACTTTACCAGGCAGCTATAAATCATATAATTTGTTAGATGAAGTATAAGATATCCAATTTATCATTTTCTATGCATATAATTGTGATGTACCTCTTTTTTTGAGACAACGGACTCGGTATGCTCCGGAATCCGCTTATCCTTTGTTTTGGATTTTGTTGGAGTCTAAATAACATTGCCATGTAAAAAATGAAAATAAAATGCTCGTAAAATCTTTGAATTTACACATTAAGATTAACAAAGGTTTATAACGGTTTTAAGCATATATACCTCATATCCTACGAGTATGAGATTTGACGGCCATGCAACAAACGACCCTATAGCTTGTCCCACCACTCTTACCTCCGAATCATCGTTAGGATAGGGTAATAGTGCTTCATTCTCCATAGCAATATCAACTGATACTTTCAAACTTCCAGTAGGGAGGGATTCATTATGAAGTACTGTAACCCCATTGTTAAACACTTTTCCCTTGGCAACCATCCGATGAATTGGTGAAGATAAGAATAGTTGACATTGGTGAATGCCCTAAAACCAAAAATACATATGTCATTGTTAATGTGTATATATGTAATTAAATAATTTAAGCTACTAATATAATTTCATAGATATATATATATATATATATATATATATATATATATAATTACCTCTGGAATAATCGGATGAAAGCTGCAGTTGATACTATCCTTCTCTGATCCATCTCTAACACCAGAAGCGTTATCCCTTTCTTTTTCCTTTCTTAATTCCCGCACCTCGGCTTCTAGTGCTTCCAATTTAGCTTCAAGTACTGAATAACTAGCAGCCTTTCCCTTTTTAATATTCAGGGAGGTCGGGGTGATCCCAAATGCCTTACCCCTCACCCGACCAGGATACTCAGGGACATCTAATGCCCGACTAAGTATGCTCCTGGTATCATCTGCAGGTACAGACTGAGATAACGCCTCCTGAAAATCAGATGAATATCGAATATTTGTCAAATATTTGTTAATAAAGTTTTGACTTAATTAAAGAAATATTGTTATACTTACACATTTCTCATATACTTGTAGAACCTCTTCTGGAACAGATCCAGACTTGCCCACACGGGCTTCCTTCCACAAGACATGTGCAGGAAAAGATGTTTCAGAGCTACCCGCCTTTTGTAACTACATATAAAGCCAAATAATATGATCAAATATAACTCATGATGAACAATTATTATGTCATTGCAATTTATTGATACTTACCAATTGTTGCTCCAAACGTCCATATCCAGTACGTCCTTTCCTGTATTTATATTGGGGATCTGATGCTCTATCCCGATTAATTGCACTTAAACTCTTAAATTGCTCGGTTTGTCGTTTGGCTTTAAACTTCACCCATTCTTGTGGTGAAATGAAACTTGCATATTTAGATGGAAACTCTCCATCAACAAAATTACCTTCAGCATCCTTAAGATAGGTTTTGTTTAAATATGTCCTAAACCCTCTTAGGAGCTTCCCTGCCAATCTCATCAAATAAGCTTTTCTGTCGTCCTCGACATTAAAGCACCTCTAAAAAAACCATACACATTGGTTAGTACAAATAATTTAAACGACATAATTAGTTGGCATAATTAAAGACATAATTATGGTACCTTTATCTCATTCCAAATTTTTTCTTTGGTTTCCTTCAACTGTTTGTTTCTCCAGTCATCTAAAGTAATAGGAACCTCATTCCTTACAAGTGTACCAATGAAACTTGTCAACATATGACCGTTAGGCTCAACAAGTGTGCCTGTTTCGCTCCAATGCACATTATAAGTCATGCCTTGATTTCTAGCATGGATCACTCTCCTCATTATGGTTATTCCTCTCCTAATCTCTTCTTCCATAGTTCTGCTACTTCCAACCTGATCATCATGTGGATGATCATCATCATGTGCGTGATCATCAGCATGTGGGTCATCATTGTTAGTAGCCATCTAACCTGTAATAAATAAATCAAGGATATCAAATATAATATATAACAAATATAATAAAGAAATAAAGGATATCAAATATAAAAAATATGACATAATATATAACAAATATAATAAAGAA
Source organism: Lathyrus tuberosus (assembly GCA_022829125.1). Lineage (NCBI taxonomy): Eukaryota > Viridiplantae > Streptophyta > Magnoliopsida > Fabales > Fabaceae > Lathyrus > Lathyrus tuberosus. The sequence continues at coordinate 5,811,333 of JALAZF010000297.1, read as the reverse complement.
GTCAAGGATATCAAACATAATATATAACAAATGTAATAAAAAAATCAAGGAAATCAAGGACATTTTATTCGATTGAGCTCTTCAGCGTCAGCGTGTTGAACAACAAACTTAACGAAATCCAATACCCCATTCTCGTACTCTTTGGACAATCGATCGGCATCCATCCATTTTTTATCCATGGTTTTCCTACTTATTAATCCTAACAGTTAGAAAGAATTTAACATTAGCATAACAAGTCCAAACTAAGAAATTCAAAGCAATTAACTTCATTAACAAAATTGCTTTGAATTTCGGTTCTTTAGAACAACAACCTCAAGAATTTACATTATTAACATTAACACTAACACTAACACTAACACTAACACTAACCTAACACTAACACTAACACTAACCTAAACTAAACTAAACTAAACAAACACATTATATAGCAATAGTTAACAATGTAGAAAAATGTTAACAAGAACAAACTATAATAGATGTTCTAAACTAACACTAACACTAACACTAACACTAACCTAACACTAACACTAACACTAACCTAAACTAAACTAAACAAACACATTATATAGCAATAGTTAACAATGTAGAAAAATGTTAACAAGAACAAACTAAACTAACACATTATATTGATTCTATTCCTATATCACCAAAAATGAAGTTAGCACATATTTTATTCTTATATCCAACAACAGTCCAACATTAGCAACAACATTAACAACATTAGCAACATTATCAACATTAGCAACAGTCCAACATTAGCAACAACATAAACAACATTATTATCAACATCAACAACAACATTATTATCAACATCAACAACAACATTATCAACATTATCAGCAACATTATCAACTGAAACTCTGAAACTCTGAAACTTCCAAACTGAAACTCTGAAACGTGTAAAATGTGTAATACTCTGAAACGTGTAAAATGTGTAATACATCAACAACAACATTATTATCAACATCAACAACAACAACATTATCAACAGCAACATTATCAGCATACCTTATAAAATGTGTAATAATCTGAAACTCTTAAACTTCCAAACTGAGTGACGAAAACGCGAAATGAGAGAGGAACAGACGGTCACGGTGGAGTAAAGGTCGTCGGAGTCGCGAAATGAGGGAGGAACGGTGGACGACGGCGCGGTGGACGACGGCAAGGGTTTAGCTCAGGTTCGCAAGTATCCGTTCGCAACAGGGGAGGGAGAAGAAAGAGCGCAAAACTGAAAATGAAAACTGAGTATATTCATATATTTTAATTTTATTAGACCTTAGTCAGCGCTTTTCAACAAAGCGCTTTCTAAGGTGGCCCTTAGACAGCGCTTTAAAAGCGCTTTCTAAGATTGGCCTTAGACAGCGCTTTTGTTTTTATTTTTTTAAATATTTAAGACCTTAGACAGCGTTTTCCTTAAAAGCGCTGTCTAAGGTCTTATATTTTTTTTAAATTTAAAAGGCCTTAGACAGCGCTTTTAAGGAAAGCGCTGTCTAATATTTTCCATTAAATTTTTTTAAAAATTTAAAAGGCCTTAGACAGCGCTTTTCACTAAAGCGCTGTCTAAGGTCTTATATTTTTTTGCGCTTTTCCTTTATTAAATTAATAGATTCCATGTTTTTGACCTATAGCAGCGCTTTTGTAATAAAGCGCTGTCTAAGGTGAGATGTTATAAGTCCTTTTTGTTGTAGTGCTAGTTTAATAATATAATATAATAAGATAATGAAATCATCAATTTTTAAATAAAAATATTTTTTTGTAATATTTTATATTTATCAACTTGTGTATTCCCTAATTTATTAAATATTTAAATTAATTTATCCATCATCTATTATCGATTATAAATTATCAGCCATTAGTCGCAATAAGGGTGGACAAATTTGAACCGACCGATTGAAACCGATCAATTCATTGTCTTTTTTGTGCAAATGGTTAGGGTCGGGTCGGATGTCGGGTTGATTCAGTTGCTTAATTTAGATGGTATAAGGTTGTTTCGGTCGGACTCAGATGCTTATTTTGAACCCAACGAAAACTGAAACCGACCGAACTTAATTAATATATATTTTATTTATTTTTATTACTATATGACTGACTCACTATAAAAATGATACTTATATTGAGATTTATATTGTTGTAAGATATTATCATTTTAATAATTTAATGATGACATTGTGTACTCCCAAAAATATAAGATATATAATATAATATTTTAAAAATTATTTAATTTATGGTTTAAAGTATGATAATGATCAAAATTAATATCAAGTAATATTAAAAATATTATCTCGTAATAATAATTTTTTTAATAATAAAAAAAATTGTTCTATTCTAAAAATTTGATAGGTTTTATAATATATTTAAAAAAATAGCCATTTTTATAAGGTTGGTCTACTACATATTAAACCGATTAAACCGACCTGACTTAACCGTCAAATCGACTTAACCGAATCGAACGAAAATCAAAATTTTATCGGTAAAAAATAAATCATAAAAATAAAACCGTAGTTTAGATCGAATTTACATTTTGAGTCTGAACATATGAATGAGGAGCTACCGGATATTTTCTTCAAACATGGCCTTATAAAACATAATTTTATTTTTCCATTTCTTCCAACACTAATGCATGATTTAAGTAAGACGGTGGGAACCAAACTCCAAACAATTGTAGTTGTTTTAGTCCTTAACGTAACATTGAATTGGACAACACGAAAACTTTGTAACGTGATTGCTTACATAATGGGTCTGTGAACACACATGTCCCTACAACTCACAAACTCTTACAAGTATTACAATTCCACTTTAAGATTTTAATATTAATTTGTGTCACATCATTGCCTAGTGAAGAAAAAAAATCTCACCAATTTTAAAAAATAAATCAAATATCTGATTTTAAAATTAATGTTATTGAAATAACGAGAAGATAAAAGGTGAATGGTTATTGTTATTTTGCGTGTGAGGCTAAGATCAAAAGGGTGGAAAGTGTGATCACCGTGAAGATGCCTTGTCTCAACCTTTCAACAAACGTTAGCTTTGATGGTGTTGATGTATCTTCCATACTTTCTCAACTTAACTCAACTCTTGCCAACATCTTGAATTACCCTAAATCGGTATCAACACTATCCCCTCACTCTTTTAAGCCTTTTTATTTGCATAACCACTATATATGTATACACAGAGTCGTCTTAAATTTGTGTAGATTACTCACGCTTAAATCTGCAGTAGTTTGTCTTAGGACATCTGTGTACACATAAATCATTGGCTAACTTTAGGTTTTCATCTGATCTATTTTTAGTTTGGAAATTTTGTTTTATGGTCAAGTTATGGTCTTGGTCAAAATTGGATAAAAACTTGATATATAAAAAAAGTTGAAAATATGTGAATTAATCTTTGTTCTAGACATGTAAAGTCTATCTTTATTTTTCATATTTTAATGTTGATTTGCAGTGGGTGACTGTTTCATTAGAAGGATCAATACCCATGTGTTTTGGTAATACAGAGGAGCCAGCTGCTTATGGTGAATTTGTGGCCATTGGTATTCTCAATCCAGAGTTGAACAAGAAACTCAGTGCTGAAATTGCATTAGTTCTTCAAACCATGTTGTCAATTCCCAAGTCAAGATTCTTCTTAAGATTCAATGATATTGAGGTTCTCAGCTTTAATTTTGCCAACTGTTCTTTTCTCACTTTTTTTTTTGAAATTTGTAAACAAAATAGTAATCATCGTTAGAAATTCACAAATACAACTGCAACGAGTACTAGGATTCGTACTTTAGTGATGACGTTTAGTAATATCGATTTCTGCAAATTGAGTTAGGATTTGAGAACGTTTTGTTTCTGGCTTTTAAATAATCCATTACTCTCATTGATTGTTACACCTCCCTAAGCTGCACCATCTTTCAGTTTGATTCAATTTTATAATTAAATAGTGCTTCATTTGTTTTTTGTAGGGTTATAATTGTGGACTGCATGGTGGTATCATGGTGGTAGAACCAAAATGATTGCATATTGAAATTTGTTTGGAGGAAGTTAATATAGTACTGTTGTACATTATTTGGTGTACAATAAAGGTAAAGTAGTTTGAAACTTAAGTGTCTTCACCACCGGAGATGGAATAGTTCAATTGATATGTGTTAGTTAACTTAAAATAAGTGTAATCTATTAATCTAAGATTCAATTTCTCGTTGCAGTATTTATTCATATTTATGGTTATGAATAAAGTCGAAATTTCTTCAACTCTTCTTGCATATGTGATGGCCTCTCAATAAGAATATCGGCAAGCTCCAAAATGTGTAGCTGCAATTCTCTGTTAAGTGACCTCAGTTCCTTCTTGAAATCTATAGAAAATTGATTTTTTACTGTAAGATGGAAGATAAAGGATTTAAAGAATCTTGTAACTGGTTATGAAATACATAACAGAAAACCAAAATTAAGTTTAACAACAGAAATGGTCAGTTCATAACATTATCAATCCAAATTGAGCATGAATACAGAAAAAGATAGCGTACCAACATTCGGTCCCTTAGAATAAAGCTGGTGCAGCCCTTGTTCTTCCAAGCTTGGTAAAATGTCATTGGTCTGTAAAAACAAAGAAAAATGTTAATTACATGCTATAACCTGAAAGATATCTCAGCATTAAAACACAAACAGATAAAAAGACCTCTGAAAACTAAGTCGCAGGCCAATAAGAAGCGCTGTTGTACCAGCCCAAACTCAGTCACCAGTCAATTCTTTCTTATAGAGTTTGTTTGTGAGTTCGAGGAGGAATGGATGCGGGAAAAAAGAACAAGGAAAGGAGTAATGGATCCATAGCAAAATCTTTTTTTATCTCTTACTTTAAAAACAATTACAAAAAAATGATAACAATTATCTCAATACTTTTTTAATTTTCCAGTCATCGCTTCTCACGGTGATGACTATGGGATCGCTGTTGTGGGGATCAATGTCTGATGTGTCTTTTTTTAAAAAAAGCTATCTCGACCATTAGTTCCTTGGGCTTTCCTTCCTTTAAATATGTGGGCAAATTCTTTATAGTTAATATCTGATAACATATCTTCGTCGGGGGAAACTGATCTTTTCACCTCTAGCAAATCCTCCTACAATAGTATTCAGGGTGTGGCGCACAGTCTTGTCACCATCTTCTTTGCATAACTCTTTTCCTTTCCTGGTCCTGGGGCATCGTATCACCAAACTTGTGAGAAGTGGCCCCATCTGGTCATTGGGAGGAGTAACCTTTGACATATTTCTTGAGATGACACTCTATCTCCTTTTTGAGCTAGTAAGAATCTTTTATGTGTTGTCCCTTAACCTTGGGGAACTTACACCATCTTTCAGGCACATGTCCCATAACATCCGCCTTTGCGACTAAAGGCATGAGGATATCATGCAAGTGGAGAACCTTGTGGCATATCTGCTCGCAGCAAGTGTTCAGAGGTATGAAGCTCTCTACGACTTATCCACTTTGCTTAAGTATTGTCTTGTCCCTGACATGCGAGGTGTAGTTGATCTTCTGTGGTGTTGTGAGCCTTCGGCCATAGGAACATACTTTTTCACGTAACAAGCCTTCTTCTTGATGTTACTCTCCTCTCCTTTTATATAGCATTCCGTCTTTGTGATCACCTCTGCTAACGAAGACGGATGGCCTTTAAGCGAGGGACTCGTTGAAGTATCCTGCTTTGAGACCATTCTGAAAAGCTCCTATGAACATTTCTTGGTTTGGGTGGGCGACTCTTATACTGGCTTCATTGAAACGTGCGAGGTATTTCCTTAGTGACTTTAAGCAGCCTTGTCGAATATTAAATAGACTAGTGGTGGACATCTTACTTTGTCGACTTACTGCAAACTGATGCACGAGTTTCTTCACCAGACCAGGTAACTGGAAAATGTACCATCGTAGGCTTGCACCTCTAAAAGTTCTAGGAAAAAGCTTTCATTTTAGAGAATAGGGTACTCTGATAATGTCATTTTTGTGTTGATAGAGGTGACGTGTTTGTAGATGTTGCTACATCCATCAAACTTTGCCAAGGAGGGAGGCTTGAAACCTTCAAGGTAAAGTGCTTGTCATATCTCGTCTGAGAGGGGGCTAGGAATTGAGCACCTCGGTATCTTATATGGGGATAACCTCCTGCTAGCGATGTTTAATGTTAAGGACATTGTCCTCTAAAGTCTGGTTTTGGCGGGGCAACTCATCCATGGGGACGCTTACTTTTGCCATGGCATTTGGATTGATGCTACCTCCAATATCCTCTTGGGTAGAAGATTATGTTTTCCTAACAATCATGATTGGGATTATTAGGGCTAGGAGTGGAGAGTTTTTTAATGTCAATAATAGAAGGTGTGGCCCTTATGAGTTTTACCGAAGCCCTGCAATGGGCGGCACTGTACTTGCTAAGAAAGTACATATGTGTGGCATCCCTAGGATGGTAAGGATGGCCAGAAGATTTAGTATTTTTGGATGTTAGGGCAAACTCATAGTGGTGAAATGTTTTATTCTAGAGGTGTTTTTTTATAAGGTGAGAGCAAGCTCATGAGTGTGAGAAGCTCTGTATTTGGAGGTATTTCATAGTGAATTTAGAATATACTCAACCTTAAAGATGAGATATTTATATAGATCTATGGGTCTTGATTTAGGTAATTCTTAGAAGTAGTAACCACTCCACCTTGACTAGCGAACCAGTTGACTGCATACTTCTTAAGGTATTGTGGTCATAACTTCTTCCACATGTGGTTATGGACTACATACTTGTCACCATCCACATTTCTCCTCAGGACGAGCCACTTACTGAGTGGTGATCACGCCTAGGCGACATATTCTAGGGTGGATGCTTTATAAGGGTTTGTCTCGTACCGCTCTATTGTGGGTTTTTACAAATGTATCACTATAGAATATTTAAATAGAACTCATTCATTTAACAAGAATGATTTCAAATAAATCATATTTACGAAATTGTGAAAACTAAACTTTGCAAACGTGACAAGGAACCTTGTTTAACTTGATCTCAAGTCTGCATTTCTTAATGTTTTTCTTGAGTAGGGAGTTTTTGTTGAAAAACCTGAGGGATTCATTATAAAATGTGAGGAAAGACAAGGAATTTAAGCTTAATATAAGGAAATATAAGTTTATTATACCTATGAGTACTGGAAGATCTATTCATCACTGGAAGGAATCACATTGGGACTTGAAATCTCAAATTGCATATGAACTCTAAATTTGATCTATGTGACTTAAGAGGGGTAACATTCTTTCTTGGTCTTGAATTTGGTGAAACCATGAAAGGGTTTGTAATCCATCAAAGAACTACATCAATGAAATCTTGAAGAGATTTAGTATGATAAAATGCAACTCTAACATTTACTAATATGGAAGCAAACTTGAAAGTAAGCAAAGATAAATATGACTAGACAATTGACAATAATCTACAAACAAATGGTGGTATACTTGAAACTCCAAGCATATGTCACAATATAGTTGTGGTGAGCAAAATTATGCGGGGACCTAAATTGTCATATATGCTATCATTCAAGAGGATTATGAGATACCTTAATGGCACAATTGACCACATAATTTTTCCCTTAAGACCGGAAGACTATGGAGACAAGTTGCTAGTTTTTTCTGACTCGGATTAGTGTGGATATAAAGTTGAAAGGATAATCACAATGGGTTATGTGTTCAAAATATTTAACTATCTGTCGTAACTCGAAATTTGACCTCCCTCTTTTGCCTTTTGCATAAGCATACGCATTCGCATCATTAGCACACGCATTCGCACTTTTCCTTTTGTGTTTCTTGTTGCAGGATATTCAGGTTTTCCAAGCCCGATTAATCATATCCTCACAAGGTCATCACATCATCAAGACAAGCACAAAATAAGGATTTCCATGCCTATTTATCAAAACAAGAGGTGGAAAATCGAAACTGGGACCACAACACCATTTTTTAAGCAAAATTGGCTAGAGTAATCGATTACTCAAATAGGGTAATCGATTACCCTGTGTCAGTTTGCAAATTCTACTGCTTTTTCATGACAGCACCTTTGCACACACTTTGGTCTTTGATTCTACATTGGTCTAGTAGCATGTGGAACATTCTGGAGTCTTCAAGAATTCACTCAAATTTATTCTAATGCTTCACTTCAAATTAAGTGCACCATGCTCCTTGTTTTCCAAGTAATGTGGATCTTTGGATGTTGGAGTTCACCTTGGGATTGTTACCGAGTTGGTTCTAACTAACCGAGTTAACCCCCTTGACTCGGTGAGTCAAGACCAACTAACTCCTAGCCTAGTTCCAAACCCAAAGCTAAGTCCAAACCAAATTCCAAACCTCTCATACTCCAAACCTAAAGTCTATATAAACATACATTTACTCACTTTTCAAGGAATCCACCATTTCTCACACTTCTCACACAAATCCCTCACAATTTCACTCTCAATTCTCTCACATTCTCTCTGATTTTTTCTGCTACATCTTCATCTTCATCTCAATTCTCTTCCAAAACCTCACTAAAAGCTCTTAATTCTTGAAGGATAATCACTTTTCACATTGAAAGTGATTATTTCTTGAGCTTAACCTTCATTGCCATTCCATTATACTAGTTTTTGTGGAGTTTCAATAGCTTTTGGATTCATCTCAAGTGATGGATCAAGTTTCTTCGGGGATAATTCTCATTTTGGAGTTTTCATCGCGATTTGATCGGTTTCGATACGTTTTGGCTATAATTGAAGATTCCTCTAGTTTTCTTTGATTATCGTCATCAAAATCACATTGCAACATTTACCAAGGCACATCTCAGCCTTGTAGGTTGGTGGATCTCTTTCATTTTTTCTGTTTCGATCGCTGTCGTATCATTCGCGATGTAGTTTCGATGTTTTTGCATGAGAATTGATTTTACCATTGCTTGATCCATGATCTTGATTGTTTAATTCATTCTATTGTTGATCATTTGCTGCTTCTAAACTTGCTTTTTCGTGCTCAAACTCATACCATAGCATGTGGTAGTTTGGATAAGTGATTATGTGTTGAAAGTTGCTTTTGAAAAGCTGTTTTTGCTGTTTTTTTTCACTGTTACAGTGGTAATCGATTACTCAAAGAGAGTAACCGATTACTCTTCACAAATTTGCATCAGCGCTGTTTTTTTTCAACTGAGTAACCGATTACTCAAATAGAGTAACCGATTACTCTGCACAAATTTTTCCAAATTCTGCTATTTTCAAGCAAGTAACCGATTACTTGTTTAGGGTAATCGATTACCATTGTAACAGAGTGCCATTTTCTTGCATTTTCAAGCTTGTTTGACATACTTTCCTCCTCTAACATCCATGGATTGATATGATTGATTATTATGGATGTTTTAAGTGTCATTTAACTTCTGTGTGAAGCATGTTCATGAACTTTCGATGCACATTTTCGATTATTCAAATTGTTCATATTTTTGGCATCATGTGAATATAATCATTCGTGCATTTTTCTTTGATCACAATAACATGACTTTGTGTTGCAAATTTGTTGATCATTTGGTACTGTTGTATACTCCCTTTCTTGGTTTTGCATTAAGTTTCATTCTTCATGGATGAGCTTAATCTTGTATAATCAATAATTCGCACCTTTTTCCTTAACGATTTTTCACTCTCTTTGAAAAATTGTTGGCATGGCTTTTCCCTTTGATTAATTGATCGAAACCATGTTTCGATTAGTCGATCTTCCTCTTTCCTCTCTTTAGGCTTCCTTTAGAGCTTTTTCTCTATTTTCCCCCCCGTGTAGTTGGAGTTTCGCGCTACGCCCTACATCGGAGCACTGTACAAATTGAAGCTGTTACGCTGTCCGTTTCTCCACGCAGAAGCACTGTACAACTTGGAGCTGTTGTGCTGTTTGTTTCATCTTCCGCATTACACGCTGTGTGTTAGAGAAGGAATGAGAAGGGAGAATTCCTACTCTCATTCTGACTACTTCAGGTAGGGGACGAATCACCATATGCTTGGCTTAGTCACCTCTATCTCCAGGCGGTAGTGTGATTTCTTTCCCCAGTCGAGTCGATCCTTGATCACTCTTTTCCCCTTTGCAATATCTTTCGATTCTTGATCAACCTTGTCTCTTTCGATCTCTCTCTTGATCAATCGCCTTCTTGGTTACGATCCTTTGTTCATTGGGTTAGCAAGATTTCTTCGTTTCAATACCTTATTCTTTTCTTGCGGTCAATCATTGTTCTTTTGATTCCCCTGGAGAGTCTCTTTTCTCTTTTTTCGGTTAAATACAGTACTCTTGTTACAACCGAATCCCCTGCGGACTTCGCAACCTTCTTTTGGTTCTTCTTCCTTTATTGGTTAATCACTGACTGTCAGTTAAAACACCAATATTTGCACTCCTTCTCAGTTAACCACAGTCCGTCTATTAACATACTGAGTTCCTTGGGTTAATCACCTTCTCTCGGTTAATCACCCGTTTCTTCAGTTAACCACAGTCTGTCTGTTAAAATACTGAACCCCTTTTTGAGTTAATCATCTCCTCATGGTTAATCACTCATTTTTCTCGCTTAATCACAGTGTTCTGTTAAAAACCGAACCCCAGCGGTTGGCAACCTCTTTTGGTTCAATACCTTTCTTCGTTGGTCAAGTGTTGTTTGTTCAGTCAATACCAACACCCCTTTTGGGTTACGACCTTCGATCGGTCCTACACCCGTTCTTCTGGTTAATCACAGTTTTCTCTGTTAAAACCAATACTTCTCTATCCCTACAGAGTTTCAATCCTTGTTTCTTCGGTTAGCCACTGCCAGTCAGGTAATATACCGACGCCCTCTCAAAGTTAAACACCTTCTCTTGGTTCAACACTTTCTCTCTTGGTTTATCATAGTCCGTCTGTTGACACCAGCCTCTTTTCCCCGCCAGAGTCTTGTTCTCTTTCTTCGGTTAATCACTGCCAGCCAGTTAATATACCGAGTCTCCATTTTCTCTTGGTTTTGACACCATCCCTTCATTTGGATCCCCAGCCGGGTCGCTTATACTCTATCCCTAGCAGTTCTTTTTCCTTCCCCATCGGAGTTTCTTTCATTCTTGGTTGTAACACCATTCTTTTCCTAGTCTCTTGTGCAATCGCTCTTATTGTGTGGTCTTCCCCAGCAGATTCTTTCTTTCTCTCTTGCTCTTGGTTTTGACACCACTTCTTTTGTTTCCTGTTTCTTTCTTGTTTTGTTTTCCGTTCGGTTCCCCGAACTACGGAAGCTCTGATTCTGCATTCTTTCGAATGTCAGATACGTAGGCACGAGACGCGATATCTTGGCGAGCAAACTTCCATTTTTCTTTCCTTCTCCCTTTCTTCCTTCTTCTCTGTCCCTTGGTTCCATGAACTACGACACTCTGATTTCCTCATTACACTATGAGGGTACGTAGGCACGAGGGCCCTAATCCTCCGCGAGCACTTTCTTTCTTTTCTTTCTTTTTTCCCCTTTCTTCTTTCTCCTTTCTTTTAGCTAGAAGCCTTTAGATAGATAACCCATCCAAGCCTAGAAACAAGCGAAATGGTTCCCGTCAAGTACGACGGATGCGTAAGGTGCTAGTACCTTCCTTTCGCATAACCGACCCCCGTTCCCGTTTCTCTTCCCCTTGGGTTTTATCGATATTTTCCCTGTCCTTTGGGACTAAACAAAGTTCGGTGGCGACTCTGTGTTATCTTCGAGTGTGCGATTCACTCAGGATGTAAACCAACCATCTTCAGCTGGAGACTCTGCTGGGGAGTCCTTGCTTGCAAGTTAGGGTCTCGCCTAGTTTTGTTTGCTTTCTCTTGCTTGTTTGGGTGTTTATCTTTTGCGCTTTATTCGCTTTATCTTTATGCTTTAGCTTTATGTTTATTTATCGCATTTCTTTACTGCTTTGAATATTCATATGCTGCATATTCTAGATATCTGCTATTTTCTGCTGTTGTTGGGATGGGTAGATATTATTGGAGAGAAAGGTCCTAACACCGGGCCTAGTATACACATAGGCTAGTTCTTGGATAGTCGTGAGGCCTGCATTTTGCGCGTTGGGATATCACGAGACCCACATCCCAAATCGTGATTCGTTTGAGAATACTTTCGTCCTGTGAGAATTCACTACGGCGGGGGTTTTCATTCTGAGTCCTATGGTTTGGGCGACCTTTCTAGGGATTACCTTGTTGTGTCTAGATCACACCTGTGAGGGGGATGGGTTTTTGCAGGAAAACAAGCCACTTCATACCCTTGTTCTCTCACACACGCCAAATTTCTTCACCGACACATCAGATTATGTTGCACCGACACAGAATTATATGCAGATATCCAGACTGTTCAGACTTGATTATTCAGACAGTGTTGGCTTCTTATTGTTGTGTTGCATATCATTTCATCATGTCAAATTAATTTTGCATATGCATAAAACTTTATTTTTGCATGCATATCATACATTGATTTGCACACATATGCACGTCCCTTCATCCGAAACCGTTGCTCATCCTTGTCCGCCTTCCTTGTAGCAAGATGAAGACTCGACATCGGTATTTTACTCGCTCACACAAATCCAGAATCATGGCTGATTTTGAAGCTGAGAACGCTACTTACAAGGAAACTCTGGCTCAATTCCAAGGTCGGATGGACCAGTTCCAGACGAAAATGGATGTCATTATGGAACTCCTTCGTGCCCAGAGGGATGCCGCTGCTGCTGCCACTATTGTTGCGACCCTTACTGATGCAACTGTTGTCACTCCTGTTGTGACTGTTCCTCCTATTGTTACGGCTACTCCTGCTGCCATTGTTCCTTCTCCTGTTATTATTGAAGTACCAGTTGAGCCTGTGAATCAGCCTGTTGTTCAACCTAGTTTGAACCAGATGCCCGCTGGTTTTCCTTGGGGCATGCCTCCGAATTACACTCCTCAGATTGCAAATAATGGCAGTGCCTTCATGCCATATCAGACTTTTGTTGTGCCCATGCCTAATGGGAATGTTGCTGCATATCCATGGGTCATGCCTACTCCAGTCCCGCCTCCAGTGGTGAATGATGATCCTGAGAATCTTCAGGTTCAAACTCATCAAACTGCCGGATTGGGTGACATTGAAACTCCTGATGAAGAAGAGCATGTGTATAGAGGTCCTCCTATTCATGTTCCGGTTTCGCCTCAAGTTGCTTAAACTGCTATTCAAAATGTTCATCCCGGGATGTTCTATCCTGGGGCATCTTTCTCAACTGCTGGGGTACCTCCTCCGAATTATCTGTATGGTGTTCCGATGGGGCAGAATACTGGTCAGATGGTTAATCCGGATTTGGTGTATCCTTCTCAGTTTGCTACTCCGCAAGTACGTGCTCCGGCCGCTTCTCAGCTGCCAAATCCTCAGATTCTTGTCAAGCCCACTAATCAGAGTAGATCTGTTGACTACAAGATGTTGGAAGACCGTATCAGGGCTATTGAAGGGTTTTCTGCTTTTGGCATGGAGGCCAAAGATTTGTGTTTGGTTCCAAATGTTGTGCTGCCGCAGAAATTCAAGATACCTGATTTGCCAAAGTATAAAGGTTTAAGCTGCCCGCGTAGTCACATCACTATGTACTGCAGGAAGATGGCATCTCATATGGATAATGATGAATTGCTCGTTCATTGTTTTCAAGATAGTTTGTCTGGTGCTTCATTGGATTGGTACATGGGCTTGGAGTGCAGCAAAACCCGTACTTGGAGGGATCTATCTGAAGCATTCGTGAAACAATACAAATATAACCTTGATCTGGCGCCAACTAGATTGCAATTGCAGAATCAGTCTCAGCGCTCAGCTGAAACATTCAAAGAGTATGCACAAAGATGGCGTGAGATGGCATCTCGTGTGCGATCGGCTCTCTCTGACAATGAGTTGGTTGACATCTTTATGGGTACCTTATAAGGATCTTACCATGAGAAAATGGTGGGTAGTTCTTCATCGAACTTCGCTGATGTTGTAACGATTGGTGAACGGATTGAGAATGGTTTGAAGACTAGAAAGATTCCTGGAGCTGCTTCCCAGCAGCCGGCCACCAGAAAATCTCAGAACAGTCAGTCCAAGAAAAAGGATGGTGAAGCCAACGCTGTGACAGCTTAAGTTTCTCCTCAGTATCAAGCTCCCATGGCTCCTATGTCGTACTATCCATATCCGTACATTGCTGCTGCACAGTATCAACAACCTCCATATCAGTATCATCCACAACAACAAGTTCAGAATGCTCAGAATCAGCAACAGAATCAATAGAACAACAAAAGTCAGTAGAATCAAATCCGTCAGAACAACAACAATCAAGGAAACCGTAAGCGTCCGAATTTTGATAGAATTCCGGTGTCATACACCGAATTGTTTCCTTACTTGGTTCACCAAGGGACAATTGTCCCCAAACAGATTGCACCTGCAATTCCTCCATTTGGCTCGAAGCATAATCCAAATGCATCATGTGCTTATCATGCTGGATACATAGGACATGCAACAGAAGATTGCTTTGTTTTCAAAACCAAGGTTCAGGAACTCATTGATAAGAAGGTTCTGACTTTTACTGAGGAAGGACCTAACATTCAGAATAATCCGTTGCCGAATCACAATGGACCTGCGGTTAACATGATTAAGGATAGTTCAAAGGCTGAATTGGTCATGGATGTTGACGAAGTAAAAACCCCGATGGTTATGGTTTTCAAGAAATTGAATGAATACGGGCTGTTGAAAGGGTTGCATGGTAAGTGTCAAATTTGTGACGATAATCCCAACCAGTGTCGAAAGCTGAAGGGTTGTGTCCAGATTTTGATGAACCGTGGTGAAGTGCAGTTTACCAAGTCTAAACCTGTTGAGGAAGTTGCTGCTATCGAGCCGTTCACCATCATCTATAGGAAAGTTCCTGTGGAATCCCCTAAGCAGAAGAGGGTGTAACCCATCGTTGTTTGTCCACCGAAGTCGTTTCCGTATCAGAATTCTAAGGAGGTACCTTGGAAGTATGGGTCTACTGTGTTTTCTGGAGGTCATGAGATAAGGTTCGCCGAATATGAGATCGTGAATGTTACAGCCGGTGGAGGTATGACTCGTAGTGGACGAGTATTCGCTCCAAAGGTCACTACGAAGCCTGTGCAAATTCCAACTGTTGTTTCTCCTAAGGAGACACCTATATCCGCAACCCCTATTGTTCAACAAGAGGCATCTACTGCCATTCCAGTACCGACTATCCCGTCTGAGGATGTTTCAAAGAGCAAAGAGACCCTGGATGATCAAGAGTTCCTTAAGTTGATCAAGAAAAGTGACTTTAAAATTGTGGATCAGCTGGGGCAAACACCCTCGAGGATCTCAATGTTGTCCTTACTTATGAGTTCGCCTGCGCACAGATCAGCCTTGTTGAAAGTCTTGAACAATGCTCACGTTATGCATGATATATCCGTCGTCGAGTTTGATGATGTAGTGGCCAACATAACTGTAAGTCGGTATTTGGGCTTTAACGAATCAGAATTGCCTCCTGAAGGAACTGCCCACAATAAAGCGATGCACATATCTGTAACCTGCACAGACATCATGTTATCTCGTGTTCTAGTGGATACCGGTTCTTTCCTCAATATGATGCGTAAGGGCACATTGAGTCAATTACTGGTGGAAGGAAACGAGATGAGACCAAGCACCTTAGTTGTCAGAGCCTTTGACGGGTCTCGAAGGCAAGTTATTGGAGAAGTGGACTTACCCATCAATATTGGGCCGCACTTGTTCACCATTACCTTCCAGGTGATGGACATTAATCCTGCATACAGTTGCCTACTGGGTCGTCCATGGATCCACGCCGCAGGGGCAGTTACTTCCACTTTGCATCAGAAGTTGAAGTTCATGTTTGATGATCAGCTTGTCATCGTCTGTGGTGAAGAGGATTTGATTGTAAGTGATTTATCATCTTTTCGATACATCGAGACCGAGGAAGGCATAGCCGAGGTGCCGTTGCAGTGTCTCGAGTTCGAAGATGTCAGCTCTGCTTCCACTAGTCAAAGTAGATCACCACAGTTAACTCTAGCATCTGCTAAGAGTGCTAAGGAGACTATCCAAAAGGGTGCTTTGTCAGGCTGGGGGCATGTGATTGATGTGGTTGAGAAGCATAATCGGTTCGGATTGGGCTACCGTCCTGGTTGTCAATCTGGTTTCTCTGGTCAGAAGTAGTGCAACTTAATCAAGTTCCATAGTGCGGGTTTCCAGCAAGGTGACATCGTGGTAGCTATTGATGATGCTAGTCCCCGTAATCAGATTTCAAGCTTTGTGCGCAAGTGTCTGCCAGGTTTCAAGCTCAACAATTGGACATCTACTGTGATTCCTGTGGTTTTCCCATATAACATGTAATGCATTTTGCTTTCTCATTCCCTCGTCCTCGTCCGAGATGAGTGGATAGATTGTAAAGGGCCTCATGCTTTTGCAATAATATGTGATCAATAAATATAAAAATTTTGCATTCAAAATCATGCTCTATTTTCTTTCTTTATTTTTACTTTTTCACAAATAAATGGCAAAAGTTTATTTTCCTTTCACTTTTCAAAATAGCTCATTCTATTCATAAACATGCAGAATTAATAAAAGCATTGATAACAACATGGCAAACATCCATTGTAATTTTGAAATTCCAATTAACCAAGCCGAAGAAGATGGTGAGGAAGATTGTGAATTACCGGCTGAACTAGCAAGGCTCCTTAAGCACGAGCATAGAGAGATTCAGCCACACAAAGAGCCAGTGGAAGTTGTCAATCTTGGTACTGATGAGGTCAGAAGAGAGGTCAAGGTTGGCACATCCCTCGCAGAGCATGTACACTCCGAGTTGGTCAAGTTGTTGAAAGAGTATTTTGATATCTTCGCCTGGTCCTATCAAGATATGCCTGGGTTGGATACCAACATCGTTGAGCATCACTTACCACTCAAGCCCGGATGTCCTCCTGTCAAGCAGAAACTCAGAAGGACTAGACCCGACATGGCACTCAAAATCAGAGAAGAGGTAAAGAAGCAGCTTGATGCTGGGTTCCTAGCCACTTTCGAATATCCTGAATGGATTGCCAACATTGTCCCAGTTCCCAAGAAGGACGGTAAAGTCAGAATGTGTGTGGATTATCGAGTTCTCAACAAGGCAAGCCCGAAGGATGATTTTCCTTTGCCTCATATTGATGTATTGGTAGACAACACAACGCAGTTCTATGTCTTTTCCTTCATGGACGGTTTCTTAAGATATAATCAGATCAAGATGTCCCAAACTGATATGGAGAAGACTACTTTCATCACACCATGGGGTACATATTGCTACAAAGTCATGCCATTCGGTCTAAAGAATGCAGGGGCAACATACCAACGTGTCATGATAGCCCTCTTTCACGATATGATTCATAAAGAGATTGAGGTTTACGTGGACGATATGATTGCCAAGTCCAAAACTGAGGATGATCACCTGGTTCATCTGAAGAGATTGTTTAACAGACTCCGGAAGTTTAGACTGCGGTTGAATCTTGCGAAGTGCACCTTCGGAGCTCGATCTGGTAAACTGTTGGCCTTTATTGTAAGTCAGAAGGGCATTGAAGTTGATCCTGATAAGGTTCGGGCAATTCAGAACATGCCGCCTCCCAAAACAGAAAAAGAAGTTCATGGCTTTCTAGGCAGACTCAATTACATTTCAAGATTCATTTCCCCTTTGATGGCTACTTGTGAACCAATGTTCAAATTACTAAGAAAAAATCAATCGGTTGAATGGAATAATGATTGTCAGGAAGCATTCGACAAAATAAAACAATACTTGTAAGAACCACAGATCTTAGTACCGCCGGTTCCTGGTAGGCCTTTAATCATGTATCTCACCGTTCTCGATGAATCAATGGGATGTGTATTGGGTCAACATGACGACACTGGCAGAAAAGAACATGCAATATACTATCTGAGCAAGAAGTTCACTGATTGTGAGACCAGATACTCACTCTTAGAGAAAACTTGTTGGTGCTCTAGTCTGGGCTGCTCGACGCCTACGACAATACATGATTTGCCATACTACTTTGTTGATATCCAAAATGGATCCGATAAAGTACATATTTGAAAAGCCTGTTTTCTCTGGAAGGATTGCTCGGTGGTAGATGTTGTTAACTGAGTATGATATCAACATGTTACCCATAAAGCAATAAAAGGGAGTGTCTTGTCTGACTACCTTGCTCATCAACCTATAGAAGGGTATCAACAGATGAAGTTTAACTTTCCCGATGAGGATGTTCTGTCTATCAGAGATTATGAGACTCCAGACCCTGGCATAGGACCCGAACCAGTGGCGCGATGGACGCTCAAGTTAGATGGTGCCTCCAATTCTAAAGGTCGTGGGATCAGTGTTATCCTCATCTCGTTTTCACTTTCCCTTCACCGCCAGATTATGCTTTGCATGCACCAATAATATGGCTGAATACAAAGCATGTATCTACGACATTGAAGCGACTATTGACATGAGAATCAAGATTCTTGAGGTCTATGGAGATTCTGCCTTGGTCATCGGTCAAGTCAGAGGGAATTTTGTGACTCGGGATTCCAAGCTGGTTCCGTACCAACAACACATTGCGAAGTTGATTCCTTACTTTGATGAGATTTCTTTTCATCATATCCCCAGAGAGGAAAATCAACTAGCTGATGCTCTTGCCACCTTAGCATCCATGTTCAAGGTCAAGTGGAAGAATGAAGCTCCTCATATCCGCATTGATCACTTGAACGAACCAGCACACTATTTAGCGATCGAGGATAAGTCTGATGACAAGCCTTGGTTCTACGACATTAAAAGATATATGGAAAAACAAGAATATCCCGAGGGTATCACTATCACTGATAAGAGAGCTCTTAGGCGGCTTTGCGCCAAATTCTTCTTAAATGGTGGTATACTGTACAAGAGGAATTATGATTCCGTGTTGCTCAGATGCGTGGATAGACACGAAGCAAACACGATCATAAGGTCCATACATGAGGGTTGCGAGGGTGTACATGCTAAAGGTCCTGCTATGACTAAGAAGATCCTTTGGGCTGGGTAATACTGGACGACAATGAAGGTAGATTGTTACAACTTTGCCAAAAGATGTCATAAATGCCAAATCTACAGAGACAAGATCCATGTGCCTCCAACTCCATTGAATGTTTTTACTGCACCTCGGCCATTCTCCATGTGAGGTATAGATATGATTGGAATGATCGAACCGAAGGCTTCCAACGGTCATCGATTCATTCTGGTTGCTATCGACTACTTCACCAAGTGGGTTT
The DNA here is from genome assembly GCA_022829125.1 of Lathyrus tuberosus. Classification (NCBI taxonomy): domain Eukaryota; kingdom Viridiplantae; phylum Streptophyta; class Magnoliopsida; order Fabales; family Fabaceae; genus Lathyrus; species Lathyrus tuberosus. Next base: position 5,792,117 of record JALAZF010000297.1, on the reverse strand, counting down.
AAGCTGCTTCATATGCAAACGTTACACGACAAGTGGTTGCCAGATTCATCAAGAAAGAGATAATATGTCGTTATGGTATTCCTAGCAACATTATCACAAACAATGCAAGCAACCTGAACAACAATATGATGAAGGAGTTGTGTCAAGAATTTAAGATCGAGCACCACAACTCTTCACCATATCGGCCCAAGATGAATGGCGCCGTTGAAGCAGCAAACAAAAATATCAAGAGGATTGTCCAGAAAATGGCCAAGACTTACAAAGATTGGCATGAAATGCTTCCCTTTGCACTGCATGGCTATCGAACTTCAGTTCGCACTTCTACTGGGGCAACTCCGTATTCGCTTGTGTATGGTATGGAGGTAGTTATACCCATTGAAGTCGAAATTCCTTCGCTCATAGTCATCATGGAAGCAGGTCTTGATGAAACTGAATGGGTTCAATCCAGATATGACCAGCTGAATCTCATCGAAGAGAAACGCCTTATAACCGTTTGTCATGGTCAATTGTATCAGAGACGCCTCAAGCGAGCTTTTGACAAGAAAGTTCTTCCTCGAACATTCTGTGAAGGCGAACACGTGCTCAAGAGATATTCACCCGTTCACTCGGATCCACGAGGCAAATGGACTCCCAACTACGAAGGACCCTTTGTTGTCAAGAAAGCCTTCTCAGGTGGAGCCCTGATCCTCACCACAATGGATGGGGAGGAGTTGCCATCGCCCGTGAACTCCGATACAGTCAAAAAATATTATGCCTGAAAAAAAATGGAAAAAGTCCGCTAGATTGACATCCGCAAGGACAATATAGGCAAAAATGGACGTCCCGGTGGACCAAAAAAAGAGATGTCCATGCAAAAGTTAGGGACAATGAAAAAACGATGATAGCCCGCTAAGTTGAAAACCCGAAAGGGTGACTTAGGCAAAAATAGGTATCCCGGTGGATGAAAAAAAATAGAAATATGTCCAGGCAAAAATTAGGGATAAAGGCATTGACTGTGAACCTTTGAGCCTCTCTTCATCACAGCTCGACCTCAGACGGTAACAGAACATTCCAATCATCATCAATTGGTGCAAGGCGTTGGAACCTAGACTTACAGTGGATGATGGCCAATGTTGTAATCAATGCAAAGCATGATTTCCCTTTGCCATTTATATTTGTTTTTCAATTTTATTGCAAATTTCCTCATCAAGGATTTTGCATCCTTGTACACACTTTATGTACAAAAATTTTACATTCAATAAAATGCATTCTTTGTTATCTCAATTTGTTTCATTCCAGTATTTTGTTTGCAAAATAAACAATTATTTGCGATCACATAATACTAAAAAGCGTTGAGAATAATAAAAAGCTAAATCAATCGATAAAGCATTATGTATTGCAATGTGTTACTGGTAACTCCTGCAGGATAGTCAGTAATATCCATTGGTAAGCCTAACGCCTGGCTGGCACTGTGTTGGTTCTATGAAGAAGTTGTTGTTTCCTCAGCAGTTCCTCAACAGAGTCATCATTCTCCCCAGCAAGCGCCATTATGATTTGTCAAAAAGCTTGTGTGTTTACATATCTTTTCTCTGACAGATTTGTAATTTCTCTAGGCAGGTTGCCGAAGTGTTCCCAGCAAGGACACTTTGCTCGCTTTTCCCCAGCAAGGGTTGTACATTGTCTCCAATAATTTGAAACTATCTGTCTCCAGCAGCAGTGGGTTCTCCTCAGCTAAGTCAACATGATTTGGAAGGATATTTTTCCCCACACAGAGCCAATCTTGGTAGGAAGGATTGATTTGATTCTTTCATCCCCAACAGAGACAACCATGGTGATTTAGAAACCTGAGATGTTCTCGATTTCTTTTCCCAGCAGAATCTTCATTCTTTGTCAACTCTCCTCTCCAGCAGAGATTTTCTTTATCTGCGGGTCCTCTCCCCGACCGAGGGTGTCGAAGTCGTTTTGCTATGATTTCTACCTAACCGCTTCACACTGTGCCTTATCTTGCGCCTTTGCATTGCATGATATCAAGCATCATGTAGAAACGCATACATAACATATGCATCGATCATACTCCCTTTCTTTTTGCCTGACTTATCTCCCAGCATATTTTCAGCCAAACTTTGCACTTATCTATTCTTTCTTAACACTCTTCTTTCATCGCCGTCGGCCAAATTCTCGAGCTACTCTTTTATTTAATCCCCTTTTACCTCGAATCATCGAAAAGCTGGTGCAATTCGTACATTCAGGTCCAAGAGGATTAAATAGGGGCAGCAGTCGTAACCCGAAATTTGACCTCCCTCTTTTTCTTTTTGCATAAGCATGCGCATTCGCATCGTTAGCATACACATTCACACTTTTCCTTTTGTGTTTCTTGTTGCAGGATATTCAGGTTTTCCAAGCCCAATTAATCATATCCTCACAAGGTAATCACATCATCAAGACAAGCACAAAATAAGGATTTCCATGCCTTTTTATCGAAACAAGAGGTGGAAAATCGAAACCGGGACCACATCACCATTTTTTAAGCAAAATTGGGCAAAATTGGCTAGAGTAATCGATTACTCAAATAGGGTAATCGATTACCCTGTGTCAGTTTGCAAATTCTGCTGCTTTTTCATGACAGCACCTTTGCACACACTTTGGTCTTTGATTCTACATTGGTCTAGTAGCATGTGGAACATTCTGGAGTCTTCAAGAATTCACTCAAATTTATTCTAATGCTTCACTTCAAATTAAGTGCACCATGTTCCTTATTTTCCAAGTAATGTGGATCTTTGGATGTTGGAGTTCACCTTGGGATTGTTACCGAGTTGGTTCTAACTAACCGAGTTAACCGCCTTAACTCGGTGAGTCAAGACCAACTAACTCCTAGCCTAGTTCCAAACCCAAAGCTAAGTCCAAACCAAATTCCAAACCTCTCATACTCCAAACCTAAAGTCTATATAAACACACCTTCACTCACTTTTCAAGGAATCCACCATTTCTCACACTTCTCACACAAATCCCTCACAATTTCACTCTCAATTCTCTCACATTCTCTCTGATTTTTTCTGCTACATCTTCACCTTCATCTCAATTCTCTTCCAAAACCTCACTAAAAGCTCTTAATTCTTGAAGGATAATCACTTTTCACATTGAAAGTGATTATTTTTTGAGCTTAACCTTCATTGACATTCCATTATACCGGTTTTTGTGGAGTTTCAATAGCTTTTGGATTCATCTCAAGTGACCGATTCAAGTTTCTTCGGTGATAATTCTCATTTTGGAGTTTTCGTCGTGATTTGATCGGTTTCGATACGTTTTGGCTATAATTGAAGATTCCTCTGGTTTTCTTTGATTATCTTCATCAAAATCACCTTACAACATTTACCAAGGCACATCTCACCCTTGTAGGTTAGTGGATCTCTTTCATTTTTTCTGTTTCTATCGTTGTCGTATCATTCGCGATGTAGTTTCGATGTTTTTGCATGTAAATTGATTTTACCATTGCTTGATCCATGATCTTGATTGTTTAATTGATTCTATTGTTGATCATTTGCTGCTTCTAAACTTGCTTTTTCGTGCACAAACTCATACCATAACATGTGGTAGTTTGGATAAGTGATTACGTGTTGAAAGTTGCTTTTGAAAAGCTGTTTTTGCTGTTTTTTGCCACTGTTACAGTGGTAATCGATTACTCAAAGAGAGTAACCGATTACTCTTTACAAATTTGCATCAGCGCTGTTTTTTTTCAACTGAGTAACCGATCACTCAAATAGAGTAACCGATTACTCTGCACAAATTTTTCCAAATTATGCTATTTTCAAGCAAGTAACTGATTACCTGTTTAGGGTAATCGATTACCACTGTAACAGAGTGCCATTTTCTTGCATTTTCAAGCTTGTTTGACATCCTTTCCTCCTCTAACTTCCATGGATTGATATGATTGATTTTTATGGATGTTTTAAGTGTCATTTAACTTCTGTGTGAAGCATATTCATGAACTTTCGATGCACATTTTTGATTAGTCAAATTGTTCATATTTTTGGCATCATGTGAATATAATCATTTGTGCATTTTTCTTTGATCATAATAACATGACTTTGTGTTGCATATTTGTTGATCATTTGGTACTGTTTTATACTCCCTTTCTTGGTTTTGCATTAAGTTTCATTCTTCATGGACGAGCTTAATCTTGTATAATCAATAATTTGCACCTTTTGCCTTAACGATTTTTCACTCTCTTTGAAAAATTGTTGGCATGGCTTTTCCCTTTGATTAATTGATCGAAACCATGTTTCGATTAGTCGATCTTCCCCTTTCCTCTCTTTAGGCTTCCTTTAGAGCTTTTTCTCTATTTTCCCCCCGTGGAGTTGGAGTTTTGCTCTACGCCCTACATCGGAGCATTGTACAAATTAAAGCTGTTACGCTGTCCGTTTCTCCATGCAAGAGCACTGTACAACTTGGAGTTGTTGTGTCGTTTGTTTCATCTTCCGCATTACACCCTGTGTGTTAGAGAAGGAATGAGAAGGGAGAATTCCTACTCTCATTCTGACTACTTCAGATAGGGGACGAATGACCCTGTGCTTGGCTTAGTCACCTCTATCTCCAGGCGGTAGTGTGCTTTCTTTCCCCAGTCGAGTCGATCCTTGATCACTCTTTTCCCCTTTGCAATCTCTTTCGATTCTTGATCACTCTTATCTTTTTCGATCTCTCTCTTGATCAATCGCCTTCTTGGTTACGATCCTTTGTTCATTGGGTTATCAAGCTTTCTTCGTTTCAATACCCTATTCTTTTCTTGGGGTCAATCATTGTTCTTTTGATTCCCCTGGAGAGTCTCTTTTCTCTTTCTTTGGTTAAATACAGTACTCTTGTTACAACCGAATCCCCTGCGGACTTCGCAACCTTCTTTTGGTTCTTCTTCCTTTGTTGGTTAATCACTGTCTGTCAGTTAAAACACCAATATTTGCACTCCTTCTTAGTTAACCACAGTCCATCTATTAACATACTGAGTTTCTTGTGTTAATCACCTTCTCTCGGTTAATCACCCATTTCTTCAGTTAACCACAACCTGTCTGTTAAAATACTAAACCCCATTTTGAGTTAATCACCTCCTCTTGGTTAATCACTCATTTTTCTCGCTTAATCACAGTGTTCTGTTAAAAACCGAACCCCAGCGGTTGTCAACCTCTTTTGGTTCAATACCTTTCTTCGTTGGCCAAGTGATGTTTGTTCAGTCAATACCAACACCCCTTTTGGGTTACGACCTTCCATCGGTCCTACACCCGTTCTTCTGGTTAATCACAGTTTTCTCTGTTAAAACCAATGCTTCTCTATCCCCACAGAGTTTCAATCCTTGTTTCTTCGGTTAACCACTGCCAGTCAGGTAATATACCGATACCCCCTCAGAGTCAAACACCTTCTCTTGGTTCAACACTCTCTCTCTTGGTTTATCACAGTCCGTCTATTGACACCAGCCTCTTTTCCCCGCCAGAGTCTTGTTCTCTTTCTTCAGTTAATCACTGCCAGCCAGTTAATATACCGAGTCTCCCTTTTCTCTTGGTTTTGACACCATCCCTTTATTTGGATCCCCAGCCGGGTCGCTTATACTCTATCCCTAGCAGTTCTTTTTCCTTCCCCAGCGGAGTTTCTTTCATTCTTGGTTGTAACACCATTCTTTTCCTAGTCTCTTGTGCAATCGCTCTTATTGTGTGGTCTTCCCCAGTACAGTCTTTCTTTCACTCTTGCTCTTGGTTTTGACACCACTTCTTTTGTTTCCTGTTTCTTTCTTGTTTTGTTTTCCGTTCGGTTCCCCGAACTACGGAAGCTCTGATTCTACATTCTTTCGAAAGTCAGATACGTAGGCACGAGATGCGATGTCTTGCGAGCACAATTCCACTTTTCTTTCCTTCTCCCTTTCTTCCTTCTTCTCTGTCCCCTGGTTCCATGAACTACGACACTCTGATTTCCTCGTTGCACTATGAGGGTACATAGGCACGAGGGCCCCAATCCTCCGCGAGCACTTTCTTTCTTTTCTTTCTTTTTTCCCCTTTGTTCTCTCTCCTTTCTTTTAGATAAAAGCCTTTAGATTGATAACCCATCCAAGCCTAGAAGCAACCGAAATGGTTTCCGTCGAGTACGACGGATGCGTAAGGTGCTAGTACCTTCCTTTCGCATAACCGACCCCCGTTCCCGTTTCTCTTCCCCTTCGTTTTTATCGATATTTTCCCTATCCTTTGGGACTAAATAAATTTTGGTGGCGACTCTGTGTTATCTTCGAGTGTGCGATTCACTCAGGATGTAAACCAGCCATCTTCACTATCCAATTTCACTGTGCTCCGAAAAGAAAATTATGGTAGCCTTGTCAGAATGTGAGAAAGAAATGTATCTCAACTTGAAATGCAGTATGTTAATGAGTGTTGTAACACCCATATATAAATACATATGTCTAGAAGATACATATTATACATGTTTACAAGTTTGGTACTGAAATACAAATAAGTTCCAAGTAGCACATTGTATACATTACATGCCCAAACATAAAAACTAAAAACTATGGCATAATATACATAAGATGCTCCAAAAGACTAAGAACTAGACCACATAAAATGATCTCAAAATAGAGTCTTCGCAGCGGAAAATAATGCCATCAAAATGCTAAGACAAGTAAGGACATCAAACAACTTTGTCCTTACCCTCCACAGAACCTGTACCACCTGAAATAAAATCAACAACATGGGGTGAGATTATAATCCCAGTGGGTTCACTATCTTATGGATTCTCTCGGCTTTACAAGGTTCTAATCAATCCTAAATCAAGCCCAAAAAGGGAAGAGATAAGGCTTGAGCAAACACTTCACATTATATGGAAACATGTCACTTAAGTCCAACAACTCGAACTCTCACCTATCGGAAACCTCATCAAGGCATCCCCTTTTCCCGTCCTCTCCTACATCTAAGAGTCTGACGTGGGTCATGGATCCTTGCAAACCTTAACATACCAAATGGATTCGGATCCAAGGGAAACATAGTCCCATGAACCATCACTTCTCATGGGTCGTACCCCATCACAAGTGTCTTTACCCATAGACTCCATTCGTACAACGGGAATCAAAACTATTAAGGCACTAGTGCATACATTCTAGAGGAGTTCTCTAAATAAGCCTCCACTCGTGAATTGGCACAACTCAAGGGATTGGTTCCGACTACGTGATCACAAACACAAACATGATTGTATTCAACAATCGTAAGGCGAGACATTCACCTTATTCTCAAAGTAACATGATAACGAGAAATCGTATCGTAATTTTAGGCTCATTACACATATGTTTCGTCTGTTTTATTTTGAGTTTTATTTACATTTGAGTATGTTTTGTGTGTTTTGCAGTTGACAGCTTCATCTGTTGCGGAATTGGGAGAAAAGTCAGAAAAAAGTGAAAGAAGAGTAAAATCCAACAAGAAAGAAGAGAAGCTGTTGTTTTACTAATATGGCATTCGCCATGGCTATATGGTGTTCGCCATAGCCTGGCTTGCCACATAATTAAAAAGGTTAGGACCATGGCGTTCACCATGATCTGGTGGCCCTCGCCATGGCAGCGCAGTTGTAGAATTCACATTCTGCAACTGTCTTGGGCAGTTATTCCACTCCAATTTTACCTCCACTCGAGGAGCACAACCTGACAGTTACTTTCTGAGTTTTTCTCTATATATAGGACCCTCTGGTCATGTTCCAGATACCCGATTTTTGACGCGGAATCTCTGTCAAATTCCGTTTAGACTTTTTAGGCATATATTTACCTTCAAAGGGACAATTACTCACATCGGGGAATTGTCGCAATTTCTTTGTACTTTAATTTTTGTTGTTGTACTTTGGATTCGAACAAGCCTGCTGGCATTACTTTGCAATTCAAATTCTGCACTTTTATTTTACAGGTTATTTTTACTTTTTTTTTGTATTTGAATTTGCTTTGGTTGTATGCAATGTTTCTTTTAATGTCAATAACCATTAATATGTTTAAAATAACAAATACCATGTGTTGCTAAATTTACTTGAGTTCGGCGTGTGAGGACCGTCTTTACCGACGGGACTCCTTAGAAAATGTAGGTGCGAAATTATTTGAATGTATGTTAGTTTTGGTCTTTGTTTCAATTTTTCACGCCTTATTATTCCGACACGAGAGTGAGGAATATACTAAGTTCGAACCGATAGCGCGAGAGTGTGAGGAATGAACCGATAGTAGAAACTAGGCATCGATCCTAAAAATAGCGAGAGCACTTTAGGCATTGTTTAGAATTTCATTAACTTCCAAAATATGCTTTTCAATTAAAACGGGCGAGCGAGAGCAAAATCCTCTGGTTGAAAGGTGTGGTTCTTGTCGATAGCGCGAGAGTGTGAGACAAAGTCTTTAAGTTAGTACTTTCTACGGAACGAAGTTCAGTCGTAATTAGCACCCGACTTCTACAAGTCCCTTAGGTACACGAAAATCCATTAATCCTTAGAATTAGTAATTTTCCCTTTCCGTTTCCGTTTTATTGTTATTTTCCAAAATCTTATGGTTGAAAGGTGTGGTTCTTGTCGATAGCACGAGAGTGTGAGGCTCGATTTTATTGTTATTTTCTAAAACCTCTAGAATTAGTAATTTTCCCTTTCCGTTTAAATTTCGTCAATCCTTAGCCTTAACTTTACACTGCAACTATAGATTGCATTAGTTTGATTATCCCTTCCCTGTGGGTTTGACACCCTTATTTAAAACTACGCGAACAGCTATATACTTGTAGTCTTTATTCGACGGACACGTTAGTGCCATCGGAGCGCATCAAGTTTTTGGCGCCGTTGCCGGGGAAGGCTGATTTAGTCAATATTGTGATTCCATTGTTGTGCAGTATAGACTAAGGCACCAATATTTTTCCTTTTTCTCTAATTCGTCGATTGTATGCCAAACACTCGCTCTAGAGGCGACAAGCTTGAGCAACCAATTGACGATATCAAGCATTTTATTAATTTAAGACGCCGAATTAATGAATTCCGAATTAAGTATAATCTTCCTGAACCTGAAATTCCTTACCCAGAATTAAGAATACACATGGTTGAGAACCCACAAAACCGTTCTCTTAAGGATTACGCTGTCCCATCGCAAGATGAACAGCATAACAGTATTGCTTCCCCTGCCATAAATTGAAACGATTTTGAGCTGAAACCTTCACTGTTACAAGCCGTTCAACATAACCAATTTTCTGAAAGTTCCACGGATGACCCAAACCTTCATTTATCTATGTTTGTGCAATATGCTGATACCGTAAAAGCAAATGGTGTTAGTAACTAAGCCATACGACTACGTTTTTTTCCTTTCTCTTTAAGAGATAAAGCTATAGCTTGACTCCAGTCTCTACCATCCAACTCCATCACTACGTGGGACGAGTTGAAGAAAGTCTTTTTAACCCGATATTTTTCGCCAAGCAATATTGCTATGCTAAGAGCTCAAATTAACGGATTAAGGAAAAAATACAATGAATCTCCTTTCGATGCTTGGGAAAGATACAAGGACATGCTAAGGCTATGCCCGCACCATGGACTTGAACAATGATTGATAATCCATACTTTCTATAATGGTCTTCTATACAACACAAAGTTGAATCTGAACGCTGCAGCTGGCGGCGCTCTGATGGACAAACCATATGAAGACGCTTATCAACTCATTGAAAATATGGCTCAAAACCACTTCTAATGGGGAGGTGAGAGAACTCCGACATAAAAGCCTTCTACAAAGAACGAAATGTACGAAGTTAACAGTTTGGACCGTGTCAGTGCTAAAGTGGATGCGCTTACACAAAAGATCGAAAGTTTGACTGTAGCTCCAGCAACCACCTCGCTGTGACGCCAAGTTGTGAATTGTGCAGAACCCCTAGGCATAGTAACGATGAATGTCATTTATTAGCCAGTATTCCTACCGACCAAGGAAACATGTACTCAAACACCTACAATCCTGGCTGGAGGAATCATCCAAATTTTTCCTACAAGAACAAAAACGCAAAGTGGAATGAAGTATAATCTGTTAAGTGTTGGACAATTGGTCAAAAAGGGGTTCTTAGTGGTTATGAAAGATGGAGCCTTAGAACTTTTCGACATCCAGAATAACTTGGTTTTGAAATCTCCCATGTCGAAGAATAGAACATTTAAGATCATGATCAGTTTGACTGAGGTACAATGTCTGAAAACAGTTGTCGATCACAAGAATAGTTGGTTGTGGCATCTGAGGTTTGGCCATCTGAACTTTAGGCCACTAAATCAACTGATCACTCAAGATATGGAAATTGGTATACAAACTCTTTAGATGCCTGACAAACTCTGTGAAGGTTGTCTAGTCGAAAAGTAATCCAGGAAGTCTTTCGTTTCGACTATGCCAATGAGATCATCTTGCATACTCGAAGTTATACATTCAGATGTATGTGGTCCTTTTGAGGAGCATGCCATTGGTGGAAACAGGTATTTTGTCTCTTTTATCGATGAATACAGTCGAAACCTCTGGATCTATGTGATCAAACGAAAGGACGAAGTATTTGAAATCTTTAAGAGATTCAAGATACTTGTCGAAAACCAGGGTGAAAAGAAAATTAAAGTTCTACGAACAGATAGAGGTGGTGAATACACGTCCAAGATATTTGAAGCATTATGTGCAGAACATGGTATTGATCATGAGATAACTGCTCCTTATACTCCTCAACATAATGGAATAGCAGAAATAAGAAATCAGACCACATTGGACATGGCGATATGCATCCTGAAGCAGAAGAATTTGCCAAAATCCTTATGGGGAGAAGTTGTTTCGAATGCCGTTTATGTTCTGAACAGGTGCCCTACCAAGAAGTTGAAGAACAAGGTTCCTGAAGAAGTATGGAGTGGTAAACGACCATTAGTGAGTCATCTGAAGGTGTTTGGCTCTATTTGCTACAAGCATATTCCTGATGCTAGGAGAAGGAAGCTTGATGATAAGAGTGAACCTATGATTCTAGTAGGATATCATAAGACTGGAGCATACAGGTTGTTTAATCCAATTAATCATAAGATTGTGATGAATCGAGACATTGTGATTGATGAAAATTCTACCTGGGGTTGGAATTCTAGTAATGCAATGGATAAGCCACTTATGAGTTATGATTTCGACGAAGCAAGTAATGATGTCGAAGTCGAAGACATTGTTGATACTCCAGTCGAAGAAGTAGTTGAAGTAGTTGCTGACATTCTGGACACAGTCGAAGTCGAAGAGGATATGGATGGTGATGATGAAGTCATAATAGATGGAGAACTTGTTCATTTTGCTTCAAAGATAAATAATGAAAGTCTGCTATGGTCAAAGAGTTACAAGCAATTGAAAGAAACAACACATGGGAGTTGGTTGAATTGCCAGCTCATACAAAAGCTATCGAAGTAAAGTGGGTGTTCAAGTTGAAGCACAATGCTGATGGATCGATAACATGGCATAAGTCGAGATTGGTAGCTCGAGGATTTCTCCAGAGAGTAGGACTCGACTACTCTGAAGTATTTGCACCTGACGCAAGATTAGAAACTGTTCGACTAGTGGTGGCCTTAGCATGCAAGCAAGGATGGTCAACATTTCACTTAGATGTGAAATCAGCATTTTTGAATGGACCTTTAGAAGAAGGGGTGTATGTCACACAACCTCCTGGGCTTGTGATTCAGGAGGAAGCAAGTAAAGTATACAAGTGATGAGTGCAAAATATACCAATTTTTGAATATAAGTTTTGGTGCACTTATCGATACTTTTTGTCTATATCGTTCGAATAAACCCCAATTTGTTTATAAATACGTTAACTTTACATTTTAGTGTATATATTGCGTATCATGTAAATATTACTGAGTTTAATTGATTTTATCTCATTTTTTGTAGGTATTCAGGCAAGGTTATCTTGCCATATTCATGAAGAGTATTGAATAAGCTTTCCAGTGCTTCCGACCGTGCGTAAATCAGAGATACGGTTCAGAAGTTGTGGTCAAAATAAGGACTGGATTGCTGTCAAGTTCGCTTTGCGAGTTGACAGCGAATGTTTGCTTTGCGAAGGTCCAGCGAAGACCCCAGCGAAGGAGTCCAGAATTGGACAGGGGAGAAAGAGACCAAAGTTCGCTTTGCGAACTTAGAAGCGAGTATTCGCTAAGCGAATAAATCGTTTGCACTGCGAACTTCTGGAAATTTGCATAGGCGTTTTGACTGTTCAGAGGCACTTAAGTGCCATTTTTTGAGGTTCTCTAGGCGAATGATTCGTTCGCAAAGCGAATGTGCGAACTTTGTAATTGTATTTAATAGATTTTCAGTCATTTTCTAGGCATGGTTTTGGGGATTTTCGCTCCCAACTCCATCAAACTTCATTTTTCAGTAGAGTAGCTTAGAAAAACAACATGGAAGCTTGCACACGGATGAACCGGAGTGGATTGATCGTCGATCGGCTCTGACAATCCGCGAGATGTTTGGTTCATTTCTTTTCTTCTTTGTGTTTTTCTTCTTTGTTGGGTTTTGTATATGTATTGACTATGATCTCATGTATATTTGTCGCCCATAACGTTGTATGAAACTTGCTTTACAAATCTTTATTGGTGATTGTCTCTTATTTTTGCTTTATGCGTGGGGTTTGGGTTGCGTTAGAGATAATCCTCGCAAACTTCGATTAGGGATGATTATCTGTTAGTTTCTGGATGCTAGAGATAGAATTAAGAGCTAACAATATTCAATAGGCGTCGAAGCTTAATGCCTCCGTGCCTTGAGTCGCATGCGAGAGTGTCGACGATGGTAACACGATTGTTCTCTCAACTTTGAATTAGACATAACCTTTGTTGTAAGCGATGCTGGGTGATATTGAGGAATATTGTAGGTTGAGTATAACTGGTCGGTAAGTTTAAGTTTGTGAGGAGTCGATTATGTGCACTGCCGGACAAGTTCGTCTCTCTGAAGAATGATTTCTTTTTGTTTTAATGTTTACTTTTCTGTTTTTATGTTTAAACACATTTAAACCCAAACTCATTAACGCGAGAGACTGTCGAGCGACATTCTTTCCCTCGAACCGATCTCTGTGGACACGACATAAATCCTGGAGGGAATTCTTCCGAAAATAAATATTTTTGCTGCTTGCCGCTATTCCGCAGCCAACAAAATGCTGTCGTTGTCGGGGATTGGTTTTGATATTGAATCACATTGCGATAGTTTCTTTGTTTTTGAGTTTTGTAGATATCGTATATATTGTATATTTTCAATTGTTATACTGATACTTGTAGATTAACGTTTGTTTAAGTGTTTGGTTAGGACACTTACTTTTGGTTTGCGCAGTGATGCATCACCAAGGCATGAAGGAAGTTACTAGCTAAGCATTGTAAAGGCGTTGAGCTTACGACGTAAAACAAGCATGTTTTCTTTTGTTGTTTGTTTGCTTCGTTATTACTTTTTCATTTTAGCTTAGGTAGTGTGATGAACATTCATTAAACACGTTGTACTCAGATTTTTCGTAAATTCTCAAATCTTCATTTTATAACTTGTTTAATGAATTTTCTACCGGTTTTTCAGTTTGTTAATATTAATAGTTTTCGTGTTTGTCAATGAACTTGATTTGAATAGCTTGAGGAAATTTGGTGATGTTCCAAGTTTGATCGTTTCAACTTGCGGATGTATGGTAATGATATTGTTAAGTTTTGTACACGTCCAAGGTATGTGTTTATCGCTTTCTTGACTTTAGCATATTCATGATACTTAGGCATTTTACAAACTTCCATGCCATTCATTCTTTTGTATACTTGTTCATCTGTGAATCACTTTAGTTCCCACCCTTTTTGTGAGGAAGCCTTCTATTGTTCATATATGCCCGGAGTACCAACATTCTTGTTTTAACTGGATTTTTATTATACTTAATCTTTTGTTTGTGTTGATTATATGAAAGCATGAAAAGGATCAAGGCATTTTGTTTCATTTTGAGCACAACTACCTAGCCGAATAGTCAATTCACCTTGTGAGTGAGTGATCATTTGTAACCCCTTTGAGCCTTTGGTTATTATCCATGTTGTTTGAGTTTGATGCTTGTCTATGAGTGTCAAATTTACTTTTTGTATGGATTTTGATTGATTATTTTTTCTTGAACCCTCAACTTTGTGTTGTTGTATGAATTTTTACCTTGCCTTAGAAAGTAGGGAGTATTCACATGATGATGTGGTTGAATTCAAGTTGGGGAGAGAAGGATTGTTTACTCATTGGTTGTTTTCTATGAGGATTAAAAAAAAGAAAAAAGAGAAAAATATGAAAAAGAAAAGAAACAAGAGAAAAAGAAAGAAACAGAAAATCCTTGAGAAAGGAAACAAAAATAGTTCAAATAATTGTGCTAAATAAGTATTGTGTTTTGTGTAACATTTGGGATTTTGGAAGAAGTTGATTGGAATTTTGGTCTGAGTCTTTGTGAGTTGATCACTCCCTTAGGTTTAAGCAAATTTTTGTTTCAATTACCTTTAGAAATTGCCCCTTGTTTGTTTACCCGACCACGCTACAACCTTGAAAGTCCTTGTGATTCTTACCTTTGTATGTTCAATGTGAATTTTTGGATGGTTGCATAATTTAGTCTATTGTTTGCATGATGTTTGTGTGAGTGATAAGTACCTTATTTTGTGTTTTTCATCTACCGATGATTGTTTTTGCTAGGTGTGGTTCACAGTTAAACTTGTGTTGTTTTAGAATGTTTGGCATGATTTTTGTATTTTGCATTTGTTTCATGACTATGTTATCGTCGTAGTTTAGTGGTAAGTATTTACTTTGTGTGTACCGTTTTTCATTTGAACCATTCATTCGTTTCCGTTTTTCAAAACCTGTTGAGTCTTGATTCTTTGGTTATCACTCTGTTTCTTTGAGTTGTTTGATTCTTGTTTGAGGACAAACAAGTTTAAGTTAGGGAGACTGATGAGTGCAAAATATACCTATTTTTGTATATAATGTTTGGTGCACTTATCGATACTTTTTGTCTATATCGTTCGAATAAACCCCAATTTGTTTATAAATACGTTTACTTTACATTTTAGTGTATATATTGCGTATCGTGTAAATATTACTGAGTTTAATTGATTTTATATCATTTTTTGTAGGTATTCAGGCAAGGCTATCTTGCCATATTCATGAAGAGCATTGAATAAGCTTTCCAGCGCTTCCGATCGTGCGTAAATCAGAGATACGGTTCAGAAGTTATGGTCAAAATAAGGACTGGTTTGCTGTCAAGTTCGCTTTGCGAGTTGACGGCGAACATTCGCTTTGCGAAGGTCCAGCGAAGGCCCCAGCGAAGGAGTCCAGAATTGTACAGGGGAGAATGAGACCAAAGTTCGCTTTGCGAACTTAGTAGCGAGTATTCGCTAAGCGAATAAATCGTTCGCACTGCGAACTTCTGGAAATTTGCATACGCGTTTTGACTGTTTAGAGGCACTTAAGTGCCATTTTTTGTGGTTCGCTAGGCGAATGATTCGTTCGTAAAGCGAATGTGCGAACTTTGTAATTGTATTTAATAGATTTTCAGTCATTTTCTAGGCATGGTTTTGGGGATTTTTGCTCCCAACTCCATCAAACTTCATTTTTCAGTAGAGTAGCTTAAAAAAACAACATGGAAGCTTGCACACGGATGAACCGAAGTGGATTGATCGTCGATCGGCTCTGACAATCCGCGAGATGTTTGGTTCATTTCTTTTCTTCTTTGTGTTTTTCTTCTTTGTTGGATTTTGTATATGTATTGACTATGATCTCATGTATATTTGTCGCACATGGCGTTGTATGAAACTTGCTTTAAAAATCTTTATTGATGATTGTCTCTGATTTTTGCTTTATGCGCGAGGTTTGGGTTGCGTTAGAGATAATCCTCGCAAACTTCGATTAGGGATGATTATCTGTTAGTTTCTGGATACTAGAGATAGATTTAAGAGCTAAAAATCTTCAATAGGCGTCGAAGCTTAATGCCTCCTTGCCTTGAATCGCGTGCGAGAGTGTCAACGATGGTAACACGGTTGTTCTCTCAACTTTGCGTTAGACATAACCTTTGTTGTGAGCGATGCTGGGTGATATTGAGGAATATTGTAGGTTGAGTATAACTGGTCGGTAAGTTTAAGTTTGTGAGGAGTCGATTATGTGCACTGTCGGACAAGTTCGTCTCTCTGAAGAATGATTTCTTTTTGTTTTAATGTTTACTTTTCTGTTTTTATGTTTAAACCGATTTAAACCCAAACTCATTAACACGAGAGACTGTCGAACGACATTCTTTCCCTCGAACCGATCTCTGTGGACACGACATAAATCCCGGAGGGAATTCTTCCGAAAATAAATATTTTTGATGCTTGCCGCTATTTCGCAGCCAACAACAAGTTGCACAAATCACTCTATGGTCTCAAGCAGGCACCTAGGGCATGGAACAAGAAGATCGACTCATACTTGGTCGAATTGGGATTCGTAAAATGCAAATCTGAGTATGGTGTCTATATTCAAGTTGTGGCACAAGATATAACAATAATATGCTTATATGTCGATGACTTGCTAGTAACTGGAAATAGCCGGAAGAACTTGTCGAAGTTCAAAGAGCTGATGAAGAAGGAATTTGAAATGTCGGATCTGGAAAAGTTGTCATACTTCCTAGGCATGGAATTTCAAATGTCGAAGCAAGGCATGGTGCTACATCAAAGAAAGTATGTCAAAGAGATGCTCAAGAGATTCAGAATGGATGATTCGACTCCTGCATTTTCACCTATCGAAACAAATTTAAAGTTGGAGAAGCATGGAGAGGAAGACAAAGTCGATGCAACTTTGTTCAAACAGATAGTCGGATCTCTAAGATATGTGTGCAACAGTCGACCTGATATATGTTTCTCAATCGGATTAGTGAGCAGATACATGAGTGAACCAAAGGTGTCACACATGAAGGCTGCAAGAAGAATCCTGAGATACTTAAAAGGATCGACAAACTATGAGATTTTATTTCGACAAGACTCTGAGAGCAAAGAAGCTATGGTTACTTTTTATTCAGATGTAGACTAGTGCAGAGATAAGGAATATCGAATAAGCACTACTGGATATTTCTTTCAAGTATTTGGTGCTCCAATTTCATGGTGCTCGAGAAAGCAACCTGTGGTGGCACTATCATCATGTGAAGCGGATTATATAGTAGAATCCTATGTTGCATGTCAAGCAATTTGGATTAGATCAGTACTTGAAGAAGTGGAGGTCGAAGTGAAGAAACCTCTTGTGTTGCAAATCGACAACAAGTCTGCCATAAATCTGGCGAAGAATCCAGTTCTGCATGGAAGAAGTAAGCATATCGAAGTTAGATTTCACTTCTTAAGGGAAAAGGTAAATCGAGATGAACTTGAAGTTAGACACTGCTCAAGTGAAACACTGTTGGCCGACATTTTTACCAAGGGATTGAAGATCGACAGATTTCTGAATTTGAGAAAAAAATTAGGAATAGTTCAGATCGACTATGATTAGCATATGTTCGACAACTTGGATTATGGGGGGTATGTTGAAATATTAGATTAAATTAAATTTGATTAGATTTAATATTTAAATATAATCCCAGTTATGTTAGCCCAAACCAAAAGTTATTTAGAGTTTGTTATTTTAGACAAGTCACTTAGGTGTATAAATAGACACTTTGTAATTTTAACAATAGTCAATAATATTTTTCTTATTCTCTCTCTTTCTCTCCTCACTAAAAGTGTTTCACGCACTAATATGATAGGTGTCCCAAAATTAAGGACACAGTTATTAATTACATTGAATACATCTACAACAGTATTCATATCATAACAAAATGGTCAACAAAAGTTGTTCTTGGATTACTTATAAAGAGTTGGACAATATCTTCTTTTCTTGAGTACATTTGTTACAAACGTTGTAAAACAACACAATTATTTAGCAGTAAATTTCTACAGACGCTTCAAAAATAAACTATGTTATACAAAATGAGTATAAAAACTAAAAAATCAAAGCAACAATAAGCCTATTTCTTCCCTTCTTTCAAACATCTTGCCATCTACCACCGATAACGCCACAAAGAGGATTTCTTCTGGTAACATACTTGTTCATTGTAGAGATTGGATTCTAGCCTTACACTTCCTTGGTGTCGACGTGAAGAAGGCGATGGGTATTTGGGTTATAATTTGTTGGGTTTTGTGGTTATGTAAGAACAATATTATTTTTTTCGATGAAATTTGGGAGAGATTTTGTGGTTCACAAGATTATTTTTCTTTCATGGATTTGGATCCGTAGACGTAACATAGGTTTTACTTGTAATTATTATGATTGGTTCAAGTCACTTTGTGATTTTATGTAAGGTGATTTTTGGGATGAACTTTTTGTATACGGGTTAGGATACCCCTTTGTATCCTTGAAATATATTTGCTTATTAAAAAAAAATAGGAGTGTGAAACACCAAAATAAAAAAAGGTAAAATCAAACACATAAAAAAACTGAATGCATAACTCTCAACAATGCAGCCACATTTTGTACTAGTTCCAAATCCAATGCTCCATTCAACCAGAAGCAATTTCCTGCATGCAAAATTAAATTAGCTACAAGGGAAAATAAAATACTTGCAGTCTACTCTATCTAATATTATGAAAACAAAATACAAGTACTGAATAAATTTCAACAAGTAAATCATAAGAAAAGAACATACTTTCAGCTAATTGGAACCAAACTTTCAAAATAACCCTCAGAAAAACGCCAATTTATTTTATTGGTAATTCTAGTTCGCTCAACTCTATTATCTCTGGCATTATAGATAATTGCTTGGTCTTCACGATCGTTTGCCAATATCAGTGTTGCACCATTTTCAGAAATGTACAAGGGATACAGTGACAATGAACCGTAAAAGTCACATAAGAAATGCTCTACTTGAATATTGTCATAACTTATTTTAAAGAGTTGAGTCCATGATTCTTCAACTCCAAATTCTGTCATCTGCCATACAACAAAATGGGTCCTTTTAAAGTTATAAACAAAACAAAGGCAATTCATCAACACAACTATACTTGGATCAATAACGTCAGAGGCATTATCAAAAACCGGAGGAGGCAACAACTCTCGAAGTGTTTCCGTAGCAAGATCCAGCGAGATGATCAAATATCTCACAACAGAAAAAGTATCCCACCAATTATTGTAAGGGAATTCATTTATAAAGGCAAACCAAATTAAAGTGCCATCCAAACACACACCTTTATTGTTTTGACGATTACCAGCAATAATCATTTTGTCGGGTAAACTCTGAGTTTCTCTCCAATCATTTTGATTAAAACAAAAAAACCTGATAAATCTAGAACCAAACGCCACAATCTTATAATTGTCCGTTGAACTATCATAAACAAATGTGTATCCGCGCGGTCCAGGAATTAGTTTGGTGCGAGGTATGTGAAAAAATCCTAATCTATCAGATATTGTCCCTGTGGCTGGGTTCCATACACGGAACCAGGCATTAGTGACTGTGGTATAATGAAACAAACAGATCAATCCGTTGCATGAGCCAATAATTTGGCAAAATTCGTTGTGTTTCAATTGGTGAGGGGAAAGGGTGATGGATGTATTAGCTAGTAAGCGAGTTATAGGTAAGGATACGAAACCGAAATCCTCATAATTACCGTATGTTAGTAGTAGGTTCTTATTTCTTTGTGAGCGTTGAAGGTGCAGTTGGACAAATGTGGGATCGGATATGAGAGTGTTCCAGGACTTGGAAACACACTTAAAACGCATAAGAGATTTCACACGAAGGAATGATATGACTTCTTGGATAAGGTGATCAGGGAGGAATAACGGCGGCGTGGGCAGCATACTGGCACTATGAGCACCGGATAGGCAATAAAACGATACCGTTTTGGTTGAAGTTGATATGAGCAGAGGAAATATATATGGAGTGTTTAAAACTTAACTGCAAAGTAAACAATTAAAACTTAACTGCGAAGTAAACAGTTTAAAGCATAATTTGAGATTATCCGTTAAAGTAAACAATTAAAACAGGTAAAGTTATAAAAAAATAATTATAAACGTAATCATTTTTATAAAAATATCAAATTTTAATTAAGATATAAACAAACTGGATAAAGAAATTAAAAATAATAATGATTTTATTTATAGAAAAATTTTATTTCATTTTATTAAAAACTAAAACTTAAATACTCCGTAGTCTTTTATTTATTCTTTATTATAGAAAAAAATTTACATTTTTTAGATTCATTGTATCGTGCTAGTCAAGTAGAACTTCCTAGGTGGAATGACGTAAGCCACACATCAGTTATTAGCAAAAATGGAAAAGATAGGAAAGGGAGAAAGCATGCTAAAAGACAAAAAGGCACCATGGCAGACAGGAGAAGTGGACATCAGTTCGGGCCCAAACCCCCAACCGAATCAATCCACGAGTTAGATTTACTGCCCAATTTCCCACTAGTACTTGGTTTTTCGAGTTCGAGTTAAATCGTATTCAGGTAACCATGTGATGAATTATTAATTGGACTAAATCAATTTTAAAGTCCAAATTTAAAATTCTTGAATTTTTAAAAACTTTTTAAGGGATGACTATAGTCTGTTCAAAATTTTAGTCCATATTAAAAGTTAGAAATTGAATTTCACTTTTTAAAAATTTTCGTATTATATTATTTTGGGTTAAATAAGTTGTTGGTCCTTTAAATAATGTAGTTTACGTTTTTAATCCTTCTAAATTGTTTTTTTAAGAAGTGATCCCTTCAAAATTTTTCGTCTGAACAATTAGTCTCTAACACCAAATACAACGGTTACTTACGTAGCATGTCATGTGGAATTTTTTGATGATTGTGCATACACGTGACAGTGTCAACGTGACAAAAATGATGACGTGGATGTCACGTGGCAATTTTTTTCATTTTTTTTTATATTAATTAAAATTATAGCAACGAAAAGTTGGACTCTAATCCGTCATTAAGACGAACAACATAAACAAACCCAGAATTTACAGCTAATTTCTAGTAAATTCCTAGCTAAATACAAACCCATAATTTCTCACACAAAACTTGAATTTTTTTCTTAAAATAAATTAAATATGAATTTCTGACATGCGTCAATATATTAAAAGTTACTCTTAATACAATCATCATTACTCGTCATTACTCGTCGTGTATCCAAATATTATCATTACTTTTGCCTTATGTTTTGACTTTCGACATTTATCAGCTATCTTTAAACTTAGCATGTTATTGAGTAGTAGTTTTTTTCTTATTTACAATTGCAGGTAGTAGAACTACTCGACGAGCTTTCAAATTTGGGAAGACACATGTCGTGACACCTAAGGGAAAACACCAAGCTACTATAGTTTGGTTGTATGGACTTGGTGACAATGGTTTGAGGTATGAATGTCATGCAAACATCATCATAACCATTAGTCATTCCTTTGTCTATTTGTTATTTATGAAGCACGGACTTCAATACGGACACGCGGACATGACATCTTCCGACACCAATAATGTCAAAATATAGGACACCGACACCATTATACATAAGAGTATTTCAACTTTATTTATCCATCTATGATTAAAAAAAGCTAAAAATATTTAAATCAAAATTAACGTCTTTAATTTTTTATTAATAATATTGCTTAAATATACGTTTAACAATTTAAATGTGTGTGAGATTTATCCAAAATATTTATAAAGGTGTGTTGAAACAAAAAAAAAAAAATTTATTTGAAACACTTATCTGAGTTGTCTGGCATGTGTTATGAGCGTCATACCGGTGTCAACTATTGATTTAAAAGGTGCAAAAAATAAATAAATAAAATGCCAATTTTTTTAGTAGACACTTGTCTGACTTTTCCGACACTTCTTTGACTTTTCTGACACGTGTCGCACATGTGTCATACAAGTGTCGGACACTGACACGTGTCGGACACCGACATGTGTCGGACACCGTGACACGCCTATTTCTAGAAGAGTCCGTGCTTCATAGCTTGTTATGTATTCTACTTTTCCTTTGTGGATCATATCATTTCTGTTAGAACAGTAATTCAGTTCAAAAGTAAAAAGATATCGAAAAAACGCAAGCAGAGAACACGATATTTGTTCTTTCTACCTTGTCTATAACCTTAATGCTTCATTCTTTTGTTTCAAGTACACAATCCGTATATGAAAAATGAAACTTTTAAGGGAAAGTTTGTGAAGTTCTTTCTGGTTAGATTCATAATGTTCAATGTTCTAAGTATTGAAGTTCTTTATGGTTAGATTCTACATGGAATATATTCTGCAAAAGAAAGTTGTTATTATTATAAGTCTTGGTTTAGAAGAGTATATACTAAATTCTCTACCTATATCAATATTGACAGAAGAATATATTACTATATGAATAGAAGCTATCATGTAATAGAAATATTCTGATTTTGTATTTTGTTTATCTGCAGCTCATCTCAATTGTTAGAATCACTTCCACTTCCAAATGTGAGAATATTTACTTATTTATATCTTCAATAAGCTTGAAATTGTCTTAAATATTTCTCTATAATGTGTTCTGTAATGTGATGATCTTGTATGATATGATACAGATAAAATGGATTTGTCCTATTGCTCTTACCCGTCCTGTGGCGATCCTCGGCGGTTTTCCCTGCACTGCATGTAATTTAAAAAAAAAAAAAAAATTCACCCTTTGTTAATTGAATTAGAGCAGTAAACAAGTGTGATTAACTTGGTGATTGAATATTAATCTGCAGGGTTTGATGTGGGAGAACTTTCAGAAGATGGTCCAGATGATTGGAAAGGTTTAGATGCTTCAGCTACGCATATTGCTAACTTGCTGTCAACAGAGCCAGCTGATGGTACTTTTTCAAAGGAAAAAAATATCAGGAACTATTAAGCTGCAAACACGTCAAAGGAAAAAAAATCATTACAAAAAGAAAACTCAACAGTCAAAGAAAAAAAATAGGGTTAAATAAATTTTTGGGTTAAGAAATATCATTAAGAAATTCATATTTAATTCATGTCAAGAATAAAAATTCAAGTTTAATGTGGGAAATTTTGGGTTTGTATTTAGCTAAGAATTTGTTAGGAATTAGTTGCAAAATCTGAGTTTGTTTATGTTGTTCATCTTAGCGACGGATTAGCGTCCAACTTTTCGTCGCTATAATTTTAATTAATATAAAAAAATTAAAAATGGAAGAAATTGTCACGTGGCATCCACATCATCATTTTTGCCACACTGACACTGTCACGTATATGCATAGTTATCAAAAAATTTCACGTGGCATGCCACGTAAATAACCGTTAGTTGTATTTGACGTTAGGGACCAATTGTTCAGATGAAACTTTTTGAAGGGACCACTTCTTAAAAGAAAAATTTGGAGGGACTAAAAACGAAAACTGTAATATATAGAGGGACCAAAAACTTATTTAACTCTATTATTTTTATTTAAAAAATATGATTATTTTCTATGTTGAATTAATTTTAACCTATTTTATATATTACATTTCAAATACATAATCAAGTAAATAATTAAAATACAATATCAAATAATATTATATTTTTTGATGAGAGGGTAAATCTATAAAAAAATATATATTTAATAAGCCAAATATAAAACCCAATAAATTAATCATAATATACAATTAAGTAAAATTTAAAATAAGACTAAAATTTTTCTCATTGTATGCCTCTGACCTTGCCTCTACATCTAAACTGTCATTTTATAACAAAAAAAAAACTAATTAATTAATTTAAGCAAAAAAAGACAGTTTTATAAACCATGATAGATTTAACATAGAAAATTCTCCTATAGAACTAAAAGAAAAATGTGAAAAGTAGAGAAATCCTTGAAACAACAGGAAAGCCTGAAAAGATAAATAAAATTCAAAATATTAGCAAACAATTACACAATGAAGACTAGGGGTGTCAAAATGGGCCGCCCGCCCCGCCCCGCCAAAAGCCCGCAAAAAAAAAAGAGCGGGGCGGGCATGCCCGCCAGGAGAAATGGGCATGAAATTCAAGCCCGCCCCGCCAAGGTGGTGGGTTGGCGGGCGGCGGGCCGACCCGCCTTCTTTTTTTAAATAAATTAAAATGCTTTGTTTTTTTACATTCCAACCAACCAAAATAAATATCAAGTTCAACCTTCAAGCAACCATGACCTTTACCATCAAACAACCAAAGTTTAAGTTCAACCAACCAAAATCATAATAAGTATTAAGTACAACATCAAAGTTTAAGTTCAACCAACCAAAACCATAATAATATTAATATTGCCTAACAAAACAAGAGTGAAGCATTCTAAAATTTAAATCCTAATCATCAAGGTCAAGCAAGAATATTAGATGCACTCTTAGAACAAGTTGGACCCTCTTTTTCATCTTCATTGTCATCATCATTTCCATCTACATTACAAAACAATGAAATAAATTCAATGGTTACTAAACAATATATTAAAAAAATATTAGATAACTATATTCATTCTAAAAATAATTACCATCATCAAAGGCATGCAACCAATTGCGAGAACAAAGCAATGCTTCAACATTTTCAGACAATAGTCGATTTCTATACTTGTTAAGCACTCTAGAACCAATACTAAAGGAATATTCTGATGCAACAGTGGTAATAGGAATGCTTAACAAGTCTCGAGCCATTACCGAAAGGTCGGGAAATTTTTGTCTAGTGTTCTTCCACCATTGCAGTACATCCAAATGTTCTGTGTAATCAAGATCCAATGTCGGCTCTTCCAAATACATGTCAAGTTGACTTTGACCATTTCTTTTAGCCTTACTAGATTGTTGTCTACCCAATCTAATTTCCTAAAATTATGACATTGAAAAATAACATAAAGTTAAATAAAAGTAATTAGTAAATCATGCTTTCATATTATTTAGAAAAAACCAATTAGTAAATCATGAACAACAAACTTACATCAAATAGGCTTGGCTCAGTTGACATATTTGAAGAGGTAGTAAGAGGAGTACTTGAAGCATTGGAAGAAGAAATAGAATATTCTGCAAACAGCTTATACAATTTCAGCTTTATGTTTTCCAACTTCAATTCCCAATTTAGCGGATCAATCACTTTATAACAATAGCCCAATGAGTCCAACTTCATTCTTGGATCTAAGACAGCCCCAAATGCAAGAACAACACTATATTCATCCCAATACTTCTCAAATTTCAAAATCATGCTTTCAGCCATTTTTTTTATAACTTCATCTACCTCTTTTTGGTTGTCTATCAAAAGACGTTGAATTTTCCAAATTTGCAAGAAGTACAAATTGGAAGTGGGATAGCTTGTTCCGGACATCAAAGTGGTAATTTCATAAAATGGCAACAAGAACCTATTCATTTTTTCAAGTCTCAGCCACTCTTCCTTTGAAGGATTACTTGTACAATTTGCATCACAACAATGAAGGTTTTCAAATACACGTTGATATTTAAGAGCACTTTTAAGCATCAAATATGTTGAATTCCATCTTGTAGGAACATCTGTAACCAACCCACTTGATACATCAATGTTGCCAACCATATCAACGCATTGCTTAAATTTTATCATCCTATTCTCTGAACCCTTCACATGTTTAATGCTTTCCCTAATCTTTTGCAAAGCACTGGAAGCTACTTTAAGACCCTCTTGCACAATTAGATTTAAGATATGTACAGAACAACGGACATGAAAGAACTCCCCTTCATATAACAACCAATTTTGCAAGGCTAGTTGGCTCTTCAAAGTTTGTTGCATTACATCATTTGCAGAAGCATTATCCAAAGTAATGGTAAATACTTTCTTCTTTATTCCCCAATCAGTCAAAAACTCAGATATTCTTTTACATAACTCAAAACCAGTGTGAGGAGGAGGCATGTGACAAAAGTTGAGGATTTTACTATTTAACTTCCAACTTTTATAAACATAGTGAGTAGTCAAAGTAATATAGCCCTCTTTATTAATTGATATCAACTCATGTACCTTAAATTGTAAACAAAACCCTGTGTGGAAAATAATAGCATGTGTAACCTTCACTGAAACCATTTCTACACTTTACAAGGGATTAGGCTTAGGCTTACTGATATGATGAAACCCTAAATAAAGTTAAATTGTTAGGAGGTTTGAAATTGCTCAACATTCCATACAGTTCCAAAATCAGTGGTGCATTCGGTGTTGGTCGAGTATTGAACATACAGTTCCAAAATACGTACATGCAACATCAAACATTACAAAAATACCCAGGCAACAGTGGGAGAAAAGAGAACTTACTTTCTAGAAAGAAACCACCGTTAACTTGCGATAGTGAGAGTGGGATTAGGGTTGAGTTGAGAGGTCAGTGTGTGGTGACTATTGACTCCTTCGTTCGTAGGCGGTGGATGGCTAAAGGCTTCGACTCGCGATCGTGAGTGAGAGAGACATTGATTTCTCTTTTGAAATTTTGTGTGAAGACAGTGAAGAGGAAAAATTTCTACTGAAATTTTGTGTGGCTGGCTGTGAATCTGGGCCACTGTTCACGTATTTTATTAACCAAACTAGCATTTTAACTCAAAAGTAAAAATTGGGCCACTGTTTTAAAAATAAAATTGAGACTTTTTATTTGTTGAGGGATATGTGTGTGATGTGAGTCTTTTAACTAGCTATTAACCAAATTTAAAAATCAGGATTCAGTGTGAGGATATTGTTGAAAATAAAATTAGGCCACTGTTTTAAAAATAAAATTGGATTTTTTTTATAATTTTTTTTAATATTTTTTTAACGGGCTGGCGGGCCAACCCCGCCCCATTATGTCTTCCGCCCGCGGGGATTTTTGTTTTGGCGGGGCGGGTGAAATGGGTAGGCGGGCCGAAAATCCATGCCCAGCCCGCCATTTTTGGGCGGGTGGCGGGCCGGCCCGGCGGGCCTCGGCCCGTTTTGCCACCCCTAATGAAGACATTATCAAATAAGATTAATATATTACTCAGTCTTTTTCTTTATTTTCTTCTAGGCTTTTTGTCACTTATAAAGCAATAAAGACATGAGGATTTCTTCTTTCAAAACAACCATATCACGCTATAATCCAATCACAACAAGATCCTACATAAAAAGTGTCAGACACATTAAGAAAGAAATTGAACCAAAATAGAATTTCGATCATGATTTTTGCCTTCCCATTCCATTTTTTACACCTCTAAAATTCTTCTAATTCAGCATAAATACTCACGTAAAATATGAAATAGAAATGGCATAGATTATTATACCTGCCTCCGTTCATCCGGATGAAGGTGATGTTATTGGTGGCAATGGCATGTTCCAGTACATCAAGTACATCTTTCCAACTTGAAAATATAAGAACTTTTGATCTATGATTTGTAGCCTTAATCCACAAGATTCTTCTTGTGACTGCTTCAATCCGCAAAACACCATCAATACAAATTTGAAAAATACTAACAATGTTGAACATTGTTAGCAAGAAACATAAAGTATTAAAAAAATCCAATGTCGAACATTGTTAGCAGGAACATGAAAATTACAAATTAGAATGTATTATTAATAATGATATACACATTAATAATAATAATATATTAACAATGAATTACAAATTGGAATGTATTATTCACAATGATATACACATTAATAATAATATACAAATTCAATCAGCAAGGCAATAATCAAGAACCATGTTTACCAATAATGTTAACGGCGACGAAGTGGACTCTGATGAAAACTTGCTCGTCTCTGAGTTGAGGTTCATCAATTTCTTGAACTTGCAGAACGTGAGCTACACCAGGTATGGGTACTGCAACATCCCTCAACTAAAAATAGTATCATACCTCTCCAAAACACCAAAGCATTCATCTATCATACATCTTGTAAAACCCTGCAAAATCATAAATTATTTAATAGAAGAAATTAAGCATATAGTGTCCAATGAATAATCATGCATAAACATAAACTATTTCACAATTAAATCATTCATAGTATCCAAGGAAGTCCATCTTTAAAACAAAAAATCTAAAATCTAAACAAATTAATCTAAATTTAAATGTTGAAACATATATAAACACAGCCCTAGATCCAAACAGATCTAAACACAACCCTCGAAATTAAAACACAACCAAAATCAAAACAAATCTAAATTTATCTTAAAGTTCCTAAAACCTGTAATCCTAAATAAAAAAACTCTAACCCTATATCACTTTTAGAAACATACTACTCTGTCCCATATTATAAACAAAAGTTCCTTTTTAGATACATTGAATAATTAATGTATCTGGTTTCTATATAGATCAGATACATTAATTATTTAATGTATCTAAAAAATAAGTTTTGCTTATAATATGAGACTGAGGGTGTAGTTAACTAAAACCTGAATAACAACCCTTAAAAAATTAAAAATAACAAAAAACGAACCTTTTGTAGGATTTCATTTCATTAGAGTGGTAGAACCACCTCTCGTAGCTTCAAATCAACTCAACACCTAAAAATAAACAATTTATGAAGGCAAGATACGCATGAGAAGACTAAGAAGGTAAACATGTGGTGCAGTGATGATTAGAGAAAGAGGTAAATGTGAAACAAGGAAGGGTGAAGGATGATTGACAAGGCAGCGGAGAAGAAGGAATACGAGTGAGAGAAAAAATTTAGGGTTTTTTCATTTGTTGAGAGAGTGAGAGAAGGAATAGAGTAATAGTTGTAATATATACTAATTGGGCTCGGTCGGGTTCAGTGACCTACGAGCCCAACATTTCCAACTGAACCGAACCAAAGTAATCCATGTTAAACTGAAACAATCACCCGTTTGAACTGCTAACCTGGTATAAACCGGCCCCAAACACCCAATTGGATTCAAACCGGTCGGATAACTTCAGTTGATTTTTTTTTGTCCACCTCTAAAAGAAAGTAAAAGAATAATTCTTGCCGAAATTTAGATTTTCATACCTTTGTTTTGTCATTTTATGTATACCGTTGTTTTTAAATTTTAATTGAGATTAATAGCAGAAGTAGTGTATCACTTGAAATTGATGGACTAGTAAGAGAATCAGAGAACTCATGAGCAATGATGATTGTTGGCACTGTAGCACAAGAAAAGAAACAATTTGGTCAAGGAATTATTCAACTATAGTACATTAAGACACTTTATGTTAATCCATGGCACAAAACAAACTTATATTTTAATTCCATATAGTAACAAAGATGATAGGTTGAAGATAACCACGTAAAAAGAATTTTTTGTACTTAAAAAACCCAGCTTGTTAGGAGTTTAATCCCTCGTAGAATGCACTTCACAATGTATAAAAATCCGAGGGGAAAAAACCCTTTTGCAAAAACACCCATCGCAACTATTTTGTCCGGAGAATAACCTCTCACAACTTTACCAGGAGAGGAAAACACTGAACACGTGGAAGACACTCAATTACCCCTAATAGAATAACTATTTATAGTAAGGAAACATATTATATTTGTATAGAAATGCAAGCAGTATGATATGGGTCAATATAGATTTTATTTTTCATTCCGCCGGTGACTTTCTTTATTGTAGAATTGAGAACCTCCGTTTTAAATACTCGGGCCTTCATTTTGGGGATTTTTCCAAACCTGAAGTTACTTGGGACCTCTTTGCTAAACTGTTACCTAAAAGGCTTAATTCTTGGAAACACAAGTATGTTATGTGCTTAATGATATCCCTATTTTCTTTTTGTCTTTTTTTGAAAAATGTCGGTAAAGGTTTGGAGGAAAATAGTTCAAATTGAAATAAGGTTTTTGTATGGAGGCATTAAGGGAGAATCTAAAATCTCTTGGGTCAATTGGGTCAATGTGTGTAAACCTAAGAGTAAAGGTTGTTTTGGGGGTTATAGATCTCCATCTGGTCAATTTAGTTGTATTTGCTAAAAAGGTATGACGCCTTATCTTGGGTGACTCTAGTCTTCGGAGAGATAATTGTCTCTTCTTTGAGGGGTGGTAGACACCCGGGCTTCAACAACTCCTCCTCCAGATAGAAAGGTGTTTTCCTTCTGGGCTCTAAATAGGAAGACCCTAATAAGTGATTTGTGGATGGTACCACTAGGAAGGTCAGATCACAGTTTCAGGCGTCTTTTTTTGGTCTGGCCCTTGGATTAGGAGTATACCTCTTAAGGATAGGTTCCCTAGGCTATTTAGATTACTGATTATCCCAATGGGAGTGTGGGACATGTACGGAGGTGGATTTATGTGACCCTCATTTAGGACTCGGATGGAAGAGGCATTCATGAGTAACTTGTCGACGCTGAATATTCTTACTCATTCAAGGGAATCATTCTTCTTAGGGCCATATAAGTGGATTTTGAAGCTTGATAGGAATGGTATTTTCTCAGTGTCCTCTACTTATCATTCTCCTTTGCACTCTTCTACTTTTTTAAGTCACCTCTCCTCTATAGGAAATCTGTTTATCCCCCTCATTTATGGTAGTTGGGCATCTTCTAAAGTGATTGTTTTCTCTTAGTGGCTCTTCCTTTATAGGTGTTCCTCAAAAGAGAATTTATTCAAGAGATAAGTAATCATGGACCCTAGTCTTACCTTATGTTTGTTGGAAAAGTGACTTCAAGCACAAGAGGGCGGTGAATTATGGTATTCAAAATTCGTAATTAATTTAAAAGTTTTATTACTCAAATAGTAAATTGTGTTAGCATCCATAAAATTAAATAAAAAAAGGAAAGGAAATAAAAAAGTAAGGTGAATAACTGAATTTATAAAGAGATAAGGGTTAGAGAGATCGCACTAGAGAATTATCTAGGTTCAACTAGATGTTGGCTTAGTTATGTCTCCAGGAGATCTTCTCATGAAAGTGGTAAAAGAGAAAACAAATAGGTAAAAATTTGGAGTGTTTAAACTCCCCCTCACTAGGACTAGTTAGATGAAACCTTACCCCATTTCTCTTTGTAAGAACTGACTTCGAACAATAAATACAAGTGCTAAAATCAATTATATTTGAGTGTCAAAATCAATTATAAAAGAAAACATTAGTACAAAATATACATTTCATAACATATTATTACCACAACCATTTATCCAACCGAAGTAACTCCTATTTAGACACCTTAATTTTTTATGTATTTAAGTAAACACTTTTCACCACAGTCCAAACTATCAACAATTATGATAGATTAAAGGATTACATGTTTCAATTCCCAGCACTAGCAAAATTCAATTTTTTGTGATAAAAAGGGAGTCTCCCCTTAATTTTTATATTTATATTCAAAGGATGGCTGAAAGAGCTGCAGGAAAGTCGAAGAGTGATATGGCTTTGCAGGCGCAGTAAGAAAAAGAAAGGAAAGGCAAAGGAAGCTGGAATGGCAACAAAGGTAGAGGAGGGTACAACAATTCGATTAGTTGAAATCAGTATGAAGGAAACTGGTCGAATCAGAGAAAATCCTGGAACCAAGGCAACTAAAGAGGTGGTGCTGCAGGTAGAGGAAGAGTTGGTGGTCGAAAGCCTGACAAGAGTCACATTCAATGTTTCAATTGTCAGAGGTATGGTCACTATTTTAGTGATTGTCCAGAAAAGAAGAAGAATCAAGAAACAGATGCAAAGTTGGTGAAACATGAAGAAGAAGAGATGTTGCTGATGGTCACAACAAGAGACGAAGAGATATTCTAGGACCAGTGGTACTTGGACTCAGGATGCTCATCACACATGACTGGAAGGAAAGATTGGTTTTTCAATAT
This sequence comes from Lathyrus tuberosus, assembly GCA_022829125.1. Lineage (NCBI taxonomy): Eukaryota > Viridiplantae > Streptophyta > Magnoliopsida > Fabales > Fabaceae > Lathyrus > Lathyrus tuberosus. The sequence goes on along the minus strand of JALAZF010000297.1, from coordinate 5,760,502 downwards.
GAAGCCATCGTCGAAGAACACGGTGAAGTTTGCAAATGACAGCACTTTAACAGCTGAAGGTGTTGGTGATGTTTTGATTATGAGGAAAGATGGCAAAAGGTCAACAATTTCCAATTTGTTGTACATACTAGGCATGAAGAGTAATTTACTCAGTATAGGGCAATTGGTCGAAAAAAACTACAAGGTGTCGATCAAAGACAAGATGATGAGAGTTCTCGACGCAGGTGGTAGGTTAATCTTGAAGGCTCAAATGTCTCAGAATAGGACCTTCAAGATTGAACTCAATGTGATGGAGAACAAGTGCCTAGCAACTGAGCCAGCAGAGATGAATGGCTATGGCATTTTCGACTAGGCAATCTCAACTTCAATAACATCAGAGAGCTAAAGAGGAGAAATATGACTTCAGGATTACCTGAAATCGACATTCCAAGTGAAGTCTGTGAAGAGTGTCTTCAGTCGAAACAACACAAGAATAGCTTCAGTAAGGATGCAGGAAAGAATTCGAAGGCAATTTTGGAAGTTATATACTCTGATGTATGTGGTCCAATCCAGGTGGATTCGATTGGTGGTAATAGATACTTTGTCACGTTCATAAATGATTATAGTCGAAAGTTGTGGACTTACCTCATCAAGAAGAAAAGTGATGTGATCGAGGTATTTGCCAGATTCAAGTCTATGTTCGAAAGACATAGTGGTCAAAAGCTGAAAGTTCTAAGGACTGATGGTGGTGGAGAGTATGTGTCAAAAAAGTTTGATGCATTATGTGAGAAAGAAGGGATTGTGCATGAGGTGGTGCCACCCTACACTCCACAACAAAATGGAACTGCAGAAAGGAAGAGCAGAACCATCATGAACATGGTGAGAAGTATGTTGAATGGAAAACATATACCCAAATAATTATGGGGAGAAGTGGTTTCGACTGCAACATGTATTTTGATCAGATGTCCGATGAAGAAGCCTGAAGGAATTACATCAAAAGAATGTTGGTCTGGTGCAAGCCGAGCCTCAGTCACTTGATGGTGTTTGGATCTATAGCACATAGACATATGCCAGATCAGTTGAGAAGGAAGCTTAATGACAAGTCGAATCAGATGATCTTGATAGAATATCATTCGACTGGAGGTTACAAGTTATTCGACCTAGTGAATAACCAGGTAGTGATCAGCAGGGGCGCGATCATAGATGAGCTTAAAGAATGGAATTGGACTGAGAATGTCAAGAAGGATTCAGTGAGAATCTCTTGTGAAGAACCAGCCACTGAAGTCGAAAGAGAAGTTCGACAAGAACAAGTAATAGATGAAGCAGGTCCAAGTAGACCTTGACGAACAAAACACATGCCTACAAGGTTGCAAGAATGTGTAATTACATAAGATGATAAGGTTGATGAAGAGGGTGAGATGGTACACTATGCTTTCTATGTAGATGTCAAACCAGTCAATGCAGCCGAGGCATTGAAAGATTTAAAGTGTGTGAAAGCAATGAATGAGGAGTTAGAGTCCATCGAAGTCAACAACACCTAGTCACTTGTCGAATTGCCTTAAAGCAAGAAGGCAATTGATGTGAAGTGGGTTTACAAGGTGAAGGTGAATACTTGAGGAGAAGTAACTCGACACAAGGCGAGACTTGTGGTGAAAGGATTTCTTCAGAAGGAAGGAATCGACTTTGACGAAGTGTTTGCACCTGTTGCTAGGATCGAAACAATCGGGTTGGTTGTTGGTCTAGCAAATATGAATAATTGGCACACATGTCAGATGGACGTGAAGTGTGCATTCCTTAATGGCCCCTTAGACGAAGAAGTTTATGTCGCACAACCAGTTGGGTATGTGAAACAAGGTGAAGAAGGAAAAGTGTACAGGCTGCATAAAGCCCTGTATGAACTCAAGCAAGCTCCAAGAGCTTGGAATAAGAAAATCGACAGCTTCTTAAGGAAGAAGGAATTTTTGAAATGTACGACTGAGCATGGAGTGTATGTAAGGAGAAGCAATAGTGAATTGCTTATTCTGTGCCTCTATGTCGATGACCTGTTGATAACAGGAAGTTGCAAGAAGGAGATCGAAGATTTCAAACATGACCTAAGTGAGGAGTTTGAAATGTCAGACTTGGGAAATCTCTCATATTTCCTTGGCATCAAATTCTACAAGACTAGTAGAGGTTTGATGATGCACCAAAGAAGATATGCAGGTGAAATACTCAAGAGATTTGAGATGTAAGATTGCAACCCAACTACGACTCCAGCTGAGACCAGATTGCAACTGTCGAAAGATTCAGATAAAGATGATGTTAACCCAACCCCATACAGAAGACTTATTGGGTCACTTCGATACCTTTGTCACACAAGACCTGACTTAGCATATAGTGTGGGTATGGTAAGTACATTCATGCAGAAGCCAAAGTGTAGCGAGCGATTTTGGACGTGGTTCTTAAGCACTGCCGCCCTGGAGTACTACAGGTCGATTCATTTTTTATCCTATTGAAGCTGATGAAGGAAGAGAAATAGATGTCTCCAATTAACACTGCTTGCATACTGAGTTTAAATAGATGACTGTTGGTTTACAGATGCGGTTTAGATTGTGAGCCTCTCTCTGCTTATTTTCCTAAGAACACAGTATGATGGGATTATGCTATTGGTAGGATGTTAGGACTGATGCTTTTCGATTGATGTGTGAAGGTATGGGATTTTGGGTTTTGGATTAGTGTGCTCGCTAATATTTTTCAATCTTATGCCTACGTATTCCCGTTTGACAAAACAGGGAAATCAGAGCGATCGTAGTTCCTCTTATTCTATGGGAGGAAAAAGGTTATTTTTGGTGTCTTGTTCAAAGCCCAAGACGTGAAGCTAAATGTGGTTTGTATCTTGTTCAAAGCCCAATATGTGAAGCTGAAGGGTCTATTTGTGTCTTGTTCGAAGCCCAAGGTGTGAAGCTAAAGGGTTTTGACTTTAGAGAGAATTTGTCATCTCTAAAGAGGGGTATTTGGTCTATTTGTCACAACTGTTGCGTGACTGGTTATAAAGGAGAATTACTTTAACTAGGATATGTGAATCTAGCAATGCCATAATTTCCTTTATAGGGGATTTTAACCTGAAGGAGAAGACTGTAACTCAGTTTAGAGCAATGTCGTCTTTCCTTAGGAATTTCTCATGCTAAAAGAGGGACACTGGCGTGGATGTAAATAATCCAGAGGCTTGCCGCTTACAGCAATTAGATGAAGGAAAAAGAGTTGTTGATGTTTGTATACTGTGAATGAGGCACAGGTTGATGCTAAAAGGTTGATTGACTTAACTGGGGTTTTCCTTGTACAAAGCCTAAGAGGAGGCTATTGACCTAACAAGAGGGTGCTTTTATGTGTCTGGTACGAAGCCCGAGAGAGAGGCTAAAAGGGATTGACTCAACAAGAGGGTCTTTTTGCATGTGTCTTGTACGAAGCCTAAGATGGAGGCTAAAGGGGATTGACTCAACAAGAGAGTCTTTTATACTCAACAAGAGAGTGGTTTAGTATCTCGTACGAAGCCCGAGATGGAGGCTAAAAGTGTTTGACTCAACAAGAGAGTCTTTTATACTCAACAAGAGAGTGTTTTAGTATCTCGTATGAAGCCCGAGATGGAGGCTAAAAGGTGTTTGACTCAACAAGAGAGTCTTTTATACTCAACAAGAGAGTGTTTTTGTATCTCGTACGAAGCCCGAGATGGAGGCTAAAAGTGTTTGACTCAACAAGAGAGTCCGAAGGTTGTTTGACTCAACAAGAGAGTCTTTTATACTCAACAAGAGAGTGATTTGATGTCTCGTACGAAGCCCGAGATTGAGGCTAAAAGGAGATTGACTCAACAAGAGAGTCCTTTATACTCAACAAGAGAATGTTTTATATGTCTTGTACAAAGCCCGAGATAGAGGCTGAAAGGAAATTGACTCAACAAGAGAGTCTTTTATACTCAACAAGAGAGTGTTTTTGTATCTCGTACAAAGGCCGAGATGGAGGCTAAAAGGTGTGACACAACAAGAGAGTCTGAAAAGGTTAGCTCCCTTGGGGAGAATCATTGTACAAAGCCCAAGAGGAGGCTAAGGTGATAGTGACTGTTTCAGTTTAGTGACAGGTCCAATATGTTGGATAAAAGAGAAAATCAGTTCTTATATGGGTAATGTTGTACCTTGGGATTGATTAGAGGATCAGGGATATTTCCTGTTCTTTAAGGAAATGGGAAATCCAAAGGGTATTGAGACTGTCTAAGTCTACGGGTATTTTGAGAAATCGATTCTCAGGTAGTGAATGATCTTTGTATGATGCCCAAGAGAAGGCTGGCATGTTAAGGGATGAAGGTCAACCCATTAAATGGTCTGAAACTTGACTCAGAAAGACAGCTCTAGCAAATTGATGACTAGGTTCTGTTCCTATACCTATAGAGGTCTCTAGGTCCTTGTACTAAGCCCAAGAGAAGGCATAAGAGCTTTTAAGAAGCCGAAGGGTCCTTGTACAACGCCCAAGAGGAGGCGGGGATGCTTTTAAGAAGCCTGTGGGTCCCTAAATCCCGAGAAGTTCAAGACATGCCATTCACCGAGAATAGATCAAGCCAGGAAAGTTCGAGAATTTGGAAGAAACTCAAGAGATGCCATTCACGGGAAAAGATCATCTCTGGGGAGTAGAGTCTCTTTGACAATTTCTAAGGGTGACAGTCTGAGAAAGGGTTCACCGAGAATACTGCCTTTCACGTGTCCATATTGTTTAACCCCAGGAGGAGGGAAGTGTGAGAGCAAGAATTATCTCTACAAGTTAATCTATGTTTTGATGATAACAATAAGTATTTGTGAAAGAAGCATTTTATGGTCTAACGTGTGTTGTGTGCAGATCATAAGAACTAAAGACATCAGAACCAACATACACCAGCCAGATGTACTATGATTGAATATATATATATATATATATATATATATATATATATATATATATATATATATATATATATATGCGAAGTTACTATGTGTGACTAAAGTCGCGAGAAGCAAGAACGCTTGTTTATCTAGTCATAATTAGCCAGATCAAAGGATGCCAAAATTTCTGTTGCAATGCTCTTGTGGATGCTCTCTGAAAGTGATCAAGATTCTGAAGATAGCGAAGCTTCTGAAGAAGTACACTCAGAAAGAACCAAAGTTCTGAAGACTCCTATGACTTGAAGTTCTGATGGTTGAAGGCGCTGAAGACCAAGTGCAGAAAGATTCTGAAGACTGACGAGTTCTGAAGATCAAGGTCTCAAACAAGAAGTTCTGAAGACTCTGAAGACAAGCTCTGAAGATTCGGAAGACTTAAAGCAGAAAAGGATAACGCTCTTAAAGACCAAGTGTTGAAGTTCTGAAGACTGATTCCTAATGGACTTCTTCAATTAATGGAAGACTTGAAGCATCAGATATTCTGCTATAAAGACACCACTCATGCTTCATCAAATTAACATCAGAAGCCACTGAAGTATCGAAGTCTAAATATTACCGTTGTGAGTTAATTGTACACACTGCCCAAGAAAAGACCTCTTCTGCAAAAAGAAGATATGTCAGTACAACTCATTATATCACAACGTCTCTTTTCCAAACAGCCAACAATATTCTCTAACGGCTATATTTCTACTGGCTATTTAATGGAAAGAGTTTTTGCTTCTGATGTGTCGATCACTTGTAGAATTACAAACTGAATGTTCATCTACAAAATTGACCAAGTCATCATGTGAAAATAGCAACAACGATGAGTTCTCGTTGTAACACTTAGAATATTCAAAGCTGTCATTAATTTACTCATGACAATTGTTGTTGAATCTCCAAAGAACAAATTAACACAACAACAACAATCAAACAGAAGTTGTTGATGAAGAAGACAACAATTGAAGATCAGTCAAGTCATCAACCTACCTTCTCATCAAAGCTCATTGAAGATCTGAAGCAAGGAGTTGCTGCTCAAAGCTTGCTCAACCAGAAGACGAAGAAGAAGAAGATCTACAAGATGTCAATAATCATAATATCTAAATACATATTTGTAGTTTCTTAGGAAAGCAACGAGCTGATTTCTCAAAACTTGCTTGAACACATGTGTGTGTTCTTTGTACTTAAACCTAGGAGAAACTTACTTATTAAGAAGCACCATTTGTAATCTCCAGTTTGCCAATTCAACTAGATGAATTGAGACTCCTCAAGTGAACGTTATATCCTGATGGGATCCCTGAATAGTTCAGCTGTGAGTTGAGGCCCTTGAGTAGATCACGCGGTGACAAGATACTTGAGATGACAATGGATGAGGGTCATTGTGGAAAATCCAGAAATATGGTCAGTAGCATTATATTCATTGAATTGAATCCCTAAACGGCTAGCTGTGAAATCCCAACAGTGGGTCTGCTCGGTCAATGAACGTTATATCCTGTTGGATCCCTGAATGGTTCATTGGGTTGTTAGTCACAGTGCGGTTGTGCAAGTAGTTAGTCACAGGCTGTTGCCCGTGCAAGTGTAATCATGATTTGGTTATAGTGGATTAAGTCCTTGTGTTCAAGGCGAAATCACCTGAGGAGGGTGGACTGGATTAGCCCGCGTGGTGAACCAGGATATATCATTTGTCCTTTACTCCTTTGCTTAGTATCTCTTTTTATGTTCCTGCTTTGAATATCAGAACCTCATATTAAGCAAAGTCAGAACCTTGCAGCCTATCTCTGATAAGCTTCCGCACTGCAAGTTCTGAGTGTTGTATCTTATGAACAGAACTTATACGGTTCTTATACTCATTAGATAATAGATCAAAATCTCTTAATGAACATTGAAGGTTCTTGAGCATCAAATTAACAAGATGCGAAAAGTTACAGAAAGAGTAAATACATAATTCAAACCCCCCTTTCTTGTGTCTTTCTCGCACCTTCAATTGGTATCAGAGCTCCGGTTCTGTTATTGATTCACATCAAACACTTAACAGTGTTAGAAAAAGATCCAGACGTGGTGCGTAGAAGTACTCTTGGTGATATTGAAATCCACTTACAATTTCTGTGACAGTTCAGCAGTTAACCATGTACAAAATTGTAATCAATCTGATTACTTCGTGAGCAAGTCACTGATTCTAGATGAAGCCTCACTAAAATTGAAGAATCAATTGATAATATAAACTCATCAGATAAAAGGAAATATCTGTTGAATGCTCATTCTGGAAAATACGTGTGGATAAAACCACGTATACGATTAAAAGATGAATTATCAGAAAGCAAGAAATCTTGTTTGCTGAAGATTAATTCATTATGAGTTTTTGAGATGTTTTCAAGAAACGGATTAGGTCCACCCTTGAATTTCTCATTTAAAAACTCATTTTGGATCTCTTCATGTAAAGAAGGAAGATTGCTGTTCTAAGACTTTGAATTTCAGAAAGAAATCTGTTAAATTCAGAATCTGAAAAATTCAAATTATTAGAAATGATTCAATGTCAGAATCAGGAATGATCAAAAGATTCAATGGAAAACTGAATCACAAAGATTCAGTTGATTCCGAATGAACTCTTAACTGGTACGGTGATCAAGCTCCAAAAACCTGAAATTCACCTAGTAAAGATCAAATGTTGATAATCTGATTTTCAACAGATCAAGTGTTCTCAGAACCACTTGGGCTATGAAATTGGATGCTATCATTTCAGGTATCTAGGTTCTCCAACTGATGTCATAAAAGATAGCGTAAAAGATGTTAGCATGAAGAAATTAGTTAACTCTTAGATATGTGTGAACAACCCCAAATAAGTTGATCATCATTGTGAGAACAAGAGGTTCATGTAAATCATGTTTAGTAATGTACACATGAGGCATGATGATGTTCTGGATTCGAACAAGTTCTGAAACAACCTTAAGGAACAAAGTCAGATGTTGATATGTCAACTCCTTCCTGAATAACCTCTCAAAGATTCTCACTGAACTGGTGAAATCAATCATCTTTCAAAGAGAAGAAACTCTCACAAACACAAACTGAATTCGGGCTATGAAAGGAGAACTCAACCAATTCTAAAAAGTTTGTTATTTAAGATTCGGATCCATATCTCAAGAACTGTATCAGAACTAAACAGGTTCTATGGATCAAGGAAATGAGAAGTGCGAAACATTCAAAACAGATGTAATCTGTTATTTATGAATGGGGTCATCAAATGAAATTTACTGTTCACTCAGTATTGCTTTCACGCATACGAATATCGCCTTATAAAAAAGGATTGCATGGAATTGGCTTAGTTCAACTATAATGGTCACTCTGATCATACTAAGTCCCAATCTCGGTTACTGTAACCTAGAGAACTAAATGACAAGGTTGAACAGGAAAAGAGAGAGAAAGCTATGATCCAACTAGGATCACCTTCCAAGAAAATATTCTCTTCAGAATTCAGAAGATAAGCTTATCTTGAAGAACCCAAGAGACATCTGCTGCTTACTCGGAAATATGCAGAAGTAGAAAGATGCTCAAAGCAAGCCAAGTCTGAAAGGTCTAAGGTACACTTTTCTTTTCACTAATAATTTGTTAAACTCATGAGATGCCTTAATTAGAATTCTTTCAAATTTATCATAGCATGTTTTACTAGAAAATTATTTAGGAATTCTTACATGTTTCTTTAGGGAAATAATCAACCAATAGAAAACCTGTTAAGCATAGATGAAAAGAAATTGCTAAAGAAAACCCTTTAACAAAACTACACGCAAAAGATACAATCATCATTGCACAACATATCTCTGACAACTTAATAAGATCTTACTAAAATCTTTTGAACTGGCCTACATCTTCCCTAGACTAGGCATAAATCAATCTACACACTTACTCTATAAAGTCACGTCTCCCTTTCATCCTCCTACTCTCAAAACCCTGAAAGTTCAAAAACATCATCCAACCTATCATGCCTCCACTAACCTTTCTCGGTAATCCAAACCTTCTTGAACTCATTCCTGAGAAACGGTTTTCATTCAGTACTCCTTCACTCTCAAGAGACACTGCATGTAGTATAACAGATATTTTGTATACTCAACAATGGACTAGGTACTCCATGATGCTAGAAAAACCTCTCTATGTAAACCTGATCAAAGAATTCTGGAAACATGTCGATCTTGATGTTGAAAGAAATTGCATCACTTCCTATGTTTTTGAAATCCCTATTGACATCAACCTATTTTCAGTAATCCTTGCAACTGGATGTGAGGATGTTGGAATTCATGTTAAGTTTGACAAACACAATTTATTTCCTGCAAGAAATTTTGCATCTCTTCACAACTTATCTTCCAGGTACATACCCTACAATCCTGAGAATCTCCTACCAACTCCCAAAGCCTGGTACAAACTCGTGTTGTCAAACTTTCTTCCCAGAATAGATACCAATAATCTAATTCGTTTTCACGACCATAAGTTCATTTATTTACTAATGAATGATTTTCGGATAAATTTACCACACTCAATCTTCAACTGTCTCTGGAAAACCATTCTTGAGTCTCAGAACCTCACAAAATCCTACATTCCTTATGGAAGAGTTTTTTCTGAGATTTTCTTCAGAGATGGAATTGTGGACATGATCAAGGAAAGAATAGAAGAAGATGGTCCAGAAGAGTTTCCAGAAAACTGTCTGTTAAAGACATATTGTGAAGTCTTTAGTGACTAGAGAAACTATATTAATTGTGCTTCAATTGCTTTGTTTGTGCTCAATTATCCTTAGACTATTTAAGAAAAACGTATTGTCAAATCTATGATCATTAATTATAGTCTCTCTTCAAACAATAAAATGTTCCATATAAAATAAGCTTTATTAGAATTTTACAGTTAAAACTTAAAAATATTAACCTACTAAAATTATTTTCTGTAAACTCAAATTTATTACCATCATTAATATACCCAACTCATTGACCACTCATCATTAACTCTAGTATCCTTCCCAATAAATAGACAACTCACTCGTCTTTTAAGCTACACGTGTTTACATCTCTCTATATACACAAGATTTAATACAATATCTAGGAAATAACAAATCAAATCCTATCCCCAAAAGCAATCATCACACTTCATCCTAACTCACCCATAAAAGGTAGAATTCCTGTCTCCGTCTTTCAACTCTCAAATACAAAATTCTAAACTTACTAAGAACAATGAACTCTCGAAGGAGTGGACCAACCTTCCATGGAAACAACGAAAATCTACACCTTGTTCCTGAGAAGAAACTCAACCTTGCTCATCCCGGAGAAAATGGCTTGGAGATACTTAGAAGCATGCAAGCCCAATCTTGGCAAGGCTATTACGCTCTCCTATATGGCCCCATCTATCCAAACCTAGTTAAAGAGTTCTGGAAATTTTCCAGAGTTAGCAACGATGGAAAAACCATCTGGTCAGAAGTCTACCTTCAACTGATTACTGTCTCTGTCTCCTCGATAGAGAAAATCACCGGTTGCATCTCCTCTGGAGTCATGATTGATGACTATCAATCAAATCTAAGCCTGGTGAATCAGTGCAAAATCTTATTTGACGATTCAGTGCCTTACGAACCATATAACCCTGAGAGGCTTTTCCCCTTTCCAAAAGCTTGGTTCAAATTTTCTCTGACCAACCATAGTCCTCGTACGACTCCTGAGAACGTCCTAATGCACAACGACAAAATCCTTATCTTTCTTCTAACTCATCATGTTACAATAGATCTCCCTAAAACCATTTTTAATCATATGAAATAATCTATCAAAATCTCCAGAAACAAAGTACAGGCTTTCATCCCATACGGAAGAATAATTTCGGAAATACTTCTACAAGAAAAGGCCTGGGATTTAATTATCATACTTGAACTTCGTACTTCTCGTGTCAAAATCAGGTGTGAAACCATGAATAGTGTTGAGGATTCTGATGATTAAGGTGGTGATATTTATTTAGCAGATGCTATGTTTTGTCTTTAAATCGTTATGTACAATCACCATTGAATTAATGAAAATGTCTTACTTGTCTCTTAGATAATTTAACCAGCATTAGAAATCAAAATGGCTAAATTAAAAGAAACTCATTAATTTATCCCATCTAGGAAATCGTGTACAAAAGGCTACTCCTCTATTTTTTTTTGAAATTTCTCAGCTGTTCAACTCTCTTGAAATACGCATACGGTTGTTAGACTAATAAACTTGCAAGGAACATCTCAATCCTTCATAACACGGAAATACATAACTCTAAAAGTTCCTCTCTTATAAGAATCTGGTTTTGTCGAGTCCAAATCTGTATCTGTTTGTTCGTATTTAAATCCTTATCCAATCTATGTTTAAACACAATTAGCCTGTTTAATGAGCTTCTTATTTGGTTATGTCCAAATTGTTCTTCTGATTACGGCAAAATGAAAATTAGTTGCTTTTAAGGTACCTGAACACTGTTTCACTACTCTCACATGTGGCTTCCATCCTTCAATTAAATACATACTGAGTATGGATGTGTTTCCCTAAAATGAGTCTAAATGTTTAAATGACTCTGTGACTCTATAACTAAATATAAATGACTACATGCTTAAATGCTTATATGCCCTAACACTTTTTGATGATGTCAAAAAGGGGGAGAAATATATTAATTTTGATTGAAAGAAGGAAATCTGAAAGACTGCAGAACTCAAACAAAGTACTCTTATAAAATGCTTTACTACTAACTGTTGTTGTTTGATGTTATCCGAGGAATTCAAAACAAGTTCACTAGGCATTCTAAAGACAGGATAAGAAGAAGAACCACAATCATATAATAAAGAATCAGATTAAGTAAGAATACTCTGAAAGCAGTCAAGGCAAAGTCTACATTTCAAAATGCTCACTCAGAAGATCTGTGAAAATCAGAAGTCAAAAACTGTCTGAAGATCTGGATTAAAGATCCAAGCAAGAAACCATTCTATCATGAACTATTTGAATTAAAGACGATTTAGTATTAGACAAAATCATCAATTGGAAATCATATTCAGTACACAAAGATTAGTATCAGACTCTCAATCAAAGCAAAGCTGTGGATTACTGTCAAATACCCTCATTGGTATCAATATCAGCACTCTAAAGAATTACCTCTTAAGTGTATGAGAAGAAATTCTTCACTTGGTATCAAACTCAAAATACTCTGGTATAAGAGTCAGCACATCATTTTTACATCCGACTAAAACAATATGTACCAGATTCAGAATCAAGCATGATTGATTACAAGTTTTAACCTTCAATTGGTATCTGATAAAAAATCAAGCTTTGATAATTTAACTGAGTTGTGAGAATAACAAGGTCTGAAATAAACCTGTGTTCAAAGTCAAACTCTGAAAAGTCATGATCAACACTGGTGATTAAATTTAGAAACTCTGGATTTCGATTCTGAAAGATCCCAATATCTGACTTATGGAAATTAGGGGGAGATTACCCAGACAACCAAAATGCAAAATCTAAATTCTTCATATAGCCTGAAACTCAGGGGGAGTATCTCAAAAGACAGTTTTTGATATACAACGAAGCTATGCTTATCAGTCAAAGAACTGCTCTAATTCTGTGCTCAATTGAATCTACTGAAAAGTAGAAATGCTTCAGACGACTTTGAAGATAACAAGCTCTGATATGAAAACAAAGGAAACTGAGTTCTGAAGATCTAAAGATGGAAGTTTTGTTGAACTAGTCCAGATGCTAAAGACTCTTCGATTTCTTAAGGACAAGATATAAAAGTAACTCTTTTCTATTTCTGTTCTGGGAACTCAAGATGTTACTCCGTATATCTTTGGATTATATAAAATCCTAGTTGATCTCAGATAAAGCTTTAAGGATAACTCATTCAAGGGGAGCTGTTGTTCCACACTCTGAATTTGTTTGCTTTGGTGATTACCTTGTATAAAATGTTCAATCAAAATACTTGGTTTTGTCATCATCAAAAAGGGGGAGATTGTGAGAGCAAGAATTATCTCTACAAGTCAATCTATGTTTTGATGATAACAATAAGTATTTGTGAAAGAACCATTTTATGGTCTAACGTGTGTTGTGTGCAGATCATAAGAACTAAAGACATCAGAACCAACATACACCAGCCAGATGTACTATGATTGAATATATATATATATATATATATATAAATATATATATATATATATATATATATATATATATATATATATATATATATATATATATATATATATATGCGAAGTTACTATGTGTGACTAAAGTCACGAGAAGCAAGAACGCTTGTTTATCTAGTCATAATCAGCCAGATCCAAGGATGCCAAGATTGCTGTTGCAATGCTCTTGTGGATGCTCTCTGAAAGTGATCAAGATTCTGAAGATAGCGAAGCTTCTGAAGAAGTACACTCAGAAATAACCAAAGTTCTGAAGACTCCTATGACTTGAAGTTCTGATGGCTGAAGGAGCTGAAGACCAAGTGCAGAAAGATTCTGAAGACTGACGAGTTCTGAAGATCAAGGTCTCAAACAAGAAGTTCTGAAGACTCTGAAGACAAGCTCTGAAGATTCGGAAGACTTAAAGCAGAAAAGGATAACGCTCTTAAAGACCAAGTGCTGAAGTTCTGAAGACTGATTCCTAATGGACTTCTTCAATTAACGGAAGACTTGAAGCATTAGATATTCTACTATAAAGACTCCACTCATGCTTCATCAAATTAGCATCAGAAGCCACTGAAGTATCGAAGTCTAAATATTACCGATGTGAGTTAATTGTACACACTGCCCAAGAAAAGATCTCTTCTACAAAAAGAAGATATGTCAGTACAACTTATTATATCACAACGTCTCTTTTCCAAACAACCAACAATATTCTCTAACGGCTATATTTTTACTGGCTATTTAATGGAAAGAGTTTTTGCTTCTGATGTGTCGATCACTTGTAGAATTATGAACTGAATGTTCATCTACAAAATTGATCAAGTCATCATGTGAAGATAGCAACGACGATGAGTTCTCGTTGTAACACTTAAAATATTCAAAGCTGTCATTAATTCACTCATGGTAATTATTGTTGAATCTCCAAAGAACAAATTAACACAACAACAACAATCAAACAGAAGCTGTTGATGAAGAAGACAACAATTGAAGATCAGTCAAGTCATCAACCTACATTCTCATCAAAGCTCATTAAAGATCTGAAGCAAGGAGTTACTGCTCAAAGCTTGCTCAACCAAAAGACGAAGAAGAAGAACATCTACAAGATGTCAATAATCATAATATCTAAATACATCTTTGTAGTTTCTTAGGAAAGCAAGGAGCTGATTGCTCAAAACTTGCTTGAACACATGTGTGTGTTCTTTGTACTTAAACCTAGGAGAAACTTGCTTATTAAGAAGCACAATTTGTAATCTCCAATTTGCCAATTCAACTAGATGAATTGAGATTCCTCAAGTGAACATAATATCCTGATGGGATCCCTGAGAGGTTCAGCTGTGAGTTGAGGCCCTTGAGTAGATCACGCAGTGATCAGATACTTGAGATGACAATGGCTGAGGGTCATTGTGGAAAATCCTGAAATATGGTCAGTAGCGTTATATTCATTAAATTGAATCCCTGAACGGCTAGCTGTGAAATCCCAGCAGTGGGTCTGCTCGGTCGATGAAGGTTATATCCTGTTGGATCCCTGAATGGTTCATTGGGTTGTTAGTCATAGTGCGGATGTGCAAGTAGTTAGTCACCGGCTGTTGCCCATGCAAGTGTAATCTTGATTTGGTTACAGTGGATTAAGTCCTTGTGTTCAAAGCGAAATCACCTGAGGAGGGTGGACTGGATTAGCCCGTTTGGTGAACCAGGATATATCATGTGTCCTTTACTCCTTTGCTTAGTATCTCTTTTTATGTTCCTGCTTTGAATATCAGAACCTCATATTAAGCAAAGTCAGAACCTTGCAGCCTATATCTGATAAGCTTCCGCACTGCAAGTTCTGAGTGTCGTATCTTATGAACAGAACTTATACGGTTCTCATACTCATTAGTTAATAGATCAGAATCTCTCAATGAACATTGAAGGTTCTTGAGCGTTAAATTAACAAGATGCAAAAAGTTACAGAAAGAGTGAATACACAAATCAAACCCCCCTTTCTTGTGTCTTTCTCGCACCTTCAATTGGTATCAGAGCTCCGGTTCTGTTATTGATTCACATCAAACACTTAACAGTGTCAGAAAAAGATCCAGACGTGGTACGTAGAAGTACTCTTGGTGATATTGAAATCCACTTACAATTTCTGTAGCAGTTCAGCAGTTAGTTGTCTACAAAATTGTAATCAATCTGATTACTTCGTGAGCAAGTCACTGATTCTAGATGAAGCCTCACTAAAATTGAAGAATCAATTGATAATATAAACTCATCAGATAAAAGGAAGTATCTGTTGACTGCTCATTCTGGAAAATACGTGTGGATAAAACCACGTATACGGTTAAAAGATGAATCATCAGAAAGCAAGAAATCTTGTTTGTTGAAGATTAATTAATTATGAGTTTTTGAGATGCTTTCAAGAAACAGATTAGGTCCACCCTTGTCTTTCTCATTTAAAAATTCATTCTGGATCTCTTCATGTAAAGAAGGAAGATTGTTGTTCTAAGACTTTGAATTTCAGAAAGAAATCTGTTAAATTCAGAATCTGAAAAATTCAAATTATTATAAATGATTCAATGTCAGAATCTGGAATGATCAAAAGATTCAATGGAAAACTGAATCCCAAAGATTCAGTTGATTCCGAACGAACTCTTAACTGGTTTGGTGATCAAGCTCCAACAACCTGAAATCATCCTAGTAAAGATCAAATGTTGATAATCTGATTTTCAACAGATCAAGTGTTCTCAGAACCACTTGTGCTATGAAATTGGATGCTATCATTTCAGGTATCTAGGTTCTCCAACTGATGTCATAAAAGATGGCGTAAAAGATGTTAGCTTGAAGAAATTAGTTAACTCTTAGATATGTGTGAACAACCCCAAATAAGTTGATCATCATTGTGAGAACAAGAGGTTTATGCAAATCATGTCTAGTAATGTACACATGAGGCATGATGATGTTCTAGATTTGAACAAGTTCTGAAACAACCTTGAGGAACAAAGTCAGATATTGATATGTCAACTCCTTCCTGAATAACCTCTCAAAGATTCTCACTGAACTGGTGAAATCAATCATCTTTCAAAGAGAAGAAACTCTCACAAACACAAACTGAATTCGGGCTATGAAAGGAGAACTCAACCAATTCTCAAAAGTTTGTTGTTTAAGATTCAGATCCATATCTCAAGAACTATATCAGAACTAAACAGGTTCTATGGATCAAGGAAATGAGAAGTGAGAAACATTCAAAACAGATGTAATATGTTATTTATGAATGGGGTCATCAAATGAAATTTATTGTTCACTCAGTATTGCTTCCACGCATATGAATATCGCCTTATCAAAAAGGATTGCATGGAATTGGCTTAGTTAGACTATAATGGTCACTCTGATCATACTAAGTCCGAATCTCGGTTACTGTAACCTAGAGAACTAAATGACAAGGTTGAACAGGAAAAGAGAGAGAAAGCTATGATCCAACTAGGATCACCTTCCAAGAAAATATTCTCTTCAGAAGTCAGAAGATAAGCTTATCTTGAAGAACCTAAGAGACATCTGCTGCTTACTCGGAAATATGCAGAAGCAGAAAGATGCTCAAAGCAAGCCAAGTCTGAAAGGTCTAAGGTACACTTTTCTTTTCACTAATAATTTGTTAAACTCATGAGATGCCTTAATTAGAATTCTTTCAAATTTATTATAGCATGTTTTACTAGATAATTATTTAGGAATTCTTACATGTTTCTTTAGGGAAATAATCAACCAATAGAAGATCTGTTAAGCATAGATGAAAAGAAATTGCTAAAAAAAACCCTTTAACAAAACTACACGCAAAATATACAATCATCATTGCACAACATATCTCTGACAACTTAATAAGATCTTACTAAAATCTTTTGAACTGGCCTACATCTTCCCTAGAATAGGCATAAATCAATCTACACACTTACTCTATAAAGTCACGTCTCCCTTTCATGCTCCTACACTCAAAACCCTGAAAGTTCAAAAACATCATCCAACCTATCATGCCTCCACTAACCTTTCTCGGAAATCCAAACCTTCTTGAACTCATTCCTAAGAAACGATTCTCATTCAGTACTCCTTCACTCTCAAGAGACACTGCATGTAGTATAACAGATATTTTGTATACTCAACAATGGACTAGATACTCCATGATGCTAGAAAAACCTCTCTATGTAAACCTGATCAAAGAATTCTGGAAACATGTCGATCTTGATGTTGAAAGAAATTGCATCACTTCCTATGTTTTTGAAATCCCTATTGACATCAACCCATTTTCAGTAATCCTTGCAACTGGATGTGAGGATGTTGGAATTCATGTTAAGTTTGACAAACACAATTTCTTTCCTGCAAGAAATTTTGCATCTCTTCACAACTTATCTTCCAGATACATACCCTACAATCCTGAGAATCTCCTACCAACTTCCAAAGCCTGGTACAAACTCATGTTGTCAAACTTTCTTCCCAGAATAGATAGCAATAATCTAATTCGTTT
The DNA here is from genome assembly GCA_022829125.1 of Lathyrus tuberosus. NCBI lineage: Eukaryota > Viridiplantae > Streptophyta > Magnoliopsida > Fabales > Fabaceae > Lathyrus > Lathyrus tuberosus. The sequence goes on along the minus strand of JALAZF010000297.1, from coordinate 5,742,969 downwards.
TCACGACCATAAGTTCATTTATTTACTAATGAATGACTTTCGGATAAATTTACCACACTCAATCTTCAAATGTCTCTGGAATACCATTCTTGAGTCTCGGAACTTCACAAAATCCTACATTCCTTATGGAAGAGTTTTGTCTGAGATTTTCTTAAGAGATGGAATTGTGGACATGATCAAGGAAAGAATTGAAGAAGATGGTCCTGAAGAGTTTCCAGAAAACTGTCTGTTAAAGACATATTGTGAAGTCTTTAGTGACTAGAGAAACTATGTTAATTGTGCTTCAATTGCTTTGTTTGTGCTCAATGATCCTTAGACTATTTAAGAAAAACATATTGTCAAATCTATGATCATTACTTATAGTCTCTCTTCAAACAATAAAATGTTCCATAGAAAATAAGCTTTATTAGAATTTTACAGTTAAAACTTAAAAATATTAACCTACTAAAATTATTTTCTGTAAACTCAAATTTATTACCATCATTAATATACCCAACTCATTGACCACTCATCATTAACTCTAATATCCTTCCCAAAAAATAGACAAATCACTCGTCTTTTTAGGTACACGTGTTTACATCTCTCTATATACCCAAGATTTAATACAATATCTAGGAAATAACAAATCAAATCCTATCCCCAAAAGCAATCATCACACTTCATCCTAACTCACCCATAAAAGGTAGGATTCCTGTCTCCGTCTTTCAACTCTCAAATACAAAATTCTAAACTTACTAAGAACAATGAACTCTCGAAGGAGTGGACCAACCTTCCGTGGAAACAACAAAAATCTACACCTTATTCCTGAGAAGAAACTCAACCTTGCTCATCCCGGAAAAAATGGCTTAGAGATACTTAGAATCATGCAAGCCCAATCTTGGCAAGGCTATTACGCTCTCCTATATGGTCCCATCTATCCAAACCTGGTTAAAGAGTTCTGGAAATTTGCCAGAGTTAGCAACGATGGAAAAACCATCTGGTCGAAAGTCTACCTTCAACCGATTACTATCTCTGTCTCCTCGATAGAGAAAATCACCGGTTACATCTCCTCCGGAGTCACGATTGATGATTATCAATCAAATCTAAGCCTGGTGAATCAGTGCAAAATCTTATTTGACGATTCATTGCCTTACGAACCAAACAACCCTGAGAGTCTTCTCCCCTTTCCAAAAGCTTGGTTCAAATTTTCTCTGACCAACCTTAGTCCTCGTACGACTCCTGAGAACGTCCTAACGCACAACGACAATATCCTTATCTTTCTTCTAACTCATCATGTTACATTAGATCTCCCTAAAACCATTTTTAATCATATGAAACAATCTATCAAAATCTCTAGAAACAATGTATAGGCTTTCATCCCATACGGAAGAATAATTTCGGAAATACTTCTACAAGAAAAGGCCTGGGATTTAATTATCATACTTGAACCTCGTACTTCTCGTGTCGAAATCAGGTGTGAAACCATGAACAATGTTGAGGATTCTGATGATTAAGGTGGTGATGTTTATTTAGCAGATGCTATAGTTTTGTCTTTAAATCGTTATGTACAATCACCATTGAATTAATGAAAATGGCTTATTTGTCTCTTAGATAATTTAACCAGCATTAGAAATCAAAATGGCTAAATTAAAAGAAACTCATTAATTTATCCCATCTAGGAAATCGTGTACAAAAGGCTACTCCTCTATTTTTTTTGAAATTTCTCAGCTGTTCAACTCTCTTCAAATACGCATACGGTTGTTAGACTAATAAACTTGCAAGGAACATCTCAATCCTTCATAACACGGAAATACGTAACTCTAAAAGTTCCTCTCTTATAAGAATCTGGTTTTGTCGAGTCCAAATCTGTATCTGTTTGTTCGTATTTAAATCCTTATCCAAGCTATGTTTAAACACAATTAGCCTGTTTAATGAGCTTCTTATTTGGTTATGTCCAAATTGTTCTTCTGATTACGCCATAATGAAAATTAGTTGCTTTTAAGGTACCTGAACACTGTTTCACTTCTCTCACAAGTGGCTTCCATCCTTCAATTAAATACATACTGAGTATGGATGTGTTTCCCTAAAATGAGTCTAAATGCTTCTAAATGTTTAAATGACTCTGTGACTCTGTAACTAAATATAAATGACTACATGCTTAAATGCTTATATGCCCTAACACTTTTTGATGATGTCAAAAAGGGGGAGAAATATATTAATTTTGATTGAAAGAAGGAAATCTGAAAGAATACAGAACTCAAACAAAGTACTCTAATAAAATGCGTTACTACTAACGGTTGTTGTTTGATGTTATCCGAGGAATTCTAAACAAGTTCACTAGGCATTCTAAAAACAGGATAAGAAGAAGAACCACGATCACAGAATAAAGAATCAGATTAAGTAAGAATACTCTGAAAGCAGTCAAGGCAAAGTCTACATTTCAAAATGCTCACTCAGAAGATCTGTGCAAATCAGAAGTCAAAAACTGTCTGAAGATCTGGATTAAAGATCCAAGCAAGAAATCATTCTATCAGGAACCATTTGAATTAAAGACGATTTGGTATTAGACTAAATCATCAATTGGAAATCAGATTCAATACACAAAGATTAGTATCAGACTCTCAATCAAAGCAAAGCTATGAATTACTGTCAAATACCCTCATTGGTATCAATATCAGCACACTAATGAATTACCTCTTAAGCGTATGAGAAGAAATTCTTCACTTGGTATCAAACTCAAAATACTCTAGTATAAGAGTCAACACATCATTTTTACATCCGACTAAAACAATATGTACCAGATTCAGAATCAAGCAGGATTGATCACAAGTTTTAACCTTCAATTGGTATCTGATAAAAAATCAAGCTTTGATAATTTAACTGAGTTGTGACAATAACAAGGTCTGAAATAAACCTGTGTTCAAAGTCAAACTCTGAAAAGTCATGATCAACACTGGTGATTAAATTTAGAAACTCTGAATTTCGATTCTGAAAGATCCCAATATCTGACTTATAGAAATTAGGGGGAGATTACCCAGACGACCAAAATGCAAAATCTAAATTCTTCATATAGCCTGAAACTCAGGGGGAGTATCTCAAAAGACAGTTTCTGATATACAGCGAAGCTATGCTTATCAGTCAAAGAACTGCTCTAATTCTGTGCTCAATTGAATCTACTGAAAAGTAGAAATGCTTCAGACGACTTTGATGATAACAAGCTCTGATATGACAACAAAGGAAACTGAGTTCTGAAGATCTAAAGATGGAAGTTCTGTTGAACTAGTCCAGATGCTAAAGACTCTTCATTTTCTTAAGGACAAGATATAAAAGTAACTCTTTTCTATTTCTGTTCTGGGAACTCAAGATGTTACTCTGTATATCTTTGGATTATATAAAATCCTAGATGATCTTAGATAAAGCTTTGAGGATAACTCATTCAGGGGGAGCTGTTGTTCCACACTCTGAATTTGTTTGCTTTGGTGATTACCTTGTATAAAATGTTCAATCAAAATACTTGGTTTTGTCATCATCAAAAAGGGGGAGATTGTGAGAGCAAGAATTATCTCTACAAGTCAATCTATGTTTTGATGATAACAATAAGTATTTGTGAAAGAACCATTTTATGGTCTAACGTGTGTTGTGTGCATATCATAAGAACTAATGACATCAGAACCAATATACACCAGCCAGATGTACTATGATTGAATATATATATATACATATATATATATATATATATATATATATATATATATATATATATATATATATATATATATATATATATATATATATATATATATATATATATGCGAAGTTACTATGTGTGACTAAAGTCGCGAGAAGCAAGAACGCTTGTTTATCTAGTTATAATCAGCCAGATCCAAGGATGTCAAGATTGCTGTTGCAATGCTCTTGATGATGCTCTCTGAAAGTGATCAAGATTCTGAAGATAGCGAAGCTTCTGAAGAAGTACACTAAAAAATAACCAAAGTTCTGAAGACTCCTATGACTTGAAGTTCTGATGGCTGAAGGAGCTGAAGACCAAGTGCATAAAGATTCTGAAGACTGACGAGTTCTGAAGATCAAGGTCTCAAACAAGAAGTTTTGAAGACTCTGAAGACAAGCTCTGAAGATTCGGAAGACTTAAAGCAGAAAAGGATAACGCTCTTAAAGACCAAGTTCTGAAGTTCTGAAGACTGATTCCTAATGGACTTCTTCAATTAACGGAAGACTTGAAGCATCAGATATTCTACTATAAAGACTCCACTCATGCTTCATCAAATTAACATCAGAAGCCACTGAAGTATCGAAGTCTAAATATTACCGTTGTGAGTTAATTGTACACACTGCCCAAGAAAAGATCTCTTCTGCAAAAAGAAGATATGTCAGTACAACTCATTATATCACAACGTCTCTTTTCCAAACAACCAACAATATTCTCTAACGGCTATATTTTTACTGGCTATTTAATGGAAAGAGTTTTTGCTTCTGATGTGTCGATCAATTGTAGAATTACGAACTGAATGTTCATCTACAAAATTGACCAAGTCATCATGTGAAAATAGCAACAACGATGAGTTCTCGTTGTAACACTTATAATATTCAAATTTGTCATTAATTCACTCATGGCAATTATTGTTGAATCTCCAAAGAAAAAATTAACACAACAACAACAATCAAACAAAAGCTGTTGATGAAGAAGACAACAATTGAAGTTCAGTCAAGTCATCAATCTACATTCTCGTCAAAGCTCATTAAAGATCTGAAGCAAGGAGTTGCTGCTCAAAGCTTGCTCAACCAAAAGACGAAGAAGAAGAAGATCTACAAGATGTCAAAATTCATAATATCTAAATACATCTTTGTAGTTTCTTAGGAAAGCAAGGAGCTGATTGCTCAAAACTTGCTTGAACACATGTGTGTATTCTTTGTACTTAAACCTAGGAGAAACTTGCTTATTAAGAAGCACAATTTGTAATCTCCAGTTTGCCAATTCAACTAGATGAATTGAGACTCCTCAAGTGAACGTAATATCCTGATGGGATCCCTGAGAGGTTCAGCTGTGAGTTGAGGCCCTTGAGTAGATCACGCGGTGATTAGATACTTGAGATGACAATGGCTGAGGGTCATTGTGGAAAATCCTGAAATATGGTCAGTAGCGTTATATTCATTGAATTGAATCCCTGAACGGCTAGCTGTGAAATCCCAGCAGTGGGTCTGCTCGGTTGATGAACGTTATTTCCTGTTGGATCCCTGAATGGTTCATTGGGTTGTTAGTCACAGTGCGGCTGTGCAAGTAGTTAGTCACCGGCTGTTGCCCATGCAAGTGTAATCTTGATTTGGTTATAGTGGATTAAATCCTTGTGTTCAAAGAGAAATCACCTGAGGAGGGTGGACTGGATTAGCCCACGTGGTGAACCAGGATATATCATGTGTCCTTTACTCCTTTGCTTAGTATCTCTTTTTATGTTCTTGCTTTGAATATCAGAACCTCATATTAAGCAAAGTCAGAACCTTGCAGCCTATCTCTGATAAGCTTCCGCACTGCAAGTTCTGAGTGTCGTATCTTATAAACAGAACTTATACGGTTCTCATACTCATTAGTTAATAGATCAGAATCTCTCAATGAACATTGAAGGTTCTTGAGCGTCAAATTAACAAGATGCCAAAAGTTACAGAAAGAGTAAATACACAAATCAAACCCCCCTTTCTTGTGTCTTTCTCGCACCTTCAATTGGTATCAGAGCTCCGGTTCTGTTATTGATTCACATCAAACACTTAACAGTGTCAGAAAAAATCCAGACGTGGTACGTAGAAGTACTCTTGGTGATATTGAAATCCACTTACAATTTCTGTAACAGTTCAGCAGTTAGCTGTGTACAAAATTGTAATCAATCTGATTACTTCGTGAGCAAGTCACTGATTCTAGATGAAGCCTCACTAGTATTGAAGAATCAATTGATAATATAAACTCATCAGATAAAAGGAAGTATCTGTTGACTGCTCATTCTGGAAAATACGTGTGGATAAAACCACGTATACGGTAAAAAGATGAATCATCAGAAAGCAAGAAATCTTGTTTGTTGAAGATTAATTAATTATGAGTTTTTGAGATGCTTTCAAGAAACAGATTAGGTCCACCCTTATCTTTCTCGTTTAAAAATTCATTCTGGATCTCTTCATGTAAAGAAGGAAGATTGTTGTTCTAAGACTTTGAATTTCAGAAAGAAATCTGTTAAATTCAGAATCTGAAAAATTCAAATTATTTGAAATGATTCAATGTCAGAATCTGGAATGATCAAAAGATTCAATGGAAAACTGAATGCCAAAGATTCAGTTGATTCCGAACGAACTCTTAACTGGTTTGGTGATCAAGCTCCAACAACCTGAAATCATCCTAGTAAAGATCAAATGTTGATAATCTGATTTTCAACAGATCAAGTGTTCTCAGAACCACTTGTGCTATGAAATTGGATGCTATCATTTCAGGTATCTAGGTTCTCCAACTGATGTCATAAAAGATGGCGTAAAAGATGTTAGCTTGAAGAAATTAGTTAACTCTTAGATATGTGTGAACAACCCCAAATAAGTTGATCATCATTGTGAGAACAAGAGGTTCATGCAAATCATGTCTAGTAATGTACACATGAGGCATGATGATGTTCTGGATTTGAACAAGTTCTGAAACAACCTTGAGGAACAAAGTCAGATATTGATATGTCAACTCCTTCCTGAATAACCTCTCAAAGATTCTCACTGAACTGGTGAAATCAATCATCTTTCAAAGAGAAGAAACTCTCACAAACACAAACTGAATTCGGGCTATGAAAGGAGAACTCAACCAATTCTCAAAAGTTTGTTGTTTAAGATTCAGATCCATATCTCAAGAACTATATCAGAACTAAACAGGTTCTATGGATCAAGGAAATGAGAAGTGAGAAACATTCAAAACAGATGTAATATGTTATTTATGAATGGGGTCATCAAATAAAATTTACTGTTCACTCAGTATTGCTTCCACGCATATGAATATCGCCTTATCAAAAAGGATTGCATGGAATTGGCTTAGTTAGACTATAATGGTCACTCTGATCATACTAAGTCCGAATCTCGGTTACTGTAACCTAGAGAACTAAATGACAAGGTTGAACAGGAAAAGAGAGAGAAAGCTATGATCCAACTAGGATCACCTTCCAAGAAAATATTCTCTTCAGAAGTCAGAAGATAAGCTTATCTTGAAGAACCTAAGAGACATCTGCTGCTTACTCGGAAATACGCAGAAGCAGAAAGATGCTCAAAGCAAGCCAAGTCTGAAAGGTCTAAGGTACACTTTTCTTTTCACTAATAATTTGTTAAACTCATGAGATGCCTTAATTAGAATTTTTTCAAATTTATTATAGCATGTTTTACTAGATAATTATTTAGGAATTCTTACATGTTTCTTTAGGGAAATAATCAACCAATAGAAAATCTGTTAAGCATAGATGAAAAGAAATTGCTAAAAAAAACCCTTTAACAAAACTACACGCAAAAGATACAATCATCATTGCACAACATATCTCTGACAACTTAATAAGATCTTACTAAAATCTTTTGAACTGGCCTACATCTTCCCTAGACTAGGCATAAATCAATCTACACACTTACTCTATAAAGTCACGTCTCCCTTTCATGCTCCGACACTCAAAACCCTGAAAGTTCAAAAACATCATCCAACCTATCATGCCTCCACTAACCTTTCTCGGAAATCCAAACCTTCTTGAACTCATTCCTAAGAAACGATTCTCATTCAGTACTCCTTCACTCTCAAGAGACACTGCATGTAGTATAACAGATATTTTGTATACTCAACAATGGACTAGATACTCCATGATGCTAGAAAAACCTCTCTATGTAAACCTGATCAAAGAATTCTGGAAACATGTCGATCTTGATGTTGAAAGAAATTGCATCACTTCCTATGTTTTTGAAATCCCTATTGACATCAACCCATTTTCAGTAATCCTTGCAACTGGATGTGAGGATGTTGGAATTCATGTTAAGTTTGACAAACACAATTTCTTTCCTGCAAGAAATTTTGCATCTCTTCACAACTTATCTTCCAGATACATACCCTACAATCCTGAGAATCTCCTACCAACTTCCAAAGCCTGGTACAAACTCATGTTGTCAAACTTTCTTCCCAGAATAGATAGCAATAATCTAATTCGTTTTCACGACCATAAGTTCATTTATTTACTAATGAATGACTTTCGGATAAATTTACCACACTCAATCTTCAAATGTCTCTGGAAAACCATTATTGAGTCTCGGAACTTCACAAAATCCTACATTCCTTATGGAAGAGTTTTGTCTGAGATTTTCTTAAGAGATGGAATTGTGGACATGATCAAGGAAAGAATTGAAGAAGATGGTCCTGAAGAGTTTCCAGAAAACTGTCTGTTAAAGACATATTGTGAAGTCTTTAGTGACTAGAGAAACTATGTTAATTGTGCTTCAATTGCTTTGTTTGAGCTCAATGATCCTTAGACTATTTAAGAAAAACATATTGTCAAATCTATGATCATTACTTATAGTCTCTCTTCAAACAATAAAATGTTCCATAGAAAATAAGCTTTATTAGAATTTTACAGTTAAAACTTAAAAATATTAACCTACTAAAATTATTTTCTGTAAACTCAAATTTATTACCATCATTAATATACCCAACTCATTGACCACTCATCATTAACTCTAATATCCTTCCCAAAAAATAGACAAATCACTCGTCTTTTTAGCTACACGTGTTTACATCTCTCTATATACCCAAGATTTAATACAATATCTAGGAAATAACAAATCAAATCCTATCCCCAAAAGCAATCATCACACTTCATCCTAACTCACCCATAAAAGGTAGGATTCCTGTCTCCGTCTTTCAACTCTCAAATACAAAATTCTAAACTTACTAAGAACAATGAACTCTCGAAGGAGTGGACCAACCTTCCGTGGAAACAACAAAAATCTACACCTTATTCCTGAGAAGAAACTCAACCTTGCTCATCCCGGAAAAAATGGCTTAGAGATACTTAGAATCATGCAAGCCCAATCTTGGCAAGGCTATTACGCTCTCCTATATGGTCCCATCTATCCAAACCTGGTTAAAGAGTTCTGGAAATTTGTCAGAGTTAGCAACGATGGAAAAACCATCTGGTCGAAAGTCTACCATCAACCGATTACTGTCTCTGTCTCCTCGATAGAGAAAATCACCGGTTACATCTCCTCCGGAGTCACGATTGATGATTATCAATCAAATCTAAGCCTGGTGAATCAGTGCAAAATCTTATTTGACGATTCATTGCCTTACGAACCAAACAACCCTGAGAGTCTTCTCCCCTTTCCAAAAGCTTGGTTCAAATTTTCTCTGACCAACCTTAGTCCTCGTACGACTCCTGAGAACGTCCTAACGCACAACGACAATATCCTTATCTTTCTTCTAACTCATCATGTTACATTAGATCTCCCTAAAACCATTTTTAATCATATGAAACAATCTATCAAAATCTCCAGAAACAAAGTATAGGCTTTCATCCCATACGGAAGAATAATTTCGGAAATACTTCTACAAGAAAAGGCCTGGGATTTAATTATCATACTTGAACCTCGTACTTCTCGTGTTGAAATCAAGTGTGAAACCATGAACAATGTTGAGGATTCTGATGATTAAGGTGGTGATGTTTATTTAGCAGATGCTATGTTTTGTCTTTAAATCGTTATGTACAATCACCATTGAATTAATGAAAATGGCTTATTTGTCTCTTAGATAATTTAACCAGCATTAGAAATCAAAATGGCTAAATTAAAAGAAACTCATTAATTTATCCCATCTAGGAAATCGTGTACAAATGGCTACTCCTCTATTTTTTTTGAAATTTCTCAGCTGTTCAACTCTCTTCAAATACGCATACGGTTGTTAGACTAATAAACTTGCAAGGAACATCTCAATCCTTCATAACACAGAAATACGTAACTCTAAAAGTTCCTCTCTTATAAGAATCTGGTTTTGTCGAGTCCAAATCTGTATCTGTTTGTTCGTATTTAAATCCTTATCCAAGCTATGTTTAAACACAATTAGCCTGTTTAATGAGCTTCTTATTTGGTTATGTCCAAATTGTTCTTCTGATTACGCCATAATGAAAATTAGTTGCTTTTAAGGTACCTGAACACTGTTTCACTTCTCTCACAAGTGGCTTCCATCCTTCAATTAAATACATACTGAGTATGGATGTGTTTCCCTAAAATGAGTCTAAATGCTTCTAAATGTTTAAATGACTCTGTGACTCTGTAACTAAATATAAATGACTACATGCTTAAATGCTTATATGCCCTAACACTTTTTGATGATGTCAAAAAGGGGGAGAAATATATTAATTTTGATTGAAAGAAGGAAATCTGAAAGAATACAGAACTCAAACAAAGTACTCTAATAAAATGCGTTACTACTAACGGTTGTTGTTTGATGTTATCCGAGGAATTCTAAACAAGTTCACTAGGCATTCTAAAAACAGGATAAGAAGAAGAACCACGATCACAGAATAAAGAGTCAGATTAAGTAAGAATACTCTGAAAGCAGTCAAGGCAAAGTCTACATTTCAAAATGCTCACTCAGAAGATCTGTGCAAATCAGAAGTCAAAAACTGTCTGAAGATCTGGATTAAAGATCCAAGCAAGAAATCATTCTATCAGGAACCATTTGAATTAAAGACGATTTGGTATTAGACTAAATCATCAATTGGAAATCAGATTCAATACACAAAGATTAGTATCAGACTCTCAATCAAAGCAAAGCTATGGATTACTGTCAAATACCCTCATTGGTATCAATATCAGCACACTAATGAATTACCTCTTAAGCGTATGAGAAGAAATTCTTCACTTGGTATCAAACTCAAAATACTCTAGTATAAGAGTCAACACATCATTTTTACATCCGACTAAAACAATATGTACCAGATTCAGAATCAAGCAGGATTGATCACAAGTTTTAACCTTCAATTGGTATCTGATAAAAAATCAAGCTTTGATAATTTAACTGAGTTGTGACAATAACAAGGTCTGAAATAAACCTGTGTTCAAAGTCAAACTCTGAAAAGTCATGATCAACACTGGTGATTAAATTTAGAAACTCTGAATTTCGATTCTGAAAGATCCCAATATCTGACTTATAGAAATTAGGGGGAGATTACCCAGACGACCAAAATGCAAAATCTAAATTCTTCATATAGCCTGAAACTCAGGGGGAGTATCTCAAAAGACAGTTTCTGATATACAGCGAAGCTATGCTTATCAGTCAAAGAACTGCTCTAATTCTGTGCTCAATTGAATCTACTGAAAAGTAGAAATGCTTCAGACGACTTTTATGATAACAAGCTCTGATATGACAACAAAGGAAACTGAGTTCTGAAGATCTAAAGATGGAAGTTCTGTTGAACTAGTCCAGATGCTAAAGACTCTTCATTTTCTTAAGGACAAGATATAAAAGTAACTCTTTTCTATTTCTGTTCTGGGAACTCAAGATGTTACTCTGTATATCTTTGGATTATATAAAATCCTAGATGATCTTAGATAAAGCTTTGAGGATAACTCATTCAGGGGGAGCTGTTGTTCCACACTCTGAATTTGTTTGCTTTGGTGATTACCTTGTATAAAATGTTCAATCAAAATACTTGGTTTTGTCATCATCAAAAAGGGGGAGATTGTGAGAGCAAGAATTATCTCTACAAGTCAATCTATGTTTTGATGATAACAATAAGTATTTGTGAAAGAACCATTTTATGGTCTAACGTGTGTTGTGTGCATATCATAAGAACTAATGACATCAGAACCAATATACACCAGCCAGATGTACTATGATTGAATATATATATATACATATATATATATATATATATATATATGCGAAGTTACTATGTGTGACTAAAGTCGCGAGAAGCAAGAACGCTTGTTTATCTAGTTATAATCAGCCAGATCCAAGGATGTCAAGATTGCTGTTGCAATGCTCTTGATGATGCTCTCTGAAAGTGATCAAGATTCTGAAGATAGCGAAGCTTCTGAAGAAGTACACTAAAAAATAACCAAAGTTCTGAAGACTCCTATGACTTGAAGTTCTGATGGCTGAAGGAGCTGAAGACCAAGTGCATAAAGATTCTGAAGACTGACGAGTTATGAAGATCAAGGTCTCAAACAAGAAGTTTTGAAGACTCTGAAGACAAGCTCTGAAGATTCGGAAGACTTAAAGCAGAAAAGGATAACGCTCTTAAAGACCAAGTTCTGAAGTTCTGAAGACTGATTCCTAATGGACTTCTTCAATTAACGGAAGACTTGAAGCATCAGATATTCTACTATAAAGACTCCACTCATGCTTCATCAAATTAACATCAGAAGCCACTGAAGTATCGAAGTCTAAATATTACCGTTGTGAGTTAATTGTACACACTGCCCAAGAAAAGATCTCTTCTGCAAAAAGAAGATATGTCAGCACAACTCATTATATCACAACGTCTCTTTTCCAAACAGCCAACAATATTCTCTAACGGCTATATTTTTACTGGCTATTTAATGGAAAGAGTTTTTGCTTCTGATGTGTCGATCACTTGTAGAATTACGAACTGAATGTTCATCTACAAAATTGACCAAGTCATCATGTGAAAATAGCAACAACGATGAGTTCTCGTTGTAACACTTATAATATTCAAATTTGTCATTAATTCACTCATGGCAATTATTGTTGAATCTCCAAAGAAAAAATTAACACAACAACAACAATCAAACAAAAACTGTTGATGAAGAAGACAACAATTGAAGTTCAGTCAAGTCATCAATCTACATTCTCGTCAAAGCTCATTAAAGATCTGAAGCAAGGAGTTGCTGCTCAAAGCTTGCTCAACCAAAAGACGAAGAAGAAGAAGATCTACAAGATGTCAATAATCATAATATCTAAATACATCTTTGTAGTTTCTTAGGAAAGCAAGGAGCTGATTGCTCAAAACTTGATTGAACACACGTGTGTATTCTTTGTACTTAAACCTAGGAGAAACTTGCTTATTAAGAAGCACAATTTGTAATCTCCAGTTTTCCAATTCAACTAAATGAATTGAGACTCCTCAAGTGAACGTTATATCTTGATGGGATCCCTGAGAGGTTCAGCTGTGAGTTGAGGCCCTTGAGTAGATCACGCGGTGATCAGATACTTGAGATGACAATGGCTGAGGGTCATTGTGGAAAATCCTGAAATATGGTCAGTAGCGTTATATTCATTGAATTGAATCCCTGAACGGCTAGCTGTGAAATCCCAGCAGTGGGTCTGCTCGGTTGATGAACGTTATATCCTGTTGGATCCCTGAATGGTTCATTGGGTTGTTAGTCACAGTGCGGCTGTGCAAGTAGTTAGTCACCGGCTGTTGCCCGTGCAAGTGTAATCATGATTTGGTTATAGTGGATTAAGTCCTTGTGTTCAAGGAGAAATCACCTGAGGAGGGTGGACTGGATTAGCCCGTGTGGTGAACTAGGATATATCATGTGTCCTTTACTCCTTTGCTTAGTATCTCTTTTTATGTTCCTGCTTTGAATATCAGAACCTCATATTAAGAAAAGTCAGAACCTTGCAGCCTATCTCGGATAGGCTTTCGCACTGCAAGTTCTGAGTGTCGTATCTTATGAACAAAACTTATACGGTTCTCATACTCATTAGTTAATAGATCAGAATCTCTCAATGAACATTGAAGGTTCTTGAGCGTCAAATTAACAAGATGCGAAAAGTTACAGAAAGAGTAAATACACAATTCAAACCCCCCTTTCTTGTGTCTTTCTCGCACCTTCAACTGGTATCAGAGCTCTGGTTCTATTATTGATTCACATCAAACACTTAACAGTGTCAGAAAAAGATCCAGACGTGGTGCGTAGAAGTACTCTTGGTGATATTGAAATCCACTTACAATTTCTGTAACAGTTCAGCTGTTAACTATGTATAAAATTGTAATCAATCTGATTACTTCGTGAGCAAGTCACTGATTCTAGATGAAGCCTCACTAAAATTGAAGAATCAATTGATAATATAAACTCATCAGATAAAAGGAAATATATGTTGAATGCTCATTCTGGAAAATACGTGTGGATAAAACCACGTATACGATTAAAAGATGAATCATCAGAATGAAGAAATCTTGTTTGCTGGAGATTAATTCATTATGAGTTTTTGAGATGCTTTCAAGAAACGGATTAGGTCCACCCTTGACTTTCTCGTTTAAAAATTCGTTCTGGATCTCTTCATGTAAAGAAGGAAGATTGCTGTTCTAGGACTTTGAATTTCAGAAAGAAATCTATTAAATTCAGAATCTAAAAATTTCAAATTATTAGAAATGATTCAATGTCAGAATCTGGAATGATCAAAAGATTCAATGGAAAATTAAATCCCAAAGAATCAGTTGATTCCGAACGAACTCTTAACTGGTTCGGTGATCAAGCTCCAACAACCTGAAATCATCCTAGTAAAGATCAAATGTTGATAATCTGATTTTCAACAGATCAAGTGTTCTCAGAACCACTTGTGCTATGAAATTGGATGCAATCATTTCAGGTATCTAGGTTCTCCAACTGATGTCATAAAATATGGCGTAAAAGATGTTAGCTTGAAGAAATTAGTTAACACTTAGATATGTGTGAATAACCCCAAATAAGTTGATCATCATTGGGAGAACAAGAGGTTCATGCAAATCATGTCTAGCAATGTACACATGAGGCATGATGATGTTCTGGATTTGAACAAGTTCTGAAACAACCTTGAGGAACAAAGTCAGATGTTGATATGTCAACTCCTTCCTGAATAACCTCTAAAAGATTCTCACTGAACTGGTGAAATCAATCATCTTTCAAAGAGAAGAAACTCTCACAAACACAAACTGAATTCGGGCTATGAAAGGAGAACTCAACCAATTCTCAAAAGTGTGTTGTTTAAGATTCGGATCCATATCTCAAGAACTGTATCAGAACTAAACAGGTTCTATGGATCAAGGAAATGAGAAGTGAGAAACATTTAAAACAGATGTAATATGTTATTTATGAATGGGGTCATCAAATGAAATTTACTGTTCACTCAGTATTGCTTCCACGCATACCAATATTGCCTTATCAAAAAGGATTGCATGGAATTGGCTTAGATCAACTATAATGGTCACTCTGATCATACTAAGTCCCAATCTCGGTTACTGTAACCTAGAGAACTAAATGACAAGGTTGAACAGGAAAAGAGAGAGAAAGCAATGATCCAACTAGGATCACCTTCCAAGAAAATATTCTCTTCAGAAGTCATAAGATAAGCTTATCTTGATGAACCCAAGAGACATCTGCAGCTTACTCGGAAATATGCAGAAGCAGAAAGATGCTCAAAGCAAACCAAGTCTGAAAGGTCTAAGGTACACTTTTCTTTTCACTAATTATTTGTTAAACTCATGAGATGCCTTAATTAGGATTCTTTCAAATTTATCATAGCATGTTTTACTAGATAATTATTTAGGAATTCTTACATGTTTCTTTAGGGAAATAATCAACCAATAGAAAATCTGTTAAGCATAGATGAAAAGAAATTGCTAAAGAAAACCTTCTAACAAAACTACACGGAAAAGATACAATCATCATTGCAGAACATATCTCTGACAACTTAATAAGATCTTACTAAAATCTTTTGAACTGACCTACATCTTCCCTAGACTAGGCATAAATCAACTACACACTTACTCTATAAAGTCATGTCTCCCTTTCATGCTCCTACACTCAAAACCCTAAAAGTTCAAAAGCATCATCCAACCTATCATGCCTCCACTAACCTTTCTCGGTAATCCAAACCTTTTTGAACTCATTCCTGAGAAACGATTCTCATTCAGTACTCCTTCACTCTCAAGAGACACTGCATGTAGTATAGCAGATATTTTGTATACTCAACAATGGACTAGGTACTCCATGATGCAAGAAAAACCTATCTATGTAAACCTGGTCAAAGAATTTTGGAAACATGCCGATCTTGATGTTGAAAGAAATTGCATCACTTCCTATGTTTTTGAAATCCCTATTGACATCAACCCATTTTCAGTAATCCTTGCAACTGGATGTGAGGATGTTGGAATTCATGTTAAGTTTGACAAACACAATTTCTTTCCTGCAAGAAATTTTGCATCTCTTCACAACTTATCTTCCAGATACATACCCTACAATCCTGAGAATCTCCTACCAACTCCCAAAGCCTGGTACAAACTCATGTTGTCAAACTTTCTTCCTAGAATAGATAGCAATAATCTAATTCGTTTTCACGACCATAAGTTCACTTATTTACTAATGAATTACTTTTGGATAAATTTACCACACTCAATCTTCAACTATCTCTGGAAAACCATTCTTGAGTCTCGGAACCTCACAAAATCCTACATTCCTTATGGAAGAGATTTGTTTGAGATTTTCTTCAGAGATGGAATTGTGGACATGATCAAGGAAAGAATTGAAGAAGATTGTCCTGAAGAGTTTCCATAAAATTGTCTGTTAAAGACATATTGTGAAGTCTTTAGTGACTAGAGAAACTATGTTAATTGTGCTTCAATTGCTTTGTTTGTGCTCAATTATCCTTAGACTATTTAAGAAAACTGTATTGTCAAATCTATGATCATTAATTATAGTCTCTCTTCAAACAATAAAATGTTCCATAGAAAATAAGCTTTATTAGAATTTTACAGTTAAAACTTAAAAATATTAACCTACTAAAATTATTTTCTGTAAACTCAAATTTATTACCATCATTAATATACCCAACTCATTGACCACTCATCATTAACTCTAGTATCCTTCCCAATAAATAGACAACTCACTCGTCTTTTTTAGCTACACGCGTTTACATCTCTCTATATACCCAAGATTTAATACAATATCTAGGAAATAACAAATCAAATCCTATCCCAAAAAGAAATCATCACACTTCATCCTAACTCACCCATAAAAGGTAAGATTCCTCTCTCCGTCTTTCAACTCTCAAATACAAAATTCTAAACTTACTAAGAACAATGAACTTTCGAAGGAGTGGACCAACCTTCCGTGGAAACAACGAAAATCTACACCTTATTCCTGAGAAGAAACTCAACCTTGCTCATCCCGGAAAAAATGGCTTAGAGATACTTAGAAGCATGCAAGCCCAATCTTGGCAAGGCTATTACGCTCTCCTATATGGTCCCATCTATCCAAACCTGGTTAAAGAGTTCTGGAAATTTGCCAGAGTTAGCAACGATGGAAAAACCATCTGGTCGAAAGTCTACCATCAACCGATTACTGTCTCTGTCTCCTCGATAGAGAAAATCACCGGTTACATCTCCTCCGGAGTCACGATTGATGACTATCAATCAAATCTAAGCCTGGTGAATCAGTGCAAAATCTTATTTGACGATTCAGTACCTTACGAACCAAACAACCCTGAGAGGCTTCTCCCCTTTCCAAAAGCTTGGTTCTAATTTTCTATGACCAACCTGAGTCCTCGTACGACTCAAGAGAACGTCCTAACGCACAACGACAAAATCCTTATCTTTCTTGTAACTCATCATCTTACAATAGATCTCCCTAAAACCATTTTTAATCATATGAAACAATCTATCAAAATCTCCAGAAACAAAGTACAGGCTTTCATCCCATACGGAAGAATAATTTCGGAAATACTTCTACAAGAAAAGGCCTGGGATTTAATTATCAGACTTGAACCTCGTACTTCTCGCGTCGAAATCAGGTGTGAAACCATGAATAGTGTTGAGGATTCTGATGATTAAGGTGATGATGTTCATTTAGCAGATGCTATGTTTTGTATTTAAATCGTTATGTACAATCACCATTGAATTAATGAAAATGTCTTATTTGTCTCTTAGATAATTTAACCAGCATTAGAAATCAAAATGGCTAAATTAAAAGAAACTCATTAATTTATCCCATTTAGGAAATCGTATACATAAGGCTACTCTTCTATTTTTTTTGAAATTACTCAGTTGTTCAACTCTCTTTAAATACGCATACGGTCATTAGACTAATAAACTTGCAAGGAACATCTCAATCCTTCATAACACGGAAATACGTAACTCTAAAAGTTCCTCTCTTATAAGAATCTGGTTTTGTCGAGTCCAAATCTGTATCTGTTTGTTCGTATTTAAATCCTTATCCAATCTATGTTTAAACACAAATAGCCTGTTTAATGAGCTTCTTGTTTGGTTATGTCCAAATTGTTCTTTTGATTACGCCATAATGGAAATTAGTTGCTTTTAAGGTACCTGAACAGTGTTTCACTTCTCTCACAAGTGGCTTCCATCCTTCAATTAAATACATACTGAGTATGGAATGAGTCTAAATGCTTCTAAATGTTTAAATGACTCTGTGACTCTGTAACTAAATATAAATGACTACATGCTTAAATGCTTATATGCCCTAACACTTTTTGATGATGTCAAAAAGTGGGAGAAATATATTAATTTTGATTGAAAGAAGGAAATCTGAAAGAATGCAGAACTCAAACAAAGTACTCTTATAAAATGCTTTACTACTAACGGTTGTTGTTTGATGTTATCCGAGGAATTCTAAACAAGTTCACTAGGCATTCTAAAGACAGGATAAGAAGAAGAACCACGATCACAAAATAAAGAATCAGATTAAGTAAGAATACTCTGAAAGCAGTCAAGGCAAAGTCTACATTTCAAAATGCTCACTCAGAAGATCTGTGCAAATCAAAAGTCAAAAACTGTCTGAAGATCTGGATTAAAGATCCAAGCAAGAAACCATTCTATCAAGAACTATTTGAATTATAGACGATTTGGTATTAGACTAAATCATCAATTGGAAATCAGATTCAATACACAAAGATTAGTATCAGACTCTCAATCAAAGCAAAGCTGTGGATTACTGTCAAATACCCACATTGGTATCAATATCAGCACTCTAATGAATTACTTCTTAAGCGTATGAGAAGAAATTCTTCACTTGGTATCAAACTCAAAATACTCTGGTATAAGAGTCAACACATCATTTTTACATCCGACTAAAACAAGATGTACCAGATTCAGAATCAAGCGTGATTGATCACAAGTTTTAACCTTCAATTGGTATCTGATAAAAAATCAAGCTTTGATAATTTAACTGAGTTATGACAATAACAAGGTCTGAAATAAACCTGTGTTCAAAGTCAAACTCTGAAAAGTCATGATCAACACTGGTGATTAAATTTAGAAACTCTGAATTTCGATTCTGAAAGATCCCAATATCTGACTTATGGAAATTAGGGGGAGATTACCCAGAAGACCAAAATGCTAAATCTAAATTCTTCATATAGCCTGAAACTCAGGGGGAGTATCTCAAAAGACAGTTTCTGATATACAGCGAAGCTATGTTTATCAGTCAAAGAACTACTCTAATTCTGTGCTCAATTGAATCTACTGAAAAGTAGAAATGCTTCAGACGACTCTGAAGATAACAAGCTCTGACATGACAACAAAGGAAACTGAGTTCTGAAGATCTGAAGATGGAAGTTCTGTTGAACTAGTCCAGATGTTAAAGACTCTTCGATTTCTTAAGGACAAGATATAAAAGTAACTATTTTCTATTTCGGTTCTGGCAACTCAAGATGTTACTCTGTATATCTTTGGATTATATAAAATCCTAGATGATCTCAAATAAAGCTTTGAGGATAACTCATTCAGGGGGAGCTGTTGTTCCACACTCTGAATTTGTTTGCTTTGGTGATTACCTTGTATAAAATGTTCAATCAAAATACTTGGTTTTGTCATCATAAAAAAGGGGGAGATTGTGAGAGCAAGAATTATCTCTACAAGTCAATCTATGTTTTGATGATAACAATAAGAATTTGTGAAAGAACCATTTTATGGTCTAACGTGTGTAGTGTGCAGATCATAAGAACTAAAGACATCAAAACCAACATACACCAGCCAGATGTACTATGATTGAATATATATATATATATATATATATATATATATATATATATATATATATATATATATATATATATATATATATATATATATATATATATGCGAAGTTACTATGTGTGACTAAAGTCATGAGAAGCAAGAACGCTTGTTTATCTAGTAATAATCAGCCAGATCCAAGAATGCCAAGATTTTCGTTTCAATGCTCTTGTGGATGCTCTCTGAAAGTGATCAAGATTCTGAAGATAGCGAAGCTTCTGAAGAAGTACACTCAGAAGGAACCAAAGTTCTGAAGACTCCTATGACTTGAAGTTCTGATGGCTGAAGGCGCTGAAGACCAAGTGCAGAAAGATTCTGAAGACTGACGAGTTCTGAAGATCAAGGTCTCAAACAAGATGTTCTGAAGACTCTGAAGACAAGCTCTGAAGATTCGGAAGACTTAAAGCAGAAAAGGATAACGCTCTTAAAGATCAAGTGCTGAAGTTCTGAAGACTGATTCCTAATGGACTTCTTCAATTAACGGAAGACTTGAAGCATCATATATTCTTCTATAAAGACTCCACTCATGCTTCATCAAATTAACATCAGAAGCCACTGAAGTATCAAAGTCTAAATATTACCGTTGTGAGTTAATTGTACACACTGCCCAAGAAAAGATCTCTTCTGCAAAAAGAAGATATGTCAGTACAACTCATTATATCACAACGTCTCTTTTCCAAACAGCCAACAGTATTCTCTAACGGCTATATTTCTACTGGCTATTTAATGGAAAGAGTTTTTGCTTCTGATGTGCCGATCACTTGTAGAATTACGAACTAAATGTTCATCTACAAAATTGACCAATCCATCATGTGAAGATAGCAACAACGATGAGTTCTCGTTGTAACACTTAGAATATTCAAAGCTGTCATTAATTCACTCATGGCAATTATTGTTGAATCTCCAAAGAACAAATTAACACAACAACAACAATCAAACAGAAGCTGTTGATGAAGAAGACAACAATTGAAGACCAGTCAAGTCATCAACCTACCTTCTCGTCAAAGCTCATTGAAGATCTGAAGCAAGGAGTTGCTGCTCAAAGCTTGCTCAACCAGAAGACGAAGAAGTTGAAGATCTACAAGATGTCAATAATCATAATATCTAAATACATCTTTGTAGTTTCTTAGGAAAGCAAGGAGCTGATTGCTCAAAACTTGCTTGAACACATGTGTGTGTTCTTTGTACTTAAACCTAGGAGAAACTTGCTTATTAAGAAGCACAATTTGTAATCTCCAGTTTGCCAATTCAACTAGATGAATTGAGACTCCTCAAGTGAACGTTATATCCTGATGGGATCCCTGAACGGTTCAGCTGTGAGTTGAGGCCCTTGAGTAGATCACGCGGTGATCAGATACTTGAGATGACAATGGCTGAGGGTCATTGTGGAAAATCCTGAAATATGGTCAGTAGCGTTATATTCATTGAATTGAATCCCTGAACGGCTAGCTGTGAAATCCCAGCAGTGGGTCTGCTCAGTCAATGAACGTTATATCCTGTTGGATCCTTGAATGGTTCATTGGGTTGTTAGTCACAGTGCGGCTGTGCAAGTAGTTAGTCACCGTTTGTTGCCCGTGCAAGTGTAATCATGATTTGGTTATAGTGGATTAAGTCCTTGTGTTCAAGGCGAAATCACATGAGGAGGGTGGACTGGATTAGCCGGCGTGGTGAACCAGGATATATCATGTGTCCTTTACTCCTTTGCTTAGTATCTCTTTTTATGTTCCTGCTTTGAATATCAGAACCTCATATTAAGCAAAGTCAGAACCTTGCAGCCTATCTCTGATAAGCTTCCACACTGCAAGTTCTGAGTGTTGTATCTTATAAACAGAACTTATACGGTTCTCATACTCATTAGTAAATAGATCAGAATCTCTCAATGAATATTGAAGGTTCTTGAGCGTCAAATTAACAAGATGTGAAAAGTTACAGAAAGAGTAAATACACAATTCAAACCCCCTTTCTTGTGTCTTTCTCGCACCTTCAACTGGTATCAGAGCTCCGGTTCTGTTATTGATTCACATCAAACACTTAACAGTGTCAGAAAAAGATCCAGACGTGGTGCGTAGAAGTACTCTTGGTGTATTTTAATTGAATAAAAAATTCAATTAAAATGACCAAAATTGTTTAACACGTGGAAAACAAATTGTGATCTTGGATTAATGTTTCAAAAATCAGGTTTTGATCCACAAAATGATTGGAAATCACTAAAATTTGAAAAATCAAGAAGGAGAAAATATTTTAAATGTCAAAAACAATTAAAATATTAATTCTTTACAAAAATATCAAGTATAGGAAATAAATAATATTTTTGGGGTCTTTTGGGAAAATAAAATATTTTAACATTTTTGTGAATTATTAAAAAAAGAATCAACTCAAAATCATTAAAACTCAGAGAGAATTTAATTTTTGAATCAATTAAATAAAATCACAAAATTTAAATATTTGAATTTTCAAAAAGGGCGCCAAGAACAAGGGCAAGAACACGCGCCACCCTCTGTTTCTGTAGATTTGCATTTTCTATCCAATCTCACTGAATACCTGATTATATCATGCAATCTACATATCAATCTACTCGTTTCAACCTCACGATCATGCTATGGTCTTTAATTTCATTTATTTTTAACATAGAATAAGAAGGCTCAGAAATTCCACACACGATTCAAACAAAGCAATTAATTGAGGGAAAACACTCTATGCATGATTATGAACATATGGCCAAATTTTTGTGCAGCAAAAAATGCATGGATCATAGAATTAGAAGAGCTCATGCTTACCTCTTGCAGCTGGTGATCGTGTTTTGTGTTAGAGGTGTTGTAACTTGGTTCCAAGGATATGGACAGCTTCCCTAGGTGCTATGGAGTGTGTCTGGGTGCTTGGAATGAATGGAAATGATCTGGAACTGAAGATAGTATCCCAACTGCAACTTGGTTAAAACCTTGAGCAGCTGGCTGGTATTTCTGAGAAATCAGTGTTCCAGATGTTGTTTAAGTGTTTGGATCACTTCTATATGATGTTTATGAGGTGTGTGTGTGATTGGTTTGATTGGAATAGCTCTCAAACTCAAAACCCGATAGTGACTTGCTTTGGAAGGCAAATTTGGAGTGAAGAAGGAGATTTTGAGGAAAGCATCTGTTTGATGGCTTTGGTGTACTCAAACTGATCACAAATGAGCTCTATTTATAGTAGAGCAAGTTTGTTTTGCAAGGAATAGTGAATGGCAACTGCTGCATAGGTTTGGCCAATGTTGATCAATGAGAATCCATGTCTCCTCTAGCCATTGACTAGAGGTTAGGGCATAGGCAGTTGGTTCCCTTGGTCTTGGATAAGTCTTGATTGAATTCAGTTTGAAATGGCTCATTCCATGCCACCTTGGTGCATCCATTAAATGCTCCAATCCAAAATTGGAGTCTTGTCCCTCTTTTAGGGATTTATAGGTTTGGCATGCTATTTTTGGTTCCAAAGAGTTGGGAGGCTTGGAATCAGAGTTGGTTCCTCCTTGGTCCCCCCTTGAGGTGTTCAGATGGATAGAGTTGCTTTCCCTTTGTAAAATTTGGGTAAATCGAGCAAAACTCCAAAATCTGCCTTGCCATGACAGTTTGCAGCAAGGCATATTGGCATTGTCATATCTCATGGCCCAAGTGGAATTTGACGGAGTTCTTGGCCATTTTGGAAAGCCCTCATATGATACAACAACTGTTTGATCATAGTTGGTTTTGATACCTTTGGGATCCAAGTGAAAAATGCCCCTACATTTGGAAAAAAGTGAAGGCAGATTCTGACTTAGTGAAAATTTCACTAAGTGTTGGAAAAAATGACATTTCATGTTTTCAGCCATTTTGATCATTCCATAACTCAAAATCCATGATGAATTGAATGAGGTGTAGTTGAAGCTTTTGTAGAGGGCCATGAGGACTACAAATCCAGCTTTGGATGGGGAAAAATGGCCTTGTGGTTTAGGAGTTATGATTCTCCAAAGTTGGTACCCTAGCCACTTTATTCCATAACTTAGAAAAATTTCTAAGTTTTTATGGTTACCTCTTTTACAAGTTATCCAACTTTTCTTGATTTTTCTTGATGAATGTTGATTCAAATCACACATTAACATCATTTTAGGGTCAAAGAACCATATTTGTGAAAAATCTCAAAAAGTCAAAGTTGACTTTTGTGCATAGTTGACTTTTTGTCAGATGAATTCCAAAATGTGCGATCCTTTATGAAATCAAGTCCTTGACCTAAATCAAACTTGATGGACTGATTTCATAGGTGTTATAGGGTGTATTGAATCATGTCCTGGTCAAAAGTCAAAGGTACATTTGACTTTTCTCGTGAAACCCTAATTGTGGTTCAGATGAAACTGAGACTTGTTGCTCAAGTTTCTTGGATCAATCCATTGTTGCAAATGGATCAATGTAGTATGTTAGAGACCCTTAAATCATGTCTTGAGGTATTGGCCCATGATTTGTCCCAAAAGTCAACTCATGATGATTTGCACAATGATGGTAAATCTTAGTGGTCAAAATTTGGGGTACGACAGATGCCCCTATTTAATCTTCTTGGACCTGAAGGTGTGAATGGCGAAGATATTCGGGCATTCGGGGTGCAAGAGGATTAAATATCGGAATACCCAAAATTTTGATGGTGGTTAAGAATGGCAGCTCACGCATCCTTCTTCTTTTGCTAAGCAATGATCCTTAGAAAAGGTAAACTTCCCCTCGATCCTGGCTTCCTACCAAGGAACTGGTCTAAGTTTTTAATGTAAACTTCCCCTCGATCCTGGTTTCCTACCAAGGAATTGGTCTCAGTTTCTGATGTGAGCTTCCCCTCGATCTTGGTTTCCTACCAAGGAACTGGTCTCAGTTTCTGATGTGAACTTCCCCTCGATCCTAGTTTCCTACCAAGGAATTGGTCTCAGTTTCTTTTGTCAATAAAATTTCTTGACAAGGGACGCTATTTGTAGTGGCTTTCCTTCAAACTTCTCGCCGAATTTTCCTGGGGAGATGCCATTTGAGTGGAAAAAGTTTTAATGTCAGACTGGCTGGGGAACCCATTCATTTGAGTTGTAGAGGCACACAAACTTCTCTGTTTGGAGACGCCATTTGTCGACTCTACTAGGGAAAGAGATTCTCTTGAGAGACTGCTTTCGCTTGGGTATTACATCATACTTTTCTCGGGATCTTCCCGGAGAAATGTCATATGATGTGATCCAATTTTGAGGTGCTAATGACCTTTTCATTAGTGGATATTTTGGAGAAAAACTGCTGTATTATCGAATCTCTAATTAAGAGGCTTTCTCTGGAGATTTTCCTTAATCTGGGAAAGCGGAGATATCATCTTCACTGGCGAAGAGTGATGTTTGTCGAACGTTTTCTTGTTTTTCTGAGGTTCAAGTAATCAAAGTGGTCGAGGACCAACTTCAATCCAGAAATAAACTTGAGGAAAGAGATTGTTCAGATGATTCACTTCCTGGTGAGGAAAGAACTAATAACTCGATTGGGAGTACTTCTATCACTAGGGGACAAGACCGACTAGAGTGATAGTGATGCAATATGAATATGAATGTAAATCAATAATGCATGATGTATGTATGTATATGCTGACAAAACTGACACGACATACAGACTAGTAGATGAACACGACTGGATACTCGGCCACTGCAGGGGACGAAGAGGTATCGCTGGTTCAAGATAGCAATTCTGCCTTGCTTAGGAGAAATAGTCCTTGCGGGGAACAACCGTTGGTCGGGGTTAGGAGGTAAGAACTCGGCCGAGGGTGTCAGATGGGAAAGTCACATCTGATACAGCTGATCCTTCATTCAGGCGCACTGGCTTAGAAGGAGTACTTTGATTCTGCACTTTGAAGCTCGATTACTTCTGGAGAAGCGAACGACGTTCTTTCGATGTTCAATAGTCAAAAGAAATTGCCATCTTTATTTTAAAAGCATAAAAAGTTTAACAAGTAAATTCATTTTTGTTTCATTTCAAGAATCGTTGATCATATTTAAATGTCGTTCTGTAAAGCTAAAACAAATAAGAATCGCAAACAAGTGCACAAGGGCTCAAATTTTATTGATAGGATGGAGATCAGCCAAACTCGTGATTCCATAGAGTATTTACAAAGTTATAAAAATGGTAATTTAAGGGAAAAGGGCTACATTGAAACATAACGACCACTATCCTTCTACCAACTTTGAATTCTGGGCATCCTGAGCTTCTATCGAAGATGACCTTGACTGGAGTTTTCTGATGGATGGTGTAACTGCTGCTGAGGGACTTGTCCCTTTATTGAACATAGTTACTTGCCATTATCCCTAACTTTTTCCTGGATTGTACTGTGATGTTTCCAATCTACCGGGATGATTTTTTATCATGTCTCTAATTTTTGCCTGGACCGCCCTTTCGGATTTTCAATCCACTGAGACGTTTTTTTTAGGCGAAGTATTTCTTGACTACATCAACATTCGTGGGGTGGGCAAATTCCTCTCCATCCATGGTTGCAAGTCTCAAGGAGCCGCCTGAGAAGGCTTTCTTGACCACATAGGGGCCTGTCGCTCCCGAGGATTTGCATCCATGGTACAAACGTGAAAGTGGCGTGGAAACAGAGTCGCCAACAATGTGTATTTATCCCAAGAGAGGGAAAGGAAACACTGCATAAACCTGAGGGAAAGAAAGAGCATGGTCTCGCGACCAAGAGAAATAGCTAAGGGAGTCGGTTACGCGAAGGGAAGCTGTTAGCACCCCACACGTCCATCGTACTCGATGGGATCCACGCTTGTTATCTCGATCAAAGGGTGTCGTCATCTGGAGCTCCGCTGCTACTGGAAAGGAAGAGGAACGGGAATGGAAGAGAACGATGAAACGGGGGGAGAAAAGAAAAGGAAATGACTCGATAGAACATCTCTCGTCCTATGCCTACGTATTCCCTCGTACAATGGGAAAGTCAGAGTCAACGTAGTTCGGACACAAACTAGGGGGGAGGTTGCTCGCCAAGACATCGTCGTCTTGTGCCTACGTATCCTCAATCGGACTAGAGAGGAAATCAGAGCAGTCGTAGTTCGACCTAACGAGGTTGGCTAGTGTTTTTTATGAGCGACGTTAGATTCGCGTCCGGCAGTTAGGGTCGATGCCTATTTGCGACGAGACGGAAGTAACGTGCCCTTTTCTGAAAAAAGTTTGAAATTAACGATCCCGAAGGATGAAAAAGGTTTGAGTTTGTTTTTTGTGTTTTTTAGACAGAAGAGATTGAAGTTAGTTCATAACTTACATTGCACTAAAGTCTACCATGCGGGAACGAATGAGTCGCATGGTCGCCCCCAAATGGGACGTATGCTAAACACTCTAGAAGAGGAGGGGAGACCCCTCGTTCTTCATTTCCTACACTTAAGGCTCGAGCACAATATTCGTTATATTTATTAAGTGTTTTAGAAATGTTATGAGATGAGAAGAGAAGACTCAAAGGAAAATAAAACACTAAAGGGAAACAAAAATGTTCCTAATGTTGTCATGCAAAGGTGGCCCTATAGTTGAGTTTGAAAGGGAAACGTCTACCTAAGTTAGCATGCAAAGGGAATCCTAATGCTAATCTTACTCCAAGCTTAATCGGAAATTAAGTTGGACTAGGTAGCTCTAAGGGAGTGAATCCAAGACTTAAACAAGTCTTGAGATTCAAGAGAAGAAAAAGAGTGAAAGAGACGAAGGAGGAAAAGAAGCGAAAAAAAACAAAAACAGCAGCTACCACAGTGCACCTGCACCAATACAGCAGTAAAAAGCAGCACACAAGTAAGACAGCTTATAACAGCACACAATTCAGCACAAGAAAGGGTGCAAAAGGCCAAACAGCAGCACATATAACAGCACATATGCACATAGACAGCAGTAGAAACAGGGCAGCATGTGATTCGCTTGAATATAACTCAATCATGGCATAGCAAACATGCATCAAGCATTACATATTCTTCAATCAAACATGATTACAATCACACCACCAACCAAGGTAAATAACTCTTGAAATCATCGTGAAAGCATGCATATCATGAGGAAGCACATCATTAGGCATATGAACAAATCAAGTGAAGCATGCATCTCACGAAATTAGGTGAACAAACAAACACAAAGCAATTCCAGCAACATAAGCATCAATGAACAATTATCATGCTCAAGGAGTATGTGCTATGTGTTCGTGGCATCAAGAATGCAACAATGCAAACATGTTCATAAACGAATGAAAACCACAAAATCGCGTGTCGGAAAACTGTGTTCATGCAATAGTGTGAGGTTCAACAGCTCAAGAATGACCCATAAATCATCAACATATCAATCCATAAAGTTTAGATATGAAAAGGATCTCAAACAACCAAGAAAATGCAAGAAAACCAAGTTCTGCAGCAGTGGTAACCGGTTAGCAGTTATGCTGTAACTGGTTACACAGTTCAAAACATCCAAAAATTACACAAAAAATAACATGTTAACCGGTTACAGCATAACTGCTAACCGGTTACACAGCAACAGAATTAAAAAAAAAATAGCTCCAAAAGCACTTTTCAGCAGCAAATGACTTATTCAAACAACTCCAATGATCATGTAATCACTCATGCACGAAAATTACGTTCAAACACAGTATTCAAACATCATTTAGATCCAGTAATCATCAACATCCACAATCAAAATCAAACAAGATGATCAAAACACAACAAAAATCATGGATCTACATTGTATAAGTTGCAATTAAGCTAAAATGAGTGTGGATCTGAGATTAACTAACCTACAAAGCTGAGATTTGCTTTGGTAAGTGTTGTAAACATAATTTGATGAATCCAAGTAGAGAAATCCAAGATCCACAAGCTCCTTGCACTCAAAAGTTGAAAATCCAAGCAATAAGCAACAAAACTCCAAAATCACTTTCAATAATCACTTATGAAATTCCAGATCTAGATCCAAACAAAAATCACCAATGAAATGCACCAATGAAGTGGTAATGAGTGGCTTTAGCTCAAGAATTAAGAAGTTCCAATGAAGAACTTGTCAATCTCTATTGAAGAGCTTTGAGTGTGGTTAAAAATGGAGGTTGAGAGTGAAAATGTGAGAGAGAATTGAAAGAGAATTCTGAAAATTGAGAGTGAAAAAATGATCTAGATTGGAGAGGTTTGGAATGAATTGGTTTAAATAACTCCTAGGTTAGGAGTTAAGTTTGGGTTTGGAGTGAGGTTAAGTGGGTGGAAATTGGGGTGAAAATGGATTAGGAAAAGAAAATGAGGAATTTGAGTAGAAGAATGATGGAGAAAATTTGAATTTTGGATGGAAAATGATGAAATTGGATCAATTCTAGATCCTTCCCACACATGCACAAGCCAAGCACATGATCACTAGTGATGCAAACTTAATTTTTTTTCAAACTGCGCCCAGAGTAACCGGTTACAGCATATCTGCTAACCGGTTACACAGTTCAAAAAACCTTGAGAATATGCTGAAAATGAATGAGTAACCGGTTAGCACATATGTTGTAACTGGTTACACAGTTCAAATTTTGAATTTTGGCGCCTTTTGGAGGGAAACTTGGAAACGTGACTTCTGATAGCTGTTTTGAACCCGTTAAATCTCTGAAACTCAAAACTTGATATTGCTACTGAGTAACACCTGAAAAGAACACAAATTCCTGCTAACACCTCAGAATATCCTGCTGAATTAAAAATGCCTGATGTCGAACAACCGATCAAAAATTGACTTCCAGGGTTTATGATCATCAAATCATCTAATGAGCAAAATAAATGCTCGAAAAGACTTTGAAAGCTATCTGATTGACCCTGAATACTGTTGAAAATAATGCCGAAGCTGATAACGCCATGAGCTGCTAGAAAATACCATGATCCGATGCCCAAAAGAAATATCCAAATGCAAAAATGACAATGCAAATGAAATGAAACATAAGCCAAAAAGGTTAGAAACAAAAGGGCAAATTTTGATGTGTTACAGCTGCCCCTATTCAAACTTCTTGGATCCGAGGGTATGGGAGCAAAGGCTTCCAGACAATCAGGATACATGGAGATTGAATACCAAAATAACCGCACAAATTTGTAAACTGCGGGGGGTAATGAAATAAAGCAATTACGAGGGCGGCCGAAGGCGAACTCGAAGAGAAAGACCGGCCGAAGGCGAACTCGAAAAGGAAGACCAGCCTAAGGAGGAATTTGAAAAGGAATACCAGCCTAAGGAGGAATTTCCAACAAAGGTAGACCGGCCGAAGGCAAGCTACGCTGGGGAGGAAGACAAGACCGACTGTAGGCGAGCTAATCAACCAAAGGATACAAGAACGGCCGAAGGCGAACTCAAAAATGAAAGACTGGCCAAAGGTGGTCTTTCAAACAAAGATACGAGGACGGCCGAAGGCAAACTCGAAAAGGAAGACCGACCGAAGGGGGTCTAGCCAACAAAAGAAATATGAGAACGGCCAAAGAGGAACTCGTAAAGGGAGACCGCCCGAAGGGGGACTCCAACAAAATAAATCGAGAACGGCCAAAGGGGAACTCAAAAAGGAAGGACCGGCTGAAGGGGGTCTAACCAACAAAAGAATACGAGAACGGCCGAAGGGGAACTCGTAAAGGGAGACCGGCCGAAGGGGGACTCCAACAAAATACATCGAGAACGGCCGAAGGGGAACTCGAAAAGGAAGGACCGGCCGAAGGGGGTTTAACCAACAAAATAATACGAGAACGACCGAAGGGGAACTCGTAAAGGGAGACCGACCGAAGGGGGACTCCAACAAAAGAATACAAGAACGGCCGAAGGGGAACTCGTAAAGGGAGACCGTCCGAAGGGGGACTCCAACAAAAGAATACGAGAACGGCCGAAGGGGGACTCGTAATGGGAGACCGACCGAAGGGGGACTCCAAAAAAATACATCGAGAACGGCCGAAGGGGAGCTCGAAAAGGAAGGACCGGCCGAAGGGGGGTCTAACCAACAAAAGAATACGAGAACGGCCTAAGGGGAACTCGTAAAGGGAGACCGGCCAAAGGGGGACTCAAACAAAATACATCGAGAACGGCTGAAGGGGAACTCGAGAAGGAAGGACCAGCTGAAAGGGGTCTAACCAACAAAAGAATACGAGAACGGCCGAAGGGGAACTCGTAAAAGGAGACCGGCCAAAGGGGGACTCCAACAAAAGAATACGAGAATGGCCAAAGGGGAACTCGTAAAGGGAGACCGGCCGAAGGGGGGCTCCAACAAAAGAATACGAGAACGGCCGAAGGGGAACTCGTAAAGGGAGACCGGCCGAAGGGGGACTCCAACAAAATACTTCGAGAACGGCCGAAGGGGAACTCGAAAAGGAAGGACCGGCCGAAGGGGGTCTCCAAAGATTAGTAGAATCAACAGATCTACCAAGATGACTCCGCTGGGGAAAAGAGAAATCTAAACAGACAACTCCGTAGGGGAGTATAAGAAGGAGTAAGAAGGACGAATCCACTGGTTGCGGTGTAATGCCAAACAGCAACTCTTGAGTTTATCACTTTCTGCTGGGGAAAGAGACTGGTAAAAGATATACAACTTGGCTTATGCTTTGAATGCATATGTTTGAATTTTTATGGCGTAATGCTCCATACGAAATGGAAATGCTACGCGTTTGAGGGGATGCCATGCAAAAATGCTTATGCAATGCAAAAGAAGCGCTTCAGCAAAATAAATGCCGAAGACGAAGGTCCTGATCACGAACTCTGCTGGAGATGAAAACTCCGAGAGAAGATCCACTCTGTTGGGGGGATAAAAATGAATATTGGAGGTGGAAACCCAAAGAGAAACTCTCTCCGCTGGGGATTACCAATGACTTCTGCCGAAGATAGAATCCAAAACATGGATCTGAAAAATGCCAATAACAATTGGACTTTAAGACCTGCCGGGGGTATCAACCGCTGTTGAACAATCCACTGAGAAGATCACCACCAAACTCTGCTTGGGGATATTGCTGGGCTTAACCTGCTGGTAGGCATCATCTATGTCTTCACCTGCTGGGGAGTATCTACCATTACTAGCAATCTGCTTGGAAAAAGGTAATTGATGGCATCGACTCTGCTAGAGGACCACATCCATCTTACTCGTCTGTGGGGATTAAATCATACCATTTCTGATGAGAAAAATATCTCCTAACTGGCTGAGGAGAATGGGTGTTCAGAACCTGTGGGGAAAATAAAATCTTTGTCCCTAGAAGATGTTCCATAAGTCTCCTGCTAGGGATGCAACAACGTCAACTTCTGATTGTTTGCTGAGAAAGTGATAAATCGATCACGACTATAGCTGGGGAATTAATCTTTTGTACTCTACGGAGGAAGATAATCCTCGACACTCTAGCTGGGGAAAATAACAACCTGTTGAGGAGGATGAACTTTTCAATGTCGAGGAGAGTAACTCTACTGGGGAAGAACAAACTTGTTGCCCTGCAAACAACATCAACATAAAGTTCTATATGAAAAAAGGTTACTCGCCTAAGTAATTTCCACCGTTTTCTGATATGTTTCGCAAAGCTTAACATTTTCGCATGCAATGTTTTATCAAAATATCAGACGTTTTCACAAACAAAACAGCAAAAGTAAAAACACAAATGGAAAGCTTTTGAGTGAAATGAAAATGTTATTAAATGAATTGGCCTGTAAATAGGCGTTTACATTCGGAAGCAATTCCTGAAAAGAGGTAATTGCACAAAAATAAAAGAAAATACACATGTCGGCAATGTGGGGAACAGACATCCACCATGATTCAATTCAGCTATGACCCAATATGCCTTGCTTATCCGCAGATGCTTTGGCCTTCGAAAAGACTGACTGGACTGATTCCTTTCCTTCAAAATTTCCATGTATCCAAAGTGCTCACAGATCGAGCGCTGATCGTAGCCGTTTGCTTTTAAATCCCTAACTTTTGCCTGGATCGCCCTTTTCGGGTTTTCAATCCACCGGGATACCCATTTTTGCCAAAGTTGCCTTTCCAGGTTTTCAACCTTGCGGGTTTATTCTTTTTCTTTTTTTATCCCTAACTTTTGCCCGAACCTTTTCTTTTTATGGTTCGCCGGGATGCCCCTTTTTTGCCTGAAATTTCTTTTTGTGTCCAGCGGATCTCTTTTATGCAAAGTATTTTTTGACTACGTCTGCGTTCACAGGGGACGTAAAATCTTAGCCATCCATAGTTGAGAGTAATAAGGCTACACCAGAGAAAACCTGTCTTACTACATATGGGCCTTCGTAGTTTGGAGTCCATTTACCCATGTGATCTGTTTGAGGAGGAAGGATCCTTTTCAAAACCAATTCACCAGCCTGAAAACATCGAGGATGCACTTTCTGATCAAAGGCTTTCTTCATCCTGCTCTGATACAACCGACCATGTGCAATGGCTGCCAATCTTTTCTCTTCAATAAGGTTCAACTGATTCAGTCTGGAACGCACCCACTCAACTTCATCAAGCTTCACGTCTGCCAGAATTCTTAAAGAAGGAATCTCAACTTCTAATGGTAAAACTACTTCCATACCATATACCAGTGAGAAAGGAGCTGCCCCAGTCGATGTGCGTACCGAAGTACGATAATCGTGTAAAGCATAAGGCAACATCTCATGCCAGTCTTTATACGTCACTACCATTTTCTGCACAATCTTCTTGATGTTCTTATTTGCTGCTTCAACAGCCCCATTCATCTTTGGACGATGGGAGAAGAATTGTGATGTTCAATCTTAAAGCTCTGACATAGCTCCTTCATCATCTTGTTATTCAAATTTGAACCATTATTAGTAATGATTCTCTCCGGGACTCCATACCGGCAGATGATGTCCTTCTTGATAAATCTGGCTACCACGTGTCTGGTGACGTTGGCAAATGAGGCTGCTTCCACCCAATTCGTGAAGTAATCGATGGCAACCAAAATGAAATGATGCCCATTGGAAGCAGTAGGTTTAATCTTTTCGATCATATCAATGCCCCACATAGCAAAGGGCCAAGGCAATGACAACACATTCAGAGAAGTAGGCGGTATGTGCACCTTATCTGCATAAATCTGGCATTTGTGACATCTACGGGCGTATTTAAAACAATCAGACTCCATAGTCATCCAGTAATACCCCGCCCTCAACAGTTTTCTGGCCATAGCATGCCCATTAGCATGGGTACCGAAAGATCCTTCATGAACTTCCTCCATTAACAGGTTTGCCTCGTGTTCATCAACACAACGTAGCAAAACCATGTCAAAATTCCTCTTGTATAACACATCATCTCTATTCAAAAAGAAAATTCCTGCCAACCTCCTCAGAGTCTTCTTATCTTTGGTGGATGCACCCTCTGGATACCCTTGACTCTTCAGAAAAACCTTAATATCATGATACCAAGGTCTATCCAGACGCATGATTCTGATCGAAGGAGTTTCATTCCAATGATTCACCTGATACATTGAAGATAACGTTGCCAACGCATCTGCCATCTGATTCTCCACCCGAGGTATATGATGGAAATCGACTTTGTCAAAGAACGGTAACAACCTTTTGGCATAGTTGTTATAAGGCACCAAATTCGCTTGACGAGTTTCCCATTCACCTGTAATCTGATTAGCTACCAACGCGGAATCACCATAAACATCGAGGTTCTTGATTCTCAAATCAATTGCTTCTTCTAACCCCATGATGCATGCTTCATACTCTGCCTCATTGTTGGTGCATATGAACGCTAATCGGGCAGTGAAGGGTATATGAGAGCCCTTCGGAGTTGTAATGATTGCCCCAATTCCGTTGCCATATGAGCTGACGGCCCCATCAAAGACTAATTTCTACTGAGACCCAATTTCAGGTCCTTCATCATGCAAAGGCTCTTCACAATCTTTCATCTTCAGATACATAATGTGTTCGTCAGGGAATTCAAACTTCATCGGTTGATAATCCTCAATAGGTTGTTCAGCCAGATACTCTGACAAAACACTTCCCTTAATGGCCTTTTGGGAAACATATTGAATATCGCATTCTGTCAGAACCATCTGCCAACGGGCTATTCTTCCAGAAAGTGCCTACCTTTCAAACATATACTTGATCGGATCCATCTTCGAAATCAAGAGTGTTGTGTGGTTTAACATATACTACCTCAAATGCTTAGCTGCCCAAGCGAGTGCACAACATGTTTTTTCCAGCATTGAGTACCTCGACTCACAATCAATAAACTTTTTACTCAGGTAGTAGATGGCATGCCCTTTTCTACCTGACTCGTCGTGTTGACTGAGCACACACCCCATTGAGTTCTCAAGAACCGTAAGATACATAATCAATGGCCTTCCTAGCACTGGAGGCACAAGGAATGGAGGTTCCTGCAAATAATCTTTTATTTTTTCAAACGCTTTTTGACAATTCTCGTTCCACCTGACCTCTTGATCTTTTCTTAACAATTTGAATATTGGTTCACACGTGGCTGTAAGATGAGAGATGAATCTAGCAATGTAGTTCAACCTCCCTAAGAAACCACAAACCTCTTTTTCTGTTCTTGGTTCAGGAATTTCTTGTATAGCTTTTACTTTAGCAGGATCAACCTCGATACCTCTTTCGCTGACAATAAACCCAAGTAACTTCCCAGATCTCACACCAAAGGTGCACTTGTTCGGATTCAACCTCAGTCTGAACTTTCTCAACCTCTCAAACAGTTTTTGAAGATTCACCAGATGCTCTTCCTCCATTTGTGACTTCGCAATCATGTCATCAAGATAGACCTCGATCTCCTTGTGAATCATAACATGAAAGAGAGTCACCATCGCCCGCTGATAGGTTGCCCTAGCATTTTTCAATCCAAAGGGCATCACCTTGTAACAGAAAGTCCCTCACGGTGTTATAAACGTTGTCTTCTCCATGTCCTCTGGGGTCATCTTAATTTGGTTATACCCAGAGAAGCCATCCATGAAGGAAAACACAGAAAATTGAGCAGCGTTGTCCAGTAACACGTCAATGTGAGGAAGCGGGAAATCGTCTTTTGGGCTTGCTCTATTCAGATCTCTGTAATCAACACACATCCTGACCTTTCCATCTTTCTTAGGTACAGGTACAATATTAGCAACCCACAGAGGATAATTTGTTACAGTAAGGAACCCAGCATCTAACTGTTTCTGAACCTCTTCTTTAATCTTGACAGCCATATTTGGTTTCGTCCTTCTCAGCTTCTGCTTAACCGGAGCACATCCTTCTTTTAGCAGCAACCGGTGTACCACGATGTCAGTGTCGAGCCCAGGCATGTCTTGGTAAAACCAGGCGAAGATATCCACATACTCTCGGAGCATTTCAATCAATCTTCCCTAAACAGTGTCTTCCAAAGCAGCCCCAATCCGTACCTCTTTCTTTGCGTCCTCGGTTCCCAAGTTAACAACCTCGATTTCCTCCTGATGAGGCAGAATGACCTTTTCCTCCTGTTTCAACAGCCTAGCCAATTCCTCGGGTAATTCACAATCTTCACCAATCCCATCTTCAGCCTGATATATGGGATTATCGAAGTCATATCGAGCCATAGCTGAATCATGATGGGTGGAATTTGAACAAGAAAACCTGCATGATTGATGATTTATGTTTAATATGGATGCATCAAACAAAAACACATTGCCATTTTGCTGTGGTTTTAATGCAAAAATAAAATAAAAAAACAGAAAAATAGGGATCAAAACATTTGAATGCGAAAACGTCCTTTATTAATGATAAAGAAAAAGCATACAAAACATTCAAGCCCTACAAACAAGAATCACTACGTCTTGGGCAGAACGTAGGATTAACATAGATGACAAACAGGAGCAATTACTCTGGTCCGGTCACTTGAATGGCTCTCTCTGATGACCAGTTGCGAAGACTTTGACCTGGAACACAGGGGGGGATCCAACTATCCATATCACAATCACTATCCCCATCTTCACCAATAGCATTGATTCTGTCAAAGAACACACTAGCACAAGTGAAGCGAACTGGACCATAGAACATGGGAGGCTCTTCAGGACGCCTGGGTGGCTTATAACCTAGTCCATGAATATTCCGCTTTTCCTGGACATCAATAATCTAGCCCCACCTTTGTGAACCGCCAGCTTCAACCACGGCTCGTGCATCCTTGAAGGAAGACATAGAAATCTCCGGCTGATGTACCACTGTAGGCTGATCTACCACTTCAGGTTGGCTGACTTCCTTGAGAGATTCCTCAGGGATCTTTACTGCTTCAAAAGCCTGACATAAAGTTTCATGTATTTCGCCATCTACCTCCACATACTTGAAAGTAGATAGCTGGCTTATCATGATATCCTCTTCTCCACAAACCGTCACCACATGTCCCTCTACCATGTACTTTAACTTCTGATGCAATGTAGACGTCACAGCCCCAGCATTGTGAATCCATGGACAGCCCAGCAGGCAGCTGTAAGTAGGTTGGATGTCCATAATATAGAAGGTAGCATCGAAAACCTCTGGCCCAACCTTAATTGGTAGTACAATCTCTCCAAAAACAGATCTCTTCTAGTCGCCGAAAGCGCGCACCACCAAATCACTTAGTGTGCATATCAACCCACGAGTGTCCAGTTTCATCATGGCTTTCTTGGGCAGAACATTCAAAGAGGATCCAGTATCCATAAGCACATGAGACATCAACGATCCCCGATACTCAATAGAAATATGCAAGGGATTATTATGGTTTCTCCCATCTGGAGTCAAGTCAACATCAGTAAAACCCAAACCATTGCCTGCATTAACATGGGCCACTACCCCCTCCAACTGATTAACTGAGATCTCCTAGGGTACGTAAGCATCATTCAGTACTTTCAGTAGTGCGTTTCGATGTGCCTAGGAACACAATAATAGGGACAAGATAGAAATCATAGACGGAGTCTGATGCAATTGATCAACAATTTTATAATCACTTTTCCGAATCAGTCTCATAAACTCTTCTACATTCTCAGAGAAAGAATTATCAATCGGTTTTTCCGTGGAATCATTCACTACTGGCGCTTGCACAGAATTATCTACAACCTGCTTTCCTTTGTCTTGTCTAGAACTACTAGCTAGATCATCAGAAGGGATAAAGACCCTACCACTTCTCGTGATAGCCCCTGCCTCATTATTGTTTTCAACACAAGATTTCACTACAAAAGTTCCCACCAGTTCTTGTTTCTGTCCATTAACGAACACTTCGGCTCCATAGTTCCAAGGAATGGCCTTGGTGCTCTCATATGGCACGGGTCCGGGAGCTGTAATAATAACCGGTGCTGGTCTTACCGGCCCTGAAATAGTGATTGTTTTGAAAGGGATAGTAATGGTAGCAACCTCATTTTTCCTTCTAACAACCTCTTTCTGTTGGTCACACCGGTCAAACTGCAATCGACCTTCATCTATCAACTTTTGAATTCCTGACTTCAACAAACCACACCCATTCATTTGCGACATACAATCTGAACAATTCTCATCACATCCGGGGGACACGCCACCCCTCAATAACCTCTCCTTTACCACCATCAAATGAGTCCTTAATTCATTAACATCCATAACCAGATTCAAAGATTCATTCTCCTCTAGCACCGCATTAACCCTCGGCCCACCATGGTTCGACATTGGATTTTGGATGACATTTGGCACATCATTTGAAAAGTTTATGGCCTTTGAATCCACCAAGTCTTGGACCTTATGCTTAAAAGCTTTGTAGTCCTCAATATAGTGTCTGAGTGCCCCGGAATGAAAGTCACGGTGGGCGTTGAGATTGTAACCCGGAGGTGGATCACCAACAATAGGAGCTAGAGTCCTCTTCTGAATTAACTGCAATTGCATCAAATGTTGAAAAAACTGGGAGTAAGGCAATGGTGGAGTATCGAAGTGCCTATTCTGCTTAGGCCTTCTTTGATACTGGGGCGCTGCTTGAGGTGGAAGTGCTGCAGGGATGGTTACTGAGGCCACCTGCTGATTATAGTTCTGGCGTTGCTTCCCCTTACCTCGGTAAGACGACACAAAATTTGCTTCCTCATTTTTCTTATAATTCCCATAAGGTTTCTTCCCCTGACCAGAAGATGGCCTATCCTTACCTGGTACTTTCCCAGCTTTGATTCCACCCTCTAACATCTCCCCAACCATGATCAAATTAGCAAACTTGTCTGACATGCAAGGTAACAGTTTTTCATAATAATGTCCCGACAAAGTATCCATAAACAGATTCAGCATCTCCTTCTCCAACATGGGCGGTTGCACCCTTGCCGCTAGGTCACGCCATCTCTGCGCGTATTCCTTAAAGATTTCACTGCCCTTTTGAGACATATTCTGTAGCTGGGTCCGATTGGGAGCCATATCAGTGTTATATTGATAATGTTTGACAAAAGCTTCCACCAGCTCCCTCCAATTACGGACGTGGCATCTCTCCAATTGCATATACCATTCTAAGGATGCCCCAGACAGGCTGTCCTAAAAGAAATGCATCAGTAATTTCTCATCTTTGGAGTACGCGGCCATCTTCCTTGCGTATGCCCTGACATGCGTCTTGGGACAGGTGGTACCATTGTATTTCTCAAAAGTGGGCACCTAAAATTTGTGCAGAATTACAACACTGGGAACCAGCCCCAAATCCTCCAGATCCATACCTACAGAATTCTGATTCACCATACCCCTTAGTTGTTCTTTAATCAGTCTGAACCTTTGATCATTGTCGGCCTGAGGACCAGCATCCCTGTCTAGCATAGAAAAAACGTCATCTTGTTGGTCTTCGAAACGACGACCATGAATAGCATAAACACTTCCTCCTCCCACAACAGTAGGAATCACCAGCTGCTCTCCTCCGCCCGGAGGGATCACAACACCAGGAATAGGGATCTCTACGCCCGCAGGACCTCCCTAAATACCGTTACCAGCGACTCCATTATGGATTCCGCCATGAAGAACCCTGTCTTCATCCACTCTTGCCACTAAGGGTTGGACCAGAGTCCTCAGTTGCTCTTGCCCTTGGGCAACACCTTGCATCAGCTCCATGAATTGGTCTATACGGGTCTGCATGGCAGCCATATCAGCCTGCATCTTCTCCATAATTCTCTTCTGATTTGATCTAGTAGAATACCGGTGAATTGGCTGGTTATCAATCCTGCCTACAACCAAATAAAGGTTACAAAAACCCGGGACGAGCACCTGCGATGCAAAAAAAAGATTATGATTATGCAAATGCAAATGAACATGTTTGGATATTTACAGGGTGATCCACTCCTTGATTCCAATTTAAAGACAAGATGGAATAAAACTTCTGCTCATATATCAGAGAAAATCGCTGTCAGAGATTACAATCCAAGATAATAAGTCTGAAACAAGAAAAACAAAGATCCCAGCCAACAATTCTGGTGGTGACTCAAAATACAACAAAGAAAGAGAAAACTACAGAGTATCACCCACTTCCTAAGCTAAAGCCCTCACCCCTAGGCCTCTTCACTTCAGCCGTATCTTCAGCTCTTCTATGGTTGCTATAGCCTCATTCAGTCGTTCCTCAACTGCGTGTCTTTGGAATGTCCCTGATAAGATCTCCTCGTCTTTCTTCCTGAGCTTCAACTTCAGACTCTCAATCTGCTCCAAATACTCATCCTCTTTCTGCTTATTGGCTGCGATTGCTGTGTTTCGACAAGCATTGAACCTGTGAATTCTTAGTGAAGCTTTGGCCAAGTCTTCTTTCTTTGACTTTAGAACCCTGCTAACACCTTTTAAGGCTTGTCCTACCTTCTGTCTAGCTGCGATTTCATCGGCCAACTCCTTTTCTTTCTCGGCGAGCAGCCCTGTTTTCAACTTGGCAAAGTGAGCAGCTTCACCTCGCTCATGCTTCAACTGGTATATTTCTCTTTGCAGCTCACTATTCTCCTCTCGAAGCTTCTCCTTCTCAGCCCATAACTTATTGTACTTCTCTATCTCAATTGTGGTTGGAGATTCAATCAGCATGGGGTAAGATGGAGGTTCTCTACAGAACGGTAAAAGTACATTCTCTACTCTCCTCTGAATCCAGTCCTCGTATGCAGGGAAGGCTTTGTTATTACACTTTCCAAAAGAAGTCTTTCCCTTCTTGTGACGGTCTCTCCAAGCATTTCCAGCTTCTTTTAACACTTCCAGATTGGCTTCCTCACTCACACATAGAGATTCTTGAACATCTTGGTCCTTTGGCAGCTCTTTCAAAGCATACCCAGATTGCCTAATAGCAAGAATAGGGTTGTAATTAATCCCCCTTTTCCTTCCTATTAGAGGTACGTTTGGGTAACCTCCACAGCTGATCAGGATCTCTTGGCCTAACAAATCACGATTGATCCAAATCAAGTTGTCAGCTCTTAATCCCATCAATCTCCTTGACCAATCCAATGTTTCTTTGCTGTCTACGAATGCCCCAGATTTGGGAAGGCGATCGGCAAACCACTTGTAGATAATTGGAGCGCAAAAGTAAAGAGGTCCTCCTCTCCTCTTCTCATTCTTACAGTGCATCGAATAGTACATATCCCCAAGCAAGTTGGGTACTGGATTCTTTGTGGTGAATATTTGGACAGCGTGCACGTCTACAAAATCCTTCATATTAGGGAACGACGCCGTTCCATAAACACATATAGCCAGGATTGCATTGAACACCGACCAATACTTAGCCTTAGCACAAATAGTAGCCTGCTCGATCAAAAACTTCATGTGAAAGCCTTTACACCCTTCTTTACTAGCAACATTTCTCTTTAACAAAGACTGATCCAAACGTAAAGCAGCCGAAACCTTTTCCAGATTGGGAAACTCCTTAGAAGGATAGAAGGGAGCTTCTTCTTTGACAGAAACATCCAAAATAAGAGCATACTCTTCCAATGTCGGAGGTAAAAGATAATCCGCAAATAGAAAACACCGCAGGTGAGGGTCATAGAACTGCACCAAAGTGTGCAGAGCCCTGAACTCATAGTTGGTAACGTCTCGGGCGAAACTCAGAACTTCCCATATTCTCCTCTAAAGTCTGCCAATACCCCGGGTTTTGTCATAGCCGAGATCTTGTGAATAACATCTAGATGAAGTTCCAGGAACTTGTACGGGATGATATTCTTTCTCTCTTCAGTGCTAGTATTCATCATGGATAGTCTTCGGAAAACCGGAATCAAAGTTAGGATGCAACCCTATAAATGAACAAACATGTTAGAATGCAAAATGATGATGCAAATGCAAACATGGGATCAAGGTATCCGCGATGCTCAAAACTGTTGTTGTTCTGCTAACTGAATAAGACCCCAAATACCAGAAACCCAGAAATTCAGAATAACGGCCCATTCAAACGGATGACAACAGTACACTGATGATAAATCCAGAAAACCAGGTAGGTTGAAGGTCAAAGTCACCTGCAAGCCTGCAAACACCCATCCCCTCTCACATGTGGGTTCTAGAAAACGGGATCCTCAGTCTCGGATTCTCGATTTGAGAAGAAATAGTACATTCATCCCTCGGGGTACAATACTATCGCCAAACAAAGAGGTCGTCCACTGGTTCCCCCCCCCCCTGAAAAAAGGGGCATCCTATAGTAAGTTCCCAGCATTGGGTCCCCGGATCGACAAATGTAATGGGTTTGCCATTTCTGGACTGCCATTATCACATCTTGGGAGGAGAGGCATTGCTGAGTTCTTGGGAGACGGTCGCCAGAGTCGACAGTTTTCCAGGTTATATTCCATCATGTTTGCATCCCGAGGATTTGCATCCATGGTACAAACGCGAAAGTGGCGCGGAAACAGAGTCGTCAGTAATGTGTATTTATCCCGAGAGAGGGAAAGGAAACACTGAATAAACCTGAGGAAAGGAAAGAGCATGGTCTTGTGACCAAGAGAAACGGGTAAGGGGGTCGGTTACGCGAAGGGAAGGTGTTAGCACCCCACACGTCCATCGCACTCGATGGGATCCACGCTTGTTGTCTCGATCAAAGGGTGTCGTCGTCTAGAGCTCCGCTGCTACTAGAAAGGAAGAGGAACGAGAACATAAGAGAACGAAGAAATGGGGGGAGAAAAGAAAAGGAAATGACTCGATAGGACATCTCTCGTCCTATGCCTACGTATTCCCTCGTGCAATGGAAAAGTCAGAGTCAACGTAGTTCGGACACGAACTAGGGGGGAGGTTGCTCGCCAAGACATCGTCGTCTTGTGCCTACGTATCCTTAACCGGATTAGAGAGAGGAAATCAGAGTAGTCGTAGTTTGCCCTAACGAGGTCGGTTAGTGTTTTTTATGAGCGACGTTAGATTCGCGTCCGGCAGTTAGGGTCGATAACTATTTGCGACGAGACGAAAGTAACGTGCCCTTTTCTGAAAAAAGTTTGAAATTAACGATCCCGAAGGATGAAAAAGGTTTGAGTATGTTTTTTGTGTTTTTTAGACAGAAGTAGATTGAAGTTAGTTCGTAACTTACATTGCACTAAAGTCTACCACGCGGGAACGAATGAGTCGCATGGTCGCCCCCAAATGGGACATATGCTAAACACTCTAGAAGATGAGGGGATACCCCTCGTTCTTCATTTTCTATACTTAAGGCTCGAGCGCAATATTCGTTATATTTATTAAGTGTTTTAGAAATGTTATGAGATGAGAAGCGAAGTCTCAAAGGAAAATAAAACACTAAAGGGAAACTAAAATGTTCCCAATGTTGTCATGCAAATGTGGCCCTATAGTTGAGTTTGAAAGGGAAACGTCTACCTAAGTTAGCATGCAAAGGGAATCCTAATGCTAATCCTACTCCAAGCTTAATCAAAAATTAAGTTGGACTAGGTAGCTCTAAGGGAGTGAATCCAAGACTTAAACAAGTCTTGAGATTCAAGGGAAGAAAAAGAGTGAAAGAGATTAAGGAGGAAAAGTAGAGGAAAAAAACAAAAACAGCAACTACCACAGCGCACCTGCACCAATACAGCAGTAAAAAGCAGCACACAAGCAAGACAGCTTATAACAACACACAATTCAGCACAAGAAAGGGTGCAAAAGGCCAAACAACAGCACATATAACAACA
The DNA here is from genome assembly GCA_022829125.1 of Lathyrus tuberosus. NCBI lineage: Eukaryota > Viridiplantae > Streptophyta > Magnoliopsida > Fabales > Fabaceae > Lathyrus > Lathyrus tuberosus. The sequence continues at coordinate 5,698,998 of JALAZF010000297.1, read as the reverse complement.
CATATGCACATAGACAGCAATAGAAACAGGGCAGCATGTGATTCGCTTGAATACAACTCAATCATGGCATAGCAAATGTGCATCAAGCATTACATATTCTTCAATCAAACATGATTACAATCACACCACCAACCAAGTTAAATAACTCTTGAAATCATCGTGAAAGCATGCATATCATGAGGAAGCACATCATTAGGCATATGAACAAATCAAGTGAAGCATGCATCTCACGAAATTAGGTGAACAAACAAACACAAAGCAATTCCAGCAACATAAGCATCAATCAACAATTATCATGCTCAAGGAGTATGTGCTATGTGTCCGTGGCATCAAGAATGCAACAATGCAAACATGTTCATAAACGAATGAAAACCACAAAATTGCGTGTCGGAAAATTGTGTTCATGCAATAGTGTGAGGTGCAACAGCTCAAGAATGATCCACAAATCATCAACATATCAATCCATAAAGTTTAGACATGAAAAGGATCTCAAACAACCAAGAAAATGCAAGAAAACCAAGTTCTGCAGCAGTGGTAACCGATTAGCAGTTATGCTGTAACCGGTTACACAGTTCAAAACAGCCATAAATTACGCAAAAAACAACATGTTAACCGGTTATAGGATAACTACTAACCGGTTACACAACAACAGAATAAAAAAAACAGCTCCAAAATCACTTTTCAGCAGCAAATGACTTATTCAAACAACTCCAATGATCATGTAATCACTCATGCACGAAAATTACGTTCAAACACAGTATTCAAACATTATTTAGATCCAGTAATCATCAACATCCACAATCAAAATCAAACAAGATGATTAAAACACAACAAAAATCATGGATCTACATTGTATAAGTTGCAATTAAGCTAAAATGAATGTGGATCTGAGATTAACCAACCTACAAAGCTGAGATTTGCTTTGGTAAGTGTTGTAAACAGAATTTGATGAATCCAAGTAGAGAAATCCAAGATCCACAAGCTCCTTACACTCAAAAGTTGAAAATCCAAGCAATAAGCAACAAAACTCCAAAATCACTTTCAATAATCACTTCTGAAATTCCAGATCTAGATCCAAACAAAAATACCAATGAAATGCAGCAATGAAGTGGTAATGAGTGGCTTTAGCTCAAGAATTAACAAGTTCCAATGAAAAATTTGTCAATCTCTATGGAAGAGCTTTGAGTGTGGTTGAAAATGGAGGTTGAGAGTGAAAATGTGAGAGAGAATTGAAAGAGAATTCTGAAAATTGAGAGTGAAAAAATGATCTAGATTGGAGAGGTTTGGAATGAATTGGTTTAAATAACCCCTAGGTTAGGAGTTAAGTTTGGGTTTGGAGTGAGGTTAAGTGGGTGGAAATTGGGGTGAAAATGGATTAGGAAAAGAAAATGAGGAATTTGAGTAGAAGAATGATGGAGAGAATTTGAATTTTGGATGGAAAATGATGAAATTGGATCAATTTTAGATCCTTCCCACACATGCACAAGCCAAGCACATGATCACTAATGATGCAAACTTAATTTTTTTTCAAATTGCGCCCAGAGTAACCGGTTACAGCATATCTGCTAACCGGTTACACAGTTCAAAAAACCTTGAGAATATGCTGAAAATGAATGAGTAACCGGTTAGCACATATGCTGTAACCGGTTACACAGTTCAAATTTTGAATTTTGGCGCCTTTTGGAGGGAAACTTGGAAAAGTGACTTCTGATAGCTGTTTTGAACCCGTTAAACTTCTAAAAATAATACCGGAGCTGATAACGCCATGAGCTGCTAGAAAATACCTTGATCCCATGCCCAAAAGAAATATGCAAATGCAAAAATGGCAATGCAAATGAAATGAAACATAAGCCAAAAAGGTTAGAAACAAAAGGGAAAATTTTGATGTGTTCAAGGCCGTCGTAATTCAGAGTCCATTTGCCCCGAGAATCAATGAGAAATGATTGTATCTTTTTTAGCACAATGTCTCCTTTCCTGAAGACGCGAGGTCGAACCTTTTTGTTGAACGCCTTCTTCATTCTTTGTTGATACAAAGGTGGGCTTAACCCTCAAAAAGCATCCCCAGTGAAGTCGCCATTTCTGTTGCGGTGAAAATCGAATAACAAGCTATTTATTAACTTGCATCATTTTCTTTTACAACCGACTTTGATTTATCCAAGGGAAAGGTTCAAGATCGTTAGAAAAACCTAAAGGGGGAGATCTAAGGTTCGGGGGTTGGTTACGCCTAGGGAAGGTATTAGCACCCTAAACGTCCGTAGTACTCTACGGGAACCTCTTGTTTTAATTGTTATGTCTCACTCGCTTGCTAAAGGTTCTATGCTAAAGGTTAAAACCCTAGGGGTTAGTATCTAAGTATACTCGATAAAGCATCGCACTTTGTGCCTAAGTATCCTTGGGTATAGAATCAGAGTATGCGTAGTTCTACTTCTACTGAATGATTGACTGTGGTCAATATTCAGAGGGGAAATGAGTGTGAACTCATTGTAGAGTATAAGAACTCTCTAAGTCTAGTTATGATGGTCCTATGTTGAAGTTTAGTCAATAGGGAAAGTGAGTATTCATTAGGATGAATATCACCAAGAGTGTAAGAACTCTCTCCTAAGGCTAGTTATAATTCCATGGCTCAGATGAGGCCAAGAAATAAGGTTTAGCTCTTATGAGGCTACTAGGTTAAGGTGGGGGCTATGACTTTAAGAGTCAACATTAATCACCTTCCTTTGGAATGGGGGGAAAAATAATAGTTGTAAAATGCTAAGATAACAAGACTATATTGCAGATAAGATGACGCAACAGAATATGAAATGAATAATGATATGTAATAAAGTTATGAAACCATACAAAGTGAGAAATATATATGTTAGACAAAGATCAAGCATGATAGATAGACACAATACAACATGTTGAATAAGAAAGTGCAACGAAAACCCTAATAAACAATCATAAACCAAACATGCATAAAGATCTCAAGAATTAATATTTTGTCAATTTGTTTTTATATACGAAAAAAAAGACCCAATAAGGAGGATATGGCAAAAAGAAGGAAAGCAAAATGATAAAAATCAAGAAAGTTATGATAACTTGAAAATTAAGCATAAACTTGAAAAAAGTAAAATTAACAAGTGATAAAAAAAAAAAAAGTGGCATCACTAGGGTTTGAACTCAAGACACTTTGCTCACAACCTAAAACCACTACCAACTGAACTATTGTGCGCATCTGAACATATAAGGCAAACACAAATACATATATAAAAACAAGTGAAATTTAGGAAAAGAAAAAAAGATTGGGCGAGGGGATCGAACCCCCGTCCTTGGCATGAACAACACTTATAACTCTCCTCCTGGACCAGCGGTGCTACGCCCTCATCCAGTTATTATATGATTCGAAAAAGATATAAAGCAAAATGCTTCCTAAATGCCCAAATAACCAAAGCATGCGCGCAGCCTTGCCCAACTGATTCCAAACTACTCACTTACCCAGCCAAGAAAAAGACATAAATCAACCAAAATAAACCTTCAAACGAGCAACGCAGAACAAGGAAAACAAAGGTATACATGGTTTTGCCTAAACCCTAACATACAAAACGCACACGGGCTACCAGAAAACAGGTGCCACAAAGGTTCAAAAAGCCATCATAAGAATACTATAACATCACAACAACGTTCCAACAGGCAAAGGCAAAGTAGATAGAAGCCAAATCTGATTTAACATGTTTTCAAAGTCACGAAGCATCAAGAATTTAAACTAGTATATGACAAGGCATACGTTATGAGTTCAAGAATTACTCATAAAACAGAAACATGGTCATGTTAACCTCAAATTAGAACTTCTATACCATCTAAATTAGGATTTAACAAGGCACACGATAAAAGAACAAGCACATAAGTCCAGAATGGCAGCCACGGTTTCGATTTCAAGCATGTGGATACTAAACCTTGCCCTATGTGTAGAACAAATTCACAAGGCATACATCTCCTAGATTCAAGTATGCAAATGGTTCAACATCAGAGTGACAACAGATTGTTCAAATGAAAAAGTTGGTCCAGACATTCTAATCAAATAAAAGTAAGTAGTGTGTTAAGAATTTAGTCAATGTGGTAAAATGCAGATCATTGGTCAATACACTGTTAGTTTTAAGGACTTAAAATTAGCAGCTCAAACGTTAAGCAAACACTTAATTCAAAAGGCCTAACAGCTAATCAACATGATACATGGACAAATCATGAGAAATTATAGATGAGAGTTACTTCAAGCATTAACTACAAACAGAATCAACATGGTAATTTGCAATTGTATGATGAGTTCAAAGAGGTATACATATAGAACACACATTGACCTAATTCAAATCAGATTGGCATACATCAATAGGAAGATGAAACAATGATTTGAGTAAATTAGCATGGTCTGTAAACAGTTTAACAATTAAACACACACATACTTAGATATCTATGCATTTACAACATATGTTAGAGACAAACCCAAAGATTAGATACAAACCAACTAATAATTTTGCAACATAAGAACAAAACTGTGACTGGTGTGTGACTGTGTGAGCAATGGTAAGGTTCATGGTCAAAGTAATTGTAGTGACAGTCAACAACTCAATCACAAGAGAGGAACTCAAACAATCATGAACACATAACACAAATTGATGGAATTCAAAACAGGTTACCACATAGATGAGTACAATCTAGTATAATTTTCCAAAGGTTTAAATAAACATGACTTAGATGCAAACAGTTGACAAACCAGTTGTTTACAGGCATGAACATTGAGTTATGATTTAGCAGCACAGTAGTACACATGTTATGGCAAACATATTTAGAAGAGGTTCAACGAAGACATCTTGAAAAGCAATTAGCAAACAAGTATGTAGCTCATAAATTCAAGTAGCAAATAGGTTTAGTTTCATAAAACATCCTTGAAACTTAGCAAACTTAGTGAGAATAGCATATATGTGTGACTGTATCATTGATGAATCCACAAACAAATGCTTGACTTTGAGACAAATTCAACAAGTTGCAAAGCAAAATCAGAAACACAAATCAAGACCATATATAACCTATATTAAAGGTTCAGCTAATCAATTAGACACTTGACCTAACAGGGTCATGGTATATTGATAAAAAAGACAAAAAAGGATAAACTCTATAATTTAAGCCACGGCAAACTAAGGCATACTAAGCAAAAACCTAATAGATCCAGGGTTTAAAAGACAACAAGAAACTGCAGCCACTCGAGCATGCCATACATAAGATATTAATGTTCAAACAAACATGCAATCCAAGCAACAACTCATGCAGCAGATGACAACTTGAATATAATCAGTAAGCAGACATATTTTATGGATTCAATTCAGCATGGCAGTTAGATGCAACAAACAAGAAGCAAGATAAAGCAGAGTGAATTTAGTGTGGTAGTTCATGTACACATTCAACAGACATATGGTGCACATCTATTTATACAAACATCATTTCTAGGTGCAACATTTTAAGCATATCCTCAACCAAACCAAGACAGGGTATAGCATGAAAATTATTAAGTGAGGATACATTTAAAGGTAACAAATAAATTAATGAATCAACTCAAGTTCATCATGTATAAGTACTTTGACAGGTCAGACATTTGGAAGCCAACACAAAGATCACCTTAACTTAGAATAAAGTTCATGCTTAATAAAAAAAGCAGATTGATGCATAGACATTCAGACTTAGCTCTAAGTGACACAAACCACATTAACATTAACATTTGGTAAAACTGAGACCATTACAAGGATTATACAATCATATTGACAGATGGTGGTGGATGAGTTCATCAAAAATAACACATGAGCATCTTAGAGACATATAGAGCGCTAATCATCCAACAATCTTATCATCCAAGTAAACACAGATGAGCTAGTATTTCAACCTTCAAGTTAGACAGTATAACACAACAATGACTTCAACATAGTGACATTTTAAACACAATAACTTAACAAAGCAGCAATAGGTATATCAGTAAAGCAAACCAAATCATTTGCAAGCAAACAGTCCAAAATTTAAATGTACGTTAGCAAACATAGGAACACATATGAAAACTATGAAATATGATATAATGATATCAAGCAGGCATGATTAATAAGAATGAAAAGAGAATGATACCAACTGAAGCTTTGTCTATGACTTTCAAGTGTGTAGACTGCTTCTTCTTCCACAGCAAACTCAAAAATCACTACTCACTTAGCTTGCTCGAGACTTGGAATATTTGAGTGCCTTTTTGAGAAAATTCTTGATGATGATGAACTGAACCTAAGCCTCTTTATATAGGCAATGATATTGGGCCGGGTTGAACTCATCCAAGGGATCAAAACTCGGTGGCTAGGGTTTGTAAACTTGAAAACTGATCTTGTAACCTTGGGAGGCAAACGCTCCTTGTTGCAGAAATTCAGAGACTTTGCAGGGTCAATGTTCAAATTGTGCATTGCTTCTGAGACTAAACCTCTGTTGCCATACATGTAAGCAATGTAAGAGGAAGTTGATAAGAACGGCACCATGAACACTGCGCAGGTGATGCAAGGTGTGGCAGAGTGGAAGATGAATAGGGTAATGCTTCAGAGTTGCTTTTGATGAACCGCGTCTTGGAAGCTCAAAGAAGAAATATCTTGGGATCAAAAATTGAACTGAAACGCGCCAAAGATTGAGGATTTGAAATGAATTTGATTGAATCCCTTGGACCCCTTTCTTCCTTCTGTAAACCAAGGTCACGACAAAGAAGAAGAAGATTGGTTGACTTGTTCCTCTTCAAATGCCACATGTTGCTTCCTCATTGGCTAGAGGAGAGAGTTAAAAAGTCAACAACATGAGCTTGATCCTCATTGGTTGTTGGTTAATGAAATCCATCCAATTATGAATTAAGAAATGCACACGGTGGACCAAATGAAAATGTTTTCTTAATTTAAATTAATGATATGATTAATAAAACAATAATAAACTAATTAATATTATAAATTAAAAATTAACTAGAAAAAATAAACTAATGAATAATTAATCTAATTAAACTAATTATTAAATTAAATTCAATTGAAGATTAATTAAAGTTAATAAAACATATTAAAATAAAAGAAATAAGGAAAAACCATGTTGAAATTAAAATAAAAACAAATAAAATATTTAAAAAAACAATAAATGAAAATAGAAGAAACAAATAAAACACTAAAATAAATATTAAATAAAATAACAACAAATAAAAAAATGCATATTAAAATTGAAGTGCAGAGAAAAATAAATCAAACATCAATTAGCAGGAAATGAGGGTAAAATTTGGGGTACAACAACGCTGCTTCGACCCACTTGGTGAAGTAATCAATGGCTACTAGGATGAATCGATGCCCGTTTGAAGCCTTGGGCTCAATCATGCCAATCATGTCGATTCCCCATATGGAAAAAAGCCATGGGGAAGAGAGAACTTTGAGATGCGTTGGCAGTACATGGATTTTGTCTGAGTATATCTGACACTTGTGACACTTCCTCATCTACTTGTAGCAGTCGGATTCCATGGTCAACCAATAGTACCCTGCTCTTAGAATTTTTCTCGCCATCGTGTGTCCATTGGCATGAGTGCCAAAGGATCCTTCGTGAATTTCCTTTATCAGCATGTCTGCTTCTGGTCTGTCTACGCATCGGAGCAAGACCATGTCAAAGTTTCTCTTATAGAGTGTATCACCGCTCAGAAAGAATCTGCCTGCTAGCCCTCTGAGGGTCTTTCTATCTGTTCTGGATGCCCCAGGGGGGTACTCTTGTTTCTGAAGGAAGCATTTGATATCGTAATACCAAGGTTTGTCGTCTATGACTGCTTCAATCGCGAAGATGTAAGGGGGCCGTTCAAGGTGCATTATGTTGATCTTAGGTAGGTCGTTCCATTGACCTACACTAATCATGGAAGAGAGAGTGGCTAAGGCATCAGCCATGTGATTCTCATCACGAGGGATGTGATGAAACTCGATTCTGTTGAAGAAAGGTAACAACCTTCTTGCATAATCTTTGTAAGGAACCAGTCCTGATTGGTACGTGTTCCAATCTCCTTTGATCTGATTGATAACCAAAGCTGAGTCGCCATATACGTCCAAGTTTTTGATCCTTAAGTCGATCGCTTCTTCGAGACCCATGATACAAGCTTCGTATTCGGCCTCGTTGTTTGTACATTTCAACGTAAGTCTGGCGGTGAAAGGAATTTGGGTACCCTGAGGGGTAACAATGATTGCCCCAATTCTGTTTCCATAATGGTTGACAGCTCCATCAAAGATTAGTCCCCATTGGGAACCTGGTTCCGGCCCTTCACTGGGTTGCGGTTCATCACAATTTTCATTTTTAGATACATGAAATCTTCGTCTGGGAAGTCAAATCCGGTTGATTACTGATCGTCAATCGGTTGATGAGCCAAATGATCGACTAAAATACTCCCTTTAACAGCTTTTTGAGCGTGGTATTCGATGTCATATTCTGATAACAACATCTGCCAACGGGCAATTCTTCCTGTGAGAGCAGGTTTTTTAAAGATGTACTTGATTGGATCCATTTATGAGATTAACCAAGTAGTGTGACGAATCATATACTGGCGAAGACGTTTGGCTGCCCAAGCCAAAGCACATCAAGTTTTCTCAAGCATAGTGTACCGAGTCTCGCAGTCGGTGAATTTCTTACTCAAATAGTAGATGGAAGACTCTTTCTGTTTGGTTTCGTCTTGTTGGCCAAGTACACAACCCATCGAGTCTTCCAAGACTGTTAGGTAGATGATCAGTGGTCTTCCTTCCACTAGAGGTGATAGAATCGGCGGATTCAACAGGTATTCTTTGATACTGTCGAAGGCGGTTTGGTAATCTTCTGTCCAAACACATTCCTGATTCTTTTTTAGTAATTTAAAGATTGGCGCACATGTCGCGGTCATGAGGAATATGAATCTGGACATGTAGTTCAAACGTCACAGTAATCCTTTGACTTGTTTTTCAGTTTTAGGAGAAGGCATTTCTTGAATGGCCTTGACCTTGTCAGGATCAACCTCAATTCCTTTCTGGCTGACGATAAACCTTAAGAGTTCCCCTGAACGGACACCAACGGTGCATTTGTTGGGATTCAAGCGGAGTTTGTACTTTCTCAATCGCTCAAATAGTTTTGACAGGTGGGTTACATGCTCCTCTTCTGTCTTAGATTTGGCAAACATATCATCGACATATACCTCAATTTCCTTGTGTATCATGTCATGAAATAGAGTAGTCATGGCCCTTTGATAGGTTGCCCCGGTGTTCTTCAAACCGAATGGCATTACCTTGTAACAAAAGGTACCCCATGGGGTAATGAACGAAGTTTTATCCATGTCTTTCGGCGCCATCTTGATTTGATTATAGCCCGAGAATCCATCCATGAAGGAGAAAACTTTGAACTTTGCTGTACTGTCTACCAGCATGTCAATGTGTGGCAAAGGAAAGTTGTCCTTTGGACTAGCCTTGTTTAGATCTCTGTAATCGACACACATTCTGACCTTTCTGTCGTTTTTCGGAACGGGTACGATGTTGGCTAACCATTGAGGATATTCTGACGTGGCAAGGAAACCAGCGTCAATCTATTTTTGTACCTCCTCTTTGATTTCGATGGCCATGTCCGGGTGAGTCCGTCTCAACCTTTGTTTTACTGGCGGACATTCTGACCGTAACGGTAAATGATGTTCCACGATGTTAGTATTCAACCCTGGTATGTCCTGATAGGACCAAGCAAACATATCGAGAAATTCTTTGAGAAGCTTTGTCAAACTCTCTTTGGCAGTTGGACTGAGCAGTGCCCCAATCCTGATTTCTTTTCTCTCTTTTTCTAAACCCGCGTTGATCGTTTCCAACGGTTGTTTGTGAGGTTCGATGGACCTTTTCTCTTGTTTGAGTAATCGGGACATCTCTTCTGGAATTTCGTCGTCAACTTCTTCTTCAGCCCCAAATACTGGGAACTCAAAGTTGGGAGAAGGCATCGGATTGTATGTTTCAACAAGGTTTAAAACAAGCAATCTGCATGACGTGATGATTTGTGTTTAGAAGAGATAGAGAGAATGCAAAAGTGTGTGCAGTGTATTTTTTTTTTGGAAAGCTGCTTGTTTATTATTATTTGTTTTTTAGGATTACCATTTTCTGAAAAAGCGAAAAGAGAAAACAGAAATTAATGCGGAAATTACAGAACGACGTTATTTTATTAATGAACAAGTCGATTCTTGAAACTACAGCCCTATAAAACAAAACTCTGTCGCTTTGGGCGAAGCGAAGAGGGAAATTTACAGAAAGCGAGCCCTAACAAAATATCCGTTTCACTTGGGTAGGGTGAAAGGTTAAAGACGGTAATTACTTTGACTTATAAACAATCTTCGGAACATCAACAGCAACCCATTGGCGGCAAGCTCCTCGGTGAATTACAAAGTCTGGTACTTTCCTTGATTTGTCTTCAGAAATAACGCTGATTTCTGGTGGAGCCGGATCATTGGAATCTGTCTCCCAGGCAGAATTGTCGTAGGAGGATTCCTCTGTTGCATTTTGCAGAGTATTTGTGCTCTCAGGCAAATCTCTCCATCCAGTTGGCTGGATGTCTTCGAGCCTGATACGAGAGCTCTCAGGAGCGGTGTACTTGACCATATAGTCGTATTTTCCACTTGGTTGTCCCAGGGTGTCCCACACTTCTTTGGAACTGGAGGAGTCATCTCTTTCAATGACATTGACCTCAGGAAAAGCATAATTGATGAATTCTAGTTCGACAAGCTTTGCTAATTCATCGTCGTACTGGATAGGTTCTGAATACCCTAAGTGTTGATCCCATGACATGGTGGGGTTACAGGTATTCTGTTCAATGATGCTCAGCTAATTTTCATTATTCGGCTGATTTTCTTGCCCCAAGTATCCTGGGTACGGCTGTCAAATAGGCAGACCATCCATTAGGCCATAATAGTTGTGGTCAAAGTTGTCTCTCATCAAAGTGTCTTCCTCTAATGAGTTTGGTGGAGCACGACATCCTTCTGGATCACAATCTCCATATATCATTTCAACATCTGATCTGGGTATAAATCTTGGACTCTGTGCGGGATAGTAAAATGGCGTAGGCACCTCTTCCTGAGACATATAACCGTCCTTGTTAAGATAGGAGTTCCATTCTTCATCCATGTCGGAGGAATCCTCCTCGTTGATAGTATAGACTGTTTAAGGCACTGGGTGAAGGAAACCTCCACTGTGGAAGAAATCCTGAATGGGATGAAGACTTTCATCGTTAGCAGCTGTCTGGGTGCAGGTTGCAGAAAAACCAATACCCTTCTTTGTTTTGTTATCGGTAGGAATGACAAGCTGTCCCCATCCTTTTGTATTGTTATTTCTGATCACTTCGAGAGCATCTCTGTATGAGGAAATCGAGGTTCCTTTCTCTGGTTGACTCTCATTGCTCACCAAAAGTGCTTGGAACTGAGTCCCAACAGCCTCCTCGGGTTCTACATAAGTAGATGATGACAAGTTGCTCACGAGCAAGGCTTGCTCTCCATAGACCGTGACGAGTTGATCGTTCTTGACGAACTTGAGTTTTTGGTGCAGCGTTGAAGTGACTGCCCATCCTGGTGTATCCAAGGTCTTCCTAATAAATAGTTGTATGCTGCCCGGACGTCCATGACCTGTAAAGTGATTAGGAAAATGTGAGGACCAATAGTTATGGGAAGGTCGACTTCGCCAATAATTGCTTTCCGAGATCCGTCACAGGCTTTTAAGATGATCTCACTGCCCCTCATCAGGGATCTTTTGAATGATAGTCACATTAAAGTGGACTTTGGCATAACGTTGATGGATGATCCTGTGTCTACCAGTACGCTGGCTAAAGCATCGTCCCGGCAGTTAACTGTGATATTGAGCGCCATGTTATGACTTTTGCCTCCCTCTGGCAAGTCCTCATCATTGAATCCTAAGTTGTTGCAGGAAGTGATGTTAGAGATGATGCTATCAAACTGTCGCATTGACACATCCTGTTCCACAAAGGCCTGCTCTAAGACTTTCTGTAGAGCCTCCCTGTGGGCTTCGAAACTGAGTAAAAGTGATAGCACTGAGATCTTTGAAGGAGTTTGTAACAGCTGATCAACAATGTTGTATTCACTCCTTTGGATGACCTTCAGCATCTCATCATTGTTTTTCGAAAGGTCAGAATTACTGGATTAACCGACTGGTGGATCGGGAGCTTCTGTCAGAAGTTCCTTTTCCTTGTTAGGTTCTCCAACTCCTCGGTTGAAGATTCGACTGATCCGTGTTACTCGACTGATGTCTGCAATATTCACGATGGGGGGTAATGGACTTTCCTTTCCATTCTCAATTATTGTTGCACCGTATCTGTAAGGGATCGCCTTAGCTGATTCATACGGTAATGGTCCCGGTAGGTAGATAACTACAGGAGCCTTCTGATTTTTCTGACTGTCGTAAGTAACTTCAATCAGTTCCTGGCTAAGAACTTTTGATTCGTTCAGTAGAGGGATGATGGTACAAACATCCTTTTTCCTCTCAGGGTCAGAGATTACAACCACGTCTCTGATCTGATCAGCGAAGTAGTCTGGCATCCAGCTGACAGACCCTGAAGCTAGGTTTGGGTGAATCTCTTTGCGATCCAACTGACCTTGGAGAGCCGCTCGCACGAGGTAGAATCTTGGTTATTCTCCGAGCAGACTCTACAACGTTCATAGTTGGGTGGTGGCACCTGACCACGCCCGCTTTGAATGCAGTGCAACCTTACCAGGGTTGTTTTCATAGATCGGACATCTTGACTTTGACGCCGAGTAGGGTTTCCGTTAAGCACACTGATTTGTTGCGTGTCTTCATCCAGATAGATTGGAAGCCACCAGTGGTTTAACAAGCGTTGTAAAGTTCTCTGAATGAGAACGTGCCCTTGGTTACTCTCACAACATCCTTTACAGTTCTGATAATTATGCGAAGTGAGAAAACCGAGCTGGACCTGCCTGGCATGTAACTCCACCAAGCTGGTATACATTAGACGAATATCAAATATTTGAATCATGTTGATCTGATAGGGATTCCTATCATGATAGTCCTGGATCTATCCAAGATCCATCTGACACTGGAGGGCCCCCTGTATGAAAGAGCATCCCTGTTTATTTACCGAGCAAGTCAGACAAGAATTGTAATCGTGCTGCGGCAGATTATGATACTGGCTTTGCCTTGAGTGCATCGCCACCAAGTTGACATTCATTGCACAGATGTCATGATTCTGAATGATGTTGGAATTCGTATAGGTCATATTGACTCCACGAACTCGATGCTCTTAGATCTACCTGAGATCCAATTGTTCCTGTAGAGCTGATTGTACCACAGAACATCCTTGATTGTTCTTAGAGCAGATATCACACTGGTGATAATTATGAGGTGGCTCATGGCTATATCCGCTCTTTCTACAATGCATCTTGACCAAGTTGGCCCTTAACAAGAGTACGTCATGAATTTGATAGATGTTGTTAGACTCTCCCTCTATCAAATTGACTGCAGCTTTCTCGTGTTGAGGCAGCGGGTTCGTGAGAACATTAGGATTCGTATCTTTGAAAGATAAGACCCCACTCCTAACAAGCTTTTGTACGTCGAATTTGAAACTGAGACAGTTTTCTATGTTATGCCCTGGTCCTCCTTGATGGTAAGGACAAGTCTGATCCGCTTTGAACCAGAAAGGCAGATTTTCTGGTACTGTAAGAGGAGAGCTAGTTTGAACGTGCCCCTTGACCAGTAGTAATAGAAATAGCTCTGTGTGCAACACAGGTATATGGTCAAACCCCAGAGGTCGCATCGTACGGTTGTTGTTATATGGAGGACGAGCCTGCTAAAGAGGTTGCTGCGTCCTTTCTTGAAGTTTCTGTTCATTAGGTTGGCTCTACGCAACCTGAGGTTGATACGTAGGAACAGGCGCAGGTTTGATATCAGGAGTTACAGCTGCTACTGGTTGATAACGTTGCATTTGCTTTCCGAGAGAGATATTCCCAATATCTTGCTCATTTTTCTTAGGGAGAGCACTACCATATCGTTTTGTACTACTCGATGATCCAGCGTCTTTTACTAAACGTCCTTCCCGAATCGCTTCCTCAAGACGAACTCCCATGCTCACCATCTCGGCGAAGTCACTGGGCGCACTGGCAACCATTCTGTCGTAGTAAAATGAGCTTAAGGTCTTTAAGAAAATATTTGTCATCTCTTTTTCCTCAAGAGGTGGACAAATCTGGGCGGTGATTTCACGCCATCTCTGAGCGTACTCCTTAAAGGTTTCCTTGTACTTTTGTGACATCGATCTGAGTTGATCTCTGTCCGGTGCCATGGCCAGATTATATTTGTACTGCTGAACGAAGGCAGCACCAAGATCTCTGAACGTGCCGATGTACCATTTTAATGCGGCACCGATTAAACTATCCTGAAAGTAGTGAATGAGCAGCTCCTGGTTCTTTGTCTGAGCTGACATTCGCCGAGCGTACATCACTAAATGGCTCTGAGGGCAAGAGTTACCCTTGTACTTTTCAAAGTCGGGCACTTGGAACTTGTGCAGAACTTTCACATTAGGGACCAAGCAGAGGTCCGTGGCGTCCTTTGCAAATAGATCCTGACCGCGAAGAGCTTGCAGTTCTTTCTGCATTTCCAGGAACTGTTCCTGGAATTTATTCATTCTGTCGAACATGCTGTCATTTCCACCAGAAGGTATCTGGGGAATTTGTCCTTCCGGGACAGTGTGTACCACGGGCGGTGGTATAGTCATTATGGCCGAGACTCTCGGTGCCTCCCGAAGTTTGTAACCTTCGGGAGTTGTTGTCATGCCCCTGGCATCTTTGCTTTCCCAAAGTTTGTAACCTTTAGGCCCAGCGGTTCCTGCTGCGGTTCCCTGATCCTCATTGATCGGCAAAACATATCCTTTCGGGATATAATTGATAGGCATGCCCCAGGGATGATCTTTCGGCATTTTGTACCTAGGATCGGACTTTTCCACTATGGGCGTTGATGTGATCTCCGAGATCACAATCCTTTGTTGCTGCATTTGAGCTTCTACTAGAGCTTGCATGTCGTTATGAAGCTTTCTCAGATCCTCTTTCAGAATGTCGATCTATTTTATCAACTCTCTGTTCTCTTCCTCGAGATCATCCATCTTTTTCTGACGATTGGCTCGAGTATTGTACGAATGAGACAGTTTGACTCTAGAACCGAGACACAAATGTGAGATTCGTAGGTAAGAAGAATGTGTTTATGAGAATGATGAATGCAATGATTATTAATTATTTTTGTTTATTCAAAGTAAACTTTGACAATTAGATTGCAAATATCAAAAAGTGGGGAAACCCCGTTTTATTGAATTCAAAGGATTGCGGAAATGGAAATACAGTAGATTACAAAGTGCTAAAAAAGGAAACCTAAACTAATGGATCCTGAGTCCTCTCTGAGGAGAGCTAAAGTGGTGGTTCTGGTACTTTCCTCTTTTTTGACCAGGGTTCTTGGGCCATTGTCGGGTTGTCATTCCTTTGCCAAGTGAAAGGAGCGAGCAAATTCCTTTGGTCATCCTGATTCTCTACAGCATGTTGCTCTAAAATCTCAATCAGAGCATCTTTTTCTCTTAATAACTGATGTATTTTCTTACATTCCACGTTGAGAATACGGTACTTGTTCCTCCAAGACCTCTTCTCCTGTTGAACTTTGCTGAGAGTAACTTGAAGTTTTTCCGTCTCAGACATGAAATAAAGGGCAGAGTCCCTTAATGGAAGAACTTCCTGGCGAGGGTAAGGCATCCTCAGCTTGAGAGCTCTAGTTTGTACCCAGTGGAGATAAGGCTCCACCGAGACACAATCTGGTTTTCCTAGAGACTCTCGTCCTTTCTTATGACCGTGTTTCCAAGCGTGCACTATTTCCGTCTTTAGTGCCCTATCATTTTCTCCTTCTTTGAAGAAAAGACCTTCCAGATGAGCACTGCGCGAGACATGCCTCATCGGGTATCCAAATTGACGACGAACTAACACCGAATGATAGTTGATTCCCCCCTTAGTTCCTATAACGGGCACATTTGGGAAATTTCCACAACGGTCAATGATCCTGATCCCGTCATAGATTCGATTGTACCAATCGATGTCAGAGTTGGTAAGAGACATGACTCTCTGCGACCAACGTAAAGTATTCTTTTGATCCCAAAATGCAGCAGACTTTTGCAAATGGGAAGTGAACCATTTGTAAAGCAAGGGTACACAGCAGATGATCATTCCTCCGCTATATAAATTCCTTAAGTGTACCGAATGATATGCATTTGCGAGTAAGGTCGGTATAGGGTTTCCAATCAGGAAAATCTTAATGGCGTTGATATCTACAAAGTTATCGATGTTGGGAAACAAAAATAACCCGTAGGTGAGCAAAACAAAGATACTCTCGAAAGCGGCCACGTTCCCTATACTAGCAAAGTATAGGGCTTTCTTTGTCAAGAATTGGGCTGGAAAACCTTGGATGCCAACCTTAGTGGTCATGTGAATACTGACTTCTGACTCGTCCAAATAAATTTCTCTTGCAATGGTTTGATCCTTTGGAATTTCTTCCAGTCTAGAAAAAAGAGCCTGATCAGTGATATGTAAATCAGTCAGGTGAGAGTACTCCTCCAGCGTTGGTGCAAGCTGATAATCCGGGAATGTGAAACAATGATAGACCGGATCGTAGAACTGGATTAACGTGGACAAGATTCCTTCAATTACGTGGACCCTTACTAAGGACAGCAGTCCTCCATACTTGGCTCTGAAAGCCTCGTGGTTGGTGATCATTCTCGCCAAACCTCTCAAATCCTCCAACTTTGGAACCTTGAAGGTGTACTTATGAGTTTTCCTTCTACCGAAATCCATTAGCGCAATCTCCTTTCTCTGATATTTACAAAGGGATGGGTCTTACACTCTCTCAAGAGGCCCAAAGATTTATTTTTATACAAGTGGTGGGACTTACAGCTCAAGGAGAGGCCCAGAGTTTGTTTGAAAACGGTGATCGTACCAAGGTTTTTTGAAAACGCAGTGGGTCTTATACAATGACTGAGGCCCAAAAGTGTTTTGGTTTTCAAAGGGGATTGTGACTTACACTCTATTAGAGGCCCAATGATTTTGAATGGGTCTTATAGCTCGAGGAGAGGACCAGATGATTTATTTTAAATGGGCGATGATCGCGCCGAACTTTTTGAAATACAACGGGACTTATACGACATTTGAGGCCCAAAATGGTTTGTATTTACAAAGGATTGGGTCTTACACTCTATTAGAGGCCCAAAGTGTTTGAAAAAGTTTGATGAGGGTTGAATTAATCAAAAAACCCTAATTTGTTTTCAAAATGTATTTTAATTGAATAAAAAATTCAATTAAAATTACCAAAATTGTTTAACATGTGTAAAACAAATTGTGATATTGGATTAATGTTTCAAAAATCAGGTTTTGATCCACAAAATGATTGGAAATCACTAAAATTTGAAAAATCAAGAAGGAGAAAATATTTTAAATGTAAAAAACAATTAAAATATTAATTCTTTACAAAAATATCAAGTATATGAAATAAATAATATTTTTGGGATCTTTTGGGAAAATAAAATATTTTAACATTTTTGTGAATTATTAAAAATAGAATCAACTCAAAATCATTAAAACTCAAAGAGAAATTAATTTTTGAATCAATTAAATAAAATCACATAATTCAAATATTTGAATTTTCAAAAAGGGCGCCAAGAACAAGGGCAAGAACACGCGCCACCCTCTGTTTCTGCAGATTTGCATTTTCTATCCAATCTCACTGAATACTTGATTATATCATGCAATCTACATATCAATCTACTCGTTTCAACCTCACGATCATGTCTATGGTCTTTAATTTCATTTATTTTTAACATGGAATAAGAAATCAAAGAGAAACCTTAAGAACCCTAAAATTTGCATGAAGGCTCAGAAATTCCACACACGATTCAAACAAAGCAATTGATTGGGGGAAAACACTCTATGCATGATTATGAACATATGGCCAAATTATTGTGCAGCAAAAAATGCATGGATCATAAAGTTAGAAGAGCTCATGCTTACCTCTTGCAGTTGGTGATCGTGTTTTGTGTTAGAGGTGTTGCAGCTGGGTTCCAAGGATATGGACATCTTCCCTAGGTGCTATGGAGTGTGTCTGGGTGCTTGGAATGAATGGAAATGATCTGGAACTAAAGATGGTATCCCAACTGCAACTTGGTTAAAACCTTGAGCAGCTGGCTGGTGATTCTGAGAAATCAGTGTTCCAGATGTTGTTTAAGTGTTTGGATTACTTCTATATGATGTTTATGAGGTGTGTGTGTGATTGGTTTAATTGGAATAGCTCTCAAACTCAAAACCCGATAGTGACTTGCTTTGGGAGGCAAATTTGGAGTGAAGAAGGAGATTTTGAGGAAAGCATATGTTTGATGGCTTTGGTGTACTCAAACTGGTCACAAATGAGCTCTATTTATAGTAGAGCAAGTTTGTTTTGCAAGGAATAGTGAATGGCAACTGCTGCATAGGTTTGGCCAATGTTGATCAATGAGAATCCAAGTCTTCTCTAGCCATTGACTAGAGGTTAGGGCACAGGCTGCTGGTTCCCTTGGTCTTGGATAAGTCTTGACTGAATTCAGTTGGAAATGGCCCAGTCCATGCCACCTTGGTGCATCCATTAAATGCTCCAATCCAAAATTGGAGTCTTGTCCCTCTTTTAGGGATTTCTAGGTTTGGCATGCTATTTTTGGTTCCAAAGACTTGGGAGGCTTGGGATCAGAGTTTGTTCCTCCTTGGTCCCCCTTGAGGTGTTCAGATGGATAAAGTTACTTGCCCTTTGCAAAATTTGGGCAAATCGAGCAAAACTCCAAAATCTGCCTTTGCATGTCAGTTTGCAGCAAGGCATATTGGCATTGTCATATCTCATGGCCCAAGTGGAATTTGATGGAGTTCTTGGCCATTTTGGAAAGCCCTCATTTGATACAACAACTGTTTGATCATAGTTGGTTTTGATACCTTTGGGATCCAAGTGAAAAATGCCCCTACATTTGGAAAAAAGTGAAGGCAGATTCTGACTTAGTGAAAATTTCACTAAGTGTTGGAAAAAATGACATTTCATGTTTTCAGTCATTTTGATCATTCCATAACTCAAAATCCATGATGAATTGAATGAGGTGTAGTTGAAGCTTTTGTAGAGGGCCATGAGGACTACAAATCCAGCTTTGGATGGGGAAAAATGGCCTTGTGGTTTAGGAGTTATGATTCTCCAAAGTTGGTACCCTAGCCACTTTATTCCATAACTTAGAAAATTTTCTAAGTTTTAATGGTTACCCCTTTTACAAGTTATCCCACTTTTCTTGATTTTTCTTGATGAATGTTTCTTCAAATCACACATTAACATCATTTTAGGGTCAAAGAACCATATTTGTGAAAAATCTCAAAAAGTCAAAGTTGACTTTTGTGCACAGTTGACTTTTTGTCAGGTGAATTCCAAACTGTGCAATCCTTTATGAAATCAAGTCCTTGACCTAAATCAAACTTGATGGACTGATTTCATAGGTGTTATAGGGTGTATTGAATCATGTCCTAGGGTTTGGGAGCATGTCCTGGTCAAAAGTCAAAGGTACAGTTGACTTTTCTCGCGAAACCCTAATTGTGGTTCAGATGAAACTGAGACTTGTTGCTCAAGTTTCTTGGATCAATCCATTGTTGCAAATGGATCAATGTAGTATATTAGAGACCCTCAAATCATGTCTTGAGGTATTGGCTCATGATTTCTCCCAAAAGTCAACTTAGGGGTGAATTAGGTCAAGAAACCCTAATTCCTGATTTTTGATGAATGCATCCCCTAAGGCTAAATTGACTTGATGATTGGGTTTATGATGTCCCATGGAGCATCTTTGGTTATGCTTTGAAGCATTGGCTCATGCCCAGAGGAAAATTTCCATCTGGAGGCCCTGGTCGACCAAAATCCTAATTTGGTGACACTGTCGATCTTAAGGCTTAATCCACCTAGCAGGGAGCAACCTTGTGCTTAATCCTTGAAGTGGGAGTCCTTTTGATCCTTTGTGGATGTTTGAGAGGTTTAGACAAGTTGAAGATCATGTCAATTCTTGATTGGTCGACCAAAACCCTAAGTTTGATTTGTAGTGAGTGCTCACCCATCTTTAGGGAGATTGATGAGGTATGATGGTTCATCCATATTGTGATGATGATTTGCACAATGATGGGAAATCTTAGTGGTCAAAATTTGGGGTATGACACAAAGGTATCACACCTAGTAGCAACGAAGAGGATACTGAGGTATCTAAAAGAGACTCTCGACTACGACATTTTGTTTCCTGCAGCTGATGAAGGAAAAGAATGCAAGTTAGTGGGATACACCGACTCTAGTTGGTGTAGTGATGCTGAGGATAGAAACTCCACAGCTGGCTATGTGTTTATGTTAGGTGGTGCACCAGCTGCTTGGAGTTCGAGAAAGGAACCAGTAGTGGCATTATCGTCATGCGAAGTAGAGTACATAGTTACTTCCCTTTGTGCATGTCAAGCAACTTGGATGGTGAACCTGGTCGAAGAGATCACAGGGAAGAGTCATGGAGATATTACCATGAAGATCGACAACATGTCAGCTATCAACTTGGCGAAGAATCCAATAGCACATGGTCGAAGTAAGCACATTGAAATGAGGTTCCATTATCTTCGAGAGCAGGTGATAAGTGCAAATTGTAGCTATTTTGTATATAAGTTTTGTTGCACTTATCGATACTTTTTGTTACAAACGTTCGAATAAACCCCGCTTTGTTTGTAAATACGTTTACTTTACGTTATAGTGTATATATTGCGTTATTGTGTAAATATCACTGAGTTTAATTCATTTTCTCTCATTTTATAGGTATTCCAGCAATGGGATTTTTCCATTGTTGAATAGAGCATTAAATAAGCTTTCCAGCGCTTCAAACCGGGCGGAAAACGGAGTTACGGTTCAAAAGTTATGGCCAAAACAGTGATGTTTTGTTGCTGTCTACTGTCAGTTGTGCCTTAACAGCGCCGGGCGAAGCAGCGCCGAGCGGTCAAAGTAGCGCCGAGCACTCCAGAACAATGCTGGAACTTACAAAATAAGTCGCCTTTCACCGCCGGGCGCCCCAGAATACCTCAGGGCAAAACTAGGCAGACAGAAACACCATTAAAGTTCTAAAAACACAATTTTTAGGGATGGTTTTGGGGTTTTGTGATCCCAACTCCATCAAACTTAATTTTTCAGTAGATTAGCTTAGAAAACATCATGGAAGCTTGTACATGGATGATCCGGGGTGGATTTCTCATCGATCGACTCTGACAATCCGTGAAGTGTTTGGTTCATTTCTGATTTTCTTCATGTCTTTCTTCTTTGTTGGGTTTATATATGTTTGTACTTTGATCGTATGTACATTTGTCGCCCATGGCGTTATATTTAATTTGCTTTACAAATCTCTATTGGTGATTGTTCTTGATTTTTGCTTAAATGTGCGGGGTTTTGGTCGTGTTAGAGATAAACTTCATAAACTCCGATTAAGGATAATTATCTGTTAGTTTCTGAACTCTAGAGACAGATTTAGGGCTAACAATCCATATAGGTGTCGAAACTTAATGCCTCCGTGTCTTGAGTCGGGTGCGAGAGTGCCGATGAGGGTAGCATGGTTGAGTGTGCTAGAGATGGACATGTGTTGTGAACGATACCGGGTGATATTGAGGAGTATTGTAAGTTGAGTGTAACTGGTCGATAGGTTTAAGTTTGTGATGAGTGGAATATATACATGCTTGATAAGTCTTTTCTCTCTGATGAATGAATTTTCTGGTGTTAATATTTACTTTTCTGTTTGTATACTTTAAAACCATTTTAAACCCAAACTCATTAACAATTAAACCGTCAAATGGTAGTTCAATTTCAATCTCCGTGGATACGATAAATTCCCGAAAAAATACTTCCAAATATTTTTGTTGTTTGCCGTTATTTCGCTTCAACAAAATGGCGTTGTTGTCGGGGATTGGTTTTGATATTGAATCGCATTGCAATAGTTTCTTTGTTTTTGAGTTTTGTAGATATCGTATATATTGTCTATTTTCACTTGTTTATATTGATACTTGTATATGTTTACCATATTTGTGAATTTTACATGTTTTACATACTTGTGAATATAATGTATATATTTGTTTCTCTTCACATTTGCCAAAAGTGTGGTTAGATGTGTAGTTCCGGTTAGAGCTCGAAGAGATGAAAGCAAAGACGGGAGTGAAAGCATTTGGCTCTTCCGAAGCAACGTGTTGGTTTGTAAATAATAGGCGTCGAGTTACGACGTAAAACAAGTATGGTGTATTCTTTTCTTTTGTTGTTGTTTAGATTAGGTAGTGTGGTGAACATTCATTAAACAAGTTGTACTCGGATTTTTCGTAAATTCTCAAATCTTCACTTTACAACTTGTTTAATGAATTTTCTACCGGTTTTTCAGTTTGTTAATATTAATAGTTTTCGTGTTTGTCAATGAGCTTGATTTGAATAGCTTGAGTAAATTTGGTGATGTTCCAAGTTTGATCATTTCAACTTGCAGATGTCTGGTAATGATTTTGTTAAGTTTTGTACACGTCCAAGGTATGTATTTATCGCTTTCTTGACTTTAGCATATTCATGATACTTAGGCATTTTACAAACTTCTATGTCATTCATTCTTTTATATACTTGTTCTTGTTGTGAATCACTTTAGTTCCCAACCTTTTTGTGAGGTGGCTTTCCATTATTCATATATGCGCGGAGTACCAACATTCTTATTTTAACTGGATTTTATTATGTTGAATCTTTTGTTTGTGTTGATTATATGAAAGCATGAAAAGGATCAAGGCATTTTGTTTCATTTTGAGCTCAACTACCTAGCCAAATAGTCATTCACCTTGTGAGCGTGTGATCTTTCGTAACCCCTTTGAGCTTTTTGATCCATGTTTTATTTGAACTTAATGCTCGTCTATGAGTATTTAGTTCACTTATTTTTGAATGGATTTTGTTTTTACTTGAACCCTCAATTTTTTGTGTTGTTGTATGAATTTTTACCTTGCCTTAGAAAGTAGGGAGTATTCAGATGATGATGTGGTTGAATTCAAGTTGGGGAGAGAATGGTTGTTTACTCATTGGTTGGATTCTTTGAGGAAAGAAAAAAGAAGAAAAAAGAGAAAAATGTGACAAAGAAAAAGAAAAGAAAAAAAGAAAGAAAAAGAAAATCCTTAAGAAAGGAAACAAAAAGAGTTCAAATAATTGTGATAAATAAGTATTGTGTTTTTTGTAACACTTGGGATTTTGGAAGAAGTTGATTGGAATTTTGTGTTTGAGTCTTTGTGAGTTGATCACTCCCTTAGGTTTAGGCAAGTTTTTGTTTCAATTACCTTTAGAAATTTCCCCTTATTTGTTTACCTGACCACGCTACAACCTTGAAAAGTCCTTGTGATTCTTGCCTTTGTATGTTCAATGTGAATTGTTGGATGAATGCATAATTTAGTCTTTTGTTTTCAAGATTGTTGTGTGAGTGTAAAGTACCCCATTTTGTGTTTTTCATCTACCGATGATTATTTTTGCTAGGTGTGATTCACATTTGAACCTGTGTTGTTTTAGGATGTTTGGCATGATTTTTGTATTTTGCATTTGTTTCATGACTATGTTATCGTTGTAGTTTAGTGGTAAGTATTTACTTTGTGTGTACCATTTTCATTTGAACCATACATTTGTCCTATTTTCAAAACCTGTTGATTCGTGATTCTTTGGTTTTCACTCTGTTTCTTTGAGTTGTTTGGTTTTTATTTGAGGAAAAACAATTATGTAAATTGGGGAGAGTTTGATAAGTGCAAATTGTAGCTATTTTTGTATAAAATTTTTGTTGCACTTATCAATACTTTTTGTTACAAACGTTCGAATAAACCCCGCTTTGTTTGTAAATATGTTTACTTTATGTTATAGTGTATATATTGCATTATTGTGTAAATATCATTGAGTTTAATTGATTTTCTATCATTTTTTCAGGTATTCTAGCAATGGTATTTTTCCATTGTTGAATAGAGCATTGAATAAGCTTTCCAACGGTGTTACGGTTCAAAAGTTATGACCAAAACAGTGTTGTTTTATTGCTGTCTACTGTCAGTTGTGCCTTAGCAGCGCCGGACGGTCAAAGCAGCACCGGGCGCTCCAGAACAATGTTGGAACTTACAAAATAAGTCGCCTTTCGCCGCCAGGCGCCCCAGAATATCGTCGGGCAAAACTGGGCGGACAGAAACACCATTAAAGGTCTAAAAACACAATTTTTAGGGATGGTTTTGGGGTTTTGTGATCTCAACTCCATCAAACTTCATTTTTCAGTAGATTAGCTTAGAAAACATCATGGAAGCTTGTACATGGATGATCCGGGATGGATTTCTCATCGATCGGCTCTAACAATCCGTGAAGTGTTTGGTTCATTTCTGATTTTCTTCATGTCTTTCTTCTTTGTTGAGTTTATATATGTTTGTACTTTGCTCATATGTACATTTGTCGCCCATGGCTTTATATTTAATTTGCTTTACAAATCTCTATTGTTGATTATTCTTGATTTTTGCTTAAATGCACGGGGTTTGGGTTGTGTTAGAGATAAACTTCACAAACTTCGATTAAGGATAATTATCTGTTAGTTTCTGAACTCTAGAGATAGATTTAGGGCTAACAATCCGTATGGGTTTCGAAACTTTATGCCTCCGTGTCTTGAGTCGGGTGCGAGAGTGCCGATGAGGGTATCATGGTTGAGTGTGCCAAAGATGGACATGTGCTGTGAACGATACCGGGTGATATTGAGGAGTATTGTAAGTTGAGTGGAATATATACATGCTTGATAAGTCTTTTCTCTCTGATGAATGAATTTTCTAGTGTTAATATTTACTTTTCTGTTTGTATACTTTAAAACCATTTAAACCCAAACTCATTAACAATTAAACCGTCGAATGGTAGTTCAATTCCAATCTCTGTGGACACGATAAATTTCCGGAAAAATACTTCCAAATATTTTTGTTGCTTGCCGCTATTCCGCTTCAACAGCAGGTAGCAGAAAGGAATATGAACTTGGAACACTGCAGAACTGAGAATTAGATTGCAGATATCATGACGAAGGGAGTGTAGGTCGAAGTTTTCAGAAGACTAAGAGTCATG
This sequence comes from Lathyrus tuberosus, assembly GCA_022829125.1. NCBI lineage: Eukaryota > Viridiplantae > Streptophyta > Magnoliopsida > Fabales > Fabaceae > Lathyrus > Lathyrus tuberosus. The sequence continues at coordinate 5,673,790 of JALAZF010000297.1, read as the reverse complement.
ATGAATATAGACAGTTTAGACACAATGAATTAGGTGGTGTGTTAAATATGTAATTCATTGTTTTAGAAAAATTAGATTTGATTTAGAAAGATCAGATTTGATTTAAAAAGATTAGATTAGATATTTTTGGGCATTTATTGTTTGGGCTTTACCTTGAGATGCAAGTTAACATAAATCTATAAATAGGGAAGAACACTTATTATTGTAATAATCAAGTTTGATGATTCACAGTTTGCAGTTGCAAGTGAATATTGAAAGTTTCTACAGTTTGTGGGCAAAAAGAATTCTGCAATTTTTCATCTTCTTCTCCAACGCTACTATTTCTCTTTTCTCTTTCTTTCTTTCTTTCTCAATTTTTCTTTTCGTTGCCATTGCGTGTGATTGTTAACAATCTTGAGATCAAGATTGAATAGGAATTCTCAAAAGGTTTTTGGTTAATTCCAACACGTTTGGTTCCAACTAACTGAAAGTACTTTGTTTTCAAGTCCTTGTCATTACAATAATAGATTGCAACTATTTTCTTATGTGTATTGTTAAATGATTATCAATTGGTAATTCTTAAGTGTTTGATGATATCATTCCATAATTTTTTTTTATTTTTTATATCACTAAAATTGTAACTAGAAGATGATTTTTTCAAAAGCAAATTCAATCTAACTTGATAGACAAAGGATTAAAGCGGGAAACATGCAATGGACAACGGACATGAAACCACAAATCTTATGGTTTAATCAACTTCAACAACCATTTGAGCTAACCCTTGAATGGATCATCTATATATCTTGCTTAGTATTTTATTTTGGACCATTTCTTGTCTCTCAAATAAAATATTTTAAGTTGCATGTTGTTAATGGTCAGTGGTCTAGTCGGATGAAAGAGTGTTGTTTTATTAGATGAGCTACACTTAAAACAGTTGGGACATCTTTACTTATGCAATTTCCTCTTTTTTTTCTTTTCTTTTTACTTCAATCTTTGTTCATTTGATAAATACATTATTGATGTTTCTAAATCAATAAGAGGTTAGATATATTTGGAAAATGATTTTGAGGAAGATAAACAGTTGTTATATTTTTCCACAAAAAGGTATACTAGTAATATTAAGCATTAAGAGGAAGCCAACATGAATGATGATGCAACAGTGTCTCGTCACTTGCTCCAGTAACTGCTCAGTAAACAAGATGTTAAAACTTGTCTGCTTTGTCAAACTGCTTAATTTATTGATTTTTTGGTGGAAAAAGATAAGAACTGTTTATCTTCAATTACTGCATAATCATCCAGAAAATATGCAAGTTGTAAGTGTTTTCTTTTTGAAACAACACTCTAGCATATATTATACCCAAATGGTGATGCAAAGTATGTGCATGAATCATTAATGAAGAATTAACACCGTTTAAAACCACATAAATATTTAGAAGGAAATTCTTGCAAACAAACGCTTTCAAAAGATAAAAATAAAATGAAAAGGTCCATGAATATGTTATACAAAAAGGAGTACTAAAACTAAAGAAAATGTAGTTAGTTCCATTCGGAATATTTCTACCATTCTCTCCGTCAACCATATGCAAGTGGCCATTATTAGAGTATAGATTTTTTTTTTAAGCAAGTGATATATTAGAGACGAGTACAAAGGGTATTCCACCTGAATACAAAAAGGAAGGCCGAGACAAAACTCGCCAAAAAGCAAAAGAAATTATAGACCAAATGCACTTAAGACAAGAAAAACAATGGATCTTTGTCAAAATCGTATAAGCTGTAGTTGGGGTGAGTAATTTCTCCCAAAAAGGACCACTTCCACATAGATAGCTTAACCTTCCAAACAATATCAATAATGTTCCAAGTCGCATTACTAAAAATTATGTCGTTCCTAACCATCCAAATACTCCAACATACCGCCAACCAAATACTACTTTCTTTACCTTTCAAGAGTTTTCTCGATTTACAAAAGGTGAACCAATATAAAAAGCTGCCCTTAAAGTCTATGCCCACATCTACCGAACAACCAACCCAAACTGAGATTTCCTTCCAAACCAATTTAGCAACAGAACACTTTAACAAAACATGCTCTAAAGTTTCGGACACCAAAGAGCAAAAAGAACAAGTCGTGTCATTTAAATCACCAATAATACCTCTATTAAACAGTGAAACCTTCGATGGCAATTTGTTCAAGAAACACCACCACCCAAAAGCTTTGATTTTGAAAGGAACCGTCGCCTTCCACACCAACTCCAAAGCCGAATCATGGCGAGATAAAGGACCCGCCGAAATGAAACGGGAGAAAGCTAGAGAATAGAAAGAACTAATAGAGAAACATTCGTTAACCTCCTTCAACCACCTCACCGAATCCTTCAAATCACTCTTCGGATGAAACGGAACTTAGAAGCTGTGTAAGGAGTTACCCACGTCGGCAGTTCCGACTGAAGTACCTGCATAATAAAAAACAACAGAACTCAGAACATCCATAGCAGGACCCGCAACAGCAGTCTGTAAACCAGTAGAATCTACAAAAACGATCCATAAACCAGAAGCAGATGTGGTTCCTGCAGCAGCGAAAATGGAAGCAGAAGCTTCCGTAGTTCCAGCAGCAGCCGCAGACGGGGCATGTAAATTGCGATCAGAACCCAGGACCTGAATGCCCAAATCCCCCCACCTCTAGTGACCCGCCACCCAGCCTCTCATCGCCGCGACCGACACATTATGCAACATCGACGCCGAGAACTCATCCGAAAACTGCCGCGAAAGAGATCCACGACCTGTCTAGTCAGCCTTCCAAAAAGAAGAATCAAAGCCATTGCCCAAAACCACTTTATAGTTGTCCAACAAAAAATCCTCCAGATACTTTCTATTGAAAGAAAGAAGATCCAAAAACCAAGAGGAGAAGGAATCCCAGTGTTTAAAACAGTGTCACCGCCCCACATCAACAAGCGAATATCTCTGTATCTAGCCTTTAACACCCGAAACCATAAATCATCCGATCCGACAATAATTCTCCACCTCCATTTCTGCAGGAGAGCCTCATTGAAAACATCCAATCTCTTCAAGTTTAAACCTCCCTTTATGAAAGGCAAGCAGAGTGAGTTCCAATTTAACCAATGAATCCTCCGCTTCGAATCCGTGCTACCCCAAAGAAATCTACCTTGAATTCTCATTATCTCCTTCCAAATTTTGTATAATCATTATAATGTAAACAAAATTTGTTAGAATTTTGTTATAACAATGTAACAGAATTAGTTAGAGTTAGTTACCAAGGTATGCTATATAAATACCTCAACTGTAACATATTGCAATAGTTTTACAATAATGAAATAATACAGTTACTTCTCTCTCTCTCTCTCTCTCTCTCTCTCTCTCTCTCTCTCTCTCTCTCAACTCTACTCTTTCTTCTTCTTCTTCAACTTCTAACATGGTATCAATGAGCTTTTGATATTCGGTGCCTGTTTCTGCAACCATGGCTACACCGTCTCCGTCGCAATCATCCACAGAAAATGCTGCAACTTCCACTGCTGCAACAACCTTCAAACAGAAGATCTCAGTGAAATTGGATAATTCCAATTATCATCAATGACGGCAACAAGTCGAAGGTGTTCTTCGACGTACGAAAATTGTGAAATTCGTCATTTCCCCTTAAATTCCTGAAAGATTCCTCTCCATTGCTGATCGTGATGCTGGTTCTGAAAACCCTAACATCGTCGCGTGGGAAGAGTAAGATGCTTTACTATGCACGTGGCTACTGTAATACCTCAAAATTTGCCCTCGTATTTTTCTCAATAATTAGCTTATGTATCACTCATTTGCATTTCATAGTAGGTCATGCTAAATCATACACATCATTGGTTGCAAGGCATGGGATCAGGTGTCTCAAGACATAAGCAGTTCAAGGTCAAAGGACAAGAGAAAAGCTTTTCCAAACAAGTCACAAGGGCTTTTCATATCTCAATTCATCTCATTTGAGCCCTCAAGGTATCACAAGATGAGAATTAAATAGAAGATTGAAGAAAGTCATATTCTCCTAACCAGTGCAAATTAGGGTTTTGGAATTCTGAAGTATAATACCCCAATGGGTAGGATCTTGGAGCTTTTATCATTTCCAAATGGCATATCTCATCTTTATTAGAGAGGATATACATCATACTCAGAGGAATTCGGATTTGGAGGATGTGCTGATTTCTCTTAGATTGAGGGGTCAAAATTAGGGTTTACCATAAGATCAGTTTATTTCTGAATTTTTGGGAAAAACTTGATTCTATGGTATTTTACATGTCCTTAAGGGTCTAAGGATGAAGAATTGTCCATTAATTTGATTTGGAAGAGGTTCAATTGATTCATTGATTGAGAATCAGGAGAATTGGGGAAAAGTCAACTGTGCAGAGGAAAAAGTCAACTCTTGACTTTTTGATGACAAATCCTTGTTCCCCATATCAAACATGATCATTGGTGGGGGTTTGATCAAGAAATAATGAAAGGTTCATCAAAAATCAAGAAATGTGCAAAGTTGCCAAAAATAGAAATTAGGGTTTCTATTTATGGCAAGTTTTGGCAAGGTGAGAGGTCAACTTTGGGGCTTTCTTTCTCCATGCTTCAAGAACCAAATGGAAGGGCTAGGGAGGCCTATCAAAAGTTCACAGTTCAAGCTTCAAATCCATACCAAGAACATCTTCATTGGATCAAAATTGAAGGAGTTATGATTGATTAAAGTTGGAGGTTTGTAGGGCATTTTTGACCAGCAAGGCAAGTCATGGGCGAGCCAGCACGCAGTCATTTCATCAAACATCTTGTGTGCATGTTTTGTCCAACTTCCAATCCAAACTTCTCATTGATGCAAGCTTCAAATGTAAAATTGTTCAACATCAATCTTGTTCATTTCCATCTCCTCTTCAACTTTCATGTTGGACAATTTTTCATTTGATCAATGTTTGAGGAGTTATGATGAGTCAAAGTGGGTAACCTCTCACTGATTTTCACACACGCATGAGAGTTGGTCAGGTCAGGTCAAGCTGACTTGCCACACCAGTTACGAGTACCTATCTTCATGGCCATTTTTGAGTGTCTTAAAGGTTTCATTTGCATTTGATTTCCACATCAACTTTGGTCTCCTTCCTTTACTCTTTCCAAAAAGCCCATAACCACTTCGTTTCACCCCATGACCATAGAGATATGCATTCACCAAGTTCACCTCATGATGACTGCTTTTCTTCATTACCAAGCAAGCAAAAAACCATACCAAACAAGTTGTGTGTTGTTTCATGCGCATGCTCTACTTACATCGATCATCCCATGTCATCATTGCCATATAAAGCTAAACAAACACCTTACACATTCATGCATATGTACAATCTCCTTGCTTTACTCGGCCAAACAACAAAAGAGTGGAAACTTGCAGAGCAAGCATTGCTGCTACCATCAGTCCATCATCACCATCCAACTTCACCACCACTATAGCATGCCATGGTCTCTCTTCACTCTAACAAAACACTACAACTCGTGTCCAACAAACTTGACTCACCCAACTCACTTAACCTCAATTATCTAACCTTGGTTCTAACTGTTAACCATGATAATTAGAACTTAACCAATGGTATAAAAGCTTTCTCTAATAGAATTTCATTCTTGAGACTTCATTCTACACACTTCTCTGAAATTTCTCTCTTCTTTTTCTGAATTTTTTCTCTTTTTTACTCAAAGATTTACTCATTCATATTGCAAGTTCCTCCTCCATTCTTCATCAACAAGTACCAATGGATTATATTTGGATCTGGTTTAGCATCACACTTCCTTTTTCTTCATCTCTTTCAATTGGATTTTGCAAGCACAAAAAAAACTACATAGCCTTTATTTGGTGAAGCTGAAGTTCAAGAAGCTAGGAATCTCCCCTCTGGCCTTCTTTTTTAGCAAAGGAAGCATTCACATCACAGGTTTTTTTCTCAATTTGGTTGATCTCTCTATGCTTTGAGTTTGGTTGTTTTTATGTGTTGTTGAGCTTAATAGAAGCAATGTAAATATTCGGCTAGTTGATAGGCTCTGTAGGGGCATAGATCTAAAAACTAGGGCAAAATGTTTTTCTTCGAATCTCCCTGTGTATGTTTTGTTTGCAATTTTCATTGGTGGATCTATGTTCTACGTGTTGAGACGAAGAGAATGAGGTATAGCTTGCTAATTTCTGTGATGATTGATGATGGAGCACGGCGGAGAAGTCACCGGAGAAGGTGACCGGAAAGACCAGTCCGGCCACCAGCCATAAACCCTAGTTCATCACCAGTTTAAGTCCCAGCCGTTGGATGATTTGGATCTAACGTCCACAAGCGTGCCAACACATTAAAAAACCACCTCCCTCTCACGCGCCTCCTTTTTTGGCTGACTGGTCGTGTGTGGTTGTTTCATGTTAACCTATCATGTGCGTGCATCTTGATACGTTTGATTGTTGGATTTTGTTTTATCATCACACTTGACTTCATCCAATGGTTCAGGATGAGTCAAAGAAGTTGACTAACATCCATGTGATGCACCCTATCTGACTCACGTATATTTGGACTGTGCTGAATGCTATACGCACCCCCAATGTTTTGAGCCCAAGCGCTTTTCAACTGAATTTTTGCTAATGTTGCACCTCCCTGCACTATTTTCTTGTTTTTTTAATTTTTTTCACATACATGATTGGTTTTATATTTTTGTTGATCCATTAAAATGCATGTGTGTTTGTGTAGGCATTAGAGAATTTGTGCTTGGGTTTTGATTTGTATTATGTGCCAATCTTCTTTGACTACTTGTTTGTGTAGGCATTAGAGAATTTGTGCCTGGGTTTTGATTTGTATTATGTGTCAATCTTCTTTGATTTGTATGATACCTCCAGCGAGGTTATCATTCCTTACAGCAACCTCAACAGGAGATCAGGTCAATTTGTCTTCCCCAATACGGTTTGCAACCACGAAGTCAATCCAGCTTGTTATCCCCAGCGGAGTTGTCTTCTTTTCCTTAGCATTTATTTTGCTAAGGAACCTCTTTGCATCTTGCATATAGTAATCATTGCATCATCAAAAATGCGTAGCATTTCCATTCGAGATGGAGCATTACGCCATGGAAAAATTCAAACATATGCATGCGAAGCATAAGCCAGTTTTGGTACCTCATGCGAGAGCCCAGAATTGTTTTCTTCTTCTATCATGTTGACAAAACCAGACAGAATGCCTCGCTCATTCCTCAACAGACATTTCAAAGCAATACCAAGGTTTCACTTATTTCCTACTTATCAGAGTCTCATCTTTCGGTTTGAAAATCTTTTGATCTTACATTTTAACAGCGTCTTCTTGGAACCATTCCTGATAGGATTCCTACCGCCATTCCCGATAGGCACCTTATAAGTTTTGAACCTTAGCCATTCCCGATAAACGTATAGGTTAACCTTAGTTCTTAGGAACCATTCCCAATAGGATTTCTTTAGTCGTTCCCGGCGGTCAAGCCGAAACCATTCCAGATAGGACTCTTCCCGCCATTCCCGATAGGCACCTCCCAAGTTGTAAACCTTAGTCATTCCCGATAGATGTATAGTTCAACCTTGTTTCTTCAGGAACCATTCCTGATAGGATCCCTTTAGCCATTCCCGATTGGCGCCCTTTGAGTTTTAAACCCAGCCATTCCCGACTGGCCCATTTATCATTCCTGATAGGTAACCCATAGGCTTTCAACTTTAGCCGTTCCCAACAGGAGCCCTTTGAGTTTTAAACCTAGCTGTTCCCGACTGGCCCATTTACCATTCCCGATAGGTAACCCATAGGTTTTTAACTTGAGCCATTCCCGATAGGCACCCTTCAAGTTTTAGACCTAGTAATTCCTGACAGATCCACTTACCATTCCCGATAGGTAACCATGGTCCAAGCTCAGCCGTTCCTGACAGGCCCATTTATCGTTCCCGACAAATTGTTCACCGTTCCTGACAGGTCATCTGCCACTCCCGATAGGTAACCTTAGGGTTTAACCTTAGCCGTTCCCGATAGGCGACTTTTGAATTTCATTTGTTCCAGACTAGTCTCCACCAACATCCACCACCAACTGCTGTGTTGGTCATATATCCATTCTGTTTGTCCACAGAGCTCAAATTTTCCAGTTACTTTTTGTATTCAATCCATATGTACCTTAAATTTCTGACAGTCGTTGCTCTCATCCATTCAGGTCCACAGTTGATTGAATAGGGGCAGCTGTAATACCTCAAAATTTGCCCTCTTATTTTTCTCAATAATTGGCTTATGTTTCACTCATTTGCATTTCATAGTAGGTCATGCTAAATCATACACATCATTGGTTGCAAGGCATGTGATCATGTGTCTCAAGACATAAGCAGTTCAAGGTCAAAGGACAAGAGAAAAGCTTTTCCAAACAAGTCACAAGGGCTTTTCATATCTCAATTCATCTCATTTGAGCCCTCAAGGTATCACAAGATGAGAATTCAATAGAAGATTGAAGGAAGTCATATTCTCCTAACCAGTGCAAATTAGGGTTTTTGAATTCTGAAGTATAATACCCCAATGGGTAGGATCTTGGAGCTTTTATCATTTCCAAATGGCATATCTCATCTTTGTTAGAGAGGATATACATCATACTCAAAGGAATTTGGATTTGGAGGATGTGCTGATTTCTCCTAGATTGAGGGGTCAAAATTAGGGTTTACCATAAGATCAGTTTATTTCTGTTTTTTGGGCAAAACTTGATTCTATGGTATTCTACATGTCCTCAAGGGTCTAAGGATGAAGAATTGTCCATTAATTTGATTTGGAAGAGGTTCAATTGATTCATTGATTGAGAATCAGGAGAATTGGGGAAAAGTCAACTGTGCAGAGGAAAAAGTCAACTCTTGACTTTTTGATGACAAATCCTTGTTCCCCGTGTCAAACATGATCATTGGTGGGGGTTTGATCAAGAAATAATGAAAGGTTCATCAAAAATCAAGAAATGTGCAAAGTTGCCAAAAATAGAAATTAGGGTTTCTATTTATGGCAAGTTTTGGCAAGGTGAGAGGTCAACTTTGGGGCTTTCTTTCTCCATGCTTCAAGAACCAAATGGAAGGGCTAGGGAGGCCTATCAAAAGTTCACAGTTCAAGCTTCAAATCCATACCAAGAACATCTCCATTGGATCAAAATTGAAGGAGTTATGATTGATTAAAGTTGGAGGTTTGTAGGGCATTTTTGACCAGCAAGGCAAGTCATGGGCGAGCCAACACGCAGTCATTTCATTAAACATCTTGTGTGCATGTTTTGTCCAACTTCCAATCCAAACTTCTCATTGATGCAAGCTTCAAATGTAAAATTGTTCAACATCAATCTTGTTCATTTCCATCTCCTCTTCAACTTTCATGTTGGACAATTTTTCATTTGATCAATGTTTGAGGAGTTATGATGAGTCAAAGTGGGTAACCTCTCACTGATTTTCACACACGCATGAGAGTTGGTCAGGCCAGGTCAAGCTGACTTGCCACACCAGTTACGAGTACCTATCTTCATGGCCATTTTTGAGTGTCTTAAAGGTTTCATTTGCATTTGATTTCCACATCAACTTTGGTCTCCTTCCTTTACTCTTTCCAAAAAGCCCATAACCACTTCGTTTCACCCCATGACCATGGAGATGTGCATGCACCAAGTTCACCTCATGATGACTGCTTTTCTTCATTACCAAGCAAGCAAAAAACCATACCAAACAAGTTGTGTGTTGTTTCATGCGCATGCTCTACTTACATCAATCATCCCATGTCATCATTGCCATATAAAGCTAAACAAACACCTTACACATTCATGCATATGTACAATCTCCTTGCTTTACTCGGCCAAACAACAAAAGAGTGGAAACTTGCAGAGCAAGCATTGCTTCTACCATCAGTCCATCATCACCATCCAACTTCACCACCACTATAGCATGCCATGGTCTCTCTTCACTCTAACAAAACACTACAACTCGTGTCCAACAAACTTGACTCACCCAACTCACTTAACCTCAATTATCTAACCTTGGTTCTAACTGTTAACCATGATAGTTAGAACTTAACCAATGGTATAAAAGCTTTCTCTAACAGTATTTCATTCTAGAGACTTCATTCTACACACTTCTCTGAAATTTCTCTCTTCTTTTTCTGAATTTTTTCTCTTTTTTACTCAAAGATTTACTCATTCATATTGCAAGTTCCTCCTCCATTCTTCATCAACAAGTACCAATGGATTAGATTTGGATCTGGTTTAGCATCACACTTCCTTTTTCTTCATCTCTTTCAATTGGATTTTGCAAGCACAACAAAAACTACATAGCCTTTATTTGGTGAAGCTGAAGTTCAAGAAGCTAGGAATCTCCCCTCTGGCCTTCTTTTTTAGCAAAGGAAGCATTCACATCACAGGTTTTTTTCTCAATTTGGTTGATCTCTCTATGCTTTAAGTTTGGTTGTTTTTATGTGTTGTTGAGCTTAATAGAAGCAATGTAAATATTCGGCTAGTTGATAGGCTCTGTAGGGGCATAGATCTAAAAACTAGGGCAAAATGTTTTTCTTCGAATCTCCCTGTGTATGTTTTGTTTGCAATTTTCATTGGTGGATCTATGTTCTACGTGTTGAGACGAAGAGAATGAGGTATAGCTTGCTAATTTCTGTGATGATTGATGATGGAGCACGGCGGAGAAGTCACTGGAGAAGGTGACCGGAAAGACCAGTCCGGCCACCAGCCATAAACCCTAGTTCATCACCAGTTTAAGTCCCAGCCGTTGGATGATTTGGATCTAACGTCCACAAGCGTGCCAACACATTAAAAAACCACCTCCCTCTCACGCGCCTCCTTTTTTGAGTGACTGGTCGTGTGTGGTTGTTTCATGTTAACCTATCATGTGCGTGCATCTTGATACGTTTGATTGTTGGATTTTGTTTTATCATCACACTTGACTTCATCCAATGGTTCAGGATGAGTCAAAGAAGTTGACTAACATCCATGTGATGCACCCTATCTGACTCACGTATATTTGGACTGGGCTGAATGCTATACGCACCCCCAATGTTTTGAGCCCAAGCGCTTTTCAACTGAATTTTTGCTAATGTTGCACCTCCCTGCACTATTTTCTTGTTTTTTTAATTTTTTTCACATACATGATTGGTTTTATATTTTTGTTGATCCATTAAAATGCATGTGTGTTTGTGTAGGCATTAGAGAATTTGTGCTTGGGTTTTGATTTGTATTATGTGCCAATCTTCTTTGACTACTTGTTTGTGTAGGCATTAGAGAATTTGTGCCTGGGTTTTGATTTATATTATGTGCCAATCTTCTTTGATTTGTATGATACCTCCAGCGAGGTTATCATTCCTTACAGCAACCTCAACAGGAGATCAGGTCAATTTGTCTTCCCCAATACGGTTTGCAACCACGAAGTCAATCCAGCTTGTTATCCCCAGCGGAGTTGTCTTCTTTTCCTTAGCATTTATTTTGCTAAGGAACCTCTTTGCATCTTGCATATAGTAATCATTGCATCATCAAAAATGCGTAGCATTTCCATTCGAGATGGAGCATTACGCCATGGAAAAATTCAAACATATGCATGCGAAGCATAAGCCAGTTTTGGTACCTCATGCGAGAGCCCAGAATTGTTTTCTTCTTCTATCATGTTGACAAAACCAGACAGAATGCCTCGCTCATTCCTCAACAGACATTTCAAAGCAATACCAAGGTTTCACTTATTTCCTACTTATCAGAGTCTCATCTTTCGGTTTGAAAATCTTTTGATCTTACATTTTAACAGCGTCTTCTTGGAACCATTCCTGATAGGATTCCTACCGCCATTCCCGATAGGCACCTTATAAGTTTTGAACCTTAGCCATTCCCGATAAACGTATAGGTTAACCTTAGTTCTTAGGAACCATTCCCAATAGGATTTCTTTAGTCGTTCCCGGCGGTCAAGCCGAAACCATTCCAGATAGGACTCTTCCCGCCATTCCCGATAGGCACCTCCCAAGTTGTAAACCTTAGTCATTCCCAATAGATGTATAGTTCAACCTTGTTTCTTCAGGAACCATTCCTGATAGGATCCCTTTAGCCATTCCCGATTGGCGCCCTTTGAGTTTTAAACCCAGCCATTCCCGACTGGCCCATTTATCATTCCTGATAGGTAACCCATAGGCTTTCAACTTTAGCCGTTCCCGACAGGAGCCCTTTGAGTTTTAAACCTAGCTGTTCCCGACTGGCCCATTTACCATTCCCGATAGGTAACCCATAGGTTTTTAACTTGAGCCATTCCCGATAGGCACCCTTCAAGTTTTAGACCTAGTAATTCCTGACAGATCCATTTACCATTCCCGATAGGTAACCAAGGTCCAAGCTCAGCCGTTCCTGACAGGCCCATTTATCGTTCCCGACAAATTGTTCACCGTTCCTGACAGGTCATCTGCCACTCCCGATAGGTAACCTTAGGGTTTAACCTTAGCCGTTCCCGATAGGCGACTTTTGAATTTCATTTGTTCCAGACTAGTCTCCACCAACATCCACCACCAACTGCTGTGTTGGTCATATATCCATTCTGTTTGTCCACAGAGCTCAAATTTTCCAGTTACTTTTTGTATTCAATCCATATGTACCTTAAATTTCTGACAGTCGTTGCTCTCATCCATTCAGGTCCACAGTTGATTGAATAGGGGCAGCTGTAATACCTCAAAATTTGCCCTCTTATTTTTCTCAATAATTGGCTTATGTTTCACTCATTTGCATTTCATAGTAGGTCATGCTAAATCATACACATCATTGGTTGCAAGGCATGTGATCATGTGTCTCAAGACATAAGCAGTTCAAGGTCAAAGGACAAGAGAAAAGCTTTTCCAAACAAGTCACAAGGGCTTTTCATATCTCAATTCATCTCATTTGAGCCCTCAAGGTATCACAAGATGAGAATTCAATAGAAGATTGAAGGAAGTCATATTCTCCTAACCAGTGCAAATTAGGGTTTTTGAATTCTGAAGTATAATACCCCAATGGGTAGGATCTTGGAGCTTTTATCATTTCCAAATGGCATATCTCATCTTTGTTAGAGAGGATATACATCATACTCAAAGGAATTTGGATTTGGAGGATGTGCTGATTTCTCCTAGATTGAGGGGTCAAAATTAGGGTTTACCATAAGATCAGTTTATTTCTGTTTTTTGGGCAAAACTTGATTCTATGGTATTCTACATGTCCTCAAGGGTCTAAGGATGAAGAATTGTCCATTAATTTGATTTGGAAGAGGTTCAATTGATTCATTGATTGAGAATCAGGAGAATTGGGGAAAAGTCAACTGTGCAGAGGAAAAAGTCAACTCTTGACTTTTTGATGACAAATCCTTGTTCCCCGTGTCAAACATGATCATTGGTGGGGGTTTGATCAAGAAATAATGAAAGGTTCATCAAAAATCAAGAAATGTGCAAAGTTGCCAAAAATAGAAATTAGGGTTTCTATTTATGGCAAGTTTTGGCAAGGTGAGAGGTCAACTTTGGGGCTTTCTTTCTCCATGCTTCAAGAACCAAATGGAAGGGCTAGGGAGGCCTATCAAAAGTTCACAGTTCAAGCTTCAAATCCATACCAAGAACATCTCCATTGGATCAAAATTGAAGGAGTTATGATTGATTAAAGTTGGAGGTTTGTAGGGCATTTTTGACCAGCAAGGCAAGTCATGGGCGAGCCAACACGCAGTCATTTCATTAAACATCTTGTGTGCATGTTTTGTCCAACTTCCAATCCAAACTTCTCATTGATGCAAGCTTCAAATGTAAAATTGTTCAACATCAATCTTGTTCATTTCCATCTCCTCTTCAACTTTCATGTTGGACAATTTTTCATTTGATCAATGTTTGAGGAGTTATGATGAGTCAAAGTGGGTAACCTCTCACTGATTTTCACACACGCATGAGAGTTGGTCAGGCCAGGTCAAGCTGACTTGCCACACCAGTTACGAGTACCTATCTTCATGGCCATTTTTGAGTGTCTTAAAGGTTTCATTTGCATTTGATTTCCACATCAACTTTGGTCTCCTTCCTTTACTCTTTCCAAAAAGCCCATAACCACTTCGTTTCACCCCATGACCATGGAGATGTGCATGCACCAAGTTCACCTCATGATGACTGCTTTTCTTCATTACCAAGCAAGCAAAAAACCATACCAAACAAGTTGTGTGTTGTTTCATGCGCATGCTCTACTTACATCAATCATCCCATGTCATCATTGCCATATAAAGCTAAACAAACACCTTACACATTCATGCATATGTACAATCTCCTTGCTTTACTCGGCCAAACAACAAAAGAGTGGAAACTTGCAGAGCAAGCATTGCTTCTACCATCAGTCCATCATCACCATCCAACTTCACCACCACTATAGCATGCCATGGTCTCTCTTCACTCTAACAAAACACTACAACTCGTGTCCAACAAACTTGACTCACCCAACTCACTTAACCTCAATTATCTAACCTTGGTTCTAACTATTAACCATGATAGTTAGAACTTAACCAATGGTATAAAAGCTTTCTCTAACAGAATTTCATTCTAGAGACTTCATTCTACACACTTCTCTGAAATTTCTCTCTTCTTTTTCTGAATTTTTTCTCTTTTTTACTCAAAGATTTACTCATTCATATTGCAAGTTCCTCCTCCATTCTTCATCAACAAGTACCAATGGATTATATTTGGATCTGGTTTAGCATCACACTTCCTTTTTCTTCATCTCTTTCAATTGGATTTTGCAAGCACAACAAAAACTACATAGCCTTTATTTGGTGAAGCTGAAGTTCAAGAAGTTAGGAATCTCCCCTCTGGCCTTCTTGTTTAGCAAAGGAAGCATTCACATCACAGGTTTTTTTCTCAATTTGGTTGATCTCTCTATGCTTTAAGTTTGGTTGTTTTTATGTGTTGTTGAGCTTAATAGAAGCAATGTAAATATTCGGCTAGGTGATAGGCTCTGTAGGGGCATAGATCTAAAAACTAGGGCAAAATGTTTTTCTTAGAATCTCCCTGTGTATGTTTTGTTTGCAATTTTCATTGGTGGATCTATGTTCTACGTGTTGAGACGAAGAGAATGAGGTATAGCTTGCTAATTTCTGTGATGATTGATGATGGAGCACGGCGGAGAAGTCACTGGAGAAGGTGACCGGAAAGACCAGTCCGGCCACCAGCCATAAACCCTAGTTCATCACCAGTTTAAGTCCCAGCCGTTGGATGATTTGGATCTAACGTCCACAAGCGTGCCAACACATTAAAAAACCACCTCTCTCTCACGCGCCTCCTTTTTTGACTGACTGGTCGTGTGTGGTTGTTTCATGTTAACCTATCATGTGCGTGCATCTTGATACGTTTGATTGTTGGATTTTGTTTTATCATCACACTTGACTTCATCCAATGGTTCAGGATGAGTCAAAGAAGTTGACTAACATCCATGTGATGCACCCTATCTGACTCACGTATATTTGGACTGGGCTGAATGCTATACGCACCCCCAATGTTTTGAGCCCAAGCGCTTTTCAACTGAATTTTTGCTAATGTTGCACCTCCCTGCACTATTTTCTTGTTTTTTTAATTTTTTTCACATACATGATTGGTTTTATATTTTTGTTGATCCATTAAAATGCATGTGTGTTTGTGTAGGCATTAGAGAATTTGTGCTTGGGTTTTGATTTGTATTATGTGCCAATCTTCTTTGACTACTTGTTTGTGTAGGCATTAGAGAATTTGTGCCTGGGTTTTGATTTGTATTATGTGTCAATCTTCTTTGATTTGTATGATACCTCCAGCGAGGTTATCATTCCTTACAGCAACCTCAACAGGAGATCAGGTCAATTTGTCTTCCCCAATACGGTTTGCAACCACGAAGTCAATCCAGCTTGTTATCCCCAGCGGAGTTGTCTTCTTTTCCTTAGCATTTATTTTGCTAAGGAACCTCTTTGCATCTTGCATATAGTAATCATTGCATCATCAAAAATGCGTAGCATTTCCATTCGAGATGGAGCATTACGCCATGGAAAAATTCAAACATATGCATGCGAAGCATAAGCCAGTTTTGGTACCTCATGCGAGAGCCCGGAATTGTTTTCTTCTTCTATCATGTTGACAAAACCAGACAGAATGCCTCGCTCATTCCTCAACAGACATTTCAAAGCAATACCAAGGTTTCACTTATTTCCTACTTATCAGAGTCTCATCTTTCGGTTTGAAAATCTTTTGATCTTACATTTTAACAGCGTCTTCTTGGAACCATTCCTGATAGGATTCCTACCGCCATTCCCGATAGGCACCTTATAAGTTTTGAACCTTAGCCATTCCCGATAAACGTATAGGTTAACCTTAGTTCTTAGGAACCATTCCCAATAGGATTTCTTTAGTCGTTCCCGGCGGTCAAGCCGAAACCATTCCAGATAGGACTCTTCCCGCCATTCCCGATAGGCACCTCCCAAGTTGTAAACCTTAGTCATTCCCGATAGATGTATAGTTCAACCTTGTTTCTTCAGGAACCATTCCTGATAGGATCCCTTTAGCCATTCCCGATTGGCGCCCTTTGAGTTTTAAACCCAGCCATTCCCGACTGGCCCATTTATCATTCCTGATAGGTAACCCATAGGCTTTCAACTTTAGTCGTTCCCAACAGGAGCCCTTTGAGTTTTAAACCTAGCTGTTCCCGACTGGCCCATTTACCATTCCCGATAGGTAACCCATAGGTTTTTAACTTGAGCCATTCCCGATAGGCACCCTTCAAGTTTTAGACCTAGTAATTCCTGACAGATCCACTTACCATTCCCGATAGGTAACCATGGTCCAAGCTCAGCCGTTCCTGACAGGCCCATTTATCGTTCCCGACAAATTGTTCACCGTTCCTGACAGGTCATCTGCCACTCCCGATAGGTAACCTTAGGGTTTAACCTTAGCCGTTCCCGATAGGCGACTTTTGAATTTCATTTGTTCCAGACTAGTCTCCACCAACATCCACCACCAACTGCTGTGTTGGTCATATATCCATTCTGTTTGTCCACAGAGCTCAAATTTTCCAGTTACTTTTTGTATTCAATCCATATGTACCTTAAATTTCTGACAGTCGTTGCTCTCATCCATTCAGGTCCACAGTTGATTGAATAGGGGCAGCTGTAATACCTCAAAATTTGCCCTCTTATTTTTCTCAATAATTGGCTTATGTTTCACTCATTTGCATTTCATAGTAGGTCATGCTAAATCATACACATCATTGGTTGCAAGGCATGTGATCATGTGTCTCAAGACATAAGCAGTTCAAGGTCAAAGGACAAGAGAAAAGCTTTTCCAAACAAGTCACAAGGGCTTTTCATATCTCAATTCATCTCATTTGAGCCCTCAAGGTATCACAAGATGAGAATTCAATAGAAGATTGAAGGAAGTCATATTCTCCTAACCAGTGCAAATTAGGGTTTTTGAATTCTGAAGTATAATACCCCAATGGGTAGGATCTTGGAGCTTTTATCATTTCCAAATGGCATATCTCATCTTTGTTAGAGAGGATATACATCATACTCAAAGGAATTTGGATTTGGAGGATGTGCTGATTTCTCCTAGATTGAGGGGTCAAAATTAGGGTTTACCATAAGATCAGTTTATTTCTGTTTTTTGGGCAAAACTTGATTCTATGGTATTCTACATGTCCTCAAGGGTCTAAGGATGAAGAATTGTCCATTAATTTGATTTGGAAGAGGTTCAATTGATTCATTGATTGAGAATCAGGAGAATTGGGGAAAAGTCAACTGTGCAGAGGAAAAAGTCAACTCTTTACTTTTTGATGACAAATCCTTGTTCCCCGTGTCAAACATGATCATTGGTGGGGGTTTGATCAAGAAATAATGAAAGGTTCATCAAAAATCAAGAAATGTGCAAAGTTGCCAAAAATAGAAATTAGGGTTTCTATTTATGGCAAGTTTTGGCAAGGTGAGAGGTCAACTTTGGGGCTTTCTTTCTCCATGCTTCAAGAACCAAATGGAAGGGCTAGGGAGGCCTATCAAAAGTTCACAGTTCAAGCTTCAAATCCATACCAAGAACATCTCCATTGGATCAAAATTGAAGGAGTTATGATTGATTAAAGTTGGAGGTTTGTAGGGCATTTTTGACCAGCAAGGCAAGTCATGGGCGAGCCAACACGCAGTCATTTCATTAAACATCTTGTGTGCATGTTTTGTCCAACTTCCAATCCAAACTTCTCATTGATGCAAGCTTCAAATGTAAAATTGTTCAACATCAATCTTGTTCATTTCCATCTCCTCTTCAACTTTCATGTTGGACAATTTTTCATTTGATCAATGTTTGAGGAGTTATGATGAGTCAAAGTGGGTAACCTCTCACTGATTTTCACACACGCATGAGAGTTGGTCAGGCCAGGTCAAGCTGACTTGCCACACCAGTTACGAGTACCTATCTTCATGGCCATTTTTGAGTGTCTTAAAGGTTTCATTTGCATTTGATTTCCACATCAACTTTGGTCTCCTTCCTTTACTCTTTCCAAAAAGCCCATAACCACTTCGTTTCACCCCATGACCATGGAGATATGCATGCACCAAGTTCACCTCATGATGACTGCTTTTCTTCATTACCAAGCAAGCAAAAAACCATACCAAACAAGTTGTGTGTTGTTTCATGCGCATGCTCTACTTACATCAATCATCCCATGTCATCATTGCTATATAAAGCTAAACAAACACCTTACACATTCATGCATATGTACAATCTCCTTGCTTTACTCGGCCAAACAACAAAAGAGTGGAAACTTGCAGAGCAAGCATTGCTTCTACCATCAGTCCATCATCACCATCCAACTTCACCACCACTATAGCATGCCATGGTCTCTCTTCACTCTAACAAAACACTACAACTCGTGTCCAACAAACTTGACTCACCCAACTCACTTAACCTCAATTATCTAACCTTGGTTCTAACTGTTAACCATGATAGTTAGAACTTAACCAATGGTATAAAAGCTTTCTCTAACAGAATTTCATTCTTGAGACTTCATTCTACACACTTCTCTGAAATTTCTCTCTTCTTTTTCTGAATTTTTTCTCTTTTTTACTCAAAGATTTACTCATTCATATTGCAAGTTCCTCCTCCATTCTTCATCAACAAGTACCAATGGATTAGATTTGGATCTGGTTTAGCATCACACTTCCTTTTTCTTCATCTCTTTCAATTGGATTTTGCAAGCACAACAAAAACTACATAGCCTTTATTTGGTGAAGCTGAAGTTCAAGAAGATAGGAATCTCCCCTCTGGCCTTCTTGTTTAGCAAAGGAAGCATTCACATCACAGGTTTTTTTCTCAATTTGGTTGATCTCTCTATGCTTTAAGTTTGGTTGTTTTTATGTGTTGTTGAGCTTGATAGAAGCAATGTAAATATTCGGCTAGGTGATAGGCTCTGTAGGGGCATAGATCTAAAAACTAGGGCAAAATGTTTTTCTTAGAATCTCCCTGTGTATGTTTTGTTTGCAATTTTCATTGGTGGATCTATGTTCTACGTGTTGAGACGAAGAGAATGAGGTATAGCTTGCTAATTTCTGTGATGATTGATGATGGAGCACGGCGGAGAAGTCACTGGAGAAGGTGACCGGAAAGACCAGTCCGGCCACCAGCCATAAACCCTAGTTCATCACCAGTTTAAGTCCCAGCCGTTGGATGATTTGGATCTAACGTCCACAAGCGTGCCAACACATTAAAAAACCACCTCCCTCTCACGCGCCTCCTTTTTTGACTGACTGGTCGTGTGTGGTTGTTTCATGTTAACCTATCATGTGCGTGCATCTTGATACGTTTGATTGTTGGATTTTGTTTTATCATCACACTTGACTTCATCCAATGGTTCAGGATGAGTCAAAGAAGTTGACTAACATCCATGTGATGCACCCTATCTGACTCACGTATATTTGGACTGGGCTGAATGCTATACGCACCCCCAATGTTTTGAGCCCAAGCGCTTTTCAACTGAATTTTTGCTAATGTTGCACCTCCCTGCACTATTTTCTTGTTTTTTTAATTTTTTTCACATACATGATTGGTTTTATATTTTTGTTGATCCATTAAAATGCATGTGTGTTTGTGTAGGCATTAGAGAATTTGTGCTTGGGTTTTGATTTGTATTATGTGCCAATCTTCTTTGACTACTTGTTTGTGTAGGCATTAGAGAATTTGTGCCTGGGTTTTGATTTGTATTATGTGTCAATCTTCTTTGATTTGTATGATACCTCCAGCGAGGTTATCATTCCTTACAGCAACCTCAACAGGAGATCAGGTCAATTTGTCTTCCCCAATACGGTTTGCAACCACGAAGTCAATCCAGCTTGTTATCCCCAGCGGAGTTGTCTTCTTTTCCTTAGCATTTATTTTGCTAAGGAACCTCTTTGCATCTTGCATATAGTAATCATTGCATCATCAAAAATGCATAGCATTTCCATTCGAGATGGAGCATTACGCCATGGAAAAATTCAAACATATGCATGCGAAGCATAAGCCAGTTTTGGTACCTCATGCGAGAGCCCAGAATTGTTTTCTTCTTCTATCATGTTGACAAAACCAGACAGAATGCCTCGCTCATTCCTCAACAGACATTTCAAAGCAATACCAAGGTTTCACTTATTTCCTACTTATCAGAGTCTCATCTTTCGGTTTGAAAATCTTTTGATCTTACATTTTAACAGCGTCTTCTTGGAACCATTCCTGATAGGATTCCTACCGCCATTCCCGATAGGCACCTTATAAGTTTTGAACCTTAGCCATTCCCGATAAACGTATAGGTTAACCTTAGTTCTTAGGAACCATTCCCAATAGGATTTCTTTAGTCGTTCCCGGCGGTCAAGCCGAAACCATTCCAGATAGGACTCTTCCCGCCATTCCCGATAGGCACCTCCCAAGTTGTAAACCTTAGTCATTCCCGATAGATGTATAGTTCAACCTTGTTTCTTCAGGAACCATTCCTGATAGGATCCCTTTAGCCATTCCCGATTGGCGCCCTTTGAGTTTTAAACCCAGCCATTCCCGACTGGCCCATTTATCATTCCTGATAGGTAACCCATAGGCTTTCAACTTTAGTCGTTCCCGACAGGAGCCCTTTGAGTTTTAAACCTAGCTGTTCCCGACTGGCCCATTTACCATTCCCGATAGGTAACCCATAGGTTTTTAACTTGAGCCATTCCCGATAGGCACCCTTCAAGTTTTAGACCTAGTAATTCCTGACAGATCCACTTACCATTCCCGATAGGTAACCATGGTCCAAGCTCAGCCGTTCCTGACAGGCCCATTTATCGTTCCCGACAAATTGTTCACCGTTCCTGACAGGTCATCTGCCACTCCCGATAGGTAACCTTAGGGTTTAACCTTAGCCGTTCCCGATAGGCGACTTTTGAATTTCATTTGTTCCAGACTAGTCTCCACCAACATCCACCACCAACTGCTGTGTTGGTCATATATCCATTCTGTTTGTCCACAGAGCTCAAATTTTCTAGTTACTTTTTGTATTCAATCCATATGTACCTTAAATTTCTGACAGTCGTTGCTCTCATCCATTCAGGTCCACAGTTGATTGAATAGGGGCAGCTGTAATACCTCAAAATTTGCCCTCTTATTTTTCTCAATAATTGGCTTATGTTTCACTCATTTGCATTTCATAGTAGGTCATGCTAAATCATACACATCATTGGTTGCAAGGCATGTGATCATGTGTCTCAAGACATAAGCAGTTCAAGGTCAAAGGACAAGAGAAAAGCTTTTCCAAACAAGTCACAAGGGCTTTTCATATCTCAATTCATCTCATTTGAGCCCTCAAGGTATCACAAGATGAGAATTCAATAGAAGATTGAAGGAAGTCATATTCTCCTAACCAGTGCAAATTAGGGTTTTTGAATTCTGAAGTATAATACCCCAATGGGTAGGATCTTGGAGCTTTTATCATTTCCAAATGGCATATCTCATCTTTGTTAGAGAGGATATACATCATACTCAAAGGAATTTGGATTTGGAGGATGTGCTGATTTCTCCTAGATTGAGGGGTCAAAATTAGGGTTTACCATAAGATCAATTTATTTCTGTTTTTTGGGCAAAACTTGATTCTATGGTATTCTACATGTCCTCAAGGGTCTAAGGATGAAGAATTGTCCATTAATTTGATTTGGAAGAGGTTCAATTGATTCATTGATTGAGAATCAGGAGAATTGGGGAAAAGTCAACTGTGCAGAGGAAAAAGTCAACTCTTTACTTTTTGATGACAAATCCTTGTTCCCCGTGTCAAACATGATCATTGGTGGGGGTTTGATCAAGAAATAATGAAAGGTTCATCAAAAATCAAGAAATGTGCAAAGTTGCCAAAAATAGAAATTAGGGTTTCTATTTATGGCAAGTTTTGGCAAGGTGAGAGGTCAACTTTGGGGCTTTCTTTCTCCATGCTTCAAGAACCAAATGGAAGGGCTAGGGAGGCCTATCAAAAGTTCACAGTTCAAGCTTCAAATCCATACCAAGAACATCTCCATTGGATCAAAATTGAAGGAGTTATGATTGATTAAAGTTGGAGGTTTGTAGGGCATTTTTGACCAGCAAGGCAAGTCATGGGCGAGCCAACACGCAGTCATTTCATTAAACATCTTGTGTGCATGTTTTGTCCAACTTCCAATCCAAACTTCTCATTGATGCAAGCTTCAAATGTAAAATTGTTCAACATCAATCTTGTTCATTTCCATCTCCTCTTCAACTTTCATGTTGGACAATTTTTCATTTGATCAATGTTTGAGGAGTTATGATGAGTCAAAGTGGGTAACCTCTCACTGATTTTCACACACGCATGAGAGTTGGTCAGGCCAGGTCAAGCTGACTTGCCACACCAGTTACGAGTACCTATCTTCATGGCCATTTTTGAGTGTCTTAAAGGTTTCATTTGCATTTGATTTCCACATCAACTTTGGTCTCCTTCCTTTACTCTTTCCAAAAAGCCCATAACCACTTCGTTTCACCCCATGACCATGGAGATATGCATGCACCAAGTTCACCTCATGATGACTGCTTTTCTTCATTACCAAGCAAGCAAAAAACCATACCAAACAAGTTGTGTGTTGTTTCATGCGCATGCTCTACTTACATCAATCATCCCATGTCATCATTGCTATATAAAGCTAAACAAACACCTTACACATTCATGCATATGTACAATCTCCTTGCTTTACTCGGCCAAACAACAAAAGAGTGGAAACTTGCAGAGCAAGCATTGCTTCTACCATCAGTCCATCATCACCATCCAACTTCACCACCACTATAGCATGCCATGGTCTCTCTTCACTCTAACAAAACACTACAACTCGTGTCCAACAAACTTGACTCACCCAACTCACTTAACCTCAATTATCTAACCTTGGTTCTAACTGTTAACCATGATAGTTAGAACTTAACCAATGGTATAAAAGCTTTCTCTAACAGAATTTCATTCTAGAGACTTCATTCTACACACTTCTCTGAAATTTCTCTCTTCTTTTTCTGAATTTTTTCTCTTTTTTACTCAAAGATTTACTCATTCATATTGCAAGTTCCTCCTCCATTCTTCATCAACAAGTACCAATGGATTAGATTTGGATCTGGTTTAGCATCACACTTCCTTTTTCTTCATCTCTTTCAATTGGATTTTGCAAGCACAACAAAAACTACATAGCCTTTATTTGGTGAAGCTGAAGTTCAAGAAGATAGGAATCTCCCCTCTGGCCTTCTTGTTTAGCAAAGGAAGCATTCACATCACAGGTTTTTTTCTCAATTTGGTTGATCTCTCTATGCTTTAAGTTTGGTTGTTTTTATGTGTTGTTGAGCTTAATAGAAGCAATGTAAATATTCGGCTAGGTGATAGGCTCTGTAGGGGCATAGATCTAAAAACTAGGGCAAAATGTTTTTCTTAGAATCTCCCTGTGTATGTTTTGTTTGCAATTTTCATTGGTGGATCTATGTTCTACGTGTTGAGACGAAGAGAATGAGGTATAGCTTGCTAATTTCTGTGATGATTGATGATGGAGCACGGCGGAGAAGTCACTGGAGAAGGTGACCGGAAAGACCAGTCCGGCCACCAGCCATAAACCCTAGTTCATCACCAGTTTAAGTCCCAGCCGTTGGATGATTTGGATCTAACGTCCACAAGCGTGCCAACACATTAAAAAACCACCTCCCTCTCACGCGCCTCCTTTTTTGACTGACTGGTCGTGTGTGGTTGTTTCATGTTAACCTATCATGTGCGTGCATCTTGATACGTTTGATTGTTGGATTTTGTTTTATCATCACACTTGACTTCATCCAATGGTTCAGGATGAGTCAAAGAAGTTGACTAACATCCATGTGATGCACCCTATCTGACTCACGTATATTTGGACTGGGCTGAATGCTATACGCACCCCCAATGTTTTGAGCCCAAGCGCTTTTCAACTGAATTTTTGCTAATGTTGCACCTCCCTGCACTATTTTCTTGTTTTTTTAATTTTTTTCACATACATGATTGGTTTTATATTTTTGTTGATCCATTAAAATGCATGTGTGTTTGTGTAGGCATTAGAGAATTTGTGCTTGGGTTTTGATTTGTATTATGTGCCAATCTTCTTTGACTACTTGTTTGTGTAGGCATTAGAGAATTTGTGCCTGGGTTTTGATTTGTATTATGTGTCAATCTTCTTTGATTTGTATGATACCTCCAGCGAGGTTATCATTCCTTACAGCAACCTCAACAGGAGATCAGGTCAATTTGTCTTCCCCAATACGGTTTGCAACCACGAAGTCAATCCAGCTTGTTATCCCCAGCGGAGTTGTCTTCTTTTCCTTAGCATTTATTTTGCTAAGGAACCTCTTTGCATCTTGCATATAGTAATCATTGCATCATCAAAAATGCATAGCATTTCCATTCGAGATGGAGCATTACGCCATGGAAAAATTCAAACATATGCATGCGAAGCATAAGCCAGTTTTGGTACCTCATGCGAGAGCCCAGAATTGTTTTCTTCTTCTATCATGTTGACAAAACCAGACAGAATGCCTCGCTCATTCCTCAACAGACATTTCAAAGCAATACCAAGGTTTCACTTATTTCCTACTTATCAGAGTCTCATCTTTCGGTTTGAAAATCTTTTGATCTTACATTTTAACAGCGTCTTCTTGGAACCATTCCTGATAGGATTCCTACCGCCATTCCCGATAGGCACCTTATAAGTTTTGAACCTTAGCCATTCCCGATAAACGTATAGGTTAACCTTAGTTCTTAGGAACCATTCCCAATAGGATTTCTTTAGTCGTTCCCGGCGGTCAAGCCGAAACCATTCCAGATAGGACTCTTCCCGCCATTCCCGATAGGCACCTCCCAAGTTGTAAACCTTAGTCATTCCCGATAGATGTATAGTTCAACCTTGTTTCTTCAGGAACCATTCCTGATAGGATCCCTTTAGCCATTCCCGATTGGCGCCCTTTGAGTTTTAAACCCAGCCATTCCCGACTGGCCCATTTATCATTCCTGATAGGTAACCCATAGGCTTTCAACTTTAGTCGTTCCCGACAGGAGCCCTTTGAGTTTTAAACCTAGCTGTTCCCGACTGGCCCATTTACCATTCCCGATAGGTAACCCATAGGTTTTTAACTTGAGCCATTCCCGATAGGCACCCTTCAAGTTTTAGACCTAGTAATTCCTGACAGATCCACTTACCATTCCCGATAGGTAACCATGGTCCAAGCTCAGCCGTTCCTGACAGGCCCATTTATCGTTCCCGACAAATTGTTCACCGTTCCTGACAGGTCATCTGCCACTCCCGATAGGTAACCTTAGGGTTTAACCTTAGCCGTTCCCGATAGGCGACTTTTGAATTTCATTTGTTCCAGACTAGTCTCCACCAACATCCACCACCAACTGCTGTGTTGGTCATATATCCATTCTGTTTGTCCACAGAGCTCAAATTTTCTAGTTACTTTTTGTATTCAATCCATATGTACCTTAAATTTCTGACAGTCGTTGCTCTCATCCATTCAGGTCCACAGTTGATTGAATAGGGGCAGCTGTAATACCTCAAAATTTGCCCTCTTATTTTTCTCAATAATTGGCTTATGTTTCACTCATTTGCATTTCATAGTAGGTCATGCTAAATCATACACATCATTGGTTGCAAGGCATGTGATCATGTGTCTCAAGACATAAGCAGTTCAAGGTCAAAGGACAAGAGAAAAGCTTTTCCAAACAAGTCACAAGGGCTTTTCATATCTCAATTCATCTCATTTGAGCCCTCAAGGTATCACAAGATGAGAATTCAATAGAAGATTGAAGGAAGTCATATTCTCCTAACCAGTGCAAATTAGGGTTTTTGAATTCTGAAGTATAATACCCCAATGGGTAGGATCTTGGAGCTTTTATCATTTCCAAATGGCATATCTCATCTTTGTTAGAGAGGATATACATCATACTCAAAGGAATTTGGATTTGGAGGATGTGCTGATTTCTCCTAGATTGAGGGGTCAAAATTAGGGTTTACCATAAGATCAATTTATTTCTGTTTTTTGGGCAAAACTTGATTCTATGGTATTCTACATGTCCTCAAGGGTCTAAGGATGAAGAATTGTCCATTAATTTGATTTGGAAGAGGTTCAATTGATTCATTGATTGAGAATCAGGAGAATTGGGGAAAAGTCAACTGTGCAGAGGAAAAAGTCAACTCTTTACTTTTTGATGACAAATCCTTGTTCCCCGTGTCAAACATGATCATTGGTGGGGGTTTGATCAAGAAATAATGAAAGGTTCATCAAAAATCAAGAAATGTGCAAAGTTGCCAAAAATAGAAATTAGGGTTTCTATTTATGGCAAGTTTTGGCAAGGTGAGAGGTCAACTTTGGGGCTTTCTTTCTCCATGCTTCAAGAACCAAATGGAAGGGCTAGGGAGGCCTATCAAAAGTTCACAGTTCAAGCTTCAAATCCATACCAAGAACATCTCCATTGGATCAAAATTGAAGGAGTTATGATTGATTAAAGTTGGAGGTTTGTAGGGCATTTTTGACCAGCAAGGCAAGTCATGGGCGAGCCAACACGCAGTCATTTCATTAAACATCTTGTGTGCATGTTTTGTCCAACTTCCAATCCAAACTTCTCATTGATGCAAGCTTCAAATGTAAAATTGTTCAACATCAATCTTGTTCATTTCCATCTCCTCTTCAACTTTCATGTTGGACAATTTTTCATTTGATCAATGTTTGAGGAGTTATGATGAGTCAAAGTGGGTAACCTCTCACTGATTTTCACACACGCATGAGAGTTGGTCAGGCCAGGTCAAGCTGACTTGCCACACCAGTTACGAGTACCTATCTTCATGGCCATTTTTGAGTGTCTTAAAGGTTTCATTTGCATTTGATTTCCACATCAACTTTGGTCTCCTTCCTTTACTCTTTCCAAAAAGCCCATAACCACTTCGTTTCACCCCATGACCATGGAGATATGCATGCACCAAGTTCACCTCATGATGACTGCTTTTCTTCATTACCAAGCAAGCAAAAAACCATACCAAACAAGTTGTGTGTTGTTTCATGCGCATGCTCTACTTACATCAATCATCCCATGTCATCATTGCTATATAAAGCTAAACAAACACCTTACACATTCATGCATATGTACAATCTCCTTGCTTTACTCGGCCAAACAACAAAAGAGTGGAAACTTGCAGAGCAAGCATTGCTTCTACCATCAGTCCATCATCACCATCCAACTTCACCACCACTATAGCATGCCATGGTCTCTCTTCACTCTAACAAAACACTACAACTCGTGTCCAACAAACTTGACTCACCCAACTCACTTAACCTCAATTATCTAACCTTGGTTCTAACTGTTAACCATGATAGTTAGAACTTAACCAATGGTATAAAAGCTTTCTCTAACAGAATTTCATTCTAGAGACTTCATTCTACACACTTCTCTGAAATTTCTCTCTTCTTTTTCTGAATTTTTTCTCTTTTTTACTCAAAGATTTACTCATTCATATTGCAAGTTCCTCCTCCATTCTTCATCAACAAGTACCAATGGATTAGATTTGGATCTGGTTTAGCATCACACTTCCTTTTTCTTCATCTCTTTCAATTGGATTTTGCAAGCACAACAAAAACTACATAGCCTTTATTTGGTGAAGCTGAAGTTCAAGAAGATAGGAATCTCCCCTCTGGCCTTCTTGTTTAGCAAAGGAAGCATTCACATCACAGGTTTTTTTCTCAATTTGGTTGATCTCTCTATGCTTTAAGTTTGGTTGTTTTTATGTGTTGTTGAGCTTAATAGAAGCAATGTAAATATTCGGCTAGGTGATAGGCTCTGTAGGGGCATAGATCTAAAAACTAGGGCAAAATGTTTTTCTTAGAATCTCCCTGTGTATGTTTTGTTTGCAATTTTCATTGGTGGATCTATGTTCTACGTGTTGAGACGAAGAGAATGAGGTATAGCTTGCTAATTTCTGTGATGATTGATGATGGAGCACGGCGGAGAAGTCACTGGAGAAGGTGACCGGAAAGACCAGTCCGGCCACCAGCCATAAACCCTAGTTCATCACCAGTTTAAGTCCCAGCCGTTGGATGATTTGGATCTAACGTCCACAAGCGTGCCAACACATTAAAAAACCACCTCCCTCTCACGCGCCTCCTTTTTTGACTGACTGGTCGTGTGTGGTTGTTTCATGTTAACCTATCATGTGCGTGCATCTTGATACGTTTGATTGTTGGATTTTGTTTTATCATCACACTTGACTTCATCCAATGGTTCAGGATGAGTCAAAGAAGTTGACTAACATCCATGTGATGCACCCTATCTGACTCACGTATATTTGGACTGGGCTGAATGCTATACGCACCCCCAATGTTTTGAGCCCAAGCGCTTTTCAACTGAATTTTTGCTAATGTTGCACCTCCCTGCACTATTTTCTTGTTTTTTTAATTTTTTTCACATACATGATTGGTTTTATATTTTTGTTGATCCATTAAAATGCATGTGTGTTTGTGTAGGCATTAGAGAATTTGTGCTTGGGTTTTGATTTGTATTATGTGCCAATCTTCTTTGACTACTTGTTTGTGTAGGCATTAGAGAATTTGTGCCTGGGTTTTGATTTGTATTATGTGTCAATCTTCTTTGATTTGTATGATACCTCCAGCGAGGTTATCATTCCTTACAGCAACCTCAACAGGAGATCAGGTCAATTTGTCTTCCCCAATACGGTTTGCAACCACGAAGTCAATCCAGCTTGTTATCCCCAGCGGAGTTGTCTTCTTTTCCTTAGCATTTATTTTGCTAAGGAACCTCTTTGCATCTTGCATATAGTAATCATTGCATCATCAAAAATGCGTAGCATTTCCATTCGAGATGGAGCATTACGCCATGGAAAAATTCAAACATATGCATGCGAAGCATAAGCCAGTTTTGGTACCTCATGCGAGAGCCCAGAATTGTTTTCTTCTTCTATCATGTTGACAAAACCAGACAGAATGCCTCGCTCATTCCTCAACAGACATTTCAAAGCAATACCAAGGTTTCACTTATTTCCTACTTATCAGAGTCTCATCTTTCGGTTTGAAAATCTTTTGATCTTACATTTTAACAGCGTCTTCTTGGAACCATTCCTGATAGGATTCCTACCGCCATTCCCGATAGGCACCTTATAAGTTTTGAACCTTAGCCATTCCCGATAAACGTATAGGTTAACCTTAGTTCTTAGGAACCATTCCCAATAGGATTTCTTTAGTCGTTCCCGGCGGTCAAGCCGAAACCATTCCAGATAGGACTCTTCCCGCCATTCCCGATAGGCACCTCCCAAGTTGTAAACCTTAGTCATTCCCGATAGATGTATAGTTCAACCTTGTTTCTTCAGGAACCATTCCTGATAGGATCCCTTTAGCCATTCCCGATTGGCGCCCTTTGAGTTTTAAACCCAGCCATTCCCGACTGGCCCATTTATCATTCCTGATAGGTAACCCATAGGCTTTCAACTTTAGCCGTTCCCGACAGGAGCCCTTTGAGTTTTAAACCTAGCTGTTCCCGACTGGCCCATTTACCATTCCCGATAGGTAACCCATAGGTTTTTAACTTGAGCCATTCCCGATAGGCACCCTTCAAGTTTTAGACCTAGTAATTCCTGACAGATCCACTTACCATTCCCGATAGGTAACCAAGGTCCAAGCTCAGCCGTTCCTGACAGTCCCATTTATCGTTCCCGACAAATTGTTCACCGTTCCTGACAGGTCATCTGCCACTCCCGATAGGTAACCTTAGGGTTTAACCTTAGCCGTTCCCGATAGGCGACTTTTGAATTTCATTTGTTCCAGACTAGTCTCCACCAACATCCACCACCAACTGCTGTGTTGGTCATATATCCATTCTGTTTGTCCACAGAGCTCAAATTTTCCAGTTACTTTTTGTATTCAATCCATATGTACCTTAAATTTCTGACAGTCGTTGCTCTCATCTATTCAGGTCCACAGTTGATTGAATAGGGGCAGCTGTAATACCTCAAAATTTGCCCTCTTATTTTTCTCAATAATTGGCTTATGTTTCACTCATTTGCATTTCATAGTAGGTCATGCTAAATCATACACATCATTGGTTGCAAGGCATGTGATCATGTGTCTCAAGACATAAGCAGTTCAAGGTCAAAGGACAAGAGAAAAGCTTTTCCAAACAAGTCACAAGGGCTTTTCATATCTCAATTCATCTCATTTGAGCCCTCAAGGTATCACAAGATGAGAATTCAATAGAAGATTGAAGGAAGTCATATTCTCCTAACCAGTGCAAATTAGGGTTTTTGAATTCTGAAGTATAATACCCCAATGGGTAGGATCTTGGAGCTTTTATCATTTCCAAATGGCATATCTCATCTTTGTTAGAGAGGATATACATCATACTCAAAGGAATTTGGATTTGGAGGATGTGCTGATTTCTCCTAGATTGAGGGGTCAAAATTAGGGTTTACCATAAGATCAGTTTATTTCTGTTTTTTGGGCAAAACTTGATTCTATGGTATTCTACATGTCCTCAAGGGTCTAAGGATGAAGAATTGTCCATTAATTTGATTTGGAAGAGGTTCAATTGATTCATTGATTGAGAATCAGGAGAATTGGGGAAAAGTCAAATGTGCAGAGGAAAAAGTCAACTCTTGACTTTTTGATGACAAATCCTTGTTCCCCGTGTCAAACATGATCATTGGTGGGGGTTTGATCAAGAAATAATGAAAGGTTCATCAAAAATCAAGAAATGTGCAAAGTTGCCAAAAATAGAAATTAGGGTTTCTATTTATGGCAAGTTTTGGCAAGGTGAGAGGTCAACTTTGGGGCTTTCTTTCTCCATGCTTCAAGAACCAAATGGAAGGGCTAGGGAGGCCTATCAAAAGTTCACAGTTCAAGCTTCAAATCCATACCAAGAACATCTCCATTGGATCAAAATTGAAGGAGTTATGATTGATTAAAGTTGGAGGTTTGTAGGGCATTTTTGACCAGCAAGGCAAGTCATGGGCGAGCCAACACGCAGTCATTTCATTAAACATCTTGTGTGCATGTTTTGTCCAACTTCCAATCCAAACTTCTCATTGATGCAAGCTTCAAATGTAAAATTGTTCAACATCAATCTTGTTCATTTCCATCTCCTCTTCAACTTTCATGTTGGACAATTTTTCATTTGATCAATGTTTGAGGAGTTATGATGAGTCAAAGTGGGTAACCTCTCACTGATTTTCACACACGCATGAGAGTTGGTCAGGCCAGGTCAAGCTGACTTGCCACACCAGTTACGAGTACCTATCTTCATGGCCATTTTTGAGTGTCTTAAAGGTTTCATTTGCATTTGATTTCCACATCAACTTTGGTCTCCTTCCTTTACTCTTTCCAAAAAGCCCATAACCACTTCGTTTCACCCCATGACCATGGAGATATGCATGCACCAAGTTCACCTCATGATGACTGCTTTTCTTCATTACCAAGCAAGCAAAAAACCATACCAAACAAGTTGTGTGTTGTTTCATGCGCATGCTCTACTTACATCAATCATCCCATGTCATCATTGCTATATAAAGCTAAACAAACACCTTACACATTCATGCATATGTACAATCTCCTTGCTTTACTCGGCCAAACAACAAAAGAGTGGAAACTTGCAGAGCAAGCATTGCTTCTACCATCAGTCCATCATCACCATCCAACTTCACCACCACTATAGCATGCCATGGTCTCTCTTCACTCTAACAAAACACTACAACTCGTGTCCAACAAACTTGACTCACCCAACTCACTTAACCTCAATTATCTAACCTTGGTTCTAACTGTTAACCATGATAGTTAGAACTTAACCAATGGTATAAAAGCTTTCTCTAACAGAATTTCATTCTAGAGACTTCATTCTACACACTTCTCTGAAATTTCTCTCTTCTTTTTCTGAATTTTTTCTCTTTTTTACTCAAAGATTTACTCATTCATATTGCAAGTTCCTCCTCCATTCTTCATCAACAAGTACCAATGGATTATATTTGGATCTGGTTTAGCATCACACTTCCTTTTTCTTCATCTCTTTCAATTGGATTTTGCAAGCACAACAAAAACTACATAGCCTTTATTTGGTGAAGCTGAAGTTCAAGAAGCTAGGAATCTCCCCTCTGGCCTTCTTTTTTAGCAAAGGAAGCATTCACATCACAGGTTTTTTTCTCAATTTGGTTGATCTCTCTATGCTTTAAGTTTGGTTGTTTTTATGTGTTGTTGAGCTTAATAGAAGCAATGTAAATATTCGGCTAGTTGATAGGCTCTGTAGGGACATAGATCTAAAAACTAGGGCAAAATGTTTTTCTTCGAATCTCCCTGTGTATGTTTTGTTTGCAATTTTCATTGGTGGATCTATGTTCTACGTGTTGAGACGAAGAGAATGAGGTATAGCTTGCTAATTTCTGTGATGATTGATGATGGAGCACGGCGGAGAAGTCACTGGAGAAGGTGACCGGAAAGACCAGTCCGGCCACCAGCCATAAACCCTAGTTCATCACCAGTTTAAGTCCCAGCCGTTGGATGATTTGGATCTAACGTCCACAAGCGTGCCAACACATTAAAAAACCACCTCCCTCTCACGCGCCTCCTTTTTTGACTGACTGGTCGTGTGTGGTTGTTTCATGTTAACCTATCATGTGCGTGCATCTTGATACGTTTGATTGTTGGATTTTGTTTTATCATCACACTTGACTTCATCCAATGGTTCAGGATGAGTCAAAGAAGTTGACTAACATCCATGTGATGCACCCTATCTGACTCACGTATATTTGGACTGGGCTGAATGCTATACGCACCCCCAATGTTTTGAGCCCAAGCGCTTTTCAACTGAATTTTTGCTAATGTTGCACCTCCCTGCACTATTTTCTTGTATTTTTAATTTTTTTCACATACATGATTGGTTTTATATTTTTGTTGATCCATTAAAATGCATGTGTGTTTGTGTAGGTATTAGAGAATTTGTGCTTGGGTTTTGATTTGTATTATGTGCCAATCTTCTTTGACTACTTGTTTGTGTAGGCATTAGAGAATTTGTGCCTGGGTTTTGATTTGTATTATGTGCCAATCTTCTTTGATTTGTATGATACCTCCAGCGAGGTTATCATTCCTTACAGCAACCTCAACAGGAGATCAGGTCAATTTGTCTTCCCCAATACGGTTTGCAACCACGAAGTCAATCCAGCTTGTTATCCCCAGCGGAGTTGTCTTCTTTTCCTTAGCATTTATTTTGCTAAGGAACCTCTTTGCATCTTGCATATAGTAATCATTGCATCATCAAAAATGCGTAGCATTTCCATTCGAGATGGAGCATTACGCCATGGAAAAATTCAAACATATGCATGCGAAGCATAAGCCAGTTTTGGTACCTTATGCGAGAGCCCAGAATTGTTTTCTTCTTCTATCATGTTGACAAAACCAGACAGAATGCCTCGCTCATTCCTCAACAGACATTTCAAAGCAATACCAAGGTTTCACTTATTTCCTACTTATCAGAGTCTCATCTTTCGGTTTGTAAATCTTTTGATCTTACATTTTAACAGCGTCTTCTTGGAACCATTCCTGATAGGATTCCTACCGCCATTCCCGATAGGTACCTTATAAGTTTTGAACCTTAGCCATTCCCGATAAATGTATAAGTTAACCTTAGTTCTTAGGAACCATTCCCAATAGGATTTCTTTAGTCGTTCCCGGCGGTCAAGCCGAAACCATTCCAGATAGGACTCTTCCCGCCATTCCCGATAGGCACCTCCCAAGTTGTAAACCTTAGTCATTCCCGATAGATGTATAGTTCAACCTTGTTTCTTCAGGAACCATTCCTGATAGGATCCCTTTAGCCATTCCCGATTGGCGCCCTTTGAGTTTTAAACCCAGCCATTCCCGACTGGCCCATTTATCATTCCTGATAGGTAACCTATAGGCTTTCAACTTTAGCCGTTCCCGACAGGAGCCCTTTGAGTTTTAAACCTAGTTGTTCCCGACTGGCCCATTTACCATTCCCGATAGGTAACCCATAGGTTTTTAACTTGAGCCATTCCCGATAGGCACCCTTCAAGTTTTAGACCTAGTAATTCCTGACAGATCCATTTACCATTCCCGATAGGTAACCAAGGTCCAAGCTCAGCCGTTCCTGACAGGCCCATTTATCGTTCCCGACAAATTGTTCACCGTTCCTGACAGGTCATCTGCCACTCCCGATAGGTAACCTTAGGGTTTAACCTCAGCCGTTCCCGATAGGCGACTTTTGAATTTCATTTGTTTCAGACTAGTCTCCACCAACATCCACCACCAACTGCTGTGTTGGTCATATATCCATTCTGTTTGTCCACAGAGCTCAAATTTTCCAGTTACTTTTTGTATTCAATCCATATGTACCTTAAATTTCTGACAGTCGTTGCTCTCATCCATTCAGGTCCACAGTTGATTGAATAGGGGCAGCTGTAATACCTCAAAATTTGCCCTCTTATTTTTCTCAATAATTGGCTTATGTTTCACTCATTTGCATTTCATAGTAGGTCATGCTAAATCATACACATCATTGGTTGCAAGGCATGTGATCATGTGTCTCAAGACATAAGCAGTTCAAGGTCAAAGGACAAGAGAAAAGCTTTTCCAAACAAGTCACAAGGGCTTTTCATATCTCAATTCATCTCATTTGAGCCCTCAAGGTATCACAAGATGAGAATTCAATAGAAGATTGAAGGAAGTCATATTCTCCTAACCAGTGCAAATTAGGGTTTTTGAATTCTGAAGTATAATACCCCAATGGGTAGGATCTTGGAGCTTTTATCATTTCCAAATGGCATATCTCATCTTTGTTAGAGAGGATATACATCATACTCAAAGGAATTTGGATTTGGAGGATGTGCTGATTTCTCCTAGATTGAGGGGTCAAAATTAGGGTTTACCATAAGATCAGTTTATTTCTGTTTTTTGGGCAAAACTTGATTCTATGGTATTCTACATGTCCTCAAGGGTCTAAGGATGAAGAATTGTCCATTAATTTGATTTGGAAGAGGTTCAATTGATTCATTGATTGAGAATCAGGAGAATTGGGGAAAAGTCAACTGTGCAGAGGAAAAAGTCAACTCTTTACTTTTTGATGACAAATCCTTGTTCCCCGTGTCAAACATGATCATTGGTGGGGGTTTGATCAAGAAATAATGAAAGGTTCATCAAAAATCAAGAAATGTGCAAAGTTGCCAAAAATAGAAATTAGGGTTTCTATTTATGGCAAGTTTTGGCAAGGTGAGAGGTCAACTTTGGGGCTTTCTTTCTCCATGCTTCAAGAACCAAATGGAAGGGCTAGGGAGGCCTATCAAAAGTTCACAGTTCAAGCTTCAAATCCATACCAAGAACATCTCCATTGGATCAAAATTGAAGGAGTTATGATTGATTAAAGTTGGAGGTTTGTAGGGCATTTTTGACCAGCAAGGCAAGTCATGGGCGAGCCAACACGCAGTCATTTCATTAAACATCTTGTGTGCATGTTTTGTCCAACTTCCAATCCAAACTTCTCATTGATGCAAGCTTCAAATGTAAAATTGTTCAACATCAATCTTGTTCATTTCCATCTCCTCTTCAACTTTCATGTTGGACAATTTTTCATTTGATCAATGTTTGAGGAGTTATGATGAGTCAAAGTGGGTAACCTCTCACTGATTTTCACACACGCATGAGAGTTGGTCAGGCCAGGTCAAGCTGACTTGCCACACCAGTTACGAGTACCTATCTTCATGGCCATTTTTGAGTGTCTTAAAGGTTTCATTTGCATTTGATTTCCACATCAACTTTGGTCTCCTTCCTTTACTCTTTCCAAAAAGCCCATAACCACTTCGTTTCACCCCATGACCATGGAGATATGCATGCACCAAGTTCACCTCATGATGACTGCTTTTCTTCATTACCAAGCAAGCAAAAAACCATACCAAACAAGTTGTGTGTTGTTTCATGCGCATGCTCTACTTACATCAATCATCCCATGTCATCATTGCTATATAAAGCTAAACAAACACCTTACACATTCATGCATATGTACAATCTCCTTGCTTTACTCGGCCAAACAACAAAAGAGTGGAAACTTGCAGAGCAAGCATTGCTTCTACCATCAGTCCATCATCACCATCCAACTTCACCACCACTATAGCATGCCATGGTCTCTCTTCACTCTAACAAAACACTACAACTCGTGTCCAACAAACTTGACTCACCCAACTCACTTAACCTCAATTATCTAACCTTGGTTCTAACTGTTAACCATGATAGTTAGAACTTAACCAATGGTATAAAAGCTTTCTCTAACAGAATTTCATTCTACAGACTTCATTCTACACACTTCTCTGAAATTTCTCTCTTCTTTTTCTGAATTTTTTCTCTTTTTTACTCAAAGATTTACTCATTCATATTGCAAGTTCCTCCTCCATTCTTCATCAACAAGTACCAATGGATTAGATTTGGATCTGGTTTAGCATCACACTTCCTTTTTCTTCATCTCTTTCAATTGGATTTTGCAAGCACAACAAAAACTACATAGCCTTTATTTGGTGAAGCTGAAGTTCAAGAAGCTAGGAATCTCCCCTCTGGCCTTCTTTTTTAGCAAAGGAAGCATTCACATCACAGGTTTTTTTCTCAATTTGGTTGATCTCTCTATGCTTTAAGTTTGGTTGTTTTTATGTGTTGTTGAGCTTAATAGAAGCAATGTAAATATTCGGCTAGTTGATAGGCTCTGTAGGGGCATAGATCTAAAAACTAGGGCAAAATGTTTTTCTTCGAATCTCCCTGTGTATGTTTTGTTTGCAATTTTCATTGGTGGATCTATGTTCTACGTGTTGAGACGAAGAGAATGAGGTATAGCTTGCTAATTTCTGTGATGATTGATGATGGAGCACGACGGAGAAGTCACTGGAGAAGGTGACCGGAAAGACCAGTCCGGCCACCAGCCATAAACCCTAGTTCATCACCAGTTTAAGTCCCAGCCGTTGGATGATTTGGATCTAACGTCCACAAGCGTGCCAACACATTAAAAAACCACCTCCCTCTCACGCGCCTCCTTTTTTGACTGACTGGTCGTGTGTGGTTGTTTCATGTTAACCTATCATGTGCGTGCATCTTGATACGTTTGATTGTTGGATTTTGTTTTATCATCACACTTGACTTCATCCAATGGTTCAGGATGAGTCAAAGAAGTTGACTAACATCCATGTGATGCACCCTATCTGACTCACGTATATTTGGACTGGGCTGAATGCTATACGCACCCCCAATGTTTTGAGCCCAAGCGCTTTTCAACTGAATTTTTGCTAATGTTGCACCTCCCTGCACTATTTTCTTGTTTTTTTAATTTTTTTCACATACATGATTGGTTTTATATTTTTGTTGATCCATTAAAATGCATGTGTGTTTGTGTAGGCATTAGAGAATTTGTGCTTGGGTTTTGATTTGTATTATGTGCCAATCTTCTTTGACTACTTGTTTGTGTAGGCATTAGAGAATTTGTGCCTGGGTTTTGATTTGTATTATGTGCCAATCTTCTTTGATTTGTATGATACCTCCAGCGAGGTTATCATTCCTTACAGCAACCTCAACAGGAGATCAGGTCAATTTGTCTTCCCCAATACGGTTTGCAACCACGAAGTTAATCCAGCTTGTTATCCCCAGCGGAGTTGTCTTCTTTTCCTTAGCATTTATTTTTCTAAGGAACCTCTTTGCATCTTGCATATAGTAATCATTGCATCATCAAAAATGCGTAGCATTTCCATTCGAGATGGAGCATTACGCCATGGGAAAATTCAAACATATGCATGCGAAGCATAAGCCAGTTTTGGTACCTCATGCGAGAGCCCAGAATTGTTTTCTTCTTCTATCATGTTGACAAAACCAGACAGAATGCCTCGCTCATTCCTCAACAGACATTTCAAAGCAATACCAAGGTTTCACTTATTTCCTACTTATCAGAGTCTCATCTTTCGGTTTGTAAATCTTTTGATCTTACATTTTAACAGTGTCTTCTTGGAACCATTCCTGATC
Source organism: Lathyrus tuberosus (assembly GCA_022829125.1). NCBI lineage: Eukaryota > Viridiplantae > Streptophyta > Magnoliopsida > Fabales > Fabaceae > Lathyrus > Lathyrus tuberosus. The sequence continues at coordinate 5,635,268 of JALAZF010000297.1, read as the reverse complement.
GGATTCCTACCGCCATTCCCGATAGGCACCTTAAAAGTTTTGAACCTTAGCCATTCCCGATAAACGTATAGGTTAACCTTAGTTCTTAGGAACCATTCCCAATAGGATTTCTTTAGTCGTTCCTGGCGGTCAAGCCGAAACCATTCCAGATAGGACTCCTCCCGCCATTCCCGATAGGCACCTCCCAAGTTGTAAACCTTAGTTATTCCCGATAGATGTATAGTTCAACCTTGTTTCTTCAGGAACCATTCCTGGTAGGATCCCTTTAGCCATTCCCGATAGGCGGCCTTTGAGTTTTAAACCCAACCATTCCCGACTGGCCCATTTATCATTCCTGATAGGTAACCCATAGGTTTTCAACTTTAGCCGTTCCCGACAGGAGCCCTTTGAGTTTTAAACCTAGCTGTTCCCGACTAGCCCATTTACCATTCCCGATAGGTAACCCATAGGTTTTCAACTTGAGCCATTCCCGATAGGCACCCTTCAAGTTTTAGACCTAGTCATTCCTGACAGATCCATTTACCATTCCCGATAGGTAACCAAGGTCCAAGCTCAGTCGTTCCTGACAGGCCCATTTATCGTTCCCGACAAATTGTTCACCGTTCCTGACAGGTCATCTGCTACTCCCGATAGGTAACCTTAGGGTTTAACCTTAGCCGTTCCCGACAGGCGACTTTTGAATTTCATTTGTTCCAGACTAGTCTCTACCAACATCCACCACCAACTGCTGTGTTGGTCATATATCCATTCTGTTTGTCCACAGAGCGCAAATTTTCCAGTTACTTTTTGTATTCAATCCATATGTACCTTAAATTTCTGACAGTCGTTGCTCTCATCCATTCAGGTCCACAGTTGATTGAATAGGGGCAGCTGTAATACCTCAAAATTTGCCCTCTTATTTTTCTCAATAATTGGCTTATGTTTCACTCATTTGCATTTCATAGTAGGTCATGCTAAATCATACACATCATTGGTTGCAAGGCATGTGATCATGTGTCTCAAGACATAAGCAGTTCAAGGTCAAAGGACAAGAGAAAATCTTTTCCAAACAAGTCACAAGGGCTTTTCATATCTCAATTTATCTCATTTGAGCCCTCAAGGTATCACAAGATGAGAATTCAATAGAAGATTGAAGGAAGTCATATTCTCCTAACCAGTGCAAATTAGGGTTTTGGAATTCTGAAGTATAATACCCCAATGGGTAGGATCTTGGAGCTTTTATCATTTCCAAATGGCATATCTCATCTTTGTTAGAGAGGATATACATCATACTCAAAGGAATTTGGATTTGGAGGATGTGCTGATTTCTCCTAGATTGAGGGGTCAAAATTAGGGTTTACCATAAGATCAGTTTATTTCTGTTTTTTGGGCAAAACTTGATTTTATGGTATTCTACATGTCCTCAAGGGTCTAAGGATGAAGAATTGTCCATTAATTTGATTTGGAAGAGGTTCAATTGATTCATTGATTGAGAATCAGGAGAATTGGGGAAAAGTCAACTGTGCAGAGAAAAAAGTCAACTCTTGACTTTTTGATGACAAATCCTTGTTCCCCATGTCAAACATGATCATTGGTGGGGGTTTGATCAAGAAATAATGAAAGGTTCATCAAAAATCAAGAAATGTGCAAAGTTGCCAAAAATAGAAATTAGGGTTTCTATTTATGGCAAGTTTTGGCAAGGTGAGAGGTCAACTTTGGGGCTTTCTTTCTCCATGCTTCAAGAACCAAATGGAAGGGCTAGGGAGGCCTATCAAAAGTTCACAATTCAAGCTTCAAATCCATACCAAGAACATCTCCATTGGATCAAAATTGAAGGAGTTATGATTGATTAAAGTTGGAGGTTTGTAGGGCATTTTTTACCAGCAAGGCAAGTCATGGGCGAGCCAACACGCAGTCATTTCATTAAACATCTTGTGTGCATGTTTTGTCCAACTTCCAATCCAAACTTCTCATTGATGCAAGCTTCAAATGTAAAATTGTTCAACATCAATCTTGTTCATTTCCATCTCCTCTTCAACTTTCATGTTGGACAATTTTTCATTGGATCAATGTTTGAGGAGTTATGATGAGTCAAAGTGGGTAACCTCTCACTGATTTTCACACACGCATGAGAGTTGGTCAGGCCAGGTCAAGCTGACTTGCCACACCAGTTACGAGTACATATCTTCATGGCCATTTTTGAGTATCTTAAAGGTTTCATTTGCATTTGATTTCCACATCAACTTTGGTCTCCTTCCTTTACTCTTTCCAAAAAGCCCATAACCACTTCGTTTCACCCCATGACCATGGAGATATGCATGCACCAAGTTCACCTCATGATGACTGATTTTCTTCATTACCAAGCAAGCAAAAAACCATACCAAACAAGTTGTGTGTTGTTTCATGCGCATGCTCTACTTACATCAATCATCCCATGTCATCATTGCCATATAAAGCTAAACAAACACCTTACACATTCATGCATATGTACAATCTCCTTGCTTTACTCGGCCAAACAACAAAAGAGTGGAAACTTGCAGAGCAAGCATTGCTTCTACCATCAGTCCATCATCACCATCCAACTTCCCCACCACTATAGCATGCCATGGTCTCTCTTCACTCTAACAAAACACTACAACTCGTGTCCAACAAACTTGACTCACCCAACTCACTTAACCTCAATTATCTAACCTTGGTTCTAACTGTTAACCATGATAGTTAGAACTTAACCAATGGTATAAAAGCTTTCTCTAACAGAATTTCATTCTAGAGACTTCATTCTACACACTTCTCTGAAATTTCTCTCTTCTTTTTCTGAATTTTTTCTCTTTTTTACTCAAAGATTTACTCATTCATATTGCAAGTTCCTCCTCCATTCTTCATCAACAAGTACCAATGGATTAGATTTGGATCTGGTTTAGCATCACACTTCCTTTTTCTTCATCTCTTTCAATTGGATTTTGCAAGCACAACAAAAACTACATAGCCTTTATTTGGTGAAGCTGAAGTTCAAGAAGCTAGGAATCTCCCCTCTGGCCTTCTTTTTTAGCAAAGGAAGCATTCACATCACAGGTTTTTTTCTCAATTTGGTTGATCTCTCTATGCTTTAAGTTTGGTTGTTTTTATGTGTTGTTGAGCGTAATAGAAGCAATGTAAATATTCGGCTAGTTGATAGGCTCTGTAGGGGCATAGATCTAAAAACTAGGGCAAAATGTTTTTCTTCGAATCTCCCTGTGTATGTTTTGTTTGCAATTTTCATTGGTGGATCTATGTTCTACGTGTTGAGACGAAGAGAATGAGGTATAGCTTGCTAATTTCTGTGATGATTGATGATGGAGCACGGCGGAGAAGTCACTGGAGAAGGTGACCGGAAAGACCAGTCCGGCCACCAACCATAAACCCTAGTTCATCACCAGTTTAAGTCCCAGCCGTTGGATGATTTGGATCTAACGTCCACAAGCGTGCCAACACATTAAAAAACCACCTCCCTCTCACGCGCCTCCTTTTTTGACTGACTGGTCGTGTGTGGTTGTTTCATGTTAACCTATCATGTGCGTGCATCTTGATACGTTTGATTGTTGGATTTTGTTTTATCATCACACTTGACTTCATCCAATGGTTCAGGATGAGTCAAAGAAGTTGACTAACATCCATGTGATGCACCCTATCTGACTCACGTATATTTGGACTGGGCTGAATGCTATACGCACCCCCAATGTTTTGAGCCCAAGCGCTTTTCAACTGAATTTTTGCTAATGTTGCACCTCCCTGCACTATTTTCTTGTTTTTTTAATTTTTTTCACATACATGATTGGTTTTATATTTTTGTTGATCCATTAAAATGCATGTGTGTTTGTGTAGGCATTAGAGAATTTGTGCTTGGGTTTTGATTTGTATTATGTGCCAATCTTCTTTGACTACTTGTTTGTGTAGGCATTAGAGAATTTGTGCCTGGGTTTTGATTTGTATTATGTGCCAATCTTCTTTGATTTGTATGATACCTCCAGCGAGGTTATCATTCCTTACAGCAACCTCAACAGGAGATCAGGTCAATTTGTCTTCCCCAATACGGTTTGCAACCACGAAGTTAATCCAGCTTGTTATCCCCAGCGGAGTTGTCTTCTTTTCCTTAGCATTTATTTTGCTAAGGAACCTCTTTGCATCTTGCATATAGTAATCATTGCATCATCAAAAATGCGTAGCATTTCCATTCGAGATGGAGCATTACGCCATGGGAAAATTCAAACATATGCATGCGAAGCATAAGCCAGTTTTGGTACCTCATGCGACAGCCCAGAATTGTTTTCTTCTTCTATCATGTTGACAAAACCAGACAGAATGCCTCGCTCATTCCTCAACAGACATTTCAAAGCAATACCAAGGTTTCAATTATTTCCTACTTATCAGAGTCTCATCTTTCGGTTTGTAAATCTTTTGATCTTACATTTTAACAGTGTCTTCTTGGAACCATTCCTGATCGGATTTCTACCGCCATTCCCGATAGGCACCTTATAAGTTTTGAACCTTAGCCATTCCCGATAAACGTATAGGTTAACCTTAGTTCTTAGGAACCATTCCCAATAGGATTTCTTTAGTCGTTCCCGGCGGTCAAGCCGAAACCATTGCAGATAGGACTCCTCCCGCCATTCCCGATAGGCACCTCCCAAGTTGTAAACCTTAGTCATTCCCGATAGATGTATAGTTCAACCTTGTTTCTTCAGGAACCATTCCTGGTAGGATCCCTTTAGCCATTCCCGATAGGCGCCCTTTGAGTTTTAAACCCAACCATTCCCGACTGGCCCATTTATCATTCCTGATAGGTAACCCATAGGTTTTCAACTTTAGCCGTTCCCGACAGGAGCCCTTTGAGTTTTAAACCTAGCTGTTCCCGACTGGCCCATTTACCATTCCCGATAGGTAACCCATAGGTTTTCAACTTGAGCCATTCCCGATAGGCACCCTTCAAGTTTTAGACCTAGTCATTCCTGACAGATCCATTTACCATTCCCGATAGGTAACCAAGGTCCAAGCTCAGCCGTTCCTGACAGGCCCATTTATCGTTCCCGACAAATTGTTCCCGTTCCTGACAGGTCATCTGCCACTCCCGATAGGTAACCTTAGGGTTTAACCTTAGCCGTTCCCGACAGACGACTTTTGAATTTCATTTGTTCCAGACTAGTCTCTACCAACATCCACCACCAACTGCTGTGTTGGTCATATATCCATTCTGTTTGTCCACAGAGCGCAAATTTTCCAGTTACTTTTTGTATTCAATCCATATGTACCTTAAATTTCTGACAGTCGTTGCTCTCATCCATTCAGGTCCACAGTTGATTGAATAGGGGCAGCTGTAATACCTCAAAATTTGCCCTCTTATTTTTCTCAATAATTGGCTTATGTTTCACTCATTTGCATTTCATAGTAGGTCATGCTAAATCATACACATCATTGGTTGCAAGGCATGTGATCATGTGTCTCAAGACATAAGCAGTTCAAGGTCAAAGGACAAGAGAAAATCTTTTCCAAACAAGTCACAAGGGCTTTTCATATCTCAATTTATCTCATTTGAGCCCTCAAGGTATCACAAGATGAGAATTCAATAGAAGATTGAAGGAAGTCATATTCTCCTAACCAGTGCAAATTAGGGTTTTGGAATTCTGAAGTATAATACCCCAATGGGTAGGATCTTGGAGCTTTTATCATTTCCAAATGGCATATCTCATCTTTGTTAGAGAGGATATACATCATACTCAAAGGAATTTGGATTTGGAGGATGTGCTGATTTCTCCTAGATTGAGGGGTCAAAATTAGGGTTTACCATAAGATCAGTTTATTTCTGATTTTTTGGGCAAAACTTGATTCTATGGTATTCTACATTTCCTCAAGGGTCAAAGGATGAAGAATTGTCCATTAATTTGATTTGGAAGAGGTTCAATTGATTCATTGATTGAGAATCAGGAGAATTGGGGAAAAGTCAACTGTGCAGAGGAAAAAGTCAACTCTTGACTTTTTGATGACAAATCCTTGTTCCCTATGTCAAACATAATCATTGGTGGGAGTTTGGTCAAGAAATAATGAAAGGTTCATCAAAAATCAAGAAATGTGCAAAGTTGCCAAAAATAGAAATTAGGGTTTCTATTTATGGCAAGTTTTGGCAAGGTGAGAGGTCAACTTTGGGGCTTTCTTTCTCCATGCTTCAAGAACCAAATAAAAGGGCTAGGGAGGCCTATCAAAATTTCACATTTCAAGCTTCAAATCCATACCAAGAACATCTCCATTGGATCAAAATTGAAGGAGTTATGATTGATTAAAGTTGGAGGTTTGTAGGGCATTTTTTACCAGCAAGGCAACCTCTCACTGATTTTCACACACGCATGAGAGTTGGTCAAGCCAGGTCAAGCTGACTTGCCACACCAGTTACGAGTACCTATCTTCATGGCTATTTTTGAGTGTCTTGAAGGTTTCATTTGCATTTGATTTCCACATCAACTTTGGTCTCCTTCCTTGACTCTTTCCAAAAAGCCCATAACCACTTTGTTTCACCCCATGACCATGGAGATATGCATGCACCAAGTTCACCTCATGATGACTGCTTTTCTTCATTACCAAGCAAGCAAAAAACCAGACCAAATAAGTTGTGTGTTGTTTCATGCGCATGCTCTACTTACATCAATCATCCCATGTCATCTTTGCCATATAAAGCTAAACCAACACCTTACACATTCATGCATATGTACAATATCCTTGCTTTACTTGGCCAAACAACAAAAGAGTGGAAACTTGCAGAGCAAGCATTGGTGCTACCATCAGTCCATCATCACCATCCAACTTCACCACCACTATAGCATGCCATAGTCTCTATTCACTCTAACAAAACACTACAACTCGTGTCCAACAAACTTGACTCACCCAACTCACTTAACCTCACTTATCTAACCTTGGTTCTAACTGTCAACCATGACAGTTAGAACTTTACCAATGGTATAAAAGCTTGCTCTAACAGAATTTCATTCTAGAGACTTCATTCTACACACTTCTCTGAAATTTCTCTCTTCTTTTTCTGAATCTTTTCTCTTTTTTACTCTAAGATTTACTCATTCATATTGCAAGTTCCTCCTTCATTCTTCATCAACAAGTATCAATGGATTAGATTTGGATCTGGTTTAGCATCACACTTCCTTTTTCTTCATCTCTTTCAATCGAATTTTGCAAGCACAACAAAAACTACATAGCCTTTATTTGGTGAAGCTGAAGTTCAAGAAGCTAGGAATCTCCCCTCTGGCCTTCTTTTTTAGCAAAGGAAGCATTCACATCACATGTTTTTTTTCTCAATTTGGTTGATCTCTCTATGCTCTGAGTTTGGTTATTTTTATGTTTTGTTGAGCTTAATAGAAGCAATGTAAATATTCGGCTAGTTGATAGGCTCTGTAGGAGCATAGATCTAAAAACTAGGGCAAAATGTTTCTCTTCGAATCTCCCTGTGTATGTTTTGTTTACAATTTTCATTGGTGGATCTATGTTCTACGTGTTGAGACGAAGAGAATGAGGTATAGCTTGCTAATTTCTGTGATGATTGATGATGGAGCACGGCGGAGAAGTCACCGAAGAAGGTGACCGGAAAGACCAGTTCGGCCACCAGCCATAAACCCTAGTTCATCACCAATTTAAGTCCCAGTCGTTGGATGATTTGGATCTAACGTCCACAAGCGTGCCAGCACATTAAAAAACCATCTCCCTCTCACGTGCCTCTTTTTGTAACTGACTGGTCATGTGTGGTTGTTGCATGTTAACCTATCATGTGCTTGCATCTTGATACGTTTGATTGTTGGATTTTGTTTGATCATCACACTTGACTTCATCCAATGGTTCAGGATGAGTCAAAGAAGTTGACTAACATCCATGTGATGCTCCCTATCTGACTCACGTATATTTGGACTGGGTTGAATGCTATACGCACCCCCCATGTTTTGAGCCCAAGCGCTTTTCAACTGAATTTTTGCTAATGTTGCACCTCCCTGCACTATTTTCTTGTTTTTTTAATTTTTTTCACATACATGATTGGTTTTGTATTTTTAAAATTGTTTCTAAGCATCAGAAAATTACACAAAAATTCATGAGATGTCACAACACATTTAAATAATTTTTGATCATTTTATTTGCTGGTTTTATGACATTTCACCATATTTTCATGAATTTTATTTCATTTTCTTTTGTTTGTGTTTCTAATCATGACTTGGTTTCATTCTGATTTTATTTAACATAGTTGTGCATTGAATTGTTGCCTAGTATTTGGTCCACGTAGTCATGATATGTTGAGGCGTGTTAGGTATTTTTTGTGAATTTTCTAAACCATTTATTGATGACTTTTGAGTGATATTTTTGAGCCATTTGTGTGCATGCTTTGCGTGATAGTGTGAGACCTCTTTGAGCGTGTTTCTCAATGATTTTTGAGCCCTCTTCTTGTGACACGTTTACCCACTGGTTTCATTTCAAGTAACTTGAATCTCATAATTTTATTTAGCTTTTAAATTCCATTTTGATCCATTAAAATGCATGTGTGTTTGTGTAGGCATTAGAGAATTTGTGCTTAGGTTTTGATTTGTATTATGTGCCAATCTTCTTTTACTACTTGTTGAGGTTTTTTTTTTAATTCATGTTGTATGAATATTATAGGTCATTTTTACCATGTCATAAGTCATTCAAAGTTCATTCTTATATGGTTTTTTGTGCACATGTTCTAAAGTGAAATATCTTGTGTAATTGTGTTTTCTTCTCTAATCTTCTTTGAATACATGTTTGCCCCAATACATGAGTGATCCCAAATCATCCCTTGACCATGATTCACTTCTGTTTTCAACCATTTTCAATCATATTCCATGACCTATAATTTCATGTTACATGTTTCTAAAGCTCACAAACTTTTGCATACTTTGTTTGAACTTGTTTGACCTAACTTGAACTTGTTTGCTCTTAATCTCCTAAGTGCTTCAACACGACAATTGTATGAATTTTGGGCTTACATTCTTAACCTCTAAATGTCATTTCAAATGGCCTAAGCTACTGACTTGCATTCATTTTGTTTGGTTATTCAATTTGCATATTCATTTCTTACTTACATGTCTTGTATGATGCATTGTTGGAACTTTAATGATGTTTGCTCCCATCTTTTGCTTGCTTGATCAATGCTTGCTCTTATGAATCATATGCCATTTGAATAACATCTTCACTCATTCTTAAATGACATTTACTTCTGACTTTGATGTTTACATACGCATTTATTCATGTTTACTTTCCAATTATATACATCTTGTGTAGTTAATGTTCAACTTACATTTGCATGATTGTTTGGTGCATAGTTTGACTTTGTTTGATTTCATACGACATGCTTACATTAGCATGGTACCTTAGCATATACCTACTGACTTGGTATGTCCCTTAACCATTAGGACCCTTCTTTTTTGGTGTGAACTTCATTTTCTTATTAACTTGTCTTCTTGAATCAAATAGTTTTGTTTGGTTTGAGTTCCTTGTGCTAGTTTGCAATTACTTGTGATAATAATGCACTAACCTTTTGTGTAGGGGCAGAGGTAAGTCACTTGAGTAAGTGGATGTTAATCCATACTCATCTCTTCTCATCTCTTCTTTCATCTCATTTCTTTTACTTATCATTCTCTTTTGTGAATAGCATGACATAATGCTTGTTGGTGTAGAACTTTCTCACATCCCTTAGGGATCCTAGCTCATCCTTAATTTTTTATTAAGGTGAGGTAGGATAAGCATTAGATAGTGATATCCCTCTCTTCTCTTAAGGCTTAAGTGGTCCTTATACCTCACATAACCATAGGACCTCCATGCATGATAACTTTAGGATTATTAGTCTCCCGATTAGACTTTCTCCTTTCTTAAAACCTTTGAGTCTCTTTCTCATCTCAAAACAAAAAGCAAAAACATCTAAAAAAGGATTAACATGTATTGCCATGAGCCTTAAGTACATGGGAAATGGAAGGAGAAGGGTTTCCCTTCGTCTTTTTAGAGTGTTTAGCATACGTCCTGTTAGGACGACCATGCGACGCATTCGATCCTATGTCATAGACTTTAGTGCAATACTTGTTATAAACACAAAATAATCAAAACACTTCTTCTAAAAATAAATAAACAAACAAGTAATTCTCTTCTTATCTTCTCACTCCATTCTTAAGGGATGTGTCACTTCCGTTCTACCGCAAACAGGTAAATGCCTAAGACTCCGTACAATGAGATGCGACACCTAACTGCTGGAACGCGAACCTTGGCGTCTTCCGTTAAAAAACACAAACAAAGAAAAGTCATCCCTAGTGAGGGGAACTACGTCGCTCTGATTCTCGCGTGCGAGCGGGATACGTAGGCAGGAGATCGTGCGAGATCTCTCCGAGCACAATCCCTTATCTTTTCCCCCAAACCGTAGTCCGAACTACGTTGACTCTGACTTTCCCATTGGACGAGGGAATACGTAGGCCTAGGATGCGACGTCCTATCGAGTCACTTCTTTTTCTTTTCTCCTCGTTTCTTCGTTCTTTTCCGTTCCCGTTCCTTCTCCTTTCCAGTAGCAGTTGAGTTTCAGATACCCTACACCCTTTGATCGATAACAGCAAGCATGGATTCCATCGAGTACGATGGACGCGAGGGGGTGCTAATACCTTCCTCTCGCATAACCTACTCCCTTACCCGTTTCTCTTGGTCGCGAGACCATGCTTTTCCTTTCCCTCTGGTTTACGCAGTGTTTCCTTTCCCTCTCTTGGGATAAATACACATTGCTGGCGACTCTGTTTCCGCGCCACTTTCGCGTTTGTACTTGGATGAAAATCCCGGGGAGCGACAGCTACTGTCAACAATTTCTGATTCGCTTCTCTCAAGGTTCGTCTTAATTCGAAACTCATGGCAAATGTGGGGAGAAGTTCATTCATACTATCACACGCAGATGAAAACGCGTTCCAGACAGTTGTGATATGAGCTACGGTCAATATCAAAGGAAATGCGTTCTATCTTTGAATTTCTTGCTCCTGTTCGCACCATTGTTGATACCTTGATGTCGTGAACAAATCGAGCTTATTCTTGAAGCCCTACCTTCTGAATTTCATTTAGTGGTTGTTGCTGTTAATTCAAGACCTGAGTTTGTCTCTCTTGATGAACTTGAGTCACTTCTTCTTGCTCAAGAGTCACGTATTGAAAAGACCAAGAAAGAGGTCTCTGAAACTGTCTCTGTGAACCTTACTCAAGGAAGTCCTCAATCTAATCCTCCTCATCCCTCTAAAATAACTGATTCAAGCCAGTTTGATGCTCATGCAGCTGGCTTTGGTGGGTGCAGCAATCAATTTGGTGGCAGAGGTCAGCGTGGTGGTAGGTTCCGTGGTCGTGGTGCTCGCAATGGCTACATGAATGTGGTTCAATGACAAATCTGCCACAAGCCTGGTCATGATGCCAGCTATTGCTATTATCGTCGCACTCAAGACTCTTATGGTTTCCCTCCAGCCTCTGTTAATTTTGGTATACCTCAGTCCAATGTGTGGACTCATCTTGGGTACAGGGCACCTAATTCTCAGTATTTTCCTACTCCCAGACCTGAAAATCCTCCTGTCCATACTCACTATCCTACACCAAGATCTCAGGCCCTTGTTCCTGGTACTGAATACACTCCCTTCTACAATCAAAATTGGTATCCTGACTCTAGAGCAACTCACCATGTCACCCCTGATGCCTCAAATCTCAAGGAATCCATTTCTCTTCCTGGTTCTAATCAGGTCCATGTAGGAAATGGGTAAGGTTTGGCTATTACCTCTCTTGGTTCTGTGAAATTTCCTTCAAATATATGTCCTAATACATCTCTTAAACTAAATAATCTTCTCTTAGTACCTTTCATTACTAAGAATCTGGTGAGTGTCAAACAGTTTGCCAAATATAATCTAGTCTTTTTTGAGTTTCATGCTAATGATTGCTTTGTCAAATGTCAGGCTACCTCTAAGGTGTTGCTGAAGGGCTCACTTGGTAGTGATGGACTATACAAATTTGATAGCTCTCCTCATTCTGCATCTCCACAAGTGCTCAGTGTCACTCACAAAATAGCAAGTCATCAACTTTCATTTTCCTATATAGGACCTAGTCTTGCTTTTAATATTCATTGTAATAATGTCAGCTCTAATGCATCTAGTTCTAGTCTGTACCAAATATGGCATTTGAAGTTAAAGCATCCTAGTCATGAGACTCTAAAGCATGTTCTTCAATTGTATAACATTCAAATTCTAAATAAAAGTTTGACTGATTTCTATAATGCTTGTTGTATGGGAAAGGCCCATAGATTACCTTCCACTACTTCTACTACAGTATATACCAAGCCTCTAGAGTTAATTTGTTATGATATATAGGGTCCATCCCCTGTTACTTCCTCTCGTGGCTACACCTATTTTCTCACATGTGTTGATGCTTACAGCAGGTATACATGGGTTTATCCTCTCAAATTAAAGTCCCATACACTTACCACATTTGTCCAATTCAAAGCTCTTGTTGAATTACAACTTAATCTCAAGATTAAGTCTGTCCAAACTGATGGTGGTGGTGAATTCAAGCCCCTTAATCATTTTTTGACCTCTCATATAATTCATAGAATTACCTGCCCTCATACCCATCATCAAAATGGGTTTGTGGAGAGGAAGCATGGACATATTTTTGAAACAGGATTAACCTTCTTAGCCCAAGCCAAATTGCCTCTTAAGTTCTGGGACTATTCCTTTCTCACTACCACTTACCTCATCAACAGACTTCCCACCCCTTCTTTGGCTAATGTCTCTCCTTTCTTTCTTCTCCAATTCAAATATCCTGACTATAAATTTCTAAAACCTTTCGGTTGTACCTGTTTTCCCCACTTAAGACCCTACAATTCTAACAAGTTTGCCATGCACTCCACAGAATGTATCTTTCTTGGGTATTCCACATCTCATAAAGGGTACAAATGCATGGATCCTAGTGGCAGAGTTTTCATTTCCAAAGTTGTCTTGTTTAATGAGGTCAGGTTCCCTTTTCCAGACCTATTTCCTTCTCATCAGTCTGAGTCAGCTACTGTGTCAGCATGTTCACCTCAATTTGGCTCTTCCATACCTAGACCTCTGCAGGTTCATAATCCTCCTCAACCCATTTCATCATTGCTAAGTATTGGTCCTTCCACTCATGATTTACCTAGCCCCAATGTTTCTATCAATTCAAATTTATCTGCTCCTATACCTGCTACAAATCTCTCTACTCCTAGTCCTGTTACACATTCTCCGCCTTTATCTCCCACAACTGCCCCTAATGACCATTTTTCACCTCAGTCTAATAATGATTCTCCACCTACACCAACACCTCCTATCGACCCCTCACACTCTATGTCAAGGAGCACTTCCTCCCCACCTGACTCCACAACCTCGCCTAATGAGTCTACCTCCTCATCATCTATCTCCTCACCTATACCATCCATACATCCTCAGAATACTCACCCTATGGTGACTAGGGCCAAAAATGGAATTATTCAACCCAGGTTACATCCCATCATTCTCTTAACTCATTTTAAACCAACATCTTAAAAGCAGACCATGGTTGTCCCTGAGTGGTATGCTGCTATGCAGTCTAAATATGAGGCACTGCTGAAAAATAACACCCGGACACTAGTTCCCACTCCATCTCACAGGAAACCAATTGGTTGTAAATGGGTTTTTCGAGTTAAAGAAAACCCAGATGGCTCTGTTAACAAGTACAAGGCCAGGTTAGTGGCAAAAGGGTTCCATCAAATTGAAGGCTTTGACTACATTGAGACATTTTCACCTGTAGTCAAACCAATCACTATTATGGCTGTTTTGACATAGCTATCTCCCAAAAGTGGACTATCCAACAGTTGGATGTGAATAATGCCTTTTTGAATGGCATTATCAATGAGGAGGTTTATATGGTTCAGCCCCCAGGTTTTGCTCAAGGTGACTCAGGCTTGGTTTGTAAGCTCCACAAGGCATTATATGGGCTTAAGCAGACCCCTAGAGCCTAGTTTGATAGGCTAAAAGGTGCTCTTCTCTTACTTGGGTTCACAACCAGCAAGTGTGACCCTTCTTTATTCATTCAACATTCTGCTTCATGTTACACACTTGTCTTAGTGTATGTGGATGACGTTATAATCACTGGATCCTCACTGCAGTTCATTCTCACATTAGTGTCCAAGCTCAACCTTTCTTTCTCTCTAAAGGATCTTGGTCAGCTGGATTATTTTCTTGGCATAGAAGTACACCATCTTGTTAATGGCTCTCTCCTGTTGTCCCAAAGCAAATACATCAGGGATCTCTTAACCAGAACTCATATGTTAGCAGCTAAGGGTATTACCTCTCCTATGGCTTCCAGTACAAAGCTATCTAAAGTTGGCTCAGCTCAAGTGAGTGATCCAACTTATTTCAGATCTGTGGTAGGGGCTCTGCAATATGCCACTGTTACCAGACCTGAAATCTCATATGTTGTTAACAAGGTCTGTCAATTTCTGTCTAATCTTTTGGAAGATCATTAGAAGGATGTCAAGAGAATTTTGAGGTATTTACAAGGTACCTCCAGTCATGGCCTCTTACTTGCTCTAGCTAATCTCAGCATTCCCATCACAATCACAGGATTTTGTAATGCGTACTGGGCATCTGACCATGATGATAGGAGATCTACTTCAGGGGCATGTCTCTTTCTAGGATCAAATCTTGTATCTTAGTGGGCAAAGAAGCAGAGTTTGGTGGCCAGATCCAGTGCTGAAGCAGAATATAGAAGCATAGCTCATGCAACAACTGAGATTTTGTGGCTTCAATCTCTTCTCCTTGGACTCCAAGTCAAGTATCAGGTTCCTAGAATTTTCTGTGACAACCTCAGTGCTGTCTCACTGGCTCACAATCCAGTTCTGCATTCTAGAACAAAGCACATGGAATTGGATATCTTTTTTGTCAGAGAGAAAGTCCTAAACAAAAGTCCGAGTTTATCTCACATTCCTGCTTCTGACCAGTGGGCAAATGTGCTGACAAAACCTCTGTCCACCAACAAATTCCTAGCTCTTAAAGACAAACTTAGGGTTCTTGACAAGTCCAAACTTGTTCAACCTCCCTAAGTTTGAGGGGGGAATATTAGAGTATAGATGTATGATCATTATAGTATGATCATTATAATCTAAACATAATTAGTTAGAATTCTGTTACAACAGTGTAACAGAATTAGTTAGAGTTAGTTACCAAAGTATGCTATATAAATACCTCAACTGTAACATATTGCAATAGTTTTACAATAATGAAATAATACAGTTACTCTCTCTCTCTCTCAACTCTACTATTTCTTCTTCTTCTTCCTTTCTCCATGTACCTTCAACTTCTAACCGCCATCAATAGCACCTAATATACTTGAAATTGGGTTGTGGCCCTAAGATTAAAATAAGGAGCCATGTTATTATTACACATTAGAGATATAATTTTATAAAAAAAATATAGCATAAAAGATGAGGAACTTACTTCAACTCGTGGGAACCAAGCTTTCAACATAATTTTGGTTAAACATCCACAACATTAATATCTCCATTCTAGTTTTTTCTATTATATTATCACTCCAATGATAGACAATCACTTGCAATCCACGGCCGTTTTCTGCTTGTACTAGTGTGATGCCACTCTCATAAAGGCACAGTGGAGCAAGAAAATATTTATATTAGATAGTAATATCCAAATCCTAATAGATTATTTTAAGAAACTGAGTTCAAGACTTTCCAATTCTAAATTTCGTCATCTTCCATATAATAAAATGGGGGTATGATGACTAAAATAGAGTCTCCCAACATTTGAATAGTTGGCAAATGAAGTGAAACTTCAACATAATCTTGAGGAGGAAGCAACTTTCTATATGAGTCTCTATCCAGATTCAACTTGATAGTTACAATATGTTTAACAATATCTCAGGCCAACAAGTTAATAGTACCATTCAAATATGCAGCTTCACTGAGAAATTGACGTTTACTAGGAACCCGCGTTGCAAAGGTACGGGTACTGGTACGGAATACGTCATTTTTAAAAAAACAAAGATACGGGTACGCGAGTATAAATTCTTATGTACTCCGATTTTTCTCAATAGAAGATGAAGAACTTGGTTGTGTGAGAAGTTTCAATGCAATGGACTGAAGTTTAACGATTGCAGATCCATAAGTTATCTACCATTCCTTTGGTTTTAAGATCCACCAATCTTGCAACGAATCACATTGGTTAAACTCTACATCAGCACTTTAAAAGCCCATTAAAAACAAGTATAAAACTATATCATTAGAAGAAAAAAATTGAGTTCGCGTACCCAATATGTACTAAATATGTACCCGTTGAAGTACCAACTTAAAAAACAATAAATAAATAAATAGGTACGGTGTCGGTATGTACCATACGAGTACCGTACGCGTACCGGTACCCGGTAAGTACCCGGTACCGGTACTTTATCTAAAATGGAGTACCCATGCTTCCCAGCTAGGAACACGATCCCAATCATTTAGAGGAATCATGTGAGGAAGTTGAATAAATTTCCAAACATTACAGCCGAGACTAAATATTTCAAACTTGTAGGGACAGAAATACACAATATTATAAGTATCAGTTGAATTATCATAACCAAATGAAAATCTGGAAAACCTAAGATAGTTACAAATATGTTGGCCAAATTTGTTAGACAATGCCTTGGTGGTTGGGTTCACTAACTGAAACAAGGTATTTTGAGGAAACTTTATTTTACATGTAAGAAGGAAACAGAATAATCCATTGCAGGAACCAATGAATTGGTAGCGGTATTCGAGGTTTGATGGGAAGTAATCTTGGGTGGAATTGATTATGGAAGGATTGTTTAGTAATGTTTTGAGGGGGAACCGGGGAAGAATAGGATATAAGAGACATTCACATGATTTGAGTGAGATTTCTGTTTTTATTGGAGGGTTGAAGATGTAGTTTGATGAATTTGGGATGGGAGATGAGTGTGTTCCATGATTTACTCACGCATCTCAAATGTGTCAGAGACTTAACCGGAAGGTGTGATAGAACTTCTATGATGAGTTCTGGAGGGACAAAGATTTGAGCGGGATTCATCAGAATTTAAGCAGAACCTTAATCGTGGATTTGTGTTGAATTCTCACGAAAAAGATATCTCAAGTAAACTACGGTTAATTTTTCTTCAATTCTATTAGGTTTTCTTTTCTTCTTTTTTTGGTGTCTTTTCTTAAAAAATTTGTGTTTGTATCTTGGGCCAACAGACAAACTCGCTTTTTTTCTTTAACATTTTAAATAAAATTATTTATTTTAAGAAATATATGTTTTAATGTATTGAATACACAGTTTTTTACAAATGCCTATTATTTTAATTATTAAACGATACTCTGAAAACCTAGTTAACATTTCTCTATCAATATTTTTTTATAAATTTAAAACATTAAAAATATAAAATTTTGTCATATATATTAAAAATATAACTTAAGCATGATGTCTTAATATAAAAAAAATGCAGTTAATAACAGATTTTTGCTCTACGAGTTCTTGTTTATATCCTATAAAAATAATTTAAATTCCAACTTTGTAATATTTCTTTATGGAAAAATACTATTTATGGTCCTTTAACTTTATCGCAAAGTCCATTTTGATCTTTTAATTTCAAAAAATTTCAAGTTGATCTTTTAATTGTTCAAATATTGTGATAATACATGATAGAGAAAATGTTATTTTTATTTTTTTAATTAATAAAAAAAATTGTAATTGATTGTTTATAAAAATATGTATTATGATTGTATCTATCTAAGAATTTTCCGACAAAAGTATCCCAACAAGTTCAAAATTTCATCACCTTAATAAGTAACCAATTTAACATAACACCTACATATGTTAAAACAAAGAATGGACACATGTTTATGATAGACATCTAAGAGCATCCGCATCCATGCCACTCAATTTAGTAGTATAAATGAATCTCATTTAATATAATATATTATTTTATATTTCTCAATTATTTAAACAACTCAACTACGCTTTTTAAATATCCATATCACTCATCTAAAATTTTAAAATGGATCATACTAATCTCACAATATATTTCAAAGTTCATATTAATATATAAATATTTAATTAAAACAAATAATTTAAATTAAATTAAAATATATTAAATAAACATAAAAAAAATCATAAGAAAATACCTTAAAATTTTTCATAAACTTCAAAATAAACTACTAATAGAAAATATAGTAAACATTTAAAATATATGTTAATGAAAGTTGAAAAATGAAAGTTTATAAATGCAATTGAAATACATTTGAATGACTATGTAAAATATTAAAGAAAGTTGAAAAATTAAATATGCATTGATTATTACTCGCTAACACATACTACTACATTTCATATTATAAGCAAAAGTTACTTTTTAAATATATTAACTAATTAATATATCTGGTCTATATATAGACCAGATACATTAATTATTCAATGTATCTAAAAAGTAACTTTTGTTTATAATATGGGACAGATTAATATTTTATTGTAAAGCAACAGTAATAAAACATAAATATTAATATTTTATTGTAAAGCAACAGTAGTAAAAAAAAATGCAACGGTATTATTTATTTACCACACTGCTAATTTAAAAATATTCTTGACATTATTGCATTGATAAATCTGATACTATTAAATAAAGAGGCATGCTATGTTTACACCGTTTTAGTACACCGTATCAACTTACACCATATATATACACATGTTTTTGTGCTAAATGAAAATTAAAGTGAAAAAATAAATTATTAAAAAAATGATGAAAGTACTTTTATGGTATAACTTACGGTGTAAGTGTCCAAATCAGTGTGAATTTAGCATTTCTCTTAAAAAAAACACCGATATGGGTGCTCTAAAGGCATAAGTACATCGAACATATCATGTTGAGTCTCTCCAACAAAATGATAGAATTGAAAGAAAGCATCAATATTTATTTAATGTTGGCAGAGCCCTTCTATGCCAATCTAAATTACCAGAACCCTATTGGTTTAATGCCATTCAATTTGTCCCATTCATCATAAATACAATGGCCACCCTAATTTTTCACAACAAATTTCCTTAGATGATATTGGTTATGTATTGCATCACTCTATCCCTTCATACCAATGAACTTTATCCATCTACTAAATATTGAATTTTCAAAGTTGAGATCCTGATGATCATGTGTTTAGATGCAGGTTTGGCAAGTGTTTGTTGCGTCCCAATGTTGTTCCGCCATTAATTTTCTAAAGCAACTAAAATAGCTTCTTCATTGAAGTGCTGTGATTTTTATTCAGTAATTTTTGGCTTTACCGATTAAATACGTAACTTCTGTAAAACCATAAGAACGTTTTCATATCCATTGCAATCTCTTTAATTGCTATAAAAATAGGGATCATAAAGGATATATAGCAAATAAAAAGTGAATTATGATACTTAATTAGCAGGTTAGTTATATCTTAAAAGTATAAATAGTGATGTTAACAAATTTGTATCCATTATGTTAGAATGTTGAATGAATTATTATGGTCAGGCAAAAGGAGTCATCTTCTCTAAGGAGTTTTATTAAGGAGTAAATTGAAATTCTTTTCTTTTTATATTATTCTCTTTCTTCATCTATTAAATCCTTTACATTGATATATTTTCTTTACTTAATTTTTTATAATGGATTTTGAAGTTCCATCAAAATACATGTTAAATGACAGTTTTATTAGGATTTATAACTATTCATCATGCATTCACAGAAATAAGAAAAATTCATTTATACAACACATTTTCTGTTAACTTTACCCTCAAGAAATATTAGGGCATGTTAAATCGTTACAAAAATCTTTGATAATCTTATCACCGAAACTGACTTGTTGCACCTGGTCGATATTCCCCAATTCCTAGTAGGTCCTGTAAAAGTATCAACATGTTACAATGATCTCTGTTAGTATACAAAATAATTTGTAACTTCGCATGATTAGTTATAACATGATTTTTCATTAACTTTTCTTAAACTGTTTGTTTATGACAGTACTTTTCTCTCTTTCAAACTCACTAGGACCCTTGAAAAATGATTACTTTAGGTTGGCATAACATGATAATATGACATACTTGACAAGCTTTATTTTTAGCTCTAGTTTCTGCTGTGCTCGGTACATCATGATTTGGTTTCTGAAATCTCTTTTCACGTCGATCACAAGAGCCCCATCCATCTGAGAATCTGCCACCCCTAGCGTAGCGAAAAAAACCAATTGCGAAGTAGATTATCTAGTGGTTAGAATAATGATCATTCGATCGAAAAATTAACAAAAACGAAACATACTGCATGTGTGCACGAATGACAAACTCAGCTCGCTGAACATTGCGATCCCCGTCAAACTCAATATTCTTGTCTCTAATTTCGTAAGAAATATTGAAGTAACAAGAAATCTTTCTCCAACCTATAAAAGAAACATGTGTACCAAGTAACATTTACATTCTCGTTTTAACAGTTAAGAATGAAGAGAAACTTTGTTTTTAATTTACCTGTCTTTTTAATGTAAGGATTCCCCGAAATCAAAGTGTAATCACTTTTCTCCAAAATCTGTCCATTGAACACACAAAAAAGAACTGATGATCATTAGTTAAATCCCAGGTCAAATCAAATAATTGCATTACACGAACTCTTGAATCTTCAGATAATTAACTGTGGAGACTGTAGATACTGTTGTGTTATTCTATCTACAGGTTACAATGTATCTATTACAGTTCTGAAATTTAATAATCCAGACTTGAAATATCTGCTAAGACACATCTGGTTATAACTTACAAGTACTATTTAACAAAGAATATCAAAGATTAAAGATCTTGAATTTATCTAGAGAAGGATCAGTCCTAGTAAGTTATGGAAATCAGGAAAACATAATTTCAGCTAGCTAGGATATATAAAATAGACAAAGCTTATATCATGAGTTAATTTATTAAGGTTACATTACAAGTCAATAATTTTGAAGCTCACTATTTTCACAAAATATGGTGGTATAGTCAGTATTGTAACTACATCGAATATTGTAACTACATCGACAAGCTATGCCTTTTTTAATATTTCACAGGCAAAGTTTTCTTAGGAATACAGTTTATATATGTTATGGCCAGATAATGAGAATGTGACTGTGGCTTCTCTTCCATTTTTAACTGATTAATTGATGAGTTTAATGCCATAAACTATCACTGTGAATAAGTTACCATCAATTTATTATGTTATACAATCAATTGGTAATAACCCGATCTAGCACAATGGTTGTGTTGGTATAACAAAATGTCATTAGTAACATTGAGCATTACTCACTAAGCAGTTTTCCAGAAAAAATATTATTTAATTGCTTAATTGAAATTTGTGAAAGTAATTGTCATTATGTTAGCACCATGGTTTTAAACCGCCACCGCAATATTGTTTATGTAGTAATCTCCGCAACCGTATCAGACTCCAATTATGAAGTGATTTTAAATCACGCGTCCTTCTATATTAGGAACTGCATCCGACAATTTCGCTCAGGTTTCTTGTTTTCGTTAACACTCAAAATTTAGAACCCAAAACTCAATTTACTTATGAAAAATCGTAACATTAAGTGTTTTTTAAACGGTGTATTTCAAACTCTTCTCAGTCAAAATTCACGCTGCAACGTGCATCGCAACAACCACAATTGCAACACTCGCAACCGCATCCGGGACCGCAATTTAAAACCATGGTTAGCACTAGTCATTTCATTATTGTAATTATATATGTTAATAATAGTTAAAGATATCAAAAAGATTAAGTTCATATCCTAATTGTGAGAATGAAAATAAATATAATCATATGATTTCAAAATCAAATAGCAATGTTTATTTGAAAAATTTGAGTCTAATGCTAAGCAAATGAATTAGATTAATTACCGCCATAGCTGCATTTTGATACTCCTTAAACAAAGAAACCGTAGGAAACATTCCAGACAAGCTATGCCTCATACCGTTATCTTTCTCTTCATCATTCCTCCCAAAGCACCGTGGCGAAACCTCATTAACCTTTCCGATCTCCGGTGACGAATAAACCATTGCCATCGGCGTCTTCTGCGCAGTTTGCACGATAGCCAGAGGACTCGTTTCACAGGAACTCGAACCGCAGATTCTCGCAACCTTCCTCGGAGGTCCATAAGGCCAAGGATCTTGAACAACTTCGCCACTATCGGTGGAATCACGCGAGTACTTCGGGAACTTTGACGGTGGAGGCGGTGGCGAGGGATTCATGATCGGAGAAGGTGATTGGCGGTTGTGGTGGTACTTGATTGCGAGTGGTTTATGCTTGGATGAAGAATGTGAGGCCGAGGCAGAGTCGATCATCGCCCATAATGCGGCGTCGTCGAGATCCTTGTCGTCGGCGATTACTGGATATGTGATCGGTGATGACATTTGAGGAGATTTAGGGTTTTGAATTTGGGAAATTTTTCAGGATTTTGAGTTGGAGCTTGCGTTGGGAAGAAGATGAATCTTCATTTTTTTTCCTCGTTTTGTTGGGAGGTTCTGAATGTGAAGTGTGAAAGGTGAACGCGGGTAGAGGAATTTGAATTTTTAGTTTGATATGTGAAATGGAAAACGACGTCGCGTGATTTCAGTTTCCCTGATTTGCTTGTGGGGAAAGAAAATATGACTTACACCATTTGGTACAGAATTGCAAATAGAAAGGAAATAAATTTTTGAAGTCTTAAAATAAATATTTCTATTTAATGCTCTCCGTCCTAAGATTGAAAACAAAAATCGAAAAATTCAAAATTATTAAATGTTAGTTTTTATCAAGGTTATGAAAACCGGATAGGACCGGCCGGTTAGACCGGGAACCGGCCCTATGTCCGGTCAATTAAATCTTTTAAACCGGCATGTCAAGGAACTGGGGCAAAAATCGGAAAATCGGGTAGAAATCGGAAAAACCGGTCAAAACCGGGGGTTCGTCCAATTACATGGGTTGAACCGGATTTTAACTTTTTCAGTTTTTTTTTTAATTTATTAAAAATAAAAATATAATAAAAGATGGAAAAAAAAACCCAATTTATTGCTATTGAACCAAATGGGTCTTATAATTGAAGATCTTACTCTAATCCATTCAGAATTTGGATTTTCATGATAATAAGGCCTAGAATTCTAATATTCTTTGACCTAAATCAAGCACCATCTAATATATTTTACATAAGATACAAAATTTTAGCATTTTTAACTCTTTCTCAAACTGATTCTATTTAAGAAATTATAGGAAATAAAAGTCACCAACCTATATGATAAAAAACTAGTACTAAATTATATAATATATACAATAACGGTCCGACCCTCAGTATGACCCGGTCGAACCTTTAAACCTTAAACCTCAGTCTATACCGGTTCAATATCCGGTCCGGTTTTAATTACCTTGGTTTTTATTCAATTTTTTAAAGATAAAAGTGTAGAATTGATTTTGGTGTTTCATTTTTATGATGGATTTTAGTTGAAGATATGTAAAAGCATTCTTGGTTAGAGAGTTGGGGAAATATTTCATCCTCAGATTCTTATTGTTTGTCATATCACCAGCCTAAGTGTGATATCTAGCGATATGTTCAATTGTTGATTTACTGGTATCGTCTGTAAACATGGTGAACTTAGGAACTTTCCAACCTTTGTGGAGTGCAGTTTGCAGCACATACTCTGATAATTGAGAGACGTAATTTGGTCTACGGAGGTCAACGTTAATGTCACCATTTGGTACTGAGGGAGAGAAAATATGACTTACACCATTTGGTACAGAATTGCAAATAGAAAGGAAATAAATTTTTGAAGTCTTAAAATAAATATTTCTATTTAATGCTCTCCGTCCTAAGATTGAAAACAAAAATCGAAAATTTCAAAATTATTAAATGTTAGTTTTTATCAAGGTTATGAAAACCGGATAGGACCGGCCGGTTAGACCGGGAACCGGCCCTATGTCCGGTCAATTAAATCTTTTAAACCGGCATATCAAGGAACTGGGGCAAAAATCAGAAAATCGGGTAGAAATCGGAAAAACCGGTCAAAACCGGGGGTTCGTCCAATTACATGGGTTGAACCGGATTTTAACTTTTTCAGTTTTTTTTTAATTTATTAAAAATAAAAATATAATAAAAGATGGAAAAAAAACCCAATTTATTGCTATTGAACCAAATGGGTCTTATAATTGAAGATCTTACTCTAATCCATTCAGAATTTGGATTTTCATGATAATAAGGCCTAGAATTCTAATATTCTTTGACCTAAATCAAGCACCATCTAATATATTTTACATAAGATACAAAATTTTAGCATTTTTAACTCTTTCTCAAACTGATTCTATTTAAGAAATTATAGGAAATAAAAGTCACCAACCTATATGATAAAAAACTAGTACTAAATTATATAATATATACAATAACGGTCCGACCCTCAGTCTGACCCGGTCGAACCTTTAAACCTTAAACCTCAGTCTATACCGGTTCAATATCCGGTCCGGTTTTAATTACCTTGGTTTTTATTCAATTTTTTAAAGATAAAAGTGTAGAATTGATTTTGGTGTTTCATTTTTAATGGATTTTAGTTGAAGATATGTAAAAGCATTCTTGGTTAGAGAGTTGGGGAAATATTTCATCCTCAGATTCTTATTGTTTGTCATATCACCAGCCTAAGTGTGATATCTAGCGATATATTCAATTGTTGATTTACTGGTATCGTCTGTAAACATGGTGAACTTAGGAACTTTCCAACCTTTGTGGAGTGCAGTTTGCAGCATATACTCTGATAATTGAGAGACGTAATTTGGTCTACGGAGGTCAACGTTAATGTCACCATTTGGTACTGAGGGAGAGAAAATATGACTTACACCATTTGGTACAGAATTGCAAATAGAAAGGAAATAAATTTTTGAAGTCTTAAAATAAATATTTCTATTTAATGCTCTCCGTCCTAAGATTGAAAACAAAAATCGAAAATTTCAAAATTATTAAATGTTAGATTTTATCAAGGTTATGAAAACCGGATAGGACCGGCCGGTTAGACCGGGAACCGGCCCTATGTCCGGTCAATTAAATCTTTTAAACCGGCATGTCAAGGAACTGGGGCAAAAATCGGAAAATCGGGTAGAAATCGGAAAAACCGGTCAAAACCGGGGGTTCGTCCAATTACATGGGTTGAACCGGATTTTAACTTTTTCAGTTTTTTTTTAATTTATTAAAATTAAAAATATAATAAAAGATGGAAAAAAAACCCAATTTATTACTGTTGAACCAAATGGGTCTTATAATTGAAGATCTTACTCTAATCCATTCAGAATTTGGATTTTCATGATAATAAGGCCTAGAATTCTAATATTCTTTGACCTAAATCAAGCACCATCTAATATATTTTACATAAGATACAAAATTTTAGCATTTTTAACTCTTTCTCAAACTGATTCTATTTAAGAAATTATAGGAAATAAAAGTCACCAACCTATATGATAAATAACTAGTACTAAATTATATAATATATACAATAACGGTCCGACCCTCAGTCTGACCCGGTCGAACCTTTAAACCTTAAACCTCAGTCTATATCGGTTCAATATCCGGTCCGGTTTTAATTACCTTGGTTTTTATTCAATTTTTTAAAGATAAAAGTGTAGAATTGATTTTGGTGTTTCATTTTTATGATGGATTTTAGTTGAAGATATGTAAAAGCATTCTTGGTTAGAGAGTTGGGGAAATATTTCATCCTCAGATTCTTATTGTTTGTCATATCACCAGCCTAAGTGTGATATCTAGCGATATGTTCAATTGTTGATTTACTGGTATCGTTTGTAAACATGGTGAACTTAGGAACTTTCCAACCTTTGTGGAGTGCAGTTTGCAGCACATACTCTGATAATTGAGAGACATAATTTGGTCTACGGAGGTCAACGTTAATGTCACCATTTGGTACTGAGGGAGAGAAAATATGACTTACACCATTTGGTACAGAATTGCAAATAGAAAGGAAATAAATTTTTGAAGTCTTAAAATAAATATTTCTATTTAATGCTCTCCGTCCTAAGATTGAAAACAAAAATCGAAAATTTCAAAATTATTAAATGTTAGTTTTTATCAAGGTTATGAAAACCGGATAGGACCGGCCGGTTAGACCGGGAACCAGCCCTATGTCCGGTCAATTAAATCTTTTAAACCGGCATGTCAAGGAACTGGGGCAAAAATTGGAAAATCGGGTAGAAATCGAAAAAACCGGTCAAAACCGGCGGTTCGTCCAATTACATGGGTTGAACCGGATTTTAACTTTTTCAGTTTTTTTTAATTTATTAAAAATAAAAATATAATAAAAGATGGAAAAAAAACCCAATTTATTACTATTGAACCAAATGGGTCTTATAATTGAAGATCTTACTCTAATCCATTCAGAATTTGGATTTTCATGATAATAAGGCCTAGAATTCTAATATTCTTTGACCTAAATCAAGCACCATCTAATATATTTTACATAAGATACAAAATTTTAGCATTTTTAACTCTTTCTCAAACTGATTCTATTTAAGAAATTATAGGAAATAAAAGTCACCAACCTATATGATAAAAAACTAGTACTAAATTATATAATATATACAATAACGGTCCGACCCTCAGTCTGACCCGGTCGAACCTTTAAACCTTAAACCTCAGTCTATACCGGTTCAATATCCGGTCCGGTTTTAATTACCTTGGTTTTTATTCAATTTTTTAAAGATAAAAGTGTAGATTTGATTTTGGTGTTTCATTTTTATGATGGATTTTAGTTGAAGATATGTAAAAGCATTCTTGGTTAGAGAGTTGGGGATATATTTCATCCTCAGATTCTTATTGTTTGTCATATCACCAGCCTAAGTGTGATATCTAGCGATATGTTCAATTGTTGATTTACTGGTATCGTCTGTAAACATGGTGAACTTAGGAACTTTCCAACCTTTGTGGAGTGCAGTTTGCAGCACATACTATGATAATTGAGAGACGTAATTTGGTCTACGGAGGTCAACGTTAATGTCACCATTTGGTGCTGAGGGAGAGAAAATATGACTTACACCATTTGGTACAGAATTGCAAATAGAAAGGAAATAAATTTTTGAAGTCTTAAAATAAATATTTCTATTTAATGCTCTCCGTCCTAAGATTGAAAACAAAAATCGAAAATTTCAAAATTATTAAATGTTAGTTTTTATCTAGGTTATGAAAACCGGATAGGACCGGCCGGTTAGACCGGGAACCGGCCCTATGTCCGGTCAATTAAATCTGTTAAACCGGCATGTCAAGGAACTGGGGCAAAAATCGGAAAATCGGGTAGAAATCGGAAAAACCGGTCAAAACCGGGGGTTCGTCCAATTACATGGGTTGAACCGGATTTTAACTTTTTCAGTTTTTTTTTTAATTTATTAAAAATAAAAATATATTAAAAGATGGAAAAAAACCCCAATTTATTACTATTGAACCAAATGGGTCTTATAATTGAAGATCATACTCTAATCCATTCAGAATTTGGATTTTCATGATAATAAGGCCTAGAATTCTAATATTCTTTGACCTAAATCAAGCACCATCTAATATATTTTACATAAGATACAAAATTTTAGCATTTTTAACTCTTTCTCAAACTGATTCTATTTAAGAAATTATAGGAAATAAAAGTCACCAACCTATATGATAAAAAACTAGTACTAAATTATATAATATATACAATAACGGTCCGACCCTCAGTCTGACCCGGTCGAACCTTTAAACCTTAAACCTCAGTCTATACCGGTTCAATATCCGGTCCGGTTTTAATTACCTTGGTTTTTATTCAATTTTTTAAAGATAAAAGTGTAGAATTGATTTTGGTGTTTCATTTTTATGATGGATTTTAGTTGAAGATATGTAAAAGCATTCTTGGTTAGAGAGTTGGGGAAATATTTCATCCTCAGATTCTTATTGTTTGTCATATCACCAGCCTAAGTGTGATATCTAACGATATGTTCAATTGTTGATTTACTGGTATCGTCTGTAAACATGGTGAACTTAGGAACTTTCCAACCTTTGTGGAGTGCAGTTTGCAGCACATACTCTGATAATTGAGAGACGTAATTTGGTCTACGGAGGTCAACGTTAATGTCACCATTTGGTACTGAGGGAGAGAAAATATGACTTACACCATTTGGTACAGAATTGCAAATAGAAAGGAAATAAATTTTTGAAGTCTTAAAATAAATATTTCTATTTAATGCTCTCCGTCCTAAGATTGAAAACAAAAATAAAAAATTTCAAAATTATTAAATGTTAGTTTTTATCAAGGTTATGAAAACCAGATAGGACCGGCCGGTTACACCGGGAACCGGCCCTATGTCCGGTCAATTAAATCTTTTAAACCGGCATGTCAAGGAACTGGGGCAAAAATCGGAAAATCGGGTAGAAATCGGAAAAACCGGTCAAAACCGGGGGTTCGTCCAATTACATGGGTTGAACCGGATTTTAACTTTTTCAGTTTTTTTTTTTAATTTATTAAAAATAAAAATATAATAAAAGATGGAAAAAAAACCCAATTTATTACTATTGAACCAAATGGGTCTTATAATTGAAGATCTTACTCTAATCCATTCAGAATTTGGATTTTCATTATAATAAGGCCTAGAATTCTAATATTCTTTGACCTAAATCAAGCACCATCTAATATATTTTACATAAGATACAAAATTTTAGCATTTTTAACTCTTTCTCAAACTGATTCTATTTAAGAAATTATAGGAAATAAAAGTCACCAACCTATATGATAAAAAACTAGTACTAAATTATATAATATATACAATAACGGTCCGACCCTCAGTCTGACCCGGTCGAACCTTTAAACCTTAAACCTCAGTCTATACCGGTTCAATATCCGGTCCGGTTTTAATTACCTTGGTTTTTATTCAATTTTTTAAAGATAAAAGTGTAGAATTGATTTTGGTGTTTCATTTTTATGATGGATTTTAGTTGAAGATATGTAAAAGCATTCTTGGTTAGAGAGTTGGGGAAATATTTCATCCTCAGATTCTTATTGTTTGTCATATCACCAGCCTAAGTGTGATATCTAGCGATATGTTCAATTGTTGATTTACTGGTATCGTCTGTAAACATGGTGAACTTAGGAACTTTCCAACCTTTGTGGAGTGCAGTTTGCAGCACATACTCTGATAATTGAGAGACGTAATTTGGTCTACGGAGGTCAACGTTAATGTCACCATTTGGTACTGAGGGAGAGAAAATATGACTTACACCATTTGGTACAGAATTGCAAATAGAAAGGAAATAAATTTTTGAAGTCTTAAAAATAAATATTTCTATTTAATGCTCTCCGTCCTAAGATTGAAAACAAAAATCGAAAATTTCAAAATTATTAAATGTTAGTTTTTATCAAGGTTATGAAAACCGGATAGGACCGGCCGGTTAGACCGGGAACCGGCCCTATGTCCGGTCAATTAAATCTTTTAAACCGGCATGTCAAGGAACTGGGGCAAAAATCGGAAAATCGGGTAGAAATCGGAAAAACCGGTCAAAACCGGGGGTTCGTCCAATTACATGGGTTGAACCGGATTTTAACTTTTTCAGTTTTTTTTTAATTTATTAAAAATAAAAATATAATAAAAGATGGAAAAAAAAACCCAATTTATTGCTATTGAACCAAATGGGTCTTATAATTGAAGATCTTACTCTAATCCATTCAGAATTTGGATTTTCATGATAATAAGGCCTAGAATTCTAATATTCTTTGACCTAAATCAAGCACCATCTAATATATTTTACATAAGATACAAAATTTTAGCATTTTTAACTCTTTCTCAAACTGATTCTATTTAAGAAATTATAGGAAATAAAAGTCACCAACCTATATGATAAAAAACTAGTACTAAATTATATAATATATACAATAACGGTCCGACCCTCAGTATGACCCGGTCGAACCTTTAAACCCTAAACCTCAGTCTATACCGGTTCAATATCCGGTCCGGTTTTAATTACCTTGGTTTTTATTCAATTTTTTAAAGATAAAAGTGTAGAATTGATTTTGGTGTTTCATTTTTAATGGATTTTAGTTGAAGATATGTAAAAGCATTCTTGGTTAGAGAGTTGGGGAAATATTTCATCCTCAGATTCTTATTGTTTGTCATATCACCAGCCTAAGTGTGATATCTAGCGATATGTTCAATTGTTGATTTACTGGTATCGTCTGTAAACATGGTGAACTTAGGAACTTTCCAACCTTTGTGGAGTGCAGTTTGCAGCACATACTCTGATAATTGAGAGACGTAATTTGGTCTACGGAGGTCAACGTTAATGTCACCATTTGGTACTGAGGGAGAGAAAATATGACTTACACCATTTGGTACAGAATTGCAAATAGAAAGGAAATAAATTTTTGAAGTCTTAAAATAAATATTTCTATTTAATGCTCTCCGTCCTAAGATTGAAAACAAAAATCGAAAATTTCAAAATTATTAAATGTTAGTTTTTATCAAGGTTATGAAAACCGGATAGGACCGGCCGGTTAGACCGGGAACCGGCCCTATGTCCGGTCAATTAAATCTTTTAAACCGGCATGTCAAGGAACTGGGGCAAAAATCGGAAAATCGGGTAGAAATCGGAAAAACCGGGGGTTCGTCCAATTACATGGGTTGAACCGGATTTTAACTTTTTCAGTTTTTTTTTTTAATTTATTAAAAATAAAAATATAATAAAAGATGGAAAAAAAACCCAATTTATTACTATTGAACCAAATGGGTCTTATAATTGAAGATCTTACTCTAATCCATTCAGAATTTGGATTTTCATGATAATAAGGCCTAGAATTCTAATATTCTTTGACCTAAATCAAGCACCATCTAATATATTTTACATAAGATACAAAATTTTAGCATTTTTAACTCTTTCTCAAACTGATTCTATTTAAGAAATTATAGGAAATAAAAGTCACCAACCTATATGATAAAAAACTAGTACTAAATTATATAATATATACAATAACGGTCCGACCCTCAGTCTGACCCGGTCGAACCTTTAAACCTTAAACCTCAGTCTATACCGGTTCAATATCCGGTCCGGTTTTAATTACCTTGGTTTTTATTCAATTTTTTAAAGATAAAAGTGTAGAATTGATTTTGGTGTTTCATTTTTATGATGGATTTTAGTTGAAGATATGTAAAAGCATTCTTGGTTAGAGAGTTGGGGAAATATTTCATCCTCAGATTCTTATTGTTTGTCATATCACCAGCCTAAGTGTGATATCTAGCGATATGTTCAATTGTTGATTTACTGGTATCGTCTGTAAACATGGTGAACTTAGGAACTTTCCAACCTTTGTGGAGTGCAGTTTGCAGCACATACTCTGATAATTGAGAGACGTAATTTGGTCCACGGAGGTCAACGTTAATGTCACCATTTGGTACTGAGGGAGAGAAAATATGACTTACACCATTTGGTACAGAATTACAAATAGAAAGGAAATAAATTTTTGAAGTCTTAAAATAAATATTTCTATTTAATGCTCTCCGTCCTAAGATTGAAAACAAAAATTGAAAATTTCAAAATTATTAAATGTTAGTTTTTATCAAGGTTATGAAAACCGGATAGGACCGGCCGGTTAGACCGGGAACCGGCCCTATGTCCGGTCAATTAAATCTTTTAAACCGGCATGTCAAGGAACTGGGGCAAAAATCGGAAAATCGGGTAGAAATCGGAAAAACCGGTCAAAACCGGGGGTTCGTCCAATTACATGGGTTGAACCGGATTTTAACTTTTTCAGTTTTTTTTTTTAATTTATTAAAAATAAAAATATAATAAAAGATGGAAAAAAAACCCAATTTATTACTATTGAACCAAATGGGTCTTATAATTGAAGATCTTACTCTAATCCATTCAGAATTTGGATTTTCATGATAATAAGGCCTAGAATTCTAATATTCTTTGACCTAAATCAAGCACCATCTAATATATTTTACATAAGATACAAAATTTTAGCATTTTTAACTCTTTCTCAAACTGATTCTATTTAAGAAATTATAGGAAATAAAAGTCACCAACCTATATGATAAAAAACTAGTACTAAATTATATAATATATACAATAACGGTCCGACCCTCAGTCTGACCCGGTCGAACCTTTAAACCTTAAACCTCAGTCTATACCGGTTCAATATCCGGTCCGGTTTTAATTACATTGGTTTTTATTCAATTTTTTAAAGATAAAAGTGTAGAATTGATTTTGGTGTTTCATTTTTATGATGGATTTTAGTTGAAGATATGTAAAAGCATTCTTGGTTAGAGAGTTGGGGAAATATTTCATCCTCAGATTCTTATTGTTTGTCATATCACCAGCCTAAGTGTGATATCTAGCGATATGTTCAATTGTTGATTTACTGGTATCGTCTGTAAACATGGTGAACTTAGGAACTTTCCAACCTTTGTGGAGTGCAGTTTGCAGCACATACTCTGATAATTGAGAGACGTAATTTGGTCTACGGAGGTCAACGTTAATGTCACCATTTGGTACTGAGGGAGAGAAAATATGACTTACACCATTTGGTACAGAATTACAAATAGAAAGGAAATAAATTTTTGAAGTCTTAAAATAAATATTTCTATTTAATGCTCTCCGTCCTAAGATTGAAAACAAAAATTGAAAATTTCAAAATTATTAAATGTTAGTTTTTATCAAGGTTATGAAAACCGGATAGGACCGGCCGGTTAGACCGGGAACCGGCCCTATGTCCGGTCAATTAAATCTTTTAAACCGGCATGTCAAGGAACTGGGGCAAAAATCGGAAAATCGGGTAGAAATCGGAAAAACCGGTCAAAACCGGGGGTTCGTCCAATTACATGGGTTGAACCGGATTTTAACTTTTTCAGTTTTTTTTTTTAATTTATTAAAAATAAAAATATAATAAAAGATGGAAAAAAAACCCAATTTATTACTATTGAACCAAATGGGTCTTATAATTGAAGATCTTACTCTAATCCATTCAGAATTTGGATTTTCATGATAATAAGGCCTAGAATTCTAATATTCTTTGACCTAAATCAAGCACCATCTAATATATTTTACATAAGATACAAAATTTTAGCATTTTTAACTCTTTCTCAAACTGATTCTATTTAAGAAATTATAGGAAATAAAAGTCACCAACCTATATGATAAAAAACTAGTACTAAATTATATAATATATACAATAACGGTTCGACCCTCAGTCTGACCCGGTCGAACCTTTAAACCTTAAACCTCAGTCTATACCGGTTCAATATCCGGTCCGGTTTTAATTACATTGGTTTTTATTCAATTTTTTAAAGATAAAAGTGTAGAATTGATTTTGGTGTTTCATTTTTATGATGGATTTTAGTTGAAGATATGTAAAAGCATTCTTGGTTAGAGAGTTGGGGAAATATTTCATCCTCAGATTCTTATTGTTTGTCATATCACCAGCCTAAGTGTGATATCTAGCGATATGTTCAATTGTTGATTTACTGGTATCGTCTGTAAACATGGTGAACTTAGGAACTTTCCAACCTTTGTGGAGTGCAGTTTGCAGCACATACTCTGATAATTGAGAGACGTAATTTGGTCTACGAAGGTCAACGTTAATGTCACCATTTGGTACTGAGGGAGAGAAAATATGACTTACACCATTTGGTACAGAATTACAAATAGAAAGGAAATAAATTTTTGAAGTCTTAAAATAAATATTTCTATTTAATGCTCTCCGTCCTAAGATTGAAAACAAAAATTGAAAATTTCAAAATTATTAAATGTTAGTTTTTATCATGGTTATGAAAACCGGATAGGACCGGCCGGTTAGACCGGGAACCGGCCCTATGTCCGGTCAATTAAATCTTTTAAACCGGCATGTCAAGGAACTGGGGCAAAAATCGGAAAATCGGGTAGAAATCGGAAAAACCGGTCAAAACCGGGGGTTCGTCCAATTACATGGGTTGAACCGGATTTTAACTTTTTCAGTTTTTTTTTTAATTTATTAAAAATAAAAATATAATAAAAGATGGAAAAAAAACCCAATTTATTACTATTGAACCAAATGGGTCTTATAATTGAAGATCTTACTCTAATCCATTCAGAATTTGGATTTTCATGATAATAAGGCCTAGAATTCTAATATTCTTTGACCTAAATCAAGCACCATCTAATATATTTTACATAAGATACAAAATTTTAGCATTTTTAACTCTTTCTCAAACTGATTCTATTTAAGAAATTATAGGAAATAAAAGTCACCAACCTATATGATAAAAAACTAGTACTAAATTATATAATATATACAATAACGGTCCGACCCTCAGTCTGACCCGGTCGAACCTTTAAACCTTAAACCTCAGTCTATACCGGTTCAATATCCGGTCCGGTTTTAATTACCTTGGTTTTTATTCAATTTTTTAAAGATAAAAGTGTAGAATTGATTTTGGTGTTTCATTTTTATGATGGATTTTAGTTGAAGATATGTAAAAGCATTCTTGGTTAGAGAGTTGGGGAAATATTTCATCCTCAGATTCTTATTGTTTGTCATATCACCAGCCTAAGTGTGATATCTAGCGATATGTTCAATTGTTGATTTACTGGTATCGTCTGTAAACATGGTGAACTTAGGAACTTTCCAACCTTTGTGGAGTGCAGTTTGCAGCACATACTCTGATAATTGAGAGACGTAATTTGGTCTACGGAGGTCAACGTTAATGTCACCATTTGGTACTGAGGGAGAGAAAATATGACTTACACCATTTGGTACAGAATTACAAATAGAAAGGAAATAAATTTTTGAAGTCTTAAAATAAATATTTCTATTTAATGCTCTCCGTCCTAAGATTGAAAACAAAAATCGAAAATTTCAAAATTATTAAATGTTAGTTTTTATCAAGGTTATGAAAACCGGATAGGACCGGCCGGTTAGACCGGGAACCGGCCCTATGTCCGGTCAATTAAATCTTTTAAACCGGCATGTCAAGGAACTGGGGCAAAAATCAGAAAATCGGGTAGAAATCGGAAAAACCGGTCAAAACCGGGGGTTCGTCCAATTACATGGGTTGAACCGGATTTTAACTTTTTCAGTTTTTTTTTAATTTATTAAAAAAAAATATATAATAAAAGATGGAAAAAAAACCCAATTTATTACTATTGAACCAAATGGGTCTTATAATTGAAGATCTTACTCTAATCCATTCAGAATTTGGATTTTCATGATAATAAGGCCTAGAATTCTAATATTCTTTGACCTAAATCAAGCACCATCTAATATATTTTACATAAGATACAAAATTTTAGCATATTTAACTCTTTCTCAAACTGATTCTATTTAAGAAACTATAGAAAATAAAAGTCACCAACCTATATGATAAAAAACTAGTACTAAATTATATAATATATACAATAACGGTCCGACCCTCAGTCCGACCCGGTCGAACTTTTAAACCTTAAACCTCAGTCTATACCGGTTCAATATTCGGTCCGGTTTTAATTACCTTGGTTTTTATTCAATTTTTTAAAGATAAAAGTGTAGAATTGATTTTGATGTGTTTCATTTTTATGATGGATTTTAGTTGAAGATATGTAAAAGCATTCTTGGTTAGAGAGTTGGGGAAATATTTCATCCTCAGATTCTTATTGTTTGTCATATCACCAGCCTAAGTGTGATATCTAGCGATATGTTCAATTGTTGATTTACTGGTATCGTCTGTAAACATGGTGAACTTAGGAACTTTCCAACCTTTGTGGAGTGCAGTTTGCAGCACATACTCTGATAATTGAGAGACGTAATTTGGTCTACGGAGGTCAACGTTAATGTCATTTTGAGCTAAAATGTGTTCCACCACATTAGTTATAGCTGTACCCCCGAAAATTGTTTTACTGGACATTTCTAACAATTTGTTTTTTTTAGAAATCTTGGTATCCGGCCTTGTGACCGACTAATCCAAGAGGGACAAATCTCACCGTCTACTAGCAGAGGCCCCGTTTAAAGCCAGAGCAAACCTCCGTATGCATTGCCTTTGACTACCTTAGGTAAGGGTGGTTCGACAGGAATCACCTGTTGTGGTATCTGATTATTAGGCACATGTTGAATCGACGCTTGAGGATCACCAAAGAAATCAGCAATTTGATCTATTTGGTGTGCCAATTGCTGGTAACTGTTGTTAGTGTTATGAATCATAGGATTTGACATTGTGCATATTTTTTGTGTGAGTATGTTAACCATTTCATGATTTCTCTCATCCATTTATTGTCTCACCGACTTAAGAGAACCAATGGTTAAGGATGGCATACCTAGAGGGATATATCTTAACCCCCTTGGTGATTACTCTCATCCATTTCTATGTAACCTTTCGGTAGTCAGAACACTAGACACTTGTGGTGGTGAAACCACCACTTCTAATTATATAGTTGAAGCTGACACTTGACTTATGACAGTGGGATTTCCTCCAACAGAAGTTGAAGTCCCTGCATTAACAATCGTCGATCTGGCTGGTTGTTCTTTAGAGTTTGGAGAATTGTTCTGGGAGGGTTGATTTTTTGTAAGATGAGACATTTCTGGAAGTTTTTTTTCCACTTCTTAGACGCATAAATGCTCAACAAATGAAGACATTCCATGTAAGAGGAGTAAAATGAACAATATAAAAGACACAACAATTTTTTACAAAAAATTTAAAATTCTCTACATAAAAGGGCTCCGCTGGATGTGGCAATTTGTGGTAAATTTAGTAAACAATCATGAGTTTAATTCACTTAAGAGATTAAACTAAAAAAAATATCTCAAGGACAATTTTGTGTAGGAAGAAATGCAAAGAAATAATGTTTGTGATTAAAAGTTTAATGCTTAAACTGAATATAAATGTTGATAGCCATAAGCCTTAGATAAAGATAATAAACAAAACACAAGAAATGTGTAATTGAAAAGGCTTAAAAGAAATGGTGTGCAGATTTATATATATATTTCTTTCAAACTCGTTTCTCTCTGTAACTCGGGTACTTTCAATTTATAGGAATTCCTAATAAGAATTGTGATCCACTAATTCTACACGAGAAGTTTGATTATATACTATTACATTGATAACTGTCGACAATAGTTACTCCTTCGACGCTCGACATGTACCCTAATATGTGTGTTTTCAACCTCTAGCGTGTTTCCATGTGTTTAAGCCTTTAAACTATTTTGAACCGTAGTTAATCGTTTGCAAAATACAACCTCCAACTACACTCTATCGAAAACATTCACGTTGAAATTTCAACATAGCGTCAAAATGTCTGAAGGACTAGAAAATTTTACTAAGTCTCTAAACTTGGCAAGTGAGTCGAACTCGCCACACTAGTAAGTTGAAATTATCGTTCAACCGTAGAATTTATACAAAAATCAAAAACTTATTTGAAAGAAGGAGTAATTCTAATTTTGTAGATTTGTTCCTAAGATTTCTCCAAATCATGTCTAATGAGTTTAACCGAGTTTCAGAAAATTGCAAGCTAACAATATGTGAGTGGTAAATCTAGAAAACACTCTCTATTTAATAAATTTAATATTACTTACACTATTTTAAATTTAATATTTTACATTTTGTATCCATGTGAAATTATTTTGTATTTATGTGAAATTGAACACATTAGAACATTACTAAGTTCCATTTCATTCATGGAAGGAGTCCTGAGCTAAAAATAATTCCCCATGACGAGGTTGAATAATTTCACATAACGAGCTAAAAATAGTTTATCATGCAATTGAATATTTTCCATGTCAAATATATTCTTAGGGGCTGGGTCTCAAAACACATATTTCAATCACTTTTTTTGTAATGTTGATGCTACATCAATTTTGTGTCAATCAAATTTTTTTCATGCCAAATATATTCTTAGGTGGCGGCTCCCAAAACACATTTCAATCATTCTTTTCTGATAGTGTACCAGTAACTTTCACTCATACACATGCACCCTTGATTTTATTCTACTTTTGATCATGAAACAAAAAAAGTATTCAGATATACTATGCCAATCAAATACCACACCTATCCATGTTATGAGACAACCTATGTTCAACATTACATGTGTTTGTTTATATGTTCAACACTTTTGTTTCATATAATGATCAAGTTTAATGTGATACTAGCAAAAAATACCCGTGCGGTATATGTTCAACATTTTTGTTTTATATAATGTTCAAGTTTAATGTGATACTAGAAATAACGATCAAGTGACTGACCTTGGGATTTATTAATTGGCATTGCGTAAGAGATAATGATCGAAAATTGTCTCCTAATCAACTTAAATGACCACGGT
The DNA here is from genome assembly GCA_022829125.1 of Lathyrus tuberosus. Lineage (NCBI taxonomy): Eukaryota > Viridiplantae > Streptophyta > Magnoliopsida > Fabales > Fabaceae > Lathyrus > Lathyrus tuberosus. The sequence continues at coordinate 5,596,945 of JALAZF010000297.1, read as the reverse complement.
GACTCAGAAGGTGACATAGACATCCGAGAAATGTAAAAAATGTTACCTATGTTCTTTCCGGACATAATTTTGGCCTCAATGACGTGATTTGCTAACCTTGTAACATTTAATCTTGTTCAATTGTATAATCCATCAGTTTTGTCCATATTTCTCATTAGCATAATGGAGGTACCAACCTTCAATTTAATCCTATGATTTGATAGCCCTGATGTTCTTAGTTTACTAAGAAATTCTGGAGTTAGAACTTCATACGCTTCAGTATAACTTGTATCAGTTCTAACAATTGAATCGAAACTCAAATACTTTTTCTCTTCTCCTAAAAATTGCAATAAAATGAAAATATTAATACATTAGTTAATTCAACATGATACATCGTTTTGTTGTATGTATATATAGAATAAACATAACGATTTTTTTACCTGGTATCAGGTTCAATACATAATGGTTGATTTTGTCCACAACTTCAATGGTTGAGGCAAGAATTGATTTACCTTGTAAATATGCAACATCTTGGAAATTTTCCAACAAATTGGGATATGTGCTTTCAACAATAGCTTTTATAGGATCATCAAAATTGGATATTAATAGTTCTTGAGGAATTTCTATGTCAACCAATCCATCATTTGGTTCAGATATCTTACCATCCCCAACATTTAAGATCCATTTTGAGAATTCCGCTAGTTCATTAGAACTTGTATTATCTCTTCCTTGCTGAAGTCTCATATTTTTTGTTAGTGTTAGAACTTGACAATAGTCCTACACATAAGATGAGCATATTGATGCATAAACAATATCAGAACGCCCTGATCTTGAAACAACCGCAAGAATCTGTCTAAAATCTCCTCCAAAAACAACAACTTTCCCACCAAATGTTGTATTCGCAAGACCCATTTTGCTCATGACATCTTTAAGGGTTTTATCCATTGCCTCAAAGTAGTTCTTATGAGACATAGGTGCTTCATCCCAAATTATCACATCGGTTGCTTCAAATAACTGTGAATGTTCGGTGTCTTTGTCAATATTGCAAGTAGAGTTGTCAAGTGTTGGCATGGGGATTTTAAACTTTGAATGAGTAGTTCTTCCACCCGGCAATAATAACGAAGCTATGCCACTTGAAGCAACAGTAAAAACAATTTTTTTCTGCGAACGAAGTGCACTTGATAGTGTTTTCCACATGAAAGTTTTACCGGTCCCTCCATAAGCATGTAAAAAAAACACCCCTCCTCATTGTTTGTTGACAACTTCCATGATATTTTCAAAGATTGAATGTTGTTCATCTATCAATTATAATGTAAACAATTAATAGTCTATGAATTAAAAAAAACAATGATATGTCAAAAATTCATAATACAAAGAAAATAATGACCTGTAAGGGCGCGAAAGAGATTATCAAAATTTTGTCGTTCAGTATCGGCATTGTAATCATGTTCGTCATAAATCAGTCTATTGCCAACGTGTCGTTTGACATATGATTCTGAATAAGGCGTATCTTTAAATTCATGTAAACTTCTTCGATTTGATTGCATCATATTCTCAATCTAAATGAGTGTCAAATTTTTCAACTCATTGTTTGTCAACTGCATATCTATAAAAAATATAGAAATTAATACTTCATATATCAGGTAGTTTACAATAACATATAAATTAGTGAATTAAACGGAAAAGTCGAATTGTTAGATTCAGTGATAATTCGTTTGATAATGTTGCATTACCATGAATTTTATACAACGGCGTTAATTTAATTTGTATTGTATATACAGCAGCAACATGTGTTTTTTTATACACAACAGTAGAATTCATCATTATTACTACATATAGATACCGGAAATACATATAACCTGTGCTTCCAGGCAACGTTTGGTAATGTTGTAGCTGTATGAATATTATACTGCAGCATAACTTTAACTTTTATTGTATACACGACAACAACATCATGATAAATCAATGTTGTACAAATTAGCAATGTATACAGCAAGATCAAATATAAGTACAACATCAGCATAGTATATTATTGTTAACTACGACATAATGAAATTATTAAGGTACTGCTTCATGTGATGTTCTTACTACATACATATAGATGGAGTTTTTATTACACCAAACAATTATATGCAGCGGATAGAAATGATATGGTACATAAACATATCCTAATGTTGTATGGATGATCATGGTGATATATAAGTTTAATAGCAACACTAATTGGTCAACAATTAAAATTTATATTCATGTACTTAAAAAGATTAAATCAATGGAATGTACCTTTTTTATTTGTCACTTGTCTTTGTTGATAAAGAATACCATCAGATAACGTCCGCCAAGTTTTTTACCAAACATGTCGTGGTCTATTAATTGTACCAGATAATAGCATAGTGACAAATAAGTTTCTTAAAAAATGTCTGGAACCTCAATCCTTGGCCTCATTTATGGCTGCAACATATTCCTTGTCATCATTAAGAAATCTCATTTCGAAACATGCATCCCTAAAACTATTCCGAACTATTCCACCCATATTTTTTATATCCTCATAGCATGTTGGTCCCTTGACAACTGTCAGCATCATTCTTAGGTAATACAACTCACCGGTACTTGGAGGAACCCAAATTAGTCTTCCAATGGTATGGCATCTTTTACGTGGTCTCCAGCGTCGGTATCTTTTATCATAAACAAACTTGGTAAGAGAATTAGAGTATATCAAATTCCTTGCCTCTGCATATGTCTTGTTTGCTTCCATCCAAGCGGTAAACATTGATTCTTTCACACTTGGTTTCTCAAGCACTTCATTTATCAGTTCATAATCAGTATAGTACACCGAATTGTCGCCCTCAAGATAAAAATACAACCTTTCAATTGCAGGAGATCTCCCCATGAATAGGAAATGAAAAGATCCTCCAACATGCTTCATTTGGCGAGACATATCTACAATCAAGATATTGCTTGATTTTATCAACATTTCTAATAAGAGAAGTTCAGTCCGTGTCAGTTTCGACAACAGCTGCGGTAATTCTATCATACCCCTTGTTAATATACTTGAATAAGTACTTAACCGAAGTACTTTGATTACACCACTCCATATTGATGTGAGCCTGAAATTTCTTCAACAAATATGAATTATAAGCAACGACATATCTGTTATCAAGAACAACGTTCTTCTTCATCACTGTATTTCCAGTTTCCCTTCTTCTGTACAAAGGATAACCTTCCTGATCAACTATGGTTTGAGGCTGATATATATTGGGAAAGAATTTAGAGCACTTCCCGTTTTTCATGCAAGGTGAAGACCTATTTGCTACACCACATGACCCATGAATCATATGTGTCTTGATCAAATGATACAATTGCCTATCATCTTCTTCGGATGGTATCTCTGCTGAAATGATATTGTTTATGTCATCTGGAAAGGGATACTTGCTCGACGGATGCATGAATAACAGAATATGTGCATGTGGTAAGCCTCGCTTTTGGAACTCAGTTGTGTATATATCTAAAATAAATGATATTAATATAAAAGATTAGAAATAGTTAAATAAACAGAATGAGAACTTGAGTCAAATTTAGTTAATATAACTTACATGCAACAATTCTCCCTAAGATATGCTTTTTTGTTAGATCACACAACAACTCATCTAACTTAATTTTAAACACTCTTGAGATGATATCCGGACGATCATGAGGTTGCAAATGAATTTTGTTAAGTAACCTTTGAACTTCAGGCCAATTTAGATTGCAAGTAGATGTGATAAAAAGGTCAGAAAATCCAATATGGCAACAAATTGCCATCCCATCAAAATATAGTTGTTCCATGTATCTCTGACTTCTAACATAAGTTGAAGGTAAAACCACTCTTTTACCTTTGTTTGCTCCTTGAGTGCTTGATTGCTGTTTGGGACCAATCAAATTGCAGTACTTAGAAACTCTAATTTTTTCTGATGCTTGCAGATATAATTCAATCTTTGGGACTCTATCATAGTAAATCCATCAACCAAAAATTGATGAAACAACCTCCTTGACCTCAAAAGTGTATGTGCTTCGGTATGTCGGGTTTGAATCCTAAAAGTAAGCCATTCTCTAATCGTAAGCTTATTTTTCTTAAACTTTTTCTTTGCATTTGTTTCCTTGTGTAGCACACCAAGTCTAAAACAATCTTCCCCATATGGAAACAAAAGTGGATACTGTAACGCAAGATTACTTGGATAAAACTCACTTATTCTTTTCAGCCTTCCGCTTTGTCTCTCAAGACTAATATCCCTTTTAGAACCTGTATCAACATCACCTACGATAAGTGCAGCAACCTCAGAAATAGTCTGTTGATTGTAAATTTTTCCATTTTTTGATTTATCAGCTATTAACTTCAGTTTGAGATCGAGAACAGGACAATCCTTCAGTCTATCTGCTGCCATTCTAAAAGATTTAGCGTGTGTGTTGAACTCATTCAGCATAAGTTTCAATCTACTAACAGTTTCTGGAATTATATTTGGATTGTTACTTCATTATATAATAAAATAGTTAGTATGCACTTGATTGAAAAAACGTACATGTGGTAATATGAGTACCCAAAATATTTACAAAAAATAAGGTCATAAGGCTTTGTAAGATCTGAATAATTACCCTATTCCTTTAATTCTATGTTGAATCTCATTGTCAGTGTCTTAAATATATAGCTGAGCAAATTTTGGTGATTGTCCAGGAAAAGGAATCATGCTCCCAATTCTATGGCAAGACTGTCCATGTATTCGTATGTTAGGTGGTCCTCTTCCCGTTTGGAATATATTGTCAAACTTCATTCCAGGAGACGTAAAGGCAAACATAATATTGTATAATCTACAATACTGCTGATAATTTCGACACTATGTATCATTGGTATCAAATAATAGATGCTTGAGTAACAGTGGTGGTGGTTTCAAAAGTGGCAACACAACTTTACCGTTTCCACAACATAATTGGAACTTAGGAACTGCACTATATTTTTTGTTTGTTAGTCTTCTCTTGATACCACATAAGTGCTCCACATTGTGTGCATTCATTGGCAGGATCACCAATATCTGAATAACCTAGTTAAATAAAAAAAATGAAACATAGTATCATAGTAAATAATACACTCATAACTAACAACAAATTTCATGTTCTATGACTGCTAAGTGAAACTGGTATTGATGCAGGTCTTTATGTATGTTAATTTACGTGTAATGAATAATTTAAAATTGTTACAAAGATACATACCAGCATTGGGACAATTCAGCAGTGTAGAATTGGGGTCATATTCTTCTTCGTCATCAACACTTGAAGTTGTGTCATAGTCTGCCTTTTCATTTATGAATTCGCACGAATTATCGCTAAGATCTTCATCTGCTGAATCTTCTTCAGATGATTCATCACTTTCAATGTTAGGATTTGTATTAATAGGTACATTGCTTGTGGATGAAGATGCACGTTCATGATTAATGTTTGAAAAGGTATTGAATAGATTGGCAGTCATAGATCAAATAACACCAACATTCAACTGTTTTCTAGACGAAAAGACGGATCTACTTGGTTGTGCATTTAAATTCTTGTACATTTGATCAGGCAATGAGGAGGTTAAACCACTTAAAGGTGTAATTGCATTGAAACTGTCTGGAGAATTGAACAACACGTGACCACCAATTTTGTTGACGCTATTGTCACGGTGTCTGCCTGTTTGTGACATCTTCTGTTAAATAATTCTCTTCCTTCTCTACCGTGCTTCGACAACAACATGTTTTTGAGATAAAGCATCAAGAGTAATGGTTGATTTGGAGCTTCCTAATGCAGAGTTTGGTGTCGTGAGATTAGATATTAATGAAGAAGAATATTGTTGATTCTCCAAACCAAAATGCTTAAAGAGATTGGACGACACACACTGATTCACACCCACGTTTAATCTTTGTGAAGTTGAAATAACCGATCCAATTTCTTTTGCACAATAATTGTGGTTTCTCTCATTTATCACTGCATAAGTGATATTAGATAGTGGTGTTCTGACATGAACACTTGATGAAGGATTGTACCTGATCGTGAAGGCTGGATCAGATCCTGTTGAAGTGGGCCACCAAGTACGTCTGAGATGGTGGGCGTATCGAGAGGAGGAGGGGGTGTACCTGCAAGGCACTCCGACGCTCAAGTAAGAAAGGGTCAAAGAAAAGGGGCAAGTAGTGAGTATTAGTTCGTAGGGTGAATATTTGATACCTGACCCTCTCAAGCGAGAGGGTTTATATAATGCCCCCAACGTGTGGCCAACGGTTCTATTTTCGGGGCGAAATAACCATTTTTCCGAAGAATAGGTAATTGCCAAAACTAGTCGTTATGTCGGGCAGGGTGCCCGAAACTAGCCGTTATGTCGGGCATAAGCATAGTTTCGGGCACATGCCCTTAGCTGTTCGGGGAGTGGAGAAGCCGTGCGTAATGGGTAGCATTTCCAGGGAGGAGCGATGCAGTCCTTGCCCGGTTGGAGGGCCAGAAAGGTAACTTTTGTCCGTTCGTGGATTGGACTTAGGCAATTGGTCTGTTCTGGAGCAGAAGTGGATTAGACCATGCCTGGCCATTGGTCCAGTCCATAACAGGAGCCCCCCAAGTCGTTGCTCCCGAGCATGGGAGTGATGACTTAAGGACAGCTCGTGGCTCCGGGGAGCTAACATAGGGTCGTCGCTTGGTGACGTAGGAGGTTTGTCTCGTGGTGCCAGTCGCCTTTGGTCCCCGTGATGTTCCTGATCGTGATAGAACTGCCCGTCGTATGGGGAGGCTAACGGTTGGAAGGAATTGGAAATGTTATGGTGCCACGTGTGCCTAGAGTTATGTGCAGTAGTTGCTAGGCAATGATAGCTAATTAATAGCCATCATGACCTACGAGGGTATGTCATCGCACGTGCCCCTCTGTATAAAAAGGGGAAACTCGTTCTATTCTGAACTTTTTCGCTCTTGTTTCTCTTCGTCTTCTTCAAAATTCCTACACGTCACCGTCATCTGCTATTCCGGCCACCGCATCAACTTCCGGGCAGCCGCTATTCACCTTCTTAATCAAGTAAGTTCGCTGATTTTTTGCTCTTTTACCCATTTGACGGTTGTTTGTAGTTTTGTATGCGGTTAGGTTTAGGTGTAGAAGATGAAATAGATTAGTTTCCGGTGATTGTTGGTGGTGGACGGTGGTCGTGCCATTTTCCGCCGCCGATGAGGCCGCTAGATTTTAAGATATTCTGGTGAATCGGGCGGTTTCCAGCATCATCGCAATGATGATGCATGTGTAACCGCTGTGATCGTTCAGATTCAGAAGCAGCGATGAAGTTTCCAGCGAGCTTTCCCAGTTTCCGGTGAAGCTTTGCAGTTTCCGGCAGAGTTTCAAACGGAAACTGGGAAGTGGCTCGAGGAAGTTCCTCGTGCGAAAGCGGCTTGCTCCGGGCGTCTCCTCGTGGGAGACTCTTAGAGTTTTGTGTTCGATGTTAGGGCTTAGGCCGGGGACGTCGTCCTCAGCCCTTTGCGCGCCCTTTCACTTGACTAGTGGTGGAAGGGTGGATTTGATCTATCGTCAAATTCACTTTTTCTCTGCTTTTCAGGTGTCGATATGGTGACGGGGCCAGATGGAGAAATTATCCTGGACTCGTCCGAGGAAGAGGCGAGTTCCTCGGACAGCAGTAGTTCGACGACTTCAAGTATCCCCAGCGAGGTCGGGGAAGAAGAGGAAATGGAAGATATGGAAAAGGATGTCGTCGAGGATTCCGTGGAGGAGTGGGAGGTGGCTGAACCAGCCGAGCACGGGTCCACCTTCGCCACGTACTTAGGGGATGTTTTTACGGAAGTCGGACTAGAGGGGGAGTGGAAGGTGCACTTTCCCTTTGAGGATGATCGGGTCTGCACGGATTTTGGGGATCGCTTCACTATGTACGAATATGCCTTCAAAGAGCTGGGATTGAGATTTCCGTTCACTGATTTTCAGCAATCAGTGTTTGTGCACTTGAAGTTGGCCCCTACGCAGCTGCACCCGAACTCACTGGCCTTCATACGGGCGTTTGAGCTGACATGTGATTTCTTGAAGATTGGGGCTACTCTTAGGCCCCTCTGACTTAGGATCCTCTTGGAAATCAGGAAGTGACTGCTGATGCGAGAGCTCTGAACCTTTAGCTTTCAGAGGAGATTCACGAAGCAATCCATGATCTAAAGCATATCCCAAAGAGATGGGAGGAGTAGAGACCTCTGTTGTGGAAGCGGGCACATGATCATTTTCCTTTTTTAACACCTTATTCAAGATTTCCATGACCAGGCCCATTTGAATCTTCATCTGGTTAACTTCCTCCCTCAGTAGTTCCTGACCTCGGGACAGCGCCTGAATGTCCCCCATAAAATGCCTCAATTGGGCCCTCACCCCAGCCAAATCCTTCTGCATTTGATCCATGATTCTTACTTGATTTCTTCGCGTCGAATATCGGTGAATATGATTCTCAGCTATACTGCCTGAAACCAAATAAAGGTTAGAGACCCCGCAACGAGTACCTGAAAAGCAAGTAACAAAAATGCAAAATGATATGCAATGCCATGCAATGCTATGTTTGTCATTTCCGAGGTGCTTTATACCCTGATTCCAATCCAAACCACAGAAATCTGAAGACCAGAAATCGTGATATAAAGAGACGTATCGTGGTCATGTGCTTGTGTGCAGCTATCTGATAAGGAATAATTCTGAATAAAACTGTTCATACTCATTCAACAAAGTATTCAAGTACATTTAAGAAAGGTTCAACCGCAAATGCAATACAAGGAAAAATGGATCCATCAACAAGCCTGATGGTAACCATTAACAACAAAATATAAGGAAAAGAACATCAGTCTGTCAATTCCACATCCTTCAGCTTATCACTTGAGTATTTGATCTCCTAAAAAAGTATACGGGTACGCTGGTGATTCGGCTTTTCAATCATTTCTTTGATCAAGACATCCCTTTTCTCAAGAGCTTCAGTTAAAGAACCCATATGCAGCACCAGAGCCTCGTCATCACACACTCCTTTGTGTCTCTTTATGCCAGCTTGTATCTTGAGTACCTCCCTTTCTATCATGACTTCTTTAAGCTCTTTCTTGGTATTCCTCAGCTCACCTCTAGCTTCTTCTAGCTGTTCTTGACTCTTACCGAGGCTTTCCCGATACTTTCTCCTCTGCTCATGCGCCTTTTCAAGCTCTTCGTCCTTAATCTGCAACTGTTCCTGTAATTCAGCATTCTCTATCCTAACTTCGTCCCAAGCGTGCTGAAACTTTGCTAACTTTTCTTTGGTCTGTGCTAACGCCTGTTTGGTTTGCTTGTGGGCTTGAGTAGCATCATCAGCACCTTTACTAATCTTCCGGAAATGTTGGGCTCTTCCAGCAAAGTCTTTCTCTTTTGCAGTTAGGATTTGTTCAGCATCTTGGGCTTTCCGCTCCAGCTCTTTGTTGGCATGTAGAGCATTCTGAAGACGGCTACTCAACTCGGAATTCTCTCCTTGGAGCTTTTTCACCAAGGCTTGCAACTTGTCAACTTCTTCCACAGTAGCAGTGCTTCTTGCTTTCTCATTCTCCGGATACAAAAGGGGTGCCTTACCAAAAGGCAAGAGAAAATCTTCAACTCTTTTCTTCACCCACTCTTCATATGCTGGATAAACCCGGTTGTTAGGCTTACCTAGAGTAACTTTCCCCTTTTTCAGTATGCTACCCCAGCTTTCAGAAGCTTTCTGTGCTGCTTCCCAACCATCTGATGTATGAAAATAGAGGGACTCCTCCACATCTCTCTTAATAGGTGGACCTGTCAGGGCATACCCAAATTGTCGAATGGCCAAAGAAGGATTGTAGTTAATCCCACCCATTCTTCCTATCAGTGGAACATTAGGGAACTTACTACAGCTGTGGATAATATTCTTGCCAATCAACCCATGATCGACCCATACGATGTCCTTGGCCGCCAATCCCATTAAACGCTGTTTCCACTCTAGAGAATCTTTGGAATCCGCAAAAGCCCCTAATTGTGGTAAACGGCCTGCAAACCACTTATAGAACAAGGGTGCACAACAACGAATTATCCCTCCTCTTTTCTTTTCGTTTCGGTTGTACAACGAGTAGTGAAGATCTCCCAGTAGCGTTGGCACCGGGTTCTTCATCATGAATATTCGTATAGCGTCCGTATCAATGAAATCCGGCTCGTTGGGAAACAACACTATGCCGTATATACAAAGGGCTAGCAAAGCATTAAAAACAAGCCAATTCTCGCCTTTAGCTGCTTCCTGGGCCTTCTTAATCAGATATTCCAGCTTGTAACCACGAATCTTTCCTTTGTTGGAGACATTGTCGCCTAACTCTGATTTGCTCAAATAAAGAGCACCAGCCACCTTTCCAAAGTCAAGATCCCCCACCGATCCAAAGAAAGGGGGCTCCTCCTTGATAGCAATCCCCAACATGTTGGAATACTCCTCCAAGGTAGGAACCAACACATAGTCTGGAAATACAAAACACCTCAGAGGCGGATCATAGAACTGCATCAACGTATGGAGACCTCTGGCTTCATAATCACTGACATTACGGACCACCGATAAAATCCACCCATATTTCTCTTCAAAAGCTTCTCGTACTGCAGGGCTCGCCATTCCCTTCAGCATAACAATAGGGCCTAAAGTAGGCGTAAGGAACTTATAGCTGATGATATTCTTCCTCTCTTTAGTGTTCATCTTTGCAGGGACCTGATGACTGGAATCAAGGGTAATATATGCACCTGGAAATGAATAAACATGTATGTTAGGATATGATAATGCAATGCAAAGGGCAATGTGATCAGGTAATCAGGTGTCTGTGCTGAACTGTGAACGGTGTCAGTGTAGCTCTGAGACTAATATGGAACCATAGATAAGAACCATCTGAATACAATAGGATGAAACTTCCTTTTGTACGATGATGATAGAAAATCGGGTATGTAGGAGGTCATGGTTACCTGCAAACCTGTAAACAACCCGCCCTTCTCACATGTGGGTACTAGGATGTTCAGTATCCCGGGCTCTCAGGTCGAGAAATGATGATACGTTCACCATTTCTGGTTTGGCATCATCATCAATCGAGGAGGCCTCAACTGATTCTCCAAAACAAAAGGTCCTCAGCTTCTGGCACTGAGGTCGAGAAGCAATAGTACATTCATCCCTCAGGGTACAGTACTATCGCCAATCGAGGAGTGCCTCCGCTGATTCTCTTTCAAAAAGGGATGTCCTATAGCAAGTTCCCAGCATTGGGTCCTCGGATCGAGAATGTGCAATGGGTTTGCCACGGAATGTGGTCTGCCACTGTCACATCTCGGGAGGAGTGCCGCAACTGAGTCCTCGGGAATGGTCACCAGAGTCGACAGTTCCTCAAGAGAATAACCACTGGCCTGCATAACATGCAGTAGCAGAAAGCTCCTGATAGAACCTCGTCTGGTTGTGGGTCTCATGAACAACAATACGTGGTCACCACCACGCAAGCGTCATGACTATCCACTCTAATACCTATGTATGTACTCAAGCCTTGGTAGTGAGCTTATCTCTCAGAACACCCATCCCGCCAAACAGACAAAACAGTGCAACACAATATAATATATGATATGTAATGCTAAAATGCGGTAAATACAGTAAAATAAATAAACAGCAATATATAGCACAACAGTAAACACCCAATGAAAGAAAAGCAGACAAGCGCTAGGATTGACTGGCTAAGGAAACCAGGATTCACTTATCCCCAGCAGAGTCGCCAGCTGTCGCTCCCGGGATTTTTATCCAAGTACAAACGCGAAAGTGGCACCGAACAGAGTCGCCAGCAATGTGTATTTATCCCATGAGAGGGAAAGGAAACATCGCATAAACCTGAAGAGAAGGAAAAGCGTGGTCTCGCGACCAAGAGAAATGGGTTCGGGAGTCGGTTACGCGCGGGGAAGGTATTAGCACCCCCACGCGTCCATCGTACCCGATGGGATCCACGCTTGCTTGTCTCGATCAAAGGGTGATAGAAAAGATACTGGAAGAGGAACTGAAAGAAAGAAAGGAGAAAGAAAAGAAAAGGAACGGGAAACAAATGTAGGGAAAATAAAAGAAGTGCTCGCATGGGCCCTACCCCACTGCCTACGTATCTCATCGGGAGCATGAGAATCAGAGCGACGTAGTTCCCCTCACTAGGGATGAATTGTTTGTGTTTTTTAAGGAACGGCTTACGTTCTGGCTCAGGTGTTGCAGGCTCGCTGGTCCGAGTGCGTTACCATCTTGCAAGAGAACGAGTAGAAGCGCGTTCGTGCATTGAGAATGAATGAGATGAGAAAGGAATTCCCGAAGGAAAAGACGTTATTGTTTGTTTTTGTCTTTTAAGAGTTTTTTATTTGTTCGCATATGATAGTGTATCTGAATCTTAGTCATTGGAATGTGTACATTCCTACATTCCAAGATGGAATGGGTAAGAAAGCACACTAAGAGTGAAGAAGACCCCCACACTTAGTTCCAATTGTCAAGGTTCAAACACACTAGCGTATTTGTGTTTATTAAGTGTTTTTGTTGATTAAGAAATGAAGAAGTGTTTTTTTATTATTTGTACCTTCAACAAGCATTGCATTTAAGTCCCTCACACAAGATCAAATGTTTAACACATTGGCCCAAGATGGGTTATATGCTATACATTTTAAGATTATAAGAGAAGACCCCTTATAATCTTTTCTTTATGTGAAAGGCCTAAATGCAATAAATGCCTACCTTTATTAGATGTTTTGAGTTTCCTTTGAGATGAGAAGAGAGACTCAAGAGAGGAGAAAAGGTAAAACCTATATGGACTAAGACTCAATCCTAATTGAAGATTTAAGGGAGTGATCCTAAAGGTTTGTGAGGTTTCAACCTAAAGTCTAAAGAAAGAAAGAATTAAACAATTCACTTCTAAAGTAGAAGATGAATTGTAATTCAAAAAGGGAAAGTAATGAGTTATTAAAAGAAAGCACATAAGTGCTTAACAAAACATAAAATGGAATTGTAAAAGAGAAAGGATAGAAGTTGAATGTGGATTCCTTATCCACACTCAATTGAAACTTACCAAAGCCCCTACATGGTTAGTAAACGTGTACAAGAAGTATAAGAAGTAAAAGAACATGTAATGCACCATAAAACTCAAAAGAATTAAATGAGAAATCAAATCCTAGAACCACAACCAGAATGTACATCATATGAGAAATAAATGGTTATTATCAATCAAACTCAAGTGGATAGACAACAAACATCCTCCATGACATTAAAACATGCTACCATAAGAAAAAGGAGAATGAAAGATGAAAAGAAAAAGAAGAAATATGCATAAATGGAACATGTAATCCATGGATCAGAATTGAAATGAAATGAAAAATGATTCACAAAACTCTCACAAGTATTCATGAAGCACATCAAGGCATTTAAGAAGTGATAGAAGAAGTAGGATTGAAATGGAAGTTCCAAACAAAGGAAAGTGCAAACACAACATGTTAAAGGTGCACAAGGTTCAAATGATAATCAACAAGCAAAGATGACATATGATATGTATCAAATGACCTATAATGTCAAGAGTGTAGTTCACAAAATAGGCAAATGATCATGCAAGTATGCACAAAAGAAAACATGTAAACATGCACAAAAGATTACAATGATATGACATGTTATAATGCTTTAAATGAAATGCATCAAACAAAAATCAAATGGCCTCATGAAAATTATGAAAACATGGTATTGAAGTTCACTAATCAGAGATGAATCACATATCAAAGTAGCATGCAAGGAACCAAGGCAAAATGATGTCAAACAATGCACTTAGGTCAAATAGACATATCATACAAAGTAGCACAAGAGTGAACACCAAACATGCCATAAAATGACCTAAAAAATAAAATAAAAATCACTTAACATACCTCAAGATGCTAATGACTCAATGCAAAAAGAAGAGCATCAAAACAATTTTTAATGATCAAGAACAAAAATGGACAAATTTATGCATCACACTAAGCATGCACACAAATTGAAATTCAAAGAATATTATAGAACAGGGGCAAAAATGTCATAAAAACAAGAAATAAAATCATGAAAAATTTCCTAAATGTTTTAATGATGTCCATGAATTTTTGTGGAATTTTCTAATGTCATTTGATATTTCTAAAAATTGAAAAGCAAACGTGTATGAAAAATAAAAAAATAAAATGAAATGCAAAGGGAAGGGGAGGTGTGAACATAGCAATCATGCAGTTCAAATTAATTGGGCTTGAAAACATGGGGGTGTGGGTAGCAATCTGATTAGGTCCAATAAGTGCGCATAACACCCTAACTATCATGGAATTCAGTCAAACCAAGTCAAAACCATACAAGCCGTTGGATCAAGTCATAGTCAAGCTATAGTCAAAGTAATTAAGATCAACGCGCACACTTGAATGTCCATACACACTACCATGTACCATACCACACAATGTTTAAAAATAAATTCAGAAAATCACACGTGACATGCACATGAATTTTAATGTGCTGTCATCACATAAGCCACACGATGGTGAACATCCAATGGTCCACGTTCAAACTGAGAACAAAACCCTAACACAAGAACACCGGCCGGAGAGGGACCTCCGGTCACCTTCTCCGGCGAACTACCACCGTCTGCAACCTCCAATTCTCCAGAATTTCACAATCAATATGTCAAAATGAAGAGGAAGTAACACACATCATGATTCCAGTGACAAAACATACAAAAAGTCCATGAAATGAGAGAATCGAACAAAGGAAGATTTGCCCTAACATTTCCACTACGCCTCTAAAGGCCTATCAACTAGCCAGACTAGTTCTTGAGCTTATAAGAAGCTGCAAGAACCTAAAAATTCCTTCACATTAGGTCTATAATGGTGGAGATTGGTACCTGAGGTTTTGAGCTCTTGAAGTGTTCTTCAGAAAACCAGAGGTCTTGCTTCTTCTACAATCTTCACTTGGCCAAATAAAGGCTGTGATGCAAAACTGATGATGATTCAATGGAGGAGAGATTGAAACCAAACTCCAAACAAGTAGCACTGTGAAGAACTTGAGAGAAAATCAGAGAGAGTGTTGAAGTGAAATGAACAAGGTAGAGCTCGAGAATCAGTGGCAATGGTGGATTTGAGAGAGAAAAAGAGAGTGTTTCTGAAGTGAATGTGTGAAAATGAAGTTGAAAAATGAAATTGTGAGGTGAGATTTCTATTTATAATGTGAGTTAACCATGGTTTAGTGAGTCAGTTAAGTGAGTCAATGCTTGGTTAACTGAGTGCACCCTAACTAACTGAGTCAAGTTAGTTAGGGGCGAGTGAGGTTGGCTATGATGTGGTGATGGTGATTCATGGTGTGCTATGGTGGAAGTGAGGGTAAAACAACAAAGCTGCTGTGGCAGAAACTTGCTTCATAAGTTTGCCCTTTCCATTTTCATGCATGGCACGTGCTGGTGTATGATATTTGTATCAAGTATGCTTGGTTTAATGTGGAAAGCAGATGTTATGAAGTGTTTGTGGTGTGTGTGAACCAAAATCGTGCACCAAGCTGTCAAAGCATCAGTGCCAACATAGGGCTGTTTGCAGGTGAAATACTTTCTAACCATTGAACAATTTGATGAGATTTTGGAGTCTTTGGAAAGAGGACACATTGGAGCACAATGTTGATGTGAAAATTGAAGTGAAATGAGGTTTGGAACAGGTTGAAAACTGACTTAGAACATCCACATTGGGAAATGGTATAAGGGTGTGGCATGTGGTCGGTCGACCTGGCACCTTGGCACCTGGGTTTTCAGCACAATCACCATGACTTGAGGCCACTATTTCTCCATGATAACTTGATCAGACGAAATTTTGCCCAACATGAACATTGGAGAGGGCACTACAAGGAACATTTTTTATGTTGAAAAGTTTTTCATTTGGAGCTTTCTTCTTGGAGAAATTGAGCTTGACATTTGGCACACCAGGTGTTTGTAGAAATGACATGCGCGTGACCTGAAACTTGCCCAAGCTGACTTGCATTTTGCCCAAGTTTCCCTCAACTTTGATCATCCATAACTCTCTCAATTTTTATCCAATGGAGATGTTCTACACATGGATTTGAAGCTTAAAGGAAGGTCTTTTGTTGTGGCCGAGTGGAATTTCCACTTGATGCTTCAATTTTAAATGGCCTTGGTTCAAACTCTGATGCAAAATGGCCAAAACTTACTATTTTTAGTAACCCTACTTCACCCAAAAATGGCAACTTTCCACATCTTGATTTTTTCATGATTCCTTTGGAGTTTCTTGATCAAATTTTGCACATTGGACACATATAACATGAATTTCATGAATTTGGCCTCAAAAAGTCAAGAGTTGACTTTTTCCTCTGATTATTTGACTTGGCCCCAATTTTCCTGATTTCTGATCTTTCTTCCAATTGAACCACTTCCAAAACCAATTGAGAAGCAATTTTCCACCTCCATACACTTAGGAACATGTAGAATACCATGACATCAAGTTTTGTCCAAAAAATCAAAGATTCCCTGATTTAATGGGAAACCCTAGTTTTGGGTGCCCACCTCCTAGGAGCAAAATGTGCAGTCTTCAATTTCAAATTCCTCAGAGTATGTTGTGTATCCTCTTAAAGGATGATGAGATATACCATTTGAGGATGATTTTGGATCAATGAGCTATCTCTTTTGAGGGTTTTTCCTCAGTTTTTGAACCTCTTGCATAGTGAAAGATGTAGTGCTTCAATCTCCCATTGAATCTCACTCTCTTGAGCTTTTGGATGGTCAATTGAGATAGTATGAGACATGAAAGACCCCTTGGCTTGCCTTGAGGGCAACTTGATTGACCTTTTGTGTCTTGAATGATTCCTTGATTGTCCACCTTTCACCTGAACTCATGCCCTGATGATAAGAAGGATGCTATGCTTCATTTTTCTATGTTAAATGCAATGTAATGTTAATGAGGTGGATATGATATGATAAATGATAATGCCATGCTATGATGACAAAGAGGGAGAGCAAATTTTGGGGTATTACAGCTGCCCCTATTTGAGCGCTGTAGACCTGAATGCCTGAAAGCGACTGCTTTCGGACTTTCAAGGTATATAGCGATTGAATACCAAATATAACCAAAAATTTGCTCTGGATGATGAGGAAGAAACCCCCCCGACATTGCTGGATTGGATCTTCAATGAAACATTGTCGGAGAAATATGTCTTTTGAACGACACCAGACGACTACTGGCCTGCCGCATTACTGGTGGACTTTGATAACGTCTTTTATGCAATTCCAGACGACTACTGGCTTGCCACGCTGCTGGTGGACTTTGATAATGTCTTTTATGCAACTCCAGACGACTACTGGCCTGCCACGCTACTGGTGGACTTTGATAATGTCTTTTATGCAACTCCAGACGACTACTGGCCTGCCACGCTACTGGTGGACTTTAGAAATGTCTTTTTGAACGACGCCAGACGACTACTGGCTTGCCACACTACTGGTGGACTTTACAGCTTTGTGCCACCCGAAGATGGACTTTTGCCAATCCACTGTTGGACTTTTGCCACCCGAAGACGGACTTTCGCCAATCCACTGTTGGACTTTTGCCACCCGAAGACGGACTTTTGCCAATCCACTGTTGGACTTTTAGAATATGCCACCCTTAGATGGACCTTTCGCCAATCCACTGTTGGACTTTTAGCTGCTTTGCCACCCGAAGATGGACTTTTGCCAATCCACTGTTGGACTTTTAGAATATGCCACCCTTAGATGGACCTTTCGCCAATCCACTGTTGGACTTTTAGAATATGCCACCCTTAGATGGACCTTTCGCCAATCCACTGTTGGACTTTTAGAATTTGCCACCCTTAGATGGACTTTTGCCAATCCACTGTTGGACTTTTGCCACCCGAAGACGGACTTTCGCCAATCCACTGTTGGACTTTTGCCACCCGAAGACGGACTTTCGCCAATCCACTGTTGGACTTTTGCCACCCGAAGACGGACTTTTGCCAATCCACTGTTGGACTTTTGCCACCCGAAGACGGACTTTTGCCAATCCACTGTTGGACTTTTGCAATATTCCAATAACGGATTGCACTCTGCATCCGTGTCAGACATCTCTGCCGACTTTGCTGAGGAACAATGATCAATGACTTGACTTTAGAGGTTCCTGAGAGGATAGTATCTCTGTGGGAGAATAAATGAACAATCCGTCTGCTTCGAATTGTCAAGTTCGCCAAAAATAAATTGGACTTGAAGAATAATAAATCTACCAGGAATCACTTCATCTGCTGGGGGAATGAATTCTGGTCACAGTGATTCCGCTGGGGATGAGAATTTCTTTGCATGGCGTCTTGCTAGGGAGGAAGAGTCATAAAAACTCTGCTTGAGGATCTATCCAATCCAAGACCCTTTGTAGGGGTTATCAACCTTCTGACCCGGCTGGGGAAAGACTGTACCATCCTTGTTGAGGAATAGATTCTGCCGATCTTATAAACCTCTGCGGGGAGAACAACAACTCAGCTGGGGAGTATTGCTGACAAGATTCGATGCTGAACTCTGTAGGGATATCCTTACCAGAGTTACGATCTTGCTGGGGATCAAGGCTACTCTGTCAGGGATATGCAAATCCTGGTTAGAACATTCCACTGCAACTTGCTAGGAAAGAGTCCTTAGAGATCTGTTGGGGAAACCCAAAGCAAATCCACAGTAGTCTGCTGAAGAATATGACTGTCGAGCTTAGGATAAGTACCATAATGCACCATGTTAGGCGAGCTTTCCCTTAGACAATTCCGTTGGGGATGACGAGTTTAACAAACTCTACTGGAGAAAACTGCTTTAAAGCGTCTCGTGCTGGGGAATGCCTTTTGAGAGGATTTTACAGAAGACCAACTGTCCTCAAACTCTACTGGGGATGATCAACACTTCATGCTGGGGAAATAAACACGCCCCATGCTTGGACAAACCTCAGCAATTTGTCCCCGAAGAAGATGTCATAAGAGGATTTTACAGAAGATTTAGCCTCTTCCAACTCCTGCGACTTCGCTGGGGATAATGACCATCAGTTTTGGTATCGACGAGACCACTCTTTTGGGGAACTTGTTACCGTTATCGACACAGAAAAGCTTGTAGCTGTTGGAAGGACTGAATAAGAGAATCGACTTAATAAGATACCACGATACCCAGTTGAGCTTAATTCGTTGATATCGAATCGTCGTGACCGACCGTCGACCGAATGATGGACTTAATCAGCGAACATTGTGACAAAAGGGTGACCACCTTTCTCGAACATGATTGCCCCAGTCTTCTGCATGGGAATAAGTGATTACTCGTCTAGAAGACATGATCCCGTGATCTCGCAAAGGCTTCAATTTTTCCTTTGAGCCTAGTATGAGGCTGCTACCTGCAAGCAAAGGATATGCACGTATACCCCGTGCGAGATATGACTTCTGCAACTGAGAAAATCTAACTCTGAACCACCACTTGTTGGGGAGAAAGGTTTGCATGCAATCTCTTGCTGGAGAACATTATTAATGAAGCCTACTGAAGACGGGGACCAAAAATGCCTTGGGTTGGAATGCCCCTTAGTTTCACTCCTTTTGGCTGATTGACTGCATATGCGTGACCAACCATTTTTCTTCACTTGCCCCAGACCAACATGATCCACCGGAAGAAATTGTCCCTAGAGGATTTTACAGAAGACTTGACATCCAAAACACTTCAATGTCCTGAAACTCTTGTAGAGATTCGTCGGATCTCGACGTAACTGCCCCAAACCGCATGGATTACCTAGAAGAAATCACCTCAAGAGGATTTTACAGAAGACTTGGCAAGCTCAATGCTTCAGTGTCTTCAAACTCTTGTAGAGATTCATCGGATCTCGACGTAACTGCCTCAGACTGTATGGATTACTTAGAAGAAGTCATCGCATGAGGATTTTACAGAAGACTTAGCAAGCTCAATGCTTCAGTGTCTTCAAACTCTTGTAGAGATTCGTTGGATCTCGACGTAACTTCCCCAGACCGTATGGACTACAGAGGAATTCGCCTTGAAAAGATTCATGAACAATCTCATACCACCGTGGGATATTCTTTCCCAGTATTCTGAACTCTGGATAGGCTGATTAGTCGTTTGGATGGACTAACTTCTCGTGCTCTTGGTATAGCTTGCCCCAGTATGAACCTTGAAGTGGTTTTGCCCCTGACTACTGATCTTCGAAGGAAAACAAAAAAATGCTTGCATTTGTAGGGATTTGAATCTCGCAGTAATTGCCCCAGTTTGGTTGAACTTTGAAGAGATTTCTCGACGTGATTGGCTCAGATGAGCTACACCTTAAAGAGATGGTTCGACGTGATTGCCCCAGATCGACTACGTCTTAGCACAACTTGTTGGGAAAGCCCCTGCCCAACAAAGTTTCCTGAGGAAGTACCATTGGATATGGCTGCCCTTCGGGAGTTTCAGGATCCTCAACTCGACAAGATTAAGCTTCTGGACTGAATTTCCATATGTAAACTTCTTTTGATGTCAAACAAATGTATGCAAGCAGAAAATGTTTTATTCTGAGAATGAAAATTCTAATGCAACACAACATGTTAATCTCGAAGTTTTACTAAAAAGATGTAGCAAACCCTTTTGTGAGCGAATCACGGGTTAGGATACGACATTAATTTTTGAAAGAAATAATGCAATGCACATGCAACACCAATAAAGATCTTTTAGCACAACTGATAGGAGTCAGGAACGCTATCTCTTGGTAGTATGCCTTTGAAATAACCCTGTTTCAATTAGGACTTTTGGGGGTTGTAACGTGGCCTGGTTCACGGTTTTGAGAAAAAAGGATTTATGGCTCAAAGTTTATTGGTGCCCACCCACTCTTCGTGATGTTCTACAGTCCTACGTTCAGTTAATTTGGCACGAGCGCTCATCTCTCAAAAAGATGTTATGATCTTTAAGGAACCCATGCATCTGATGGTTTGACACCCAATGAGGCTATGGAGTAACAGTCACCCCTTTTGTCTTTTGTGCGTAGTCACACGACTTTGTTCTTGCTCGAGGATTTTCTTTTGTAATCCTTTTGGTTTCACATTCTTTTGCTTTTTGATCCCTAATTTTTGCCTGGACTGATTCTTTTGAATATTTAGATTTTGACGTCCAGCGGGATGCCCTAACTTTTGCCTAAGTTGCTTGTTTTCAAGTTTCAACTTAGCGGGCTTTTTCATTTCTTTTTTTCCTCTTTCTTCTTTTTTTGAACACGTCGTGTGACACTAGCCTGTCTTGACTTGATTGGAAAGGTCGTGACTGCCTCACTCTTTGATTGTTGATGGATAACCATTGTGGTTTCACATCTCTTGCCCTCTTGACGGTGGAATAGAAGGTAATGGATCCTCAGATGCACACTCCTTTTGAAATTTGAATGCTTGGTCAAATTAACTGACGCCTACCCTGCCCCTGGGTTAAATGTGAGGGTTTTTTCGTATGAAAGAAACTCCTACTTCGAGGCTCAAAGGGGTTAACGAGGGTCTATCTCCCTTATATCTCCAGTGTTTGAGGAGTTGAAACAATGCCTGTACATCCTCAACAGGGTTCTTATTCCAAAGCACACCGTTAGAGATTTTTGCGTTTTCAGATCATCATTCTCCCTCATAGAGTTTGAGCAAGAAAAATGGTATTGCAGTACACATTAGCATTAAATGAGTAAACACAAATGAAATTCTTCAAGAAAACATATTCATTGCATTAAAATCCTCATACCAAATACAAACAAATTTTAACATGCGAACAATGTCTGAACGAACAAATAAAGACTACATATGAAAATGCAGCAAGGAAAATAAAGATTGTCGTTGTTGAGGAGCTTGCCTCCGTCTAGACTGACCACTTCTGGTGATGTTCTTGTAACTTTGAGCACTCACCATGGTACAGAAGCTTCACCTTGTGGGGTACCGTCTGGGGTGATAACCTTTGAGTCAATCAAATCCTGCACCTTGTGCTGGAACACATTACAGTTATCAAGTGTGTGCCCAAATGTTCCTGAATGGAACTCACAGCTAACACTCATGTCATAGTCCGGAGGAATGGGGTATGGCACGGGCATGGCCCTTCTCAGCTGGATTTGCGAACTTTTGAGCAAACGAGCCAACAACTGACTGTACGGAATAGGAATAGGATCAAATGTCCTCTTGGGCTTCCTTGGTCTGAGTAGCCTCCGCTGCTGATGATCTTGCTGCTGCTGGTTCGGGCGCCCAACCTGGCCCTGCACTTTCCTTTCTGCATTCGGCTGAGGCACAAATAAGGGTTGCTGACATAGGTCTTCTGTAACACAGGGTTGTGGAAGAGATCCCTGACGCGAGGTAGACCCTTTGGAAAAGGAGAGAGTCCTCAGTTCCCTTGCAACAATGGGAGTGACATCACTTGGTTTACCAGCACCAACTGATGCAAACTTGATTGCCCCTGAATCAATTAGCTCCTGGACTTTATGCTTGAACCTGGTACAATTCTCAACATTGTGACCAGGTGACCCAGAATGGAACTCACATCTAGCCTTAGCATTAGGTCCCAGAGGAATCTTCGTGGGCAACGGTCCCAAACTTACACACTCAACCAGCTTGAGCTCGAGCAAGTAAGAAAGCAATTGCGCGTACGAAATCGGAATGGGATCGAACTTCCTCTTAGGCCCCTCTGACTTAGGATCCTCTTGGAAATCAGGAAGTGACTGCTGATGCGAGAGCTCTGAACCTTTAGCTTTCAGAGGAGATTCACGAAGCAATCCATGATCTAAAGCATATCCCAAAGAGATGGGAGGAGTAGAGACCTCTGTTGTGGAAGCGGGCACATGATCATTTTCCTTTTTTAACACCTTATTCAAGATTTCCATGACCAGGCCCATTTGAATCTTCATCTGGTTGACTTCCTCCCTCAGTAGTTCCTGACCTCGGGACAGCGCCTGAATGTCCCCCATAAAATGCCTCAATTGGGCCCTCACCCCAGCCAAATCCTTCTGCATTTGATCCATGATTCTTACTTGATTTCTTCGCGTCGAATATCGGTGAATATGATTCTCAGCTATACTGCCTGAAACCAAATAAAGGTTAGAGACCCCGCAACGAGTACCTGAAAAGCAAGTAACAAAAATGCAAAATGATATGCAATGCCATGCAATGCTATGTTTGTCATTTCCGAGGTGCTTTATACCCTGATTCCAATCCAAACCACAGAAATCTGAAGACCAGAAATCGTGATATAAAGAGACGTATCGTGGTCATGTGCTTGTGTGCAGCTATCTGATAAGGAATAATTCTGAATAAAACTGCTCATACTCATTCAACAAAGTATTCAAGTACATTTAAGAAAGGTTCAACCGCAAATGCAATACAAGGAAAAATGGATCCATCAACAAGCCTGATGGTAACCATTAACAACAAAATATAAGGAAAAGAACATCAGTCTGTAAATTCCACATCCTTCAGCTTATCACTTGAGTATTTGATCTCCTCAAAAAGTATACGGGTACGCTGGTGATTCGGCTTTTCAATCATTTCTTTGATCAAGACATCCCTTTTCTCAAGAGCTTCAGTTAAAGAACCCATATGCAGCATCAGAGCCTCGTCATCACACACTCCTTTGTGTCTCTTTATGCCAGCTTGCATCTTGAGTACCTCCCTTTCTATCATGACTTCTTCAAGCTCTTTCTTGGTATTCCTCAGCTCACCTCTAGCTTCTTCTAGCTGTTCTTGACTCTTACCGAGGCTTTCCCGATACTTTCTCCTCTACTCATGCGCCTTTTCAAGCTCTTCGTCCTTAATCTGCAACTGTTCCTGTAATTCAGCATTCTCTATCCTAACTTCGTCCCAAGCATGCTGAAACTTTGCTAACTTTTCTTTGGTCTGTGCTAACGCCTATTTGGTTTGCTTGTGGGCTTGAGTAGCATCATCAGCACCTTTACTAATCTTCCGGAAATGTTGGGCTCTTCCAGCAAAGTCTTTCTCTTTTGCAGTTAGGATTTGTTCAGCATCTTGGGCTTTCCGCTCCAGCTCTTTGTTGGCATGTAGAGCATTCTGAAGATGGCTACTCAACTCGGAATTCTCTCCTTGGAGCTTTTTCACCAAGGCTTGCAACTTGTCAACTTCTTCCACAGTAGCAGTGCTTCTTGCTTTCTCATTCTCCGGATACAAAAGGGGTGCCTTACCAAAAGGAAAGAGAAAATCTTCAACTCTTTTCTTCACCCACTCTTCATATGCTGGATAAACCCGGTTGTTAGGCTTGCCTAGAGTAACTTTCCCCTTTTTCAGTATGCTACCCCAGCTTTCAGAAGCTTTCTGTGCTGCTTCCCAACCATCTGATGTATGAAAATAGAGGGACTCCTCCACATCTCTCTTAATAGGTGGACCTGTCAGGGCATACCCAAATTGTCGAATGGCCAAAGAAGGATTGTAGTTAATCCCACCCATTCTTCCTATCAGTGGAACATTAGGGAACTTACTACAGCTGTGGATAATATTCTTGCCAATCAACCCATGATCGACCCATACGATGTCCTTGGCCGCCAATCCCATTAAACGCTGTTTCCACTCTAGAGAATCTTTGGAATCCGCAAAAGCCCCTGATTGTGGTAAACGGCCTGCAAACCACTTATAGAACAAGGGTGCACAACAACGAATTATCCCTCCTCTTTTCTTTTCGTTTCGGTTGTACAACGAGTAGTGAAGATCTCCCAGTAGCGTTGGCACCGGGTTCTTCATCATGAATATTCGTATAGCGTCCGTATCAATGAAATCCGGCTCGTTGGGAAACAACACTATGCCGTATATACAAAGGGCTAGCAAAGCATTAAAAACAAGCCAATTCTCGCCTTTAGCTGCTTCCTGGGCCTTCTTAATCAGATATTCCAGCTTGTAACCACGAATCTTTCCTTTGTTGGAGACATTGTCGCCTAACTCTGATTTGCTCAAATAAAGAGCACCAGCCACCTTTCCAAAGTCAAGATCCCCCACCGATCCAAAGAAAGGGGGCTCCTCCTTGATAGCAATCCCCAACATGTTGGAATACTCCTCTAAGGTAGGAACCAACACATAGTCTGGAAATACAAAACACCTCAGAGGCGGATCATAGAACTGCATCAACGTATGGAGACCTCTGGCTTCATAATCACTGACATTACGGACCACCGATAAAATCCACCCATATTTCTCTTCAAAAGCTTCTCGTACTGCAGGGCTCGCCATTCCCTTCAGCATAACAATAGGGCCTAAAGTAGGCGTAAGGAACTTATAGCTGATGATATTCTTCCTCTCTTTAGTGTTCATCTTTGCAGGGACCTGATGACTGGAATCAAGGGTAATATATGCACCTGGAAATGAATAAACATGTATGTTAGGATATGATAATGCAATGCAAAGGGCAATGTGATCAGGTAATCAGGTGTCTGTGCTGAACTGTGAACGGTTTCAGTGTAGCTCTGAGACTAATATGGAACCATAGATAAGAACCATCTGAATACAATAGGATGAAACTTCCTTTTGTACGATGATGATAGAAAATCGGGTATGTAGGAGGTCATGGTTACCTGCAAACCTGTAAACAACCCGCCCTTCTCACATGTGGGTACTAGGATGTTCAGTATCCCGGGCTCTCAGGTCGAGAAATGATGATACGTTCACCATTTCTGGTTTGGCATCATCATCAATCGAGGAGGCCTCAACTGATTCTCCAAAACAAAAGGTCCTCAGCTTCTGGCACTGAGGTCGAGAAGCAATAGTACATTCATCCCTCAGGGTACAGTACTATCGCCAATCGAGGAGTGCCTCCGCTGATTCTCTTTCAAAAAGGGATGTCCTATAGCAAGTTCCCAGCATTGGGTCCTCGGATCGAGAATGTGCAATGGGTTTGCCACGGAATGTGGTCTGCCACTGTCACATCTCGGGAGGAGTGCCGCAACTGAGTCCTCAGGAATGGTCACCAGAGTCGACAGTTCCTCAAGAGAATAACCACTGGCCTGCATAACATGCAGTAGCAGAAAGCTCCTGATAGAACCTCGTCTGGTTGTGGGTCTCGTGAACAACAATACGTGGTCACCACCACGCAAGCGTCATGACTATCCACTCTAATACCTATGTATGTACTCAAGCCTTGGTAGTGAGCTTATCTCTCAGAACACCCATCCCGCCAAACAGACAAAACAGTGCAACACAATATAATATATGATATGTAATGCTAAAATGCGGTAAATACAGTAAAATAAATAAACAGCAATATATAGCACAACAGTAAACACCCAATGAAAGAAAAGCAGACAAGCGCTAGGATTGACTGGCTAAGGAAACCAGGATTCACTTATCCCCAGCAGAGTCGCCAGCTGTCGCTCCCGGGATTTTCATCCAAGTACAAACGCGAAAGTGGCACCGAACAGAGTCGCCAGCAATGTGTATTTATCCCATGAGAGGGAAAGGAAACACCGCATAAACCTGAAGAGAAGGAAAAGCGTGGTCTCGCGACCAAGAGAAATGGGTTCGGGAGTCGGTTACGCGCGGGGAAGGTATTAGCACCCCCACGCGTCCATCGTACCCGATGGGATCCACGCTTGCTTGTCTCGATCAAAGGGTGATAGAAAAGATACTGGAAGAGGAACTGAAAGAAAGAAAGGAGAAAGAAAAGAAAAGGAACGGGAAACAAATGTAGGGAAAATAAAAGAAGTGCTCGCATGGGCCCTACCCCACTGCCTACGTATCTCATCGGGAGCATGAGAATCAGAGCGACGTAGTTCCCCTCACTAGGGATGAATTGTTTGTGTTTTTTAAGGAACGGCTTACGTTCTGGCTCAGGTTTTGCAGGCTCGCTGGTCCGAGTGCGTTACCATCTTGCAAGAGAACGAGTAGAAGCGCGTTCGTGCGTTGAGAATGAATGAGATGAGAAAGGAATTCCCGAAGGAAAAGACGTTATTGTTTGTTTTTGTCTTTTAAGAGTTTTTTATTTGTTCGCATATGATAGTGTATCTGAATCTTAGTCATTGGAATGTGTACATTCCCACATTCCAAGATGGAATGGGTAAGAAAGCACACTAAGAGTGAAGAAGACCCCCACACTTAGTTCCAATTGTCAAGGTTCAAACACACTAGCGTATTTGTGTTTATTAAGTGTTTTTGTTGATTAAGAAATGAAGAAGTGTTTTTTTATTATTTGTACCTTCAACAAGCATTGCATTTAAGTCCCTCACACAAGATCAAATGTTTAACACATTGACCCAAGATGGGTTATATGCTATACATTTTAAGATTATAAGAGAAGACCCCTTATAATCTTTTCTTTATGTGAAAGGCCTAAATGCAATAAATGCCTACCTTTATTAGATGTTTTGAGTTTCCTTTGAGATGAGAAGAGAGACTCAAGAGAGGAGAAAAGGTAAAACCTATATGGACTAAGACTCAATCCTAATTGAAGATTTAAGGGAGTGATCCTAAAGGTTTGTGAGGTTTCAACCTAAAGTCTAAAGAAAGAAAGAATTAAACAATTCACTTCTAAAGTAGAAGATGAATTGTAATTCAAAAAGGGAAAGTAATGAGTTATTAAAAGAAAGCACATAAGTGCTTAACAAAACATAAAATGGAATTGTAAAAGAGAAAGGATAGAAGTTGAATGTGGATTCCTTATCCACACTCAATTGAAACTTACCAAAGCCCCTACATGGTTAGTAAACGTGTACAAGAAGTATAAGAAGTAAAAGAACATGTAATGCACCATAAAACTCAAAAGAATTAAATGAGAAATCAAATCCTAGAACCACAACCAGAATGTACATCATATGAGAAATAAATGGTTATTATCAATCAAACTCAAGTGGATAGACAACAAACATCCTCCATGACATTAAAACATGCTACCATAAGAAAAAGGAGAATGAAAGATGAAAAGAAAAAGAAGAAATATGCATAAATGGAACATGTAATCCATGGATCAGAATTGAAATGAAATGAAAAATGATTCACAAAACTCTCACAAGTATTCATGAAGCACATCAAGGCATTTAAGAAGTGATAGAAGAAGTAGGATTGAAATGGAAGTTCCAAACAAAGGAAAGTGCAAACACAACATGTTAAAGGTGCACAAGGTTCAAATGATAATCAACAAGCAAAGATGACATATGATATGTATCAAATGACCTATAATGTCAAGAGTGTAGTTCACAAAATAGGCAAATGATCATACAAGTATGCACAAAAGAAAACATGTAAACATGCACAAAAGATTACAATGATATGACATGTTATAATGCTTTAAATGAAATGCATCAAACAAAAATCAAATGGCCTCATGAAAATTATGAAAACATGGTATTGAAGTTCACTAATCAGAGATGAATCACATATCAAATTAGCATGCAAGGAACCAAGGCAAAATGATGTCAAACAATGCACTTAGGTCAAATAGACATATCATACAAAGTAGCACAAGAGTGAACACCAAACATGCCATAAAATGACCTAAAAAATAAAATAAAAATCACTTAACATACCTCAATATGCTAATGACTCAATGCAAAAAGAAGAGCATCAAAACAATTTTTAATGATCAAGAACAAAAATGGACAAATTTATGCATCACACTAAGCATGCACACAAATTGAAATTCAAAGAATATTATAGAACAGGGGCAAAAATGTCATAAAAACAAGAAATAAAATCATGAAAAATTTCCTAAATGTTTTAATGATGTCCATGAATTTTTGTGGAATTTTCTAATGTCATTTGATATTTCTAAAAATTGAAAAGCAAACGTGTATGAAAAATAAAAAAATAAAATGAAATGCAAAGGGAAGGGGAGGTGTGAACATAGCAATCATGCAGTTCAAATTAATTGGGCTTGAAAACATGGGGGTGTGGGTAGCAATCTGATTAGGTCCAATAAGTGCGCATAACACCCTAACTATCATGGAATTCAGTCAAACCAAGTCAAAACCATACAAGCCGTTGGATCAAGTCATAGTCAAGCTATAGTCAAAGTAATTAAGATCAACGCGCACACTTGAATGTCCATACACACTACCATGTACCATACCACACAATGTTTAAAAATAAATTCAGAAAATCACACGTGACATGCACATGAATTTTAATGTGCTGTCATCACATAAGCCACACGATGGTGAACATCCAATGGTCCACGTTCAAACTGAGAACAAAACCCTAACACAAGAACACCGGCCGGAGAGGGACCTCCGGTCACCTTCTCCGGCGAACTACCACCGTCTGCAACCTCCAATTCTCCAGAATTTCACAATCAATATGTCAAAATGAAGAGGAAGTAACACACATCATGATTCCAGTGACAAAACATACAAAAAGTCCATGAAATGAGAGAATCGAACAAAGGAAGATTTGCCCTAACATTTCCACTACGCCTCTAAAGGCCTATCAACTAGCCAGACCAGTTCTTGAGCTTATAAGAAGCTGCAAGAACCTAAAAATTCCTTCACATTAGGTCTATAATGGTGGAGATTGGTACCTGAGGTTTTGAGCTCTTGAAGTGTTCTTCAGAAAACCAGAGGTCTTGCTTCTTCTACAATCTTCACTTGGCCAAATAAAGGCTGTGATGTAAAACTGATGATGATTCAATGGAGGAGAGATTGAAACCAAACTCCAAACAAGTAGCACTGTGAAGAACTTGAGAGAAAATCAGAGAGAGTGTTGAAGTGAAATGAACAAGGTAGAGCTCGAGAATCAGTGGCAATGGTGGATTTGAGAGAGAAAAAGAGAGTGTTTCTGAAGTGAATGTGTGAAAATGAAGTTGAAAAATGAAATTGTGAGGTGAGATTTCTATTTATAATGTGAGTTAACCATGGTTTAGTGAGTCAGTTAAGTGAGTCAATGCTTGGTTAACTGAGTGCACCCTAACTAACTGAGTCAAGTTAGTTAGGGGCGAGTGAGGTTGGCTATGATGTGGTGATGGTGATTCATGGTGTGCTATGGTGGAAGTGAGGGTAAAACAACAAAGCTGCTGTGGCAGAAACTTGCTTCATAAGTTTGCCCTTTCCATTTTCATGCATGGCACGTGCTGGTGTATGATATTTGTATCAAGTATGCTTGGTTTAATGTGGAAAGCAGATGTTATGAAGTGTTTGTGGTGTGTGTGAACCAAAATCGTGCACCAAGCTGTCAAAGCATCAGTGCCAACATAGGGCTGTTTGCAGGTGAAATACTTTCTAACCATTGAACAATTTGATGAGATTTTGGAGTCTTTGGAAAGAGGACACATTGGAGCACAATGTTGATGTGAAAATTGAAGTGAAATGAGGTTTGGAACAGGTTGAAAACTGACTTAGAACATCCACATTGGGAAATGGTATAAGGGTGTGGCATGTGGTCGGTCGACCTGGCACCTTGGCACCTGGGTTTTCAGCACAATCACCATGACTTGAGGCCACTATTTCTCCATGATAACTTGATCAGACGAAATTTTGCCCAACATGAACATTGGAGAGGGCACTACAAGGAACATTTTTTATGTTGACAAGTTTTTCATTTGGAGCTTTATTCTTGGAGAAATTGAGCTTGACATTTGGCACACCAGGTGTTTGTAGAAATGACATGCGCGTGACCTGAAACTTGCCCAAGCTGACTTGCATTTTGCCCAAGTTTCCCTCAACTTTGATCATCCATAACTCTCTCAATTTTTATCCAATGGAGATGTTCTACACATGGATTTGAAGCTTAAAGGAAGGTCTTTTGTTGTGACCGAGTGGAATTTCCACTTGATGCTTCAATTTTAAATGGCCTTGGTTCAAACTCTGATGCAAAATGGCCAAAACTTACTATTTTTAGTAACCCTACTTCACCCAAAAATGGCAACTTTCCACATCTTGATTTTTTCATGATTCCTTTGGAGTTTCTTGATCAAATTTTGCACATTGGACACATATAACATGAATTTCATGAATTTGGCCTCAAAAAGTCAAGAGTTGACTTTTTCCTCTGATTATTTGACTTGGCCCCAATTTTCCTGATTTCTGATCTTTCTTCCAATTGAACCACTTCCAAAACCAATTGAGAAGCAATTTTCCACCTCCATACACTTAGGAACATGTAGAATACCATGACATCAAGTTTTGTCCAAAAAATCAAAGATTCCCTGATTTAATGGGAAACCCTAGTTTTGGGTGCCCACCTCCTAGGAGCAAAATGTGCAGTCTTCAATTTCAAATTCCTCAGAGTATGTTGTGTATCCTCTTAAAGGATGATGAGATATACCATTTGAGGATGATTTTGGATCAATGAGCTATCTCTTTTGAGGGTTTTTCCTCAGTTTTTGAACCTCTTGCATAGTGAAAGATGTAGTGCTTCAATCCCCCATTGAATCTCACTCTCTTGAGCTTTTGGATGGTCAATTGAGATAGTATGAGACATGAAAGACCCCTTGGCTTTCCTTGAGGGCAACTTGATTGACCTTTTGTGTCTTGAATGATTCCTTGATTGTCCACCTTTCACCTGAACTCATGCCCTGATGATAAGAAGGATGCTATGCTTCATTTTTCTATGTTAAATGCAATGTAATGTTAATGAGGTGGATATGATATGATAAATGATAATGCCATGCTATGATGACAAAGAGGGAGAGCAAATTTTGGGGTATTACATGAGCCCGTATCGGAAGCTGCCCAGGACATCACTTATCTCTGGGAGATCGAGGTCGACGTGGAGGGAAACGAGCTGCGCGATGAGGCTGGGAAGTTTATTGGGGATAGAGTATACAAGTTCCCCATCCACTAGGGACCCGGCCATTTCACCAAGAAGCCCGACGATTACGTTCTTCAGCTGCACGAGTTAGACGGGCAGGATGTCGTTGCGTACGAGACACTGGTGAAGTACGTTAACTCCTTCCTGCTTGCTGAATGCTGGACGAAGAAGAGTGACCCGATCTTCGAGGAGGATGGTAGCCAGAGGGTTGAATACCGCTTCATTAATACCAAGGCACTCCTAGAGTGCAAGACTCCTACGAAAGCCCAGTAGCTGCTCGGTAGTCTTAGTTATCTTAATTTGCCCGAACTATTTTCTTTTCTCGTATCTAATATGCTCGTATTCTGTTTGTGCAGGTGAGATGCCTCAGGCTCATGAGAGGATGGTGAAGAATGCTCTTGCGAGGAACAAGCCCGGAACGGCTCCTCCGAAGTCTCGATTTGCCAACGCGCGTGCTCCCACTCCTGCTCAGTCTGCCGCGGGGACCTCTTCTCCCACTCCTGCTCCCTGGGGATCTCCTCTGCCTTTGACCTCACGAACCAAGTGGCCGACGGCCAACGACGCCGTGGATCTCATCCGGGCCCCAGAGAAAGGGAGGTTCAAGCTTCCTCCTTGTATACTTGATAGAAGATTCTTTGAGGGGAACTCCTTGGTCGTGCCGCGGGCAGAATATCTTCGGCTGGAAAGCATGGACCGCCCGAGCAAGAGGGAGTTGGTGGCCCAAGATGCCTCTGCACTGGTCAGAGTTCTAGAAATGGTGGCCATATATGCTGAAGGGGACTTTACAACTGAGTCTGAACTCAAGGATGCTCGGGCTACCACGACATCTCTCACGGAAGAGGTGAAGAGTGCTGACGATGCCCGCAAAAAGGCTGACGAGGAGGTGGCCAGGCTGAAGAAGGAGAATTCTGCGCTGGCTGTGGAGAAGAAAGTGGCTGAGGAGCTGGTCCAGCAGTTGAGGGCGGTCAATGCTCTGGGCGAGGATGAACCCGAGGATGTGAAGGAACTGAATACAACGTCTGAGCTAGTTGCCCGTATATTGGCGGCCGAGGATGATAATATCGTCATTGCGGACGAATCCTTCAAGAATGCCGTGTCTCAACTGCGGGTGGTGAACCCTGGGCTTGACTTTTCCACCGAGGGTACTTATTATCTGGCGCATGTTGAAGACGGCCGAATCGCTATGCCTGACTCCCTTCATGAAGAGCATGTCGAGGATCAGCCCGTGGAAAACCAGGAGCCTCAGCTCGAGCCTGCCGACCAGATGGAGGGGGTGCGGAGCTC
The DNA here is from genome assembly GCA_022829125.1 of Lathyrus tuberosus. NCBI lineage: Eukaryota > Viridiplantae > Streptophyta > Magnoliopsida > Fabales > Fabaceae > Lathyrus > Lathyrus tuberosus. The sequence continues at coordinate 5,563,967 of JALAZF010000297.1, read as the reverse complement.
AGGTCGCGTTTGAGGCTTGAGTTTGCGGCGTGAACATCCCATCGCGAGCTGGGGTTCTGCCAATCATGGTACTTTGACGACGGCGATGCTCGATTGAGGACCGCTATCGAGCAGATACTCGGCTCGTTACTGGGCGGGGTTCTGCTTTATTGGTATGTGACGCTTGTACCTAGACGTGCATAGTGGTCGGTAGTTGACGTTCGTCGTCGTGATGGGTCGAACTGAGAATTAGGGCCTTAACTATAGTATTGTTTTAGCTTTTCGGTGTTCCATGGTCGAGCAAGTTCTTCCCCGTTGAGTTATTCTAGGTAATAGGCCCCATTCTCCGTTTTTGCTCGAACACGATAGGGTACTTCCCAGTTGGCGGCTAGTTTTCCCTCGCGAGAGTCTTTGTGGTTTCTCCTTAGAACAAGGCTTCCCACATCGAACTCTCGTCGTATCACCTTGGCGTTGTTCCTGATGGTAATTTTTTGTTTTAATGAGGATTCGCGGAGGGCTACCCCAGTTTGGATTTCCGCGACGAGGTCGAGTTCTTCTCTTAATGATTCGTCATTCATCTCCTCGTCTAGGGGTGACTCTGTCCGCCTAGAGGGTACGTGAACTTCGACAGGGATTATAGCCCCGGTCACATATGCTAGACGAAAAGGTGTTTCCCCGATTATAGAGTGTGGAGTTGTGCGGTATGCCCATAAGACACTGTGTAGCTCCTCGACCCAAGCTTTCTTTGTTTCATCCAGCCTTCGTTTGAGGCTTCGAAGGATGACCCGGTTAGCTGCTTCAGCGTGCCCGTTTGTTTGAGGGTGCTCAATAGACGCGAAGTGTTGCTTCGTACCTAGTTGGGAAACGAAGTCTTGGAACTTCCTGTCTGTGAATTGTGTCCCATTATCCGTTACTATCGCTTGGGGGATGGCAAAACGTGCGAGGATGTTTCGTTTGTAGAAACGTAGTATATTGAGGGAAGTTATTTTGGCCAGGGCCTCCGCTTCTATCCATTTTGTGAAGTAGTCTATGCCCACTATTAGGTATTTGTTCTGATTTGATCCTACCACGAAGGGTCCTAGGATGTCTAGGCCCCACCAGGAAAATGGCCACGGGGAGGACATAGCCTTGAGCTCGTTAGGTGGAGCCAGGTGCATGTCCCCATGCCGTTGGCATTTATCGCATTTCTTCACATGTTCTTTAGTGTCGTGCTGCATGGTCGACCAGTAATATCCTGCTCGAAGGGCCTTCCGGGCAAGAGACCTTCCACCAAGATATTGGGCATTGATTCCTTCGTGGATTTCACGCAAGATGTGAGCGACCATTTCTTCCTCGACGCATTTAAGCAGTGGAATGGAAAATCCTCGCCGGTAGAGTTTATCTTCGACCAGGACGTAAGAGCAGGCTCTTCGCCTAACAACGTTGGCCTCCTTGGGGTCAGACGAGAGTTCTTCCTTGGCGAGGTAGTTGTAAACGGGGGCATCCAACAATTGTTGTCGCCGATCACGTGTACGTCAAGGGTCGGGGAAGCCTTCTCGATCCTGGGTCGAGGTAGAACCTCCTGTATGACAGACTTGTTTCTGCCTTTCTTCTTTGTACTGGCCAGTTTGGACAAAACATCTGCTCAGACGTTGTGTTCGCGGGGAACATGTTTCACTTCTACCATTGTGAACTTCGCCATTTCCTTTTTGACAAGGGTTAAGTATTCGGTTAGGTTGTCATTTTTGGCTTGATATTCTCCTCGGACCTGAAGGGCCATGAGTTGTGAATCTGTGCAAATGACGACTTCTTCTGTACCCAAGTCCTCGGCTAGACCTAATCCAGCGAGGAAGGCTTTGTACTCAGCCTGGTTGTTAGAGGTTGGGAAGGACAGAGTGAGCGACACTTCAACGATGATTCCTTTGTTGCTTTCCAGTATGATGCCCGCATCGCTTCCTGCCGAGCTGGAGGCATCGTCCACGAAAATGGTCCATTTGTGCGCCTCGCTCGTGGGGGAGTCTACGAACGCCATTTCTGCGACGAATTAGGCCAGAGCCTGGGCCTTGAGGACATTCCTGCTTTCATACTAGATGTCAAACTCAAAAAGTTCAAGCGACCATTTGAGCATTCGATCGGCCATGTCTGGTTGTCCCAGCAGCTGCTTTATGGGTTGATCTGTTCGAACCATGATCGTGTGGGCTAGGAAGTAGTGTCTTAATCTTCTGACTGCATTGATGAGGGCCAGAGCCACTTTCTTTATCTGTTGGTACCTTGACTCTGGTCCTTGCAGTGCTTTGCTCGTGAAATATATGGGTTTCTGCCTGTCAGGTGTCTGGCGGATGAGAGCGGTGCTTACCGCTTCGGTTGCTACGATGAGGTACAGGTATAAAGTTTATCCATTGTCCGGACGAGAGAGGACAGGTGGTTTTAAGAGTGCCCGTTTCAGGTGGAGAAGAGCCTTATCACATTCCTCAGTCCATTCGAATGCTGCCTCCTTGCGGAGGAGTTTGAAGAATGGTAAGGCGTGTTGCGCAGACTTGGCCACGAAACGTGACAATGACGCGAGCATCCCGTTGAGGGACAGGATAGATTTTTTTGACTTGGGTGTTGGAAACTCGGAGAATGCTCGACACTTATCGGTATTGGCTTCGATTCCTCGTTCCGTTAGGTAGAAGCCGAGGAACTTACCTGCCCGGACACCGAACGTGCACTTCTCCAGGTTAAAACACATTTTGTATTTTCTGGCCTGTTTGAAGACCTTCCTTAAATGGGCAGTGTGATCGATTTCCTCGTGGGATTTTACGATCATGTCGTCCATATAGGCTTCGAGCATGTCACCTATCTCTCTCCGGAAGACCTTGTTCATCATTCTTTGATAGGTCGTGCCAGCGTTCTTTAGGCCGAAGGGCATTACGTTGTAGTAATAGTTGCCCGATTCAGTCATGAAGGCCGTGTATTTTTTATCGCTCATTGCCATTGGTATTTGATTATAGCCCGAGTAGGTGTCCATGAATGATAAAAGTTTAAAACCGGCAGAATTATCAACAAGTTTATCAATATTGGGGAGGGGATAGGCATCCTTCGGGCATGCCTTATTAAGATCGGTGTAGTCAATGTACATTCGCCATTTGCCATTAGATTTCTTTACAAGTACAATGTTGGACAGCCAAGTGGCGTACTTGGCCTCTGAGATAAATTTGGCCTCGAGGAGGTTCCTTATAGCTTTTTCTGCAGCCTCCGTTTTCTCCGGAGACTGCTTTCTCCTACGTTGTGCTATGGCCTTGACGGCTGGGTCAATTGTCAGTTGGTGGCAGGCGATGAACGGGTCCAAGCGGGGTATCTCGGCGGCGCTCCAGGCGAAGAGGTCGGCGTTCTCACGGAGGCATGCTTTGAGCTGCTTCCTCGCGATGTCGGCCAGGTCTGCTCCAATCTTCACTCCCCGTTGAGGGTCGTCGCCAAACAAAATAAGCTCGAAGTTGCCATCCGGGATTGGGCGCATCAGATGTGAGCTACTGCTGGACGAGGTAGACGAGCTGGCTGAAGCTGCTTGGTCCCCCTGTTGGCCTTCTTCGGGGAAGCGGATATCGGGGTCAATGGAGTCGACCTGAGGTAGGGGCTTGGATTCCTCAGAGCTGCTGAGCAAGGTTGGCTTGCTTGATGCCTTTAGTTTGGACGCAATGGCTTTGAGCCCTTTGGTGGCTGCTTCGAAACACCGTCGTGCAGCTTCGACATCGCCCTGGAGGGTGGCAACCATCCCCTTTGAAGTGTAGTACTTCATCTTGAGGTGGACCGTTGAAGTCACAACTACCAACTCGACCAGAGTTGGTCTTCCGAATATGCATTGGTACAGCGACGGGCAGTCGATTTCCATTAATTGTACTTTAACGGATTTGGCCATCTCAGCTGATCCAAAGGTTACAATCAGTTCGACGTATCCCCATGGCTTGGTCACTGATCCGTTGAATCCTTGTAAATCAGACCCCACGTAGGGGGTAAGGTGCGATTCGTCCAGCTGAAGTGTTGAAAACAGATGGGAGTACATAATGTCGACCGAGCTTCCCTGGTCGACGAGGATTCTGCGAACGTTGAAGTTCACCATTCGAGCTCTGACGAGCAAAGGTATGCTCGAGTTTGGAGACCCCTCCCCCCCTCGAGGAGCTCTTCCCTGTAGAAGGAGATGGGGGTGGAACCCTTCTGAGCTTGATCGAGCGTGGTCACCTTGTTAGAGCTTGTGTCGATTAGATGCTTGAATTTTCGTTTCATGGAGCCCACCGTGACTTTATTAAAGCCCCCGCCCGAGATGACCATGGCAGAGGGGAATGTCTCCCACGGGCTGTGGGCTGCGAAGTAGGCAGGGGCGCTGATCCCGTCCGGGACGTAGAAGTCTTCTGGTCGCGACACGGCCATGGCGATCTGGATGCTGGCTTCTTCCGAGGAAGGCACTTCTTCCTCTATCTTCTTGGACTCCTGGGCGTCTTGCCGAGGAGCGTCCTTATTCTTACTGAACTGTTTCAGGTGGCCATCCCTGATCAGTATCTCGATAGCATCCTTCAAATGGATGCAGTCTTTGGTAGTGTGGTCGTGACTTGTGGAAACTGCAGTACTTCGATTTGTCGGCGTTGGGCTTGGCCGAAAGATGTTTGGGGAAGCGGACCCCTGCTTGCTTGAATTCCGAATTTGCACATTCAGAAAGTATCTTCTCCCTGGAGACGGTTAGGGGGTATAGTCGTGGAATCTCCCGGAGGGTCCCTTGCTGTCGTGGGAGTCCCGTGGACGGTCTTCGAGTTTCCTTTCGCCTCGACGAGATGTCAAGGCTTCCTCGCCTCTAGAGACCCAAACGTTCTCCTGATGGCGTGACGCTCTAACGTTGCTGGCCGCAACCTTCTCTTCGTACTGAATGTGAGACTGGGCTTTGAGGAGGAGGGCATCTAGGTTCCTCGGAGGTGCGAGGCCGACGGCCTTAGAAAACTCTGAGCCTGGGCGGAGTCCTTGCTCGAGCAAAAACTTTTTCATCTCGTCCGTTGTAGTTGGAAGAGAATATTCTCTTTCCAGATCTACATTAAAAATCCATTTTCTTAGTAGCAAATAGTCAGACACTACTTCAGTGAAAATAGACGTACAAAATAATAAGATACTAGTACTGGGTGTGTCGAAAATAAAATAGCAATATATTTAGAAAATGTTGTACAATCGAGATCCAAACTGTAATAAAATCATAAAAATAAAGTAGAGAGTATAGTACTGCAACAAAATAATAACAAACTACTACTATGTGTGTCTGACAACATCTCTTGTACCTCCTCTTCCTACTCTGCCTCCTCGACCATCAATCTCTCCCGTCCTCCGGTGTTGTCTCCGATACAATAGTGCCTCGTGTGCCTCCGTCATGATGGCATCCAGGCCTCGCTTGACACCAGACCTGTCAGGGAAGATACCTCGTCATTGTTTTCCTGCACAATCTCCATTATGCCACAACACCTAGGAAATACATCATCATTATGATCTAGCTGAGTCTGCTCCTTGTCTAGTATCTCACAATGAGCTGGTCTCGATGGATCTCATGATGCAACATGCACCATGTACTGATGTGACACCCTGAAGAACCATCTGATGTACCCTTCGACGCAGCTCTAGTCGTTCGGTGCTACGGTAGCCTGTGCCTCATCCAGTATCAGATGACTCTCATAATCAGGAAATATCTCATCTATCTATCTACGAGTCAAGGCAGGAGGAGTTGAGACAACAGGATGTCTGGTGATGGTTTAGGTGTACCAGAACTATCATATCACACACTCGAGTAGATGAGGAGCAGTGATACGCGATCCACAGGCCAACTATCCAGAGTATAACAATATCTCGTCAAAAGGCCGCGTCTGACTGTGATACACGTAGTTGTTGAAGTGCATGTCTTCAGAAACCAAACAGTCAAGATAGACTCTTAAAGGCTCGACCGACTGGTTCCCTCTAAGTGGGATAAAAGTATAGGCACGCGGCATATCCTCAGTCTACTCAGCCATAATCGCCCAGCCGGCGATGCATGGGAAGTGTTGGAGAATCCAATCCAGAAAAAAAGTTTGGAACAAATGAATCATCGACAATGGTTTCATAAATATGAAATGAAAATGACAAAAAACATTCAAGGATCAAGAAATATTACCACAAGTAGTGTCACACTTCCTGTGACCTGCTTCTTCTTCCACTGACATCCCTCTCTCAACTTCGAATAAAGATAGGTCAGGCAAGCCTCCCCCCAGTTGTACTCATGGATCTGAGTGAGATCCAAGAAGTACCAGAGGTATGCAACGTCAGTATAAGTTGAAGGTGAGAAAAAAACACAAGAAGGGGGGTTGAATTATGTTTGGAAAATTCTTTTTACTTCTGAACTAGAGTTCAGAATCTGACAATGAGTGTAGCGGAAAATGTAACAGAAGCAAATAAAAATAGCAAAGAACACACAATAGTTATCATGCTTCCTCTTCAACTGAGAGTACTCCAGTCCCCTTGCCACGAAAGAGGTTTCCATTATAATCAAACTGGTTACAACTGCTTATACTCACCAGTATAAGACTTTCCCTGCTCAGACCTACAATTTAAGACATCCTTACTTAATCAGCACCTGATCAAGACTTCTCTACTTAGATCCTCAAATCCTAAGACATTCCATGCTTCAACCCTCCTTGTTCAAGAGTTCACTTCTTAGACACTCCGCCTAAGACTTCTCTGCTTAGATGCACTGTCTAAGACTCCTTTGCTCAAATTTACAATCTAAGACTTCACTGCTCGAGCCCAAGGCAAGAGACTTTTATCTAAACTAACTGTTTAGAGAATAAATAAATTACAACAACACTTGATTAATAATCATAGATGTTCAAATATAATACAACACACTTTTACACAAAGGATTCTTAAGCTATGCAAGAATAAGAACTCTTCAACAAATTTGCTTCTCTTGAGCTAATATGAATATAATGCGTGTATATCTCAATTGTAGTTGCAACTTTATTTTTTAAGTTGGTCTTCCAATCTTCTCCTCCTTTTATAGCTGAAGAAATATAGTTGTTGAAGTATCCTCAACGGCTATAATCAGATCAAATCTTCTAGTACATCTTCTTTTCCAATAAAGTAGGTGTTGGAACTCGTAGTCAAGGAATTATCCAGAGAAAAAGGCCTTTGTCTGGAGAATACTTCTATGAAACAAGTATAACATAATTTTTTGAAGATAATGTCAACATATCTCGAGTCATGTGTTAGCAGAGCTTGAGTTGACACTACTCCATTTTAGAGGCAGCCATAACACGCTTCTGATTCTGAAATGTAATAGCAGCAACTTTCTGATAAGACTCTCTCACGAGTGTATAATCAGAACCAAACCAAAGTTACATCTATGTCAGAACCAATTACATCAAATAAATATAATTCTGTACACACGAACCAGCTAGTTAGAAATCCTAATTGTTTTTCAAATTCTTTATTATCATTAAAACTTTAGAGGTTACATGGTATGAACCAAATTTGTCTCAATAATCTCCCATTTTTTGATGATGACAACCTTAAGTATTTAAAACAATCAGTAGTAAATTAATTACTCAACAACTTTTAGGTTTTGAGATTTGTAAGCTCCCCTTGTGTCAAACAGTCTTAGAGTTGAGGTTTGTAAGCTCCCCCTGAGTCCTATCTATGAAATCTAATAGGTGAGGTTTGTAAGCTCCCCCTATATAGAATAATTGAATCCACTCCTAGGGTGAGGTTTTTAAGCTCCCCTTATATATGATCACTAACCTCATCCGGATCCACAATTAATATAGAAGAATACTTAATCCATTCTCCCTCTTTATCATAAACCAAAAGACAGAGGAAAAAGGAAACTTCAACGACTAATAATGATTTCTAAACAATTCATGGCTGAACACTAGTCAGGAACAAGTTTATCAATCAACTCAGCTTGTTGCCCATGAGCAACAACAATCTGTTGAATAAGAATCACAGAAAGAACCCTACCAAAAGGAATGAGAAAAGATAGTTCCTCACCAGATGTAAGGATCTCTTCTTTCAGATAATTGAACATAGACAGAAGCAGACTGATTTTAGTTTAGGAGACTAGGAATAGAATGAAGTGTTTATCATCAGAAGAAAGCCAACATGTCCCCTTTTCTCTAGGCCTTATATTGGTCTTCATAATTTGGTACCACACTTTTGCCATAGGAGTAAGAGTAGAAGGACTTTCAGCAGGGGCTCCACTACCATAGATGTTGTGCATAAGGTTCATAAGTCAATTGTTATGTCTGTAGTTTTCAACAATAACTCCATCTTCCTCACAGTTTATTGCTTGAGAGATGATTTTAGAGTTGATCACAACAGAAAAACCATAGACAACAGATATAACATGACAATCATCTAGCTCATTCTGATGAACATGAGCATTTTCCCAAAAATATTTCACAAGATCTAGATAGATAGGTCCATTAAATATTGCAAAATATCCATCCCATTTCTGAAAATGAATATCTACGACTATCCGTGAAAGATTAATCATCGCCATTTCATTGAAAGTAACCGTAAATTCCTTTAAAATATCTAGATCATAGATCTCTCCTTTAATGGTTTTGAAGATATTTTAAGAAGAAATGCTAGTGACTTCACAATATTATCTTATATAGAAGGTAACTCATGAAATCAGGATAACACCCAGACAACAGTATAACACATAGAATGCCAATTTATAAGCAAGTATGTATTAAATGTTTGGACAATGATGAGTCTGAATAAAAATGAATTAGAATCTTTGTCAGTACACTCCTTTTAAGAACCAAATTTTCGAGAAGATTTTGAAATAAAAGTGATAGACATGTCCCTTCAGAGTCCTGAGCAGGGAATCTATCAAATCAATATTTCAAAAAGCTTTTAGGTATTGGTATGTAAGACAAAGTTCCTTATTTTATCAGAGCTCAAGATTAGTCCAATTGTTAATTCAAAGCACATAGAAAGGAATTAAACTAATTACTTTATGCTTAGACAAAGAAATCAAGGATGAGAGAGATCTTATTCACCCTAATCAAGGCTTATAAACCATTCTTAAAGAAATTTCATATTATAAGAATCCAACTGGGTGCTATTAAAGTCCAATCAATTCCTCTAATACTCCATTTAAAAGATAAGCATTATTCATCAACAAAGACCATGTTCATATTTTTCTTAATAAAATGAAATTTGGCAATAACTAAGGGTTTTGTAAATATATCAGCCCATTGATGTTTAGAATCAATAAACTGAATGTCTATTACGCCCTTCTGAACATAGTCTCTTATAAAATGGTGTTTGATTTCAATATGCTCAGTTTTAGAGTGTTGAATCAGAATCTTCGTTAGAAAGATAGCAGCAGTGTTGTCACAAAGGATAGGAATATTATTTCCAAAAATCAGTTGAGTGCAATAGTTAGTAGCTGAAATGTATTCTGCTTCTGTTGTAGACAGAGCAGTAGTTACTTGTCTTTTACTACCCCATGAGATAAGGTTTTTATCTAAGAATTGACAAGTTCCACTAGTGGATTTCCTTTCAATTCTATCTCCAGCATAGTTAGCATCACAGAATCCAACTAGCTTATACTCTAAGGATTTCTTATAAAAAAAGTCCAAGATTGGTTGTTCCTTTCAGATACCTAAAGATCCTCTTAATAGCTGTTAAATGAGTTTCTCTAGGATCTGATTGGAATCTTGCATACAAGCATACACTGAATAGAATATCTGGTCTGGAAGTAGTGAGATAGAGTAAGGAACATATCATACATCTATATTTAGCTGGATCCACTTTAGCATTGCATGCTTCACCATCCAAGTTGCAGGTTGGATGAATAGGAGTTGACATGACTTTGATTCATCAAGATTGAACTTTTTCAAGAGCTCTCTTGTATACTTAGACTGATGAATGTATATACCTTCTTCCTTTTGATTAATTTGAATTCCAAGGAAGTATTTTAATTCCCCCGTCATGCTCATCTCAAATTCTGCCTACATTATTTTTGAAAATTATTGACAAAGAGATGCATTAGTCTAACCAAAAATTATGCCATCAATATAAATTTGAAAAATCAAGATTTCTTCTTCTAGAGTTTTCCTAAATAGTGTAGCGTTAACCCTTCCTTTAGAAAAACCATTCTCAAGCAGAAAATTACTCAGTCTTTCATACCATGCTCTTGGAGCTTGTTTGAGACCACAGAGTGATTTCCTGTGCTTGTAGACAAAGTCTGGATGGTTTGGATCTTCAAATTCAGGAGGTTGCTTGACATACACTTCTTTAGTAATAACTCTATTCAGAAAAGCACTTTTCACGTTCATCAGATAGAGTAAAATTTCATGGTTGATGGCATAAGAGAGAAGAAGTCTTATGGCTTCTAACCTTACCACAAGATCAAAGGTTTCAAAGAAGTCAATTCCCTCTTGCTGACTGTAGCCTTGAGCTACAAGTCTAGCTTTGTTTCTAACAACTTCTTCATGTTCATTCAGCTTATTTCTAAAGACCCACTTGGTCCCAATGATGTTTTTCATCAGTGGTCTTGGAACAAGATCCCACACATCATTTCTCTGAAATTGATTTAGTTCATCTTGCATAGCCATGATCCATCAATTATCTGATAATGTAGATATCATCAATAGAAGTATGCTTTATCAATGAAATAAGTCTAAGCATTGATTGGTCATTTCTGAAAGCAGATCTAGTTCTCAATGGCTCGTCTTTATTTCCAATGATTTTCCCTTATGGATGAAATGCTTTATATTTAAACGGTCTCTTAGGTGGAGCAGAGACTTAAGTACCATTTTGAGAAATCATTGAATCAGTAGCAGTAGGACCAGTTGGAGTAACTTTAGTTTCTGTAGCCTCTCGTAATCCTTCAATAATAGTAATAGATTATGAAGTATCATCATCTATACTCTTTTCCTTAGGAATACACACCACAAGTTAGTCTTCAGAGTTTCGAATAGCTGCAGAGTTATCATTTTGGGCTAAAGACTCTGACTTGTTATAGTCATGTATTTTGTCATCAAATTTAATGTGCATAGACTCTTCAACCATTCTAGTTTTTGAGTTATACACTATGTATGCTCTTGAGCATTCAGAGTATCCTAAGAAGATATCCTTTTGAGCTTTGGCACCAAATTTCTTTAGGTAGACCTTATTGTTCAAAATGTAACAAGTACATCCAAATTAATGAAAATAAGAAATACATGGTCTTCTACCTTTAAATAATCCATACGATGTTTCATTCAGAATTGGTCTAATATAGATTCTGTTATGAGTATAACACGCAGTATTAACAGCTTCTGCCCACAAGTACTTAGGGCGTTTATTTTCATGAATCATCGTTCTTACCATTTCTTGCAAAGATCTATTCTTTCTCTCAACAACCCCATTTTGTTGTGGAGTTCTAGGAGAGGAGAACTCATGGATAATTCCATATCTTTCACAAAAAGACTCAAATAGGTCATTTTCAAATTCTCCTCCATGGCCACTTCTGACTTTCAGAATCTTTACTTCCATCTCAGATTGTACTTGAATGCAGAAGATGCTAAATACTTTATATGTTTCATCTTTAGATCAAAGAAATTTTACCAATGTCCGTCTGCTGAAGTCATCAACAATGACCAAACCATATTTCTTCCTATGATTGAAGCAGTCCCAATAGAACCAAACAGATCAATGTGAAGCAATTCCAAGGGTCTAGAGGTAGAGACAACGTTCTTGGTTTTAAAAGAGGTTTTCACAATATTTCCAACTAGACATGCTCTATAGAGAGCATCTGAGTGTGTAGCGAGCGATTTTGGACGCGATTCTTAAGCGCTGGTCGCTCTCTGCGGTTTGAGCTTTAAACTACAGGTCGATTCATTTTTTATCCTATTGTGAGCTGAATAAGGAAGGGAAATAGATGTCTCCAATTAACCCTGCTTGCATACTGAGTTTAAACAGCGGTCTGTTAGGTTACGGATGCTTTCAATGTGGGGGGCCTTTGTACTGGCTATTCGTATTTCGCCAATACAGGTTCTTTCTTTCTAGGGCTTGGGTAAAAGGTTTCTGGCGGGGAATAAGGATTAGGATGTTAGGATTGGTGCTTTTGAAATACTGCTTTTGTTTGATGGAGATATGGGATTTGGGTTTTTTGTTGATTGCGCTCGCTAAGATCTTTTCTTTCCATCTTATGCCTACGTATTCCCGTTTACCGAAACATGGAAATCAGAGCGTTCGTAGTTCCTCCTATTCTATGGGAGGAAATTGGTTTTTGGTGTCTTGTTCAAAGCCCAAGACATGAAGCGAAAGGTGATTTGTATCTTGTTCAAAGCCCAAGATGTGAAGCTAAAAGGTCTATTTGTGTCTTGTTCAAAGCCCAAGACGTGAAGCTAAAAGACCTCGGCTTTAGAGAGAATTTGTCATCTCTAAAGAGGGGAGAAGGAGAATTACTTTAACTGGGATACACGGATCCGAGCAATGCCATAATTTCCGAAGAAAGGGTTTTAACCTGAAGGAGAAGACTTTAACTCAGTGTAGAGCAATGCCATCTTTCCTTAGGAATTTCTCATGCTAAAAGAGGGACAGTGGCATGGATGTAGATGATCCAGAGGCTTGCCGCTTACAGCTATTAGATGGGGGAAAGAGTTGTTGATGTTTGTATACTGTGAACGAGGCACAACTTTGATGCTAAAAGGTCGATTGGATCAACCAGTGGTTTTCTTATACAAAGCCTAAGAGGAGGCTAATTTCCGCTAGGAAAATCATTATACAAAGCCTAAGAGGAGGCTATTTTGTGTCTCGTACAAAGCCCGAGAGAGAGGCTAAAAGTTTTTGACCCAGTGGGGCATATCGTTATACAAAGCCTAAGAGGAGGCTAGCAAAGAGTTGACTCAGTTGGAGAATCTTTTATACTCAGTAAGAGAGTGTTTTTGTATCTCGTACAAAGCCCGAGAGGGAGGCGAAAAGGTTATTTTGACTCCACTGGGGAGAATTTTGGTATCTCGTACGAAGCCCGAGATGGAGGCTAAAAGGTTGTTTTGGTATCTCGTATGACGCCCGAGATGGAGGCTAAAAGGTTTTGACCCGACGATGGAGTCTTTTGGTATCTCGTATAAAGCCCGAGATGGAGGCTATTTGACTCAACAAGGGAGTTTTTTGTATCTCGTATGAAGCCCGAGATGGAGGCGATTGTTTGACTCAACAGAGTGACAGATCCAATATACTGATTTTAAAAGAGAAAATCAGTTCTTATATGAGTAACACTGTACACAGGGATTTAATTTGAGGATCAGGGATATTTCCTTCTTTTTGAGGAAACGGGAAATCCAAAGGGTATTGAGACTGTCCGAGTCTGCGGGTTTCCTTCCTATTTAACGAAGGGTGCTTGAGAATGTCTTTGAGACTCAAGGAAGTTAGACTGTCCGTGTCTAGAGTTTTATCTTTTGTACTATGCTTCGAGAAACAGTAGTAGACTCTATGAAAAGACTGTTCTATGAGGATGACTAGGTTCTGTTCCTATACCTCTAGGAGGTCGTCGGGACAATTTGTACGAAGCCCAAGAGGAGGCTGGAAACTTTTAAGAAGCCGACGGGTCCTTGTACGAAGCCCAAGAGGAGGCTATCATTCCCGGAGGAAGAGATCATTATACGAAGCCTAAGAGGAGGCTGTGAATACTTCTAAGAAGCCGTAGTGTCCTTGAATAATGCCCAAGAGGAGGCCGATGCTTTTAAGAAGCCCGTGGGTCTATCATCTCCTTTCCATTAGGAGAGATAACTCTTTTAAAGATGAAAACCACTGGTAAACGTGCGAGGTTTACTATCCAGCGACTTTTAACTTTTAAAGAGGGTTCCTTAGTTAAGGTCCAAGATTATGACCGTAGTGGGTACCCAAACCCCGAGACATTCAAGGCAAGCTATCCACAAGGAATAGATCAAGTCAGGAAAGTTCGAGAATTGGGAAGAAACTCAAAGATGCCATTCACGGAGAATACATTCATCTTGGGGAGTAGAGCTTCTTGATGATTCCTAAGGAGGACATCCGAAGAGAAGACTGTATCTGGTGCTCCTATTGGGGATCTAGGCGTCTATTTCTACGAATAAGTGAAACGGCGTCACCTAGTTCTAGACGTAGTTGCCGGGGAAACTCGAAATATCTATACTATTATTACACAGTAGATATGAGTTTATGAAAGGAGACTTACAGTGAGCAGCCCCACAATACAGTTTATAATATGAAAGCAGTAAATGAAAGCGATAACCACTTACTCGGTTGTAGTGCTTCCATGCTGTTTGGTTAGTTGTTCAACAAAGAAAGATTAAAAACAACAGTATATTCAAAATCAAAGGAGAAAGTGCTTTGAAAAAGAAAGATCTGGGGCTTACAGCTCAAGGAGAGGCTCAAGGTTTTATCAGTGAGCGCACTGTTTGAATTTGTACAGAGGGACTTATACAAGTGACTGGGGCCCAAAATGGGTTTCTGTACAAAGGGATGGGTCTTACACTCTCTCAAGAGGCCCAAAAAAGGTTTAAAGAAAAAGAGTGGGGCTTATAACACGAGGGTAGGCCCAAATGATTTTTTCGTTTAAAATGGCGATCGCGCCGAGGTTTTCTTTTAACGCAGAGGGATTTATACAATAAGTGAGGCCCAAAATTGTTTTGGTTAAAAGGGGGATTGGGTCTTACACTCTAATAGAGGCCCAAAGTGTTTTGAATGGGTCTTATAGCTCAAGGAGAGGCCCAGATGATTTTTATTTTTAAACGGGCGACGATCGCGCTGTTTACTTGTACAGAGGGACTTATACAATGAGTGAGGCCCAAAAAGTTTTTGTACAAGGGGGGATGGGTCTTACACTCTCTCAAGAGGCCCAAAGAGTTTTGAGATGAATAAATGGGTCTTACTACTCGAGGGTAGGCCCAGATGATTTTTGAAAAGGCGACGATCGCGCCGTTTGTTTTTTGACGGTATCGGGACTTATACAATAAGTGAGGCCCAAAGATGATTTGGTCAAAAAAAGGATTGGGTCTTACACTCTAATAGAGGCCCAAAGTGTTTTGAAAATGATTTATGAGAGTTGAATTAATCCAAAACCCTAATTTGATTTCAAAATGTATTTAATTGAATAAAAATTCAATTAAAATGATCAAAAATTGTTTAACACATGGAAAACAAATTGTGATCTTGGATTAATGCTTCAAAAATTAAGTATTGACCTACAAAATAATTAGAAAGCATTAAAAGTTGCAAAATCAATGTAGAAAAAATATTTAAAATGCCAAAAACAATCAAAATATTAATTCTTTACAAAAATATCAATTATATGAAATAAATAATATTTTTGGGATTTTTTGATAAAATAAAATATTTTAACATTTTTGTGAATTATTAAAAAAAGAATCAACTCAAAATCATTAAAACTCAGAGAGAAATTAATTTTTGAATCAATTAAACAAAATCACAAAATTCAAATATTCAAATATATGAAAATGGCGCCAAGAACAACACCAAGAACACGCGCGTTTTTCAGTTTGCCCAGATTTGCATTTTCCATCCAATCTCACTGAATACGTAATTATAACATGCAATCCACATATCATTATGCTCGCCTCAACCTCACGATCATGTCTATGTACTTTAATTTCATTTAAATTAAACATACAACAAGAAATCACGAAGAGACCTCAAGAACCCTAATTTCTGCATGAAGGCTAGGATTTTTGATACACGATTCAAACAATGCAATTAATTGAGGGAAAACATTCCATGGATGATTATGAACATATGGCCAAATTATTGTGCAAGGAAATATGCATAGATTGAGAGATGACCAAGTTTAGGCTTACCTCCAAGTCGTGACAGCAAGTTCAAAGTGATTTTTGATTTGGAGGTGTTACAGATGAGTGGTGATGATCTGAACAGCTTCCCTACACCCTATGGATTGTGTTTGGATGGTTGGACTTGATTGAAATTGGCTGGATCATTTTGTGGTACCTCAGCTGCACCTTGTTTGAAAATTTGAGCAACCAGCTGGTGATTTTGTGAAATTGATGTTTCAGAAGTTATGTGAGTGTTTGATCAGCTCATATGTGATGTATGTGAGGTGTGTGAGTGATTGGTTTGTGCAGAATTGCTCTCAAACTCAAAACCCGATAGCTACCTTGCTAAGAAAGGCATTTTTGCCAAGAGAAAGAGATTTTGAGGAAAGCATCTGTTAGATGGCTTTGGTGTACTTAAACTGACCACAATTGAGCTCTATTTATAGTAGAGCAAGTTTGTTTTGCAAGGAATAGTACATGGCAGCTGGTAAGTAGGTTTCCTCAATGTTGGCCAATGGAAATGAAAGTCTCCTCTAGCCATTGACAAGAGGTTAGGGCACAGAGCTTTGGTCCCCTTGGTCTTGGATAAGTCTTGACTGATTTCAGATGAGAATGGCTCAGTCCATGCCACCTTGATGGTTCCATTGAATGCCTCATCCCAAATTTGAAGTCTTGTCCCTATTTTGGCCATTCTAGGTTCAACATGCTATTCTTTGTTCCTTGGACCTTGGAGGCTTGGCTTAGTGATTGTCCCCTTTGGATTCAATCCTCTGAGGTGTCCAAGTGGATTGGAGCAATTGAATTTGGCTGATTTTGGCAAATCGAGCCAAAATGCAAATTCTGCCTTGCTTTGACAGATTTCAGCAAGGTAACTTGACAATGTTGTATCTCATGATGTAGGTTGAATTTGGAAATGTTCTTGGCCATTTTGGAAAGCTCTTACATGATACAACAACTGTTTGAACAAGTTTGGTTTTGATCTCTTTTGATTCCAAGTGAAAAATCCCCCTACATTTGGCAAAAAGTGAAGGCAAATTCTGACTTAGTGAAAATTTCACTAAGTGTTGGAAAAAGTGACTTTTTCACTTTTCAGCCACTTTGATCACTCCATAACTCAAAATCCTTAATGAATTGGAATGACTTGTAGTTGAAGTTTTTGTAGGTGATAATGAGGGCTACAAATTCATCTTTGGATGAGAAAAAATGGCCTTGTGGTTTAGGAGTTATGGTCCTCCAAAGTTGGTACCTTTGCCACTTTATTTTTAACTTAGAAAATTTTCTAAGTTTTATGGTTAACCCTTTTACAAGTTATCTCACTTTTCTTGATTTTTCTTGATGAATGATGATTCAAATCATACATTAACATCATTTTAGGGTTAAAAATCCATTTTGGTGAAAAATCTCAAAAAGTCAAAGTTGACTTTTGTGCACAGTTGACTTTTTATCAAATGAATTCCAAACTGTGCAATTCTTCAGGAAATCATGTCCTTGACCTAAATCAAACTTGATGGACATGTTCCATGGGTGTCATAGGGTATATTCAATCATGTATTAGGGTTTGAGAGCATGTCTTGGTCAAAAGTCAAAGTTACAGTTGACTTTTCCCTTAAAACCCTAATTGTGGTGCAGATGAAAATGAGACTTGTTGCTCAAGCTTCTTGGATCAATCCATTATTCCAAATGGATCAATATGGTGTATTAGAGACCCTAAAATCATCTCTTGAGGTCTTGGCTCATGGTTTGTCCCAAAAGTCAACTTAGGGGTGAATTAGGTCAAGAAACCCTAATTCCTGATTTTTGATGAATGCATCCCCTGAGGAAAAATTGACTTGATGCATGGGTTCATGAGGTTCCATGAAGTATATTAGGTCATGTTTTGGATCATTGCCTTGTGCCCAGATGAAAATTTCCATCTGGAGACCCTGGTCAATCAAAACCCTAATTTGGTGACACTGTCGATCTTGAGACTTGATCCACCTAGAAGCGAGCAGCCTTGTGCTTAATCCTTGAAGTGGGAGTCCTTTTTGATCCATTGTGGATGTTTGAGAGATTAGACAAGTTGAAGATCATGTCATTTCTTGATTGATCCTTTGTCTAAGCACTCAGAGAGGGCTTGAAACCCTAATTTTGATTGTATTGGATGCTCACCCATCTTTGGGGAGACTGATGAAGCATGATGGTTCATCCATATTGTGATGATGATTTTCACAATGATGGGAAATCTAAGTGGTCAAAATTTGGGGTATTACAGAGTGATAGTCAAGATCTGGCAGCCCTTTAACAAGTTTTTGCTTGCAAAGTTTAGAGATTAATCTCTAGTTAGCATGACCTAACCTTTTGGGCCAAATCCATTTCTCATCACTCATTTTCATTAGGCAAACGACCTTCTGATCAGCCAATTAAGAAATATTGATTTTATAAACATTTCTTTTTCTTTTCCCTTTGAATATAATAGTTTTGTCAGCATTAATAGCAGAGCAGAAATTCTTATTAAACAATACTTCACAACCACTATCACACACCTGGCTTATGCTTAGTAGATTATGCTTCAAGCCATCTACCAGCCATACTTTATTTATAAGTGTCTGAGAATTACCTATGGTACCTGTACCAATGGTTCTTCCCTTTTGGCCTCCTCCAAAACTGACATTTCCTTCCTCTCTCATATTTAGGGTTTGGAACATATGCTTTTCTCCGGTCATATGTCGTGAGCAACCACTGTCTAGGTACCATGATTGGCTTTCCACCATTTCCTTTGGGCATATCTACAACAAAGATAATTTGAGATTTAGGTACCCATACAAGTATGGGTCCTTTTGGGTTAGTCTTAACACGTTCTCTCATATCATGTCCTTTTTCTATGTGAAAAGGTTTGGCTTCACTCCAAGTTTTTTGTTTCCAAAACCCTTGACTAAAGTTAACCTTAGTTATAGAATCAGTCTTAGTCTGTGATTGAGATGTTGTGGATACTGAAGATACCAGGGCTTCTGAACTATCAGGTTCTAATATTACAATACCCTTCAACTTCTGATCAATAGATTTAGTCAAATTCATAACTTTCACATTATTAGCAGTAGGAACAAAATAGTTACTTAACACTGTTTGAGCAATGCTGAATGAGCAAGAATTTGGGAGTACTTTTAATGAAACATCAGAACTAAAGCAGCCTTTATCATTCCCCAAACCTTCTATATTATTTTTGTCAACTCCATAAATCATAGATGCAAGTTTAGTTCTATCAATGCCAGATATAATGAATTTATGAAAAGCTTGATCATGCTTTCCTAGAGATGAACATTCATTTTGAGATGTGCTAATTTCTTTTAATTCTTCTTTCAAAATGAAATAATATCTTTTTAAAATTTTATTGTGATTGGCTTGATCCTTGCAATAATTTATAAGATTATTAGTGCATGAAATAAAGTTAGAGTAAGAGTATACCTCATCTTCATCTTCAGATTCAGATAAGTGCCCTTCATCAGATGAGTACGCCATCAAAGCAAGATTGGAATCACCTTCCTTTTCTGAATCTTCATCATCCAGCTCTTCCCACGTAGCCATAAAGTTCTTCTTGAATCTGTTTCTAGGTTGTCCTTCTGATGACTTCCTCTCTTCTGACTATCTTTATGAAGATCTGGACAGTTATTTCTGAAGTGACCAGGTTTGTTGCACTTGTAGCTGATCCTATATTCATCTTTTTCTTTGAAGTTAGATCTCCTATTTCTTCTAGGAAATCTCCTGTTCCTTCTTACCATTTGCTGAAATCCTCTAATGAAGCAAGCCATATCATCATCATCATCAGATCTACCATCAGAATCTCCTTTAGAAGTTTCATCAGGTTTACTACTCTTGGAGGATATTTTTGGACATTTCACAAAAAAATTTAGAAGCAGATCTCAAGGCAAGAGACTTAAGTTTCTTTAAAGACTCGTCTCCATTTAGTTCCATCTCATTGCTTTGAAGACTGCTTATTAGAATTTTAAGAGACAGCATATTCAGGTCCTTAGCTTCCTGATTAACTGTTACTTTAGGTATAAATTGTAGAGGGATACTTCTCAGAATCTTCTTAACATGATCTGAAGAGGAGTAACTCTTGTTTAGAACATGAAGGCCTAATACCAGAATCTGAAACCTGGAGAACATGGTTATGATTTCCTCATCATCCTTCATTTAGAACAACTCGTATTTCTGTATCAGCAAGTTAGCTTTTGCTTCTCTACCTTGCTGATTCCCTTCATATGTAGAGCATATAGATTCAAATATATTATTTGTAGAAGACGCATAAATGATTTTCAAGTACTCAGCCTGTGGTAGAGCATTAACCAGAATACCTCTGACTCTATGATGTTTTCTATAGATTTTCTTTTGAGCTGGAGTCAGATTTTTCCTATCAGATACCATACCAACGTTGTCAACAATGATTTCAATGCCATCTTTAAGTATGTCCCATAACTCATTATCGAGTCCAAGGATATATGTGTACATCTTGCTTTTCCACCATTCAAACTCAGTGAAGTCACCACTGAATACATGAGTGTTACGGTGAGAATCGGATGTCAACCTATTTAACTAACTTGAATCACACATCTTGGAAATTCACCCCTGAGCTTTGATTTATCCAAAGGAAAGGGTAAAGATCGAGGAAAACCCTAATTGCGCTATGTGAAAACACAGCTAAGAGATTGGGGGTTCGGGGGTTGGTTATACTAAGGAAAGGTATTAGCACCCTAAGTATCTGTAGTACTCTACATGAACCTCTTGTTTGTATTTGTGTTATACTAATGTTTTCTGGCTAAAGGGATCTGATAAGTGTAAGGTAAAGACCTAAGGTAAAGACCAAGGTGCTAAAGGTAAAGACTTAAGGGTATGTACACTAAGTATGCTCGCCAAGACGTCGCATCTTGTGCCTACGTATCCTGACTAAAGAATCAGAGCAACTGTAGTTCACCTAACTAAGGGTGAGGAACCATTGACTATGGCCAAAGTTCCAAGGGGAATGAGTATCAAACTCATATAGAGTTAAAGAACTCTCTAAGTCTAAGTTGTAAAGGGTAAGTGAGTACTCATGATGATGAGAATCACATAGAGTTTAAGAACTCTATCCTTGCTCTAAGTTTAAGGGGTGAATGGCTCTAATAAGGCCAAAGGGGAAGGAACATCATGATGATGCTCAGCTAGAGTTGAAGAATTCTAGGTGGGATTCTAAGTCATAATGATAGGGCTCTAAATGAGGCCAAGGAGGGAAGTGAGCAACTATGATGATAGTTCTCCCAAGAGGGGATCCTAATTAGGTTAAAGGGAGAAAAAAAGCTCTAATGAGGCCAAGGAATTGATCCTAAAGAGGATAAGGGATGACTCTAATGAGGCCAAGAAGTAAAGATGGCTCTAATGAGGCCAATATGGTAATTATCTAACTATGACTTTGAGGTCAATAGAGAGACTTTCCTTTGGAAGGAGGAAATAAAGAGGGTTACTTTGGATGAGAGCTAACAAGCTTCATCACTTGGGGGAAACTTAAAGAAATTCAAGATAACAAGCATCATGGTAGCAAGATGAAAATATAAGCATGGTAATCACCAAGGTAAAACATATGAATGTAACAACACTCAAGGTCAAGAATTAATTCAAAAGAGTTTAAGGTAACAACCAAAACTTTCACATGGGGATAGACATATTATAGATGTTATAACATATAAGTAAACATGAACTAAGTTCTCATGGTATAAGTTCAAACATGAATAAAGTTCAACAAGGAAGAGGTAACAACCAACAAGCTCATAAGCATACATGTGTAACAACAATCATGTAAACATAAACAAAACATGTATCAAGGGTATCATGTGAACAAGTTTGAACATGGGGACAAGTAGGTAACAACCATACAAGAGTATTTGTGGTTTAAACATGCATTTCAAGAGGTGACAATATCATAAGGTTCATGCATTCAAAGATTACAATCCAAGACATATAAACACTTAAGAACAACTCAAACATGGTATCAAGGACTCAAGGCATACATGTGCACATGTTTGGTCAAATAATTTCATGTCAAAAGGGTAAATGATCTTAACAAGATCTCATGGTATGAACAAGGTATTTGCAAAGATATTCACACATTTAAGCATCATGGTATCAAGGTGAATTAATGACATACAATGTTATAACATCATACTGTCATACCCCAAATTTTGACCACTAAGATTTCCCATCATTGTACAAATCATCTTCACAATATGGACGAACCATCATGCCTCATCAGTCTCCCCAAAGATGGGTGAGCATCCACTACTATCAAAATTAGGGTTTCAAGCCCTCTCTGAGCCTTAGACGAAAGATCAATCAAGGAATGACATGATCTTCAACTTGTCTAACCTCTCAAACATCCACAAAGGATCAAGAGGACTCCCACTTCAAGGATTAAGCACAAGGCTGCTCCCTTCTAGGTGGATCAAGCCTCAAGATCGCCAGTGTCACCAAATTAGGGTTTTGGTCGAATAGGGCCTTCAGATGGAAATTTTCATCTGGGCATGAGCCAATGCTTCAAAGCATGACCTAATATACTCCATGGAACATCATGGACCCAATCAGCAAGTCAATTTAGTCTCAGGGTATGCATTCATAAAAAATCAGGAATTAGGGTTTCTTGACCTAATTTACCCCTAAGTTGACTTTTGGGACAAAAATTGAGCCAAGGCCTCAAGAGAGGATTTGAGGGTCTCTAATAAACCACATTGATCCATTTGCAATAATGGATTGATCCAAGAAGCTTGAGCAACAAGTTTTAAGTTCATCCACAGTTAGGGTTTCGCGGGAAAAGTCAACTGTAGCTTTGACTTTTGACCAGGACATGCTCCCAAACCCTAGGACATGATTCAATACACCTTATAACACCTATGAAATCAATACATCAAGTTTTATTTAGGTCAAGGACTTGATTTCATAGAGGATCGCACAGTTTGGAATTCATCTGACAAAAAGTCAACTGTGCACAAAAGTCAACTTTGACTTTTTGAGATTTTTCACAATTATGGTTATTTAACCCTAAAATGATGTTAATGTGTGATTTGAATCATCATTCATCAAGAAAAATCAAGAAAAGTGGGATAACTTGTAAAAGGGGTAACCATAAAAAACTTAGAAATTTTCTAAGTTATGGAATAAAGTGGCTAGGGTACCAACTTTGGAGGATCATAACTCCTAAACCACAAAGCCATTTTTCCCCATCCAAAGCTGGATTTGTAGCCCTCATGGCCCTCTACAAAAGCTTCAACTACACCTCATTCCAATTCATTATGGATTTTGAGTTATGGAATGAACAAAGTGGCTTAAAACATGAAATGCCACTTTTTCCAACACTTGGTGAAATTTTCACTAAGTCAGAATCTGCCTTCACTTTTTTCCAAATGTAGGGGAATTTTTCACTTGGATCCAAAAAGTATCAAAACCAACTATGATCAAACAGTTGTTGTATCATAGGAGGGCTTTCCAAAATGACCAAGAACATCACCAAACTCAACTTGAGCCATGAGATATCACAATGGCAACATGCCTTGCTGAAAACTGCCAAAGTAAGGCAGATTTTGGAGTTTTGCTCGATTTGCCCAAATTTTGCAAATGACAAGCAACTCTATCCATCTGAACACCTCAAGGGGGGACCAAGGAGGAAACAACTCTGATCCCAAGCCTCCCAAGTCTTTGGAACCTAAAGTAGCATGCCAAACCTAGAATTGCCTAAAAGAGGGACAAGACTCCAATTTTGGATTGAAGCATTTAATGGATGCACCAAGGTGGCATGGACTAAGCCATTTCCAACTGAATTCAGTCAAGACTAATCCAAGACCAAGGGAACCAGCAGCCTGTGCCCTAACCTCTAGTCAATGGCTAGAGGAGACTTGGATTCTCATTGCTCAACATTGGCCAAACCTCTGCTGCAGTTGCCATTCACTATTCCTTGCAAAACAAACTTGCTCTACTATAAATAAAGCTCAATTGTGATCAGTTTGAGTACACCAAAGCCATCAAATAGATGCTTTCCTCAAAATCTCCTTCTTCACTCCAATTTTGCCTTCTAAGGCAAGTCACTATCGGGTTTTGAGTTTGAGAGCTATTCCAACCAAACCAATCACACACACACCTCATAAACATCATATAGAAGTGATCCAAACACTCACATAACATCTGGAACACCAAAATCACAAAATCACCAGCCAACTGCTCAAGCCTTTGCCAGATTTGCAGTTGAGGTACCATCTCAAGTTCCAGCTCATTTCAATCCACTCCAAGCATCCAGACACACTCCATGGCACCTAGGGAAGCTATCTACATCATTGGAACCTAGCTGTAACACTTCTAACACAAAACACGATCACCAGCTGCAAGAGGTAAGCATGAGCTCTTCTAACTCTATGATCCATGCATTTTTTGCTGCATAATAATTTGGCCATATGTTCATAATCATGCATAGAGTGTTTTCCCTCAATCAATTGCATTGTTTGAATCGTGTGTGGAATTTCTGAACCTTCATGCAGAATTTAGGGTTCTTGAGGTTTCTCTTTGATTTCTTATTCCATGTTAAAAATAAATGAAATTAAAGACCATAGACATGATCGTGACGTTGAAACGAGTAGATTGATATGTAGATTGCATGATATAATCAAGTATTCAATGAGATTGGATAAAAAACGCAAATCTGCAGAAACAGAGGAAGGGCGCGTGTTCTTGCCTTGTTTTTGGCGCCCTTTTTCAAAAATTTGAATATTTGAATTTTGTGATTTTATTTAATTGATTCAAAAATTAATTTCTCTCTGAGTTTTAATGATTTTGAGTTGATTCTTTTTTTAATAATTCACAAAAATGTTAAAATATTTTATTTTCCCAAAAAAATCCCAAAAATATTATTCATTTTATATAATTGATATTTTTGTAAAGAATTAATATTTTAATTATTTTTGACATTTAAAATATTTTCTCCTTCTTGATTTTTTCAAATTTTAGTGATTTCCAATGATTTTGTTGAAAGAAACATAATTTTTCAAACATTAATCCAAGATCACAATTTGTTTTCCACATGTTTAACAATTTTGATCATTTTAATTGAATTTTTATTCAATTAAAATATATTTTGAAAACAATTAGGGTTTTTGATTAATTCAACCCTCATTAAACTTTTTCAAACTCTTTGGGCCTCTAGTAGTGTGTAAGACCCAATCCTTTTTGAAAACCAAAATAATTTGGGCCTCAGTTATTGTATAAGATCCACTGCGATTTCCAAAAATCTCGGCGCGATCGCCATAAAAATCATCTGGGCCTACCCTCATGTTATAAGCCCAATTTCTTTTCTTAAAAACTTTTTGGGCCTCTAATGGAGTGTAAGACCCAATCCCCTTTTAACCAAAACAATCTTTTGCCTCAGACATTGTATAAGTCCCCCTGCGTTAAAAGAAAATCTCGGCGCGATCGCCATTTCAAAACAAGACCCTGGGCCTCTCCTTGAGCTGTAAGCCCCACCACTTGTATAAAAATAAACCTTTGGGCCTCTTGAGAGAGTGTAAGACCCATCCCTTTGTACAGAAAACCTTTTTTTTGGGCCTCAGTCACTTGTATAAGTCCCTCTGTACAAATTCAAAACAACGGTGCAATCATCGTTAAACTTTGGGCCTCTCCCTGGGCTGTAAGCCCCAACAATCTTTTCAAAGCACTTTCTCCTTTGATTTTGAATATAATATTGTTATCAAAGCTTTCTTTGTTGAACAAACTAACCAAACAACACAGAAGCTCTACAACCGAGTAAGTGTTTACCCGCTTTCTTTATCCGCTTTCATATATATAACTGTATTGTGGGGTTGCTCACTGTAAGTCTTCTTTCACAAACTTTTATATACCTGTCAAATATCAACTGTGTAATACTAGTATAGTTATTTAGAGTTTTCCCCAGTAACTACGTCTAGCACTAGGTAAAGCCCCGTTGATCGCTCTTAAATACAGTCAAAACTAGATCCCCGTAGGATTACCAGACACAGTCTTCCCTCCTCTTGGGGTTAAACAATATGGAGATGTGAAAGGGAGATTCTTTTTGAACCCTTTCTCAAACTGTCACCCTTAGAAGTTGTCAAAGAGACTCTACTCCCCAGAAATGATCTTTTCTTCGTGAATGGCATCTCTTGAGTTTCTTCCAAATTCTCAGACTTTCCTGGCTTGATCTATTCTCTGTGAATGGCATGTCTTGAACTTCTCGGGGTTTGGGGACCCACAGGCTTCTTAAAAGCATCCCCGCCTACTCTTGGGCGTCGTACAAGGACCCTTCTGCTTCTTAAAAGCTCTCATGCCTTCTCTTGTGCTTAGTACAAGGACCCAGAGACCTCTACAGGTATAGGAAGAGAACCTAGTCATCAATTTGCTAGAGTTGTCTTTTTGAGTCAAATGTCAGACCAATTAACGGGTTGATCCTCATCCCTTAACAAACCAGCCTTCTCTTGGGCATCGTACAAAGATCATTCACTTATCCGAGAATCAACTTCTCAAAACACCCGTAGACTTGGACAGTCTCGATACCCTTTGGATTTCCTGTTTTCTTAAAGAACAGGAAATAACCCTGATCCTCTGATCAGTGCTAAAGCACAACCTTACCTTTAATCAGTCCCTTTATAAGAATTGATTTTCACTTTTATCCAACATACTGGACCTGTCACTAAACTGAAATAGTTACACTAGCCTCCTCTTGGGCTTTGTACAATGATTCTCCCCAGCGGAGCTAACCTTTTCAGACTCTCTTGTTGAGTCACCCACTTTTCAGCCTCCATCTCGGGCTTCGTACGAGATACCAAAAAAGCACTCTCTTGTTGAGTATAAAAGACTCTCTTGTTGAGTCAATCCCTTTTAGCCTCTCTCTCGGGCTTCGTACGAGACACATAAAATCACTCTCTTGTTAAGTATAAAAGACTCTCTTATTGAGTCAAACACCTTTTAGCCTCCTTCTTGGGTTTCATGCAAGACACATACAAAAACACTCTCTTGTTGTGTATAAAAGAGTCTCTTGTTGAGTCAATCCCTTTTAGCCTCTCTCTCGAGCTTCGTACGAGACACATAAAAGCACTCTCTTGTTGGGTCAACCCTTTTAGCCTCCATCTCGGGCTTCGTACGAGATACAAAAGAACTATCTTGCTGAGTTAGTAACTTGTTAGTACTCTCTTGTTGAGTCAACCCTTTTAGCCTCTTTCTCGAGCTTCGTACGAGACACATAAAAACTCCCTCTTGTTGGGTCAATAGCCCCCTATTAGGCTTTGTATAAAGATAACCCCGGTTGAGTCAATCAACCTTTTAGTATCAAAGTTGTGTCTTGTTCATAGCATACAAATAACAACTCCCCTTTAGAGATGTCAAA
The DNA here is from genome assembly GCA_022829125.1 of Lathyrus tuberosus. Lineage (NCBI taxonomy): Eukaryota > Viridiplantae > Streptophyta > Magnoliopsida > Fabales > Fabaceae > Lathyrus > Lathyrus tuberosus. The sequence continues at coordinate 5,536,820 of JALAZF010000297.1, read as the reverse complement.
TTCTCTCTAAAGTCAAAACCTTTTAGCTTCACATCTTGGGCTTTGAACAAGATACAAATAGACCCTTCAGCTTCACATCTTGGGCTTTGAACAAGATACAAACAAACACCTTTAGCTTCACGTCTTGGGCTTTGAACAAGACACCAAAACAACCATTTTCCTCCCGTAGAATAGGAGGAACTACGATCGCTCTGATTTCCCTGTTTCATTAAACGGGAATACGTAGGCATAAGATTGAAAAATCTTAGCGAGCACACTAATCAAAAGCCCAAATTCCCATACCTTCATACATCAATCAAAAAGCGTCAGTCCTAACATCCTACCAATAGTCTAGACCCCGTGTTCTCAACAACATAACCTAAGAGAGACCCACAATCTTTGTAGCAGCTGTAAACCAACAGTTATCTATTTAAACTCAGTTTGCAAGCAGGGTTAATTGGAAACATCTATTTCCCTTCCTTCATCAGCTTCAATAGGATAAAAAAGGAATCGAGCTGTAGTACCCAAAAACGATAGTGCTTCGCAACCACACATAAAACTCACGCTACAGAAAAATGGCGACTCTGCTGGGGAATATTTTGTCCTTATCGGATGTTCCCATCTCGTAGGCAGAGACCTTGAGTTCACATTCATATCACAGAAATGACAGCTCTGCTGGGGTGTCATTGTTTGTATAGGATCATAAGGCTAGTGGTCTAGGATGATTAAGACAAATATATATATTGCTTTTCCTAATTGATATCTATGTTTATTTTTCTACTAATGGGAATGCGTGTGATGCCGCATGTGGAAAGATTGAGTATACACCTAAGATAGGTGATGGCAATGCGGGTAATCTTACTGGGAGTGAATTCCAGTTAAGAGCCCCCGATCGACCATCAAACTCAGTGGAGATTCCCTTTGCAGATACATTGCGTATACGACTTCGGCTATTGAAAGTAGTGTGGTCGACTGGGTTATCTGAGAAGCTGAGGTTTTTAGCAGACTGCAACCCTTTCGTTGTGCGGAAGCTATCAGAAATAGTTGTCACACGATACTACCCTCATCTGAGATCACTCCAGGATACATCAGCTCGCTGGCGATCCGCTTGCTGTTGTTATCCCAGAGGGGTCAATGATTTTGTGGACAGGTACAAAAAATTACCAGTATAAACCTTTGGGGGGGGCGGGGTAGAGCCTTGACTTCATGACACCGACCCTTTGACCCCATGTTTTTTCTATGTTTTTGTGTGCTTCATTCATGCATTCATTTAAAAAATGTTAAAACAAAGAAAAATCTTCTCTTCTAGTCTCTCTTTTTCAAATTAAACTAAGACAATGATTGCAAATATCAGAGAAAAAGGAGATTGCGCTAATGGATTTCGGTAGAAGAAAAACTCATAAGTACACCTTCAAGGTTCCAAAGTTAGAGGATTTGAGAGGTTTGATGAGAATGATCACCAACCACGCGGCTTTCAGAGCAAAGTATGGAGGACTGCTGTCCTTGTTAAGGGTCCATGTAATTGAAGGAATCCTGTCCACGTTAATCCAGTTCTACGATCCGGTCTATCACTGTTTCACATTCCCGGATTATCAGCTTGCACCAACACTGGAAGAGTATTCTCACCTGACTGATTTACATATCAATGATCAAGCTCCATTTTCTGGATTGGAAGAAATTCCAAAGGATCAAACCATTACAAGAGCAATTTATTTGGACGAGTCAGAAGTCAAGACTCACATGACCACTAAGGGTGGCATCCAAGGTTTTCCAGCCCAGTTCTTGACAAAGAAAGCCCTGTACTTTGCCAGTATAGGGAGCGTGGCCGCTTTCGAGAGCATCTTTGTTTTGCTCACCTACGGGTTATTTTTGTTTCCCAACATTGATAACTTCGTAGACATCAACGCCATTAAGATATTTCCGATTGGAAACCCTGTACCGACCTTACTTGCAGATGCGTATCATTCGGTACACTTAAGGAATTTATACAGCGGAGGAATGATCACGTGCTGTGTACCCTTGCTTTTCAAATGGTTCACTTCCCATTTGCCCAAGTCTGCTGCATTTTGGGATCAAAAGAATACTTTACGTTGGTCACAGAGAGTCATGTCTCTTACCAACTCGGACATCGATTGGTACAATCGAATCTACGATGAGATCATAATCATTGAGCGTTGTGGAAATTTCCCAAATGTACCCCTTATAGGAACTAAGGGAGGAATCAACTGTCATCCGGTGTTAGTTCATCGTCAATTTGGATACTCGATGAGGCATGTCCCGCGGAACGCTCATCTGGAAGGTCTTTTCTTCTAGGAAGGAGAAAACGACAGGGCACTAAAGACAGAAATAGTGCACGCTTGGAAACACGTTCATAGGAAAGGACGAGAGTCTCTAGAAAAACCAGACTGTGTCTCGATGGAGCCTTATATCCATTGGGTACAAACTAGAGCTCTCAAGCTGAGGATGCCTTACCCTCGTCAGGAAGTTCTTCCATTAAGGGACTCTGCCCTTTATTTTATGTTTGAGACGGAAAAGCTTCAGGTTACTCTCAGCAAAGTTCAGCAGGAGAAGAGGTCTTGGAGGAACAAGTACCGTATTCTCAGTGTGGAATGTAAGAAAATACAACAACTGTTAAAGGAAAAAGATGCTCTGATTGAGATTTTAGAGCAACATGCTGTAGAGAATCAGGATGACCCAAGGAATTTGTTCGCTCCTTTCACTTGGCAAAGGAATGACAACCTGACAACGGCCCAAGAGCCCCGGTCAAAGAAAAGGAAAGCACCCGAACCAGCACTTGAGCTCTCCTTAGAGAGGACTCAGGATCCATTAGTTTAGGTTTCCTTTTCCAGCACTTTGTAATCTACTGTATTTCCATTTCTGCAATCCTTTGAATTCAATAAAATGGGGTTTCCCCACTGTTTGATATTTGCGATCTAATTGTCGAAGTTTACTTTGAATAAACAAAAATAATTAATAATCATTGCATTTATCATTTTCATAAACGCATTCTTCTTACCTACGAATCTCACGTTTTTGTCTCGGTTCTAGAGTCAAACTGTCTCATTCGTATAATACTCAGGTCAATCATCAGAAAAAGATGGATGATCTCGAGGAAGAAAACAGAGAGTTGAGGGAAGAGATCGACACTCTGAAAGAGGATCTGAGAAAGCTTCATAACGACATGCAAGCTCTAGTAGAAGCTCAGATGCAACAAAGGACTGTGATCTCAGAGATCACATTGACGCCCATAGTGGAGAAGTCCGACCCTAGGTACAAGATGCCGAAAGATCGTCCCCGGGGCATGCCTATTAACTATATCCCGGAAGGATATGTTCCGCCGGTCGATGAGGATCAGGGAACCGCAGCAGGAATCGCTGGGCTTGAAGGTTACAAACTTCGAGAAAGCGAAGATGCCAGGGGCATGACAACAACTCCTGAAGGTTACAAACTTCAGAAGGCACCGAGAGTCTCGGCCATAATGACTATACCACCGCATGTGGTACACACTGTCCCGGAAGGACAAATTCCCCAGATACCTTCTGGTGGAAATAACAGCATGTTCGATAGAATGAATGAATTCGAGGAACAGTTCCTGGAAATGCAGAAAGAACTGCAAGCCCTTCGCGGTCAGGATCTATTTGGAAAGGACGTCGCGGACCTCTGCTTGGTCCCCAATGTGAAAGTTCCACACAAGTTCCAAGTGCCAGAATTTGAAAAGTACAAGGGTAACTCTTGCCCTCAGAGTCACTTGGTGATGTACGCTCAGCGAATGTCAGCTCAGACAGAGAACCAGGAGCTGCTCATTCATTACTTTCAGGATAGTTTAACCGGTGCCGCCTTAAAGTGGTACATGGGGTTAAACCGTGCCACGATCGGCACGTTCAGAGATCTTGGTGCTGCTTTCGTCCAACAATACAAATATAATCTGGACATGGCACCGGACAGAGATTAACTCAGATCGATGTCCCAAAAGGACAAGGAAACCTTTAAAGAATACGCTCAGAGATGGCGTGAAATTGCCGCTCAGATTTGTCCACCTCTAGAGGAAAAGGAGATGACAAAGATCTTCTTAAAGACCTTGAGCTCATTTTACTACGACAGAATGGTCGCCAGTGCACCCAGTGACTTCACCGAGATGGTGGGCATGGGAGTTCATCTTGAGGAAGCCGTTCGGGAAAGACGTTTAGTAAAAGATGTTGGATCATCAAGTAGTACAAAGCGATATGATAATGCTCTCCCTAAGAAAAAAGAGCAGGATATTGGGAATATCTCTCTCGGAAAGCAAAGGCGACGTTATCAACCAGTAGCAGCTATAACTCCTGCTATCAACTCCGCGCCTATTCCTACGTATCAACCTCAGGTTGCGCAAAGACAACCTAATCAACAGCAATATCAACAAAGGACACAACAGCCTCTTCAGCAGGCTCGTCCTCCATATAACAATAACCGTGCAACACGACCACCAGGGTTTGACTCTATACCTGTGTTGTACGCTGAGCTATTTCTGTTACTACTGGTCAAGGGGCATGTACAAACCAGGACTCCTCTTACAGTACCGGAAAATCTGCCTTTTGGGTTCAAAGCGGATCAGACTTGTCCTTACCATCAAGGAGGACCAGGGCATAACATAGAGAACTGACTCAGTTTCAAATCCGACGTACAAAAGCTTGTTAGGAGCGGGGTATTATCTTTCAAAGATACGAATCCGAATGTTCTCACGAACCCGCTGCCTCAACACGAGAAAGCTACAGTCAATTTGATAGAGGGAGAGTCTAACAACATCTATCAAATTCACGATGTACTCTTATTGAGGGCCAACTTGATCAAGATGCATTGTAGACATAGTGGATATGGCCATGTGCCACCTCATAATTATCACCAGTGTGATATCTGCTCTAAGAACAATCAGGGATGTTCTGTGGTGCAATCAGCTCTACAGGAACAATTGGATCTTGGATGGATCTAAGAGCATCGAGTTCGTGGAGTCAACATGACCTATACGAATTCCAACATCATTCAGAACCACGACATCCGTGCAATGAATGTTAACTTAGTGGCAATGCACTCAAGGCAAAGCCAGTACCATAATCTGCCATGGCACGATTACGATTCCTGTCTGACTTGCTCGGTAAACAAACAGGGAAGCTCTTTTGTACAAGAGGCCCTCCAGCATCAGATGGACCTTGGATGGATCCAGGACTACCATGATAGAAATCCTTATCAGATCAACATGATTCAAATATTTGATATTCGTCTGATGAATACCAGCTTAGTAGAGTTACACGCTACACAAGTATAGCTCGATTTTCTCACTTCGCATAATTATCAAAATTGTAGAGGATGCTGTGAGAGTAACCAAGGGTGCGCTCTCGTTCAAAGAACTTTACAACACTTGTTAAACCACTGCTGGCTTCCAATCTATCTGGACGAAGACACGCAACAAATCGGTATACATAATGGAAACCCTACTCGACGTCAAAGTCAGGATGTCCGATCTATGGGAACTAACCTGGTGAGGTTACATTGTATTCAAAGTGGGCATGGCCAGGTGCCACCCCATAACTATGAACGTTGTAGAGTCTGTTCGGAAAGTAACCAAGGATGCTACCTTGTGCGGGCAGCTCTTCAGGGTCTGGTGGATCGCAGAGAAATTCTCCCATGTCCAGGTTCCGAACCAATCAACTGGACGTCAGACTACTTCGCTGATCAGATCAGAGACGTGGTTGTAATCTCTGACCCTGAGAGGAACAAAGATGTTTGTACCATCATCCCTCTACTGGACGAATCAAAGGTTCTTAGCCAGGAACTGATTGAAGTTACTTACGACAGTCAGAAAAATCAGAAGGCTCCTGTAGTTATCTATCTACTGGGACCATTACAGTATGAATCAGCTAAGGCGATCCCTTACAAATACGGTGCAACGGTAATTGATAATGGAAAGGAAATTCCATTACCCTCCGTCGTGAATATTACAGACATCAGTCGAGTAACACGGAGCGGTCGAATCTTCAACTGAGGAGTTGGAGAACCTAACAAAGAAAGGGAACTTCAGACAGAAGCTCCTGATCCACCTGTCGGTCAATCTAGTAATCCCGACCTTTCAAAAAACAACGATGAGATGCTGAAGCTCATCCAAAGGAGTTAATACAACATTGTTGACCAACTGTTACAGACTCCTTCAAAGATCTCAGTGCTATCACATTTACTCAGTTCTGAAGACCATAGAGAGGCTCTACATAAAGTCTTAGAGCAGGCCTTCATGGAACAGGATGTGTCAATACGACAGTTCGATAGCATCATCTCTAACATCACTTCCTGCAACAACTTAGGATTTAGTGATGAGGATTTGCTAGAGGGGGGCAAAAGTCACAACATGGCACTCAATATCACAGTTAACTGCCAGGACGATGCTTTAGCCAACGTACTGGTAGACACAGGATCAGTCATCAACGTTATGCCAAAGTCCACTTTAATGCGTCTGTCATTCAAAGGATCCCCGATGAGGGGCAGTGAGGTCATCATCAAAGCATTTTACGGATCTCGGAAAGCAGTTATTGGCGAAGTCGACCTTCCCATAACTATTGGTCCTTACACTTTCCTAATCACTTTCCATGTCATGGACGTCCGGGCAGCGTACATCTGCTTATTAGGAAGACCTTGGATACATCAGGCTGGGGCAGTGTCACTTCGACGCTTCACCAAAAACTGAAGTTCGTCTAGAACGGTCAACTCATCACGGTTTGTGGAGAACAAGCCTTGCTCGTGAGCAACTTGTCATCATCTACCTTTGTAGAACCCGAGGAGGCTATTGGGACTCAGTTCCAAGCACTGTCATTGAGAATCAATCAGAGAAAGGAACCTCGATTTCCTTATACGGAGATGCTCTCAAAGCGATCAAAAGCAACAATACAAAAGGATAGGGACAGCTTGTCATTCCTATTGATAATAAAACAAAGAAGGGTCTTGGTTTTAGCCTCTTTCTCGGGCTTCGTACGAGACACATAAAAACTCTCTCTGTTGGGTCAATAGCCTTCTCTTAGACCCTTCAGCTTCACATCTTGGGCTTTGAACAAGATACAAACAAACACCTTTAGCTTCACGTCTTGGGCTTTAAACAAGACACCAAAACAACCATTTTCCACCCGTAGAATAGGAGGAACTACGATCGCTCTGATTTCCCTGTTACATTAAACGGGAATACGTAGGCATATGATTGAAAAATCTTAGCGATCATACTAATCAAAAGCCCAAAATCCCATACCTTCATACATCAATCAAAAAGCGTCAGTCCTAACATCCTACCAATAGTCTAGACCCCGTGTTCTCAACAACATAACCTAAGAGAGACCCACAATCTTTGTAGCAGCTGTAAACCAACAGTTATCTGTTTAAACTCAGTTTACAAGCAGGGTTAATTGGAGACATCTATTTCCCTTCCTTTATCAGCTTCAATAGGATAAAAAATGAATCGAGCTGTAGTACCCAAAAGCGATAGTGCTTCGCAACCACACATAAAACTCGCGCTATAGAAAAATGGCGACTCTGCTGGGGAATATTTTGTCCTTATCGGATGTTCCCATCTCGTAGGCAGAGACCTTGAGTTCACATTCATATCACAGAAATGACAGCTCTGCTGGGGTGTCATTATCTGTATAGGATCATAAGGCTAGAGGTCTAGGATGATTAAGACAAATATATATACTGCTTTTCCTAATTGATATCTATGTTTATGTTTCTGCTAATGGTAATGCGTGTGATGCCGCATGTTGAAAGATTGAGTATACACCTAAGATAGGTGATGGCAATGCGGGTAATCTTACTGGGAGTGAATTCCAGTTAAGAGCCCCCGATCGACCATCAAACTCAGTGGAGACTCCCTTTGCAGATACATTACCTATACGACTTCGGTTGTTGAAAGTAGTGTGGTCGACTGGGTTATCTGAGAAGTTGAGGTTTTTAGCAAACTACAACCCTTTTGTAGTGCGGAAGCTATCGGAAATAGTTGTCACACGATACTACCCTCATCTGAGATCACTTCAGGATACATCAGCTCGCTGGAGATCCGCTTGCTGTTGTTATCCTAGAGGGGTCAATGATTTTGCGGACAGGTACAAAAAATCACCAGTATAAACCTTGGGGGGGGGGGCGTAGAGCCTTGACTTCATGACACCAACCCTTTGACCCCATGTTTTTTCTATGTTTTTGTGTGCTGCATTCATGCATTTATTTAAAAAACATCAAAAAAAATCTTCTCTTCTAGTCTCTCTCCTTTTCAAATTAAACTAAGACGATAATTGCAAATGTCAGATAAAGAGATTGCGTTATGGATTTTGGTAGAAAAAAAATTCACAAGTATACCTTCAAGGTTCCAAAGTTAGAGGATTTGAGAGGGTTGGCGAGGATGATCACCAACCCTAAGGCTTTTAGAGCCAAGTATGGAGGACTGCTGTCCCTATTAAGGGTCCATGTAATTGAGGGAATCATGCCTACACTAATCCAGTTCTACGATCCAGTTTATCACTGTTTCACATTCCCAGATTATCAGCTAGCACCAACACTGGAGGAGTATTCTCACCTGACTGATCTGCATATCACTGATCAAGCTCCCTTTTCCAGACTGGAAGAAATTCCAAAAGATCAAACCATTGCATGAGCAATTTATTTGGACGAGTCAGAAGTCAGGACTCACATGACCACTAAGGGTGGCATCCAAGGTTTTCCAGCCCAATTCTTGATAAAGAAAGCCCTGTACTTTGCCAGTATAGGGAACGTGGCCGCTTTTGAGAGCATCTTTTTTTTGCTCACCTACGGGTTATTTTTATTTCCCAACATCGATAACTTTGTAGATATCAATGCCATTAAGATATGTCTGATTGGCAACCCTGTACCAACCTTACTCGCATGTGCGTATCATTCGGTACACTTAAGGAATTTATACAGCGGAGGAATAATCACGTGCTGTGTGCCCTTGCTTTACAAATGGTTTATTTCCCATTTGCCCAAGTCTGCTGCATTTTGGGATCAAAAGAATACTTTATGTTGGTCGTAGAGAATCATGTCTCTTACCAACTCTGACATCGATTGGTACAATCGAGTCTACGACGGGATCAGAATCACTGACTGTTGTGGAAATTTCCCAAACATACCCCTTATAGGAACTAAGGGAGGGATCAATTATCATCCGATATTAGTTCGTCGTGAATTCGGGTACCCAATGAGGCATGTCCCGCAGAGTGCTCATCTGGAAGGTCTATTCTTCAAGGAAGGAGAAAATGACAGGGCACAAAAGACAGAAATAGTGCATGTTTGGAAACACGTTCATAGGAAAGGAAGAGAGTCTCTAGGAAAACCAGACTGTATCTCTGTGGAGCCTTATCTCCACTGGGTACAAACTAGAGCTCTCAAGCTGAGGATGCCTTACCCTCATCAGGAAGTTCTTCCGTTAAGGGACTATGTCCTTTATTTCATGTCCGACACAGAAAAACTTCAAGTTACTCTAAAAAAAGTTCAACAGGAGAGGAGGTCTTGGAGGAACAAGTACCGTATTCACAATGTAGAGTGTAACAAACTACAACAACTGTTAAAAGAAAAGAATGCTCTGATTGAGATTTTAGAGCTACATGTTGTAGAGAATCAGGATGACCAAAGGAATTTGCTCGCTCCTTTCACTTGTCAAAGAAAAGGAAAGCACCAGAACCAGCACCTAAGCTCTCTTCAGAGAGGACTCAGGATCCATTAGTTTAGACATTTCCTTTTTCAGCACTCTGTAATCTACTGTATTTCCATTTCCGCAATCTTTGAATTCAATAAAATGGGGTTTCCCCACTGTCTGATATTTGCAATCTAATTGTCGAAGTTTACTATGAATAAACAAAAAATTATTAATATAATCATTGCATATCATTCATCATTCTCGCATAAATGCATTCTTCATCCCTGTGAATCTCACATTTATGTCTCGGTTCTAGAGTCAAACTGTCTCATTCGTACAATACTCGGGCCAATCGACAGAAAAAGATGGATGATCTCGAGGAAGAGACAGAGAGTTGAGAGAAGAAATCGACACTCTGAAAGAAGATATAAGAAAGCTTCATGACAGCATGCAAGCTCTAGCAGAAGCTCAGATGCAACAACAACAGACTGTGATCTCATAGATCACTTCAACGCCCATAGTGGAGAAGTTTGATCCTTGGTACAAAATACCGAAAGATCGTCCCTGGGGCATGCCACTCAACTATATCCCAGAAGGATATATCCCGCCGATCATGGAAGATCTGGAAAACGCAGCAGGAACCGCTGGGCCTGAAGGTTACAAACTTCGGGAAAACGAAGATGCCAGGGGCATGACAACAACTCCTGAAGGTTACAAACTTCGGGAGACACCAAGAGTCTCTGCCATGATGACTATACCACCGTCTGTGGTGTAGACTGTCCCGGAAGGACAGATTCCACAGATACCTTCTGGTGGAAACGAAAGTAAGTTCGACAGAATGAATGAGTTCCAGGAACAGTTCCTGGAGATGCATAAAGAACTGCAAGCCATTCACGGTCAGGATTTATTTGGAAAGGACGCCGCATACCTTTGTTTGGTCCCCAATGTGAAAGTTCCTAACAAGTTCCAAGTGCCCGATTTTTAAAAGTACATGGGTAACTCTTGCCCTCAAAGTCATTTAGTGATGTACGCTCGGCGAATGTCAGCTCAGACAAAAGAACCAGGAGCTATTGATTCACTACTTTCAGGATAGTTTAACCGGTGCCGCACTCAAATGGTACATGGGTTTAAACCGCACTAAGATCGCTACTTTTAGGGATCTTGGTGCTGCCTTCGTCCAGTAGTATAAGTATAACTTGGACATGGCACTAGACAGAGATCAACTCAGGTCGATGTCACTGTCACTCCCGGGATTTTCATCCTAGTACAAACGTGAAAGTGGCACGGAAACAGAGTCACCAGCAATGTGTAATTATCCCAAGAGAGGGAAAGGAAACACTGCGTAAACCTGAGGGAAAGGAAAGAGCATGGTCTTACGACCAAGAGAACTGGGTTCGGGAGTCGGTTACGTGTGAGGAAGGTATTAGCACCCCCAAGCGTCCATCGTACCCGATGGGATCCACACGTGCTTGTCTCGATCAAAGGGTGTAAGGAAAGGATACTGGAAAAGGAACTGCTAGCTGGAGAACCGGAAAAGGAAAGGAGAGAGAAAGAGAAACAAATGTAGGGAAAATAAAAGAAGTGCTCGAATGGTCCCTACCCCACTGCCTACGTATCTCATAGGGAACATGAGAATCAGAGCGACGTAGTTCCCCTCAACGAGGGTCGCTTTGTTTGTGTTTTTTACTGGAAACGTCAGAGTGCGCGTTCCAACAGTTAGGTGTTGCATCTCGCTGTAGGGAGACTTAGGCGTTACCTGTTTGCGGTGGAACGGACTTGACGAGTCCTTAAGGAATGAGTGAAGAAGATGAGAAGAGAATTGTTGTTTGTTTTGTCTTTTAAGAAAGAAGTGTTTTGTTTATTTAATGTTTTGCAATGCATATTGTATTTAAGTCCCTCATGTAAGATCGAATGCCTCGCATATCGACCCAAGACGGGACATACACTAAACATTCTAAGAAAGTGAGAGAAGACCCCTCACCGTCTCATTCTTACATGAAAGGCTCAAATACAATATTTGTTAGGCCTTTATTAGGTGTTTTTTACTTTTGTTTTAAGATGAGAAGAAGAGACTCAAAGGAGGAGTAAAGGTGAAAACTAAAGAGGGAGACTAACACTCAATCTTAATGTTATCATACATGATGATCTTATGGTTAATGAGGTTTAAGAAACCTAATCCTAAGAGAAAGGAGAAGAGAAAGGAAGAAAACAACTTACTTCCAAGATGGAAGTTAAATTGTTTCTAAGAGGGAAGAAAGAAGATTATGAAAGCAAAACATCATTAAATGCTTAAACAACATAAATTGAGGGATTAAAAGATGAAGGAAGAAATTAGAATGTGGATGCATATCCACACTCAAGTGACTTACCATTGGCCCCTGAAATGATTAGTGCAAACATTTACAAATGAAGAAACCAATTAAGATGAACAAGTAAGGTTTACACAGATTCAATAACCAAAGTAAAAGCATCTTAAAGGTCAAGGAAAGCATAAGGTCAGAATGCACATCATAAGAATGTCCTCTAATGATATGAGAGCAAACACAAATCAAATGCACATAAACAATGCCTTAAACAACAAAGAAATGCATTATGAAAGAAGTAGATGAAGAATGAGTGGATATGCAAAGTGATCATGCAATAATGCTTCAAGTAATGTCAAAATCAGAATGTGGATGACCTAAACATGTACCTAAACATGATGTACAAATGTCATATGAGGCATACAATCAAGCATCCAAGCATTAAGAGTGATTAGGAGAAGAAGTGAGAAGATATGAACATGAATTTAACATGGAAAGAAGTTACTTAAGGCATAAGTCAAACCTAAAAAAGTTCAAGATGAAACTCAAGTATCAAAGTCATAAGTGATATGACATGTTAGGATGAATATAAGATGCATAAACCAATCACGTTCAAGCAATTACAAGTCATTTAGAAGCTAGAAGAAATAGAAACATGCATTTGGATGAAACATGTTCAAGTATGTAAAGTAAGACATGAATGGCATATGGGATGAATGTAATGCTTTAAAGTCAGAGGCATACATCATATGAAATGCAAATGGATGGTATGGCATGGCATAAACAAACCAATTACAAGTCAAGTTGGAACTTAGATGAAAAAGGATGAGGAATTAGGTCAAAAGGAGACATGTGAAACAAGTATTGAACATGTACACAAAGAAAGCATCAACTTCAAACCAACGACCTATAACTTCATTCAAAAGACCTATAATGATCTAAACATGGCTCAAGAAGTCAAAAAAGTGATCTCATTCAATGGCACAAGTGCCTTCTCGAGCAAGTAAACAAAACATGATCAAAGAAGTTCACAAAAAGGGACCTCAAACAAGAGTCATCAAACAAATAGAAACATGATTCAAAAATCATCAAATTAGGTCTCAAGAGACCTCAACCAGAGGCAAATATTATACCAAAATATCATGCAAATAATCACAAAGAAACTCAATCAAACAAGCATGGCAAAGTAATTAAGGTTTCACATGATCATGCACAAAGAAATGGCTCAAAGAGGATTCAAAGATGATCTTAAAAATATGAAAAAAATGTTTTTAAATGCTTCAAAGTGTCCTCTGAAATATGAAAAAAGAGTGAGGATCAAACTATGTACCAATGATGAGAAATAAAATCAGCAATGCAAAGTGTTCACAAATGAAACATTTCAACAAGAAATTCAAACAACAATTAATTCAGATGCAAAAAGTAATAGAAAAATGGAAAATAAAATTTGTAAAAATTTTATAAAACTATGAAGATGATTCATGATTTTTTTTATGATTTTTAAATGCATTAAACTAATTTTAAAAATTAAAAATGAAAATGATATGCAAAATAAAATGACATAACATGGGCCAGGGGGTTCAGTCAGAGTAATTTCCACGTTTACAACAGAATAGGCTCAGATAAAGGGGGTGGGAATATCAAACAGAGGCCCAACAAACCCAGCGCAAGTCAACATAAAAGTTTGTGGAATTCAGTCAACTAAAGGACTTAATCCACACCACCAGATCAATCATGCGTATGATATAAGGTCAATGTAAGGCAAAAGTAAACAAGATTTGTGGTCCAGATCACACACTCACCACAACACGCATGGGATAGCAAACAAACACGTGAGAACCATGTGAGATTTTAATGTGTTGGCTCTTTCTAAGCCACTAGATCAACTAAATGGACGGACACGATTACGTCTTCCTAAAAAAAACTCAGATCACCTGCATCAAAACCAGACGCCAGAGCCCTAGCTTCGGTCGTCTTCTCCGGTAGATCCAAACGGAGATCCAACAACAATTTTCTAGAAATCAAAATCAAGACCACTATTCTACTCAGAATTCAATGCTGAATCCAAATATCAAGTTCAAATTAACAGATCATGCAAGAATAAATCAAATCGAAGCACAACATTTCTCACTCAAAACTTTCAGATCCATGATTCAGCCATAATACACGTCCAAACTTCAAATAAAATAGATCAGCATGATCACCAGAGCATGAGGAACATTAAGCACATCTTAAAATCAAGAAATAAGATGATGAATTTCAACTCACCTGAAACTTGAAACAAGCCAAAATACTCCTAGAAACCTAGTGTAAGAGTGCAGATCTTCTTCTTTTGAGATCTATTTGCAAAATAAATGCAAATAGAAAGCTTGAATCAGGCTAGATCTTAAGATTTGATGAAGTTGAATCCAAATTTGGTTATGGCCAAAACTCAGTATGAGCTTCAATCAGTGGTTGCAAAAGCTTCCTTATACTCCAAGGATCTCAAAAATGCAAAGAAATGAGGAAGATCCTTGATGAATTGAGAGAATCGAAAGGAAGAAGGTGAGAGAAAAAATTTGAAATCTGAGCAAATGAGAGCGCATGAGAGTGAAATGAACGTGTAAATCTCTTTATGTATCCTTGGTTAGGCTTCTGATCATGGTTAGGGTTTAGCTAAACCCTTGGTTAAAGCTCTTGGAGGTGTTTTGTAAATTTGCAACTTGGTGTGTACACCCTCATCCACACGTGCAAGGGTCATGAAATGAGCATGCTTCACTCTCATTTTCCTTGCTGAATGCGTGTGTGATCCCATCTTGGAGGGAAAGTCAAAGGATTTTGAGTTTTGGATCATTTTGCAATTTTGCAGCTTGTGAAAATAGTGAGGAATATTTCATGAAACCACTTTATTCAAAAGTCAAATATGATCCAAATGAAGTGTATTTGAGTGTGGTAATCTGACTTTGATAATTAGAAACAACATGAGACTTGTAGGAGGCAATTTGCAAAAGTGGAAAATTTGGTACATGTCATAAACCCTAAAACACACCTTGTAGTCTTTTGATCATAACTTGAGCTTCACACATGCTATGGAGATGATATAGTACTTTTTGGAAAGGGGAAAGAGAGATCTTAAACTTTCATGTTTGAGTAAAATTCATTTGAAGCTTCTTTGATGATGAAAAGCCAAGTTGAAGATAGTTTGAAAAGTTGCCAAAAATGGAAATTTCACATTATAGGTCATTTTCCAAAAATAGTAACTTTTGCCCTACTTCTTGATTCTTGATGAATGACATGAATCTTAACATTTGAGGACCATATGAAGGTCTATGGACTTGGGAGACATGATTTGAACCTTTGAAAACCCATGGTGGACTTTCCTTTTGAGCTGTTGACTTTTTCCCCAATTTCTTGATTATCAAGCAACTGATCAATTGAACCTCTTCTGAAATGCATCAATGGCCAATCTTCCATCCTTAGACACTTAATATCATTTAGGAAACATTGAGATCAAGTTTGAATCAAAATTTCATCAGAAGACCACTTGAATCCAAAACCCTAATTTTGACTATTTTTTTGTGTGATAGGAGGTGATGCATTGTCCAAACTTCTTGATGAGTTACCTTCTTCCAATGACTTGTGAGATCAAATGGGGATGATATATGATGTAAGAAACCTTTGAGGCTTGTGAGAAACCCTTGGCTCTTATTCTCTTGCTTTGGATGATCCACACCTTTGAGGAACAACTGATCACATGCCCTTATGCAAGATGCAATGCTAAATGTTTGATGTTTTATTTTTCTATGCTTGAACGCAATGCAATGAAATGAAAGCCCATGCTAAATGATATGTACAAATGAGAGGGCAAATTTTGGGGTATTACAGCCGCCCCTATTCAATCACTGTAGACCTGAATGGATGATAGCGATTGCTGTCAGACTTTCAAGGTATGGAGGGATTGAATACCAAAAATAACCAGAAAATTTGTACTCTGTGGAGAAGAAGAAAAGGGATATAAACCCAACCAAATGAACTCTACTTGAATAGAAACTCTGGTGGGAAGAATAACACTGGAGAGATATCTTTTAGAATAACGCCAGACGACTACTGGCCTGCCACACTACGGGTGGACTTTAACAATGTCTTTTGTACAACGACAGACGACTACTGGCCTGCCACACTACGGGTGGACTTTAGCAATGTCTTTTGTACAACGCCAGACGACTACTAGCCTGCCACACTACGGGTGGACTTGCGCCAATCTACGGTTGGTCTTGAAACTGTCTTTTTGAATGGAGTCAGACGACTACTGAATTGGCACACTGCGGGTGGACTTTCGCCAATCTACGGTTGGTCTTGAAACTGTCTTTTTAAATGGATTCAGATGACTACTGACTTGCCACACTGTGGGTGGACTTTCGCCAATATACGGTTGGACTTGCAGCTGAATTGCCACACTGCGGGTGGACTTTTACCAATCTACGGTTGGACTTGCTGATGCTTTGCCACCCTCGGATGAACTTTTGCCAATCTACGGTTGGACTTAGCTGCTATCTTTTTGAATGGAGTCAGATGACTACTGACTTGCCACACTGCGGGTGGACTTTCGCCAATCTACGGTTGGACTTTGCCTTGCTTTGCCACCCTTGGATGGACTTTTGACAATCTACGGTTGGACTTTGACGTTTTGCCACCCTTGGATGGACTTTTACCAATCTACGGTTGGACTAAGCTGCTGTCTTTTTGAATGGAGTCCGACGACTACTGACTTGCTACACTGCGGGTGAACTTTCGCCAATCTACGGTTGGACTTTTCCTTGCTTTGCCACCCTTGGATGGACTTTTTCCAATCTACGATTGGAGTTTGACTTGCTTCCAATACTGGATTACGCTCTGCACGCATATCAGACATCTCTGCTGACTCTGCTGAGGAACAAATGATCAATGATTTGACTTTAGAGACTCCTGAAAGGATGGTATCTCTATTGGAGAATGAATGAAGAATCTGTTTGCTTTGAATTGTCACGCTTGCCAAAAATAAATTGGACTTTGAGATATGGAGAATGATGACTCTACCAGGAATTATTTCAACTGACTGGGAACAAATTCTGGTCATAGCAACTCCGCTGGGGATGAGAATTTTCTAACTCGGCTGGGGAGAGAATGTACTAACACTCTATTAAAGAAGACAAGTCATTAAAAATCTGCTTGGGGATCTATCAAACCCGATGAGAATATGCTAACACTTTGCTGAGGAAGAGATTCGGTTGACCTGCTAAACTTCTGCGGGGAAGAAAAAACACCTCAGCTGTGGAGTATTGTTGACAAGATTCAATGCTGAACTCTGTGGGGAGTACAACTACTAGAGATACGATCTTGCTGGGGATCGGAATTACTCTGTCAGGGATACACAAATCCTGGTTAGAAGACCTTCTATTGTGACTTGCTGGAAAAGAGTCCTTAGAGATCTGCTAGGAAAGCACAAAGGAAATCCATTGTAATCTGCTGAGGAACAAAGCTGTCAAGCTTAGAATAAAATCCACAATGTCCCATGTTAGGCGACTCCACTGGGGAATAATGAGTTTACAACATACTCTACTGGGGAGAACCGCTTCAAAGTGTCTCACTGGGGAATGTCTCGCAAGAGGATTTTACAGAAGACCACGCATCTTCAAACTCTTAGACTGATGCTGAGACTTGAGAGGTCACTCTACTGGAGATAATAGATTTGGACCACATCTCGCTGGGGAATTATATGATGCCCCATGTTTGGGAGGTTCAATAACTTGCTTTTGCCCCAGATTACATGAATGGTCTGAAGAAAACGTCCCAAGAGGATTTTACAGAAGACTTGGCATCTTCAAACTCCTGAACATTAACTGCGAGGCAGCTCTATTGGGGAATTTGCAACCGTTATCGACACAGAAAAGCTTGTAGCTGTTGGAAGTTATGAATAGGAGAATCGACTTAATAAGCTACAACGATCCCAGTTGGAATAGACTTGTAGATATCGAATCATCGTGAGTGACCGTCGGCCGAATGATGGACTCCATCAGTAAACGTTGTGACAAAAGGTGACAAGTGAACCTTTTCCTGAACTTGACTGCCCCTGTATTCTGCATGGGGATAAGTGATTACTCGTCTAGAAGTCATGATCCCTGCTCTCGAAAAGGCTTCAATCTTGCCTTTGAGCCTAGTACGAGGCTGCTACTTGCAAACAAAAGGATATGCATGCCCCGTGCTGGATATGACTTCTGCAACGGAGAAAATCTAACTCTGAACCACCACTTGTTGGGGAGAAAGGTTTCGATACATCTCTTGCTGGGAACATTATTAATGAAGCCTGCTGAAGACGGAGACCACAAATGCCTTGGATTGGAATGCCCCTTTTGTTTCAAACCTTCTGGCTGATTGGCTGCATATGCGTGAACAACAGTTTTTCTTTCATTTTCCCCAGACCAACATGGTCCACCAAAAGAAATTGTCTCAAGAGGATCTTACAGAAGACTTGTCACCCACAACGCCTCAATGTCTTCAAACTCTTGTAGAGATTCGTCGGATCTCGACGTAACTGCCTCAGACCATATAGTCTACAAAGAAATTCGCCTCGAGAAGATTCATGAACAATCTCATATACTCGTGAGATATTCTGCCCTAATACTCTGAACCCTGGATAGGCTGATTAGTCGTCTAGATGGACTAACTTCTCATGCTCTTGGGATGGCCTGCCTCAGTATAAACCTTGAAGTGGTTTAGCCCCTGACTACTGATCTTCGAAGGAAGACCCAGAATACATGCCTTTGGATAGATTTGAATCTCGATGTAATTGCCCCAGATCGACTACATCTTAACACAACTTGTTGGGAAAGCTCCCGCTCAACAAAGTTTCTTGAGGAAGTGCCACTGGATGTGGCTGCCCTTCGGGAGTTTTAGGATTCTCAACTCGGCAAGATCAAGCTTCTGGACTAAATTTCCATATGCAAACTTCTTTTGATGTCAAACAAATGTCTGCAAGCAGAAAATGTTTTAGTCTGAGAATGATAATTCTAATGCAACACACATGTTAATCTTGAATTCTTTATTGAAAAGATGTCGCAAAGCTGTGAACGAATCACTGCTTAGGATACGACATTGATTTTCTGAATAAAATAAAGCATGCACATGCAATACCAACAAGATCTTATTAGCACAACTCATGGGAGTCAGGAACGCTACCTCATCGGAATACACTCTTGAACTAAACCATGTTTCAATTAGGACTTTTGAGGGTTGTATCGTGGCCTGGTTCACGGTTTTGAAAAAAGTTTTAAGGCTCAAAGTTTATCAGTGCCCACCCACTCTTCGTGATATTCTCCAGTCCTACATTCAGCTAATTTGACACAAGCGCTCATCTCTAAAAAAGATTTCATGATCTTTAAGGAATCCATGCACTGATGGTTTGACACCTAATGAGGTTTTGGAGTAACAGTCACCCCTTTTGTCTTTTGTTCGTAGTCACACGACTTTCTTCTTTCTTTTGAGGATCTTTCTTGGGTAATCCTGTTCGCATTTTGCTTTCACATTCTTTTTTTTGCTTATCCTTAACTTTTGCTTGGACAGATTCTTTTGAATCTTTGATTTCGGAGTCCAGCGGGATGCCCTAACTTTTGCCTAAGTTGCTTGTTTTCAAGTTTCAACTTAGCGGGCTTTTCATTTCCTTTTTTTCAATTCTTTTTTGGAACAACTCGTGTGACACTAGCTTGTCTTGACTTTGTTGAAAGGGCTGTGACTGCCTCACTCTTTGATTGTTGATGGATAACCATTGTGGTTTCACATCTCTTGACCTCTTGGCGGTGGAATAGAAAGTACTGGATCCTCAGATGCACACTCCTTTTGAAATTTGAACGCTCGGTCAAGTTAGCTGACACCTACCCTGCCCCTGGGTTAAATGTGAGGGTTTTTCGTACGAAAAGAAACTCCTACGTCAAGGCTCAAAGGGGTTAACGAGGGTTTATCTCCCTTATATCTCCAGTGTTTAGGGGTTCGAAACAATGCCTGTACATCCTCAACAGAGTTCTTATTCAAAAGCACACCCTTAGAGATTTTTGCGTTTTCAAATCATCATCCTCCCTCAGAGAGTTTAAGCAAGAAAATTGGTATTGCAGTGCGCATTAGCATTAAATGAGTAAACACAAATGAAATTCTTCAAGAAAACATATTCATTGCATTAAAATCATCATACCAAATACAAACAAGTTTTAACATGCAAACAATGTCTGAACAAATAAAGACTACATATGAAAAAGCAGCAAAGAAACGAAGATTGCCATTGTTGAGGAGGCTTGACTCCGTCTGGACTTATTGCTTCTGATGATGTTCTTCCCTTTTTTACGTGCTCGTTTGGGAAGCTTTAGTTAACATACAGACCATCTGGAGTGAAGATAATGATCCCAGTGTCAATCAGATCTTGCACTTTATGCCTGAACACCTTATAATCTTCAATGGCATGCCCCTGTGTCCCTGAGTGGTACTCGCACCTAGTATTCTTGTCATAACCTGGCGGGAGGGGATACGGGACAGGAGCAACTTCCCTTAACTGAATCAAAGAGTCTTGAAGTAAACGGTCGAGCAGCTGACTGTGAGGAATAGTAATGGGATCAAATTTTCTCTCAGGCTTTCTGGGTCTTTGATATCTCCTCTGGGAGCTAGTCTGCTGCTGATACTGATTCGAGTACTCCTCTCTTTCCAGCACTTTCCTTTTCAAACTTGGCCTAAGATCGGGAACAAGTCGCTGATATGGGGATTTTGGGACCAAAGACTGCAAGATATGCCCTTGACTGGATGCCGCTTCAAGAGGGAACGCCGGGAAATTCATATTTCCTACAGCAGTAGGAGTAGAATTACTCTATATGCTTACGCCGCCTGGCGCGAAATCTATTGCCTTTGAATCAATTAGATCTTGGACCACATTATGAAAGGCTTTACATTTTTCTACATTGTGCCCCGGCGCACCAGAGTGAAAATCGCAATGGGCACTTGCATCATAATTGAATGGGAGCTTTCCACTAGGAGGATTTATCGTCCGAAGTTCAACCAATTGGAGTTGAAGTAGGTACCTCAACAACTGAGCATAAGGCATAGGAAGCGGATCAAAGATTCTATCAATTTTCTTCGACTTTGGTAGGTACTTCCTAGCCTTGGGGCCGTCTGGGGAAACAAGAGGTAATTGCTGGTGAGTATGTTTCTGAATTCCAGGTTGTGCAAAAAATCCATGAGACACATCACTCTTTGGGATATATTCCACAGGCAATGGTGGAACGACAGCTTCTGTTGTAGCCTCAGGAGTGGGATTATCATCCTTTCTGAGTACATTTCTCACAACTTCCATAACAAAACTCATCTGGGTCTTCACTTGATTGACCTTTTCCTTCAGCATTTTCTGGTCCTGAATCAAAGCTTGCATGTCCCTCATAAACTGCCCCATTTGGCTTCACATTTCCCTTAATTCTGCTTGCACTTGATCCATGGTTCTTGCTTAGTTTCTGCGAGTTGAGTATCGGTGAATGTGATTCTCAGCTATAATGCCTGAAACCAAATAAAGGTTAGAGACCCTGCAACGAGTACCTGAAAAACAAGCAACAAAATGCAAAATGATATGCAATGCAATGCAATGTTTATTCATTTTGGGGCATTCCTTCCTTCAACTCCAGTTTGACCGTAAGGGAACCAAGCATACTCCTGCAATTGTTAATAGTGACAGAACATCAGAGGTGCATATTAACAATTCAGAATACCCATCAGATACGGTCCAGTGAGTGTGGGAATCATTGTATAATTTAATGAAGAATCCACCTCAATAATACTAAACGAAACACCATTAGCATAAATGAAACCCACAACCAGGTGTGGAACAGTCAAATACAAATTGGTTCTGAACAGATACAACTGAATAGTATGAATACAAGCAAAAGAAAACCTATCAACACGCCTGATGGTGAATTTCCAGAATAACAACAACTCAGATACTGAGCCCATACAAATCCTCCCGGACCTCCTTGAGAAGTGCTTCAGTAACTGGGTCATTAGGGCACTCCGTAAGACTTCTGATCAGCTGGCTCCTTATCTTGACAGCTTCCTCCAGCTTTCTGATTTGATCTTTAACATCTAACTCTCTGACTCTCTTTACTCCGGCACGGACTTTCAGATCTTCAATCTCTCGGTGGGCTGAACTAAGCTGCTGGAGGAATTCACCTTCTTTACTCTTCAAATTCTTTCTCAACTCATCATTTTTAGCCCTGATTCTTGCTTCGATCTCCCTTCGACACTCAGAGAACTCATCCCATCTCTACGGCCCTTTGGCAAGTGCATTTTCAGATTTTGACAACTGCTCGTTGATACGCTTGCACGCTTCTTTTAATGCCATCTCATTTTTCTTGACCTTGCGAATATAGATAGTGTCCTCGGCAATTCTTTTCTCATTAGCCTCATGACGCTCAGTCATCTTTTGCAGTTCATACTCAACATTACGCTTTTCACAAAGCGTCTTTCAGAGTCCTTCACTCAACTTCTCATTCATTTTGACTGTCTTATCCATCTCCACCTTAAACTTGTTATATTCAGCAACACTTATCATGGTCACTGGTTCCACAGCAACTGGATCTGACGGTCTTTCCTGAGAAAACGGCAAAAGAGTGATCTGAACTCTTCTTTTCAACCAGGCATCATATTGAGAAGAAGACACATTGTTGCACTTGCCGAAAACAACCTTACCCTTCGTTTACAGATTTCCCCAAGCTCCAGCCGCTTGCCTTACCAACAAAGGATTATCTTTCACAGAGAAAAAGAAATATTCTTCCAAATCACTGTCCTTCAGAGGCTCTATTAAAGAAAATCCTAACTGTCTCCTGAGAATAACAGGATTGTAATTGATGCAACCCTTTATTCCCAAGAGTGGCACATTAGGATGTCCTCCACAGCTACTGACAAAATCTCCACCCATCGTCCTTTGATTGAACCAACGAATGTCCTTTGCTGTCAACTGAATCATCCTCTTAGCCCAATTCTTTGCAGGATAAGGATCCAAAAAGGCCTCTGAATTTGGTAAATGACTCATGAGCCACTTATGGAACAGAGGTGCGCAGTATCTAACCAAATCTCCTAGTTTCTTCTCATTTTTAAAATGCACTGAATAGTACAAATCACCCAGGAGCGTAGGTATAGGATTCTTCAGCACAAAAATATGGATTGCACTCATGTCCACAAACTTAGGTTCATCAGCAAACAGCATAATTCCATAGATGCTCAAAGCCAGGATTGCACAAACGGTTTCCCACTGAGCCTTAGCAGCACACTCTTCAGCTTTGGCAACTAAGAAGTCCAAATGAAAGCCAGATAAACCTCCTTTGGTGGCGAGGTTATCTGCTACCACAGGTACGCTCAGATGGAGGGCCTTAGCTATCTCTTCAGTCTTTGGAGGGGTCGTCTCAGAGTTAAAAGGAATCTGGTATTTGAGAGGCACACCTAGAAGATGGGCGTATTCTTCTAGCATCGGGGCCAACTGAAATCCGAGAAAGTGAAGCACCTTAGTTGTGGGTCATAAAACTATAAGTAAGTATGGATGACACTCCTCTCTGAAGCATTCAAGTCATCAACCATGGTCAGAATCTCCCCATAAGCCTTCCGGAACATACCCACATGGTCTGGAGTAATAAGAAAAACCATCCTCTGTAACTGACCCACCTTGGTATCAAAGAAAGTATAATGCACATTGTTCTTCCTAGGAATCTCCATAGCTGCAAAAGGGGACTGTCAACCGGAATCGAAAGGAAGTATACCCTGCAAATGAATAAACATGAAGGTTAAATGCAAGAATGCTAATGGTGATATGTATGCAAGGGCATGTGATCAGTGCTGCACAAATAATGTTGAACCCATTGTACTGCAGTCTGAATTTGGTGAGATACACAAACCCAGGATACAAAAGTCCAATAACAAATCCAGAACAAATGTGAACTGGTCAGGATCAAAGATTCAGTAACCAATCCATAACAAATAGAAAATCGGGTATTCTGAAAGTCAAGGGTTCCTGCACACCTATAAACAATCCCCCCAATCTCACATGTATGTACTAGAACGTGAGGATCCTCAAATTCGAATCTCAGAATGAGAAGCAATAGCACATTCAGCCTGAAGGATATAATGCTATCGCCAAACAAAGAGATCGTCCTCTGATTCACCTCAAAATAAAGAGGGGTCATCCTAGAAGGTCATCCAGACTTAACAGCTCTTCCAGATAGCTCTACCATCGTGGAAGATCCACAACACAGAATTCTCTAGAGAGAACCACATCCAGATTGTGTTTCATATTCCCTCCTCGAACCGAAATGGAACGCGAGAGGATATGAAACACACTAAACATAAGTGTACTCAGGCCTGTGTATTTGGCCTATCTCTCAGAATCCCTATCCCGCCAAATAGGAAACAACACAGTCCAGTATAGCATAATATCATATGAATTGAAAATGCTAAAATGCGGTAAATACAGTGATACAGTAAAACAGTAATATAATAACTAACAATACAGTAAGAACAATAAATACAGCACAACAGTAAACACCCAATGAAAGAAACAGACAAGCACTAGGATTGACTCGCTTAGGGAACCAGAGATTCTGGGTTCGGTCCCCAGCAGAGTCGCCAGCTGTCGCTCCCGGGATTTTCATCCTAGTACAAACACAAAAATGGCACGGAAACAGAGTCGCCAGCAATGTGTATTTATCCCAAGAGAGGGAAAGGAAACACTGGGTAAACCTGAGGGAAAGGAAAGAGCATGGTCTTGCGACCAAGAGAACTGGGTTCGGGAGTCGGTTACGCGTGAGAAAGGTATTAGCACCCCCACGCGTCCATCGTACCCGATGGGATCCACGCTTTCTTGTCTCGATCAAAGGGTGTAAGGAAAGGATATTGGAAAAGGACTTGCTAGCTGGAGAACCGAAAAAGGAAAGGAGAGAGAAAGAGAAACAAATGTAGGGAAAATAAAAGAAGTGCTCGAATGGGCCCTACCCCACTGCCTACGTATCTCATAGGGAACATGAGAATCAGAGCGACGTAGTTCCCCTCAACGAGGGTCGCTTTGTTTGTGTTTTTTAGTGGAAACGTCAGTGTGCGCGTTCCAGCAGTTAGGTGTTGCAGCTCGCTGTAGGGAGACTTAGGCGTTACCTGTTTGCGGTGGAACGGACTTGACGAGTCCTTAAGGAATGAGTGAAGAAGATGAGAAGAGAATTGTTGTTTGTTTTGTCTTTTAAGAAAGAAGTGTTTTGTTTATTTAATGTTTTGCAACGCATATTGTATTTAAGTCCCTCATGTAAGATCGAATGCCTCGCATATCGACCCAAGCCGGGACGTATGCTAAACATTCTAAGAAAGTGAGAGAAGACCCCTCACCATCTCATTCTTACATGAAAAGCTCAAATACAATATTTGTTAGGCCTTTATTAGGTGTTTTTTACTTTTGTTTTAAGATGAGAAGAAGAGACTCAAAGGAGGAGTAAAGGTGAAAACTAAAGAGGGAGACTAAGACTCAATCTTAATGTTATCATACATGATGATCTTATGGTTAATGAGGTTTAATAAACCTAATCCTAAGAGAAAGGAGAAGAGAAAGGAAGAAAACAACTTACTTCCAAGATGGAAGTTAAGTTGTTTCTAAGAGGGAAGAAAGAAGATTATGAAAGCAAAGCATCATTAAATGCTTAAACAACATATATTGAGTGATTAAAAGATGAAGTAAGAAATTAGAATGTGGATGCATACCCACACTCAAGTTACTTACCATTGGCCCCTGAAATGATTAGTGCAAACATTTACAAATGAAGAAACCAATTAAGATGAACAAGTAAGGCTTACACAGATTCAATAACCAAAGTAAAAGCATCTTAAAGGTCAAGGAAAGCATAAGGTCAGAATTCACATCATAAGAATGTCCTCTAATGATATGAGAGCAAACACAAATCAAATGCACACAAACAATGCGTTAAACCACAAAGAAATGCAATATGAAAGAAGTAGATGAAGAATGAGTGAATATGCAAAGTGATCATGCAATAATGCTTCAAGTAATGTTAAAATCAGAATGTGGATGACCTAAACATGTGCCTCAACATGATGTACAAATGTCATATGAGGCATACAATCAAGCATCCAAGCATTAAGAGTGATTAGGAGAAGAAGTGAGAAGATATGAACATGAATATAACATGGAAAGAAGTTACTTAAGGCATAAGTCAAACCTAAAAAAGTTCAAGATGAAACTCAAGTATCAAAGTCAGAAGTGATATGACATGTTAGGATGAAGATAAGATGCACAAACCAATCACGTTCAAGCAATTACAAGTCATTTAGAAGCTAGAAGAAATAGAAACATGCATTTGGATGAAACATGTTCAAGTATGTAAAGTAAGACATGAATGACATATGGGATGAATGCAATGCTTTAAAGTCAGAGGCATACATCATATGAAATGTAAATGGATGGTATGGCATGGCATAAACAAACCAATTACAAGTCAAGTTGGAACTTAGATGAAAAAGGATGAGGAATTAGGTCAAAAGGAGACATGTGAAACAAGTATTGAACATGTACACAAAGAAAGCATCAAATTCAAACCAATGACCTATAACTTCTTTCAAAAGACCTATAATGATCTAAACATGGCTCAAGAAGTCAAAAAAGTGATCTCATTCAATGGCACAAGTGCCTTCTCGAGCAAGTAAACAAAACATTATCAAAGAAGTTCACAAAAAGGGACCTCAAACAAGAGTCATCAAACAAATACGAAACATGATTCAAAAATCATCAAATTAGGTCTCAAGAGATCTCAACTAGAGGCAAATATCATACCAAAAGCCCATGCAAAGAATCACAAATAAACTTAATCAAACAAGCATGGGAATGTAATTAGGGTTTCACATGATCATGCACAAAGAAATGGCTCAAAGAGGATGCAAAGATGATCTTAAAAATATGACAAAAATGTTTTTAAATGCTTCAAAGTGTCCTTTGAAATATTCAAAAAGAATGAGGATCAAACTATGTACCAATGATGAGAAATAAAATCAGCAATGCAAAGTGTTTACAAATAAAACATTTTAACAAGAAATTCAAATAACAATTAATTCAGATGCAAAAAATAATAGAAAAATGGAAAATAAAATTTTTAAAATTTTTATAAAACTATGAAGATGATTCATGATTTTTTTATGATTTTTAAATGTATTAAACTAATTTTAAAAATTAAAAATGAAAATGATATGCAAAATAAAATGACATAGCATGGGCCAGGGGGTGCAGTCAGAGTAACTTCCAAGTTTACAACAGAATAGGCTCAGATAAAGGGGGTGGGAATATCAAACAGAGGCCCAATCCAAACACAGCGCAAGTCAACATAAAAGTTTGTGGAATTCAGTCAACTAAAGGACTTAATCCACACCACCAGATCAATCATGCGTATGATATAAGGTCAATGTAAGGCAAAAGTAAACTAGATCTGTGGTCCAGATCACACACTCACCACAACACGTATGGGATAGCAAACAAACACGTGAGAACCATATGAGATTTTAATGCGCTGGCTCTTTCTAAGCCACTAGATCAACTAAATGGACGGACACGATTACGTCTTCCTAAAAAAACTCAGATCACCTGCATCAAAACCAGACGCTGGAGCCCTAGCTCCGGTCGTCTTCTCACGTAGATCCAAACGGAGATCCAACAATAATTTTCCAGAAATCAAAATCAAGACCACTATTCTACTCAGAATTCAATGCTGAATCCAAATATCAAGTTCAAATTAACAGATCATGCAAGAATAAATCAAATCGAAGCACAACATTTCTCACTCAAAACTTTCAGATCCATGATTCAGCCATAATACACGTCCAAACTTCAAATAAAATAGATCAACATGATCACCAGAGCATGAGGAACATTAAGCACATCTTAAAATCAAGAAATAAGATGATGAATTTCAACTCACCTGAAACTTGAAACAAGCCAAAATACTCCTAGAAACCCAGTGTAAGAGTGCAGATCTTCCTCTTTTGAGCTCTATTTGCAAAATAAATGCAAATAGAAAGCTTGAATCAGGCTAGATCTTAAGATTTGATGAAGTTGAATCCAAATTTGGTTATGGCCAAAACTCAGTATGAGCTTCAATCAGGGGTTGCAAAAGCTTCCTTATACTCCAAGGATCTCAAAAATGCAAAGAAATGAGGAAGATCCTTGATGAATTGAGAGAATCGAAAGGAAGAAGGTGAGAGAAAAAATTTGAAATCTGAGCAAATGAGAGCGCATGAGAGTGAAATGAACGTGTAAATCTCTTTATGTATCCTTGGTTAGGCTTCTGATCATGGTTAGGGTTTAGCTAAACCCTTGGTTAAAGCTCTTGGAGGTGTTTTGTAAATTTGCAACTTGGTGTGTACACCCTCATCCACACGTGCAAGGGTCATGAAATGAGCATGCTTCACTCTCATTTTCCTTGCTGAATGCGTGTGTGATCCCATCTTGGAGGGAAAGTCAAGGGATTTTGAGTTTTGGATCATTTTGCAATTTTGCAGCTTGTGAAAATAGTGAGGAATATTTCATGAAACCACTTATTCAAAAGCCAAATATGATCCAAATGAAGTGTATTTGAGTGTGGTAATCTGACTTTGATAATTAGAAACAACATGAGACTTGTAGGAGGCAATTTGCAAAAGTGGAAAATTTGGTACATGTCATAAACCCTAAAACACACCTTGTAGTCTTTTGATCATAACTTGAGCTTCACACATGCTATGGAGATGATCTAGTACTTTTAGGAAAGAGGAAAGAGAGATCTTCAACTTTCATGTTTGAGTAAAATTCATTTGAAGCTTCTTTGATGATGAAAAGTCAAGTTGAAGATGGTTTGAAAAGTTGCCAAAAATGGAAATTTCACATTATAGGTCATTTTCCAAAAATAGTAACTTTTGCCCTACTTCTTGATTCTTGATGAATGACATGAATCTTAACATTTGAGGACCATATGAAGGTCTATGGACTTGGGAGACATGATTTGAACCTTTGAAAATCCATGGTGGACTTTCCATTTGAACTGTTGACTTTTTCCCCAATTTCTTGAATATCAAGCAACTGATCAATTGAACCTCTTCTGAAATGAATCAATGGCCAATCTTCCATCCTTAGACACTTAATATCATGTAGGAAACATTGAGATCAAGTTTGAATCAAAATTTCATCAGGAGACCACTTGAATCCAAAACCCTAATTTTGACTGTTTTTTTTTTGTGATAGGAGGTGATGCACTGTCCAAACTTATTGATGAGTTACCCTCTTCCAATGACTTGTGAGATCAAATGGGGATGATATATGATGTAAGAGACCTTTGAGGATTGTGAGAAATCCTTGGCTCTTATTCTCTTGCTTTGGATGATCCACACCTTTGAGGAACAACTGATCACATGTCCTTATGCAAGATGCAATGCTAAATGTTTGATTTTTATTTTTCTATGCTTGAATGCAATGCAATGAAATAAAAGCCCATGCTAAATGATATGGACAAATGAGAGGGAAAATTTTGGGGTATTACAGTCACAAAAGGACAAGGAAACCTTTAAAGAGTACGCTCAGAGATGTCGTGAAATCTCCGCCCAGATTTGTCCAACTCTTGAGGAAAAAGAGATGACAAAGATCTTCTTGAAAACCTTGAGCTCATTTTACTACGACCGAATGGTTGCCAGTGTGCCCAGTGACTTCACCGAGATGGTGTGCATGGGAGTTCGTCTTGAGGAAGCCGTCCGAGAAGGACATTTAGTTAAAGACGCTGGATCCTCAAGTAATACAAAAAGATACGGTAGTGCTCTCCCTAAGAAAAAAGAGCAGGATATTGGGAATATCTCTCTCGGAAAGAAAAGGCGACGTTACCAACCAGTTGCAGCTGTAACTCCTGCTATTAACCCTCCGCCTGTTCCTACGTATCAACTTCAGGTTGCTCAGAGCAAACCTAGTCAACAACAATATCAGCAAAGGACACAACAGCCTCTTCCGCAGGCTCGTCCTTCGTACAACAACAACCGTACAATGCGACCACCAGGGTTCGACCCTATACCAATGTTGTACGTAGAATTGCTTCCGTTACTACTGGTCAAGGGGCATGTCCAAACCAAGTCTCCTCTTACAGTACCAAAAAATCCGCCTTTTTGGTTCAAGGCGGATCAGACTTGTCCTTACCATCAAGGAGGACCAGGGCATAACATAGAAAACTGTCTCAGTTTCAAATCCGACGTACAAAAGCTTGTTAGGGGCGGGGTTTTATCTTTCAAAGATACGAAGCAGAATGTTCTCACAAACCCGTTGCCTCAACACGAGAAAGCTGCAGTCAATTTGATAGAGGGAGAGTCTAACGACAGCTATCAAATTCATGATGTACTCTTATTGAGGACCAATCTGGTCAAGATGCATCGTAGACAGAGTGGGTATGGGCATATACCACCTCATAATTATCACCAGTGTGATATCTGCTCTAAGAACAATCAAGGGTGTTTTGTGGTACAATCTGCTCTACAGGAACAATTGGATCTCGGATGGATCCAAGAGCACCGAATTCGTGGGGTCAACATGACTTGTACAAATTCCAACATCATTCAGAGCTACGACATCTGTGCGATGAATGTCAACCGGGTGGCAATGCACTCAAGGCAAAGCCAGTATCATGATCTGCCACGGCACGATTATGATTCCTGTCTGATTTGCCCGGTAAACAAACAGGGATGCTCTTTTGTACAAGAGGCCCTATAGCGTCAGATGGATCTAGGATGGATCCAGGACTACCATGATAAAAATCTTTTTCAGATCAAGATGATTCAAATATTCGATATTCTCTTGATGAATACCAGCTTGGTAGAATTACACGCTACGCAAGTCCAGCTTGGTTTTCTGGCTTCGCATAATTATCAGAACTGTAAAGGATGTTGTGAGAGTGACCAGGGATGTGCTCTCGTTCAAAGAACTTTACAACACTTGTTAAACAACTGGTGGCTTCCGATCTATATGGACGATGACACGCAACAAGTCAGTATGATCGATGGGAACCCTACTAGGCATCAAAGTCAGGATGCTCGATCAATGGAAACAGACCTAGTGACATTACACTATACTCAAAGCGGACGTGGCCATGTGCCACCGCATAACTATGAGCGCTGTAGAGTTTGCTTGGAAAATAATCAAGGATGCTACCTCGTGCGAGCAGCCCTTCAAGGTCAGTTGGACCGCCAAGAGCTTCGCCTTTACCCAGCTTCAGGGTCCGTTAACTGGACACCAGACTATTTCGCTTATCAAATCAAAGATGTTGTTGTAATCTCTGACCTTGAGAGGACCAAGGATGTTTGTGCCATCATCCCTCTACTTGACGAATCAAAGGTTCTTAGCCAAGAATTGATTGAAGTTACTTACGACAGTCAGAAAAATCAGAAGGCTCCTGTAGTTATCTATCTGCCAGGACCATTACCGTATGAAACAGTTAAGGCGATCCCTTACAAATACGGTACAACAATAATTGAGAATGGAAAGGAAATTCCATTACCCTCCATCGTGAATATTGCAGACATCAGTCAAGTAACGCGGAGTGGTCGAATCTTCAACCGAGGAGTTAGAAAACTTACCAAGGAAAAGGAACTTCAGATAGAAGCTCCCAATCAACCGGTCGGTCAGTCTAGTGATCCCAACCTTTCAATAAACAATGATAAGATGCTGAAGCTCATCCAAAGGATTGAATACGACATTGTTGATCAACTGTTACAAACTCCTTCAAAGATCTCTGTGCTATCACTTTTACTTAGTTCTGAAGCCCACAGAGAGGCTCTACAGAAAGTCTTAGAGCATTCCTTTGTGGAACAGGATGTGTCAATACAACAGTTCGATAGCATAATCTCTAACATCACTTCCTGCAACAACTTAGGGTTCAGTGATGAGGATTTTCCGAAAGAGGGGAAAAGTCACAACATGGTGCTCAATATCACAGTCAACTGCCAGGACGATTCTTTTGCCAGCGTAGTGGTAGACACAGGATCGGCCATCAACGTTATACTAAAGTCCACTTTAATGTGACTATCATTCAAAGGATCCTCGATGAGGGGCAGTGAGTTCGTCATCAAAGCATTCGACGGATCTCGGAAAGCAGTTATCGGCGAAGTCGACCTTCCCATAACTATCGGTCCTCACACTTTCCTAATCACTTTCTAGGTCATGGACGTCCGGGCAGCATACAACTGTTTATTAGGAAGACCTTGGATACATCAGGTTGGGGCAGTCACTTCGACGCTGCACTAGAAACTAAAGTTCGTCAGGAACGATCAACTCGTCACGGTCTGTGGAGAACAAGCCTTGCTCGTGAGTAACTTGTCATTATCTACTTCTGTAGAACCCGAGGAGGTTGTTGGAACTTAGTTCCAAGCACTTTCGGTGAGCAACGAGAATCAATCAGAAAAGGGAACTTCGATTTCCTCATATGGAGATGCTCTCGAAGTGATCAAAAATAAAAATACAACAGCTTGTCATTCCTACCGATAACAAAACAAAGAAGGGTCTTGGTTTTTCTTCAACCTGTACCCAGACTGCTGCTAACGATAAAAGTCTTCATCCCATTCAGGACTTCTTCCACAGTGGAGTTTCCTTCACCCAATATCTAAAACAGTCCATACCATCAATGAGGAAGATCCCTCCGATACAGATGAGGAGTGGAAGTCCTATCTTAACGAGGACGATTATATGTCTCAGGAAGAGGTGCCTATGCCATATTTCTATCCTGCACAGAGTCCGAGATTTATACCCAGGTCAGATGTCAGGATGATATACAAAGATTATGATTCGGAAGGATGCCGTGCTCCACCAAACTCATTAGAGGAAGACACTCTGATGAGAGACAACTTTGACCACGACCATTATGGCCCAATGGATGGCCTGCCTATCTGGCAGCCGTACCCAGGAAACTCGGGGCAAGAAAATCAGCCGAACAATGAAAATCAGCTGAGCATCATTGAACAGAATACCTGTGTCTCCACCATGTCATGGGATCAACACTCAGGTCATTCAGAAAATATCCAGTACGACGATGAATTGGCAAAGCTTGCCGGACTAGAATTTATCAACTATGCTTTTCCTGAGGTCAACGTCATCGAGAGAGATGACTCCTCCGATTCCAAAGAAGTGTGGGACACCTTAGGACAACCAAGTGGAAAATACGACTATATGGTTAAGTACACTGCTCCTGAGAGCTCTCGTATCAAGTTCGAAGACATCCAGCCTACTGGATGGGGAGATTTACATGAGAGCACGAATACTATGCAAAATACAACAGAGGAATCCTCCTACGACAACTCTGTCTGGGAGACAAATCAAGGAAGGTACCAGACTTTGTGATTCACCGAGGAGTTCGCCGCCAATGGGTTGCTGTCGATGTTCCGAAGATTGTTCATAAGTAAAAGTAATTGTTGTCTTTAACCTTTCACCCAGCCCAGGTGAAACGAATGTTTTGATATGGCTCGTTTTCTATAAATTTCCCTCTTCGCTTCGTCCAAAGCGACAAAGTTTTGTTTTATAGGGCTGTAGTTTCAAGAATCGACTCGTTCATAAAAAAATAACGTCGTTCTGTAATTTCCGTATTTATTGTTGTTTTCTCTTTTTGCTTTGGTAATCCTAAAAAACAATTCTAATAATAAAAACAAGCAGTTTTAAAAAAAACACTGCACACACTCTTGCATTCTCTCTATCTCTTCTAAAACAAATCATCACGTCATGCAGATTGCTTGTTTTAAACCCCGTTGAAACATATGATTCGATGCCTTTTTCCAACTTTGAATTCCTGGTATTTGAGGCTGAAGAAGAAGTTGACAACAAAATTCCAGAAGAGATCTCCCGACTACTCAAACAGGAGGAAAGGTCCATCGAACCTCACAAAGAGCCATTGGAAACAGTAAACTTGGGTTCGGAAAAAGAGAGAAAAGAGGTCAGGATTGTGGCATTTCTCAGTCCAACTACCAAAGAGGGTTTGACAAAGCTTCTCAAAGATTTTCCCGATGTATTCGCTTGGTCCTATCAGGACATTCCAGGGTTGGATACCAGCATCGTGGAACATCATCTACCGTTAAGGTCAGAATGTCCGCCAGTAAAACAATGTTTGAGACAGACTCACCCAGACATGGCCATCAAAATCAAGGAGGAGGCACAAAAACAGATTGACGCGGGTTTCCTCACCACGTCAGAATATCCTCAATGGTTAGCCAACATCGTACCTGTTCCTAAAAGGATGGAAAAGTCAGAATGTGTGTGGACTACAGAGATCTGTACAAGGCTAGTCCAAAGGACGATTTTCCTTTGCCACACATTGATATGCTGGTAGACAGTACATCAAAGTTCAAAGTTTTCTCCTTCATTGGATGGATTCTCAGACTATAATCAAATTAAAATGGCGCCGGAGGATATAGAGAAAACTTCATTTATTACCCCATGGGGTACCTTTTGTTACAAGGTAATGCCATTTGGTTTGAAGAACGTCGGGGCAACCTATCAAAGGGCCATGACTACTCTCTTTCATGACATGATACACAAGGAAATCAAGGTATATGTCGATGATATGATTTCTAAATCTAAAACAGAGGAGGAGCATGTGACCCACCTGTCAAAACTATTCGAGCGGTTTAGAAAGTATAAACTCCGCTTGAATCCCAATAAGTGCAAATTTGGTGTCCGATCAGGGAAACTCTTAGGGTTCATCGTCAGCCAGAAAGGAATTGAGGTTGATCCTGACAAGGTCAAGGCCATTCAAGAATTGCCTTCTCCGAAAACTGAAAAACAAGTCAGAGGATTCCTGGGACGTTTGAACTACATCTCCAGATTCATATTCCTCATGACCGCGACATGCGCGCCGATTTTCAAATTACTCAAAAAGAACCAGGACTGCGTTTGGACAGAAGACTGCCAAACCGCCTTCGAAAATATCAAGTATCTGTTGAACCCACTGATTTTATCACTTCCAATGGAAGGAAAACCATTAATCATATACTTAACAGTCTTGGAAGACCCTATGGGCTGTGTACTTGGCCAACAAGACGAAACCAAAGGGAAAGAGTCTGCCATCTACTATCTGAGCAAGAAATTCACCGACTGCGAGACTCGGTACACTATGCTTGAGAAAAATTGTTGTGCTCTGGCTTGGGCAGCCAAACGTCTTCGCCAGTACATGATTTGTCACACTACTTGGTTGGTCTCCGAAATGAATCCAATCTAGTATGTATTTGAAAAACTTGCTCTCACAGGAAGAATCGCCTGTTGGAAGATGTTGTTATCGGAATACGACATCGAATACCACGATCATAAAGCCGTTAAAGGGAGTATTTTAGCCAATCATTTGGCTCATCAACCGATTGACGATCAGGAATCAATCGGGTTTGACTTCCCAGGCAAAGATGTCATGAATTTAAAGATGAAAGATTGCAATGAACCGCTATCCAGTGAAGGGCCAGAACCAGGTTCCCAGTGGGGACTTATCTTTGACGGAGCCGTCAATCATTCTGGAAACGGAATTGGGGAAATCATCATAGCACCTCAGGGGTCCTTTCACTGCCATACCTACGTTCAAGTGCACGAACAACAAGGCAGAATACGAAGCTTGCATTATGGGTCTCGAAGAAGCGATCGACTTAAGGATCAAAAACTTGGATGTTTATGGCGACTCAGCCCTGGTTATCAATCAGATCAAAGGAGATTGGAACACATACCAATCAGGACTGATCCCCTACAAAGATTATGCAAGAAGGTTGCTACCCTTCTTCAAAAGAATCGGGGTTCACCACATCCCTCGTGATGAGAATCACATGGCTGATGCATTAGCCACACTCTCTTCCATGATTAGTGTAGGTCAATGGAACGACCTACCTAAGATCGACCTAATGCGCCTTGAAAGGCCCGCTTACATCTTCACGATTGAAGCAGTCATAGACGACAAACCTTGGTATCACGATATCAAATGCTTCCTTCAGAAACAAGAGTACCCACCTGGGGCACTAAGGAAAAACAGAAAGACCCTTAGAAGGCTGGCTGGCAGTTTCTTTCTGAGCGGTGATACACTCTATAAGAGAAACTTTGACATGGTCTTGCTCCGATGTGTAGATAGACCAGAAGCAAACATGCTAATAAAAGAAATTCACGAAGGATCCTTTGGCACTCATGCCAATGGACACACAATGGCGAGAAAAATTCTAAAGAGCAGGATACTACTGGTTGACCATGGAATCCAACTGCTACAAGTACATGAGGAAGTGTCACACGTGTCAGATATACTCTGACAAAATCCATGTATCGCCAACACATCTCAAAGTTCTCTCTTCCCCATGGCCTTTTTCCATATAGGGAATCGACATGATTGGCATGATTGAACCCAAGGCTTCAAACGGACATCGGTTCATCCTGGTAGCCATTGACTATTTCACCAAGTTGGTCGAAGAAGCGTCATACGCTAATGTAACCCGACAAGTGGTGGTCCGATTTATCAAAAACAATATCATCTACCGTTATGGTGTTCCAAGCTAGATCATTACATATAATGGATCTAACTTAAACAATAAGATGATGAAAGAGTTATGCGCAGAGTTAAAGATCGAACACCATAACTCATATCCCTACTGACCCAAGATGAACGGGGCGGTAGAAGCGGCTAACAAGAACATCAAGAAGATCGTTCAAAAGATGGTTGTAACCTACAAAGACTGGCACGAGATGCTACCCTTTTCTCTTCACGATTATCACACATCTGTCTGCACTTCAACAGGGGCAACCCCTTTCTCTCTAGTATATGGCATGGAAGCAGTGCTCCCCATAGAAGTAGAGATCCCATCAATCCGGGTATTGATGGAAGCTAAGCTTACAGAAGCTGAATAGTGTCAAAATCGACACGACAAACTAAATCTGATCCGACCTCGTGTCTTCAGAAAAGAAGACCTCGTGCTAAAAAAGATACAATCTTTTCTCACTGATTCTCTGGGCAAATGGACCCCGAATTATGACGGCCCCTATGTGGTCAAGAAAGCTTTCTCAGGCGGCACCTTGAGACTTGCAACCATGGATGGAGAGGAATTTGCCGACCCCACAAATGTTGATGTAGTCAAGAAATACTTCGCCTGAAATAATAAAAAAAAAAGAAAAAAAACGTCTCGGTGGATTGAAAACCCAAAAGGGCGGTCCAGGTAAAAATTAGAGACATGGTCAAAAATCATCCCGATGGATTGGAAATCTCAAAGTACAGTCCAGGCAAAAGTTAGTGATAATGGCAAGTAACTACGTCCAACAAAGGGGCAAGTCCCTTAGCAGCAGTCATGCCATCCATCAGAAAACTCCAGTCAGGGTCATCTTTGACAAAAGCTCAGGATGTCCAGCATTCAAATTTGGTAGAAGGATAGCGGTCGTTATGTTTCAATGTAGCCCTTATCCCTTAAAATACCATTTTTTAACTTTGTAAATACTCTATGGAATCACACGCTTGACTGATTTCCATCCTATCAATAAAATTTGAGCCCTTGTGCTTTTGTTTGCAATTCTTATTTGTTTAGCTTTACAGAACGACGTTTTTAACATGATTAACGATTCTTGAAACAAAACAAAAATGAAGATGGAATTTTAGCTTTTAAAATAAAGATGGCATTTCTTTTGACTGTTGAACATCGAAAGAACGTCGATCGCTACTCCAGAAGTAATCGCGCTTCAAAGTGCATAATACAAGTACTCCTTCTAAAGCAGTGCACTTGAATGAAGGATCAGCTGTATCAGATGCGACTTTCACATCTGATACCCCCGGCAGAGTTCTTATCTCCTAAGCCCGACCAACAGTTTTCCCCGTAGGGACTATTTCTCGTAAGCAAGGCAGAATTGCTATCGTGAACCACTGATACTTTTCATCTCCCGCAGTGGCCGAGTATCCAGTCGTGTTCATCCGTCAGTTTGTATGTAGTGTCAGTTTTGTCAGCATATACATACATACATCATGCATTATTGATTTACATTCACATTTATATTGCATAACTATCACTCCAGTCGGTCTTGTCCCCTAGTGATAACAGTCATCTCAATTGAGTTGTCAGCCATTTCCTCGTCAGGAAGTGTTGCGTCTGAACAATCTCGCCTCCAGTTTATTTCTGGATTGAAGTTGGTCCTCGACCACTTTGATAACTTGAACCTCTGAAAGACCAGAGAACTTTTGACAAACATCACTCTTCGCCATTGAAGATGATATCCTCGCTTTCCCGGATTAAGGAAAATCCCCAGAGAAAGCCTCTTAATCCGAGATTCGACAATGCAACAGTTTTTCTCCAAAAAAACCGCTGATGAAAAGGTCATCGGCACCTCAAAATTAGATCACATCATATGGCGTTTCTCCGAGAAGATTTTCGAGAAAAGTATGGTGTAATATCCCTAAGCGAAAGCAGTCTCTCAAGAGACTTGTTTTCCCCAGTATTGTCGATAAATGGCGTCTCAAACAGAAAAGTTTGCACACCTCTACAACTCAGACGATTGGGTTCCATAGCAAGTCTGACATCAATTTTTTTTTCCTGTCAAATGGCATCTCCCCAGAAAAATTCGGCGAGAAGTTTGAGGAAAACCGCTACGGATAGCGTCCGTTGTCAAGAAAGTTTATTGACAAAAGAAACTGAGACCAGTTCCTTGGTAGGAAACCAGGATCGAGGGGAAGGTTATTTCAGAAAGTTAGACCAGTTCCTTGGTAGGAAACCAGGATCGAGGGGAAGTTTACATCAGAAACTTAGACTAGTTCCTTGGTAGGAAACCAGGATTGAGGGGAAGTTTATTCCAGAAACTGAGACCAGTTCCTTGGTAGGAAACCAGAATCGAGGGGAAATTTATTCCAGAAACTTAGACCAGTTCCTTGATAGGAAACCAGGATCGAGGGGAAGTGTATTTCAAAATCTTAGACCAGTTCCTTGGTAGGAAACCAGGATCGAGGGGAAGTTGACAAAAGAAACTTAGACCAGTTCCTTAGTAGGAAACCAGGATCGAGGGGAGGTTTAGTCCAAAAGAAACTTAGACCAGTTCCTTAGTAGGAAACCAGGATCGAGGGGAGGTTTAGTCCAAAAGAAAACTGAGACCAGTTCCTTGGCTGAAGACCAGGATCGAGGGGAAGTTTTTACATTTTCTAAGCATCATTACTTAGCAAAAGAAGAAGGATGTGTGACTTACCATTCCTAAACACCATCAAAATTTCGGGTATTCTGATATTTAACCCTCTTGCACCTCGAATGCCCGAATACCTTCGTCATTCACACCTTCCGGTCCAAGATGATTAAATATGGGCATCTGTCATACCCCAAATTTTGACCACTTAGATTTCCCATCATTGGGCAAATCATCATCACAATATGGATGAATCATCCTACCTCATCAGTCTCCCCAAATATGGGTGATCATTCACTACTATAAAAAGTTAGGGTTTCAAGCCCTCTCTGAGCCTTAGACAAAGGATCAATCAAGATTTGACATGATCTTCAAACTTGTCTAACCTCTCAAACATCCACAAAGGATCAAGAGGACTCCCATAGCAAGAATCAAGCACAATGTTGCAGCATTCCAGGTGGATCAAGCCTCAAGATCGCTAGTGTCACCAAATTAGGGTTTGGTCGACCAGGGCCTCCAGATGGAGATTTTCCTCTGGGCATGAGCCAATGCTTCAAAGTATAACCTAATATACTCCATGGAACCTCACGGACCCAATCATCAAGTCAATTTAACCTCAGGGGATGCACTCATCAAAAATCAGGAATTAGGGTTTCTTGACCTAATTCACCCCTAAGTCGACTTTTGGGAGAAATCATGAGCCAAGACATCAAGACATGATTTTAGGGTCTCCAATACACCACATTGATCCATTTGCAACAATGGATTGGTCCAAGAAGCTTGATCAACAAGTTTCAAATTCATCAGAACCAAGATTAGGGTTTTGAGGAAAAAGTCAACTGTACCTTTGACTTTTGACCCAGACATGCTCCCAAACCCTAGGACATGATTCAATACACCCTATAACACCTATGAAATCAATCCATCAAGTTTGATTTAGGTCAACGACTTGATTTCATAGAGGATCGCACAGTTTGGAATTCATTTGACAAAAAGTCAACTGTGCACAAAAGTCAACTTTGACTTTTTGAGATTTTTCACAATTATGGTTCTTTGACCCCAAAATGATGTTAATGTGTGATTGTAATCATCATTCATCAAGAAAAATCAAAAAAAGTTGGATAACTTGTAAAAGGGGGTAACCATAAAAAAACTTAGAATTTTTCTAAGTTATGGAACAAAGTGGCTTGGGTACCAACTTCCAAGGATCATAACTTGAGATCCAAGCAACCATTTGGGCTGATCCAAAGATGGATTTGTAGCTCTCATGGCATACTTTAAAAGTGTCAACTACACCTCATTCCAATTCCTCATGGATTTCAAGTTATGGAATGACCAAAATCACAAAAAGTGAAAATGTCACTTTTTTCCAACACTTAGTGAAATTTTCACTAAGTCAGAATCTGCCTTCACTTTTTTCCAAATTTACGAGCATTTTTCACTTGGATCCAAAAGGTATCAAAACAAACTATGATCACACATATGTTATGTCATATGAGAGCTTTCCAAAATGGCCAAGAACCCCATGAAAATCCACTTGAGCCATGAGATATGACCATGCCAATGTGCCTTGCTGCAAACTGTCATGGCAAGGAAGATTTATGCATTTTGCTCGATTTGCCCAATTTTTGCAAATCACCAACAAGTCTATCCATCTGAACACCTCAGGGGGAGACCAAGGAGGGACAAACACTGATCCATCAGTCTCCCAAGTCCTTGGAACCAAAAATCGCATGCCAAACCTAGAAATCCCTAAAGAGGGGACAGGACTCTAATTTTGTTTTGGAGCATTCCATGGATGCACCAAGGTGGCACGGACTGAGCCATTTCCAACTGAATTCTGTCAAGACATATCCAAGACCAAGGGAACCAGAAGCCTGTGCCCTAACCTCTAGTCAATGGCTAGAGGAGACTTAGATTCCATTTGATCAACATTGGCCAAACCTCTGTTGCAGTTGCCATTCACTATTGCAGCCAAAACAAACTTGCTCTACTATAAATAGAGCTCATTTGTGCTCAGTTTAAGTACACCAAAGCCATCAAACAGATACTTTCCTCAAAATCACCTTCTCACTTCCAAATTTGCCTTCCAAAGCAAGTCACTATCGGGTTTTGAGTTTGAGAGCAATTCCAACCAAATCAATCACACACACACCTCATAAACATCATATAGAAGTGATCCAAACTCTCACAAGTGACCTGTAACACCAAAATCACAAAGTCCCCTCTTAAAACCTCAAAATAGGGCCTTTTTGCATTTTTCAACCATGTCTTGATTCA
Source organism: Lathyrus tuberosus (assembly GCA_022829125.1). Lineage (NCBI taxonomy): Eukaryota > Viridiplantae > Streptophyta > Magnoliopsida > Fabales > Fabaceae > Lathyrus > Lathyrus tuberosus. The sequence goes on along the minus strand of JALAZF010000297.1, from coordinate 5,495,437 downwards.
GTCACTTTCCAAACCAGATAAAACCTCAAACACACTCCAAATATCATCCTTGAGCTGTCCCAAATGGTTCCACACATCTGGAACACCATTTGAAAGAGTTGCTATTTTGGCCACTTTTGCCCCTTTTGCAAGAAAGGGCCAGTTTCCATTCCTGAGGTTTCCAGCTGGTTCCAATCATCCTAAAAAATTTTAAGGGATCATTTGAGAGTGTTCAAAGCATCAAAACATTTCTGGAACAAGGCACTTGACAGATTGCCCAAAAAGCTCCTAAAGAGGTAAGCATCTCAACTTGAACTCTTTAAAATATGCCTTGCTTTGAGGTCCACTGATCATGCATCTCTTATACATGTTGTATGTGTTGTGTTTGAAGCAATTCATCATGTAATTCATGCCTGTACCAAGAGGTAGTACAGAAAATGAAAAATATGGCATATTTCAAAACCACTATCGGGTTTTGAGGAGGATTTGTTTTCTGAAAAAACCACCACCACCATTGGATTCCTTGTGAAATTCTAGGTCAGATGCATATAAATTTTGTCTCCATCCATGGAGAAATGAGAAAGTTATGGCCTTCACGTTTCTGACCAAAATCTTACCTTGCCTTGCCTTGGGCCAGGCCAAAAAACAAGGCAAGCCTTGTATATTTGTGGTTGTGTTTCAATACACGGATGTATCACCACCCCAGTGTTAAGGCGCGCATGCTGCACACAAGAGGTCTGGGGTTCGAATCCCCCTCGCCCCAGATCCTTTTTTTTACCACTTTTACATATTTTATTATTTTTCTTAGTATTTTTAATGATTTGAAAAATTAATAACTCCCTCAATTTTAATTATTTTTTATTGGTTCTTTTTGCAAAAAATCGCAAAAACGTTGAAATATTTTATTCCACAAAAAAATCAAATTTATATTATTTATTTAATATAATTAGTATTTTTGTGAATAAATTCATTTTGAATTGTTTTTAAACATTTTTAAAGTGAATATTTACCTTGAAAATCAAAACTAAATGAGTTTTAATTCATCTTATGATTAAAACCTCATTTTTCAAACCTTAAACAAAAATCACAAGTGGTTTATTTAAACTCATTTGGTATTTTTATCATTTTTATTGATTTTCTTTAAATATTTACTTTTTAAAAACAAAATTAGGGTTTCTTTGATTTCAACCCTCATCAATCATTATTTTCTTTACAAACATTTTTGGGCCTCTAATAGAGTGTAAGACCCAAACCCTTTTTTTGAAACCAAAATAATTTGGGCCTTAGTCATTGTATAAGTCCCTCAATGGTTTTCAAAATCACAGTGCGATCGTCGCCTTTTTAAATGAATCATCTGGGTCTCTCCTTGAGCTATAAGACCCATTAATTTTCTTAAAATCAAACCTTTGGGCCTCTAATAGAGTGTAAGACCCAATCCCCTTTGAAAACCAAAACATTTATGGGCCTCAGTCATTGTATAAGACCCACCGCGTTTTCAAAACCCTCGGCGCGATCGCCATTTCAAAAAACGGAAAAACTTTTGGGCCTACCCTCATGTTATAAGCCCCATTTCCTTTCTTTAAAACCTTTGGGCCTCTAATAGAGTGTAAGACCCAACCCCCTTGTACATAAAATACTTTTTGGGCCTCACATATTGTATAAGTCCCTCTATACAGTTATCAAAACAACGGTGCGATCATCATTAAAACTTGGGCCCCTCCTTGAGCTCTAAGCCCCAACAAACTTTTCAAAGCAATTTCTCCTTTGATTTTGAATATAATATTGTTATCAAAGCTTTCTTTGTTGAACAACTAACAAAACAGCATGGAAGCTCTACAACGGGTAAGTGTTTATCCGCTTTCATATGTATATAACTGTATTGTGGGGCCGCTTCATTGTAAGTCTTCTTTCACATCCTTTTTATATACTTGCCAAATATTAACTGTATAATACTAGTATAGTTATTTAGAGTTTTCCCCGGCAACTACGTCTAGCACTAGGTAAAGCCTTGTTGGTCACTCTTAAATACAGTCAAAACTAGACCCCCCATAGAATTACCTGATACAGTCTTCCCTCCTCTTGGGGTTAAACAATATGGAAACATGAAAGGGAGCATTCTTGGTAAACCCTTTCTCAGACTGTCACTCTTAGAAATTGTCAAAGAAACTCTACTCCCCAGAGTTGATCTATTCTCTGTGAATAACATCTCTTGAGTTTCTTCCAAATACAAGAACCTTCCTGGCTTGATCTATTCTCGGTGAATAGCATGTCTTGAACATCTCTTGGTTTAGGGATCCACAGGCTTCCTAAAAGCATCCCCGCGCTCCTCTTGGGTGTTGTACAAGGACCCTTCAACTTCTTAGAAGTTCTCATGCCTTCTCTTGGGCTTAATACAAGGACCCTGACGACCTCTTAAAGGTATAAGACAGAACTTAGTCATCCTTTACTAGAGCAGTCTTTCCAGCATCAAAACTCTGGCCGTTGTGGAGTTGATACCCATCCCTTAATACTCGCGCCTCCTCTTGGGCATTATACAAAAGATAAAACTCTAGACTTGGACAGTCTAAGACCCTTGAGTCTCAAAGACATTCTCAAGTTCCCTTCAAACATAGGCAGAAACCCGGTCTCTCTCAAGAGAGTTCCCTATACTTGGGCTCGCTTCAGGATCTCCAGAATCCACGGCGGTAAGGTAGCCTCCTCTTGGGCTTTGTACAATGACTCTCCCTAGCGGAATTAACCCTTTTAGCCTCTATCTCAAGCTTCGTACGAGATACTTAAACATTCTCTTGTTGAGTATAAAAGACTCTCTTGTTGAGTCACTTCCCTTTAGCCTCTATCTCGGGCTTCGTACGAGACATCAAATCACTCTCTTGATGAGTATAAAAGACTCTCTTGTTGAGTCAATTCCCTTTTAGCCTCTATCTCGGGATTTGTACGAAACAGCAAAACACTCTCTTGTTGAGTATAAAGGACTCTCTTGTTGAGTCAATCTCCCTCCAGCCTCTATCTCGGGCTTCGTACGAGACATCAAATCACTCTCTTGTTGAGTATAAAAGACTCTCTTATTGAGTCAAAACCTTTTAGCCTCCGTCTTGGGCTTCGTACAAGTCACATAAAAGCACTCTCTTATTGAGTCAGTCACTTGTTAGTACTCTCTTGTTGAGTCAACCCTTTTAGCCTCTATCTTGGGCTTCGTACGAGACAACAAATAAAAGGCACCCTCTTGTTGGGTCAATCGCCTCCTCTTAGGCTTTGTATAAGGAAAACCTCGGTTGAGTCAATTAACCTTTTGGCATCAAATCAGTGCCTTGCTCATAACATACAAACATCAACAACTCCTTTTCCTTCATCTAATTGTTGTAAGCGGCAAGCCTCTGGATTATTTACATCCACGTCACTGTCCCTCTTTTAGTATGAGAAATTCCTAAGGAAAGATGGTATTGCTCTACACTGAGTTAAAGTCTTCTCCTTCAGGTTAAAAATCCCCTATAAAGGAAAATATGGAATTGCTGGATTCACTTATCCCAGTTAAAGTAATTCTCCTTTATAATCAGTCACCCAACAGTTGTGATAAACAGACCAAACATCCCCCTTTAGAGATGACAAATTCTCTCTCATCCAAACCTTTAAGCTTCACATCTTGGGCTTTGAACAAGATACAAATAAACCCTTTAGCTTCACATCTTGGGCTTTGAACAAGATACAAATCACCTTTAGCTTCATGTCTTGGGCTTTGAACAAGACACCAAAACGACCTTTTTCCTCCCATAGAATAGGAGGAACTACGATCGCTCTGATTTCCCTGTTTCGTTAAACGGGAATACGTAGGCATAAGATTGTAAGATCTTAGAGAGCATACTAATCTAAAACCCAAAATCCAGTATGTTCAGATATCAACCCAAAAGCACCAAATCCTAACATCTTACAAAAAACCTCACAAATAGTCCAGACACTGTGTTCTTAACAAAATAACCGAAGAGGGGCCCACGTCTTAATAGCATCTGTAAACCAACAGTTTTGACTGTTTAACCTCAGTTTGTGAGCAGAGTTAATTGGAGACATCTATTTCCCTTCCTTAATCAGCTCAATAGGATAAAAAATGAATCGAACTATAGTACCCGAGCGATAGTGCTTCAAGACCACAAAAATCGCGCTACACTTGTTTTTTATTATTTGAGTTGTTTTTTAGGATTACCATTTTCTGAAAAAGCAAAAAGATAAAACAGCAATAAATGCGGAAATTATAGAACGACATTATTTTATTTATGGTTTAGTCGATTCTTGAAACTATAGCCCTATAAAACAAAACTCTGTCTCTTTGGGCAAAGCGAAGAGGGAAATTTACAGAAATTAAGGCCTATCAAAACATCTGTTTCACCTGGGCAGGGTGAAAGGTTAAAGACGGCAATTACTTAGACTTATGAACGACTTTCGGAACGTCGACAGAAACCCATTGGCGGCGAACCCCTTGGTGAATCACAAAGTCTGGCACCTTCCTTCTCGATTTGTCTTCAGAAATAATGCTGATTTCTGGTGGAGAGAGATCTTCGGAATCTATTTCCCTGGCAGAGTTGCCGTAGACGAACTCTTCTGTTGTATCTTGCATAGTATTTGTACTCTTAGGTGGATCTCCCCATCCAGTTGGCTGGATGTCTTCGAGCCTGATACGAGAGCTTTCAGGAGTGGTGTACTTGACCAAGTAGTCGAATTTGCCATTCGGTTGTCCTAAGGTGTCCCACACTTCTGTGGGAGAAGAGGAGTCATCCCTTTCGATGACGTTGACCTCAGGAAAAGCATAATTGATGAATTCTAGTCCTGCAAGCTTTGCAAATTGATCGTCGTGCTGGATATTTTCTGAATGCCCTGAGTAATTATCCCATGACATGGGGGGATGCATGTATTCTTTTCAATAATGCTCAGTTGATATGCATCACTGGGCTGACTCTTTTGCCCCAAGTCTCCTGGGTACGACTGCCAGATAGGCAGGCCATCCATTGGACCATAATAGTCATGGTCAAAGTTGTTTTTCATCAGAGTGTCCTCCTCAAATGAATTTGGTGGAGCACGACATCCTTCTGGATCACAATCTCCGTATATCATCTTGACATCTGACCTTGGTATAAATTTCGGACTCTGTGCGTGATAGAAAAATGGCGTAGGCACCTCTTCCTGAGACATATAACTGTCCTCGTTAAGATAGGACTTCCACTCTTCATCTGTATTGAAGGGATCACCCTCGTTGATGGTATGCACTTCCTAAGGCAGTGGGTGAAGGAAACCTCCATTGTGAAAGAAGTCCTGAATGGGATGAAGACCTTCATCATTAGTAACATTCTGGGTACACGTTGAGGAAAAACCAAGACCCTTCTTTGTTTTGTTATCAGTAGGAATGACAAGTTGTCCCCATCCTTTTGCGTTGTTACTTTCGATTACTTTGAGAGAATCTTTGTATGAGGAAATCAATGTTCCTTTTTCTGATTGATTCTCATTGCTCACCGACAGTGCTTGGAACTAGGTTCCAACAACCTCCTCTGGTTCTACACAAGTGGACGACGATAAGTTACTCACGATCAAGGCTTGCTCTCCACAGACTGTGACTAGTTGGTCGTTCTTGACGAACTTCAGTTTCTGGTGCAGTGTCGAAGTGACTGCCCCAGCCTGGTGTAACCAAGGTCTTCCTAATAAACAGTTGTACGCTGCCTGGACGTCCATGACCTAGAAAGTGACTAGGAAAGTGTGAGGACCGATAGTTATGGGAAGGTCGACTTCGCCGATAACTGCTTTTCGAGATCCGTCAAATGCTTTGACGATGACCTCACTGCCCCTCATCGGAGATCCTTTGAATGATAGTCGCATTAATGTTGACTTCGGCATAAATTTCAGAGCCGATCCTGTATCTACTAGTACGCTGGCTAAAGCATCATCCTGGTAGTTGACTGTAATATTGAGTGCCATGTTGTGACTTTTTCCTTTTTCTGGAAATTCCTCGTCACTAAATCCCGAGTTGTTGCAGAAAGTGATGTTGGAGATGATGCTGTCAAATTGTCTTATTGTTACATCATGTTCCATAAAGGCTCGCTCTAAGACTTTCTGTAGAGCCTCCCTGTGAGCTTCGGAACTGAGTAAAAGAGATAACATAGAGATTTTTGAAGGACTTTGCAACAGCTGATCAACAATGTTGTATTCACTCTTTTGGATGAGCTTCAGCATCTCATCGCTACTCTTTGAGAGGTCGGGACCACTAGATTGACCGACTGGTTGTATTGGACCTTCTGTTTGAAGTTCATTTTCTTTGCTGGGTTCTCTAACTCCTCGGTTGAAGATTCGACCACTCCGTGTTACTCGACTAATATCTGTAATATTCACGACGGAGGATAATGGAACTTCTTTTCCATTCTCAACTGTTGTTGCATCGTATTTGTAAGGGATAGCCTTATCGAATTTGTACGGTACTGGTCCCGGCAGATAGATAACTACAAGAGCCTTCTGACTTTTCTGACCATCGTAACTGGCCTCAATTGGTTCAAGATTGAGAACCTTCCCACCATCAAGATGGACTCTTGATTCACAGAGTAAAGGGATTATGGCGCACACATCTTTGGCCATTTCTCGCTTAGGGATCAAGATAACATCCTTGCTTTGACCAGGATGATAGTTTGACATTGAATCAGAGCTTGACCATGGTTGAATTTCCTTATGGTCCAACTAACTTTGAAGGGATGCTCGCACGAGGTAGCATCCTTGATTATTCTCCGATCAGACTCTACAGCGCTCGTAGTTGTGTGGTGGCACCCGACCACGTCCGCTATGAATGCAGTGCAACTTCACCAGAACATTTTCCATTGATCGAACATCCTGACTTGATGCCTAGTAGGGTTCCCATTAATCATACTGACTTGTTGTGTGTCTTCATCTAGATAGATCGGAAGCCACCAGTGGTTTAACAAGTGTTGTAGTGTTCTTTGAGAGAGTGCACATCCTTGGTTACTCACACGACACACTTTACAGTTCTTATAATCACGCGAAGTCGGAAAACTGAGCTGGACTTGCTTAGCGTGTAATTCCACCAAGCTGGTGTTCATCAAGCGAATATAGAAGATTCTGAATGTTGTTGGAATTCGTATAAGTCATGTTGACCCCACAAATTGTGCGATCTTGGATCCAACCGAGATCCAACTGATCCTGTAGAGCTGATTGCACCACAGAACATCCCTGATTGTCTTTCAAGCAGATATCACACTGGTGATAATATGAGGTGGTACATGCCCATATCCGCTCAGTCTGCGATGCATCTTGACCAGATTAGCCCTTAATAAGAGTACATAATGAATTTGATAGCTGTGGTTAGACTTTCCCTCTATCAAATTGACTGCAGCTTTCTCGTGTTGTGGTAACGGGTTCGTCTGAACATTTGGATTTGTATCCTTGAAGGATAAGACCCTGCTCCTGATAAGCTTTTGTACATCAGATTTGAAGCTGAGACAATTTTCTATTTTATACCCTGGTCCTCCTTGATGGTAAGGACACGTCTGATCTGCTTTGAACCAAAAAGGCGGATTCTCCAGTACTGTAAGAGGTGACCTAGTTTGAACGTGCCCCTTGATCAGTAATAGTGGAAACAGTTCTACATACAACATTGGTATAGGGTCGAATCCTGGCGGTCGCGTTGTACGGTTGTTGTTGTACTGAGGACGAGCCTGTTGAAGAGGCTGTTGTGTCCTTTGCTGATATTGTTGTTAATTCGGTTGGCTCTGAGCAACCTGAGGTTGATACGTCGGAAGAGGCGCAAGATTGATAGCAGGAGTTACAACTGCTACCGGTTGGTACCGTCGCCTTTGTTTCCTGAGAGAGATATTACCAATATCTTGCTCTTTTTTCTTAGGGAAAGCACTACCGTATCTTTTAGTACTGCTTGATGGTCCAGTATCTTTGACTAAACGTCCTTCTCGGACTGCTTCCTCAAGACGAACTCCCATGCCACCATCTCGATGAAGTCACTGGGCGCACTGGCGACCATTCGGTCGTAGTAAAATGAACTCAAGGTTTTCAAGAAGATCTTTGTCATCTATTTTTCCTGAAGAGGTGGACAAATCTGGGCGGCAATTTCACGCCATCTCTGAGCATATTCCTTAAAGGTTTCCTTATCCTTCTGCGACATGGCTCTGAGTTGACCTCTGTCCGGTGCCATGTCCAGATTATACTTATATTGTTGAACAAAGGCGGTGCCAAGATCTCTGAAAGTGACAATCTTAGTGTGGTTTAAACCCATGTACCATTTGAGTGCGGTACCAGTTAAACTATCCTGGAAATAATGGATCAGTAGCTGGTGGTTCTCTGTCTGAGTTGACATTCTCCGAGGGTACATCACCAAATGACTTTGAGGGCAAGAGTTACCCTTGTACTTTTCAAATTCGGGCACCTTGAACTTTTGTGGAACTTTTACATTGGGGACCAAACAAAGGTCTGTGGCATCCTTTCTAAATAGATCCTGACCGCGAATGCTTGCAGTTCTTTTTGCATCTCCAGGAACTATTCTTGGAATTCCTTTATTTTATCGTTCATACTTTCATTTCCACCAGAAAGTATCTGTGGAATCTGTCCTTCCGGGACAGTGTGTACCACGGGTGGTGGTACAGTCATTACGGCAGTGACTCTTGGTGCTTCCCTCTCCCGAAGTTTGCAACCTTCAGGAGTTGCTGTCATGCCCCTTGCATCTTCGCTTTCCCGAAGTTTGTAACCTTCAGGCCCAGCGGCTCCTGCTGCAGTTTCTGGATCTTCCATGATCGGTGGAATATATCCTTTCGGGATATAGTTGAGTGGCATGCCCCAGGGAAGATCTTTTGGAATGTTATATCGAGGATCATACTTTTCCAATATGGGCGTCGATGTGATCTCTGAGATCACAGTCCTTTGTTGTTGTATCTAGGCTGCTGCCAGAGCTTGCATGTCATTCTGAAGTTTCCTCAGATCTTATTTCAGAGTGTCGATTTCTTCTCTCAAATCTTTGTTCTCTTCCTCGAGATCATCCATTTTCTTTTGTCGATTGACCCGGGTATTGTACGAATGAGACAATTTGACTCTAAAGTTGAGACACAAACGTGAGATTCATAGGGAAGAAGAATGCGTTAGGTGAGAATGATGAATGATATGCAATGATTATATTAATAAATTTTTTTTATTTAATTAAAAGATACTTTGACAATTGGATTTCAAATATCATACAGTGAGGAAACCCCGTTTTATTGAATTCAAAGATTGCGAAAATGGAAATACAGTAATTTACAAAGTGTTGTAAAAGGAAATGTCTAAACTAATGGATCCCGAGTCCTCTCTGAGGAGAGCTCAGGTGCTGGTTCTGGTATTTTCCTTTTCTTTGTCTGGGGCTCTTGAGCCGTTGTCGGGTTATCATTCCTTTGCCAAGTGAAATGAGCGAGCAAATTCCTTTGGTCTACTTGATTTTCTACAGCATGTTGCTCTAAAATATCAATCAGAGCATCTTTTTCTTTTAGCAGTTGTTGTATTTTGTTACACTCCATGTTGAGAATACGATATTTGTTCCTCCAAGACTTCTTCTCCCGTTGAACTTTGGCGAGAGTAACCTGAAGTTTTTCCGTATCAGACATAAAATAAAGGACAAATTCCTTTAATGGAAGAACTTCGTGACGAGGGTAAGGCATCCTCAGTTTGAGAGCTCTAGTTTGTACCCAGTGGAGATAAGTCTCTACAGAGATACAGTCCAGTTTTCCTAGAGACTCTCTTCCTTTCCTGTGAACATGTTTCCAAGCATGCACTATTTCTGTCTTTAGTGCCTTGTAATTTTCTCCTTCCTTGAAGAAAAGACCTTCCAGATGAGGATTACGCGGGACATGCCTCATCGGGTATCCGAATTGACGCCGAAATAAAACTGGATGATAATTGATTCCGCCTTTAATTCCTATGAGGGGTACATTAGGGAAGTTTCCACAACGGTCAATGATCCTGATCCCGTCATAGATTCAATTGTACCAATCTATGTCAGAGTAGGTAAGAGCCATGATTCTCTGCGACCAACGCAGAGTGCTCTTATGATCCCAAAAAGCAGCAGACTTGGGTAAATGGGAAATGAACCATTTGTATAGCAGAGGTACACAACATGTGATCATTCCTCCACTGTATAAATTCCTTAAGTGTACAGAATGATAAGCATCTGCGAGCAAGGTTGGTAAGGGGTTTCCAATCAGAAAAATCTTAATGGCATTGATATTAACGAAGCTATCAATGTTGGGAAACAAAAATAACCCGTAGGAGAGCAAAGCAAAGATGCTTTCGAAAACATGCACATTCCCTATACTAGCAAAGTACAGGGCTTTCTTTATCAAAAACTGGGCTGGCAAACCTTAGATTCCACCCTTAGTGGTCATGTGAGTCCTGATTTCTGACTCGTCCAAATGGATTACTCTTGAAATGGTTTGATCCATTGGAATTTCTTCCAATCTAGAAAAGGGAGCTTGGTCAGTAATAGGTAAATCAGTCAGGTGAGAGTACTCCTCCAGTGTTGGTGCTAGTTGATAATCTGGGAATGTGAAACAATGATAAACCGGATCGTAGAACTGGATGAGTGTAGACAGGATTCCTTCAATTACATGGACCCTTAACAGAGACAGCAGTCCTCCATACTTATCTCTGAAAGCATCAGGGTTGGTGATCATCCTCGCATATCCTCTTAAATCCTCTAGTTTTAGAACCTTGAAGGTATACTTGTGAGTCCTTCTTCTACCGAAATCCATAACGCAATCTTTCTCTCTGACATTTGCAATCATTGTCTCAGTTTAATTTTAAAAAGAGAGACCATAAGAGAAAATTTTCTTTGTTTAAATGTTTTTTAATGAAATGAATGCATGAATGCAGCACACAAAAACATAGAAAAAACATGGGGTTTGTAGCGCGAATTTTTGGACGTGGTTGCGAAGCACTTATCGCTTTTGGGGTACTACAATTCGATTCATTTTTTATCCTATTGAAGCTGATGAAGAAAGGGAAATAGATGTCTCCAATTAACCCTGCTTGCATACTGAGTTTAAACAGATGACTGTTGGTTTACAGATGCTATTGAGATTGTGGGTCTCTCTTAAGTTATTTTGTTAAAATAGTGCCTGGGCGATTGTTGGGAGTTTAGGACTGATGCTTTTTGATTGATATGTGATGGTAGGGGATTTGGGTTTTTGGATTAGTGTGCTCGCTAAGATTTTTCTTTCAATCTTATGCCTACGTATTCTCGTTTACCGAAACAGGGAAATCAGAGCGATCGTAGTTCCTCCAATTCTATGGGAGGAAATGGTGTTTTGGTGTCTTGTTCAAAGCCCAAGATGTGAAGCTAAAGGTGGTTTATATCTTGTTCAAAGCCCAAGATGTGAAGCTGAAGGTGTTGTCTTTAGAGAGAATTTGTCATCTCTAAAAGGGGTCTGTTTGTCACGACTGTTGGGTGACTGACTATAAAGGAGGATTACTTTAACCGGGATATGTGAATCCTAGCAATGCCATAATTTCCTTTATAGGGGGTTTTAACCCGAAGGAGAAGACTTTAACTCAATGTAGAGTAATGCCATCTTTCCTTAGGAATTTCTAATGCTAAAAGAGGGACAGTGGCGTGGATGTAAATAATCCAGAGGCTTACCGCTTACAGTAATTAGATGAAAGGAGTTGTTGATGTTTGTATCCTGTGAACGAGGCACAGTTTTGATGCTAAAAGGTTGATTGACTCAACCGGGGTTTTTCTTATACAAAGCCTAAGAGGAGGCTATTGGCCCAACAAGAGGGTGTTTTTATGTGCTCGTACGAAGCCCGAGAGAGAGGCTAAAAGGGTTTACTCAATAGGAGAGGGTTTTTATATGTGTCTTGTATGAAGCCCGAGACGGAGGCTAAAAGGGTTTGACTCAAAAAGAGAGTCTTTTATACTCACCAAGAGAGTTTTTTTGGATGTGTCTTGTACGAAGCCCAAGATGGAGGCTAAAGGTTGACTCAACAAGAGAGTCTTTGTACCTCGTACGAAGCCCGAGATGGAGGCTGAAAATGTTTGACTCAACAAAAGAGTCTTTTATACTCAACAAGAGAGTAATTTTGTATCTCGTACGAAGCCCGAGATAGAGGCTAAAAGGATTATTGACTCAACAAGAGAGTCTTTTTTGTATCTCGTACGAAGCCCGAGATGGAGGCTAAAGGATGGCTATTTCAGTTGAGTGACAGGTCCAGTATGTGGGTTAAAAGAGAAAATCAGTTTTTATAAAGAGACTAATTAAAGGCAAGGCTATGCTTTGGGATTGATCAGAGGATCAGGGTTATTTCCTGTTCTTTAAGTAAATGGGAAATCCAGAGGGTTTTGGAGACTGTCCAAGTCTGCGGGTGTTTTCCCTATTTTTGAAAGGGGCTTGAGAATGCCTTCGAGACTCAAGGAAGTTAGACTGTCCAAGCCTAGAGTTTTGTCTTTTGTACTATGCTTTAGAGGAATAGTAGTAGTAGGATCTAGACTCTTTGAAAGACTGTTCTATTAAGATGACTAATTTCTGTTCCTATACCTCTATGAGGTCGTCGGGACAATTTGTACGAAGCCCAAGAGGAGGCTGGAAACTTTTAAGAAGCCGATGGACAATTTTTATGAAGCCCAATAGGAGGCTCTCTTCCCGAAGGAAGAATCCTTATACGAAGCCTAAGAGGAGGCTGTGAATACTTCTAAGAAGCCGTAGGGTCCTTGTACAATGCCCAAGAGGAGGCGGGGATGCTTTTAGGAAGCCTGTGGGTCCCCAAACCCCGAGAAATTCAAGACAGGCTATTCACAGAGAATAGATCAAGCCAGGAAAGTCCGAGAATTTGGAAGAAACTTAAGAGATGCCATTCACGGAGAAAAGATCATCTCTGGGGAGTAGAGTTTCTTTTGACAATTTCTAAGGATGACAGTCTGAGAAAGGGTTCACCGAGAATGCTGCCTTTCACGTCTCCATATTATTTAACCCCAAGAGGAGGGAAGATTGTATCTAGTAATCCTATGGGGATCTAGTTTAGTCTATTTAAGAGTGATCAACAGGGCTTAGTGCTAGACGTAGTTGCCGGGGAAACTCTAAATATCTATACTAGTATTACACAGTTGATATGAGTTTATGAAAGAAGACTTACAGCGAAACAGCCCCACAATACAGTTATATGTATATGAAAGCGGATAAAGAAAGCATATAAACACTTACTCGGTTGTAGAGCTTCCATGCTATTTAGTTAGTTGTTCAATAAAGAAAGATTGAAAACAACAGTATATTCAAAGTTTAAAGGAGAAAGTATTTTGAAAAGATGTTGGGACTTACAGCTCAAGGAGAGGCCCAAGGTTTATCACTGATCGCACTGTCGTTTTGTACAGAGGGACTTATACAAGTGACTGAGGCCCAAAAAGTTTTTCTGTACAAGGGGATGGGTCTTAGACTCTCTTAAGTGGTCCAAGTGTTTAAAGAAAAAGAATGTGGCTTATAACGCGAGGGTAGGCCCAGATGATTGGTTTTTTTAATGGCGATCGCGCCGAGGTTTTCTTTTAACGCAGGGGGACTTATACAATGTCTGAGGCCCAAAAAGTTTTGGATAAAAGGGGATTGGGTCTTACACTCTAATAGAGGCCCAAAAGATTTATTTTTGTACAAGTGGTGGGGCTTATAGCTCAAGGAGAGGCCCAGGGTCATTTGTTTGAAAATGGCGATCGCGTCGAGATTTTTGAAAACACGGTGGGTCTTATACAATGCATTGAGGCCCAAAAATGGTTTGGTTTTCAAAGGGGGTTTGGTTTTACACTCTAATAGAGGCCCAAAATATTTTGAATGGGTCTTATAGCTCGAGGAGAGTCCCAAGGTTTGTTTTTCAACGGACGATGATCCCGTCGAACTTTTTGAAATACAACGGGACTTATACAATAAGTGAGGCCCAAAATAGGTTTGTATTTACAAAGGATTGGGTCTTACACTCTATTAGAGGCCCAAAAGTGTTTGAAAAAGTTTGATGAGGGTTGAATTAATCAAAACCCTAATTTGTTTCCAAAATTGTATTTTAATTGAATAAAAAATTCAATTAAAATGATCAAAATTGTTTAACATGTGGAAAACAAATTGTGATCTTGGATTAATGTTTCAAAAATCATGTTTTGACCTACAAAATGATTAGAAGTCATTAAAATTTACAAAATCAAGAAGGAAAAAAATATTTTAAATGACAAAAATAATTAAAATATTAATTCTTTGCAAAAATATCAATTATATGAAATACATAATATTTTTGGGATTTTTTGGTAAAATAAAATATTTTATCATTTTTGTGAATTATTAAAAAAATAATCAACTCAAAATCATTAAAACTCAGAGAAAATTAATTTATGAATCAATTAAATAAAATCACAAAATTCAAATATTCAAAATTTCAAAAAATGGCGCCAAGAACAAGGGCAAGAACACGCGCCACCCTCTGTTTCTGCAGATTTGCATTTTCTATCCAATCTCACTGAATACTTGATTATATCATGCAATCTACATGTCAATCTACTCGTTTTAACCTCACGATCATGTCAATGGTCTTTAATTTCATTTATTTTTAACATGGAATAAGAAATCAAAGAGAAACCTCAAGAACCCTAATTTGTGCATGAAGGTTCAGAAATTCCACACACGATTCAAACAATGCAATTGATTGAGGGAAAACATTCCATGCATGATTATGAACATATGGCCAAATTATTGTGCAGCAAAAATTGCATTGATCATAGAGTTAGAAGAGCTCATGCTTACCTCTTGCAGCTGGTGATTATGTTTTGTGTTAGAGGTGTTACAGCTAGGTTCCAATGATCTGGATAGTTTCCCTAGGTGCCATGGAGTGTGTCTGGATGCTTGGAATGGATTGAAATGATCTGGAACTTGAGATGGTACCCCAACTGCAAATCTGTCAAGAACTTGAGCAACTGGCTGGTGATTTGTGAAATCAGTGTTCCAGATGTTGTTTAATTGTTTGGATCACTTCTATATGATGTTTATGAGGTATGTGTGTGATTAGTTTTATTGGAATTGCTCTCAAACTCAAAACCCGATAGTGACTTGCCTTAGAAGGCAAAATTGGAGTGAAAGAAGAGATTTTGAGGAAAACATATGTTTGATGGCTTTGGTATACTTAAAATGATCACAAATGAGCTCTATTTATAGTAGAGCACGTTTGTTTTGGAATCAATAGTGAATGGCAACTGCAGCAGAGGTTTGGCCAATGGTTGAACTTTGGAATCCAAGTCTCCTCTAGCCATTGACTAGAGGTTAGGGCACAGGGCTGTGGTTCCCTTGGTCTTGGATAAGTCTTGACTGAATTCAGTTGCAAATGGCTCAGTCCATGCCACCTTGGTGTATGCATTGAATGCTCTAATCCAAAATTTGAGTCTTGTCCCTCTTTTAGGCAATTCTAGATTTGGCATGCTACTTCTTGTTCCAAGGACTTTGGAGGCTTGGCTCAGTGTTTGTCCCCTTTGGATTTGATCCTCAGATGTGTCCAAGATGATGACAAGGCTTGGAATTGGCTGATTTTGCGAAATCGAGTAAAAATGCAAAATTCTGCCTACCCTTGGCAGTTTTCAGGAAGGCATATTGCCCTTGTCATATCTCATGGCTCAAGTGGAATTTGGTGATGTTCTTGGTCATTTTGGAAAGCCCTCATATGATACAACAACTGTTTGATCATATTTGGTTTTGATACCTTTTGGATCCAAGTGAAAAATCCCCCTACATTTGGAAAAAAGTGAAGGCAGATTCTGACTTAGTGAAAATTTCACTAAGTGTTGGAAAAAAGTGACATTTTCACTTTTTGTGATTTTGATCATTCCATAACTCAAAATCCATGAGGAATTTGGAGGGAGGTTAGTTTTAAGCTTTTGTAGAGGGTAATGAGATCTACAAATCAAGTTTTGGATGGGGAAAAATGGCTTTATGGTTTAGGAGTTATGATCCTCCAAAGTTGGTACCCTGGCCACTTTGTTCATAACTTAGAAAATTTTCTAAGTTTTTATGGTTACCCCTTTTACAAGTTATCCCACTTTTCTTGATTTTTCTTGATGAATGATGATTCCAATCATACATTAACATCATTTTAGGGTTAAAAAACCATTTTTGTGAAAAATCTCAAAAAGTCAAAGTTGACTTTTGTGCACAGTTGACTTTTTGTCAGATGAATTCCAAACTGTGCGATCCTTTAGGAAATCATGTCCTTGACCTAAATCAAACTTGATGGACATGTTCCATGGGTGTTATAGGGTATATTGAATCATGTCCTAGGGTTTGGGAGCATGTCCTAGTCAAAAGTCAAAGCTACAGTTGACTTTTCTCGCGAAACCCTAATTGTGGCTCTGATGAAATTGAGACTTGTTGCTCAAGCTTCTTGGATTAATCAATTCTTGCAAATGGATCAATGTAGTTTATTAGAGACCCTCAAATCATCTCTTGAGGTCTTGGCTCATGATTGGTCCCAAAAGTCAACTTAGGGGTGAATTAGGTCAAGAAACCCTAATTCTTGATTTTTGATGAATGCTTCCCCAGAGGCTAAATTGACTTGATGATTAGGTTTATGATATCCCTTGGAGCATCATAGGTTATGCCTTGAAGCATTGGCTCATGCCCAGAGGAGAATTTCCATCTGGAGGCCCTGGTCGACCAAACCCTAATTTGGTGACACTGGCGATCTTAAGGCTTGATCCACCTAGAAGGGAGCAGCCTTGTGCTTAATCCTTGAAGTGGGAGTCCCCCTTGATCCATTGTAGATGTTTGGCAGGTTATACAAGTTGAAGATCATGTCATTTCTTAATTGATCCTTTGTCTAAAGCTCAGAGAGGGCTTAAAACCCTAAATCTGATTGCAGTGAGTGCTCAACAACCCTTGAGGAGTTTGATGAGGCACAAAGGTACATCCATATTCTGCTGATGATTTGTACAATGATGGGAAATCTTAGTGGTCAAAATTTGGGGTATGAAAGATGCCCCTATTTAATCTTCTTGACCCTAGAGGTATGAATGGCGAAGGTATTCGAGCATTCGGGGTGCAAGAGGATTAAATATCGGAATACCCGAAATTTTGACGGCGGTCATGAATGGTAGATTACGTATTCATCCTCTTTTGCTAAGCAATGATGCTTAGAAAAGGTAAAAACTTCCCCTCGATCCTGGTCTTCGGCCAAGGAACTGGTCTTAGTTTTCTGATTCAAACTTCCCCTCGATCCTGGTTTCCTACCAAGGAACTGGTCTTAGTTTCTGAAATAAACTTCCCCTCGATCCTGGTTTCCTACCAAGGAGCTAGTCTTAGTTTCTGATTCAAACTTCCCCTCGATCCTGGTTTCCTACCAAGGAACTGGTCTTAGTTTCTGAAATAAACTTCCCCTCGATCCTGGTTTCCTACCAAGGATTTGGTCTTAGTTTCTTTTGTCAATAAACTTTCTTGACAAGGGACGCTATTCGTAGCGGTTTTCCTCAAACTTCTCGCCGAATTTTCCTGGGGAGATGCCATTTGATAGAAAAAATTTTGATGTCAGACTTGCTGGGGAACCCATTCGCCTGAGTTGTAGAGGTGTACAAACTTCTCTGTTTGGAGACGCCATTTGCTGACTCTACTGGGGAAAACGAGTCTCTTGATAGACTGCTTTCACGCTTGGGGATATTACATCATACTTTTCTCGGGATCTTCTCGGAGAAACGCCATATGATGTGATCCAATTTTGAGGTGCTGATGACCTTTTCATCAGCGGGTTTTTTTAGAGAAAAACTGCTGTATTGCCGAATCTCTGCTTAAGAGGCTTCCTCTGGGTATTTTTCCTTAATCCGGGAAAGTGAAAATATCATCTTCATTGGCGAAGAGTCACATCGGTTGAAGGTTCTCTGGTCTTTCAGAGGTTCAAGTTATCAAAGTGGTCAAGGGCAAATTCTAATCCAGAAATAAACTGGAGGAGAGAGATAATTCCGACATGACATTTCCTGACGAGGAAAGAACTTGACAACTCGATTGAGAAGACTGTTACCACTACGGGACAAGACCGGTTGGAGTGATAGCGATGCAATATGAATGTGAATGCAAATCAATAATGCATGATGTATTGTATGTATATGCTGACAAAACTGACGCGACATACAAACTAGTAGATGAACACGACTGGATACTTGGCCATAGTGGGGCGTATAGAAATATTGCTGGTTCAAGATAGCAATTCCGCCTTGCTTAGGAGAAGTAGTCCTCGTTGGGAGCTACGTTGGTCGGGCTTAAGAGATATGAACTCTGTCGGGGGTATCAGATGGGAAAGTCGCATCTGATACAACTGATCCTTCATTCAGGCGCACTGGCTTAAAAGGAGTACTTTGATTCTGCACTTTGAAGCTCGATTACTTTTGGCGAAGCGATCGATGTTCTTTCGATGTTCAACAGTTAAAAGAAATTGCCATCTTTATTTTAAAAACAAAAAAAGTTTGACAAGTAAATTCATTTCTGTTTCGTTTCAAGAATCGTTATTCATGTTAAAATGTCATTCTGTAAAGCTAAAACAAATAAGAATTGCAAACAAAAGCACAAGGGCTCAAATTTTATTGATAGGATGGAAATCAGCCAAACGTGTGATTCAATAGATTATTTACAAAGCTAGAAAATGGTAATTTACAGGGAAAAAGGGCTACGTTGGAACATAACGACCACTATCCTTCTACCAAGTTTGAATTCTGGGCATTCTGAGCTTCTGTCGAAGATGACCTTGACCGGAGCTTTCCTAACTGATGATGTAACTACTGAGGAGTTAAACTGATCAGACGTAGTTACTTGCCATTATCCCTAATTTTTTCTTGGATGGTACTTTGAAATTTCCAATCCACCGGGATATTTTTGATCATGTCTCTTATTTTTGCCTGGACGGCCCTTTCGGGTTTTCAATCCACCGAGACGTTTTTTTAGGCGAATTATTTCTTGACTACATCAACATTTGTGGGGTAGGAAAATTCCTCTCCGTCCATGGTTGCAAGTCTCAAGGTGCCGTCTGAGAAAGCTTTCTTGACCACATATGGGCCCTCATAATTCGGAGTCCATTTGCCCCGAGAGTCAATGAGAAATGATTGTATCCTTTTGAGCACGAGGTCTCCTTTCCTGAAGACACGAGGTCAGACCTTTTTGTCGAACGCCTTCTTCATTCTTTGCTGATACAACTGACCGTGGCATAGTGTTGTGATTCGCTTCTCTTCGATCAGATTCAGTTCGTCGTGTCGACTCTGACACCATTTAACTTCTGTAAGCTTAGCTTCCATCAATACCCGGATTGATGGGATTTCTATTTCGATGGGGAGCACTACTTCCATGCCATATACTAGAGAGAAAGGGGTTGCTCTTGTTGAAGTGCGGACAGATGTGCGATAACCGTGAAGAGCAAAGGGTAGCATCTCGTGCCAGTCTTTGTAGGTTACAACCATCTTTTGAACAATCTTCTTGATGTTCTTGTTAGCCGCTTCTACCGCTTCGTTCATCTTGGGTCGGTAGGGAGATGAGTTATGGTGTTCGATCTTGAACTCTGCGCACAACTCTTTCATCATCTTATTGTTCAAATTAGATCCACTATCAGTAATGATCTGGCTCGGAACACCATAAAGGCAGATGATGTTGTTTTTGATAAATAGGACCACCACTTGTCGGGTTACATTAGCGTACAACGCTGCTTCGACCCACTTAGTGAAGTAATCAATGGCTACCAGAATGAACTGATTCCTGTTTATAGCTTTGGGCTCAATCAAGCAAATCATGTCGATTCCCCATATGGAAAAAGGCCATGGGGAAGAAAGAACTTTGAGATGCGTTGGCGGTACATGAATTTTGTCAGAGTATATCTAACACTTGTGACACCTCCTCATGTACTTGTAGTAGTCGGATTCCATTGTCAACCAATAGTACCCTGCTCTCAGGATTTCTCTCGCCATTGTATGTCCGTTGGCATGTGTGCCAAAGGACCCTTCGTGAATTTCTTTTATCAGCATGTCTGCCTCTAGTCTGTCGACGCATCGAAGCAAGACCATGTCAAAGTTCCTCTTATAGAGTGCATCACCGCTCAGGAAGAAACTGCCAGCCAGTATTCTGAGGGTTTTTCTATCTTTTATTAGTGCCCCAGGTGGGTACTCTTGTTTCTGAAGGAAGCATTTGATATCGTGATACCAAGGTTTGTCATCTATGAAGTCTTCAATCGTGAAGATGTAAGCCGACCTTTCAAGGCGCATTATGTCAATCTTAGGTAGGTCGTTCCATTGACCTACACCAATCATGGAAGAGAGGGTGGCTAAGGCATCAGCCATGTGATTCTCCTCACGAGGGATGTGATGAAACTCAATTATGTTGAAGAAGGGTAGCAACCTTCTTGCGCAGTCTTTATAAGGGATCAATCCTGATTGGTATGTGTTCCAATCTCCTTTAATATGTTTGATAACCAGGGCTGAGTCGCCATATACGTCCAAGTTTTTGATCCTTAAATCAATCGCTTCCTCGAGACCCATAATACAAGCTTCGTATTCGGCCTCGTTGTTTGTACACTTGAATGTCAGTCGGGCAGTGAAAGGAATGTGGGTACCCTGAGGGGTTATGATGATTGCCCCAATTCTATTTCCGTAATGATTGACAGCTCCGTCAAAGATTAGTCCCCATTGGGAACCTGGTTCTGGCCCTTCACTGGGTAGCGGTTCATCGCAATCTTTCATTTTCAAATACATGACATCTTCGTCTGGGAAGTCAAACCTGATTGATTCCTGATCATCAATTGGTTGATGAGCCTAATGATCGGCTAAAATACTCCCTTTAACGGCTTTCTGAGCGTGGTACTCTATGTCATATTCTGATAACAACATCTGCCAACGGGTAATCCTTCCCGTGGGAGCAGGATTTTCGAAGACATACTTGATCGGATCCATCTCGGAGACCAACCAAGTGGTGTGACGAATCATGTACTGGAGAAGACGTTTGGCTACCCAAGCCAAAGCGCAACAAGTTTTCTCAAGCATAGTGTACCGAGTCTCGTAGTCGGTGAACTTTTTGCTCAGATAGTAGATGGCAGACTCTTTCATTTTGGTTTCATCATGTTGGGCAAGTACACAGCCCATGGAGTCTTCCAAGACTGTTAAATAGATGATTAGTGGTTTTCCTTCCACTGAAGGTGATAGAATCGACAGATTCAACATGTATTCCTTAATACTGTCGAAGGCGGTTTGACAATCTTTTGTCCAAATGCAATCCTAATTCTTTTTGAGTAATTTGAAGATTGGCGCACACGTTGCGGTCATGAGGAATATGAATCTGGAGATGTAGTTCAAACGCCCCAGGAATCCTCTGACTTGTTTTTCAGTTTTCGGAGAAGGAATTTCTTGAATGGCCTTGACCTTGTCAGGATCAACCTCAATTCCTTTCTGGCCGGCGATGAACCCTAAGAGTTTCCCTGAACAGACACCGAAGGTGCATTTGCTGGGATTCAAGCGGAGTTTATACTTTCTCAACCGCTCGAATAGCTTTGACAGATGGGTCACATGCTCCTCTTCTGTCTTAGATTTGGCAATCATATCATCGACATATACCTCGATTTCTTTGTGTATCATGTCATGAAAAAAAGTAGTCATGGCCCTTTGATAGGTTGCCCCGGCGTTCTTCAAACTGAACGACATTACCTTGTAACAAAAAGTACCCCATGGGGTGATGAACGAAGTTTTCTCCATGTCTTTCGGCACCATTTTGATCTGGTTATAGCCCGAGAATCCATCCATGAAGGAGAAAACTTTGAACTTTGCTGTACTGTCTACCAGCATGTCAATGTGTGGTAAAGGAAAGTCGTACTTTGGACTAGCCTTGTTTAGATCCCTGTAGTCGACACACATTCTAACCTTTCCGTCCTTTTTGGGAACGGGTACGATGTTGGCTAACCATTGAGGATATTCTGACGTGGCGAGGAATCTCGCGTCAATCTGTTTCAGTACCTCCTCTTTGATTTTGATGGCCATGTCCGGATGAGTCTGTCTCAACCTCTGTTTTACTGGCAGACATTCTCACCATAACGGTAAATGATGTTCCACGATGCTGGTATCCAACCCTGGCATATCCTGATAGGACCAAGCGAATACATCGGGGAATTCTTCGAGAAGCTTTACCAAACCCTCTCTGGCAGTTGGACTGAGCAGTGCCCCAATCCTGATTTCTTTTCTCTCTTTTTCTGAACCCAAGTTTACCGTTTCCAACGGCTCTTTGTGAGGTTCTATGGACCTTTCCTCTTGTCTGAGTAGTCGGGAAATCTCTTCTGAAATTTTGTTGTCATCTTCTTCTTCAGCCCCGAATACTGGGAACTCAAAGTCGGGAGAAGGCATAGGATCATATGTTTCAACGGGGTTGAAAACAAGCAATCTACATGACGGTGTGATTCGTGTTTAAAAGAGATAGAGAAAATGCAAGAGTGTGTGCAGTGTATTTTTTTGATAACTGCTTGTTTTTATTAGTGAGTTGTTTTTTAGGATTACCATTTTCTGAAAAAAGAAAAAAGAGAAAACAACAATAAGTGCGAAAATTACAGAACGACGTTATTTTATTAATGAACGAGTCGATTCTTAAAATTACAGCCCTATAAAACAAAACTATGTCGCTTTGGGCGAAGCGAAGAGGGAAATTTACAGAAAGTGAGCCCTATCAAAACATCCGTTTCACCCGGGCAGGGTGATAGGTTAAAGACGACAATTACTTTGACTTATGAACAATCTTCGGAACATCGACATCAACCCATTGGCGGCGAACTCCTCGGTGAATCACAAAGTCTGGCACCTTCCTTGATTTGTCTTCAGAAATAACGCTGATTTCTGGCAGAGCAGGATCATTGGAATCTGTCTCCCAGGCAGAATTGTCGTAGGAGGATTCCTCTGTTGCATTTTGCATAGCATTTGTGCTCTCTGCTGTATCTCCCCATCCAGTTAGCTGGATGTCTTCGAGCCTGATACGAGAGCTTTCAGGAGCGGTGTACTTGACCATATAGTCGAATTTTCCACTTGGTTGTCCCAGGGTGTCCCACACTTCTTTGGAACTGGATGAGTTATCCTTCTCGATGATGTTGACCTCTGGAAAAGCATAGTTGATGAATTCAAGTCCTGCAAACGTTGCAAATTCATCGTCGTACTGGACATTTTCTTAATGACCTGATTATTGATCCCATGACATGGTGGGGATGCAGGTATTCTGTTCAATGACGCTCAGCTGATTTTCATTGTTCGGCTGATTTTCTTACCCCAAGTCTCCTGGGTACGGCTGCCACATTGGCAGGCCATCCATCGGGCCATAATAGTTGTGGTCAAAGTTATCCTTCATCAGAGTGTCTTCCTCTAATGAGTTTGGCATAGCACGGCATCCTTCCGGATCACAATCTCCGTATATCATTTCGACGTCTGACCTGGGTATAAATCTCGGACTCTGTGTAGTAAAGCAAAAGGGAGTCTACGTTTCGTCCTGAGACATATAACCGTCCTTGTTAAGATAGGACTCCCATTCTTCCTCCATATCAGAGGAATCATCTTTATTGATGGTATGCACTTCTTGAGGCACTGGGTGAAGGAAACCTCCACTGTGAAAGAAATCCTGAATGGGATGAAGACTTTCATTGCTGGTAGTAGCTATCTGGTTACAGGTTGCAGAAAAACCAAGACCCTTCTTTGTTTTATTGTCAGTAGGAATTGTAGCGAGCGATTTTGGACGCGGTTCTTAAGCGCTGGTCGCTCTCTGTGGTTGAGCTTAAAACTACAGGTCGATTCATTTTTTATCCTATTGTGAGCTGAATAAGGAAGGGAAATAGATGTCTCCAATTAACCCTGGTTGCATACTGAGTTTAAACAGCGGTCTGTTAGGTTACGGATGCTATCAATGTGGGGGGGCCTTTGTACTGGTTATTCGTATTTCGCCAATACAGGTTTTTTCTTTCTTTTTCCTAGGCAAAGGGTTTCTAGCGGGGAATAAGGATTAGGATGTTAGGACTGATGCTTTTGAATTACTGCTTTTAATTGATGGAGATATGGGATTTGGGTTTTTTTGTTGATTGCGCTCGCTAAGATCTTTTCTTTCGATCTTATGCCTACGTATTCCCGTTTACCGAAACAGGGAAATCAGAGCGTTCGTAGTTCCTCCTATTCTATGGGAGGAAATTGGTGTTTTGGTGTCTTGTTCAAAGCCCAAGACGTGAAGCGAAAGGTGATTTGTATCTTTTTCAAAGCCCAAGATGTGAAGCTGAAAGACCTCGACTTTAGAGAGAATTTGTCATCTCTAGAGAGGGGAGAAGGAGAATTACTTTAACTGGGATACGCGGATCCGAGCAATGCCATAATTTCCGAAGAAAGGGTTTTGACCTGAAGGAGAAGACTTTAACTCAGTGTAGAGCAATGCCATCTTTCCTTAGGAATTTCTCATGCTAAAAGAGGGACAGTGGCATGGATATAGATGATCCAGAGGCTTGCCGCTTACAGCGATTAGATGAAAGGAAAGGAGTTGTTGATGTTTGTGTACTGTGAACGAGGCACAACTTTGATGCTAAAAGGTTGATTGGATCAACCAGTGGTTTTGTTATACAAAGCCTAAGAGGAGGCTAATTTCCGCTAGGAAAATCATTATACAAAGCCTAAGAGGAGGCTATTTTGTGTCTCGTACAAAGCCCGAGAGAGAGGCTAAAGGTTTTTGACCCAGTGGGGCATATCGTTATACAAAGCCTAAGAGGAGGCTAGCAAAGGGTTCGACCCTTGCTTAAGGAATTTGTATCTCGTACGAGGCCCGAGATGGAGGCAAAAAAAGGGTGATTGACTCAACGAGGGAATCTTTTGTGTCTCATACAAAGCCTGAGAGAGAGGCTAAAAGGTTGTTTTCACTCCACTAGGGAGAATTTTGGTATCTCGTATGAAGCCCGAGATGGAGGCTATTGTAACTGTTTCAGTTGAGTGACAGATCCAATATACTGATTTAAAAAGAGAAAATCAGTTCTTATATGAGCAATACTGTACTCAGGGATTTAATTTGAGGATCAGGGATATTTCCTTTTCTTTGGGGAAACGGGAAATCCAAAGGGTATTGAGACTATCCGAGTCTGCGGGTTTCCTTCCTATTTAACGAAGGGTGCTTGAGAATGTCTTTGAGACTCAAGGAAGTTAGACTGTCCAAGTCTAGAGTTTTACCTTTTGTACTATGCTTCGAGAAACAGTAGTAGACTCTATGAAAGGACTGTTCTATGAGGATGACTAAGTTCTGTTCCTATACCTCTAGGAGGTCGTCGGGACAATTTATACGAAGCCCAAGCGGAGGCTGGAATCTTTTAAGAAGCCGACGGGTCCTTGTACGAAGCCCAAGAGGAGGCTATCATTCCCGGAGGAAGAGATCATTATACGAAGCCTAAGAGGAGGCTGTGAATACTTCTAAGAAGCCGTAGGGTCCTTGAATAATGCCCAAGAGGAGGCCGATTCTTTTAAGAAGCCCGTGGGTCCCAAACCAAAGAAAAGTTCAGGAAAACTCTTTTAGAGTTAAAACCACTGGTAAACGTGCGAGGTTTACTATCCAGTGACTTTAACTTTTAGAGAGAGTCCGAACCGTTCGGCGGTTTGAAGAAATTCAAGAGAAGTTTCACCGAGAATAATTCATCTCTGGGGGATAGAATTTCTTGACGATTCCTAAGGAGGACAGCCGGAGAGAAGACTGTATCTGGTGCTCCTATTGGGGATCTAGGCGTCTATTTCTACGAATAAATGAAACGGCGTCACTTAGTTCTAGACGTAGTTGCCGGGGAAACTTGAAATATCTATACTATTATTACACAGTAGATATGAGTTTATGAAAGGAGACTTACAGTGAGCAGCCCCACAATACAGTTTATAATATGAAAGCAGTAAATGAAAGCGATAACCACTTACTCGGTTGTAGTGCTTCCATGCTGTTTGGTTAGTTGTTCAACAAAGAAAGATTAAAAACAACAGTATATTCAAAATCAAAGGAGAAAGTGCTTTGAAAAAGAAAGATTTGGGGCTTACAGCTCAAGGAGAGGCCCAGGGTTTTATCAGTGAGCGCACTGTTTGAATTTGTACAGAGGGACTTATACAAGTGACTGGGGCCCAAAAAAGGTTTTCTGTACAAAGGGATGGGTCTTACACTCTCTCAAGAGGCCCAAAAAGTTTTAAAGAAAAAGAGTGGGGCTTATAACACGAGGGTAGGCCCAAATGATTTTTCGTTTACAAATGGCGATCGCGCCGAGGTTTTCTTTTAACGCAGAGGGACTTATACAATAAGTGAGGCCCAAAATGTTTTGGTTAAAAGGGAGATTGGGTCTTACACTCTAATAGAGGCCCAAAAGTTTTGAATGGGTCTTATAGCTCAAGGAGAGGCCCAAAAGGTTATTTTTCAAAAGGCGACGATCACGCCGTTTGTTTTTGACGGTATCGGGACTTATACAATACACGCCGTTTGAAAATGATTTGTGAGGGTTGAATTAATCCAAAACCCTAATTTGTTTTCAAAAATGTATTTAATTGAATAAAAATTCAATTAAAATGATCAAAAATTGTTTAACACATGGAAAACAAATTGTGATCTTGGATTAATGCTTCAAAAATTAAGTATTGACCTACAAAATAATTAGAAAGCATTAAAAGTTGCAAAATCAATGTAGAAAAAATATCTAAAATGCCAAAAACAATCAAAATATTAATTCTTTACAAAAATATCAATTATATGAAATAAATAATATTTTTGGGATTTTTTGATAAAATAAAATATTTTAACATTTTTGTGAATTATTAAAAAAAGAATCAACTCAAAATCATTAAAACTCAGAGAGAAATTAATTTTTGAATCAATTAAACAAAATCACAAAATTCAAATATTCAAATTTATGAAAATGGCGCCAAGAACAACATCAAGAACACGCGCGTTTTTCAGTTTGCCCAGATTTGCATTTTCTATCCAATCTCCATGAATACGTAACCATATCATGCAATCCACATATCATTATGCTCGTCTCAACCTCACGATCATGTCTATGTACTTTAATTTCATTTAAATTAAACATACAACAAGAAATCACGAAGAAACCTCAAGAACCCTAATTTCTGCATGAAGGCTAGGATTTTTGATACACGATTCAAATAATGCAATTAATTGAGGGAAAACATTCCATGCATGATTATGAACATATGGCCAAATTATTGTGCGAGGAAATATGCATAGATTGAGAGATGCCCAAGTTTAGGCTTACCTCCAAGTCGTGACAGCAAGAGCAGATGTGATTTTGAGTTGGAGGTGTTACAGACAAGTTGTGATGATCTGAACAGCTTCCCTACACCATATGGATTGTGTTTGAACACTTGGATTGAATTGAAATGGACTGGATCAGCTTATGGCACCTCAGCTGCAACTTCACTCCAAACTTGTGTGGATGGCAAGTGATTTCATGAAATTGATGTTTCAGAAGTTATGTGAGTGTTTGATCAGCTCATATGTGATGTATGTGAGGTGTGTGAGTGATTGGTTTGTGCAGAATTGCTCTCAAACTCAAAACCCGATAGCTACCTTGCTAAGAAAGGCATTTTTGCCAAGAGAAAGAGATTTTGAGGAAAGCATCTGTTAGATGGCTTTGGTGTACTTAAACTGACCACAATTGAGCTCTATTTATAGTAGAGCAAGTTTTTTTTGCAAGGAATAGTGCATGGAAGCTGGTAAGTAGGTTCCCCCAATGTTGGCCAATGGAAATGAAAGTCTCCTCTAGCCATTGACTAGAGGTTAGGGCACAGAGCTTTGGTCCCCTTGGTCTTGGATAAGTCTTGACTGATTTCAGATGAGAATGGCTCAGTCCATGCCACCTTGATGGTTCCATTGAATGCCTCATTCCAAATTTGAAGTCTTGTCCCTATTTTGGCCATTCTAGGTTCAACATGCTATTCTTTGTTCCTTGAACCTTGGAGGCTTGGCTCAGTGATTGTCCCCTTTGGATTCAATCCTCTGAGGTGTCCAAGTGGATTGGAGCAATTTCAATTGGCTGATTTTGGCAAATCGAGCCAAAATGCAAATTCTGCCTTGCCTTGACAGATTTCAGCAAGGCAACTTGCCAATGTTGTATCTCATGATGTAGGTTGAATTTGGCAATGTTCTTGGCCATTTTGGAAAGCTCTTGCATGATACAACAACTGTTTGAACAAGTTTGGTTTTGATCTCTTTTGATTCCAAGTGAAAAATCCCCCTACATTTGGCAAAAAGTGAAGCAGAATTCTGACTTAGTGAAAATTTCACTAAGTGTTGGAAAAAGTGACATTTTCACTTTTCAGCCACTTTGATCACTCCATAACTCAAAATCCTTAATGAATTGGAATGACTTGTAGTTAAAGTTTTTGTAGGTGATAATGAGGGCTACAAATCCATCTTTGGATGAGAAAAAATGGCCTTGTGGTTTAGGAGTTATGGTCCTCCAAAGTTGGTACCTTTGCCACTTTATTTTTAACTTAGAAAAATTTCTAAGTTTTATGGTTACCCCTTTTACAAGTTATCTCACTTTTCTTGATTTTTCTTGATGAATGATGATTCAAATCATACATTAACATCATTTTAGGGTTAAAAATCCATTTTGGTGAAAAATCTCAAAAAGTCAAAGTTGACTTTTGTGCACAGTTGACTTTTTATCAAATGAATTCCAAACTGTGCAATTCTTCAGGAAATCATGTCCTAGACCTAAATAAAACTTGATGGACATGTTCCATGGGTGTCATAGGGTATATTCAATCATGTATTAGGGTTTGGGAGCATGTCCAGGTCAAAAGTCAAAGTTACAGTTGACTTTTCCCTTAAAACCCTAATTGTGGTGCAGATGAAAATGAGACTTGTTGCTCAAGCTTCTTGGATCAATATGGTGTATTAGAGACCCTCAAATCATGTCTTGAGGTCTTGGCTCATGGTTTGTCCCAAAAGTCAACTTAGGGGTGAATTAGGTCAAGAAACCCTAATTCCTGATTTTTGATGAATGCATCCCCTGAGGCAAAATTGACTTGATGCATGGGTTCATGAGGTTCCATGAAGTATATTAGGTCATGTTTTGGATCATTGCCTTGCGCCCAGATGAAAATTTCCATTTGGAGGCCCTGGTCGACCAAAACCCTAATTTGGTGACACTCTCGATCTTGAGGCCTGATCCACCTAGAAGGGAGCATCCTTGTGCTTAATCCTTGAAGTGGGAGTCCTTTTTGATCCATTGTGGATGTTTGAGAGATTAGACAAGTTGAAGATCAAGTCATTCCTTGATTGATCCTTTGTCTAAAGCTCAGAGAGGGCTTGAAACCCTAATTTTGATTGTAGTGGATGCTCACCCATCTTTGGGGAGACTAATGAAGCATAAAGGTACATCCATATTGTGATGATGATTTGCACAATGATGGGAAATCTAAGTGGTCAAAATTTGGGGTATTACAGATGCCCCTATTTAATCTTCTTGGACCCGAAGGTATGAATGACGAAGGGATTCGGGCATTCGGGGTGCAAGAGGATTAAATATCGGAATATCCGAAATTTTGATGGTGGTTATGAATGGTAGCTTACGCATTCATCTTATTTAGCTAAGAAATAATGCTTAGAAAAGGTAAACTTCCCCTCGATCCTGGTCTTCAGCCAAGGAACTGGTCTCAGTTTTCTTTTGAAATAAACCTCCCCTCGTTCTTGGTTTCCTACCAAGGAACTGGTCTTAGTTTCTGATTTAAACTTCCCCTCGATCCTGGCTTCTTACCAAGGAACTGGTCTTAGTTTCTGATTTAAACTTCCCCTCGATCCTGGTTTCTTACCAAGGAACTGGTCTTAGTTTCTGATTTAAACTTCCCCTCGATCTTGGTTTCCTACCAAGGAACTGGTCTTAGTTTCTGATTTAAACTTCCCCTCAATCCTGGTTTCCTACCAAGAACTGGTCTTAGTTTCTTTTATCAATAAACTTTCTTGACAAGGGACGCTATTCACAGCAGTTTTCCTCAAACTTCTCGCCGAATTTTCCTGGGGAGATGCCATTTGAGTGGAAAAAGTTTTGATGTCAGACTTGCTGGGGAACCCAGTCGTCTGAGTTGTAGAGGTACATAAACTTCTCTGGTTGGAGACGCCATTTGTCGATTCTACTAGGGAAAGCGAGTCTCTTGAGAGACTGTTTCCGTTTGGGATCTTTCATCATACTTTTCTCGGGATCTTCCCGGAGAAACGCCATATGATGGGGTCCAATTTTGAGGTGCCGATGACTTTTTCATCAGCGGTCTTTCGGAGAAAGGCAGCTGTGTAGCGCCGAATCTCTGTTTAAGAGGCTTTCTCTGGGGATTTTCCTTAATCCGGGAAAGCGAGGATATCATCTTCAATGGCGAAGAGTGACATCTGTTGAAGGTTCTCTGATCTTTCAGAGGTTCAAGTTATCAAAGTGGCCACGTGCCAACTCTGATCTAAAGATACACTGGTGGCGAGATTGTGCAGACTCAACACTTCCTGACGAGGAAAGAACTGACAAACTCGATTGAGAAAACTGTTTATCACTAGGGGACAAGACCGACTCAAGTGATAGTGATGCAATACGAAATGCGAACGCAGATAAAATGCATGAAGTATGTATGTATATGCTGACAAAACAGACGCGACATACAGACTAATGGATGAACACAATTGGATACTCGGCCATCGCGGGGCGAAGAAGTACCGTTGATTCAAAATAGCAATTCCACCTTGCTTAGGAGACATAGTCCTTGCGGGAGCTATGTTGATCGGGCTTAGGAGATGAGAACTCGGTCGAGGCGTGTCAGACGAAACAAGGTCTCTGACACAGTTGATCCCTTCATTCAGGCGAACTGGCTTAGAAGGAGTACTTTGATTCTGCACTTTGAAATTTGCTTACTTCGGGAGAAGCAATCGATGTTCTTCTGATGTTCAATAGTCAAAAGAAATGCCATCTTTAATTTAAAAGCAGAAAAAGTTTTAACAAGTAAATTCATTTTTGTTTTATTTCAAGAATCGCTGATTAAGTTTAAACAACGTCGTTCTGTAAAGCTAAAACAAGTTAAGAATTACAAACAAAAGCACAAAGGCTCAAATTTTATTGATAAGATGGAGATCAGCCAAACGCGTGATTCCAAAGAGTATATACAAAGTTAGAAAATGGTAATTTACAGGGAAAAGGGCTACGTTGAAACATAACGACCACTATCCTCCTACCAACTTTGAATTTGGGACATCCTGAGCTTCTGTCGAAGATGACCTTTGACTGGAGTTTTCCTCTGATGGATGATGTAACTGCTGCTGAGGGACTTGCCTCTGTTGAACATAGTTACTTGCCATTATCCCTAATTTTTGCCTGGATTGTACTATGAGATTTCCAATCCATCGGGACAATTTTTTTCATGTCTCTAACTTTTGCCTGGACCGCCCTTTCGGGTTTTCAATCCACCGAGACGTTTTTTTTTTAGTTTAGGCGAAGTATTGCTTGACTACATCAACATTCGGGGGGTAGGCAAATTCCTCTCCGTCCATGGTTGCAAGTCTCAAGGCGCCGCCTGAGAAAGCTTTCGTGACCACATAGGGGCCATCATAATTCGGGGTACATTTGCCCCGAGAGTCAGTGAGAAATGATTGTATCTTCTTGAGCACGAGGTCTCCTTTTCTGAAGATACGAGGTCGGACCTTTTTGTCGAACGCCCTTTTCACTCTCTGTTGATACAACTGACCGTGGCATAGTGCCGTGATTCGCTTTTCTTCGATCAGGTTCAGTTCGTCGTGTTGACTTTGACACCATTCAGCTTCGGTGAGCTTAGCTTCCATCAATACCCGGATCGATGGGATCTCTACTTCTATGGGGAGAACTGCCTCCATGCCATATACTAGAGAGAAAGGGGTTGCCCCTGTTGAAGTGCGGATAGATGTTCGAGAACCGTGAAGAGCAAAGGGTAGCATCTCGTGCCAATCTTTATAGGTTACAACCATCTTTTGAACGATCTTCTTGATGTTCTTGTTAGCCGCTTCTACCGCTCCGTTCATCTTGGGTCGGTAGGGAGATGAGTTATGGTGTTCGATCTTGAACTCTGCACACAACTCTTTCATCATCTTATTGTTCAAGTTAGATCCATTATCAGTAATGATCTCGCTTGGAACACCATAACGGCAGATGATATTGTTTTTGATAAATCGGACCACCACTTGTCGGGTTACATTGGCGAATGACGCTGCTTCGACCCACTTGGTGAAATAGTCAATGGCTACCAGGATGAACCGATGTCCGTTTGAAGCCTTGGGCTCAATCATACCAATCATGTCGATTCCCCATATGGAAAAAGGCCACGGGGAAGAAAGAACTTTGAGATGTGATGGCGGCACATGAATTTTGTCGGAGTATATCTGACACTTGTGACACCTCCTCATGTACTTGTAGCAGTCGGATTCCATTGTCAACCAATAGTACCCGGCCCTGAGAATTTTTCTCGCCATTGTGTGTCCGTTGGCATGAGTGCCAAAGGATCCTTCATGAATTTCTTTCATGAGCATGCCTGCTTCTGGTCTGTCGACACATCGGAGCAAGACCATGTCAAAATTTCTCTTATAAAGAGTGTCACCGCTCAGGAAGAAGTTTCCAGCCAATCTTCTGAGGGTTTTCCTGTCTTTTCTGAGTGCCCCAGATGGGTACTCTTGTTTCTTAAGGAAGCATTTGATATCGTGATACCAAGGTCTGTCGTCTATGACTGCTTCAATCGTGAAGATGTAAGCGGGCCATTCAAGGCGCATGATGTCGATCTTAGGTATGTCATTCCATCGACCTACACTAATCATGGAAGAGAGAGTGGCTAATGCATCAGCCATGTGATTCTCATCACGAGGGATGTGATGAAAGTCGACTCTGTTGAAGAAGGGTAACAACCTTCTTGCATAGTCTTTGTAAGGAATCAATCCTGATTGGTATGTGTTCCAATCTCCTTTTATCTGGTTAATAACCAGAGCTAAATCGCCGTATACGTCCAAGTTTTTGATCCTTAAATCAATCGCTTCTTCGAGACCCATAATACATGCTTCGTATTCGGCCTCGTTGTTCGTACATTTGAACGTAAGTCTGGCGGTGAAAGGAATGTGGGAACCCTGAGGGGTAACAATGATTGCCCCAATTTCGTTTCCATAATGATTAACTGCTCCGTCAAAGATAAGTCCCCATTGGGAACCTGGTTCTGGCCCTTCACTGGGTAGCGGTTCATCGCAATCTTTCATTTTTAGATACATGACATCTTCGTCTGGGAAGTCAAACCCGATTGATTCTTGATCGTCAATCGGTTGATGAGCCAAATGATCGGCTAAAATACTTCCTTTAACGGCTTTCTGAGCATGGTACTCTATGTCATATTCTGATAGTAACATCTGCCAACGGGCAATCCTTCCCGTGAGAGCAGGTTTTTCGAAAACGTACTTGATTGGATCCATTTCGGAGACCAACCAAGTAGTATGATGAATCATGTACTGGCGAAGACATTTGGCTGCCCAAGCCAAAGCGCAACAAGTTTTCTCAAGCATTGTGTACCGAGTCTCGCAGTCGGTGAATTTCTTGCTTAGATAGTAGATGGCAGACTCTTTCCTTTTGGTTTCGTCTTGTTGGCCAAGTACACATCCCATTGATTCCTCTAGGACTGTGAGGTAAATGATTAGTGGTCTTCCTTCCACTAGAGGTGATAAAATCGGAGGATTCAACAGATATTCCTTAATACTGTCGAAGGCAGTTTGGCAATCTTCTGACCAAATGCAATCCTGGTTCTTTTTGAGTAATTTGAAAATCGGCGCACATGTCGCGGTCATAAGGAATATGAATCTGGAGATGTAGTTCAAACGTCCCAGGAATCCTCTGACTTGTTTTTCAGTTTTCGGAGAAGGCATTTCTTGAATGGCCTTGACCTTGTCAGGATCAACTTCAATTCATGTCTGGCTGACGATGAACCCTAGTAGTTTCCCTGAACGGACACCGAAGGTGCACTTGTTGGGATTCAAGCGGAGCTTGAATTTTCTTAGACGTTCGAACAATTTTGACAGATGTTCAACGTGCTCCTCCTCTGTTCTTGATTTTGCAATCAAATCATCGACATATACCTCGATCTCCTTATGTATCATGTCATGAAACAGAGTAGTCATGGCCCTTTGATAGGTTACCCCGGCATTCTTCAAACCGAACGGCATTACCTTGTAACAAAAGGTACCCCATGGGGTAATGAACGAAGTTTTCTCCATGTCTTTCGGCGCCATTTTGATTTGGTTATAGCCCGAGAATCCATCCATGAAGGAAAAAACTTTGAACTTTGCTGTACTGTCTACTAGCATGTCAATGTGTGGTAAAGGAAAGTTGTCCTTTGGACTTGCCTTGTTCAGATCTCTGTAATCAACACACATTCTGACCCTTCCGTCCTTTTTGGGAACGGGTACGATGTTGGCTAACCATTGAGGATATTCAGATGTAGCGAGGAAACCCACGTCGATCTATTTCTGCACCTCCTCTTTGATTTTGATGGCCATGTCCGGGTGAGTCCGTCTCAACCTTTTCTTTACTGGCGAACATTCCGATCTTAGCGGTAAGTGATGTTCCACAATGCTGGTATCCAACCCTGGCATATCCTGATAGGACCAAGCGAATACATCAGGGAATTCTTTGAGAAGTTTTATCAAACTTTCTTTGACAGTTGGACTGAGCAGTGCTCCGATCCTGATTTCTTTTCTCTCTTTTTCTGAACCCAAGTTTACCGTTTCCAACGGCTCTTTGTGAGGTTCGATGGACCTTTCCTCTTGTCTGAGTAGTCGGGAGATCTCCTCTGGAATTTGGTCGTCATTTTCTTCTTCAGCCTCGAATACCGGGAACTCAAAGTTGGGAGAAGGCATCGGATCGTATGTTTCAACTGGGTTTAAAACAAGCAATCTGCATGACGTGATGATTCGTGTTTAGAAGAGATAGAGAAAATGCAAGTGTGTGCAGTGTTTTGATTTTACTGCTTGTTTTTATTATTGAATGTTTTTTAGGATTACCATTTTCTGAAAAAGCAAAAAGAGAAAACAGCAATTAATGCGGAAATTACAGAACGACGTTATTTTATTAATGAAGAAGTCGACTCTTGAAACTACAGCCCTATACCACAAAACTCTGTCGCTTTGGGAAAAGCGAAGAGGGAAATTTACAGAAAGCGAGCCCTATCAAAATATCCGTTTCACCTGGGCAGGGTGAAAGGTTAAAGATGGCAATTACTTTGACTGATGAACGACCTTCGGAATCTCGACGGCAACCCATTGGCGGCGAACTCCTCGGTGAATCACAAAGTCTGGCACCTTCCTTGATTTGTCTTCAGAAATGACGCTGATTTCTGGTGGAGTAGGATCATTGGAATCTGTCTCCCAGGCAGAATTGTTGTAGGAGGATTCCTCTGTTACATTTTGCATAGCATTGGAGCTCTCAGCTGTATCTCCCCATCCAGTTGACTGGATATCTTCGAGCCTGATACGAGAGCTTTCGGGAGTGGTGTACTTGACCATATAGTCGAATTTTCCACTCAGTTGTCCCAGAGTGTCCCAAACTTCTTTGGAACAGGAGAAGTCATCCCTCTCGATGACGTTGACCTCGAGAAAAGCATAGTTGATGAATTCTAGTCCTGCAAACGTTGCGAATTCATCTTCATGTTGAGTAGTTTCCGAATGACCTGAGTGTTGATCCCATGGCATGGCGGGGACACAGGTATTCTGTTCAATGACGCTCAGCTGAGTTTCATTGCTCGGCTGACTTTCTTGCCCCAAGTTTCCTGGGTAAGGCTGCCACATTGGCAGACCATCCATCGGGCCATAGTAATTGCGATCAAAGTTTTCTTTCATCAGAGTGTCTTCCTCTAATGAATTTGGCGGAGCACGGCATCCTTACGGATCACAATCTCCGTAGATCATTTCAACATCTGATCTTGGTATAAATCTCGGACTTTCTGTAGGAAAGCAAAAAGGCATAGGCACCTCTTCCTGAGACATATAGTCGTCCTTGTTAAGGTAGGACTTCCATTCTTCATCCGTGTCAGAGGGATCTTCCTCATTGATAGCATGTACTGCCTGAGACACTGGGAGGAGAAAACCTCCACTGTGGAAGAAGTTTTGAAGGGGATGAAGACTTTCATCGTTGGCGGCTGTCTGGGTACAGGTTGCAGAAAAACCAAGACCCTTCTTTGTGTTATTGTCAATAGGAATGACAAGCCGTCCCCATCCTGTCGTATCGGTACTCTCGACCGCTTTGATAGCATCTTTGTATGAAGAAATTGAAGTTCCTTCTTCGGATTGATCGTTCTTGCTCACCGATAGTGCTTGGAACTGAGTTCCAATAACCTCCTCGGGTTCCACACAAGTAGATGATGATAAGTTGCTCACTAGCAAGGCTTGTTCCCCACAAACCGTGACAAGTTGATCGTTCTGGACGAACTTTAGCTTTTGGTGGAGGGTCGAAGTGACCGCTCC
Source organism: Lathyrus tuberosus (assembly GCA_022829125.1). Taxonomy (NCBI): domain Eukaryota; kingdom Viridiplantae; phylum Streptophyta; class Magnoliopsida; order Fabales; family Fabaceae; genus Lathyrus; species Lathyrus tuberosus. The sequence goes on along the minus strand of JALAZF010000297.1, from coordinate 5,458,940 downwards.
AGCCTGATGTATCCAAGGTCTTCCTAATAAACAACTGTATGTTGCCCGGATGTCCATGACCTGGAAAGTGATTTGGAAAGTGTGAGGACCAATAGTTATGGGAAGATCCACTTCGCCGATAACTGTTTTTCCTGGATCCGTCGAATGCTTTGACGACGACCTCGCTGACTCTCATCGGAGGGCCCTTGAATGATAATTGCATCAAAGTGGACTTCGGCATAACATTCAGGGCTGACCCTGTGTCTACCAGTACGTTGGCTAAAGCATCGCCCTGGCAGTTAACTGTGATATTGAGCGCCATGTTATGACGGCGACCCTCTTCAGGTAATTCCTCATCACTAAATCCCAAATTATTGCAGGAAGTGATGTTAGAGACAATGCTATCTAATTGTCTGATTGTTACATCCTGTTCCACAAAGGCTTGCTCCAAGACTTTCTGTAGAGCCTCTCTGTGTGCTTCTGAACTGAGTAACATTGATAATACCGAGATCTTTGAAGGAGTCTGTAACAGTTGATCAACAATGTTGTATTCACTCCTTTGGATGATCTTTAGCATCTCATCTTTGTCTTTTGGAAAGTCGGGATTACCAGATTGACTGACTGGTGGATCAGGAATTTCCGCCTGAAGTTCCTTTTCTTTGTTGGATTCTCCAACCCCTCGGTTGAAGATTCGACCGCTCCGTGTTACACGACTGATGTCTGCAATGTTCACGACGGAGGGTAATGGAATTTCCTTTCCATTCTCGATTATTGTTGCACCATATTTGTAAGGGATAGCCTTAGTTGATTCATACGGTAGTGGCCCCGGTAGATAGATGACTATGGGAACCTTTTGATTTTTCTGACCATCATAAGTAACCTCGATCCGTTCCCGGTTGGGAACTCTAGATTCGTCAAGTAGAGGAATGATGGCAAAAACATCCCTGATCTGGTGATGACCAGAGATCGTGACAACATCCTCAACTTGCTCGGCAAGGTAGTTCGGTGACCAAATGATGGGTCCTGAACCTGGATATGGACGAATTTCTCCATGATCGACCTGATCTTGAAGAGCTGCTCTCACAAGGTAACACCCTTGGTTACTTTCCGAACAGACGCTACAACTGTCATAGTTGTGTGGTGGCACCTGGCCACGCCCACTTTGAATGTAATGCAACCTCACTAGGTTATCTTCCATTGATCGGACATCCTGACTTTGACGACGAGTAGGATTCCTGTTATTGATACTAATCTGCTGAGTATCCTCGTCCATATAGATTGGCATCCACCAGTGATTTAACAAGTGCTGAAGTGCCTCCTGGACAAGGGTACAACCTCGATCGTTTTCACAACCCGCTTTACAGCTTTGATAATCATGTGATATTAAGAATCCGAGTCGGACCTGCTCAGCATGTAACTCTACCAGGTTAGTATTCATCACGCGAATGTCAAAGATCTGAACCATGTTGATTTGATAGGAGTTCCTATCATGGTAGTCTTGGATCCATCCAAGATCCATCTGACGCTGGAGGGCCTCTTGTATGAAAGAGCATCCCTGTTTATTTACCGAGCAAATCAGACAGGAACTGTAATTGTGCCGCGGCAGATTATGATACTGGCTTTGCCTTGAGTGCATTGCCACCAAGTTGACATTCATTTCACGGATGTCGTGGTTTTGAATGACGTTAGAATTCGTAGAGACCATGTTAACTCCACGAAATCGGTGCTCTTGGATCCATCCAAGATCCATTTGTTTCTGTAGAGCTGCTTGCACTACCGAACATCCTTGGTTGTCTTTAGAGCAGATATCACACTGGTGATAATTATGAGGTGGCACATGGCCATATCCACTCTGTCTACAATGCATCTTGACCAGATTGGTCCCCAATAAGTGTACATCGTGAATTTGATAGACATTGTTAGTCTCTTTCTCAATCAGATTGACTGCAGCTTTCTCATGTTGAGGCAGCGGGTTCGTGAGAACATTGGGATTCGTATCTTTGAAAGATAAGAGCCCGCTCCTAACAAGCTTTTGCACGTCGGATTTGAAATTGAGGTAAGTCTCAATGTTATGCCCTGAACCTCCTTGATGATAAGGGAATGTTTGATCCGCTTTAAACCAAAAAGGCGGATTTTCCGGAACTGAAAAGGGAGACTTAGTCTGAATGTGCCCCTTGGCCAGTAGTAACGGAAACAGCTCTGCGTACGTTACAGGTATAGGATCAAACCCTGGTGGCCGTATTGTACGGTTGTTGTTATATGGAGGACGAGCCTGCTGAAGAGGCTGTTGTGTCCTTTGTTGGTCAGGTTGGCTCTGCGCAACCTGAGGTTGATACATAGGAACAGGCGCGGGGCCGATAGCAGGAGTAACAGCTGCTACTGGCTGATAACGTCGCCTTTGCTTTCTGAGAGAGATATTCCCAATATCTTGCTCTTTTTTCTTAGGGAGAGCACTACCGTATTTTTTAGTACCGCTCGTTGATCCAGTGTCTTTTACCAAACGTCCTTCTCGGATGGCTTCCTCAAGACGTACACCCATGCCGACCATTTCGGTGAAATCACTGGGTGCACTGGCGATCATTCGGTCATAGTAAAATGAGCTTAAGGTCTTTAAGAAGATTTTTGTCATCTCTTTTTCCTCAAGAGGTGGACAAATTTGAGCGGCAATTTCACGCCACCTTTGAGCATACTCCTTAAAGGTTTCCTTTTCCTTTTGCGACATTGATCTGAGTTGATCTCTGTCGGGTGCCATGTCCAAATTGTACTTGTATTGTTGGACGAAGGCAGTACCAAGATCTCTGAATGTACTGATCGTAGTACGGTTTAAACCCATGTACCATTTGAGTGCGGCACCGGTTAAACTATCCTGGAAGTAGTGAATCAGCAGGTCCTGATTCTCCGTCTGAGCTGACATCCGCCGAGCGTACATCACCAGATGGCTTTGAGGGCAAAAGTTACCCTTGTATTTTTCAAAGTCGGGCACTTGAAACTTGTGCGGGACTTTCACATTTGGGACCAAGCAGAGGTCTGCGGCGTCCTTTCAAAATAGATCCTGACCGCGAATGGCTTGCAGCTCTTTCTGCATTTCCAAGAACTGCTCCTGGAATTCCTCCATTCTGTCAAACATAGTTTCCTTCTTACCAGAAGGTGTTGGTGGAATCTGTCCTTCCGGGACAGTGTGCACCACAGGGGGTGGTACCGTGACTACGACAGTAAGTCTTGGCGCTTCCCAAAGTTTGTAACCTTCAGGAGTCTTGAGTATGCCCCTGGCATCTTCGCTTTCCCGAAGTTTGTAACCTTCAGGCCCAGCGGCTTCTGTTGCGATTCCCTGATCTTCAGTGATCGGCGGAACATATCCTTCCGGGATATAGTTAACAGGCATGCCCCAAGAACGATCTTTCGGTATCTGATACCTAGGATCATACTTTTCTATGATGGGCATTGAGGTGATCTCTGAGATCACAGTTCTTTGTAGCTGAGCTTCTGCCATGGCTTGCATGTCGTTACGAAGCTTTCTCATATCCTCTCTCAGAGTGTCGATCTCTTCTTTCAACTCTCTGTTTTCTTCCTCAAGATCATCCATCTTTTTCTGACGATTGGCCCGAGTATTATACGAATGAGGCAGTTTGACTCTAGAATCGAGACACAAACGTGAGATTCGTAGCGAAGAAGAATACACGATGTGAGAATGATGAATGCAATGATTATATTAATTATTGTTTTTTCGGTTTAATCAAAATAAACTTTGACAATTAGATTGTAAATATCAAACAGTGGGGAAACCCCTTTTTTATTGAAATTCAAAGGATTACAGAAATGGAAATACAGTAGATTACAAAGTGCAGAAACAGAAACCTAAACTAATGGGTCCCGAGTCCTCTCTGAGGAGAAACTGGGTGCTGATTCTGGTATCTTCCTTTTCTTTGACCGGGGCGCTTGGGCCGTTGTCGGGTTGTTGTTCCTTTTCCAGGTGAAAGGAGTGAGCAAATTCCTTTGGTCATCTTGATTCTCTACAGCATGCTGCTCCAAAATTTCAATCAGAGCATCTTTCTCTTTCAGTAATTGCTGTATTTGGATACACTCTACGTCGAGGGTGCGGTACTTGTTCTTCCAAGACCTTCTTTCCTTTTGAACTTTATTGAGAGTAACCTGAAGCCTTTCAGTTTCCGTCATGAAGTACATGACAATTTCCCTCGGCGGAAGAATTCCGTAACGAGGATAAGGCATCTTTAGCTTGAGAGCTCTAGTTTGTACCCAATGGAGATAAGGCTCCACCGAGACACAGTCCGGTTTTCCCAGAGACTCTCGTCCTTTCTTATGAACCTGTTTCCAAGCTTGCACTATTTCCATCTTTAGTGCTCTGTCGTTTTCTCCTTCTTTGAAGAAAAGACCTTCCAGATGAACACCCAGTGGGATGTGTCGCATCGGGTATCCAAATTGACGAAGAACTAATATCGGATGATAGTTGATTCCTCCTTTAGTTCCTATGAGGGGTACGCTGGGGAAGTTTCCACAATGGTCAATGATTCTGATTCCCTCATAAATCCTATTACACCAATCTATATCAGAGTTGGTGAGGGACATGATCTTCTGCGACCAACGTAAGACACCCTTGCAATCGCAAAAAGCAGCAGACTTGGGCAAGTGCGAGATGAACCATTTGTAGAGCAAAGGTACATAGCATGTGATCTCCCCTCCGCTGTACAAATTTCCCAAGTGTACAGAATGATACGCATCTGCGAGCAAAGTCGGCACAGAGTTTCCAATGAGAAAAACCTTAATAGCCTTGATATCGACGAAGTTATTGATGTTGGGAAACAAAAATAATCCGTAGGTGAGCAAGACAAAGATGCTTTCAAAAGCAGTCCCGTTCCCTATACTAGCAAAGTACAGAGCTTTCTTGGTTAAGAACTGGGCTGGCAAACCTTGGATGCCACCCATAGTAGTCATGTGAGTCCTGACCTCAGACTCGTCCAAATGAATTGCTCTTGCAATAGTCTGATTCTTTGGAATTTCTTCCAGTCCAGAAAATAGAGCTCGATCTGTGATATGTAAATCAATCAGATGAGAATATTCCTCCAGCGTTGGTGCGAGCTGGTAATCCGGGAATGTGAAATAGTGATAAACCGGATCGTAGAATTGAATGAGCGCGTCCATGATTCCCTCAATCACATGGACTCTTAACAGTGGTAGCAAACCACCGTGCTTGGCTCTGAAAGCCTCTGGGTTAACGATCATCCTCGCTAACTTTCTCAAATCCCCTAGCTTTGGAACCTTGAAGGTATACTGGTGAGTTCTCCTTCTACCGAAATCCATTAGCGTAATCTTTTTCTCTGATATTTGCAATCACAGTCTTAGTTTAATTTGAAAAACAGAGAGACTAGAAGAGAAGTTTTTTGAATGTTTTAATGTTTTATTAAATGAATGCATGAATGCAGCACACAAAAACATAGATAAAACATGGGGTCAAAGGGTCGTTGTCATGAAGTTAAGGCTCTACCCATCCCCAAAGGTTTATACTAGGGTGATTTTTGTACCTGTACTCATTATCATCAGCTCCTCCCAAGAAAGCAGACAACAAGCGGATCGCCAGCGAGTTGTGTGCAATCTTAGAGTAAGTGCCATTCACCGAGAATAGATCACCAGCCTCAAATGAGGGTAGTATCGCGTAACAGCTATTTCCGATAGCTTCCGCACTACGAAAAAGGTTGGCTTTTCTTAAGTGTATACTCATTCTCACCACATGCGGCATCACACGCATTCCCAGTAGCAGAAAAATAAACATGTATAGCATTTAGGAAAAGCAGTATATATATTTGTCCTAATCATCCTAGACTTATAAAACTATGAATCTTAAGTTCCTGACAGAAATGGGTTCCCCGGCGGAAGCCCCAATCTGTGGTTCCCTGCCTAAGAGATGGACCAGCATAGGTCAATCTTTCTCTTCGGTAGAGTTCCCATTTTTCGTAGAAAACGGGGATGATGCCCTAAGGCAGAAAAGGAGACTCCCCAGCAGAGTCGCCATTTTACAAGGAAAACAGACAGAAATAAAAACTGGCCCCACGGTGGGCGCCACTTTTCTGTAGCGAGCGATTTTGGACGCGGTTCTTAAGCGCTGGTCGCTCTCTGCGGTTGAGCTTAAAACTACAGGTCGATTCATTTTTTATCCTATTGTGAGCTGAATAAGGAAGGGAAATAGATGTCTCCAATTAACCCTGCTTGCATACTGAGTTTAAACAGCGGTCTGTTAGGTTACGGATGCTATCAACACTACTAAAAATAAGACATTTGGTTAAATGATTTTACATCAAATTTCAAAATATATGATGTGAAAAATATTTGTCAAAGGATTTTACATCAGATTTCATAACAATATGAAGTGAAAAATATTTGGTTTAGAGATTTTACATCAGACATATATTTCCACTGATGTGAAAAATAACGTGGTGGCAGTTTCGTAAATAATATGAAATTTTGTTATAAAGGATTTCACATCGGGCCTAGATTTGCACCCGATGTGAAAAGTTTCGTAAATAATTTGAAATTTTGTTATAAAGGATTTTACATCGGGTCTGGATTTGCACCCGATGTGAAAAGTATGGAAAATAACAAGGTGTCAGTTTCGTAAATAATATGAAATTTTGTTATAAGGGATTTTACATCGGCCCTGGATTTGTACCTGATGTGAAAAGTTCACTGATAAAAAAATAACAAGGTGGCCGTTTCTTAAATAATATGAAATTTTGTTATAAAATATTTCACATCGGGTCTAGATTTGCACCCGACGTGAAAAGTTTTGTTATAAAGAATTTCACATCGAGTCTGAATTTGCACCCGATGTGAAAAGGCGGGCCTTTACATCGGTGAACTCCTCACTAAACTACAACTGATGCGAAAACTCCTCACTAAAATACGGCTCACAAAACTCCTCAGTGAACTAGAAACCCTATTACTAATTCTACAGTTTCTTCCACCATTCTCCCTCCACTTCCACAACCAGCCGCCACAACGTCTCGATCCCTCATTCTCATCCCTCTCACTGTCGCGACAAGTACCCTCACTGCCCACCGCCGAACATTCTTTTCCCCGCCTCCTTGCCGCCGAAAACTGTCGTGTTTCTTCTCATAAATAGAGTGACATTTTCCTCATCATAGAAATCGTTTTCAGGTAAGGTCTTCTATCAATTAAGATTCTATTGTCATTGAATGTTCTGAGTTTTTTCTCCCCCTCGATTTAGAGTTTCGATTTGTCATTTCGATTCGTCATTTTGATTCGTCATTTTGTTTCGGCGATTCGATTCAACAGTTTGATTCGTCATTTTGATTCGAAGTTTTGATTTGACATTTTGATTCAGCGTTTTGATTCAAAAAGCAGAAGCAGGATATTGTTTCTGAGGATCAATTTTTCTCATACCCCTTTCTTGAGTTTTCTTCGTCCGGGCATCTCGAGGTGATATGTTTCTGTTTTTTTTTACTATTTTTGTTTTTGTTGTTTGTAGGAAAATTTCAATCTGTAGTGAACTTGCATTGCGACCTTTCATGTGAGGTCATGTTATTGAGAAAACCTAGTTTGAATGAACTCACTCAGTTCAAGAACAACTGCAACCAGATTTTGTATATCTTCACATTACTTTATACTGTGAGTTTTTTGTGGATAGTTTTGTCGTGGGACTGTTTGATAATTGACTTGGATAATATAATGTTTGGTGTCAAACCTAGTTCGTGGTATTTTTGCAGATTTATTTGGAAGTGTGAAATGTTGAAACTATGTCTTTAATATTGCAGAATGTTTAGAGACATGCAAGGTGTGTGATATATTACACAAGCTTCAGATAATTAAATAATAAACATATTTGTTTGTAATTTTTAACATTTTTGTTGTTTCAAGAGCAATGACATTGGAAGTGCTCTCAATTTTTTTGATATTATAAACCGTTGGATGTTGTTTTGTATAAGTATTAACTTTTTTTTAGTCCAATAAATCTACAATCCTGTTTAAAATTCTGAGAAATGACATTTTTAACTCTACAATTCTCAACATATATCCACCTTTCTTTAGTTATAGAATTCAGTATGAAATACTTTTTCCACTTCCTGAATATTTAAGAAAAAAAAGTGTTTTTTTTCAGTCTGGTGGGTTTTACATTGTTACGATACACAAATATTTAGAGTTAATATTCAGCCTCTGGTGGGTTGTAAATTGTAACAATAGCCGATTGTTGGCAGAAACAAAACTCTGATGTTAGAGCGCAGCTATTTCATAGAATGATATCATCAGCCCTCTTTTAGATTGTACATTTGATCTGATTTTGTCCATATTACTGACATATCACCAAAACTATATGTATTCTGCTTCCCATGTTTTTTCTACATCTAAAATGCTTGTATTGCGAATTTGTAACTTTGGCAGTGAAAGCGGACAATTATGTGCAATTAAAGAAGTCAGGGTTGTATGTGATGATCAAACCTCAAAAGAGTGCCTCAACCAACTTAATCAGGAAATTTTGTTGTTTTTCGGAAGATATGCGCTTCATGCTGTAAGCTTCACCGCACACTGTCAGTATAACACTTTTGTAGTTCTTTTCACAGTTGCAACAGAGTTTGTTTTAATAAATCTCATCATCATTTGATGGTATAATAAATCTATGCCACGTTTTCAATTTGCCGCAGTAGATTTGTTGAGTCAGCTTTCACATCCAAACATTGTTCAATACTATGGAAGTGATTTGGTATGCAAAAATATTCCTGTTGTTTAATCCTGTAATATACAACATATAGAAAGAGAAATTAAAAAGTTATGAATGTGATCCATTTTATTTTATAGATGTACATTTCTCATGCTTGCAGGGAGAAGAAACACTTTCCGTTTATTTAGAATACGTCTCTGGAGGTTCTATTCATAAATTACTTCAAGAATATGGGTCTTTCAAGGAGCCTGTTATCCAAAATTATACAAGGCAGATTGTCTCTGGACTTTAATATCTTCATGGAAGAAATACAGTGCATAGGTAATATTGCAATTCATATTATTATTATTATAGCTTGAGACTGATGCTGTTTGAATCTTTTTAATAATTTACAAGTTTTTATCTTCACAGGGATATCAAAGGGGCTAACATACTAGTTGATCCTAATGGTGAAATCAAGCTGGCGGACTTTGGAATGGCTAAACATGTAAGTTTATCATGCATATGCTGTAAAGAGTGAAACACTTCTGTCTTACTTGAAAATTTCGTAATTGTTTCTGGTACTGAATAATTAGACGATGACATTGTAAAATTCGTGGAGAGTCTATGCTTAACACTGTGATAGAAACCGGTACCAAAATACAAATTAATGGTAGAAACTGACTTTTATTTTTGGCATAATATGTTTACAACAGACACAATTACAAACACTATAGAGAATACATAATACACACATAAAATGATCCAAGAAATTTGAGAGTCTTGGTATCTTCTGGTTGCAAAGTTCAAACGTATACTTCTCTAACAAGTGTCTGCGTCAGTCCAATTCATTCATTAGGTCACCACTAGGGAGTAGTGATTGGTGTATCAATTTTCTATTATGCTTTCACGTGGTTTGTTTGAAATTTGAGTTTTTATTATATTTAAATTTTGTATTGTATAGTGTTAGGCTGTGTTGGTCAGATTAGAAGATAAGTGTGACAGGGATAGTAGAATCCATTGGATTGCAATTATGTTCCAGCCACCATAACCGCCTTAGAAGAGGTATGTTCATACTAATATCAATTCTTTCTAGATAGTATAAACAAGATTGTTTGCTTATATAATAATAATTATGTTGTTGAAATAACTTAGGTTGTGAAAGCTGCTCAAGGCCGTGTTCCTGTATTTTTGGATGGTGGTGTCTGCCATGGAACTGATGTCTTCAAGGCATTGGCACTTGGTGCCTCTGGCATATTTGTAAGTATACTCAAAATTTTTGAAACTGGTGCCTCTGGTATTGACCTGTTAGTATCGTGTCTGATGTTTGTTAGTATCAATATCATGTATGACGTGTGTTAGTATCAGTATTGTGTCTGATGTCTGTGTGTCAGTGGTTAACAAATTATGTATGGTGTATGTTTAGATTGGATGCCCTGTGGTGTTTTCGTTGGCTGCTGAAGGAGAAGTTGGAGTAAGAAAAGTTCTTCAGATGTTACGCAACGAGTTTGAGATAACAATGGCTTTGAGTAGATGTCGTTCACTGAAAGAAATCACTCGTGAACACATTGCTGCAGATTGAGACACACCTCGCAGTCATCCACGTGCATTACCAAGATTATGAAAAACTCGATCTTGATGATTTAAGCTAAGTTTATCGTTGTAAAATTAATGGAGAAAATGTTTAAAACTTGTTCTTATATTATCTTTTGCTTTAAAGGAGAACTCATTTAAGGTTTTTATATATTTGTAAAACTACATGCTTTCTCTGTATGGATGGATTATGTTATACTTGTGTTCTGTGGCTACTCTGCTACATTCACTCATTGTATATTCTTTTTCTTTTCTTTTTAAAATAATAAGTTTGATTTTAAGTTATCCATCTTGATCCAACGATCACCATCACCATCATCGATGTTTTTTATATATATATGAACGATGAAAATGAATAATTATTGATTGAAAAAAATTCAAATTCATGACGTGACAGTGATGATGAGAGCTTAAGATATGTCACCTAAATAGTAATCTCAAAAGTTTATTGCTTAATATTAAAAAAAAAATTTTATGAATAAATATGGATCCAATTATAAATGAGAAAATTAAAGATACATCGGGCCAGAAATGCAACCGATGCAAAAACTTACATTTTACATCGGGCCATAAAGGCAACCGATGTAAAAACCTACATTTTACATCGAGCAAGAAATGCAACCGATGTTAAATGTGCATTTATTTAAAAAAAGAATTAAGTTAAACCCATATTTCACATCAGGCGTAACAGTCAACCGATCTAGTAGGTGTATTTTTCATATCGGACTATTGCCCGATGTAAAATGTCTTTGATTTACTACATCGCTTGGCTTTACATCGGACCCAGGCCAGTTGTAAAATGTGCTTTTTGCCCGATGTAAAAAGTCTTTCCTGTACTAGTGCAATGTGGGGGGGCCTTTGTACTGGTTATTCGTATTTCGCCAATACAGGTTTTTTCTTTCTTTTTCCTAGGCAAAGGGTTTCAAGCGGGGAATAAGGATTAGGATGTTAGGACTGATGCTTTTGAATTACTGCTTTTAATTGATGGAGATATGGGATTTGGGTTTTTTTGTTGATTGCGCTCGCTAAGATCTTTTCTTTCGATCTTATGCCTACGTATTCCCGTTTACCGAAACAGGGAAATCAGAGCGTTCGTAGTTCCTCCTATTCTATGGGAGGAAATTGGTGTTTTGGTGTCTTGTTCAAAGCCCAAGACGTGAAGCGAAAGGTGATTTGTATCTTGTTCAAAGCCCAAGATGTGAAGCTGAAAGACCTCGACTTTAGAGAGAATTTGTCATCTCTAAAGAGGGGAGAAGGAGAATTACTTTAACTGGGATACACGGATCCGAGAAATGCCATAATTTCCGAAGAAAGGGTTTTAACCTGAAGGAGAAGACTTTAACTCAGTGTAGAGCAATGCCATCTTTCCTTAGGAATTTCTCATGCTAAAAGAGGGACAGTGGCATGGATATAGATGATCCAGAGGCTTGCCGCTTACAGCGATTAGATGAAAGGAAAGTGTAATACCCCAAAATTTGCTCTCCCCTTTGTCACCATAGCATGGCATTATCATTTATCATATCATATCCACCTCATTAACATTACATTGCATTTAACATAGAAAAATGAAGCATGGCATCCTTCTTACCATCAGGGCATGTGATCAGGTGGAAGGTGGACAATCAAGGAATCATTCAAAGCATAAAAAGGTCAATCAAGTTGGCTCTAGGCAAGCCAAGAGGTCTCTCATGTCTCATACTATCTCAATTGATCTTCCAAAACCTCAAGGAAGTGAGATTCAATGGGAGATTGAAGCACTACATCTTTCACTATGCAAGAGGTTCAAAAATTGAAGGAAAACCCTCAAAAGAGATAGCTCATTGATTCAAAATCATTCTCAAGTGGCATTTCTCATCATCCTTTAAGAGGATACACAACATACTCTGAGGAATTTGGATTTGGAAGATGTGCAATTTCCTCCTAACCAGAGAGGGTCAAAATTAGGGTTTCTAATAAAATCAGGATATCTCTGATTTTTTGGACAAAGCTTGTTGTCATGATATTCTACATGTTCTTAAGTGTATGTGTATGGAAAATTGCCTCTCAATTGGTTTTGGAAGTGTTTCAATTGGAAGAAAGATAAAAAATCAGGGAATTTGGGGCCAAGTCAAATAATCAGAGGAAAAAGTCAACTCTTGACTTTTTGAGGCCAAATTCATGAAATTCATGTTACATATGTCCAATGTACAAAATTTGGTCAAGAAACTCCAAAGGAATCATGAAAAAATCAAGATGTGGAAAGTTGCCATTTTTGGAAGAGGAAGGGTTACTAAAAATAGCAAGTTTTGGCCATTTTGCATCAGAATTTGAACCAAGGCCATTCAAATTTGGAGTACCAAATGAAAATTCCACTCTGCCTCAATGAAAGGCCTTGCTTTAAGCTTCAAATCCATGTGTGGAACATCTCCATTGGATAAAAAATGAGGGAGATATGATTGATCAAAGTTTGAGCAAAGTAGGTTCAAAACTAGGTCATGACCAAGATTTTCAGGGCACGCGCGCAGTCATTTTAACAAACATGTGGTGGGCCAAATGTTCACTCATTTTACTCATGGTTAAAGGCTTCAAATGAAAAATCTTGCAACATCAAAGTTGTTCCCCTATGTGAGATCTTCAAGATTGATGTTCATGATTTTTTCATTTGATCAAAGGACAAGGAGTTATGATAGCTCAAAGATTGGTCAACACAACTGAAAATCCATGCCATGCACACCTTGCCATGCCATGCCACAAATTGCTCGCCCATGCACCAGTCGTTTTTCCATCTGTTTATGATGATTTTTAGACATGTTTGAGGTACCTTTTCAACTCAAGTCCAACACCAAAATTGTCCTATGATGCTTCCTCAATCCATTGACACCAAGATGATTCATTTTCGTGCCTTGGTCATAAAGAAATCCATGTTCAAACATCACCATCTGCATTGATGCATTGACTGCCATGTGTAGCAGTTCACACATTTTTTTTGGTTCAGTCACACCACAAACACTTCATCATCACCAGCTGATTTCTTTTCCTCATTTGCCCAAACATTCTTGCACGTGCTTCCACTTTGTTACTTCTTACATGAGAAGGGAAACTTGTAAAACTTCCACCACAAGCTACTGCTGCATAATACCACCTCACCATTATCCTCACCATAAGTGACCATGAGCTCTTCCACACTAAAACAAAACCTCTCCAACTCGTGTCACTAACTGTCATGACTCATTCTGTTAACTCAAACTCAGTTAACTAACTCAGTTAACTGTAGTTCTAACCATCAACCACCAGGGTCAAATCATAACCACGCCTATATAAACAATTCTAACAGATTTGGAAAGGGGGATTCTCATTGTTTCACTCTCACTCCAAAAGCACTCTCAACTTTCTCTCTGAATTTTCTCTCTACCTGCACGAACTCCTCAAGTTCTTCTTCAACCTTCACAATCAAGCAAGAAGACATCACTGAAGCATGGAATAACACAGTTATCCCCAATTTCAGATTCAGATTTCCTCTTATTCTCAAGATCAAATAGCATTTATTTTGCTCAAATTGAAGTTCTAGAAGTTCAAGAACAAGTTCTCATCTCTGGTTTTCTCAAAAATCCAAAGATCTTCAAGTTTCAGGTTCCAAAAGTTCTCAAACTTTGCTTGCACGATTTGATGTTATTTTAACTGGTTGATGTGTTATTTGAGCTTATTAGAAGCTATATGAAACCGGTTAGTTGATAGAGCTTCTTAGAAGCTTAGATCCAAAACCTAGGGCTAATTTCATTGCTTCGATTCTCTCTGTTTGTGTGTTGTTTGTGAAAAATAAGCCTAGATTCATGATCTATGTGACTTCCTGAACATTTTGATGTGTATTGCATAAATTTCTGGAATGTTTGATTGATTGCAGTGCCGGAGAGTGGCCGGAGAAGGTGACCGGAGGTCCCTCTCCGGCCGGTGAGGTTTCATTAGGGTTTATATGCCAGATTAAGTCGTGTCCGTTGATTTGTTTTGATCCAAGGGTGGTGGTGGTGCCAGCGAATAAATGGAGAGGGTGTGTGTCACGTGCTTCATTTTTTCCATCTGATGATTAGCATGCGCGTGTGTACATGGTTATTAGTGTGTACTAGCAATGTGAGATGCTTGATTTGATTACCTTGACTTTTACATTGACCTGACCTAATCTGATGGTTGTGAGTGAGTCAAAATGGTTGACTGATGGTACATGCTAGTTATGGTGTTTTGCGTGCTTGCTGGACCTAAGCCAGATTGATATCCACACCCCATGTTTTCAAGGCCCAATGATTTTGAACTGTTAATTTGCTATGCATGCACCCCCTTCTTTAGTTCCATTTCATTTTATTTCTCATTTTTGCTACACGTTTCATAATTAATTTTTAAAAATACCAAAACATATTGGAAAATTCTACAAAAATTCATGTGTATTCTTAAAACATTTAGGAAATTTTTCATGATTTTATTTTCTGATTTTATGACCTTTTTGCCCCTGTTCCATAATTTTCTTTGAATTTCCACTTAGATGCATTCTAAGCATGATACATGAATTTGTTTAATTTTGTTCTTGCTCATTACCAACTATTTTGACATGATTCTTTTTGCATTGATTCACTAATACATTGAAGCATGTTAGATGATTTTTGTTTGATTTTTTAGGTCACTTTATCATATGTCTTGATGCCTATATTTGCTCCACTTTGCATGATATTTCAATTTGACCTAATTGTTTTGTTTGAAGTCATTTTGCTCTGAATTTTTACATGCTATCTTGATGTATGATGCATTTCTGACCTAGGCATTCCAATGATATGCTGGCATAATTTTCATGAATCCATTTGGTCTTTGTTTGATGCATCACATTGGATGTATAATCCATGGCATGTCATTACAACTTTAGTGCATGTTTACATGAATTCTTTTGTGCACATTTGTATGAGCATTTGCATATGTTATGAGCCATTCATATGATATTATAGGTCTTTGATACACATTATAGGTCATCTTGACATGTTCATTTCAATTTGAACTTTGTGCATCATTAACATGTATTGTTTGCCCTTTCTTTTTGAACTTTCATTTCAATTCTTCTTATATTACTTCTTGAATGTCTTGAAGTTACCTCATAAATACTTTTGAGATGTTTATAAACCCTTTTCCATTTAGTTTCAATTCTGGTTGTTGATTTACATGTTCCATTTATGCATGTCCTCTTCATTTCTTTCCATCTTTCATCTACCCCTTCTTCTTGTAACATGTTTAAATGCTAATGGGTGATGATGGTTGCTTATTCACTTGCACTTGTATGATAATAACCATTGGTTTCCATATGATGCCCATTCTGGTTGTGGTTCTAGGATTTGTTTTCTCATTTAATTCTTGTGAGTTTTATGATGTATTACATGTTCTTTTACTTCTTATACTTCTTATACATGTTTACTAACCATGTAGGGGCTTCGGTAAGTTTCAATTGAGTGTGGATAAGGAATCCACATTCAACTTCTATCCTTTCTCTTTTACAATTCCATTTTGTGTTTTGCTAAGCACTTATGTGCTTTCTTTTAATAACTCATTACTTTCCCTTTTTGAATTACAATTCATCTTCTACTTTGGAAGTGAATTGTTTAATTCTTTCTTTCTTTAGACTTTAGGTTGAAACCTCCCAAACCTTAGGATCACTCCCTTAACTAATCAATTAGGATTGAGTCTTAGTCCATATAGATTTTTACCTTTATCCTCCCTTGAGTCTCTTTTCTCATCTCAAAGAAAATTCAAAATATCTAATAAAGGTAGGCATTTATTGCATTTAGGCCTTTCATATAAAGAAAAGATTATAAGGGGTCTTCTCTTATAATCTTAAGATGTGTAGCATATGGCCCATCTTAGGTCAATGTGTTAAATATTTGATCTTGTATGAGGGACTTAAATGCAATACTTGTTGAAGGTGCAAATAATAAAAAACACTTCTTCACTTCATGATCAACAAAACACTTAATAAACACAAGTATGCTAGTGTGTTTGAACCTTGATAATTGGAACTAAGTGTGAGGGTCTTCTTCACCCTTAGTGTGCTTTCTTACCCATTCCATCTTGGAATGTGAGAAGGTACACATTCCAATGACTAAGATCCAGATACACTGTCGTATGCAAACAAATCCAAAACACTTCCTTCTAAAAGACAAAAACAAACAATAACGCCTTTCCTTCGGGAATTCTTTTCTCATCTCATTCATTCTCAACGCACGAACGCGCTTCTACTCGTTCTCTTGCAAGATGGTAACGCACTCGGACCAGCGAGCCTGCAACACCTGAGCTAGAACGTAAGCCGTTCTCTAAAAAGCAATCCATCCCTAGTGAGGGGAACTACGTCGCTCTGATTCTCATGTTCCCGATGAGATACGTAGGCTGTGGGGTAGGGCCCATGCGAGCACTTCTTTTATTTTCCCTACATTTGTTTCTCGTTCCTTTTCCAGTTCTCTTTTCGTTCCTTTTCCAGTATTCTTTCCTTACACCCTCTGATTGAAGCAAGCAAGCGTGGATCCCATCGGGTACGATGGACGCGAGGGGGTGCTAATACCTTCCTCTCGCGTAACCGACTCCCGAACCCAGTTCTCTTGGTCGCGAGACCATGCTTTTCCTTTCTCTCAGGTTTACGCGGTGTTTCCTTTCCCTCTCTTGGGATAAATACACATTGCTGGCGACTCTGTTTCGGTGCCACTTTCGCGTTTGTACTTGGATGAAAATCCCGGGAGCGACAGCTGGCGACTCTGCTGGGGAAAAGAGGTTGACCTATTGCTGGTCCATCCTAAGCAAGTCAATCCTAGCGCTTGTCTGCTTTTCTTTCATTGGGTGTTTACTGTTGTGCTGTATTTACTGTTTTATTGTATGGTTATTTACTGTTTTACTGTACATTACTGTATTTACCGCATTTTAGCATTACATATCATATATTATATTGTGTTGCACTGTTTTGTCTGTTTGGCGGGATGGGTGTTCTGAGAGATAAGCCCACTACCAAGGCTTGAGTACATACATAGGTATTAGAGTGGATAGTCATGACGCTTGCGTGGTGGTGACCACGTATTGTGTTCATGAGACCCACAACCAGACGAGGTTCTATCAGGAGCTTTCTGCTACTGCATGTTATGCAGGCCAGTGGTTATTCTCTTGAGGAACTGTCGACTCTGGTGACCATTCCCGAGGACTCAGTTGCGGCACTCCTCCCGAGTTGTGACAGTGGCAGACCACATTCCGTGGCAAACCCATTGCACATTCTCGATCCGAGGACCCAATGCTGGGAACTTGCTATAGGACATCCCTTTTTGAAAGAGAATCAGCGGAGACACTCCTCGATTGGCGGTAGTACTGTACCCTGAGGGATGAATGTACTATTGCTTCTCGACCTCAGTGCCAGAAGCTGAGGACCTTTTTGTTTTGGAGAATCAGTTGAGGCCTCCCCGATTGATGATGATGCCAAACCAGAAATGGTGAACGTATCATCATTTCTCGACCTGAGAGCCCGGGATATTGAACATCCTAGTACCCACATGTGAGAAGGGCGGGTTGTTTACAGGTTTGCAGGTAACCATGACCTCCTACATACCCGGTTTTCTATCATCATTGCACAAAAAGGAAGTTTCATCCTATTGTATTCAGATGGTTCTTATCTATGGTTCTATATTAGTCTCAGAGCTACACTGACACCGTTCACAGTTCAGCACAGACACCTGATTACCTGATCACATTGCCCTTTGCATTGCATTATCATATCCTAACATACATGTTTATTCATTTCCAGGTGCATATATTACCCTTGATTCCAGTCATCAGGTCCCTGCAAAGATGAACACTAAAGAGAGGAAGAATATCATCAGCTATAAGTTCCTTACGCCTACTTTGGGCCCTATTGTTGTGCTGAAGGGAATGGCGAGCCCGGCAGCACGAGAAGCTTTTGAAGAGAAATATGGGTGGATTTTATCTATGGTTCGTAATGTCAGTGATTATGAAGCCAGAGGTCTCCATACGTTGATGCAGTTCTATGATCCGCCTCTGAGATGTTTTGTATTTCCAGACTATGTGTTGGTTCCTACCCTGGAGGAGTATTCCAACATGTTGAGGATTGCTATCAAGGAGGAGCCCCCTTTCTTTGGATCAGTGGGGGATCTTGACTTTGGGAAGTTGGCTGGTGCTCTATATTTGAGCAAATCAGAGCTAAGTGACAATGTCTCCAACAAAGGAAAGATTCGTGGTTACAAGCTGGAATATCTGATTAAGAAGGCCCAGGAAGCAGCTAAAGGCGAGAATTGGCTTGTTTTTAATGCTTTGCTAGCCCTTTGTATATACGGCATAGTGTTGTTTCCCAACGAGCCGGATTTTATTGATACGGACGCTATACGAATATTCATGATGAACAACCCGGTGCCAACGCTACTGGGAGATCTTCACTACTCATTGTACAACCGAAACGAAAAGAAAAGAGGAGGGATAATTCGTTGTTGTGCACCCTTGTTCTATAAGTGGTTTGCGGGCCGTTTACCACAATCAGGGGCTTTTGTGGATTCCAAAGATTCTCTAGAGTGGAAACAGCGTTTAATGGGATTGGTGGCCAAGGACATCGTATGGGTAGATCATGGGCTGATTGGCAAGAATATTATCCACAGCTGTGGTAAGTTCCCTAACGTTCCACTGATAGGAAGACTGGGTGGGATTAACTACAATCCTTCTTTGGCCATTCGACAATTTGGGTATGCCCTGACAGGTCCGCCTATTAAGAGAGATGTGGAGGAGTCCCTCTATTTTCATACATCAGAAGGATGGGAAGCAGCACAGAAAGCTTCTGAAAGCTGGGGTAGCATACTGAAAAAGGGGAAAGTTACTCTAGGAAAGCCTAACAACCGGGTTTATCCAGCATATGAAGAGTGGGTGAAGAAAAGAGTTGAAGATTTTCTCTTGCCTTTTGGTAAGGCACCCCTTTTGTATCCGGAGAATGAGAAAGCAAGAAGCACTGCTACTGTGGAAGAAGTTGACAAGTTGCAAGCCTTGGTGAAAAAGCTCCAAGGAGAGAATTCCAAGTTGAGTAGCCGTCTTCAGAATGCTCTACATGCCAACAAAGAGCTGGAGCGGAAAGCCCAAGATGCTGAACAAATCCTAACTGCAAAAGAAAAAGACTTTGCTGGAAGAGCCCAACATTTCCGGAAGATTAGTAAAGGTGCTGATGATGCTACTCAAGCCCACAAGCAAACCAAACAGGCGTTAGCACAGACCAAAGGAAAGTTAACAAAGTTTCAGCACGCTTGGGACGAAGTTAGGATAGAGAATGCTGAATTACAGGAACGGTTGCAGATTAAGGACGAAGAGCTTGAAAAGGCGCATGAGCAGAGGAGAAAGTATCGGGAAAGCCTCGGTAAGAGTCAAGAACAGCTAGAAGAAGCTAGAGGTGAGCTGAGGAATACCAAGAAAGAGCTTGAAGAAGTCATGATAGAAAAGGAGATACTCAAGACGCAAGCCGGCATAAAGAGACACAAAGGAGTGTGTGATGACGAGGCTCTGATGCTGCATATGGGTTCTTTAACTGAAGCTCTTGAGAAAAGGGATGTCTTGATCAAAGAAATGATTGAAAAGCCGAATCACCAGCGTACCCGTATACTTTTTGAGGAGATCAAATACTCAAGTGATAAGCTGAAGGGTGTGGAATTGTCAGACTGATGTTCTTTTCCTTATATTTTGTTATTAATGGTTACCATCAGGCTTGTTGATGGATCCATTTTTCCTTGTATTGCAGTTGCGGATGAGCCTTTCTTAAATGTACTTGAATACTTTGTTGAATGAGTATGAGCAGTTTTATTCAGAATTATTCCTTATCAGATAGCTGCACACAAGCACATGACCACGACACGTCTCTTTATATCACAATTTCTGGTCTTCAGATTTCTGTGGTTGGATTGGAATCAGGGTATAAAGCACCTCGGAAATGACAAACATGGCATTGCATGGCATTGCATATCATTTTGCATTTTTTGTTACTTGCTTTTCAGGTACTCGTTGCGGGGTCTCTAACCTTTATTTGGTTTCAGGCAGTATAGCGGAGAGTCATATTCACCGATATTCGACGCGAAGGAATCAAGTAAGAATCATGGATCAAGTGCAAAGTGATTTGGCGGAAATGAGGGCACGTATGGACCAGTTCATGACCCTCATGACTGGCATGGCGCAAAATCAGGAGAGACTGAGGCTTCTGGTAGAGCGTCCCGACAATGGGCCCGAAGGTGATCATCATGACAATTCACAGGGACATGGCATTCCTCCTCCCGGTGGCAACCCTCCTCCTGGTGGTAACAATCGGGGTAATGGAAATGGTAGGCAGGCTGGTGTTACTCTTGAAGATACTCTGGAAGACCAATTTACTCTGCTGGATGCTGATGTGGGTAATCAAGGGGATCGAAGGTATGATGAGTTAGCAGAGAAGATCAGGGCCATAGAATGCAAGAACTCTATGGGTATTGATGTTACCAGCTTGGGGCTGGTCTCAGGAGTCAGAATTCCCCCTAAATTCAAACCTCCCACTTTTGATAAGTATCACGGCAATGCGTGTCCCCAAACGCATCTTCAAGCTTACTTTGGGAAGATTTCAGCCCATACGGATGACGAGAAGCTATGGATGCACTATTTTCAGGACAGTCTGGCTGGGGCGTCCTTGACCTGGTACATGAAGTTGAATAGAGCTGCTGTGAAGAATTGGAAAGATCTGGCAGAAGCGTTCCTGAAGCAATACCAATATAATATTGACATGGCGCCCAACCGCACCCAATTGCAGGGATTGTCCCAGAATGCCAAGGAGAGTTTCAAAGAATATGCACAGAGGTGGAGGGAAATGGCTGCCCAGGTTCAACCTCCCTTGTCAGGCAGAGAAATGGCAGATATGTTCATGGGCACCTTGCAAGGGGCCTATCTGGATAGATTAGCTGCTTGTCCGTCGACTGGATTTGCTGATATTGTAATTGCGGGAGAAAGAATAGAAAGTCTGTTAAAGCTTGGAAAGATCCAGGATGTGAGTGGGGCTGGCTCTTCGGGGACGAAGAAACCGTTTGCTAGTAACCAGAAAAGAAGAGAAGGTGATACGAATGCTGTGTTTAGAGGACGAGGCAGAGGGCGTTCTCGAGCTTATTATCAGGTAGATGCTGTAACAATCCCCACACCGTCTATTCAGAAACAACAACCCCAACAACAAGTTCAACAGCAACAACCTTTTTTCCAGCAAAGGTCTAGACAGAGGGATCGTAAGATGGATCCTATCCCTATGACTTATGCCGCGCTGTTGCCCCGGCTACTCGAGTTAAAGTTGGTAGAACTCCGTACTATGAAAGCTCCGGTTGCTGGAAACCTGCCACCTAACTTCGATGCTAATGCTCGTTGTGAGTTCCACTCAGGTGCTCAGGGGCACTCCATTGAAAAATGCTGGGCTTTCCATCATAAAGTACAAGATTTGATTGATGCTAAAGCCATCAATTTCTCTCCCGCTCCTAATATTACTCAGCATCCCATGCCTGATCATAGTGCAGCAAATGTGTACGCTATTGAAGATGGGAGGAGATTGAATTTGGTGTTAGACGTTCATCAAGTGAAAACTTCTTTGTTGGTTGTAAAAGATCGTTTATTGAAGGGACAGGTGTTCCCGGGCTGTAATCAAGATTGCTCTGAGTGTATGAATCAGGAGAACGGCTGTGATAAGTTGAAGATGGGTTTACAGAATCTGATCGATGAAGGATGTCTACAGTTCGACAGAGTCGTGAAAGACACTGATGAGATATCAACCGTGACCATCTATTACACTCCCGCTGAGATTCAAATGCCGGTCAATGCAGTTCCCATGGCGAGTGTTGCGCCAGAAGGGCCCAGTCCTGTCACTATCACGGTGCCAGGACCAATTCCGTTCACATCTACGAAAGCTATCCCATGGCACTATGGGGCAGATGTATATTACGAAGGTAAAAAGCAGGAAGTTGAGCCGTCAGTCAGCCCAAATATTGATAATGTAGGGGGTGTAGGGGGCTTTACAAGGAGTGGAAGGTTGTTCGCTCCCCAAACCTTGAGAAGTGATAAGGAGGTAGAAGCCGCAGCAAAGGCTAAAGGTAAACAGGTGGTTGAAAATGCGCCCACACCTGAAGCAGAGACAAAGATTATTTTTGATAAGGAAATGGAAGAATTTATGAAGATAATCAAGAAAAGCGATTATAAGATTGTGGACCAACTGAATCAGACCCCTTCAAAGATTTCAATCTTGTCACTATTGATGTGCTCTGATGCGCACCGGCAGGCGTTGTTGAAAGTGTTGAAGAGTGCATACGTGCCACAAGAAATTACTGTTAATCAGCTCGAGGGCGTAATCTCCAATGTTAATGTCAGCCATGGCTTGGGCTTTACAAGTAGAGATTTGACTGTTGAAGGAAGAAACCATAATAAGGCTTTGCATATCACGATGGAGTGTAAGGGCGCAGTGTTATCTCATGTACTGGTAGACACTGGTTCATCACTTAATGTCTTGCCCAAGAAGGCATTGATGAAGCTGGAAGTTGATGGTTTGATCTTAAGGCCTAGTGAATTGGTGGTCAGAGCATTCGATGGGACCAAACGATCTGTGTTTGGTGAGGTGGAATTGCCCGTACAAATTGGACCACAGGTATTCAAATCCACGTTCCATGTAATGGACATACAACCTGCATATAGCTGCCTATTGGGACGCCCTTGGATTCACGGAGCCAGGGCTGTTACTTCTACTCTACATCAAAAGCTGAAGTATGAGTTTGAAGGGCAGGTTGTGACAGTGTGTGGGGAGGAAGACATCTTTGTGAGTCACTTGTCCACATTCAAGTACATTGAAATGGATGGGGAAATTCATGAGATGCTGTGCCAATCATTTGAAGCAGTCAATATTGACGATGCACCTGAGTCTTCTTCTGTACCAGTTGGGGCTGGTACCTCCATTTCATCTTACAAACAAGCTGTCGAAGTCGTCAGGGCAGGCAACGCCCAAGGTTGGGGCAGGTTGATAGAGACCCCAATGAAGGAAGACAAATTTGGTATTGGTTATCATCCCACTACAACTTCAGATGCGGGGAGCAGGGGACCCATTACTTTCAATAGTGGGGGAATTATCTACATGGACCAGTCTTGTGCAGCCACGGAGGATAGTGTTGACAGTGATTGTGACCTGGACAACTGGGTACGCCCTCATGTTCCGGGACAACAAGTGCAAAACTGGTTCGTTGAAGAAGTCATCCGGGTTACTCTTCAGACAGAGTAATTTTTCTTTGTTTTTTCTAACCATAATGCATGACAAAATCTTGCGCTCTGCCCAAGGCGTATAGATTCATTTGTAGGGCCACCATGGTTGCATTTGCAATGTTTAATCATTAATAAAGGACGTTTTGCAATCAAATTTTGTTCTCTGTCTTTCAGTTTTTATTTTTGCACAAAAAATATAAAATGGCAATGTTTCATTTTCTTTTGTTTCGCTTAAAAATAAATTCTAAAATAAGGCATGAACCCGTTCATGCAGACTTGATCCTCCGGATACCACTGATAACGATTTTGATATGGCCATGTATGACTTTGACAATCCGATTTATCAAGCCGAAGAAGGGGATGAGAAAGATTGTGAACTTTCTGAAGAACTGGCCAGATTGTTGAAACAAGAGGAAAGGGTCATCCAGCCTCATCAGGAGACTGTAGAAATCATCAATATTGGTACCAAGGACGCCAAGAAAGAGATCAGGATTGGTGCCAGCTTGCAAGCAGATGTGAAGCAAACTTTGACGGAAATGTTGCGCGAGTATGTTGACATCTTCGCCTGGTCATATCAAGACATGCCGGGGTTGGATACAGATATTGTTGTGCACAGGCTGCCATTGAGAGAAGAATGTCCGCCAGTCAAGCAGAAACTTCGTCGGACTCACCCCGACATGGCCTTAAAGATTAAGGAGGAAGTCCAGAAGCAGTGGGACGCTGGTTTTCTTGCTGTGACAAAGTATCCTCCATGGGTAGCCAACATCGTGCCAGTACCGAAGAAAGATGGAAAAGTGAGAATGTGTGTGGATTATCGAGATCTTAATAAAGCTAGCCCGAAAGATGATTTTCCACTACCTCATATTGATGTGCTGGTCGACAATACAGCTCAATTTTCAGTGTTCTCCTTTATGGACGGGTTCTCCGGGTACAACCAGATCAAGATGGCACCTGAAGATATGGAGAAGACCACGTTCATTACTCCGTGGGGTACATATTGTTATAAAGTAATGCCTTTTGGGTTGAAAAACGCAGGGGCAACGTACCAGCGGGCGATGGTGACATTGTTTCATGACTTGATTCATAAGGAGATCGAATGTTATGTAGATGATATGATTGCCAAGTCGAGAACAGAAGAGGAACATCTGGTCAACCTGAAAAAGCTGTTTGAAAGGTTGAGAAAGTTTCGTCTGAGATTAAATCCAAACAAGTGCACGTTTGGGGTGCGTTCTGGAAAGTTGTTAGGTTTCATTGTGAGCGAAAAAGGAATCGAGGTTGATCCTGCCAAGGTGAAAGCAATACAAGAAATGCCTGAACCGAGAACAAAAAAAGAGGTTCGTGGTTTCTTGGGTAGATTGAACTACATTGCAAGGTTCATATCTCACCTAACAGCCACGGGTGAACCAATATTTAAATTGTTGAGGAAAGATCAGACGGTCAGGTGGAATGACGATTGCCAATTGGCATTCGATAAGATAAAAGAATACTTGCAGGAACCTCCGATTCTAATGCCTCCAGTTGAAGGGAGACCGCTGATAATGTATCTGACAGTGCTTGAAGGTTCCATGGGTTGTGTTCTCGGTCAACATGACGAGACAGGTAGGAAGGAGCATGCTATTTACTACCTGAGCAAAAAGTTCAATGATTGTGAGTCCCGATACTCAATGCTTGAAAAGACATGCTGTGCACTTGCATGGGCCGCTAAGCGATTGAGGCAATGTATGGTTAGGCACACGACCTTGTTGATTTCAAAAATGGATCCTATCAAGTACATTTTTGAGAAACCAGCATTGACAGGCAGAGTTGCATGGTGGCAAATGGTCTTGACAGAGTATGACATTCAGTACACTTCACAAAAGGCCATCAAAGGAAGTATCTTGTCTGATTATCTTGCGCAACAGCCAATGGATGATTACCAACCCATGAAGTTTGACTTCCCTGATGAGGACATCATGTTTCTCAAAGCTAAAGACTGCGAGGAACCACTCCCGGAGGAGGGGCCAGACCCTGAGTCCAAATGGAGTCTGATGTTTGATGGGGCTGTCAATATGAATGGGTGCGGAGTTGGAGCAGTTCTTATCACGCCGAAAGGTGTTCATATGCCTTTCACTGCCCGAATAAATTTCGGATGCACCAACAATGAAGCAGAGTATAAAGCTTGTATAATGGGGATCGAGGAGGCGATTAATCTACGGATTAAAACCCTTGATATATTCGGTGATTCAGCTTTGGTAATCAATCAAGTGAAAGGGAGTTGGTACACGCACCAAGCAAATCTAGTGCCGTATAGAGATTATACGAGGAGATTGCTGACATTTTTCACAACAGTGAAACTGTACCACATTCCTCGAGATGAGAATAGATTCGCTGATGCCTTGGCCACTTTGTCTTCCATGATCAAAGTGCAAAGATGGAACCATGTACCTAAGATTGAGGTATCCCGCCTTGACAGACCAGCATTTGTGTTTGCGGTAGATGCAACGTCTGATGACAAGCCATGGTTTCATGACATTAAATGTTTCTTGAAAAGTCAAGAGTACCCGTCCGGGGCATCGTCCAAAGACAGGAAGACGTTGAGAAGGTTAGCTGGTAGTTTCTTCTTGAATAAAGATGGCGTGCTGTATAAAAGAAATTTTGACACGGTCCTGCTTAGATGTGTGGATAGACATGAGGCAGACTTGTTGATGATTGAAGTGCACGAAGGCTCTTTCGGTACTCATGCCGGAGGGCAGGCAATGGCTAAAAAGTTGTTAAGGTCGGGATATTATTGGTTGACTATGGAGTCAGATTGTTGCAAATATGCCCGCAAATGCCATAAATGCCAGATCTATGCAGACAAGGTGCATGTGCCTCCAAATCCGTTAAGTATCATGTCGTCGCCTTGGCCGTTTGCCATGTGGGGCATTGATATGATCGGAAAGATTGAGCCTACAGCTTCCAATGGTCATCGTTTCATCTTGGTGGCAATTGATTACTTCACCAAATGGGTTGAAGCCTCATCCTATGCCAATGTTACAAAACAAGTGGTCGCTCGTTTCTTAAAACGGGATATCATTTGCCGATATGGAGTTCCCGAAAGAATCATTACTGATAATGGTTCTAATTTGAATAATAAGATGATGGCTGAGTTATGCCGGGACTTCAAAATCGAACATCACAATTCTTCTCCGTACCGCCCAAAGATGAATGGCGCGGTCGAAGCGGCCAACAAAAATATCAAGAAGATTGTGCAGAAGATGGTTGTCACGTACAAAGATTGGCATGAGATGTTACCATTTGCTTTGCATGGGTATCGAACGTCGGTACGCACGTCCACTGGGGCAACCCCATTCTCACTTGTATATGGTATGGAGGCAGTGCTACCGGTTGAAGTAGAGATTCCGTCCCTCAGAGTCATGATGGATGTTAAGCTAGATGAAGCTGAATGGGTACGAGCCAGATTTGATCAGTTGAGCCTTATGGAGGAAAAGCGATTGGCGGCTGTATGTCATGGGCAACTATACCAGCGCAGAATGAAGCAGGCATTTGACCAAAAGGTGCGTCCTCGGGTTTATAAAGTCGGAGATGTGGTACTCAAAAGGATCCTTCCTCCCAATACAGATCACAGGGGCAAATGGACTCCTAATTATGAAGGTCCATTCGTGGTTAAAAAGGTCTTTTCGGGCGGAGCTTTATTGCTTACAACCATGGATGGCGAAGACTTTTCATCCCCTGTCAACTCGGACGTAGTCAAAAAATACTTCGCATGAATAGACCCGCTGGATAATAAAAATAAAAAAATCCAGGAAAAAAAGGGCATCCCGGCGAACCAAAAACAGAATAAGGTTCGGGCAAAAATTAGGGATATAATTGAAAAAAAATTGTACACCCGGTAAGTTGAAAACCCGAAAGGGCAACTTAGGCAAAAAAGGGTATCCTGGTGGATCGAAAACCTGAAAGGGCGGTCCACACAAAAGAGGGATTTAAGCGAATGACTACAGTCTGAGTTATCTGTACCCATTACCGTTTGAACAACTGACGTTCTGAAGAATAGGAATCGGTCTGATCATTCCTCAGAAGGCAAGGTCGGGGAGTTTTGAAGACATACTGGTCATAACAGAATGGAAACTCAGTGGAATTCCGTTTTCACATTGCCATTAGGATAGTTTCTTTTCTCAATTTTCAGCGATCACCTCTTTCCAGGGATTGCTTCCAGATGTAATTGCCTATTCTGGGCTCTCAGTCAATAAATTGAATTTCAGTAAAAAGCCTCCTATTTTTGTTTTATTGCTTTGTTTGCAAAAACGTCCTAATTTTGATAAAACATTGCATTTGAAAACATGGCAGCCTTGCAATAACATGCGCAGAAAAATATTTGAAATTACTTCGAATGTTGAATACTCCCGGATGGTGGATTCTAGCCACGCAATATTCGGGGCATGTGGGCATATTCTTTTGTTGCAGGTAGCAGGTGCAGATGATTTTAAGCACAAGACTAGCAATAAATCACCCCACGCAAAAGACTGGGGCAATTATGGGTAAGGAGATCGGCGTTCATCGGGTCGATCTCAGTGAATTAAGTTCAACTGGGTACCGTTGTATCTTATTAAGTCGATTCTCTCATTCAGTACTTCCAACAACTACAAGCTTTTCTGTGTCGATAACGGTCACAGGTTCCCCAAAAGGGTGGTCTCGTCGACACCGAAACTGATGGTCATTATCCCCAGCGAAGTCACAAGAGTTGGAAGAGGCTAAATCTTCTGTAAAATCCTCTTATGACATCCGCTTCGGGGACAAATTGTTGGTTTTCTTAAGCATGGGGCATGTTGTTTCCCCAGCATGAAGTGTTGATCACCCCCCAGTAGAGTTTGATGGTCATTATCCCCAGCGAAGTCGCAGGAGTTTGAAGAAGCTAAATCTTCTGTAAGATCCTCTTATGACATCCTCTTCGGGGACAAATTGTTTGGTTCCCCAGCATGAAGTGTTGATCATCCCCAGTAGAGTTTGAGGACAGTTGGTCTTCTGTAAAATCCTCTCAAAAGGCATTCCCCAACACGAGACGCTTTAAAGCAGTTTTCTCCAGCAGAGTTTGTTATAAACCCGTCATCCCTAACGGAATTGTCTAAAGGGAAGCTCGCCTAACATGGGGCATTGTAGTACTTATCCTAAGCTCGACAGTCATATTCTTCAGCAGACTACTGTGGATTTGCTTTGGGTTTCCTCAACAGATCTCTAAGGACTCTTTCTAGCAAGTTGCAGTGGAATGTTCTAACCAGTATTTGCATATCCCTGGCAGAGTAGCCATGATCCCCAACAAGATTGTGTCTCTGGTAATGATCCCCCACAGAGGTCAGCATCGAATCTTGTCAGCAATACTCCCCAGCCGAGTTATAAGGTTGATAATCCCTATAAAGGATCTTGGGTTGAATAAATCCCCAAGCAGAGTTTTAATGGCTCATTTCCCCAGCAGGACGTCATTTAAAAATTCTCATCCCCAGCGGAATCGCTGTGACCAGAATTCATTCCCCCAAACAGATGGAATAATTCCTGGCAGAGTCGTCATTCCCTCATATCTTAAAGTCCAATTTATTTTTGGCAAGCTTGACAATTCGAAGCAGACGGATTGTTCATCCATTCGCCAGCAGAGATATTATCCTTTTAGGAGTCTCCGAGATTAAATCATTGATTGTGGTTCCTCAGCAGAGTCGGCAGAGATGTCTGGCGCAGAGGCAGAGAGTAATTCGATTTTAAAATTCTAAAAGTCCAACAGTGGATTGGCAAAAGTCCGTCTTCGGGTGGCAAAAGTCCAACAGTGGATTGGCAAAAGTCCGTCTTCGGGTGGCAAAAGTCCAACAGTGGATTGGCAAAAGTCCATCTTCGGGTGGCAAAGCAGCTAAAAGTCCAACAGTGGATTGGCAAAAGTCCGTCTTCGGGTGGCAAAAGTCCAACAGTGGATTGGCAAAAGTCCGTCTTCGGGTGGCAAAAGTCCAACAGTGGATTGGCAAAAGTCCGTCTTCGGGTGGCAAAAGTCCAACAGTGGATTGGCAGAAGTCCATCTTCGGGTGGCACGAAGCTGCAAAGTCCACCAGTAGCGTGGCAGGCCAGTAGTCGTCTGGAATTGCATAAAAGACATTATCAAAGTCCACCAGTAGTGTGGCAGGCCAGTAGTCGTCTGGAATTGCATAAAAGACATTATTAAAGTCCACCAGTAGTGTGGCAAGCCAGTAGTCGTCTGGCGTCGTTCAAAAAGACATTATCAAAGTCCACCAGTAGTGTGGCAGGCCAGTAGTCGTCTGGAATTGCATAAAAGACATTATTAAAGTCCACCAGTAGTGTGGCAAGCCAGTAGTCGTCTGGCGTCGTTCAAAAAGACATTATCAAAGTCCACCAGTAGTGTGGCAGGCCAGTAGTCGTCTGGAATTGCATAAAAGACATTATTAAAGTCCACCAGTAGTGTGGCAAGCCAGTAGTCGTCTGGCGTCGTTCAAAAAGACATTTCCAAAGTCCACCAGTAGTGTGGCAGGCCAGTAGTCGTCTGGAATTGCATAAAAGACAGTATTAAAGTCCACCATCAGCGTGGCAAGCCAGTAGTCGTCTGGCATCGTTCAAAAGACAGATCTCTCCGACGTTTCATCGAGGATTCAATCCAGCAGTCTCGTTGGGTTTATATCCCTTTTCTTCTTCACCCAGAGCAAATTTTTGGTTATATTTGGTATTCAATCACTATATACCTTGAAAGTCCGAAAGCAATTGCTTTCAGGCATTCAGGTCTACAGCGCTTGAATAGGGGCAGCTGTAATACCCCAAAATTTGCTCTCCCCTTTGTCACCATAGCATGGCATTATCATTTATCATATCATATCCACCTCATTAACATTACATTGCATTTAACATAGAAAAATGAAGCATGGCATCCTTCTTACCATCAGGGCATGTGATCAGGTGGAAGGTGGACAATCAAGGAATCATTCAAAGCATAAAAAGGTCAATCAAGTTGGCTCTAGGCAAGCCAAGAGGTCTCTCATGTCTCATACTATCTCAATTGATCTTCCAAAACCTCAAGGAAGTGAGATTCAATGGGAGATTGAAGCACTACATCTTTCACTATGCAAGAGGTTCAAAAATTGAAGGAAAACCCTCAAAAGAGATAGCTTATTGATTCAAAATCATTCTCAAGTGGCATTTCTCATCATCCTTTAAGAGGATACACAACATACTCTGAGGAATTTGGATTTGGAAGATGTGCAATTTCCTCCTAACCAGAGAGGGTCAAAATTAGGGTTTCTAATAAAATCAGGATATCTCTGATTTTTTGGACAAAGCTTGTTGTCATGATATTCTACATGTTCTTAAGTGTATGTGTATGGAAAATTGCCTCTCAATTGGTTTTGGAAGTGTTTCAATTGGAAGAAAGATAAAAAATCAGGGAATTTGGGGCCAAGTCAAATAATCAGAGGAAAAAGTCAACTCTTGACTTTTTGAGGCCAAATTCATGAAATTCATGTTACATATGTCCAATGTACAAAATTTGGTCAAGAAACTCCAAAGGAATCATGAAAAAATCAAGATGTGGAAAGTTGCCATTTTTGGAAGAGGAAGGGTTACTAAAAATAGCAAGTTTTGACCATTTTGCATCAGAATTTGAACCAAGTCCATTCAAATTTGGAGTACCAAATGAAAATTCCACTCTGCCTCAATGAAAGGCCTTGCTTTAAGCTTCAAATCCATGTGTGGAACATCTCCATTGGATAAAAAATGAGGGAGATATGATTGATCAAAGTTTGAGCAAAGTAGGTTCAAAACTAGGTCATGACCAAGATTTTCAGGGCACGCGCGCAGTCATTTTAACAAACATGTGGTGGGCCAAATGTTCACTCATTTTACTCATGGTTAAAGGCTTCAAATGAAAAATCTTGCAACATCAAAGTTGTTCCCCTATGTGAGATCTTCAAGATTGATGTTCATGATTTTTTCATTTGATCAAAGGACAAGGAGTTATGATAGCTCAAAGATTGGTCAACACAACTGAAAATCCATGCCATGCACACCTTGCCATGCCATGCCACAAATTGCTCGCCCATGCACCAGTCGTTTTTCCATCTGTTTATGATGATTTTTAGACATGTTTGAGGTACCTTTTCAACTCAAGTCCAACACCAAAATTGTCCTATGATGCTTCCTCAATCCATTGACACCAAGATGATTCATTTTCGTGCCTTGGTCATAAAGAAATCCATGTTCAAACATCACCATCTGCATTGATGCATTGACTGCCATGTGTAGCAGTTCACACATTTTTTTTGGTTCAGTCACACCACAAACACTTCATCATCACCAGCTGATTTCTTTTCCTCATTTGCCCAAACATTCTTGCACGTGCTTCCACTTTGTTACTTCTTACATGAGAAGGGAAACTTGCAAAACTTCCACCACAAGCTACTGCTGCATAATACCACCTCACCATTATCCTCACCATAAGTGACCATGAGCTCTTCCACACTAAAACAAAACCTCTCCAACTCGTGTCACTAACTGTCATGACTCATTCTGTTAACTCAAACTCAGTTAACTAACTCAGTTAACTGTAGTTCTAACCATCAACCACCAGGGTCAAATCATAACCACGCCTATATAAACAATTCTAACAGATTTGGAAAGGGGGATTCTCATTGTTTCACTCTCACTCCAAAAGCACTCTCAACTTTCTCTCTGAATTTTCTCTCTACCTGCACGAACTCCTCAAGTTCTTCTTCAACCTTCACAATCAAGCAAGAAGACATCACTGAAGCATGGAATAGCACAGTTATCCCCAATTTCAGATTCAGATTTCCTCTTATTCTCAAGATCAAATAGCATTTATTTTGCTCAAATTGAAGTTCTAGAAGTTCAAGAACAAGTTCTCATCTCTGGTTTTCTCAAAAATCCAAAGATCTTCAAGTTTCAGGTTCCAAAAGTTCTCAAACTTTGCTTGCACGATTTGATGTTATTTTAACTGGTTGATGTGTTATTTGAGCTTATTAGAAGCTATATGAAACCGGTTAGTTGATAGAGCTTCTTAGAAGCTTAGATCCAAAACCTAGGGCTAATTTCATTGCTTCGATTCTCTCTGTTTGTGTGTTGTTTGTGAAAAATAAGCCTAGATTCATGATCTATGTGACTTCCTGAACATTTTGATGTGTATTGCATAAATTTCTGGAATGTTTGATTGATTGCAGTGCCGGAGAGTGGCCGGAGAAGGTGACCGGAGGTCCCTCTCCGGCCGGTGAGGTTTCATTAGGGTTTATATGCCAGATTAAGTCGTGTCCGTTGATTTGTTTTGATCCAAGGGTGGTGGTGGTGCCAGCGAATAAATGGAGAGGGTGTGTGTCACGTGCTTCATTTTTTCCATCTGATGATTAGCATGCGCGTGTGTACATGGTTATTAGTGTGTACTAGCAATGTGAGATGCTTGATTTGATTACCTTGACTTTTACATTGACCTGACCTAATCTGATGGTTGTGAGTGAGTCAAAATGGTTGACTGATGGTACACGCTAGTTATGGTGTTTTGCGTGCTTGCTGGACCTAAGCCAGATTGATATCCACACCCCATGTTTTCAAGGCCCAATGATTTTGAACTGTTAATTTGCTATGCATGCACCCCCTTCTTTAGTTCCATTTCATTTTATTTCTCATTTTTGCTACACGTTTCATAATTAATTTTTAAAAATACCAAAACATATTGGAAAATTCTACAAAAATTCATGTGTATTCTTAAAACATTTAGGAAATTTTTCATGATTTTATTTTCTGATTTTATGACCTTTTTGCCCCTGTTCCATAATTTTCTTTGAATTTCCACTTAGATGCATTCTAAGCATGATACATGAATTTGTTTAATTTTGTTCTTGCTCATTACCAACTATTTTGACATGATTCTTTTTGCATTGATTCACTAATACATTGAAGCATGTTAGATGATTTTTGTTTGATTTTTTAGGTCACTTTATCATATGTCTTGATGCCTATATTTGCTCCACTTTGCATGATGTTTCAATTTGACCTAATTGTTTTGTTTGAAGTCATTTTGCTCTGAATTTTTACATGCTATCTTGATGTATGATGCATTTCTGACCTAGGCATTCCAATGATATGCTGGCATAATTTTCATGAATCCATTTGGTCTTTGTTTGATGCATCACATTGGATGTATAATCCATGGCATGTCATTACAACTTTAGTGCATGTTTACATGAATTCTTTTGTGCACATTTGTATGAGCATTTGCATATGTTATGAGCCATTCATATGATATTATAGGTCTTTGATACACATTATAGGTCATCTTGACATGTTCATTTCAATTTGAACTTTGTGCATCATTAACATGTATTGTTTGCCCTTTCTTTTTGAACTTTCATTTCAATTCTTCTTATATTACTTCTTGAATGTCTTGAAGTTACCTCATAAATACTTTTGAGATGTTTATAAACCCTTTTCCATTTAGTTTCAATTCTGGTTGTTGATTTACATGTTCCATTTATGCATGTCCTCTTCATTTCTTTCCATCTTTCATCTACCCCTTCTTCTTGTAACATGTTTAAATGCTAATGGGTGATGATGGTTGCTTATTCACTTGCACTTGTATGATAATAACCATTGGTTTCCATATGATGCCCATTCTGGTTGTGGTTCTAGGATTTGTTTTCTCATTTAATTCTTGTGAGTTTTATGATGTATTACATGTTCTTTTACTTCTTATACTTCTTATACATGTTTACTAACCATGTAGGGGCTTCGGTAAGTTTCAGTTGAGTGTGGATAAGGAATCCACATTCAACTTCTATCCTTTCTCTTTTACAATTCCATTTTGTGTTTTGCTAAGCACTTATGTGCTTTCTTTTAATAACTCATTACTTTCCCTTTTTGAATTACAATTCATCTTCTACTTTGGAAGTGAATTGTTTAATTCTTTCTTTCTTTAGACTTTAGGTTGAAACCTCACAAACCTTAGGATCACTCCCTTAACTAATCAATTAGGATTGAGTCTTAGTCCATATAGATTTTTACCTTTATCCTCCCTTGAGTCTCTTTTCTCATCTCAAAGAAAATTCAAAATATCTAATAAAGGTAGGCATTTATTGCATTTAGGCCTTTCATATAAAGAAAAGATTATAAGGGGTCTTCTCTTATAATCTTAAGATGTGTAGCATATGGCCCATCTTAGGTCAATGTGTTACATATTTGATCTTGTATGAGGGACTTAAATGCAATACTTGTTGAAGGTGCAAATAATAAAAAACACTTCTTCACTTCATGATCAACAAAACACTTAATAAACACAAGTATGCTAGTGTGTTTGAACCTTGATAATTGGAACTAAGTGTGAGGGTCTTCTTCACCCTTAGTGTGCTTTCTTACCCATTCCATCTTGGAATGTGAGAAGGTACACATTCCAATGACTAAGATCCAGATACACTGTCGTATGCAAACAAATCCAAAACACTTCCTTCTAAAAGACAAAAACAAACAATAACGCCTTTCCTTCGGGAATTCTTTTCTCATCTCATTCATTCTCAACGCACGAACGCGCTTCTACTCGTTCTCTTGCAAGATGGTAACGCACTCGGACCAGCGAGCCTGCAACACCTGAGCTAGAACGTAAGCCGTTCTCTAAAAAGCAATCCATCCCTAGTGAGGGGAACTACGTCGCTCTGATTCTCATGTTCCCGATGAGATACGTAGGCTGTGGGGTAGGGCCCATGCGAGCACTTCTTTTATTTTCCCTACATTTGTTTCTCGTTCCTTTTCCAGTTCTCTTTTCGTTCCTTTTCCAGTATTCTTTCCTTACACCCTCTGATTGAAGCAAGCAAGCGTGGATCCCATCGGGTACGATGGACACGAGGGGGTGCTAATACCTTCCTCTCGCGTAACCGACTCCCGAACCCAGTTCTCTTGGTCGCGAGACCATGCTTTTCCTTTCTCTCAGGTTTACGCGGTGTTTCCTTTCCCTCTCTTGGGATAAATACACATTGCTGGCGACTCTGTTTCGGTGCCACTTTCGCGTTTGTACTTGGATGAAAATCCCGGGAGCGACAGAAAGGAGTTGTTGATGTTTGTGTTCTGTGAACGAGGCACAGCTTTGATGCTAAAAGGTTGATTGGATCAACCAGTGGTTTTCTTATACAAAGCCTAAGAGGAGGCTAATTTCCGCTAGGAAAATCATTATACAAAGCCTAAGAGGAGGCTATTTTGTGTCTCGTACAAAGCCCGAGAGAGAGGCTAAAGGTTTTTGACCCAGTGGGGCATATCGTTATACAAAGCCTAAGAGGAGGCTAGCAAAGGGTTCGACCCTTGCTTAAGGAATTTGTATCTCGTACGAGGCCTGAGATGGAGGCAAAAAAAGGGTGATTGACTCAACGAGAGAATCTTTTGTGTCTCATACAAAGCCTGAGAGAGAGGCTAAAAAGTTGTTTTGACTCCACTAGGGAGAATTTTGGTATCTCGTATGAAGCCCGAGATGGAGGCTATTGTAACTGTTTCAGTTGAGTGACAGATCCAATTTACTGATTTAAAAAGAGAAAATTAGTTCTTATATGAGCAATACTGTACTCAGGGATTTAATTTGAGGATCAGGGATATTTCCTTTTCTTTGGGTAAACGGGAAATCCAAAGGGTATTGAGACTATCCGAGTCTGCGGGTTTCCTTCCTATTTAACGAAGGGTGTTTGAGAATGTCTTTGAGACTCAAGGAAGTTAGACTGTCCAAGTCTAGAGTTTTACCTTTTGTACTATGCTTCGAGAAACAGTAGTAGACTCTATGAAAGGACTGTTCTATGAGGATGACTAAGTTCTGTTCCTATACCTCTAGGAGGTCGTCGGGACAATTTGTACGAAGCCCAAGAGGAGCCTGGAATCTTTTAAGAAGCCGACGGGTCCTTGTACGAAGCCCAAGAGGAGGCTATCATTCCCGGAGGAAGAGATCATTATACGAAGCCTAAGAGGAGGCTGTGAATACTTCTAAGAAGCCGTAGGGTCCTTGAATAATGCCAAGAGGAGCCCGATGCTTTTAAGAAGCCCGTGGGTCCCAAACCAAAGAAAAGTTCAGGAAAACTCTTTTAGAGTTAAAACCACTGGTAAACGTGCGAGGTTTACTATCCAGTGACTTTAACTTTTAGAGAGAGTCCGAACCGTTCGGCGGTTTGAAGAAATTCAAGAGAAGTTTCACCGAGAATAATTCATCTCTGGGGGATAGAATTTCTTGACGATTCCTAAGGAGGACAACCGAAGAGAAGACTGTATCTGGTGCTCCTATTGGGGATCTAGGCGTCTATTTCTACGAATAAATGAAATGGCGTCACTTAGTTCTAGACGTAGTTGCCGGGGAAACTCGAAATATCTATACTATTATTACACAGTAGATATGAGTTTATGAAAGGAGACTTACAGTGAGCAGCCCCACAATACAGTTTATAATATGAAAGCAGTAAATGAAAGCGATAACCACTTACTCGGTTGTAGTGCTTCCATGCTGTTTGGTTAGTTGTTCAACAAAGAAAGATTAAAAACAACAGTATATTCAATATCAAAGGAGAAAGTGCTTTGAAAAAGAAAGATTTGGGGCTTACAGCTCGAGGAGAGGCCCCAGGGTTTTATCAGTGAGCGCACTGTTTGAATTTGTACAGAGGGACTTATACAAGTGACTGGGGCCCAAAAAAGGTTTTATGTACAAAGGGATGGGTCTTACACTCTCTCAAGAGGCCCAAAAAGTTTTAAAGAAAAAGAGTGGGGCTTATAACACGAGGGTAGGCCCAAATGATTTTTCGTTTAAAAATGGTGATCGCGCCGAGGTTTTCTTTTAACGCAGAGGGACTTATACAATAAGTGAGGCCCAAAATGTTTTGGTTAAAAGGGAGATTGGGTCTTACACTCTAATAGAGGCCCAAAAGTTTTGAATGGGTCTTATAGCTCAAGGAGAGGCCCAAAAGGTTATTTTTCAAAACCCGACGATCGCGCCGTTTATTTTTGACGGTATCGGGACTTATACAATACACTGAGGCCCAAAAATGATTTGGTCAAAAAAGGATTGGGTCTTGCACTCTATTAGAGGCCCAAAGTGTTTTGAAAATGATTTGTGAGGGTTGAATTAATCCAAAACCCTAATTTGTTTTCAAAAATGTATTTAATTGAAACAAAATTCAATTAAAATGATCAAAAATTGTTTAACACATGGAAAACAAATTGTGATCTTGGATTAATGCTTCAAAAATTAAGTATTGACCTACAAAATAATTAGAAAGCATTAAAAGTTGCAAAATCAATGTAGAAAAAATATCTAAAATGCCAAAAACAATCAAAATATTAATTCTTTACAAAAATATCAATTATATGAAATAAATAATATTTTTGGGATTTTTTGATAAAATAAAATATTTTAACATTTTTGTGAATTATTAAAAAAAGAATCAACTCAAAATCATTAAAACTCAGAGAGAAATTAATTTTTGAATCAATTAAACAAAATCACAAAATTCAAATATTCAAATTTATGAAAATGGCGCCAAGAACAACATCAAGAACACGCGCGTTTTTCAGTTTGCCCAGATTTGCATTTTTTATCCAATCTCCATGAATACGTAACCATATCATGCAATCCACATATCATTATGCTCGTCTCAACCTCACGATCATGTCTATGTACTTTAATTTCATTTAAATTAAACATACAACAAGAAATCACGAAGAAACCTCAAGAACCCTAATTTCTGCATGAAGGCTAGGATTTTTGATACACGATTCAAACAATGCAATTAATTGAGGGAAAACATTCCATGCATGATTATGAACATATGGCCAAATTATTGTGCGAGGAAATATGCATAGATTGAGAGATGCCTAAGTTTAGGCTTACCTCCAAGTCGTGACAGCAAGAGCAGATGTGATTTTGAGTTGGAGGTGTTACAGACAAGTTGTGATGATCTGAACAGCTTCCCTACACCATATGGATTGTGTTTGAACACTTGGATTGAATTGAAATGGACTGGATCAGCTTATGGCACCTCAGCTGCAACTTCACTCCAAACTTGTGTGGATGGCAAGTGATTTCATGAAATTGATGTTTCAGAAGTTATGTGAGGGTTTGATCAGCTCATATGTGATGTATGTGAGGTGTGTGAGTGATTGGTTTGTGCAGAATTGCTCTCAAACTCAAAACCCGATAGCTACCTTGCTAAGAAAGGCATTTTTGCCAAGAGAAAGAGATTTTGAGGAAAGCATCTATTAGATGGCTTTCGTGTACTTAAACTAACCATAATTGAGCTCTATTTATAGTAGAGCAAGTTTGTTTTGCAAGGAATAGTGCATGGCAGCTGGTAAGTAGGTTCCCCCAATGTTGGCCAATGGAAATGAAAGTCTCCTCTAGCCATTGACTAGAGGTTAGGGCACAGAGCTTTGGTCCCCTTGGTCTTGGATAAGTCTTGACTGATTTCAGATGAGAATGGCTTAGTCCATGCCACCTTGATGGTTCCATTGAATGCCTCATTCCAAATTGGAAGTCTTGTCCCTATTTTGGCCATTCTAGGTTCAACATGCTATTCTTTGTTCCTTGGACCTTGGAGGCTTGGCTCAGTGATTGTCCCCTTTGGATTCAATCCTCTGAGGTGTCCAAGTGGATTGGAGCAATTGCAATTGGCTTATTTTGGCAAATCGAGCCAAAATGTAAATTTTGCCTTGTCTTGACAGATATCAGCAAGGCAACTTGCCAATGTTGTATCTCATGATGTAGGTTGAATTTGGCAATGTTCTTAGCCATTTTGGAAAGCTCTTGCATGATACAACAACTGTTTGAACAAGTTTGGTTTTGATCTCTTTTGATTCCAAGTGAAAAATCCCCCTACATTTGGCAAAAAGTGAAGCAGAATTCTGACTTAGTGAAAATTTCACTAAGTGTTGGAAAAAGTGACATTTTCACTTTTCAGCCACTTTGATCACTCCATAACTCAAAATCCTTAATGAATTGGAATGACTTGTAGTTGAAGTTTTTATAGGTGATAATGAGGGCTACAAATCCATCTTTGGATGAGAAAAAATGGCCTTGTGGTTTAGGAGTTATGGTCCTCCAAAGTTGGTACCTTTGCCACTTTATTTTTAACTTAGAAAAATTTCTAAGTTTTATGGTTACCCCTTTTACAAGTTATCTCACTTTTCTTGATTTTTCTTGATGAATGATGATTCAAATCATACATTAACATCATTTTAGGGTTAAAAATCCATTTTGGTGAAAAATCTCAAAAAGTCAAAGTTGACTTTTGTGCACAGTTGACTTTTTATCAGATGAATTCCAAACTGTGCAATTCTTCAGAAAATCATGTCCTTGACCTAAATCAAATTTGATGGACATGTTCCATGGGTGTCATAGGGTATATTCAATCATGTATTAGGATTTGGGAGCATGTCCAGGTCAAAAGTCAAAGTTACAGTTGACTTTTCCCTTAAAACTCTAATTGTGGTGCAAATGAAAATGAGACTTGTTGCTCAAGCTTCTTGGATCAATCCATTGTTCCAAATGGATCAATATGGTGTATTAGAGACCCTCAAATCATGTCTTGAGGTCTTGGCTCATGGTTTGTCCCAAAAGTCAACTTAGGGGTGAATTAGGTCAAGAAACCCTAATTCCTGATTTTTGATGAATGCATCCCCTGAGGCAAAATTGACTTGATGCATGGGTTCATGAGGTTCCATGAAGTATATTAGGTCATGTTTTGGATCATTGCCTTGTGCCCAGATGAAAATTTCCATCTGGAGGCCCTGGTCGACCAAAACCCTAATTTGGTGACACTGTCGATCTTGAGGCCTGATCCACCTAGAAGGGAGCATCCTTGTGCTTAATCCTTGAAGTGGGAGTCCTTTTTGATCCATTGTGGATGTTTGAGAGATTAGACAAGTTTAAGATCAAGTCATTCCTTGATTGATCCTTTGTCTAAAGCTCAGAGAGGGCTTGAAACCCTAATTTTGATTGTAGTGGATGCTCACCCATCTTTGGGGAGACTAATGAAGCATAAAGGTACATCCATATTGTGATGATGATTTGCACAATGATGGGAAATCTAAGTGGTCAAAATTTGGGGTATTACAGGAATGACTAGCTGTACCTATCCTGTTGTATTGGTACTCTCGACCGCTTTGATAGCATCTTTGTATGAGGAAATGGAAGTTCCCTCTTCAGATTGATTGTCCCTGCTCACCGACAGTGCTTGGAACTGAGTTCCAATAACCTCCTCGGGTTCTACACCAGTACATGATGATAAGTTACTCACGAGCAAAGCTTGTTCTCCACAGACCGTGACGAGCTGGTTGTTCTGGACGAACTTTAACTTTTGGTGGAGGGTCGAGGTGACCGCCCCAGCTTGATGTTTCCAAGGTCTTCCTAATAAACAACTGTACATTGCTCGGATGACCATGACCCGGAAAGCGACTTGGAAAGTGTAAGGACCAATAGTTATGGGAAGGTCGACTTCGCCAATAACCGTTTTCCGAGACCCGTCAAATGCTTTGACGATGACCTCACTGGTTCTCATCGGGGGTCCTTTGAAGGATAATTGCATCAAAGTGGACTTCGGCATGACATTCAGGGCTGACCCTGTGTCTACCAATACGCTGGCTAAAGCATCGCCCTGGCAGCTGACCGTGATATTGAGTGTCGTGTTATGACGGCGACCCTCTTCAGGTAATTCCTCATCACTAAATCCCAAGTTATTGTAGGAAGTGATGTTAGAGACAATGCTATCAAACTGTCTGATTGTTACATCCTGTTCCACAAAGGCTTGCTCCAAGACTTTCTGTAGAGCCTCCCTGTGCGCTTCTGAACTGAGTAAAAGTGATAATACCGAGATCTTTGAAGGAGTTTGTAACAGCTGATCAACAATGTTATATTCACTCCTTTGGATGAGCTTCAGCATCTCATCATCATTTTTCGAAAGGTCGGGATTACTGGATTAACCGACTGGTGGATTGGGAACTTCTGTCTGAGGTTCCTTTTCTTTGTTAAGTTCTCTAACTCCTCGGTTGAAAATTCGACCACTCTGTGTTACTCGTCCGATGTCTGCAATATTTACGACGGAGGGTAATGGAATTTCCTTTCCATTTTTGACTGTTGTTGCACCTTATTTGTAAGGGATAGCCTTAGTTGATTCATATGGTAATGGTCCCGGTAGATAGATGACTACGGGAGCCTTCTGATTTTTTCGACCATCGTAAGCAATTTCGATCCGCTCCTGGTTGGGAACTCTCGATTCGTCAAGTAGAGGGATGATGATACAAACATCCCTAGCCTTTTGATGATCAGAGATTACGATAACATCCTCAATTTGATCATTGAGGTAGTCCGACACCCAGTTGATTGGTCCAGAACCAAAATATGGGTGAATCTCTCTACGATCCACTTGACCCTGAAGAGCTGCTCGCACAAGGTAACATCCTTGGTTACTTCCTGAGCAGACTCTACAACGTTCATAGTTGTTTGGTGGCACCTGGCCACGACTGCTTTGAATACAATGTAACCTCACTAGGTCAGTTTCCATAGATCGAATGTCCCGACTTTGATGCCGAGTAGGGTTCCCGTTGGTAATACTAATTTGCTGGGTGTCTTCATCCATATAGATTGGAAGCCACCAGTGGTTCAAAAAGTGCTGAAGGGTTTCCTGGACAAGGGCACAGCCTTGATCAGTTTCACAGCCCGCCTTACAGCTCTGATAATCATGTGATACCAGGAACCCGAGCCGGACCTGTTTAGCATGTAACTCCACCAGGCTGGTATTCATCAAGCAAATGTCAAAGATTTAGATCATGTTGATTTGGTAGGGATTCCTATCATAGTAGTCCTAGATCCATCCAAGATCCATCTAACGCTGAAAGGCCTCTTGTACAAAAGAGCATCCCTGTTTGTTTACCGAGCAAGTCAGACAGGAATTGTAATCATGTCGCGGCAGATTATGATACTGGCTTTGTCTGGAGTGCATCGCCACCAAGTTGACATTCATTGCACGGATGTCGTGGTTCTGAATGATGTTAGAATTCGTGTAAACCATGTTAACTTCACGAACTCGGTGCTCTTGGATCCATCCGAGATCCATATG
Source organism: Lathyrus tuberosus (assembly GCA_022829125.1). Classification (NCBI taxonomy): domain Eukaryota; kingdom Viridiplantae; phylum Streptophyta; class Magnoliopsida; order Fabales; family Fabaceae; genus Lathyrus; species Lathyrus tuberosus. The sequence goes on along the minus strand of JALAZF010000297.1, from coordinate 5,416,346 downwards.
TTCCTGTAGAGTTGATTGCACCACATAACATCCTCGATTGGTTTTAGAGCAGATATCACACTGGTGATAGTTATGAGGTGGCACATGGCCATATCCACTCTGTCTACAATGCATCTTGACCAGATTGGTCCTTAACAAGAGTACATCATGAATCTGATAGACGTCGTTAGTCTCTCCCTCTACCAAATTGACCGTAGTTTTCTCGTGTTGAGGCAACGGGTTTGTGAGAACAATAGGATTCGTATCCTTGAAAGATAAGACCCCGCTCCTAACAAGCTTTTGCACGTTGGATTTGAAACTAAGACAATTCTATATATTATGCCCTGGTCTTTCTTGATGGTAAGGGCAAGTCTGATCCACCTTAAACTAAAAAGGCGTATTTTCCGGTACTGTAAGAGGAGACTTAGTCTGGACATGCCCCTTAGCCAATAGTAACAGAAATAGTTCTGCGTACAATCGGGTATAGGATCAAATCCTGGTGGCCGTGTTGTATGATTGTTATTGTATGGAGGACAAGCCTGCTGAAGAGGCTGTTGTGTACTTTGTTGATTAGGTTGGCTCTGCGTAACCTGAGGTTGATACGTAGAAACAGGCGCAGGATTGATAGCAGGAGTCACAGCCGCTACTGGCTGATAACATTGCCTTTGCTTTCCGAGAGAGATATTCCCAATATCTTGCTCTTTTTTCTTAGGGAGAGCACTACCGTATCGCTTTGTACTACTTGATGATCCAGTTTCTTTGACTAGACACCCTTCTCGGACGGCTTCCACAAGACGAACTCCCATACCGACCACCTCGGTAAAGTCACTGGGCGCACTGGCAACCATTATGTGTTAATAAAATGAGTTTAAGGTATTTAAGAAGATCTTTGTCATCTCTTTTTCCTCAAGAGGTGGACAGATTTGAGCGGTAATTTCATGCCATCTCTGAGCGTATTCCTTGAAGGTTTCTTTGTCCTTTTGTGACATTGACCTAAGTTGATCTCTGTCGGGTTCCATGTCCAGATTGTATTTATATTGTTGGACGAAGGCAGTGCCAAGATCTCTGAAAGTGCTAATCGTAGCACGGTTTAAACCCATGTACCATTTTAGTGCGGCACCGGTTAAACTATCCTGAAAGTAGTGAATTAGTAGGTCCTGATTCTCTGTCTGAGCTGACATTCGCCGAGTGTACATCACCAAGTGACTCTGAGGGCAAGAGTTACCCTTGTATTTTTCAAAGTCAGGCACCTGGAATTTGTGCGGGACTTTCACATTTGGGACCAAGCAGATATCTGTGGCGTCCTTTCCAAATAAATCCTGACCGCGAAGGGCCTGCAATTCTTTCTTCATTCCCAGGAACTGTTCCTGGAACTCATTCATTCTTTCGAACATGTAGCCATTTCCACCAGAAGGTATCTGTGGAATCTGTCCTTCTGGGACAGTGTGTACCACAGGCGGTGGTATAGTCATTATGGCCGAGATTCTCGGTGCCTCCCGAAGTTTGTAACCTTCAAGAGTTGCTGTCATGCCCCTGGAATCTTCGCTTTCCCGAAGGTTGTAACCTTCAGGCCCAGCGGTTCCTGCTCCGGTCCCCTGATCCTCATTGATCAATGGGATATATCCTTCCGGGATATAGTTAAGTGGCATGCCCCAAGGACGATCTTTCGGCATTTTGTACCTAAGATCATACTTTTCCACTATGGGCGTTGAGGTGATCTCTGAGATCACAGTCCTTTGTAGCTGAGCTTCTGCCATGGCTTGCATGTCATTACGAAGCTTTCTCATATCCTCTCTCAGAGCGTCGATCTCTTCTATCAACTCTCTATTCTCTTCCTCGAGATCATCCATCTTTTTCTGACGATTGGCCCGAGTATTGTACGAATGAGACAGTTTGACTCTAGAACCGAGACATAAATGTGAGATTCGTAGGTAAGAAGAATACGTGACTTAAGAATGATGAATACAATGATTATTAATTTTTTTGTTTATTCAAAGTAAACTTTGACAATTAGATTTCAAATATCAAACAGTGGGGAAACCCCGTTTTATTGAATTTAAAGGATTGCCAAAATAGAAATACAGTAGATTACAAGGTGCGGAAACAGAAACCTAAGCTAAGGGGTCCCGAGTCCTCTCTGAGGAGAAACCGGGTGCTGATTCTGGTACTTTCCTTTTCTTGGACCGAGGCTCTTGGGCCGTTTTCGGGTTGTCATTCCTTTGCCAAGTGAAAGGAACGAGCAAATTCCTTTGGTCATCCTGATTATCCACAACATGTTGCTCTAAAATCTCGATTAGAGCATCCTTATCTTTCCGCAATCGCTGTATTTTGGTACACTCTACATTGAGAATACGGTACTTGTTCTTCCAAGACCTCCTCTCCTGTTGAACTTTGTTGAGAGTAACCTGAAGTTTTTCTGTTTCAGTCATGAAGTACATGACAGATTCCCTCGGCAGAAGAACTCCGTGACGAGGATAAGGCATCTTTAGCTTGAGAGCTCTAGTTTGTACCCAGTGGAGATAAGGCTCCACCGAGACACAATCCAGTTTTCCTAGAGACTCCCGTCCTTTCTTATGAACATGTTTCCAAGCGTGTACTATTTCCATCTTTAGTGCCCGGTCACTTTTCCTTCTTTGAAGAAAAGACCCTCCAGATGAGCATCATGCGGGATATGCCTTATCGGGTATCCAAATTGACGACGAACTAATACTGGATGGTAGTTGATTCCTCCCTTAGTTTCTATGAGGGGTACGTTGGGGAAGTTTCCACAACGGTCAATGATCCTGATCCAGTCATAAATCCTACTGCACCAATCTATGTCAGAGTTGGTGAGGGACATGATTTTCTGCGACCAACGTAAGGTACTCTTATGATCCCAAAAAGCAGCAGACTTGGGCAAATGGGAGATAAACTATTTGTATAGAAGGGGTACACAGCATGTGATAATTCCTCCGCTATACAAATTTCCTAAGTGTACTGAATGATACGCGTCCGCGAGCAAAGTTGGTACAGGGTTTCCAATGAGAAAAACCTTAATGGCGTTGATATCGACGAAGCTATTAATGTTAGGAAACAGAAATAGCCCGTAGGTGAGTAAGACAAAGATGCTTTCAAAAGTAGTCATGTTCCCTATGCTAGCAAAGTATAGAGCCTTCTTTGTTAGGAACTGGGCTGGTAAACCCGGGAGCCCTCCCCTAGTGGTCATGTGAGTCTTGATTTCTGACTCATCCAAATAAATTGCTCTTGCAATGGTCTGATCCTTAGGAATTTCTTCCCGTCCAGAAAATGGAGCTCGATCAGTAATGTGTAAATTGGTCAGGTGAGAGTACTCCTCCAGCGTTGGTGCGAACTGGTAATCTGGGAATGTGAAACAGTGATAGACTGGATCGTAAAACTGAATGAGTTCCTCCATGATTCCTTCAATCACATGGACTCTTAACAGAGGTAGCAGGCCTCCGTACTTGGCTCTAAAAGCTTCAGGGTTAGTGATCATCCTCGCTAATCCTCTTAAATCTGCTAACTTTGGAACCCTGAAGGTATACTAATGAGTTCTCCTTCTACCGAAATCCATGAGCGCAATATTTTTCTCTGATATTTGCAATCATTGTCTTAGTTTAATTTGAAAAAGAGAGACTAGAAGAGAAGTTTTTCTTTGATGTAATGTTTTTTAGATGAATGCATGAATGCAGCACACAAAAACATAGAAAAAACATGGGGTCAAAGGGTCGGTGTCATGAAGTCAAGGCTCTACCCATCCCAAAGGTTTATACTAGTGATTTTTGTACCTGTCTCTCAAAATCATCAGCTCTTGTCAAGAAAACACCAGCGGGCCGGGAACCGTGCTAGGTGCTGTTTTTCGAAGAACCATCAGAAGAGGGTGGTATCGCGTGAAAACCATTTCCAATAGTTTCCGCACCACTAAAAGAGGTGTTTCCTAGGTGTATACTCAATCTTTCCACATGCGGCATCACACACATTCCCATTAGCAGAAAAATAAACACAGATATCAATTAGGAAAAGCAGTATATATATTTGTCCTAAAGTCCTAGTCTTTAAAGAGCTATGAATCCTATGTTCCTGACAGAAAATGGCTCCCTGGCGGAGTCGCCATCCTGTGGTACCTTCCCAACTTTACAGGTTTTTGACTTAAGAACCTAGTGAAGTCAACAAAAATCCTATCCCAGTGAAATCCCCAAAGAAAGAAAGAAAAGAAAAGAGCCCCACGGTGGGCGGCATTTTTATGTGGCACTTTTTAAGGTTTCTTCTTAAGAGATGGGAAGAGAACAAGATCTTGTCCCCAGTGAAGTCGCCATTTTTTCTGTAGCACGAATTTTTGGACGTGGTTGCGAAGCACTTATCGCTTTTGGGGTACTACAGTTTGATTCATTTTTTATCCTATTGAAGCTGATGAAGGAAGGGAAACAGATGTCTCCAATTAACCCTGCTTGCATACTGAGTTTAAACAGATGACTGTTGGTTTACAGATGCTATTGAGATTGTGGGTATCTCTTAAGTTATTTTGTTAAAATAGTGCATGGGTGATTGGTGGGAGTTTAGGAATGATGATTTTTGATTGATATGTGAAGGTAGGGGATTTGGGTTTTTGGATTAGTGTGCTCGGAAAGAATTTTCTTTCAATCTTATGCCTACGTATTCCCGTTTACCGAAACAGGGAAATCAGAGCGATCGTAGTTCCTCTTATTCTATAGGAGGAAATGGTGTTTTGGTGTCTTGTTCAGAGCCCAATACGTGAAGCTAAAGGTGGTTTATATCTTGTTCAAAGCCCAAGATGTGAAGCTGAAGGTGTTGTCTTTAGAGAGAATTTGTCATTTCTAAAGGGGGTCTGTTTGTCACGACTGTTGGGTGACTGACTATAAAGGAGGATTACTTTAACCGGGATATGTGAATCCTAGCAATGCCATAATTTCCTTTATAGGGGGTTTTAACCCGAAGGAGAAGACTTTAACTCAGTGTAGAGTAATGCCATCTTTCCTTAGGAATTTCTCATGCTAAAAGAGGGACAGTGGCGTGGATGTAAATAATCCAGAGGCTTGCCGCTTACAGCGATTAGATGGAAGGAGTTGTTGATGTTTGTATCCTGTGAACGAGGCACAGTTTTGATGCTAAAAGGTTGATTGACTCAACCTGGGTTTTTCTTATACAAAGCCTAAGAGGATGCTATTGGCCCAACAAGAGGGTGTTTTTATGTGTCTCATACGAAGCCCGAGAGAGAGGCTAAAAGGGTTGACTCAACAAGAGAGGGTTTTTATATGTACTTGTATGAAGCCCAAGACGGAGGCTAAAAGGGGTTGACTCAACAAGAGAGTCTTTTATACTCACCAAGAGAGTGTTTTTGGATGTGTCTTGTACGAAGCCCAAGACGGAGGCTAAAGGTTGACTCAAAAAGAGAGTCTTTGAACCTCGTACGAAGCCCGAGATGGAGGCTGAAAATGTTTGACTCAACAAGAGAGTCTTTTATACTCAACAAGAGAGTAATTTTGTATCTCGTACGAAGCTCGAGATAGAGGCTAAAAGGATTATTGACTCAACAAGAGAATCTTTTTTGTATCTCGTACGAAGCCCGAGATGGAGGCTAAAGGATGGCTGTTTCAGTTGAGTGACAGGTCCAGTATGTGGGTTAAAAGAGAAAATCAGTTCTTATAAAGAGACTAATTAAAGGCAATGATATGCTTTGGGATTGATCATAGGATCAGGGTTATTTCCTGTTCTTTAAGGAAATGGGGAATCCAGAGGGTTTTGGAGACTGTCCAAGTCTGCGGGTTTTTTCCCTATTTTTGAAAGGGGCTTGAGAATGCCTTCGAGACTCAAGGAAGTTAGACTGTCCAAGCCTAGAGTTTTGTCTTTTGTACTATGCTTTAGAGGAACATTAGTAGTAGGATCTAGACTCTTTGAAAGACTGTTCTATTAAGATGACTAATTTCTATTCCTATACCTCTAGGAGGTCGTCGGGACAATTTGTACGAAGCCCAAGAGGAGGCTGGAAACTTTTAAGAAGCCGAGGGACAATTTGTACGAAGCCTAAGAGGAGGCTCTCTTCCCGAAGGAAGAATCCTTATACGAAGCCTAAGAGGAGGCTGTGAATACTTCTAAGAAGCCGTAGGGTCCTTGTACAACGCCCAAGGGGAGGCGGGGATGCTTTTAGGAAGCTTGTGGGTCCGCAAACCCCGAGAAATTCAAGACAGGCTATTCACAGAGAATAGATCAAGCCAGGAAAGTCTGAGAATTTGGAAGAAACTCAAGAGATGCCATTCACAGAGAAAAGATCATCTCTGGGGAGTAGAGTTTCTTTTGACAATTTCTAAGGGTGACAGTCTGAGAAAGGGTTCACCGAGAATGCTGCCTTTCACGTCTCCATATTGTTTAACCCCAAGAGGAGGGAAGACTGTATCTGGTAATCCTGTGGGGATATAGTTTAGTCTATTTAAGAGTGATCAACAAGGCTTAGTGCTAGACGTAGTTGCCGGGGAAACTCTAAATATTTATACTAGTATTACACAGTTGATATGAGTTTATGAAAGAAGACTTACAGCGAAACAGCCCCACAATACAATTATATGTATATGAAAGCGGATAAAGAAAGCATATAAACACTTACTCGGTTGTAGAGTTTCCATGCTGTTTAGTTAGTTGTTCAACAAAGAAAGATTGAAAACAATAGTATATTCAAAGTTTAAAGGAGAAAGTATTTTGAAAAGATGTTGGGGCTTACAGCTCAAGGAGAGGCCCAAGGTTTATCAGTGATCGCACTGTCGTTTTGTACAGAGGGACTTATACAAGTGACTGAGGCCCAAAATGTTTTTTTGTACAAGGGGATAGGTCTTACACTCTCTCAAGAGGCCCAAGTGTTTAAAGAAAAAGAATGGGGCTTATAACGCGAGGGTAGGCCCAGATGATTGGTTTTTTTAATGGCGATCGCGCCGAGGTTTTTTTTTAACGCATGGGGACTTATACAATGTCTGAGGCCCAAAAAGTTTTGGTTAAAAGGGGATTGGGTCTTACCTCTAATAGAGGCCCAAAATATTTATTTTTGTACAAGTGGTGGGGCTTACAGCTCAAGGAGAGGCCCAGGGTCATTTGTTTGAAAATGGCGATCGCGCCGAGATTTTTGAAAACGCGGTGGCTCTTATACAATGCATTGAGGCCCAAAAATGGTTTGGTTTTCAAAGGGGGTTTGGGTCTTACACTCTAATAGAGGCCCAAAAGATTTTGAATGGGTCTTATAGCTCGAGGTGAGGCCCAAGGTTTGTTTTTCAACGGACGATGATCGCGTCGAACTTTTTGAAATACAGCGGAACTTATACAATAAGTGAGGCCCAAAATAGGTTTGTATTTACAAAGGATTGGGTCTTACACTCTATTAGAGGCCCAAAAGTGTTTGAAAAAGTTTGACGAGGGTTGAATTAATCAAAACCCTAATTTGTTTCCAAAATTGTATTTTAAATGAATAAAAAATTCAATTAAAATGATCAAAATTGTTTAACACGTGGAAAACAAATTGTGATCTTGGATTAATGTTTCAAAAATCATGTTTTGACCTACAAAATGATTAGAAGTCATTAAAATTTACAAAATCAAGAAGGAAAAAATATTTCAAATGTCAAAAACAGTTAAGATATTAATTCTTTGCAAAAATATCAATTATATGAAATAAATAATATTTTTGGGATTTTTTGGTAAAATAGAATATTTTATCATTTTTGTGAATTATTAAAAAAAGAATCAACTCAAAATCATTAAAACTCAGAGAGAAATTAATTTTTGAATCAATTATATAAAATCACAAAATTCAAATATTCAAATTTTCAAAAAATGGCGCCAAGAACAAGTGCAAGAACACACGCCACCCTCTGTTTCTGCAGATTTGCGTTTTCTATCCAATCTCACTGAATACTTGATTATATAATGCAATCTACATATCAATCTACTCGTTTTAACCTCACGATCATGTCTATGGTCTTTAATTTCATTTATTTTTAACATGGAATAAGAAATCAAAGACAAACCTCAAGAACCCTAATTTCTGCATGAAGGTTCAGAAATTCCAGACGCGATTCAAACAATACAATTGATTGAGGGAAAACATTTCATGCATGATTATGAACATATGGCCAAATTATTGTGCAGCAAAAATTGCATGGATCATAGAATTAGAAGAGCTCATGCTTACCTCTTGCAGCTGGTGATCGTGTTTTGTGTTAGAGGTGTTACAGCTAGGTTCCAATGATCTGGATAGCTTCCCTTGGTGCCATAGAGTGTGTCTGGATGCTTGGAATGGATTGAAATGATCTGGAACTTGAGATGGTACCCCAACTGCAAATCTGTGAAGAACTTGAGCAACTGGCTGGTGATTTTGTGAAATCAGTGTTCCAGATGTTGTTTAAGTGTTTGGATCACTTCTATATGATGTTTATGAGGTGTGTGTGTGATTAGTTTTATTGGAATTGCTCTCAAACTCAAAACCCGATAGTGACTTACCTTAGAAGGCAAAATTGGAGTGAAAGAAGAGATTTTGAGGAAAGCATCTGTTTGATGGCTTTGGTGTACTCAAACTGATCACAAATGAGCTCTATTTATAGTATAGCAAGTTTTTTTGGGATCAATAGTGAATGGCAACTGCAGCAGAGGTTTGGCCAATGGTTGCATTTTGGAATCCAAGTCTCCTCTAGCCATTGACTAGAGGTTAGGGCACAGGGTTGTGGCTCCCTTGGTCTTGGATAAATCTTGATTGAACTTAGTTGGAAATGGCTCAGTCCATGCCACCTTGGTGTATGCATTGAATGCTCCAATCCAAAATTGGAGTCTTGTCCCTCTTTTAGGCAATTCTAGGTTTGGCATGCTACTTCTTGTTCCAAGGACTTTGGAGGCTTGGCTCAGTGTTTGTCCCCTTTAGATTTGATCCTCAGATGTGTCCAAGATGATGACAAGGCTTGGAATTGGCTGATTTTGCCAAAGCGAGCAAAAATGCAAAATTCTGCCTAGCCTTGGCAGTTTTCAGCAAGGCATATTGCCCTTGTCATATCTTATGGCTCAAGTGGAATTAGGTGATGTTCTTGGTCATTTTGGAAAGCCCTCATATGATACAACAACTGTTTGATCATATTTGGTTTTGATACCTTTTGGATCCAAGTGAAAAATCCCCCTACATTTGGAAAAAAGTGAAGGCAGATTCTGACTTAGTGAAAATTTCACTAAGTGTTGGAAAAAAGTGACATTTTCACTTTTTGTGATTTTGATCATTTCATAACTCAAAATCCATGAGGAATTTGGAGGGAGGTCATTTTTAAGCTTTTGTAGAGGGTAATGAGATTTACAAATCAAGCTTTGGATGGGGAAAAATGGCTTTATGGTTTAGGAGTTATGATCCTCCAAAGTTGGTACCCTTGCCACTTTGTTCATAACTTAGAAAATTTTCTAAGTTTTTATGGTTACCCCTTTTACAAGTTATCCCACTTTTCTTGATTTTTCTTGATGAATGATGATTCCAATCATACATTAACATCATTTTAGGGTTAAAAAACCATTTTTGTGAAAAATCTCAAAAAGTCAAAGTTGACTTTTGTGCACAGTTGACTTTTTGTCAGATGAATTCCAAACTGTGCGATCCTTTAGGAAATCATGTCCTTGACCTAAATCAAACTTGATGGACATTTTCCATGGGTGTTATAGGGTATATTGAATCATGTTTTAGGGTTTGGGAGCATGTCCTGGTCAAAAGTCAAAGCTATAGTTGACTTTTCTCGCGAAACCCTAATTGTGGCTCTGATGAAATTGAGACTTGTTGCTCAAGCTTCTTGGATTAAACCATTGTTACAAATAGATCAATGTAGTTTATTAGAGACCCTCAAATTATCTCTTGAGGTCTTGGCTCATGATTGGTCCCAAAAGTCAACTTAGGGGTGAATTAGGTCAAGAAACCCTAATTCCTGATTTTTGATGAATGCTTCCCCAGAGGCTAAATTGACTTGATGATTGGGTTTATAATGTCCCTTGGAGCATCATAGGTTATGCCTTGAAGCATTGGCTCATGCCCAGAGGATAATTTCCATCTGGAGGCCCTGGTCGACCAAACCCTAATTTGGTGACACTGGCGATCTTAAGGCTTGATCCACCTAGAAGGGAGCAGCCTTGTGCTTAATCCTTGAAGTGGGAGTCCCCTTGATCCATTGTAGATTTTTGGGAGGTTAGACAAGTTGAAGATCATGTCATTTCTTGATTGATCCTTTGTCTAAAGCTCAGAGAGGGCTTAAAACCCAAAATCTGATTGCAGTGAGTGCTCAACAACCCTTAAGGAGATTGATGAGGCACAAAGGTACATCCATATTATGCTGATGATTTGCACAATGATGGGAAATCTTAGTGGTCAAAATTTGGGGTATAATAGGGTCAAAGGTTCGGTGTCATGAAGTCAAGGCTCTACCCATCCCTAAAGGTTATACTGGTGATTTTTTGTACCTGTCCGCAAAATCATTGACCCCTATTGGGATAACAACAATAGGCTGGTTCACCCGAGCGAGCTGATGTATTTTAGAGTAATCTCAAATGAGGGTAGTATCGCGTGACAACTATTTCCGATAGCTTCCACACTAAAAAATAGTAACATGGTCTTAGTCTACTAAAATCCTCAGTTTCATGGACTGCCCAATCGAACAATCTGCTTTCAACAACAGAAGTCGTATAGGCATTGAATCCGCAAAGGGTATCTCCATTGATTCGGTGGGCTACCGGGACCTCTTATTTGGGAGTCACTCCCTGTAAGATTACCCGTCTCATGCCATCACCTATCTTAGGTGTATACTTAATCTTTCCAGATGCAGCATCACCCGCAGTCCCATTAGCAAAAAAATAAACACGGATATCAAGTAGGAAAAACAATATATATATATATATATATATATATATATATTCATTCCTAAAGCTAACATCCTAGACCTCTTAGGAGCTATAATAATCCTAGTCCTAAACAATAAAATGCGTCCCCAATGAAGTCGCCATTTTACTGTAGCGAGCGATTTTTGTCGGTGACGCGACCACCTTATCGCTGGGTTTTCCTCACCGCAATGGTAGGATGGGGTGCTACTTTCTGATTTCTTATTTATTCCATGAAGCTGGAAGGGAAAGGGAAGGTATCTAAAACTAACCTTGCACGCGAATGTCTAACAGGACAAATGCTTAAAGAGATTGGGGGGTCCGGGGTCAGGTAATACAATGGGCAGTTGTCAGTTACCCATCATATATGTGGTTATCCACAGGATATTAGCTTTAGGTTTTGCTTTGTACTTGATGGTGTTTATCCGTTAATGGGTTTGGGAAAGTTTCTTGGGAAATGTGACAGGGAGAGTGAGTTTTTTTGTTGATGTTTTTGGGAATGTGTTGGACCTAAGTTTTGATTGATGTATGAAGGTACTGGACCTAGAGTTTTTGATTAGTATGCTCGCTAAGATTTCGCAATCTTATGCCTACGTATTCCCGTTTAAACGAAACAAGGAAATCACAGCAATCGTAGTTCCTCCTATTCTAAGGGAGGAAAAAGATGTTTTGGTGTCTTGTTCAAAGCCCAAGACAGAGGCTAAAAGGAGTATTTGTGTCTTGTTCAAAGCCCAAGATTGAAGCTAAAAGGTTGACTAAAAGAGAATTTGTCTTCTCTAAAGAGGGATTGTTGATTTTTGTGTGCCTTGATCAAAGCCCAAGGTTGACGCTAAGCGGTTGATTGACTCCACTGGGGAAGTCCTTATACTAAGCCTAAGAGGAGGTTGTATGAGACCGACTCAACGAGAGAGTGGATATATTGGTGTCCCTTACAAAGCCCAAGACGGAGACTAAAAGAGTCTAACTCTTTGGGGAAAACCTTATATGAAGCCTAAGAGGAGGCTAACTCTGCTGGGGAGGTATTTATCTGTCTTGTATAAAGCCCAAGATTGAGGTAAAAAGGGTTTGACTCAACAAGAGAGTGCTTTTATCTGTCTTGTACGAAGCCCAAGATTGAGGCTAAAAGGGTTGGACTCAACAAGAGAGTGCAAAAAGGTGATTGACTCAACAAGAGAGTTTATGAGAGTGACTGACTCAACAAGAGAGTGTTTTTTATCTATCTCATACAAAGCCCGAGATTGAGGCTAAAAATGGTTGACTCAACAAGAGAGTACAAAAAATGTGATTGACTCAACAAGAGAGTCTATGAGAGTGATTGACTCAACAAGAGAGTCTGAAAAGTGGTTGACTCAACAAGAGAGTCTGAAAAGGGGTTGACTCAACAAGAGAGTTTGAAAAGTGGTTGACTCAACAAGAGAGTCTGAAAGGCTTAGCTCCATTGGGGAGAATCATTGTACAAATCCCAAGAGTAGGCTGACTTTCCTGAGGAAAATATCATTATACAAAGCCTAAGAGGAGGCTAATTTATGCTGGGGATTCTTGAGATCCCGTTGCATGTCCAAATAGGGAATCAACTCCTGTTGAGGATGCAGAAGAATTGATGGATCAGATACCTTGAGGTTCTGATTTGAGATAGTGTTATATGATGATAAATTGATCCTGGCTGGGGGATTTTAGGAGAGAGACTGGGTTTTAGAACCCACAAGTTTTAACTCTGCTAGAGATTAATCCAGAATTCGGGGTTTCTCCCTATGTTTGCAGGGAACTTGAGAATGTCTTTGAGACTCAAGGAGATTTAGACTGACCAAGTTTGTTAGTGTGGTCTATCTTTGTACAATGCCCAATAGGAGGCTGACTCGTTTAAGGGATGAGTATCAACCCTAAAATTGGTCTGAGGGCTTTTGTGACTCTTTTAAGAAAGACATCTCTAGCAAAGGACGACTAAGTTCTGTCCTATACCTCTAAGAGGTCGTGAGGGTCCTTGTATGAAGCCCAAGAGAAGGTATGAGAACTTTTAAGAAGCCGACGGTTCCTTGTACAAAGCCCAAGAGGAGGCGAGGATGCTTTTAGGAAGCCTGTGGGTCCCAAACCAAGAAAAGTTCAAGAAATGCTATTCACAGAGAATAGATCAACTCCGGGGAGTAGCATTTCTTTGACAATTTCTAGGGGTGACAGTTTGAGAAAAGGTTCACCGAGAATACTGCCTTTCTCTTTGTTCCATATTGTTTAACCCCAAGAAAAGGGAAGACAGTATCTAGAAATCGTATGGGGCTCTAGTTTTGTTTGTATTTAAGAGTGACCAAACGGGCTTTACCTAGTTCTAGACCTAGTTACCGGGGAAAACTCTATATAACTATACTAGTATATATACAGTTGATATATGACAAGTATTTAAAGGAGTATGAAAGAAGACTAACCATGTGCAGCTTCCCACAATGCAGTTATATATATTTGACATGTATTTAAAAGAATGAAAGAAGACTAACCATGCGCAGCTTCCCACAATGTAATTATATATATTTGACATGTATTTAAATGAATGAAAGAAGACTAACCATGTGCAGCTAACCACATATGTTAAAGCAAGTAAATGAAAGCGGATAAAACTTACAGGCGAGCAAGCTTCCATGTTGTATTGTTAGTTGTTCAAAGAAATTAAATAAAGTTTTGATAACAACTGTATATTTGAACCTAAATCAAAAGGGAAATTGCTTTGAAAAGATTGTACTGGGACTTATACAATATCTGAGGCCCAAACAGTTTTCTGTACAAAAGGTATGGGTCTTACAACTCAAGGAGGGGCCCAAAGATTATTTTGAAATAGAAAGATGGGACTTACAACACGAGGGTAGGCCCGGATGGTTTGTTTGAAAACGGCGATCGCGCCGAGGTTTTTAAAAACACAACGGGCCTTATACAATGTCTGAGGTCCAACAAGGTATCTTATTTACAAAGAACGGGTCTTACACTCTATTAGAGGCCCAAAGATGTTTTAAAGAAAAAGAATGGGGCTTACAACTCAAGGAGAGGCCCAAGTGGTTTTATTTTAAACTGGCGTCGCGCCGAGATTTTTGAAAATGTGTTGGGACTTATACAATGAATAAAGCCCAAACTATTTTGGTTTCAAAGAAAGAATGAGTCTTACACTCTATTAGAGGCCCATGAGTGTTTGAAAAAGATTTGTTAGGGTGAAAATCAAAGAAACCCTAATTTCATTTTCTTTTAAAAGTAATCCTTTCAATAAAAATGAATAAAATGACAAAAATACCAAATAAGTCTAAATAAACTACTTGTGATTTTTTGTTAAGGTTTGAAAAATGAGGGTTTAATCACAAGATGAATTAAAACTCATTTGGTTTTGATTTTCAAGATAAAAATTCACTTTAAAAATGTTTCAAAACAATTTAAAATGAATTTATTTACAAAAATACCAACTATATTAAATAAATAATATAAATCTGATTTTCTTGTAGAATAAAATATTTTAATATTTTTGTGATTTTTCAGAAAAAAAACCAATAAAAAATGACTAAAATTGAGAGAGAAATTAATTTTCCAAGTTATTAATGAAAATAATATGAAAAATAGTAAAAAAATGAAACAAGTGATAAAAAAGAAGTTTGGGGCGAGGGGGATTCGAACCCCAGACCTCTCGGTTGCTAATACCTACAAACCAGCTGATCAACCACTAGGGCGCAATGCCAATTCATTAAACATATGGCAAGGGAAAAATATAAGGCAAGTTTGGTTTGAAAACCTGAAGAATTGCGCCATGGCCATCTTCTTCCTTGGGCCAGATGCGTGAAGCTCTCTATCTCACTCGTTTCTCAACCATTTGACATGATTCAAACACCAAATTCATGCGTTTTTTAACAAGGAACATGATGGCAATATTTGATTTCATTTATTTTTAGGGTGCAGCAAGTTATATTAACATGAATGTATGAACCCTAATTTTGCAAAAGCAATTGTGCAGACATGTTTGTGAGTCCTACAGTCAAATTTTTTGAGGGTAAACACTTAAAACATGATAATAAACATTTGGCAAAAGTATCATGCGAGGAAATATGCATGGATCATGTTATGAGAGTTTGAGGCTTACCTTGCTGCAAGAAGAATTGGAACTCTGCACAAAGTGTGTTCCAGAAGTAATTTGATGACCTCTACAGCTTCAATGGATGTTGTTGAGTAGATTGCAAGCCTATAACACTTCAAAACTCCTTAGATCAGATCATGGTATCCCAACTGCATAATGGCTAGGTTGAAGAGTGAAATTTGGATGGTGTAGCGACCGATTTTGGACGCGGTTCTTAAACGTTGGTCGCTCTCTGCGGTTGAGCTTAAAACTACAGGTCGATTAATTTTTTATCCTATTGTGAGCTGAATAAGGAGGGGAAATAGATGTCTCCAATTAACCCTGCTTTGCATACTGAGTTTAAACAGCGGTCTGTTAAGTTACGAATGCTATCAATGTGGGGGGCCTTTGTACTGGTTATTTTTATTTTTACCAATACGGTTTCTCTCTTTTACCTAGGCAGAAGCTTTCTGGTGGGGAACAAGGATTAGGATGTTTAGGACTGATGCTTTTTGAATTACAACTTTTTGATTGATGGAGATATGGGATTTGGGTTTTTGTTTAGTGTGCTCGCTAAGATATTTTCTTTCGATCTTATGCCTACGTATTCCCGTTTACCGAAACAGGGAAATCAGAGCGTTCGTAGTTCCTCCTATTCTATGGGAGGAAATGGGTGTTTTTGTGTCTTGTTCAAAGCCCAAGACGTGAAGCGAAAGGTGATTTGTATCTTGATCAAAGCCCAAGATGTGAAGCTGAAGGTCTCAACTTTAGAGAGAATTTGTCATCTCTAAAGAAGGGTTTGTCTGTCACAACTGTTGGGTGACTGGTTATAAGGGAGAATTACTTTAACCGGGATACGCGGATCCTAGCAATGCCATAATTTCCTTTATAGGGGATTTTAACCTGAAGGAGAAGACTTTAACTCAGTGTAGAGCAATGCTATCTTTCCTTAGGAATTTCTCATGCTAAAAGAGGGACAGTGGCATGGATGTAGATGATCCAGAGGCTTGCCGCTTACAGCGATTAGATGAAGGGGAAGGATTTGTTGATGTTTGTGTACTGTGAACGAGGCACAACTTTGATGCTAAAAGGTTGATTGGATCAACCAGTGGTTTTCTTATATAAAGCCTAAGAGGAGGCTAATATGTGTCTCGTACAAAGCCCGAGAAGGAGGCTAAAAGGTTTTGACTTGACGATGAAGTCTTTTGGTATTTCGTACGAAGCCCGAGATGGAGGCTGAAGAGGTGATAGACTCAACGAGGGAGTCTCTTATGTGTCTCGTACAAAGCCCGAGAGAGAGGCTAAACGTTTGTTTGACTCCGCTGGGCAGAATTATTGTACCAAGCCCAAGAGGAGGCTAAGATGACTATTTCAGTTGAGTGACAGATCTAATATACTGATTTTGAAAGAGAAAATCAGTTCTTATATGAGCAACACTGTACTCATGGATTCGATTCAAGGATCCGGGTTATTCCTATTCTTTAAGGAAGCGGGAAATTCGAAGGGTATTGAGACTGTCCGAGTCTACGGGTTTCCTTCCTATTTTTTGAAGGGTGCTTGAGAATGTATTTGAGACTCAAGGAGATTAGACTGTCCAAGTCTAGAGTTCCATCTTTGGTACCATGTTTTGAGAAATAGTAGTAGACTCTATGAAAGTACTGCTCTATGCAGATGACTAAGTTCTGTTCCTATACCTCTAGGAGGTCGTCGGGACAATTTGTACGAAGCCCAAGAGGAGGCTGGAAACTTTTAAGAAGCCGAGGGGTCCTTGTACTAAGCCCAAGAGGAGGCTATCATTCCCGGAGGAAGAGATCATTATACGAAGCCTAAGAGGAGGTTGTGAATACTTCTAAGAAGCCGTAGGGTCCTTGTACTAAGCCCAAGAGGAGGCGGGGTTGCTTTTAGGAAGCCTGTGGGTCCTTGTACGATGCCCAAGTGGAGGCCGATGCTTTTAAGAAGCCCGTGGGTCCCTAAACCCCGAGAAATTCAAGGCAAGCTATTCACAGGGAATAGATCAAGTCAGGAAAGTTCGAGAATTTGGAAGAAACTCAAAGATGCCATTCACGGAGAAGACATTCATCTTGGGGAGTAGAGTTTCTTGACAATTCCTAATGAGGACAGCCGAAGAGAAGACTGTATCTGGTGATCCTATTGGGGATCTAGCTGTCTATTTCTACGAATAAACGAAACGGCGTCACCTAGTTCTAGACGTAGTTGCCGAGGAAACTCAAAATATCTATACTATTATTACACAGTTGATATGAGTTTATGAAAGAAGACTTATAGTGAAACAGCCCCACAAGACAATTATATATATATATATATGAAAGCGGTAAATGAAAGCAATAACCACTTACTCGGTTGTAGAGCTTCCATGCTGTTTGGTTAGTTGTTCAACAAAGAAAGATTGAAAACAACAGTACACTCAAAATCAAAGGAGAAAGTGCTTTGAAAAAGAAAGATTTGGGGTTTACAGCTCAAGGAGAGGCCCAGGGTTTTATCAGTGAGCGCACTGTTTGAATTTGTACAGAGGGACTTATACAAGTGACTGAGGCCCAAAAAGGTTTTCTGTACAAAGGGATGGGTCTTACACTCTATTAGAGGCCCAAAAAGTTTAAAGAAAAAGAGTGGGGCTTATAACACGAGGGTAGGCCCAGAGTTATTTTAAAAAGGCGACGGTCGCGCCGTTTGTTTTTGACGATGTCGGGACTTATACAATAAGCTGAGGCCCAAAATGTTTTGGTCAAGAAAGGATTGGGTCTTACACTCTATTAGAGGCCCAAAGTGTTTTGAAAATGATTTATGAGGGTTGAATTAATCCAAAAACCCTAATTTGTTTTCAAAAATGTATTTAATTGAATAAAAATTCAATTAAAATGATCAAAATTGTTTAACATATGAAAAACAAATTGTGATCTTGGATTAATGCTTCAAAAATTAAGTATTGACCTACAAAATAATTAGAAAGCATTAAAATTTGCAAAATCAATGTAGAAAAAATATTTAAAATGTCAAAAACAATTAAAATATTAATTCTTTGCAAAAATATCAATTATATGAAATAAATAATATTTTTGGGATTTTTTGATAAAATAAAATATTTTAACATTTTTGTGAATGATTAAAAAAAAACCAACTCAAAATCATTAAAACTCAGAGAGAAATTAATTTTTGAATCAATTAAATAAAATCACAAAATTCAAATATTTGAATTTATGAAAATGGCGCCAAGAACACGCGCGTGTTCTGCCTTGCCCAGATTTGCATTTTCTATCCAATCTCCCTAAATACTTGATTATATCATGCAATCCACATATCATTATGCTCGTCTCAACTTCACGATCATGTCTATGTCCATTAATTTCATTTAAATTAAACATACAACAAGAAATCATGAAAAATCCTCAAGAACCCTAATTTCTGCATGAAGGCTAGGATTTTTGATACACGATTCAAACAATGCAATTAATTGAGGGAAAACATTCCATGCATGATTATGAACATATGGCCAAATTATTGTGTGAGGAAATATGCATAGATTGAGAGATGACCAAGTATATGCTCACCTCTAGGCCTTGACAGCAAGTGCAATGTGATTTTTGATTTGGAGGTGTTACAGATGAGTGGTGATGATCTGAACAGCTTCCCTACACCCTATGGAGTGTGTTTGAATGGTTGGACTTGATTGAAATTGGCTGGATCACTTTGTGGTACCTCAGCTGCACTTTGGTTAAAACCTTGAGCAACCAGCTGGTGATTTTGTGAAATTGGTGTTTCAGAAGTGATCTAAGTGTTTGATCAGCTCATATGTGATGTATGTGAGGTGTGTGAGTGATTGGTTTGATTGGAAGAGCTCTCAAACTCAAAACCCGATAGTGACTTGCCTTAGAAGGCAAAATTGGAGTGAAAGAAGAGATTTTGAGGAAAGCATCTGTTTGATGGCTTTGGTGTACTCAAACTGATCACAATTGAGCTCTATTTATAGTAGAGCAAGTTTGTTTTGCAAGGAATAGTGAATGGCAGCTGGTAAGTAGGTTTGGCCAATGTTGGCAAATGAAAATCCAAGTCTCCTCTAGCCATTGACTAGTGGTTAGGGCACAGAGCTTTGGTTCCCTTGGTCTTGGATAAGTCTTGACTGATTTCAGATGAGAATGGCTCAGTCCATGCCACCTTAATGCTTCCATTGAATGCTTCAATCCAAATTTGGAGTCTTGTCCCTATTTTGGCCATTCTAGGTTCAACATGCTATTTCTTGTTCCATGGACTTTGGAGGCTTGGCTCAGTGATTGTCCCCTTTAGATTCAATCCTCTGAGATGTCCAAGTGGATAGGAGCATTTGAATTTGGATGATTTTGGCAAATCGACCAAAGTTGCAAATTCTGCCTTGCCTTTGACAGATTTCAGCAAGGCAACTTGACAATGTCATATCTCATGGGGTAAGTTGAATTTGGCAATGTTCTTGGCCATTTTGGAAAGCCCTTACATGATACAACAACTATTTGAACAAGTTTGGTTTTGATCTCTTTTGATTCCAAGTGAAAAATTCCTCTACATTTGGCAAAAAGTGAAGCAAAATCTGACTTAGTGAAATTTTCACTAAGTGTTGGAACAACGTGTGATTTCTTGATTTTGATCACTCCATAACTCAAACTCCTTAATGAATTGGACTTAGGTCTAGTTGAAGTTTTTGTAGAGAGTAATGAGGGCTACAAATCCATCTTTGGATGAGAAAAAATGGCCATGTGGTTTAGGAGTTATGATCCTCCAAAGTTAGTGCATTAGTGGTACTTTTTCCATAACTTAGAAAAATTTCTAAGTTTTATGGTTACCCCTTTTACAAGTTATCCAACTTTTCTTGATTTTTCTTGATAAATGATGATTCAAATCATACATTAACATCATTTTAGGGTTAAAAATCCATTTTGGTGAAAAATCTCAAAAAGTCAAAGTTGACTTTTGTGCACAGTTGACTTTTTATCAGATGAATTCCAAATTGTGCAATTCTTCAGGAAATCATGTCCTTGACCTAAATCAAACTTCATGGACATGTTCCAAGGGTGTCATAGAGTGTATTGAGGTATGTCCTAGGGTTTAGGAGCATGTCTTGGTTAAAAGTCAAAGTTACAGTTGACTTTTCCCTTAAAACCCTAATTGTGGTGCAGATGAAATTGAGACTTGTTGCTCAAGCTTCTTGGATTAATCCATTGTTCCAAATGGATCAATATAGTTCATTAGAGACCCTCAAAACATTTCTTGAGGTCTTGGCTTTTGATTTGTCCCAAAAGTCAACTTAGGGGTGAATTAGGTCAAGAAACCCTAATTCCTGATTTTTGATGTATGCATCCCCTGAGGTCAAATTGACTTGATGCTTGGGTCCATGAGGTTCCATGGAGTATATTAGGTTATGTTTTGGATCTTTGGCTTGTGCCCAGATGAAAATTTCCATCTGGAGGCCCTGGTCGATCAAAACCCTAATTTGGTGATGTTGGCGATCTTGAGGCTTGATCCACCTAGAAGGGAGCAGCTTTGTGCTTAATCAGTAAAGTGGGAGTCCTTTTTGATCCATTGTGGATGTTTAAGAGGTTAGACAAGTTGAAGATCATGTCATTCCTTGATTGATCCTTTGTCTAAGGCTCTGAGAGGGCTTAAAACCCTAATTTTAATTGTAGTGAATGCTCAACAACCCTTGAGGCATTTGATGAGGCATGATGGTTCATCCATATTGGGATGATGATTTTCACAATGATGGGAAATCTTAGTGGTCAAAATTTGGGGTATGACAGATGCCCCTATTTAATCTTCTTGGACCCGAAGGTGTGAATGACGAAGGTATTCGGGCATTCGGGGTGCAAGAGGATTAAATATCGGAATAGCCGAAATTTTGATGGTGGTTATGAATGGTAGCTTGTACATTCATCTTATTTTGCTAAGTAATGATGCTTAGTAAAGGTAAACTTCCCCTCGATCCTGGTCTTCAGCCAAGGAACTGGTCTTAGTTGCGGAAACAAACTTTCCCTTGATCCTGGTTTCCTACCAAGGAACTGGTCTCAGTTTCTGTTGTAAACTTCCCCGCGATCCCGGTTTCCTACCAAGGAACTGGTCTCAGTTTATTTTGTCAACAAACTTTATTGATAAGGAATGCTATGCGTAACGGCTTTCCTCAAACTTCTCGCCGAATTTTCCTGGGGAGATGCCATTTGACGGAAAAAGTTGACGTCAGACTTGCTGGGGGAACCCAGTCGTCTGAGTTGTAGAGTTTCACAAACTTCTCTGTTGGAGACGCCATTTGTCTATTCTACTGGGGAAAGCGAGTCTCTTGAGAGACTGTTTTCGTTTGGGAGCTTACATCATACTTTTCTCAGGATCTTTTCGGAGAAATGCCATATGATGGGGTCCAATTTTGAGGTGCCGATGACCTTTTCATCAGTGGTCTTTTCGGTGCGAAACTGGCATGCTGCCGTATCTCTGATTGCGAGGCTTTCTCCGTGGATTTTCCTTAATCCAGGAAAGCAAGGATGTCATCCTCAATAGCGAAGAGTGACATTTGTTGAAGGTTTTCTCTGGCTTTTCAGAGGTTCAAGTTATCAAAGTGGTCAAGGACCAACTTCTTTCCAGAAATAAACTGGAAGCGAGGTTGTTCAGACACAGCGTTTCCTGACGAGGCAAGAACTGACAACTCGATTGAGAGGACTTCTATCACTAGGGGACAAGACCGACTGGAGTGATAGCGATGCAATATGAAATGTGAATGCAAATCAAAAATGCATGAGGTATGTATGTTTATGCGGACAAAACTGACGCGACATAAAATCTAAAAAAATGAACATGACTGGATACTTGGCCATCGTGGGGCGAAGAAGTACCGTTGGTTCAGAAATAACAATTCCACCTTGCTTAGGAGAGATAGTCCCCGTCGGGAGCTATGTTGGTTGGGCTTAGGAGATAAGAACTCGGCCGAGGTGTGTCAGACGAAACAAGGTCTCTGACACAGTTGATCCTTCATTCAGGCGTACTAGCTTAGAAGGAGTACTTTGATTCTGTACTTTGAAGTTCGAACACCTTTGGAGACGCGATTGATGTTCTTTCGATGTTTAACAGTCAAAAGAAATGCCATCTTTATTTATTTATTTATTTTAAAAAAAAAAAAGCAGAAAAATTTTTAACAAGTAAATTCATTTTTGTTTTATTTCAAGAATCGTTAATCAGGTTAACAACGTTGTTCTGTAAAGCTAAAACAAATAAGAATTACAAACAAAAGCACAAGGGCTCAAATTTTATTGATAAGATGGAGATCAGCCAAACGCGTGATTCCAAAGAGTATGTACAAAGTTTGAAAATGGTAATTTACAGGGAAAAGGGCTACGTTGAAACATAACGACCACTATCCTTCCCTCAACTTTGAATTTGGAGCATCCTGAGCTTCTGTCGAAGATGACCTTGACTGGAGTTTTCTGACAGATGATGTAACTGCTGCTGCTGAGGGACTTACCTCTGTTGAACATAGTTACTTGCCATTATCCCTAATTTTTGCCTGGATTGTACTATGATGTTTCCAATCCATCGGGATGATTATTTTTCATGTCTCTAACTTTTGCCTGGACCGCCCTTTCGGGTTTTCAATCCACCGAGACGTTTTTTTTTTAGGCGAAGTATTTCTTGACTACATCAACATTCGTGGGGTAGGCAAATTCCTCTCCGTCCATGGTTGCAAGTCTCAAGGCACCGCCTGAGAAAGCTTTCGTGACCACATAAGGGCCATCATAATTCGGAGTCCACTTGCCCCGAGAATCAGTGAGAAATGATTGTATCTTCTTGAGCACAAGGTCTCCTTTTCTGAAGACGCGAGGTCGGACCTTTTTGTCGAACGCCCTCTTCATTTTCTGTTGATACAACTGACCATGGCATAGTGCCGTGATTTGCTTCTCTTCTATCAGATTCAATTCGTCGTGTCGACTTTGACACCATCCAGCTTCTAAAAGCTTAGCTTCCATCAATACCCGGATTGATGGGATTTCTACTTCTATGGGGAGCACTGCCTCCATGCCATATACTAGAGAGAAAGGGGTAGCCCCTGTTGAAGTGCGAATAGATGTGCGATAACCGTGAAGAGCAAAGGGTAGCATCTCGTGCCAATCTTTGTAGGTTACAACCATCTTTTGAACGATCTTCTTGATGTTCTTGTTAGCCGCTTCTACCGCTCCGTTCATCTTGGGTCGGTAGGGAGATGAGTTATGGTGTTCGATCTTGAACTCTGCACACAACTTTTTCATCATCTTATTGTTCAAGTTAGATCCATTATCAGTAATGATCTCGCTTGGAACACCATAACGGCAGATGATATTGTTTTTGATAAATCGGACCACCACTTGTCGGGTTACATTAGCATACGATGCTGCTTCGACCCACTTGGTGAAGTAGTCAATGGCTACCAGGATGAATCGATGTCCGTTTGAAGCCTTGGGCTCAATCATGCCAATCATGTCGATTCCCCATATTGAGAAAGGGTATGGGGAAGAGAGAACTTTGAGATGGGATAGCGGTACATGAATTTTGTCGGAGTATATCTGACACTTGTGACACCTCCTCATGTACTTGTAGCAGTCGGATTCCATTGTCAACTAATAGTACCCTGCTCTCAGGATTTTTCTCGCTATTGTGTGTCCGTTGGCATGAGTGCTTCTGGTCTGTCGACGCATCGGAGCAAGACCATGTCAAAATTTCTCTTATAGAGAGTGTCACCGCTCAGGAAGAAGTTTCCAGCCAATCTTCTGAGGGTTTTCCTGTCTTTACTGAGTGCCCCAGATGGGTACTCTTGTTTCTGAAGGAAGAATTTGATATCGTAATACCAAGGTTTGTCGTCTATGACTGCTTCAATCGTGAAGACGTAAGCGGGCCGTTCAAGGCGCATTATGTCGATCTTAGGTATGTCATTCCATTGACCTACACTAATCATGGAAGAGATAGTGGCTAATGCATCAGCCATGTGATTCTCATCACGAGGGATGTGATGAAACTCAACTCTGTTGAAGAAAGGTAGCAACCTTCTTGCGTAGTCCTTGTAAGGAATCAATCCTGATTGGTATGTGTTCCAATCTCCTTTTATCTGATTGATAACCAAGGCTAAATCGCCGTATACGTCCAAGTTCTTGATCCTTAAATCAATTGCTTCTTCGAGACCCATAATACAAGCTTCGTATTCGGCCTCGTTATTTGTACACTTGAACGTAAGCCAAGCGGTGAAGGGAATGTGGGTACCCTGAGGGGTAACAATGATTGCCCCAATTCCGTTTCCATAATGATTAACTGCTCCGTCAAAGATAAGTCCCCATTGGGAACTTGGTTCTGGCCCTTCACTAGGTAACGGTTCATCGCAATCTTTCATTTTTAGATACATGACATTTTCGTCTGGGAAGTCAAACCCGATTGATTCTTGATCGTCAATCGGTTGATGAGCCAAATTATCGGCTAAAACACTTCCCTTAACGACTTTTTGAGCGTGGTACTCTATGTCATATTCTGATAACAGCATCTGCCAACGGGCAATCCTTCCCGTAAGAGCAGGTTTTTCAAATACGTACTTGATTGGATCCATTTCGGAGACCAACCAAGTAGTATGACGAATCATGTACTGGCGAAGACGTTTGGCTGCCCAAGCCAAAGCATAGCAAGTTTTCTCAAGCATCATGTACCGAGTCTCACAGTCGGTGAATTTCTTGCTCAAATAGTAGATGGCAAATCTTTTCTTTTAGTTTCGTCTTGTTGGCCAAGTACACATCCCATTGAGTCCTCTAGGACTGCGAGGTAAATGATCAGTGGTCTTCCTTCCACTGGAGGTGATAGAATTGGAGGATTCAACAGATATTCCTTAATACTGTCGAAGGCGGTTTGGCAATCTTCTGTCCAAACGCAGTCCTGGTTCTTTTTGAGTAACTTGAAGATCGGCGCACAAGTGGCGGTCATAAGGAATATGAATCTGGAGATGTAGTTCAAACGTCCCAGGAATCCTCTGACTTGTTTTTCAGTTTTCGGAGAAGGCATTTCTTGAATGGCCTTGACCTTGTCAGGATCAACCTCAATTCCTTTCTGGCTGACGATGAACCCTAGTAGTTTCCCTGAACGGACACCGAAGGTGCACTTGTTGGGATTCAAGCAGAGCTTGAATTTTCTTAGACGTTCGAACAATTTCGACAGATGTTCAATGTGCTCACTCTCTGTTTTTTATTTTGCAATCATATCATCGACATACACCTCGATTTCTTTGTGTATCATGTCATGAAACAGAGTAGTCATGGCCCTTTGATAGGTCACCCCGACGTTCTTTAAACCGAACGACATTACCTTGTAACAAAAGGTACCCCAGGGGGTAATGAACGAAGTTTTCTCCCTGTCTTTCGGCGCAATTTTGATTTGGTTATAGCCCGAAAATCCATCCATGAAGGAGAAAACATTGAACTTTGCTGTACTGTCAACCAACATGTCAATGCGTGGTAAAGGAAAGTCGTCCTTTGGACTTGCCTTGTTCAGATCTCTGTAATCAACACACATTCTGACCTTTCCGTCCTTTTTGGGAATGGGTACGATGTTGGCTAACCATTGAGGATATTCAGACGTAGCGAGGAAACCCGCGTCAATCTGTTTCTGTACCTCCTCTTTGATTTTGATGGCCATGTCCGGGTGAGTGCGTCTCAACCTTTGCTTTACTGGAGGACATTCCGATCTCAACGGTAAGTGATGTTCCACGATGCTGGTATCCAACCCTGGTATATCCTGATAGGACCAAGCAAATACATCGGGGAATTCGTTGAGAAGCTTTATCAAACCCTCTCTAGTAGTTGGACTGAGCAGTGCCCCAATCCTGATTTCTTTTCTCTCTTTTTCTGAACCCAAGTTTACCGTTTCCAACGGTTCTTTGTGAGGTTCAATGGACCTTTCCTCTTGTCTGAGTAGTCGGGAGATCTCTTCTGGAATTTCGTTGTCATCTTCTTCTTCAGCCTCGAATACCGGGAACTCAAAGTTGGGAGAAGGCATCGGATCATATGTTTCAACGGGGTGTAAAACAAGTAATCTGCATGACGTGATGATTTGTGTTTAGAAGAGATAGAGAAAATGCAAGTGTGTGCAGTGTTTTATTTTACTGCTTGTTTTTATTTGAATTGTTTTTTAGGATTACCATTTTCTGAAAAACGAAAAGAGAAAACAGCAATAAATGCGGAAATTACAGAACGACGTTATTTTATTAATGAATAAGTCGATCCTTGAAACTACAGCCCTATAAAACAAAACTCTGTCGCTTCGGGCAAAGCGAAGAGGGAAATTTATAGAAAGAGAGCCCTATCAAAACATCCGTTTCACCTGGGCAGGGTGAAAGGTTAAAGATGGCAATTACTTTGACTGATGAACGACCTTCGGAACCTCGACGGCAACCCATTGGCGACGAACTCCTTGGTGAATCACAAAGTCTGGCACCTTCCTTGATTTGTCTTCAGAAATGACGCTGATTTCTGGTGGAGCGGGATCATTGGAATCTGTCTCCCAAGCAGAATTGTCGTAGGAGAATTCCTCTGTTGCATTTTGCATAGCATTTGTGCTCTCAGCTGTATCTCCCCATCCAGTTGGCTGGATATCTTCGAGCCTGATACGAGAGCTTTCGGGAGCGGTGTACTTGACCATATAGTCGTATTTTTCACTCGGTTGTCCCAAGGTGTTCCAAATTTCTTTGGAACTGGAGGAGTCATCTCTCTCAATGACGTTGACCTCGGGAAAAACATAGTTGATGAATTCAAGTCCTGCGAACGTTGCGAATTCATCTTCATGTTGAGTAGTTCCTGAATGACCTGAGTGTTAATCCCATGACATGGTGGGGACACAGGTATTCTGTTCAATGACGGTCAGCTGATTTTCATTACTCGACTGACTTTCTTGCCCCAAGTTTCCTGGGTAAGGCTGCCACATTGGCAGACCATCCATTGGGCCATAATAGTTGTGGTCAAAATTATCTTTCATCGGAGTGTCTTCCTCTAATGAATTTGGCGGAGCGCGGCATCCTTCCGGATCCCAATCCCCGTAGATCATTTCGACATCTGATCTTGGTATAAATCTTGGACTTTCTGTAGGAAAGTAAAAAGGCATTGGCACCTCTTCCTGAGACATATAACCGTCCTTGTTAAGGTAGGACCTCCATTCTTCATCTGTGTCAGAGGGATCTTCCTCATTGATAGCATGAACTATCTGAGACACTGGGTGAAGAAAACCTCCACTGTGGAATAAGTTTTGAAGGGGATGAAGACTTTCATCGTTGGCAGCTGTCCGGGTACAGGTTGCAGAAAAACCAAGACCCTTCTTTGTTTTATTGTCAATGGGAATGACAAGCTGTCCCCATCCTGTTGTATCGATACTCTCGACCGCTTTGATAACATCTTTGTATGAAGAAATCGAAGTTCCTCCTTTGAAATGATCGTTCTTGCTAACCGATAATGCTTGGAACTGCGTTCCAATAACCTCCTCGGGTTCTACACATGTAGATGATGACAAGCTGCTTACAAGCAAGGCTTGTTCCCCACAAACCGTGACAAGTTGATCGTTCTTGACGAACTTTAGCTTTTGGTGGAGGGTTGACGTGACCGTTCCAGCCTGATGTATCCAAGGTCTTCCTAATAAACAACTGTACGTTGCCCGGATATCCATGACCTGGAAAGTGACTTGAAAAGTGTGAGGTCCAATAGTTATGGGAAGATCAACTTCGCCGATAACCATTTTTCTGGATCCGTCGAATGCTTTGACGACGACTTCGCTGACTCTCATCGGAGAGCCTTTGAATGATAACTGCAACAAAGTGGACTTCGGCATAACATTCAGGGCTGACCCTGTGTCTACCAGTACGCTAGCTAAAGCATCGTCCTGGCATTTAACTGTGATATTGAGCGCCATGTTATGATGACGACCCTCTTCAGGTAATTCTTCATCACTAAATCCCAAATTATTACAGGAAGTGATGTTAGAGACAATGCTATCGAACTGTCTGATCATTACATCTTGTTCCACAAAGGCTTGCTCCAAGACTTTCTGTAGAGCCTCCCTGTGGGCTTCTGAACTGAGTAACAGTGATAACACCGAGATCTTTGAAGGAGTTTGTAATAGCTGATCAACAATGTTGTATTCACTCCTTTGGATGAGCTTCAGCATCTCATCATTATTTTTCGAAAGGTCAGGATTACTGGATTGACCGACTGGTGGATCGGAAGCTTCTGTCTGAAGTTCCTTTTCTTTGTTAAGTTCCCCAACCCCTCGGTTGAAGATTCTACCACTCCGTGTTACTCGACTGATGTCTGCAATGTTCACAACGGAGGGTAATGGAATTTCCTTTCCATTTTCAATTATCGTTGCACCGTATTTGTAAGGGATCGCCTTAGCTGATTCATACGGTAGCGGTCCTGGTAGATAGATGACTATGGGAGCCTTCTGATTTTTCTGACCATCGTAAGCAATCTCGATCCGTTCCCGGTTGGGAACTTTAGATTCGTAAAGTAGAGGGATGATGGCAAAAACATCCTTGGTATGGTGATGACCAGAGATTGTGACAACATCCTCAACTTGCTCGGCAAGGTAGTTCGGCGTCCAGTTAATGGGTCCAGAACCCGGATATGGACGAATTTCTCCACGATCAACCTGACCCTGAAGAGCTGCTCTCACAAGGTAACACCCTTGGTTACTTTCCGAACAGACGCTACGACTGTCATAGTTGTGTAGTGGCACCTGGCCACGCCCACTTTGAATACAATGTAACCTCACTAGGTTAGCTTCCACTGATCGGACATCCTGACTTTGACGACGAGCAGGATACCTGTTACCGATACTAATCTGCTGAGTATCTTCATCCATGTAGATTGGCATCCACCAGTGATTTAACAAGTGCTGAAGTGCCTCCTGGACAAGGGTACAACCTCGATCATCTTCGCAATCTGCTTTACAGCTTTGATAATCATGTGATATTAAGAATCCGAGTCGGACCTGTTCAACATGTAACTCTACCAGGTTGGTATTCATCACGCGAATATCGAATATTTGAACCATATTAATCTGATAGGGATTCCTATCATGGTAGTCTTGGATCTATCCAAGATCCATCTGACGCTGGAGGGCCTCTTGCATAAAAGAGCATCCCTGTTTATTTACCGAGCAAGTCAGACAAGAACTGTAATCATGTCGCGGCAGATTATGATACTGGCTTTGCCTTGAGTGCATTGCCACCAAGTTGACATTCATTGCACGGATGTCGTGGTTTTGAATGACGTTGGAATTCATGTAGACCATGTTAACTCCACGAACTCGGTGCTCCTGGATCCATCCGAGATCCATCTGTTCCTGTAGGGCTGCTTGCACTACAAAACATCCTTGATTGTTTTTAGAGTAGATATCACATTCATGATAATTATGAGGTGGCACATGGCCATATCCACTCTGCCTACGATGCATCTTAACCAGATTGGGTTTTAACAAGAGTACATCATGAATTTGGTAGACTTTGTTAAATTCTTCCTCAATCAGATTGACTGCAGCCTTCTCGTGTTGAGGCAGTGGGTTCGTAAGAACGTTAGGATCCGTATCTTTGAAAGATAAGAGCCCACTCCTAACAAGCTTTTGCACATCGGACTTGAAATTGAGGCAAGTTTCTATGTTATGCCCTAATCCTCCTTGATGATAAGGGCACGTCTGATCCCCCTTAAACCAAAAAGGCGGGTTTTCTGGTACTGTAAGAGGAGACTTAGTCTGGATGTGCCCCTTAGCCAGTAGTAATGGAAATAATTTTGCGTACAATATGGGTATAGGATCAAACCCTGATGGTTGTGTTGTACGATTGTTGTTATATGGAGGACGAGCCTACTGAAGAGGCTGTTGTGTCCTTTGCTGATCAGGTTGGCTCTGCGCGACCTGAGGTTGATACGTAGGAATAGGCGCAGGGCTGATAGCAGGCATTACAGCTGCCACCGGCTGATAACGTCGCCTTTGCTTTCCAAGAGAGATATTCCCAATATCTTACTCTTTTTTCTTAGGGAGAGCACTACCGTATTTTTTAGTACCGCTCGTCGATCCAGTGTCTTTTACCAAACGTCCTTCTCGGACGGCTTCCTCAAGACGTACACCCATGCCGACCATTTCGGTGAAATCACTGGGCGCACTGGCAACCATTCGGTCATAGTAGAACGAGCTTAAGGTCTTTAAGAAGATCTTTGTCATATCTTTTTCCTCAAGAGGTGGACAAACTCGAGCGACAATTTCACGCCACCTTTGAGCATACTCCTTAAAGGTTTCCTTGTCCTTTTGCGACATTGATCTGAGTTGATCTCTGTCGGGTACCATGTCCAAATTGTATTTGTATTGTTGGACGAAGGCAGTACCAAGATCTCTGAATATGCTGATCGTAGTACGGTTTAAACCCATGTACCATTTAAGTGCGGCATCGGTTAAACTATCCTGAAAGTAGTGAATCAGCAGGTCCTGATTCTCCGTCTGAGCTGACATCCGCCGAGCGTACATCACCAGATGGCTCTGAGGGCAAGAGTTACCCTTGTACTTTTCAAAGTCGGGCACCTGGAATTTGTGCGGGACTTTCACATTGGGGACCAAGCAGAGATCTGCAACGTCCTTTCCAAATAGATCCTAACCGCGAATGGCCTGCAGTTCCTTCTGCATTTCCAGGAACTGCTCCTGGAATTCATCCATTCGGTCAAACATGGTTTCCTTTTTACCAGAAGGTATTGGTGGAATCTGTCCTTCCGGGACAGTGTGCACCACAGGAGGTGGTACCGTGACTACGGTGGTGAGTCTTGGCGTTTCCCAAA
Source organism: Lathyrus tuberosus (assembly GCA_022829125.1). Classification (NCBI taxonomy): domain Eukaryota; kingdom Viridiplantae; phylum Streptophyta; class Magnoliopsida; order Fabales; family Fabaceae; genus Lathyrus; species Lathyrus tuberosus. The sequence goes on along the minus strand of JALAZF010000297.1, from coordinate 5,385,566 downwards.
GTTTGTAACCTTCAGGAGTCTTCAGTATGCCCCTGGCATCTTCGCTTTCCCGAAGTTTGTAACCTTCAGGCCCAACGGCTTCAGTTGTGATTCCCTGATCTTCAGTGATCGGCGGAACATATCCTTCCGAGATATAGTTAACAGGCATGCCCCAAGGACGATCTTTCGGTATCTGATACCTAGGATCATACCTCTCTACTACGGGCGTTGAGGTGATCTCGGAGATCACAGTTCTTTGTAGCTGAGCTTCTGCCATGGCTTGCATGTCGTTACGAAGCTTTCTCATATCCTCTCTCAGAGTGTCGATCTCTTCTTTCAACTCTTTGTTTTCTTCCTCAAGATCATCCATCTTTTTCTGACGATTGGCCCGAGTATTGTACGAATGAGACAGTTTGACTCTAGAATCGAGACACAAACGTGAGATTCGTAAGAAAGAAGAATACGCGATGTGAGAATGATAAATGCAATGATTATATTAATTATTCTTTTGGTTTAATCAAAATAAACTTCGACAATTAGATTGCAAATATCAAACAGTGGGGAAACCCCTTTTTATTGAATTCAAAGGATTACAGAAATGGAAATGTAGTAGATTACAAGGTGCAGAAACAGAAACCTAAGCTAATGGGTCCCGAGTCCTCTCTGAAGAGAAATCGGGTGCTGATTCTGATATTTTCCTTTTCTTTGACCGGGGCTCTTGGTCCGTTGTCGGGTTGTCATTCCTTTGCCAGGTGAAAGGAGCGAACAAATTCCTTTGGTCATCTTGATTCTCTACAGCATGCTGCTCCAAAATTTCAATCAGAGCATCTTTCTCTTTCAGTAATTACTGTATTTTGATGCACTCTATGTCGAGGGTGCGGTACTTGTTCTTCCAAGACCTTCTCTCCTATTGAAGTTTGTTGAGAGTAACCTGAGGCTTTTCAGTCTCAGTCATGAAGTATATGACAGATTCCCTCGGCGGAATAATTCCGTAACGAGGATAAGGCATCTTTAGCTTGAGAGCTCTAGTTTGTACCCAGTGGAGATAAGGCTCCACCGAGACACAATCCGGTTTTCCTAGAGACTCTCGTCCTTTCTTATGAACATGTTTCCAAGCATGCACTATTTCCATCTTTAGCGCTTTGTCGTTTTCTCCTTCTTTGAAGAAAAGACCTTCCAGATGAACACCCAGTGGGACGTGTCTCATCGGGTATCCAAATTGACGGCGGACCAAAACCGGATGGTAGTTGATTCCTCCTTTAGTTCCTATGAGGGGTACATTGGGGAAGTTTTCGCAACGATCAACGAACTTGATTCCCTCATAAATCCTATTACACCAGTCTATATCAGAGTTGGTAAGAGACATGATCTTCTACGACCAACGTAAGGCGCTCTTACAATCCCAAAAAGCAGTGGACTTGGGCAAGTGAGAGATGAACCATTTGTAAAGCAGAGGTACACAGCATGTGATCTCCCCTCCACTGTACAAATTTCCTAGGTGTACAGAATGATACGCATCTGCGAGCAAAGTCGGCACAGGATTTCCAATGAGAAATACCTTAATGGCGTTGATATCGCCGAAGTTATTGATGTTGGGAAACAAAAATAACCCGTAGGTGAGCAAGACAAAGATGCTTTCAAAAGCAGTCCCGTTCCCTATACTAGCAAAGTACAGAGCTTTCTTTGTTAAGAACTGGGCTGGCAAACCTTGGATGCCACCCTTGGTAGTTATGTGAGTCTTGACCTCACACTCGTCCAAATGGATTGATCTTGCAATGGTCTAATTCTTTGGAATTTCTTCCAGTCCAGAAAATGGAGCTCGATCCGTAATGTGTAGATCGATCAGATGAGAATACTCCTCCAGCGTTGGTGCGAGCTGGTAATCTGGGAATGTGAAACAGTGATAAATCGGATCGTAGAACTGAATAAGCGCATCCATGATTCCCTCAATCACATGGACTCTTAACAGAGGCAACAGACCTCCGTGTTTGGCTCTGAAAGACTCAGGGTTAGTGATCATCCTTGTTAACCTTCTCAAATCATCTAGCTTTGGAACCTTGAAGGTGTACGTATGAGTTCTCTTTCTACCGAAATCCATTGGTGTAATCCTCTTCTCTGATATTTGCAATCACAGTCTTAGTTTAATTTGGAAAACAGAGAGACTATAAGAGAAGTTTTTTGAATGTTTTAATGTTTTATTAAATGAATGCATGAATGCAGCACACAAAAACATAGAAAAAACATGGGGTCAAAGGGTCGTTGTCATGAAGTCAAGGCTCTACCCATCCCCAAGGGTTTATACTAGGGTGATTTTTATACCTGTACTCATTATCATCAGCTCCTCCCAGGAAAGCAAAACAACAAGCGGATCGCCAGCGAGTTGTAGAGCAATCTTAGAGTAAGTGCCATTCATCGAGAATAGATCACCAGCCTCAAATGAGGGTAGTATCGCGTAACAGCTATTTTCGATAGCTTCCGCACTACCAAAGGGTTTGGCTCCTCAGCTTCTCAGACTTAACAACCGGCTCATTGGCTAGAAGAGTGAATGGGTTGCGTTGGTCAGCCTCCACTGAGGTTGATGGTCGACCACGTCGCCATCACTTATCTTAAGTGTATACTCAATCTTTCCACATACGGCATCACCCGCATTCCCATTAGCAGAAAAATAAACACATATTCAATTAGGAAAAGCAGTATATATATTTGTCATAAACATCCTAGACCTTTAAAGCTAAGAATCCTAAGTTCCTAACAGAAAATGGGTTCCCCGGCGGAAGCCCCAATATGTGGTATTCACACAAGAGGTGAAAAAGGAAATCAGAACTAGGCCCCACGGTGGGCGCCATTTTTCTGTAGCGAGCGATTTTGGACGCGGTTCTTAAGTGCTGGTCGCTCTCTGCGGTTGAGCTTAAAACTACAGGTTGATTAATTTTTTATCCTATTGTGAGCTGAATAAGGAAGGGAAATAGATGTCTCAATTAACCCTGCTTTGCATACTGAGTTTAAACAGCGGTCTGTTAAGTTACGAATGCTATCAATGTGGGGGGGCCTTTGTACTGGTTATTTGTATTTTCACCAATACGGTTTCTCTCTTTTACCTAGGCAGAAGCTTTCTGGTGGGGAACAAGGATTAGGATGTTTAGGACTGATGCTTTTTGAATTACTGCTTTTTGATTGATGGAGATATGGGATTTGGGTTTTTGTTTAGTGTGCTCGCTAAGATCTATTCTTTCGATCTTATGCCTACATATTCCCGTTTACCGAAACAGGGAAATCAGAGCGTTCGTAGTTCCTCCTATTCTATGGGAGGAAATGGGTGTTTTTGTGTCTTGTTCAAAGCCCAAGACGTGAAGCGAAAGGTGATTTGTATCTTGATCAAAGCCCAAGATGTGAAGCTGAAGGTCTCAACTTTAGAGAGAATTTGTCATCTCTAAAGAGGGGTTTGTCTGTCACAACTGTTGGGTGACTGGTTATAAAGGAGAATTACTTTAACCGGGATACGCGGATCCTAGCAATGCCATAATTTCCTTTATAGGGGATTTTAACCTGAAGGAGAAGACTTTAACTCAGTGTAGAGAAATGCTATCTTTCCTTAGGAATTTCTCATGCTAAAAGAGGGACAGTGGCATGGATGTAGATGATCCAGAGGCTTGCCGCTTACAGCGATTAGATGAAGGGGAAGGAGTTATTGATGTTTGTGTACTGTGAACGAGGCACAGCTTTGATGCTAAAAGGTTGATTGGATCAACCAGTTGATTGGATCAACCAGTGGTTTTCTTATATAAATCCTAAGAGGAGGCTAATATGTGTCTCGTACAAAGCCCGAGAAGGAGGCTAAAAGGTTTTGACTTGACGATGAAGTCTTTCGGTATTTCGTACGAAGCCCGAGATGGAGGCTGAAGAGGTGATAGACTCAACGAGGGAGTCTCTTATGTGTCTCGTACAAAGCCCGAGAGAGAGGCTAAACGTTTGTTTGACTCCGCTGGAGAGAATTATTGTACCAAGCCCAAGAGGAGGCTAAGATGACTGTTTCAGTTGAGTGACAGATCCAATATACTGATTTTGAAAGAGAAAATCAGTTCTTATATGAGCAACACTGTACTCATGGATTCGATTCAAGGATCCGGGTTATTCCTGTTCTTTAAGGAAGCGGGAAATCCGAAGGGTATTGAGACTGTCCGAGTCTACGGGTTTCCTTCCTATTTTTTGAAGGGTGCTTGAGAATGTCTTTGTGACTCAAGGAGATTAGACTGTCCAAGTCTAGAGTTCCATCTTTTGTACCATGTTTTGAGAAACAGTAGTAGACTCTATGAAAGTACTGCTCTATGCAGATGACTAAGTTTTGTTCCTATACCTCTAGGAGGTCGTCGGGACAATTTGTACGAAGCCCAAGAGGAGGCTGGAAACTTTTAAGAAGCCGAGGGGTCCTTGTACTAAGCCCAAGAGGAGGCTATCATTCCCGGAGGAAGAGATCATTATACGAAGCCTAAGAGGAGGCTGTGAATACTTCTAAGAAGCCGTAGGGTCCTTGTACTAAGCCCAAGAGGAGACGGGGTTGCTTTTAGGAAGCCTGTGGGTCCTTGTACGATGCCCAAGAGGAGGCCGATGCTTTTAAGAAGCCCATGGGTCCCCAAACCCCGAGAAATTCAAGGCAAGCTATTCACAGGGAATAGATCTAGTCAGGAAAGTTCGAGAATTTGGAAGAAACTCAAAGATGCCATTCACGGAGAAGACATTCATCTTGGGGAGTAGAGTTTCTTGACAATTCCTAATGAGGACAGCCGAAGAGAAGACTGTATCTGGTGATCCTATTGGGGATCTAGCTGTCTATTTCTACGAATAAACGAAACGGCGTCACCTAGTTCTAGACGTAGTTGCCGGGGAAACTCAAAATATCTATACTATTATTACACAGTTGATATGAGTTTATGAAAGAAGACTTACAGTGAAACAGCCCCACAATACAATTATATATATATATGAAAGTGGTAAATGAAAGCAATAACCACTTACTCGGTTGTAGAGCTTCCATGCTGTTTGGTTAGTTGTTCAACAAAGAAAGATTGAAAACAACAGTACACTCAAAATCAAAGGAGAACGTGCTTTCAAAAAGAAAGATTTGGGGTTTACAGCTCAAGGAGAGGCCCAGGGTTTTATCAGTGAGCGCACTGTTTGAATTTGTACAGAGGGACTTATACAAGTGACTGAGGCCCAAAAAGGTTTTCTGTACAAAGGGATGGGTCTTAAACTCTATTAGAGGCTCAAAAAGTTTAAAGAAAAAGAGTGGGGCATATAACACGAGGGTAGGCCCAGAGTTATTTTAAAAAGGCGACGGTCGCGCCGTTTGTTTTTGACGATGTCGGGACTTATACAATAAGCTGAGGCCCAAAATGTTTTGGTCAAGAAAGGATTGAGTCTTACACTCTATTAGAGGCCCAAAGTGTTTTGAAAATGATTTATGAGGGTTGAATTAATCCAAAAACCCTAATTTGTTTTCAAAAATGTATTTAATTGAATAAAAATTCAATTAAAATGATCAAAATTGTTTAACATATGAAAAACAAATTGTGATTTTGGATTAATGCTTCAAAAATTAAGTATTGACCTACAAAATAATTAGAAAGCATTAAAAGTTGCAAAATCAATGTAGAAAAAATATTTAAAATGTCAAAAACAATTAAAATATTAATTCTTTGCAAAAATATCAATTATATGAAATAAATAATATTTTTGGGATTTTTGATAAAATAAAATATTTTAACATTTTTGTGAATTATTAAAAAAAAACCAACTCAAAATCATTAAAACTCAGAGAGAAATTAATTTTTGAATCAATTAAATAAAATCACAAAATTCAAATATTTGAATTTATGAAAATGGCGCCAAGAACATGGACCAAGAACACGCGCGTGTTCTGCCTTGCCCAGATTTGCATTTTCTATCCAATCTCCCTAAATACTTGATTATATCATGCAATCCACATATCATTATGCTCGTCTCAACCTCACGATCATGTCTATGTCCATTAATTTCGTTTAAATTAAACATACAACAAGAAATCATGAAAAATCCTCAAGAACCCTAATTTCTGCATGAAGGCTAGGATTTTTGATACACGATTCAAACAATGCAATTAATTGAGGGAAAACATTCCATGCATGATTATGAACATATGGCCAAATTATTGTGCGAGGAAATATGCATAGATTGAGAGATGACCAAGTATATGCTCACCTCTAGGCCGTGACAGCAAGTGCAATGTGATTTTTGATTTGGAGGTGTTACAGATGAGTGGTGATGATCTGAACAACTTCCCTACACCCTATGGAGTGTGTTTGAATGGTTGGACTTGATTGAAATTAGCTGGATCACTTTGTGGTACCTCAGCTGCACTTTAGTTAAAACCTTGAGCAAACAGCTGGTGATTTTGTGAAATTGGTGTTTCAGAAGTGATCTAAGTGTTTGATCAGCTCATATGTGATGTATGTGAGGTGTGTGAGTGATTGGTTTGATTGGAAGAGCTCTCAAACTCAAAACCCGATAGTGACTTGCCTTAGAAGGCAAAATTGGAGTGAAAGAAGAGATTTTGAGGAAAGCATCTGTTTGATGGCTTTGGTGTACTCAAACTGATCACAATTGAGCTCTATTTATAGTAGAGCAAGTTTGTTTTGCAAGGAATAGTGAATGGCAGCTGGTAAGTAGGTTTGGCCAATGTTGGCAAATGAAAATCCAAGTCTCCTCTAGCCATTGACTAGAGGTTAGGGCACAGAGCTTTGGTTCCCTTGGTCTTGGATAAGTCTTGACTGATTTCAGATGAGAATGGCTCAGTCCATGCCACCTTGATGCTTCCATTGAATGCTTCAATCCAAATTTGGAGTCTTGTCCCTATTTTGGCCATTCTAGGTTCAACATGCTATTTCTTGTTCCATGGACTTTGGAGGCTTGGCTCAGTGATTGTCCCCTTTAGATTCAATCCTCTGAGGTGTCCAAGTGGATATGAGTATTTGAATTTGGCAGATTTTGGCAAATCGACCAAAGTTGCAAATTCTGCCTTGCCTTTGACAGATTTCAGCAAGGCAACTTGACAATGTCATATCTCATGGGGTAAGTTGAATTTGGCAATGTTCTTGGCCATTTTGGAAAGCCCTTACATGATACAAAAACTGTTTGAACAAGTTTGGTTTTGATCTCTTTTGATTCCAAGTGAAAAATCCCTCTACATTTGGCAAAAAGTGAAGCAAAATCTGACTTAGTGAAATTTTCACTAAGTGTTGGAACAAAGTGTGATTTCTTGATTTTGATCACTCCATAACTCAAAATCCTTAATGAATTGGACTTAGGTCTAGTTGAAGCTTTTGTAGAGGGTAATGAGGGCTACAAATCCATCTTTGGATGAGAAAAAATGGCCATGTGGTTTAGGAGTTATGATCCTCCAAAGTTAGTGCATTAGTGGTACTTTTTCCATAACTTAGAAAAATTTCTAAGTTTTATGGTTACCCCCTTTTACAAGTTATCCAACTTTTCTTGATTTTTCTTGATGAATGATGATTCAAATCATACATTAACATCATTTTAGGGTTAAAAATCCATTTTGGTGAAAAATCTCAAAAAGTCAAAGTTGACTTTTGTGCACAGTTGACTTTTTATCAGATGAATTCCAAATTGTGCAATTCTTCAGGAAATCATGTCCTTGACCTAAATCAAACTTGATGGACATGTTCCAAGGGTGTCATAGGGTGTATTGAGGTATGTCCTAGGGTTTAGGAGCATGTCTTGGTTAAAAGTCAAAGTTACAGTTGACTTTTCCCTTAAAACCCTAATTGTGGTGCAGATGAAATTGAGACTTGTTGCTCAAGCTTCTTGGATTAATCCATTGTTCCAAATGGATCAATATAGTTCATTAGAGACCCTAAAATCATGTCTTGAGGTCTTGGCTCTTGATTTATCCCAAAAGTCAACTTAGGGGTGAATTAGGTCAAGAAACCCTAATTCCTGATTTTTTATGTATGCATCCCCTGAGGTCAAATTGACTTGATGCTTGGGTCCATGAGGTTCCATGGAGTATATTAGGTTATGTTTTGGATCTTTGGCTTGTTCCCAGATGAAAATTTCCATCTGGAGGCCCTGGTCGATCAAAACCCTAATTTGGTGATGTTGGCGATCTTGAGGCTTGATCCACCTAGAAGGGAGCAGCTTTGTGCTTAATCCTTAAAGTGGGAGTCCTTTTTGATCCATTGTGGATGTTTAAGAGGTTAGACAAGTTGAAGATCATGTCATTCCTTGATTGATCCTTTGTCTAAGGCTCTGAGAGGGCTTAAAACCCTAATTTTAATTGTAGTGAATGCTCAATAACCCTTGAGGCATTTGATGAGGCATGATGGTTCATCCATATTGGGATGATGATTTTCACAATGATGGGAAATCTTAGTGGTCAAAATTTGGGGTATGACAAATGGAGGTGTTTCAGAAGTGGTTTAGGTGTTTGGACAGCTTCTATACATCATATGTGATGTGTTAGAAGTGGTGGTTTGAGTTGCTTGGCTCTGAAACTCAGAACCCGATATTGACTGGCCTAAATATGGAGTTTTTGTGACTAGAGAGTGAAAGAGAGAAAGCAAAGGATTCTTGTGCTTTGGTGTGATTTGAAGAATGAAATGTGCACTCTATTTATAGGCAAAGATGTTGCCCTGAAGTTGCCAGCTCGGGCTTAAGAGATATGCTCTGAGTTTTCTTGGTCAATGCTTGGAAAATATCTTCACTCACAAGGAATAAAGGAGCCTCCAAATATCTCAGCTATGGTTTGATAAATTTCACATTCTAGAGCCTTCTTATTGGTGGATTATGAAGGTAGCTTGACTGATCATAAAGGGAATGTTGAATATTCACTATTTGCTCATAAATGCACATTGGATTCCAAGCATAGTCTCTTATGTTCATGCTCTCATTGGTTGGTCTTTGAACTGAATTAGAAGGTGGTGCAGAGCTTGTAGTCATCAAAGTGAGTGTAGCAGGTCTTTGGATAAGAATCGAGTTCATCAAGTCATGCAACAAAATCTGTTGCAAAACAGCTGCAACAAGGCATGTTTGGTCATGGATTTCTCTTGGCTCAAGTTGAATCAATTCATGCTAATAAGTTATTTGAATTCTTAGCAGCATTTGCAATAACATTTATGTTTACAGTTGGAGTTGATTTCCCTTGCAACTATGTGAAAAAACCTCACAAGTTTTGGTGTTTTCAACAGAATCTGTCTTGGACAGAAATTTGTGTAAGTGTTGAAAAAATGCCATTTTCATATTTTCAGCAATTTTTGATCACCCCATAGTTTAAAATCCATGATGAATTGGAATGAGGTGTAGTTGGCACTTTTATAGTATGCCATGAGAGCTACAAATCCATCATTGGATCATCCAAAATGGTTTCTCGGATCTCAAGTTATGATCCTTGGAAGTTGGTACCCTAGCCACTTTGTTCCATAACTTAGAAAAATTCTAAGTTTTTTTATGGTTACCCCTTTTACAAGTTAACCCATTTTCTTTGGTTTTTCTTGATGAATGATGATTCAAATCACACATTAACATTGTTTTAGGGTTAAGGAACCTTGGTTGACCAAAAAATCAAAAAGTCAAACTTTGACATTTTTGTACAGTTGACTTTTTATCAGATGAATTTTAAACTATGCGATCCTCTATGAAATCAAGTCCTTGACCTAAATCAAGCCTAATGGATGGATTCCATAGGTGATATAGGGTATATTGAATCATGTCCCAAAGTTTGGGAGCATGTCTTGGTCAAAAGTCAAAGGCATAATTGACTTTTTCTTCAAAACCCTAATTGTGGTCCAGATGAAATTGAAACTTGTAGATCAAGCTTCTTGGATCAATCCATTGTTGCAAATGGATCAATATGGTGTATTGGAGACCCTCAAATCATATCTTGAGGTCTTGGCTCATGTTTTGTCCCAAAAGTCAACTTAGGGGTGAATTAGGTCAAAAAACCCTAATTCCTGATTTTTGGTAAATGCATCCCCTGAGGATAAATTGACTTGATGATTGGGTCCATGAGGTCCCATGGAGTATCTTAGGTTAAACTTTGAAGCATTGGCTCATGCCCAGAGGAAAATTTTCATCTAGAGGCCCTGGTCGACCAAAACCCTAATTTGGTGACACTGGCAATCTTAAGGCTTAATCCACTTGGAATGTTGCAACTTTGTGCTTGATCCTTGATGTGGGAGTCCTCTTGATCCTTTATGGATGTTTGAGAGGTTAGAAAAGTTGAAGATTATGTCATTTCTTGATTGATCCTTTGTCTAACTGCTCTGAGAAGGTTTAAAACCCTGATTCTGATTGTAGTGAATGCTTAACCATATTTTAGGAGATTGATGAGGCATGATGGTTCATCCATATTATGGTAATGATTTACACAATGATGGGAATTCTTAGTGGTCAAAAATTGGGGTATGACAATACTATGTTGAACGACTAACGTCGTGAAAATAGATGATATCCCAGTGCGGCACCTGTGACCCTGAGGATTTAGTAGACATTAACCATGTGGCCATTTGATAGTGCGGTGACTATCGGAAATAGTTGATACGCAATACTACACCCAAATTGAGATTATCATAGGACGCTACAGCTCGCTCGAGTGAACCAGCTTGCTGTTGTTATCCCTAGGGGGGTCAATGATTTTGGGAACCTTTAACCCGTTCTACAGGTACAAAAATTAACCAAAATACAACCTTTGAGGATGGGTAGAGCCGTGACTCTATGCTCGTGACGTTGAACCCTTGAACCCATGTTTTTTCAATGTTTTTGTGTGCTGCATTCATGCATTCATTAAAAAACACTTAAACAAAAAAAAATCTTCTCTTTTCTCCTCTCTTTCTTTTTCAAAATTAAACTAAAACAATAATTGCAAATATCAGAGGGAAAGATTGCATTATGGATTTCAGTGGAAGAAAGACGCACAAGTACACCTTCAAGGCTCTGAAACTTGAGGATTTAAGAAGGCTGGCAAGGATGATTACTAACCCTAATGCTTTCGGAGGTAAGCACAAAGGGATGTTGTCTCTGTTAAGGGTCCTCGTAGTTGAAGGAATTCTGTCTACGTTAATTCAGTTTTATGATCTGGTTTATCACTGTTTTACATTCTCGGATTATCAACTTGCACCAACACTAAAGGAGTACTCTCATCTGACTGATTTACCCATCACTGACCAAGCTCCCTTTTCTAGACTGGAAGAAATTCCAAAAGATCAAACCATTGCAAGAGCAATCTATTTGGACGAGTCAGAAGTCAGGACTCACATGACCACTAAGGAAGGAATCCTGGGTTTACCAACTAAATTCCTGACTGAGAAATCCCTATACTTTGCCTATGTAGGAAACATAATTGCTTTCGAAGATATCTTTGTTCTGCTGACATATGGGTTATTCCTTTTTCCCAACATCGATAACTTCGTCGATACCAAGGCTATTAAGATATTTCTGATTGGAAATCCCATACCAACTTTGCTCGCAGATGCTTATTATTCTGTACACTTAAGGAATCTGTACAGCGGAGGAATGATCACATGTTGTGTACCCTTGTTTTACAAATGGTTCACTTCCCATTTACCCAAGTTTGCTGCATTTTGGGATCGTAAGAGTACTCTACGTTAGTCATAGAGAATCATGTCTCTTACCAACTCTGACATAGATTGGTACAATAATATTTATGAGGGGATAAAGATCATCGACCGATGTGGAAATTTCCCTAATGTACCCCTCATAGGAACTAAAGGAGGAATCAACTATCATCCAATTTTAGTTCACCGTCAACTCGGATACCCAATGAAGCATATCCCACGTAATGTTCATCTGGAAGGTCTTTTCTTCAAGGAAGGAGAAAATGACAGAGCACTAAAGAATGAAATAGTGCATGCCTGGCAACATGTTCACAAGAAAGGAAGAGAGTCTCTAGGTAGACCAGACTGTATCTCTGTGGAATCTTATCTCCACTGGGTGCAAACTAGAGCCCTCAAGCTAAGGATGCCTTATCCTTGTCAAGAAGTTCTTCCGTTAAAGGAATTTGTCCTTTGTTTTATGTCTGATACGAAAAAACTCCATGTCACTCTCAACAAAGTTCAACGGGAGAGAAGTTCTTGGAAAAACAAGTACCGAATCCTCAACGTGGAGTGTACCAAAATTCAGCAACTGTTAAAAGAAAAGGATGCTCTTATTAGGATATTAGAGCAACATGTTGTAGAAACTCAGGAAGACCGAAGAAATTTGCTCGCTCTTTTCACTTGGCAAAGGACTGACAACCAGACAACGGCTGAAGAGCCCCGGTCAAAGAAAAGGAAAATATCAGAATCAGCATATGAGTTCTCTTCATTATCTATAAGCTTAGACATTTCCTTTTATAGCACTTTGTAAAATACTATATTTTCCATTTCCGCAATCTTTCGAATTCAATAAAAACAGGGTTTCCACCCTTTACTGTATGATATTTGCAATCTATTTGTTGAAGTTTCTCTTTGATTAAAGAAAAAAAAACAAAAATATATATATATCATTGCATTCATCATTCTGACATAACGCGTTCTTCTTATCTTCGAATCTCACGTATGTGTCACGACTCTAGAGTCAAACTGTCTCACTAGTACAATACTCGGGCCAATCGACAAAAGAAAATGGACGATCTCGAGGAAGAGAACAGAGAGCTGAGAGAAGAAGTCGACGCTCTGAAGGAAGATCTGAGAAAACTTCACAATGACATGCAATCCCTGGCAGCAGCTCAGAGACAACAATAAAGGATTGTGATCTCAGATATCGCATCTATGCCCATAGTGGAGACATATGATCCTCGATACAACATGCCTAAAGATCGCCCCTAGGGCATGCCTATCAACTTTATCCCTGAAGGATATATCCCGCCGGTCACAGAGGACCCAGAAACTGCAGCAAGAACCACTGGGCCTGAAGGTTACAAACTTCAGGAAAACGAAGATGCAAGAGTGATGACAGCAATGCCTGAAGATTACAAACTTTGGGGCACGGAAGCACCAAGAGTCACTGCCGTAATGACTATACCACAAACAGTGGTACACACTGTCCCGAGAGGATAGATTCCACAAATACCTTCTGCTGAAAATGAAAACATGTACGAAAGAATGAATGAATTCCAAGAGCAATTCCTAGAGATGCAGGAGGAACTGCATGGCATTCGCGGTTAGGATTTATTCAGAAAAGACGTTGCAGACCTTTGTTTGGTCCCCAACGTGAAAATCCCGCACAAATTCAAGGTGCCTGACTTAAAAAAATACAAGGGTAACTCTTGCCCTCAAAGTCATTTGGTGATGTACGCTCGAAAGATGTCAACTCAGACAGAGAATCAACAGCTACTGATCCATTATTTCCAAGACAGTTTAACCGGTACCGCACTTAAATGGTACATGGGTTTAAACCGCACCAAGATCAACACTTTCAGAGATCTTGGCGATGCCTTCGTTCAGCAGTATAAGTATAACCTGGACATGGCACCTGACAGAGATCAACTCAGAGCAATGTCGCAAAAGGACAAGGAAACCTTTAAGGAATATTCTTAGATATGGCGAGAAATTGCCGCCCAGATCTGTCCCCCTCTTGAGGATAAAGATATGACAAATATCTTTTTGAAAACCTTAAGTTCATTCTATTATGACCTAATGGTCTCCAGTGCACCCAGCGACTTCATCGAAATGGTGAACATGGGAGTACGTCTTGAAGAAGAAGTCTGAGAAGGATGTCTGGTCAAAGATGCAGGACCATCAAGCAATACCAAAAGATACGGTAGTGCTTTCCTAAAGAAGAAAGGGCAAGATATTGGTAATATCTCTCTCGGAAAGAAAAGGCGAAGGTATCAGCCAATAGCAGCGGTAACTCCTGCTATCAACCCTGCGCCGGCTCCAACGTATCAACCTCAAATTGCTCAGAGCCAACCAAATCAACAATAGTATCAACAAAGGACACAACATCCTTTTTAGCAGGCTCGTCCTCAATACAACAATAACAATCGTATAACACGAACACTAGGGTTTGACCCTATACTGATGTTGTACGCAGAACTGTTTCCACTACTACTGGTTAAGGGGCACGTCCAAAACAGGTCTCCTCTTATAGTACTGGAAAATTTTCCTTTCTGGTTCAAAGCGGATCAAGCTTTCCCTTATCATCAAGGAGGATCGGGGCACAACATTGAAAGTTGTCTCAGCTTCAAGTCTGATGTGCAGAAGCTTGTTAGGAACGGGGTCCTATCTTTCAAAGATACTAATCCAAATGTTCAGACGAACCCGTTGCCACAACATAAGAAGACTGCAGTAAATTTAATAGAGGAGGAATTTAGCCTCAGTTATCAAATTCGTGATGTACTCCTATTAGGAACCAATCTAGTCAGGATGCATTGCGGACAGAGTGGGTACGGTCATGTACCGCCTCACAATTATCACCAGTGTGATATCTGCTCAAAGAATAATCAGGGGTGTTCCGTAGTGCAATCAGCTCTACAAGAACAAATGAATCTCAGATGGATTCAAGATCATCGAATCCGTGAGGTCAATATGGTTCACGCAAGTCCCAACATTATTCAGAACCATAACATTCTGACGATGAACGTCAACTTGGTGGCAATGCACTCAAGGCAAAGTCAATACCATGATGTACCACGACACGATTACAACGCATGTCCAATCTGCTCAATAAGCAATCAGGGATGCTATTTTGTACAAGAGGCCCTCCAGCGTCAGATGGATCTCGGATGGATTCAGGGCTATCAAGAGGGAAATAACCATCAAGTCAATATGATTCAGATCTTTGATATTCTCTTGATGAATACCAGTCTAGTAGAACTACATGCTAAGCAGGTCAGGCTTGGCTTTCTGACTTCACATGATTATCAAGACTGTAAAGTGTGTCGTAAAGATGACCAAGGATGTGCACTTGTCCAAAGAACACTCTAACACTTGTTGGACCACTGGTGGCCTCCAATCTACTTGGATGAATCTACACAACAGATCAATATGACTGACGAGAATCCTGATAGGTATCAAAGTCAGGATGTCCGCTCATGGAAATAGATCTAGTGAAGTTGCACTATATACAAAGCGGACGTGGCCGGGTGCCACCACATAACTATAAGCGCTGTAGAGTTTGCTCAGAAAACAACCAAGGATGCTACCTTGTGCGGTCAGCTCTTCAAAATCAGTTGGACCGGAAAGAGATCCGACCGTGTTCAAGTTCTGGGTCAACCAACGAGATACCCGACTATCTCCCTGATCAAAGCAAAGACGTTGTCTTAATCTCCAAACATGAAATGGCCAAAGACGTATGCGCCATAATCCCTCTACTCCATGAATCAAAAGTTCCTCTTGATAGTAGAAAGATTCTCAACCTCGAACCAATTGTGGCCGACTACGATGGTCAGAAAAATCAAAAGGCTCTTGTGGATATTTATCTACCAGGACCAATACCATTCAAATCTGATAAGGTCATCCCTTACAAGTACGGTGCAACAACAATCGAGAATGGAAAGGAAACTCCATTACCCTCTGTCGTAAACATTACCGACATCAGTCTAATAACACGGAGCAGTTGGATCTTCAACCAAGGGGTTGGAGAACCCGCCAAGGAAAAGGAACCTCAAACAGAAGTTCCTATCAACAAGTCGGGCAATCCAGTAAACCCGAACTTTCAAAGACCAACGATGAGATGCTGAAGCTCATCCAAAAAAGTGAGTACAACATTGTAGACCAACATTGCAGAAAGTATTAGAGCAAGCTTTTGTAGAACAAGATGTGACGATAAGACAATTTAACAACATCATCTCCGACATCACTTCCTGCAACAACTTAGGATTCAGTGATGAAGAACTACCAGAAGAAGGCAAAAGTCACAACATGGCGCTTAACATTACAGTCAACTGTCAGGACGATGCTTTAGCCAGCGTACTGGTAGATATCGGATCAACTCTGAATGTTATTCCAAAATCTACTCAGATGCGACTATCATTTCAAGGAGCCTCGATGAGAGGCAGCGAGGTCATCGTCAAAGCCTTTGACGGATCCAGAAAAACAGTTATCAGCGAAGTCGACCTTCCCATAACTATCAGTCCTCACACTTTCCAAGTCACTTTCCATGTCATGGACATCCGAGCAGTATACAATTGTTTATTACGAAGACCTTGGATACACGAGGCTTGGGCAGTCACTTCGACACTTCACCAGAAGCTGAAGTTCGTCAAGAATGACAAGCTAGTCGTAGTCTGTGGAGAGCAAGCCTTAATCATAAGTACCTTATCATCATCCTATGTAGAACCAGAAGAGGTTATTGGGACTCAATTCCAAACACTCTCGGTGAGCAATGAGACTCGATCAGAAAGAGGGGCATCGATTTCCTCATACAAGGACGCTCTCAAAGTGATCGAGGGTAACAACGCAAAAGGATGGGGACAACTCGTAATTCCTACTGATAACAAGACAAAGAAAGGTATTGGGTTTTCTTCAGCCTCTACTCAGACTGTCAAGAAAGATGAAAGTTTTCATCCCATTCATTACTTCTTCCACAGTCGAGGCTTCCTCCACCAAGTGTCTCAAGAAGTACATACCATCAATGAGGGTGACTCCTCTGATACAGATGAAGAGTGGAAGTCCTATCTCAACGAGGACGGTTATATGTCTCAGGGAGAGGCACATACGCCATTTTTCTATCCCACACAGAGTTCGAGATATATACCGAGATCAGACGTCAAGATGATGTACGGAGATTGTGATCCAGAAGGATGTCGTGCTCTGCCAAACTCATTAGAGGAGGACACTCCGATGAAAGGCAACTTCGACTATAGTTTTGTTTTATAGGGCTGTAGTTTCAAGAATCAACAAAATCATAAATAAATAAATGTCATTCTGTAATTTCCGCATTTTTTACTGTTTTCACTTTTCGTTTTTTCAGAAAATGGTAATCCTAAAAACAACTCAAAACGATAACAAGAATTGTTCAGAAAATACAATGCACACACTGTTGCATTTCTCTCTATCTCTTCTAAAAAAACAAATCATAACGTCATGCAGATTGCTTGTTTTAAACCCCGTTAAAACATACGATCCAATTCCTTCTCCCAACTTTGAATTCCCGGTATTTAAAGCTGAAGAAGAAGAAGACGAAGAAATTCCAGAAGAGATCTACCGATTACTCAGACAAGAGGAAAGGTCCATTGAGCCTCACAAAGAGCCATTGGAAACGGTCAATTTGGGTTCAGAAGAAGAGAGGAAAGAAGTCAAGATTGGGGCACTGCTCAGTCCGACTGTCAAGGAAAGCTTAATAGAACTTCTCAAAGAGTTTCTAGATGTGTTTGCTTGGTCCTATCAGGACATGCCAGGGTTGGATACCAGTATTGTGGAACATGAACTACCGTTGAAGTCAGAATGTCCGCCAGTAAAACAAAGGTTGAGAAGGACTCACCCGGATATGGCTATCAAAATCAAAGAGGAAGTGCAGAAACATATCGACGCGGGTTTCCTCGCCACCTCAGAATATCCTCAATGGCTAGCTAACATAGTGCCAGTTCCGAAAAAGGTCGGATAAGTCAGAATGTGCGTGGACTACAGGGATCTGAACAAAGCCAATCCAAAGGATGACTTTCCCTTACCGCACATAGACATGCTGGTAGACATTACAACAAAGTTCAAGGTCTTCTCCTTCATGGATGGATTCTCGGGCTATAATAAAATCAAAATGGCGCCGAAAGACATGGAGAAAACTTCATTCATAACCCCATGGGGCACCTTTTGTTACAAGGTAATGCCGTTCGGTTTGAAGAATGTCGGGACAACCTATCAAAGGGCCATGACTACTCTGTTTCATGACATGATGCACAAAGAGATCGAAGTGTACGTCGATGATATGATTGCCAAATCTAGAACAGAGGAGGAACATGTGACCCACCTGTCAAAGCTATTTGAGCGTCTGAGAAAGTACAAACTCTGCTTGAATCCCAATAAATGCACGTTCGGTGTCTGCTCAGGCAAACTTTTAGGGTTCATCGTCATCCATAAAGGAATTGAGGTTGATCCTCACAAAGTCAAGGCCATTCAAGAAATGCCTTCGCCAACGACTGAGAAACAAGTCATAGGATTTCTGGGACGTCTAAATTACATTTCCAGATTCATATCCCTCATGACCACGACATGCGTGCCAATCTTCAAGCTACTCAGAAAGAATGAAAGTTGTGTATGGACAGAAGACTTCCAAACAGCCTTCGACAGTATCAAGGAATACCTGTTGAATTCACCGATTCTATCACCTCCAGTGGAGGGAAGACAACTGATTATCCACCTAACAGTCTTGGAAGACTCAATGGGCTGTGTACTTGGCCAACAAGACGAAACGAAAAGAAAAGAGTCTGCCATCTACTACTTAAGCAAGAAATTTACCGACTGTGAAACTTGGTGCACTATGCTTGAAAAAACACGCTGTGCTCTGGCTTGGTCAGCCAAACGTCTTTTCCAGTATATGATTTGTCACACTACTTGGTTAATCTCCGAAATGGATCCGATCAAGTACGTCTTTGAAAAGCCTGCTCTCACAAGAAGGATCGCCCGTTGGCTGATGTTGTTAACAGAATACGACATCGAGTACCATGCTCAGAAAGCCGTCAAAGGAAGTATTTTAGCCGATCATTTGGCTCATCAACCGATTGATGATCAAGAATCAGTCGGATTTGACTTCCCAAATGAAGATGTCATGTATTTGAAAATGAAAGATTGCGATGAACCGCTACCCAATAAGGGCCAGAACCAAGTTCCCAATGGGGACTAATCTTTGACGGAGCTGTCAACATTTACGGAAACAAAATTGGGGTAATCATCATAACACCTCAGGGTACCCATATTCCTTTCACTGCCAGACTGGCATTCAAGTGCACAAACAATGAGGCCGAATACAAATCTTGTATCATGGGTCTCGAAGAAGCAATTGACTTAAGGATCAAGAACTTGGATGTGTATGGTGACTCAGCCCTAGTTATCAATCAGATCAAAGGAGATTGGAACATGTACCAATCAAGACTGATTCCTTACAAAGACTACGCGAGAAGGTTGTTACCATTCTTCAACAGAATCGAGTTTCATCACATCCCTTATGAAGAGAATCACATGGCTGATGCACTAGTCACTTTCTCTTTCATGATTAGTGTAGGTCAATTGAACGACGTACCTAAGATTGACATAAAGCGCCTAGAACGGCCCACTTACATCTTCGCGATTGAAGCAGTCATGGACGACAAACCTTGGTATCATGATATCAAGTGCTTCCTTCAAAGACAAGAGTACCCACCAGGGGCATCAAGAAAAAATAGGAAAATGCTTAGAAGGTTGGCAGGCAACTTCTTCCTGAGCGGTGATACACTCTATTAGAGAAACTTCGACATGGTCTTGCTCCGATGCATAAACAGACCAAAGGCAAACCTGTTGATGAAAGAAATTCACGAAGGATCCTTTGGCACTCATGCCAACAGACACGTGATGACGAGAAAAATTTTGAGAGTAGGGTATTATTGGTTGACAATGGAATCTGATTGCTCTAAGTACATGAGGAGATGTCACAAGTGCCAGATATACTCAAACAAAATCCATGTACCGCCAACGCATCTCAAAGTTCTCTCTTCCCCATGGCCTTTTTCTATAGGGGCAATCGACATGATTGGTATGATCGAACCCAAGGCTTCAAACGGATATCGGTTCATCCTGGTAGCCATCGACTACTTCCCCAAATGGGTCGAAGCAGCGTCATACACCAATGTAACCCGACAAGTCTTGGTCTGATTTATCAAGAACAGTCTCATCTATCATTATGGTGCTCCCAGCCAGATCATTATTGACAATGGATCTAACTTAAACAACAAAATGATGAAAGAGTTGTGCATTAAGTTCAAGATCGAACACCATAACTCATCTCCCTACCGGCCTAAGATGAACGGAGCGGAAGAAGCGGCTAACAAGAACATCAAGATGATTGTTCAAAAGATGGTTGTAACTTACAAAAGCTGGCAAGAAATGCTGCCCTTTGCTCTTCACAGTTATCGCACATATGTCCGCACTTCAACAGGGCAACCCCTTTCTCTCTAGTATATGGCATGGAAGCAGTGCTTCTCATAGAAGTAGAGATCCCATCAATCAGGGTATTGATGGAAGCTAATCTAACAGAGGCTGAATGGTTTCAAAGTCGACACGACGAACTGAACCTAATTGAAGAAAAGCCAATAACGGCACTATGCCATGGTCAGTTGTATCAGCAAAGAATGAAGAAAGCGTTTGACAAAAAGGTCCGACCCTGCGTCTTCAGAAAAGGAGACCTCGTGCTCAAGAAGATACAATCATTCCTCACTGATTCCTGGGGCAAATGGACTTCGAATTATGACGGCCCCTATGTGGTCAAGAAAGCCTTTTCAGGCGGCGCTTTGAGACTCGCAACCATGGATGGAGAGGAATTTGCCTACCCCAAAAATGTTGATGTAGTCAAGAAATACTTCGCCTAAATAAAAAAAATGTCTCGGTGGATTGAAAACCCGAAAGGGCGGTCCAGACAAAAATTAAAGACACAAGCAAAAATTATCCCGATGGATTGGAAATCTCAAAGACAATCCAGGCAAAAGTTAGGGATTAATGGCAAGTAACTACGTCTGATCAGTTCAACTCTTCAATAGTCATGCCATCCATCAAGAAAATATCAGTCAAGGTCATCTTCGACAGAAGCTCAGGATGACCAGAATTCAAAGTTGGTAGAAGGATAACTGTTGTTATGTTTCAATGTAGCCCTTTTCCCCTTAAATTACCATTTTCTAAACTTTATAAATACTCTATGGAATATCGCGCTTGACTGATTTCCATTCTATCAATAAAATTTGAGCCCTAGTACTTTTGTTTGCAATTCTCATTTGTTTTAGCTTTACAAAACGACATTGTTAACATGATCAACGATTCTTGAAATAAAACAAAAATGAATTTAATTGCTTAAAATTTTTCTGCTTTTAAATAAAGATGGAACTTCCTTTTGACTGTTGAACTTCAAAAAGAACATCGATAGCTTCTCCAAAGGTGATTGAAGCACACAGTGCATAATCAAAGTACTCCTTCTAAACCAGTACGCCGGAATGAAGGATCAACTGTGTCAGATGCGAATGTCCCATCTGATATCCCCAGCAGAGTTCTTACCTCTTAAGACCGATTTGTAATTCTTCTTCCCTACAGGGACCGTTTTTCCTAAGCAAGGCAGGATTGCTATTTTTGAACCAGTGATACTTTTCATTCCCCGCCGTGGCCGAGTATCCAGTCGTGTTCATTCACTAGTCTGTATGTCACGTCAGTTTTGTCAGCATAAACATACATACATCATGCATTATTGATTCATATTCATATTCATATTGCATTACTATCACTCCGGTGAGTCTTAACCCCAAGTGGTAAAGTCCTCTTAATCAATCGAGTTGTCAGTTCTTTCCTCGCTAGGAAAAGTTTTGTCCGAACAATCTCTCCTCCCAGTTTATTTCTGGATTGGAGATGGTCCTCAACCACTTTGGTAACTTGAACCTCTGAAAGGCAAGAAGGCATTCGACAAACGACACTCTTCACCATTGAAGATGATATCATCACTTTCCCAGATTAAAGAAAATCCCCAGAGAAAGCCTCTCGACCGAAGACTCTCAGAAGCACATTGGTTTTTCTCTCCAGAAAGTCATTGTTAATAAAGTCATCAGCACCTCAAAATTGGATCACATCACATGGCATTTCTCTGAGAAGATCTCGAAGAAAAGTATGATGTAGTATCCCCAAGCAGAAAGCAGTCTCTCAAGAGACTCGTTTTTCCCCAGTAGAGTCAACAAATGGCATCTCCAATAGAGAAGTTTGCACACCTCTACAGCTCAGACAAATGGGTGTCCCCAACAAGTCTGACATCAAATCTTTTTCCATCAAATGGCATCTCTCCAGTAAAACTCGGCGAGAAGTTTGATGAAAACCTCTGCAAATAACATTCCTTGTCAAGAAAGAAACTCAACAAGAAGAAACTAAGACCAGTTCCATGGTTGAAGACCAGAATCGAGGGGAAGTTTATATCAGAAACTAAGACCAGTTCCATGGCTTAAGACCAGGATCGAGGGGAATTTTATATCAGAAACTGAGACCAGTTCCTTGACTGAAGACCAGAATTGAGGGGAAGTTTTATATCAGAAATTGAGACCAGTTCCTTGGCTGAATACCAGGATCGAGGGGAAGTTTATATCAGAAACTGAGACCAGTTCCTTGACTGAAGACCAGGATCGAGGGGAAGTTTTACCTTTTTTCTAAGTATCATTGCTTATCAAAAGAACATGGATGAGCAAATTACCATTCATAGCCACCGTCAAAATTTCGGGTATTCCGATATTTAATCCTATTGCACCCTGAATGTCCGAATATCTTCGCCATTCACACCTTCTGGTCCAAGAAGATTAAATAAGGGCATCTGTCATACCCCAAATTTTGACAACCAAGATTTCCCATCATTGTGAAGATCATTACCATAATATGGATGTACCTGCATGCCTCATCAATCTCCTCAAGGGTTGTGGAGCATTCACTACAACCAAGAAATTAGGGTTTCGAGCCCTCTCAGAACATTTAGGCAAAAGATCAATCAAGAAATGAAATGATCTTTAACTTGCCTAAACCTCTTAAACACCCTCCAGATGGGAATTTTCCTCTAGGAATGAGCCAATGCTTCAAAGCATAACCCAAGATACTCCATGGGACCTCATAGACCCAATCATCAAGTCAATTTAGCCTCAGGGGATGCATGTACCAAAAATCAGGAATTAGGGTTTCTTGACCTAATTCACCCCTAAGTTGACATTTAGGACAAAACATGAGCCAAGACATCAAGACATTATTTGAGGGTCTCTAACAAACCACATTGATCCATTTGCAACAATGTATTGATCCAAGAAGCTTGATCCACAAGTTTCAATTTCATCAGGACCACAATTAGGGTTTTGAGGGAAAAGTCAACTGTACCTTTGACTTTTGACCAAGACATGCTCCCAAGCCTTGGGACATGATTCAATACACCCTACAACACCTATGGAATCCATCTATTAAGTTTGATTTAGGTCAAGGACTTGATTTCATAAAGGATCGCACAGTTTGGAATTCATCTGACAAAAAGTCAACTCTGCACAAAAGTCAAAGTTTGACTTTTTGATATTTTTCACAACTATGGTTCCTTAACCCTAAAATGATGTTAATGTGTGATTTGAATCATCATTCATCAAGAAAAATCAAAGAAAATGAGTTAACTTGTAAAAGGGGTAACCATAAAAAAAACTTAAATATTTCTAAGTTATGAAACAAAGTGGCTAGGGTACCAACTTCCAAGGATCATAACTTGAGATCCAAGCAACCATTTTGAATGATCCAAAGATGGATTTGTAGCTCTCATTACACACTTTAAAAGTGTCAACTACACCTCACTCCAATTCCTCATGGATTTTAAGTTATGGAGTGACCAAAATGACAAAAACATGAAAATGCCACTTTTTCCAACACTTAGTGAAAATTTCACTTAGTCAGAATCTGTTTCACTTTTTTCAAAGTGTAAGGGCATTTTTCACTTGGATCCAAAAAGTTTCAAGACAAACTATGATCACACATATGTTGTATCATATGAGAGCTTTCCAAAATAGCCAAGAACTCCATCAAATTCCATCTGAGCTAAGAATTATGACAGCTGCAACATGCCTTGCTGCAACTGTCATGACAAGGCAGATTTGTGCACAAGGGCTCGAATTGCTCAAATTGTGCTATTCCAAGCATGCTTATCCATCTTCACACCTCAAGGGGAAACCAAGGAGGGACAAACACTGATCCATAAGCCTCCGAAGTCTTTGGAACTACATATAGGTATGGCACCCCTAAAAGCTAAAGATGCTTCAAGACTCCAATTTTGTTTTGGAGCATTCAATGGATGCTTAGAGGTGGCATGTATCAGAGAAAAAATGAACACTTCAGTCAAGCCTTATCCTTGAATCAAAGAACCATAGGCCTGTGCTTTAACCTCTAGTCAATGGCTAGAGGAGACTTGAGATTCCAAAATGATCAAATTGGCCAACAGCCTGCTGTAGTTGCCATTCACTATTGGTTGTAAAACAAACTTGCTCTACTATAAATAGAGCTCATTTGTGCTCAGTTTAAGTACACCAAAGCACTACAACACTTGCTTTCCTCAAAATCCCTTTCTCTAGGCAAAAATGCCTTCTTTTCAAGGTAACTCTGAGTTTTTGAGTTAGAGAGCAATTACATCATAGCTCATGATCCAAACACATCCAATATGTCATATCTAAGCTGTCCAAACTCTCACATGTGACCTGTAACACCAAAATCACAAAGTTCTCTCTCAAAACCTCAAAATTGGACTTTTTTGTATTTTTCAAGCCATGTCTTGATTCAGTCACTTTCAAAACCAGATAAAACCTCAAACACACTCCAAATATCATCCTTGAACTGTCCCAAATGGTTCCCCACATCTGGAACACCATTTGAGAGAGTTTCCATATTGGTCATTTTTGCCCTTTTTGCAAGAAAGAGCTCAAACTTGTTCCTGAGGATTCCAGCTGGTTCCAACCATTCTAAAGCTTCTAAGGGATCAATTGAGAGTGTCCAAAGCATCAAATCACTTCTGGCACAAGAAGCTTGGCAGATTGCACAACAAGCTCCTAAAGAGGTAAGCATCCCAACTTGAACTCTTTGAAATATGCATTGCTTTGAAGTCCACTGATCATGGACATCTCATACATGTTATATATGTTGTGTTTGAACCAATTCATCATGTAATTCATGTCTGTAACAAAAGGTAGCATAGAAAATGCAATTATAGGCCTATTTCAAGAACACTACCGGGTTTTGAAATAGGAGCCTCATCTGAAAAAACCAACACCACCATTGGATTCCATGTGAAATTCTAGGCAAGATAGACCTAAATTTTGTCCCAATCCATGGAGAAATGAGAAAGTTACAAGCTTCAGGTTTTTGGCCAAAACCTTGCCTTGCCTTGCCTTGGCCAGGCCAAAAACAAGTCATGCCTCATGTATTCATGGGGTGGTTTTGATACACGGATGTATCACCACCCCAGTGGTAGAGGACGCACGCTGCACACAAGGGGTCTGGGGTTCGAATCCCCTTCCCCAAGATCCTCTTTTTACTATTTTTTCCATTTTTTTTAATATTTGTTATATTATTTTAAATAATTTGGAAAATTAATAACTCTCTCAATTTTAATGATTTTTTATTGGTTCTTTTTGCAAAAAATCACAAAAATGTTAAAATATTTTATTCCACAAAGAAATCAGATTTATATTAATTGTTTAATAAAGTTGGTATTTTTGTAAATAAATTCATTTTTAATTATTTTAAATACTTTTAAAAGTGGATTTTTATCTTGAAAATCAAAACCAAATGAGTTTTAATTCATCTTGTGATTAAAACATCAGTTTTCAAGTCTCAACCAAAAATCACAAGTTGTTTATTCAAGCTTATTTGGTATTTTATCATTATTTATTGTTTTCTATAAGAATTTACTTTTAAAAATAATAAAATTAGGGTTTCTTTGATTTTCACTCTCACAAATCTTTTTCAAACACTCATGGGCTTCTAATAGAGTGTAAGACCCAAACCCCTTTTGAAAACCAAAATAATTTGGGCCTCGGTCATCGTGTAAGACCCATTGTGTTTTCAGACTTCGGCGCGATCACCTTTTTTTAAACAAATAATCTTCTGGGCCTCTCCTCGAGCTATAAGTCCCATTCCTTTTCTTAAAAATAATCTTTGGGCCTTTTGAAAAAGTGTAAGACCCAACCCTTTTGTAAATAAACCTCTTTGAGCCTCAGGTATTGTATAAGTCCCACTGTAGTTTCAAAAATCTCGGCGCGATCGCCAGTTCAAAATTTTCATCTTGGGCCTCTCCCTGAGTTGTAATCCCCATCACTTGTACAAAAACATCTTTGGGCCTCTAGTAGAGTGTAAGACCCAATCGCCTTTTGACCCAAACTTTTTGGGCCTCAGTCGTTGTGTAAGTTCCGATACAAAACAACAGTGTCGTCACTGTTAAAATTTGGGCCTCTCCCTAAGTTGTAAGCCCCGTTCTCTGTTCAAAATACTTTCTCCTTTGATTTTGAATCCAAATGTATAGTTGTTATCAAAACTTTCTTTAATTTCTTGGTTGAACAACTAACAAAACAACATGGAAGCTCTACAACGGGTAAGTGTTTATCCGCTTTCTTTTATATGCTTTCATATACATAACTGTATTGTGGGAAGCTGTGCATGGTTAGTCTTCTTTCATTCTTTTATATACTTTCATATACATAAATGTATTGTGGGAAGCTGCGCATGGTTAGTCTTCTTTCATACTCCTTTTAATACTTGTCATATATCACCTGTATATATACTAGTATAGTTATTTAGAGTTTTCCCCGGCAACTACGTCTAGAACTAGGTAAAGCCCTGATTGGTCACTCTTTAAATACAAACAAAACTAGATCCCCATAGGATTTCCAGATACAGTCTTCAATTCTCTTGGGGTTAATCAATATGGAACAAAGAGAAAGGCAGTATTCTCGGTGAACCTTTTCTCAGACTGTCACCCCTAGAAATTCTCAAAGAAATTCTACTCCCCAGAGTTGATCTATTCTCCATGAATAGCATCTCTTGAGTTTCTTCCAAATACTCGAACTTTTCTGGAATGAACTCTTCTCTGTGAATTTCATTTCTTGAACTTCTCTTGGTTTGGGGACCCACATGCTTCCTAAAAGCATCCTTGCCTACTCTTTGGCTTTGTACAAGGACCCTTCGGCTTCTTAGAAGTTCTCATGCCTTATCATGTGCTTAATACAAGGACCCTAACGACCTCTTAAAGGTATAAGACAGAACTTAGTCATCCTTTGCTAGAGCAGTCTTTCCAGTGTCAAACCTCTGGGCACTTTAGGGTTGATTCTCATCCCTTAAGGCCCTTGCCCTCCTTTGGGCATCCTATAAAAGATAAAACTCTTCAACACCCATAGACTTGGACAGTCTAAACCCCTTGAGTCTCAAAGACATTCTCAAGTTCCTTTCAAACATAGGGAAAAACACCGATCACTCTGGATCAATCTCCAGGAGAAACCCGGTCTCTCTCATGAGAGTTCCTCACCCTTGGATCTGCCTATGGATCTAATTCTCGGCAGTAAGATAGCCTCCTCTTAGGCTTTGTATAATGATCTTTCCTCAACAAAGTCAGCCTCCTCTTGGGCTTTGTACAATGATTCACCCTAGCGGAGCTAACCTTTTCAGACTCTCTTGTTGAGTCAATCAACTTTTCAGACTCTCTTGTTGAGTCAACCACTTTTCAGACTCTCTTGTTGAGTCAATCACGTTCCAGACTCTCTTGTTGAGTCAACCACTTTGAGCCTCAATCTCGGGCTTCGTACGAGACAGATAAAAAGCACTCTCTTGTTGAGTCCAACCCTTTTAGCCTAAATCTCGGGCTTTGTACGAGACAGATAAAAGCACTCTCTTGTTGAGTCAAACCTTTTTTAGCCTCAATCTTGGGATGCATACAAGACAGATAAGTACCTCCCCAGTGGAGTTAGCCTCCTCTTAGGCTTCATATAATGATATCCCCAAAGGGTCAGTCGCTACACCTCCCTCTTGGGCTTTGTACAAGACACCAATATATCCACTCTCTTGTTGAGTCGGTCTCGTACAACCTCCTCTTAGGCTTTGTATAAGGACTTCCCTAGTGGAGTCAATCAACCTCTTAGCTTCCACCTTGGGCTTTGATCAAGGCACACAAAAATCAACAATCCCTCTTTAGAGATGACAAGTTCTCTCTAAGTCAACCTTTTAGCTTCAATCTTGGGCTTTGAACAAGACACAAATACTCCTTTTAGCCTCTGTCTTGGGCTTTGAACAAGACACCAAAACATCTTTTTCCTCCCTTAGAATAGGAGGAACTACAATTGCTCTGATTTCCCTGTTTCGTTTAAACGGGAATACGTAGGCATAAGATTGCGAAATCTTAGCGAGCATACTAAGAAAAAAAACTCTAGGTCCAATACCTTCACACACCAATCAAAACTTAGGTCCAGCACCTTACCAAAAACACTCAAACTCACTCACTCATCTTTCCTAAGAAACTTTCCCAACCCATTAACAGATAAACGCCATCAATTACAAAGCAGAACCTAAAGCAAATATCCTGTGGATAACCACATATAGTATGGGTAACTGACAACTGCCCAATGTATAACCTGACCCCGGACTCCCCAATCTCTTTTAAGCGTTTGTTCAGTTAAACATTCGCGTGCAAGGTAAGTTTTAGATACCTTCCCTTTCCCTTTCAGCTTCATGGGATAAATAAGAAATCAGAAAGTAGCACCCCTTTCTCCTTGAGGAGGAAAACCCAACCTCGGCGATAAGGTGGTCGCGTCACCGACAAAAATCACTCGCTAAACACATGCATCCAAGAGGTATTATTCAACAAAAAATCAAGAGTGTTTGACTCCCATCACAAGTACAGTGAGCCTCAAATTTCACTTGGCCCCAAATTAGGGTTTTGTTAGGAAAAGTCAACCATGCCTTTGACTGTTGATCAAGGCATAATCCCAAGCCTTGAGACATGATTCCATATGTTCATAAACATCCTTAGAAGCCATCCATTGGTATTTGAAGATATTGAGAAAACAAGATCATCAAGGATCACATAGTGGAATTCCTGAAGAAATTAGGGTTTTGACTGAAAAGTCAAACCTTTGACTTTTGAAATCTTGACCCAAGATGAAGCATTCAAGCTACATTCCATCTAGACGTGCCTGATTCTTGAGTTAGAGCATGAGAAATCACCATTTGAAAGGTTTCTTGCAAAGAGGGCAAGGTTTGGTTCTTAAAATTTTTCTAAGTGTGGAAGAATTCACTCCTTGTGCAAAGTTTGAAGAGTCATAACTTTCAAACCACACATCCAATTTTTGTGACTCAAAGCTCAAATTGAAGCTCTCATCATGAACTTTAAAATGTATTAGAGGGTCCTTCTCCAAATAAGGCTTGGTTTTTAAGTTAGGAGGCTTGGAAGTTCAAGGCAATTAAAGACTTAGTGAAATTTCACAACTTTTGCCTTAATTTTCAGCCAACTTCATCTCCATTTTTCACCGTGATCCCTTTGGATCTAGAACTTGGAGTGAACATGAAAGTTGTAGAGGATATTTGGGGCTTTCCAAAAAGTACAAAAACTCCCAAATCCATTGAGTGAGCTAGGAGTTTCGAAGGATTGAATATTGGTGTCCATTTCTTGAGTTACAAGTTTCCAACATGATCATAATGATGCAAAACCTCTTCTAATCACCAAAGCTCTCACATTTCTGAAGTGTAAAGGCAAGATTAGTGATGTCTAGACCTCTATCACTATTTTGCAAGTTCCAACATTAAAGAATAATAGTTTAATCAAGTGGATACATAAGTATGACATCATGTAGGCAAGACTTTGTCAAAGCATGGGCAACTCCAAGCTTTTGGCAGTTTTGAGCCATGCTCCAATCCCATAAGTCCAGCTAAGCAACTCAGAAGCCTAGTCTGATTACCAACTGTTGCCCCTTGAAAGCTGAAGACTTGTTTACTTCTCACTTGGCACGATGGAAAAGAAAAAGGGTGTTTTTGGCAACTTGCAACCTCTGGCCCATACCTCACCTCCCTCATTTCTACTATAAATAGAGGATGAATCCACACTTTAAAGGGATTTTTGATAACTCCTTTGACATTTCTTGATCAAATCTCATCCATTGGTTATATTTGACTTGAAAAACCCAAATTTGACCTAAAAATTCAAGAGTTGACTTTTCCACTGCCCAGTTGACTTCATCCCCAATTCTACTTATTTTCAATTATCTGATCAAATGAAGGCCTTCTGGTTCAAATTGGTCATCCATCTTCCATCCCTAGACATTTGAGAACACATAGGAAGCAATAGAATCATGTCTTTCCTTAAGGATCATAAATAAACTGATTTTAAGCAAAACCCTGGATTAATGACCACAGACAGGAGAGAGTAATTCACTTTAATTCTCTTGCCAAATTCAACTATTTGATGAAGTGATGGACATATTAAGATATCTTGAAACTTGAGAGACCCTTGATGTGGTATTGAGGTCATCTCTTCCTCTATTGCCTTGAACAAAAATCCCTTATGCACACATGATCTCTTGCTTAAGCCTCTGAAAAACATCATCTCCTCTTGAGATAGGCAAACATACCTTGATCCCATGCTTAGAAACAATGATATGCACAAATGATAATGAAATGAAACATAAGCCAATTAGTGTTAGAAAAAGGAGGGCAAATTTTGGGGTGCTACAACGAGGTTACATCATACTTTCCTTCGAGACCTTTCTCGGAGAAATGCCATGTGATGTAATCCAATTTTGAGGTGCCGATGACTTCATTAACATCGAATTTCTTGGGAGAAAAACCAATGTATTTTTGTGAGTCTTCGGTTAAGAGGCTTTCTCTGGGGATTTTCCTTAATCCAAGAAAGTGAAAATATCATCTTCAATGGTGAAGAGTGATGTTCCAAAGGTGTCTGTCGAACGTCTTCTCGCCTTTCAGAGGTTCAAGTTATCAAAGTGGTCGAGGAAAATCTTCAATCCAGAAATAAATTGGGGGAGAGATTGCTCAGACGATACATTTTCGGACGAGGAAAGAACTGACAACTCTATCATTGAGAGGACATTATCACTTGGGGATGAAAATGACCAAAGTGATACCAATGCAACATATGTATGAATATGAATCAATTATGCATGATGTATGTAAGTTTATGCTGACAAAACAGACACGACATACGTACTTGTGAATGAACACGACTGGATACTCGGCCACTGTGGGGGATAAAAAAGTATCATTGGTTCAAGATAGTGATATTTTCCTGCTTAGGAGAGGTAGACCCTACTGGGGAAGAAAAAACAATAAATTGGTCTTCAGAGGTAAGAACTCTGCTGGAGATATCATATGGGACATTACATCTGAAATAGTTGATCCTTCATTCAGGTGAACTGGTTTAAAAGGAGTACTTTGATTCTGCATTTTGTGGTTTAATCACTTCCGGAGAAGGCATCGATGTTCCTTTATGTGTTCAGTAGTAAAAAAGAATTGCCATCTTTATTTTAAAAGCAGAAGAAAATTTGAAAATTAAATTCATCATTTTTAGTTTCAAGAATTGTTGATCATATTAAAAATGTCATTTTGTAAAGCAAAATAAATGAGAATTGCAAACAAAAGCACTTAGGGCTCAAATTTTATTGATAGAATGGTAATAAGCCAAGCGCGTGATCCCATAGAGCATTACAAAGTTTAGAAAATGGTAATTTAACGGAAAATGGGCTACATTGAAACATAACAACCGATATCCCTCCACCAACTTTGAATTCTGGACATTCTGAGCTTCTGTCGAAGGTGACCTTGACTGAAGTTTTTTTTTTTTTACGGATGGCGCCACCGCTGGGGACTAACCTTGTCGGACGTAGTTACTTGCCATGAATCCCTAATTTTTGCCTAGATTGCCTTTTAAGGTTTTCAATCCATCGGGATGACTTTTGCTTATGTCTCTAATTTTTGCCTGGATCGCCCTTTCGGGTTTTCAATCCACCGAGATGTTTTTTTTCTTTTATTTTATTTAGGTGAAGTATTTCTTGACTACGTCAACTTTTGTGAGGTAAGTAAACTCCTCTCCATCCATGGTTGCGAGTCTCAGGGCACCGCCTGAAAAGGCTTTCTTAACAACGTAAGGGATATCATAATTCGGAGTCCATTTGCCTCTGAAATCAGTGAGGCATGATTATATCTTCTTGAGCACGAGGTCTCCTTTCCCAAAGACACAGGGTCAGACCTTTTTGTCAAACGCCTTCTTCATTCTTTGCTTATATAACTGACCATGATATAAAGTTGTCATTCTTTTTTCTTCGATTAGGTTCAGTTCATCGTGTCTTCTCTGACACCATTCAGCTTCTGTTAGTTTGGCCTCCATCAATACTCTCATTGATGGTATCTCTACTTCTATGGGGAGCACTGCTTCCATGCCGTATACCAAAGAGAAATGGGTTGCCCCTGTTGAAGTGCGGACAGATGTGCGATAATCGTGAAGGGCAAAGGGTAGCATCTTATGCCAGTCTTTGTAGGTTACAACCATCTTCTGAACGATTTTCTTGATATTTTTGTTAGCCGCTTCTACCCCTCCATTCATTTTAGGTTGGTAGGAAGATGAGTTATGGTGTTCGATCTTCAACTCATCACACAACTCTTTCACCATCTTGTTGTTCAATTTGGATCCATCTTCTCATGTATTGGTAGCAATCGGATTCCATTGTCATCCAATAATATCCTGCTCTCAGAATTTTTCTCGCCATTGTGTGTCCGTTGGCATAAATGATAAAGGAGCTTTCATGAATCTCTTTCATCAACATGTTTGCTTCTTGTCTGTCTACTCATCTGAGCAGAACCATGTCAAATTTTATCTTATAGAGTGTATCATTGTTCAGGAAGAAGTTGTCAGCCGGTCTTCTAAGAGTCTTCCTATCTTTTCTTGATGTCTCAGGCGGGTATTCTTGTCTTTGAAGGAAGCACTTGATATCGTGATACTATGGTTTGTCATCGATGACTGCTTCAATCGTGAAGATGTAAGCTGGCTTATCAAGGTGCATTATGTCAATCTTAGGTACGTCATTCCAATGATTTACAGAAATCATGGAAGAGAGAGTGGCTAGTGCATCAGCCATGTGATTTTCTTCACGAGGGATATGATGAAGCCCGATTCTGTTGAAGAATGGTAACAACCTTCTTGCATAATATTTTTAATGAATCAGTCCTGATTAGTATGTATTCCACTCTCCTTTGATCTGATTTATAATCAGGGTTGAGTCTCCATACATATCCAAATTCTTAATCCTTAAGTCAATAGCTTCTTCGAGACCCATGATACAAGCTTCATATTCGACCTCATTGTTTGTGCATTTGAATGTCAGTCGAGCGGTGAAAGTAATATGGGTACCTTGAGGTGTTACTATAATTACCCCAATTCCGTTTCCATAAGTATTGATGGCTCCGTCGAATATTAATCCCCATTGGGAACCTAGTTCTGGCCCTTCGTTGGGTAGCAGCTCATCGCAATATTTCATTTTCAAGTACTTGACATCTTCGTCTGGGAAGTCAAATTCGACTGATTCCTGATCGTCAATCGGTTGGTGAGCCAAATGATCGGCTAAAATATTTCCTTTGACGGCTTTCTGATCATGATACTCGATGTCGTATTCTGATAACAACATCTACCAACGGGCAATCCTTCCTATGAGAGCAGGCTTTTCAAAGACGTACTTGATCTGATCCATTTCGGATATTAACCAAGTAGTGTAACAAATCATGTACTGGCGAAGACGTTTGGATGTCCAAGCCAGAGCGCAGCAAGTTTTCTCTAGCATAGTGTACCGAGTTTCACAATCGGTGAACTTCTTGCTTAAGTAGTAAATGGCAGACTCTTTTCTTTTTGTCTCGTCTTGCTGGCCAAGTACACAGCCCATGGGGTCTTCCAAGACTGTTAAGTAGATGATCAATGGTCTTCCTTCCACTGGAGGAGACAAAATCGACGGATTCAACATATATTTTTTGATACTGTCGAAAGCTTTTTGGCAGTCTTCTGTCCATATACAGCTTTTGTTCTTTCTGAGTAGTTTGAAGATCTGCGCGCATGTCGCGGTCACGAGGGATATGAATCTGGAGATGTAATTCAGACGTCCCAAAAATCCTCTGACCTGTTTTTCGGTCTTTGGTGAAGGAATTTCTTGAATGGCCTTGACCTTGTCGGGATCAACCTCTATTCCTTTTTGGATGACGATGAATCCTAAGAGTTTTCCTGAGCAAACACCAAATGTGCACTTATTGGGATTCAAGCGGAGCTTGTATTTTCTCAAACGCTCGAATAACTTTCACAAGTGTTCCACATGTTCTTCTTCTGTTTTAGTTTGGCAATCATGTCATCGACATACACTCCAATCTCTTTGTGCATCATGTCGCGAAACAGAGTTATCATGGCCCTTTGATAGGTTGCCCCCGCGTTCTTCAGACCGAACGACATTACCTTGTAACAAAAGGTGCCACATAGGGTGATGAATGAAGTTTTCTCCATATCTTTCGGTGCCATTTTGATTTGATTATAGCCCGAGAATCCATCCATGAAGGAGAAAACTTTGAATTTTGTTGTACTGTCTACCAGCATGTCAATGTGTGGTAGGGGGAAGTCATCCTTTGGACTTGCTTTGTTCAAATCCATGTATTCTACACACATTCTGACTTTTCCGTCCTTTTTCGCAACTGGCACTATGTTGGCTAACCATTGAGGATATTTTGAGGTGGCGAGGAAACCTGTGTCGATTAGCTTCTGCACTTCCTCCTTAATCTTGATGGCCATATCTGGATGAGTCCTTCTCAGTCTTTGTTTTACCAGAGGACATTCTATTTTTAGTGGTAAGTGATGTTCCACGATGCTGGTATCCAACCCTGGCATGTCCTGATAGGACTAAGCAAATACATTTGGAAACTCTTTGAGAAGTTGTATCAAGCCTCCTCTGACAGTTGGACTGAGCAGTGCCCCAATCTTAACTTCTTTCTTTTCTTCTTCTGAACCTAAATTGACTGTTTCCAATGGCTCTTTACGAAGCTCAATAGACCTTTCCTCTTGCCTGAGTAGTCGGGAGATCTTTTCTAGAATTTCTTCATCCTCTTCTTCTTCAGCATCAAATACCGGGAATTCAAAGTTGGGAGAAGGCATTGGATCGTATGTTTTAATGGGGTTTAAAAAATCAATCTGCAGGACGTGATGATTTGATTTTTAGAAGAGACAGAGAGAATGCAAGAGTGTGTGCAGTGTATTTTCTGAAAAATGCTTGTTTTTTTTTTATTTTGGGTTGTTTTTAGGATTACCATTTTCTGAAGAAAAAAAATGAAAAGTGAAAACAGCAATAAAATGCGGGAATTCAGAATGACATTATTTATTCATGATTTGTCGATTCTTGAAACACAACCTTATAAAACAAAACTATGTTGCTTTGGGCGAAGCGAAGAGGGACATTTACAGAAAAGTGAGCTCTATAAAATACCCATTTCACTTGGGCAAGGTTGTAGCGAGCGATTTCGGACGCAGTTCTTAAGCGCGGTCGCTCTCTGGAGTCAGTTTACTACAGGTCGATTCATTTTTTATCCTATTAAAGCTGATGAAGTAAGGGAAATAGATGTCTTCAATTAACCCTGCTTGCATACTGAGTTTAAACAGCGGTCTGTTAGGTTACTGATGCGATCAATGTGGTGGGGCCTTTCTTGTGTTATTTTGACAGACAGGTTTCTGGCGGGGAACAAGGATTAGGATGTTTGGACTGATGCTTTTTGACAGATACATGAGAATATGGGATTTTGGGTTTTTGTTTAGTGTGCTCGCTAAGATTTTTTCTTTCAATCTTATGCCTACGTATTCTCGTTTACCGAAATAGGGAAATCAGGACGTTCATAGTTCCTCCTATTCTATGGGAGGAAATGGGTGTTTTTGGTGTCTTGTTCAAAGCCTAAGACGTGAAGCGAAAGGTGGTTTGTATCTTGTTCAAATCCCAAGATATGAAGCTAAAGAGTCTATTTGTATCTTGTTCAAAGCCCAAGATGTGAAGCTGAAAGGTTTTGACTTTAGAGAGAACTTGTCATCTCTAAAGGGGTCTGTTTGTCACAACTGTTGGGTGACTGGTTTACAAAGGAGGATTACTTTAACCGGGATACGCGGATCCTAGCAATGCCATAATTTCCTTTATAGGGGATTTTAACCTGAAGGAGAAAACTTTAACTCAGTATAGAGCAATGCCATCTTTCCTTAGGAATTTCTCATGCTAAAAGAGGGACAGTGGCATGGATGTAGATGATCCAGAGGCTTGCCGCTTACAGCGATTAGATGAAGGGGAAAGAGTTATTGATGTTTGTGTACTGTGAACGAGGCACAACTTTGATACTAAAATATTGATTGGATCAACCAGTGGTTTTCTTATATAAAGCCTAAGAGGAGGCTAATATGTGTCTCGTACAAAGCCCGAGAGAGAGGCTAAAAGGGGTTGACTCGATGATGGAGTCTTTTGGTATCTCGTATAAAGCCCGAGATGAAGGCTATTTGACTCAACAAGAGAGTTTTTTGTATCTCGTACGAAGCCCGAGATGGAGGCTAAAATTTGTTTGGATCAATAAGAACCTTTGTGTATCTTGTATAAATCCCGAGATGGAGGCGAAAGGGGTGATTGACTCGACGAGGGAGTCTCTTATGTGTCTCGTACAAAGCCCGAGAGAGAGGCTAAACGTTGGTTGACTCCGCTGGGGAGAATCATTGTATAAAGCCCAAGAGGAGGCTAACTTCACTGGAGAAGGATCATTATAGAAAGCCTAAGATGAGGCTATGGTGATTGTTTCAGTTGAGTGACAGGTCCAGTATACTGATTTTAAAAGAGAAAATCAGTTCTTATATGAGCAATACTGTACTCAAGGATTTGATTCAGGGATCCGGGTTATTCCTGTTCTTTAAGGAAGTTGGAAATCCGAAGGGTATTGAGACTGCCTAAGTCTATTAGTTTTCTTCCTATTTAACGAAGGGGTCACTTGAGAATGTCTTTGAGACTCAAGGAGATTAGACTGTCCAAGTCTAGAGTTTCATCTTTTGTACTATGCTTTGAGAAACAGTAGTAGACTCTTTGAAAGAACTGTTCTATGAAGATGACTAAGTTCTGTTCCTATACCTCTAGGAGGTCGTCCGGACAATTTGTACGAAGCCCAAGAGGAGGCTTGAAGCTTTTAAGAAGCAAACGGGTCCTTGTACCAAGCCCAAGAGGAGGCTATCATTCCCGGAGGAAGAGATCATTATACGAAGCCTAAGAGGAGGCTGTGAGTACTTCTAAGAAGCCAACGGGTCCTTGTACTAAGCCCAAGAGGAGGCGGGGTTGCTTTTAGGAAGCCTGTGGGTCCTTGTACGATGCCCAAGAGGAGGCCGATGCTTTTAAGAAGCCCGTGGGGCCCCAAACCCCGAAAAATTCAAGGTAAGCTATTCACAAGGAATAGATCTTGTCAGGAAAGTTCGATAATTTGGAAGAAACTCAAAGATACCATTCACGGAGAATACATTCATCTCTGGGAGTAGAGTTTCTTGACAATTCCTAATGAGGACAGCCGAAGAGAAGACTGTATCTGGTGATCCTATTGGGGATCTAGTTGTCTATTTCTACGAATAAACGAAACGGCGTCACCTAGTTCTAGACGTAGTTGCCGGGGAAACTCTAAATATATATACTATTATTACACAGTTGATATGAGTTTATGAAAGAAGATTTACAGTGAAACAGCCCCACAATACAGTTATACGTATATGAAAGCGTTAAATGAAAGCAATAACCACTTACTCGGTTGTAGAGCTTCCATGCTGTTTGGTTAGTTGTTCAACAAAGAAAGATTGAAAATAACAGTATATTCAAAATCAAAGGAGAAAGTGCTTTGAAAAAGAAAGACTTGGGGCTTACAGCTCAAGGAGAGGCCCAGGGTTTTATCAGTGAGCGCACTTGTTTGAATTTGTACAGAGGGACTTATACAAGTGACTGAGGCCCAAAAAGGTTTTCTGTACAAAGGGATGGGTCTTACACTCTCTCAAGAGGCCCAAAAAGTTTAAAATGGCGATCGCGCCGAGGTTTTCTTTTAACGCAGAGGGACTTATACAATAAGTGAGGCCCAAAATGTTTTTGGTTAAAAGGGGGTTGGGTCTTACACTCTATTAGAGGCCCAAAAGTTTTGAATGGGTCTTATAGCTCAAGGAGAGGCCCTGGTGGTTAATTTTAAACTGGCGACGATCGCGTCGTTTATTTGAAAATGTACAGAGGGACTTATACAACGAATGAGGCCCAAACAGTTTTCTGTACAAGGGGGTTGGGTCTTACACTCTAATAGAGGCCCAAAAGGTTTAAAGAAAAGAAATGGGTCTTACTACTCGAGAGTAGGCCCAGGTATGTTTTGAAAAGGCGAAGATCGCGCCGTTTATTTTTGACGATATCGGGAGTTATACAATACACTGAGGCCCAAAAATGATTTGGTCAAAACAAGGAATTTCTTCACAAAAATACTAATTATATTAAATAAATAATATAAAACTAATTTTTTTGTGGAATAAAATATTTTGGAGTATGAATAAGAAGTGTGTAAAACAGATTTTGAAAATGATGATTTTTGCTATGTAAAAGAATTGGTTGAGTTTTGAAGATAAACTAAGAAAAAGAGGAATGTGATGTCACAACATCACTCATGAGACATCACTCATGAGATTTGAATATATGAGAAAAGGGATGATGTCACAACATCACATTCGACATCAGACAAAAACCAGAATTTCACCTTGATTTTCAACATCTTTTTATCAAACTTCAAACATTCATAACTCTCTCAATTTTTAACGGAATTAAGATCTGGAAGAGCCTATCTTGACCAATTTTTCGTAAGGAATCCAATGGTATCACTCATACATACTGAAACTTAGTGTACAACACACACAAGGCAAAAAACCAGATCTGCACCTTAAGTTTAAACATCTTTGCTTATCAAATTTTCAAACATTCATAACTCTCTCAATTTTTAACGAAATTGAAATCCGTAAGAACCTATCTTGACCAATTTTTCGCAAGGAATCCAATGGTATTACTCATACATACTGAAACTTAATGTACAGCACACACAAGGCAAAAAACCAGACCTGCACCTTAAGTTTAAAACAACATAAACTCCACATATAAGCATGTTAAAGTGCAAAAAGTAGGAGGATCATAACATACACATCAAGGACTACATTTTTGCCTCAAGAATTGTTCAATATGATGCATGTATGTGGACATCAAAGGAAAGCATGATTCAAAGAATTCAAGTTATGAATTTTACCTCTTTTTTTGGAGATTTTGTGCAACCTACCAAGTGCTTTGTTCTAGAAATGATTTGATGCTTTGGACACCCTCAAATGACCTCTTAGAAGCTTTTAGGATGGTTGGAATCAGCTGGTACATGCAAAAACACAAACTGTCCCTTTCTTGCAAAAGGGGTTAAAAGTGACCAAAATAGCAACTCCCCCAAATGGTGTTCCAGATGTTGGGAACCATTTGGGATAGTTCAAGGATGATATTTGGAGTATGTTCGAGGTTTTATCTGGTTTGGAAAGTGACTGAATCAAGACATGACTTAAAAAATGCAAAAAAGTGATATTTTGAGGTTTTGAGAAGTGACTTTGTGATTTTGTGATTACAGGTCACTTGTGATAGTTTGCATAGCTTACATATAATATATATGAGGTGTGTGTGTGATTGATTTTGATGGAAAAGCTCTCAAGCTCAAAAACTCAGAATTACTTGCTTTGGAAGGAAAATTTGAGATGAAAGAAGAGATTTTGAGGAAAGCATCTGTTTGATGGCTTCGGTGTACTCAAACTGAACACAAAGGAGCTCTATTTATAGTAGAGCAAGTTTGTTTTCGCAGCAATAGTGAATGGTGGCTGCAGCAGAGGTTTGGCCAATGTTGGCCAATGAAAATCCAAGTCTCCTCTAGCCATTGACTAGAGGTTAGAGCACAGAGCTTTGGTTCCCTACTTGTTGGAGGAATCTTGACTGAATTCAGTTGCAAATGTGTCAGTCCATGCCACCTCTAAGCATATATTAAATGCTCCAATCCAAAATTGGAGTCTTGTCCCTCTTTTAGGGATTTTTAGGAATAGCATGCTACTTCTTGTTCCAAGGACTTTGGAGTCTTGGCTCAGTGATTGTCCCCTTTAGATTTGATCCTCAGAGGTGTCCAAAGTGATGACAAGGCTTGGAAATTCATGTGGCACAAGAAATGTGCAAATCTGCCCCATGAAAAATTCAGCTGCAGCAAACCTTTTTGTAAAATCCATAACTCCATGCTCGAGTATGCTACATGAATGTTCTAGGACTTTCTGGAAATCTGAGATGATGTACTTCAACTTTGATGTTCAAGGTTTGGCTTGAATCAACTTGGATCATGGAGAAAAACATCCTTGAAGTTGGGACATTCTTGCTGGAAAAATATTAGTGATGTCATATGCAATGTCAGAACATCAGACATTAAGAACATTAATAATTCCAAACTTCAATCACTTGTATCTTTTAATCCACTATGATATTTTGAGTTGAAGTGAATTGCATTTTTTATGCTTGTCTTGCATGGTGACAAAGCTTGGAAATTGGGTGGCACAAGAAAAGTGCACAAAATCTGTCCTAAAAAATCAGCTCGAGCAAGGCCTGTTGTGAGGTTCATAACTCCTTGCCCAAGTTGAATTAATGGGAGTTCTAATACATTTTGGAAAGCCATAATGGCATACTTTAACATTGATGTTTGACTTTGGTCTTGGTTCAGCTTGCAAAGTCATCAAAAATGGTCTTGAACTTGTGTAGTCAAATCTGTCCTAAAAGCTGTCATGAAAATTCTGCTTTATCAATGCTTTTTGTAAAAATCATATCTCCCTGCTTGAGTATGCTACAAGAACGTTCAAGGAATTTCTGGAAAGCCGAGATAACGTACTTCAACTTTGATGTTCAAGGTTTGGCTTGAATTAACTTGGATCGTGGAGAAAAACATCCTTGAAATTGGGACATTCTTGCTGGAAAAATATTAGCGATGTCATATGCAATGTCAGAACATCAGACATTAAGAATTCCAAACTTTGATCACTTATATCTTTCAATCCTTATGATATTTTGAGTTTATTCCTTCTACAATGTTGAAGTATCAAATACCCTCTTTAAAAGTAGCCCTTACGCAAAACCAATGGATGCTTGGGTCAATAGTTACAACCTTGAAAAGTTGTGCACTTGAACATGATTTTAACTTAGAAAAAATTTCTAAGTTTCTTTCAATTTGATCAATTTTACAATTTTACATGATTTCTTGATTTAAATTTGATCAAATTAATTCATCCATCATATTTTCTTGAGTAATGGCTTGTGAAGCTCATAGTTGACCAAAAGTCAAACTTTGACTTTCTGCGTCAGCTGACTTTGTATTAGATGAACTTGAGGCTTGATCCACTTGAAATGTTGCACTCTTGTGCTTAATTCTTGATGTGGGAGTCCTCTTGATCCTTTGTGGGTGCTTAAGAGGTTAGACAAGTTGAAGATCAAGTCATTCCTTGATTGATCCTTTGTCTAAGGCTCTGAGAGGGCTTGAAACCCTAATTTTGATTGTAGTGGATGCTCACCCATCTTTGGGGAGACTGATGAAGTATGATGGTTCCCCCATATTGTGATGATGATTAACACAATGATGGGAAATCTTAGTGGTCAAAATTTGGGGTATGACAGATGCCCCTATTTAATTTTCTTGGACACGAAGGTGTGAATGACGAAGGTATTCGGGCATTCGGGGTGCAAGAGTATTAAATATCGGAATACCCAAAATTTTGATGGTGGTTATGAATGGTAGCTTATGCATTCATCTTTTTTTGCTAAGCAATGATGCTTAGAAAAGGTAAAGCTTCCCCTCGATCCTGGTCTTCAGCCAAGGAGCTGGTCTAAGTTTTCTTTAAACTTCCCCTCGATCCTGGTTTCCTACCAAGGAATTGGTCTTAGTTTCTGATTGTAAACTTCCCCTCGATCCTGGTTTCCTACCAAGGAACTGGTCTCAGTTTCTTCCGTCAATAAACTTTATTGACAAGGGACACTATTTGTAGCGGTTTTCCTCAAACTTCTCGCCGGATTTTCCTGGAGAGATGCCATTTGACGGAAAAAGTTTTGACGTCAGACTTGCTGGGGAACCCATCGTCTGAGTTGTAGAGGTGCACAAACTTCTCTGTTGGAGACGCCATTTGCCGAATCTACTGGGGAAAGCGAGTCTCTTGAGAGACTGTTTTCGCTTGGGGTCTTACATCATACTTTTCTCGAGATCTTCCCGGAGAAATGCCATATGATGTGGTCCAATTTTGAGGTGCCGATGACCTTTTTGTCAATGGTCTTTCGGAGAGAGGCAGCCGTACTGCCAAATCTCTGCTTAGGAGGCTTTCTCTGGGGATTTTTCTTTAATCCGGGAAAGCAAGGATATCATATTCAATGGCGAAGAGTGACATTTGTAGAAAGATTCTCTGGCTTTTCAAAGGTTCAAGTTATCAAAGTGGTCGAGTGCCGACTTCCTTCCAGAAATAAACTGGAGGCGAGGTTGTTCAAACGCAGTGTTTCCTGACGAGGCAAGAACTGACAACTCGATTGAGAGAACTTCTATCACTAGGGGACAAGACCGACTAGAGTGATAGTGATGCAATATGAAATGTTAATGTAAATCAATAATGCATGATGTATGTATGTATATGCTGACAAAACTGACACAATCATACAGACTAAAAGAGGAACACGACTGAATACTCGGCCATCGCGGGGCGAAGAAGTACCGTTGGTCAAAAAAGTAGCAGTTCTACCTTGCTTAGGAGAGATAGTCCCTGCGGGGAATACCGTTGATCGGGCTTAGGAGATAAGAACTCTGCCGAAGAGGTCAGATGGAATAGTCGCATCCGACACTGTTGATCCTTCATTCAGGTGCAATGGCGTAGAAGGAGTACTTTGATTCTGCACTTTGAAGCGACCGATGTTCTTCTGATGTTCAACAGTCAAAAGAAATTGCCGACTTTATTAAAAAGCAGAAAAAGTTTTACAAGTAAATTCATTTTTGTTTTATTTCAAGAATCGTTAATCATGTCAACAACGTCGTTCTGTAAAGCTAAAACAAATAAGAATTACAAACAAAAGCACAAAGGCTCAAATTTTATTGATAAAATGGAGATCAGCCAAACGCATGATTCCAAAGAGTATTTACAACGTTAGAAAATGGTAATTTACTGGGAAAAGGGCTACGTTGAAACATAACGACCGCTATCCTTCTACCAACTTTGAATTTGGGGCATCCTGAGCTTCTGTCGAAGATGATCTTGACTGGAGTTTTTGACGGATGATGTAACTGCTGCTGCTGAGGGACTTGCCTCTGTTGAACATAGTTACTTGCCATTATCCCTAATTTTTTCCTGGATTGTACTTTGATGTTTCCAGTCCAACGGGATGATTTTTTTTCATGTCTCTAATTTTTTCTTGGACCGCCCTTTCGGGTTTTCAATCCACCGAGACTTTTTTTCTTCTTTTTTTTAGGCGAAGTATTTCTTGACTACATCAACATTTGTGAGGTAGGCAAATTCTTCTCCATCCATGGTTGCAAGTCTCAAGGAGCCACCTGAGAAATCTTTCTTGACCACGTAGGGGCCATCATAATTTGGAGTCCATTTACCTCGCGAATTAGTGAGAAATGATTGTATCTTCTTGAGCAGTTTCAAGATCGGCGCGCATGTCGCGGTTATGAGGAATATGAATCTGGAGATGTAGTTCAAAGGTCCCAGGAATCCTCTGACTTGTTTTTCAGTTTTCGGAGAAGGCATTTCTTGAATGGCCTTGACCTTGTCAGGATCAACCTCAATTCCTTTCTGGCTGACGATGAACCCTAAGAGTTTCCCTGAACGGACACCGAAGGTGCATTTGTTGGGATTCAAGCGGAGTTTGTACTTTCTCAAACGCTCGAATAGTTTTCACAGGTGGGTCACATGCTCCTCTTCTGTTCTAGATTTAGCAATCATATCATCGACATACACTTCGATTTCTTTATGTATCATGTCATGAAACAGAGTAGTCATGGCCCTTTGATAGGTTGCCCCGACGTTCTTCAAACCGAACGACATTACCTTGTAACGAAAGGTACCCCCTGGGGTGATGAACAAATTTTTCTCCATGTCTTTCGGCGCCATTTTGATCTGGTTATAGCCCGAGAATCCATCCAAGAAGGAGAAGAATTTGAACTTTGTTGTACT
The DNA here is from genome assembly GCA_022829125.1 of Lathyrus tuberosus. NCBI lineage: Eukaryota > Viridiplantae > Streptophyta > Magnoliopsida > Fabales > Fabaceae > Lathyrus > Lathyrus tuberosus. The sequence continues at coordinate 5,341,580 of JALAZF010000297.1, read as the reverse complement.
GTCTACCAGCATGTCAATGTGTGGTAAAGGAAAGTCGTCCTTTGGACTAGCCTTGTTCAGGTCCCTGTAATCGACACACATTCTGACTTTTCCGTCCTTCTTGGGAACGGGTACAATGTTGGCTAACCATTGAGGATATTCTAACGTGGCGAGGAAACCCGGGTCAATCTATTTCTGTACCTCTTCTTTGATTTTGATGGCCATGTCTGGGTGAGTCCGTCTCAACCTCTGTTTTACTGGCGGACATTCCGATCTCAATGGTAAGTGATGTTCCACGATGCTGGTATCCAACCCTGGCATATCCTGATAGGACCAAGCGAATACATAGGGGAATTCTTTGAGAAGCTTTATCAAACTCTCTCTGGCATTTGGACTGAGCAGTGCCCCAATCCTGATTTCTTTTCTCTCTTTTTCTGAACCCAAGTTTACTGTGTCCAACAGTTCTTTGTGAGGTTCAATGGACCTTTCCTCTTGTCTGAGTAGTCGAGAGATCTCTTCTGGAATTTCGTTGTCAACTTCTTCTTCAGCCCCAAATATCGGGAACCCAAAGTTGGGAAAAGGTGTCGGATCGTATGTTTCAACGGGGTTTAAAACAAGCTATCTGCATGACGTGATGATTCGTGTTTAGAAGAGATAGAGAAAATGCAAGAGTGTGTGCAGTGTTTTATTTTTATTACTGCTTGTTTTTATTATTTGTTTTTTAGGATTACCATTTTCTGAGAAAAGAAAAAAGAGAAAACAGCAATTAATGCAGAAATTACAGAACGACGTTATTTTATTAATGAACAAGTCGATCCTTGAAACTACAGCCCTATAAAACAAAACTCTATCGCTTCGGGCCAAGCGAAGAGGGAAATTTTCAGAAAGCGAGCCCTATAAAAACATCCACTTCACCTGGGTAGGGTGAAAGGTTAAAGACGGCAATTACTTTGACTGATGAATAATCTTCGGAACATCGACAGCAACCCATTGGCGGCGAACTCCTCGGTGAATCATAAAGTCTGGTACCTTTCTTGATTTGTCTTCAGAAATAACGCTGATTTTTGGTGGAGCAGGATCATTGGAATCTGTCTCCCATGCAGAATTGTCGTAGGAGAATTCCTCAGTTGTATTTTGCATAGTATTTGTGCTCTCAGATGTATCTCCCCATCCAGTAGACTGGATATATTCGAGCCTGATACGAGAGCTTTCGGGAGCGGTGTACTTGACCATATAGTCGTATTTTCCACTCGGTTGTCCCAGAGTGTCCCACACTTCTTTAGAACTGGAGGAGTCATCCCTCTCGATGACGTTGACCTCGGGAAAAGCATAGTTGATGAATTTAAGTCCTGCAAATGTTGCGAATTCATCTTCATGTTGAGTAGTTTCTGAATGACCTGAGTGTTGATCCCATGACATGGTGGGGACACAGGTATTCTGTTCAATGATGCTCAGCTGATTTTCATTGTTCGGCTGACTTTCTGGCCCCAAGTCTCCTGGGTAAGGTTGCCACATTGGCAGACCACCAATCGGGCCATAGTAATTGTGGTCAAAGTTGTCTTTCATCAGAGTGTCTTCCTCTAACGAATTTGGTGGAGCACGACATCCTTCCGGATCACAATCTCCATATATCATTTCGACGTCTGACCTTGGTATAAATCTCGGACTCTGTACGGGATAGCAAAATGGTATAGGCACCTCCTCCTGAGACATATAATCGTCCTTGTTAAGATAGGACTTCCATTCTTCATCTGTGTCAGAGGGATCTTCCTCATTAATAGTATGTACTGCTAGAGACACTGGGTGGAGAAAACCTCCACTGTGGAAGAAGTTTTGAAGGGGATGAAGACTTTCATCGTTGGCAGCTGTCTGGGTAAAGGTTGAAGAAAAACCAAGACCCTTCTTTGTTTTATTGTCAATAGGAATGACAAGTTGTCCCCATTTGGTTGTATTGGTACTCTCGACCGCTTTGATAGCATCATTGTATGAAGAAATGGAAGTTCCTTCTTTGAACTGATTGTCCTTGCTCACTGACAGTGCTTGGAACTGTGTTTCAATAACCTCCTCGGGCTCTATACTAGCAGATGATGACGAGCTACTCACAAGCAAGGCTTGTTCCCCACAAACTGTGACAAGTTGATCGTTCTTGACAAACTTTAGCTTTTGGTGGAGGGTTGACGTAACCGCTCCAGCTTGGTGTATCCAAGGTCTTCCTAATAAACAACTGTACGTTGCCCGGATGTCCATGACCTGGAAAGTGACTTGGAAAGTGTGAGTACCAATAGTTATGGGAAGATCAACTTCGCCGATAACCGTTTTTCTGGATCCGTCGAATGCTTTGACGACAACCTCGCTGATTCTCATCGGAGGGCCTTTGAATGATAATTGCATCAAAGTGGACTTCGGCATAACATTCAGGGTTGACCCTGTGTCTACCAGTACGCTGGCTAAAGCATCGTCCTGGCAGTTGACTGTGATATTGAGCGCCATGTTATGACGACGACCCTCTTCGGGTAATTCTTCATCACTAAATCCCAAATTATTGCAGGAAGTGATGTTAGAGACAATACTATCGAACTGTCTGATTGTTACATCTTGTTCCACAAAGGCTTGCTCCAAGACTTTCTGTAGAGCCTCCTTGTGGGCTTCTGAACTGAGTAACAGTGATAATACAGAGATATTTGAAGGAGTCTGTAACAGTTGATCAACATTGTTGTATTCACTCCTTTGGATGAGCTTCAGCATCTCATCATCATTTTTCAAAAGGTCGGGATTACTGGATTGACCGACTGGTAGATTAGGAGTTTCCGTTTGAAGTTCTTTTTCTTTGTTATGTTCCCCAACCCCTCGGTTGAAGATTCGGCCACTCCGTGTTACACGACTGATGTTTGCAATATTCACGACGGAGGGTAATGGGATTTCCTTTCCATTTTCAATGGTTGTTGCACCGTATTTGTAAGGGATAGCCTTAGTTGATTCATACGGTAATGGTCCCGGCAGATAGATGACTACAGGAGCCCTCTGATTTTTCTGACCATCGTAAGTAATCTCGATCCGTTCCCGGTTGGGAACCTTAGATTCGTCAAGTAGAGGGATGATGGAAAAAACATCCCTGGTCCTATGATGACCGAAGATGGTGACAACATCCTTAATTTGATTGGCAAGGTAGTTCGGCGACCAATTGATGGGTCCGGAACCTGGATATGGGCAAATCTCTCCACGATCCACCTGCCCCTGAAGAGCTGCTCTCACAAGGTAACACCCTTGGTTACTTTCCGAACAGACGCTACAACGGTCGTAATTGTGTGGTGGCACCTGGCCATGCCCACTTTGAATACAATGTAACCTCACTAGGTTAGCTTCCACTGATTGGACATCCTGACTTTGACGCCGAGTAGGATTCCTGTTACTGATACTAATTTGCTGAGTATCTTCATCCATATAAATTGGCATCCACCAGTGATTTAACAAGTGCTGAAGTGCCTCCTGGACAAGGGTACAACCTTGATCATTTTCGCAACCCGCTTTACAGCTTTGATAGTCATGTGATACCAGGAATCTGAGTCGGACCTGTTCAGCATGTAACTCTACCAGGTTGGTATTCATCACGCGAATATCAAAGATCTGAACCATGTTGATCTGATAGGGATTCCTATCATGGTAGTCTTGGATCCATCCAAGATCCATCTGACGCTGGAGGGCCTCTTGTATGAAAGAGCATCCCTGTTTGTTTACCGAGCAAGTCAGACAAGAACTGTAGTCGTGTCGCGGCAGATTATGATACTGGTTTTGCCTTGAGTGCATTGCTACCTAGTTGCCATTCATCGCACGGATGTCGTGGTTTTGAATGACGTTGGAATTTGTGTAAACCATGTTAACTCCACGAACTCGGTGCTCTTGGATCCATCCGAGATCCATTTGTTCCTGTAGGGCTGCTTGCCCCACAGAACATCCTTGGTTGTTTTCAGAGTAGATATCACACTGATGATAGTTATGAGGTGGCACATGACCATATCCACTCTGTCTACAATGCATCCTGACCAAATTGGTCTTCAACAAGAGTACATCGTGAATTTGATAGACATTGTTAGTCTCTCCATCTATTAGGTTGACGGCAGCCTTGTCATGTTGAGGCAGCGGGTTCGTAAGAACATTAGGATTTGTATTCTTGAAGGATAAGAGCCCGCTCCTAACAAGCTTTTGCACGTTGGATTTGAAATTGAGACAATTCTCAATGTTATGCCCTGATCCTCCTCGATGGTAAGGGCAAGTTTGATCCACCTTAAACCAAAAAGGCGGATTTTCTGGTACTGTAAGAGGGGACTTAGTCTGAATGTGCCCCTTGGCCAGAAGTAATGGAAACAGCTCTGCGTATGACACGGGTATAGGATCAAATCCTGGCGGCCGTGTTGTACGGTTGTTATTGTATGGAGGACGAGCCTACTGAAGAGATTGTTGTATCCTTTGCTAATCAGGTTAGCTTTGTGCAACCTGAGGTTGATACGTAGGAATAGGCGCAGGATTGATAGCAGGAGTTACAGCTGCTACCGATTGATAACGTCACCTTTGCTTTTCGAGAGAGATATTCCCAATATCTTGCTCTTTTTTCTTGGGGAGAGCACTACCGTATTTTTTAGTATCGCTCGTCGATCTAGTGTCTTTTACCAAACGTCCTTCTCGGACGGCTTCCTCAAGACGTACGCCTATGCCCACCATCTCGGTGAAATCACTGGGTGCACTGGCAACCATTCGGTCATAGTAAAATGAGCTTCAGGTCTTTAAGAAGATCTTCGTCATCTCTTTTTCCTCAAGAGGTGGACAAATTTGAGCGGCAATTTCACACCACCTTTGAGCATACTCCTTAAAGGTTTCCTTATCCTTTTGTGACATTGATCTGAGTTGATCTCTGTCGGGTGCCATGTCCAAATTGTATTTGTATTGTTGGACGAAGGCAGTGCCAAGATCTCTGAAAGTGCTGATCGTGGCACGGTTTAAACCCATGTACCATTTGAGTGCGGCACCGATTAAACTATCCTGGAAGTAGTGAATCAGTAGGTCCTGATTCTCCATCTGAGCTGACATCCGCCGAGCGTACATCACCATATGGCTCTGAGGGCAAGAGTTACTCTTGTATTTTTCAAAGTCGGGCACTTGGAACTTGTGTGGAACTTTCACATTGGGGACCAGACAAAGGTCTGCGACGTCCTTTCCAAATAAATCCTGACCGCGGATGGCTTGCAGTTCCTTCTGCATTTCCAGGAACTATTTCTGAAATTCATCCATTCGGTCAAACATAGTTTCCTTTTTACCAGAAGGTATCTGTGGAATCTGTCCTTCCGGGACAGTGTGCACCACAGGGGGTGGTACCGTGACTACGGAAGCGAATCTTGGCGTTTCCCGAAGTTTGTAACCTTCAGGAGTCTTCAGTATGCCCCTGGCATCTTCGTTTTCCCGAAGTTTGTAACCTTCAGGCCCAACGGCTTCTGTTGAGATTCCCTAATCGTCAGTGATCGGCAGAACATATCCTTCCGGGATATAGTTAATAGGCATGCCCCAAGGACGATCTTTCGGCATTTGATACCTAGGATCATACTTCTCCACTATAGGCATTGAGGTGATCTCTCAGATCACAGTTCTTTGAAGCTGAGCTTCTGCCATGGCTTGCATGTCGTTACAAAGCTTTCTCATATCCTCTCTCAAAGCGTCGATCTCTTCTTTCAACTCTCTGTTTTCTTCCTCAAGATCATCCATCTTTTTCTGACGATTGGTCTTACACTCTCTCAAGAGGCCTAAAAAGTTTAAAGAAAAAGAGTGGGGCTTATAACACGAGGGTAGGCCTAATTGATTTTTCCGTTTAAAATGGCGATCGCGCCGAGGTTTTCTTTTAATGCAGAGGGACTTATACAATAAGTTGGCCCAAAATGTTTTTGGTTAAAAGGGGGTTGGGTCTTACACTCTATTAAAGGCCCAAAAGTTTTGAATGGGTCTTATAGCTCAACGAGAGGCCTAGGTGGTTAATTTTAAACTAGCGACGATCGCGTCATTTATTTGAAAATGTACAGAGGGACTTATACAACGAATGAGGCCCAAACAGTTTTCTGTACAAGGGGGTTGGGTCTTACACTCTAATAGAGGCCCAAAAGGTTTAAAGAAAAGAAATGGGTCTTACTACTCGAGGGTAGGCCCAGGTTTGTTTTGAAAAGGCGACGGTCGCGCCGTTTGTTTTTGACGGTATCGGGACTTATACAATACACTAAGGCCCAAAAATGATTTGGTCAAAAAAAAGGATTGGGTCTTACACTCTATTAGAGGCCCATGAGTGTTTGAAAAAGTTTTATGATGGTGAAAATCAAATAAATCCTAATTTTATCATTTTAAAAGTAAATTCTTAAAAGAAAATCAATACAAAATAATAAAAATACCAAATAAGCAACTTGTGATTTTTGGTTGGGGTTTGAAAAATGATGTTTTAATCACAAGATGAAATGAAATTCATTTGGTCTTGATTTTCGATATGAGAATTCACTTTTAAAATGTTTTAAAAACATTAAAAAGGAATTTATTCACAAAAATACTAATTATATTAAATAAATAATATAAAACTAATTTTTTTGTGGAATAAACTATTTTGGAGTATGAATAAGAAATGTGTAAAACAGATTTTGAAAATGATGATTTTTGCTATGTAAAAGAATTGGTTGAGTTTTGAAGATAAACTAAGAAAAAGAGGAATGTGATGTCACAACATCACTCACGAGACATCACTCATGAGTTTTGAATATAAGAGAAAAGGGATGATGTCACAACATCACATTCGACATCAGACAAAAACCAGAATTTCACCTTGATTTTCAACATCTTTTTATCAAACTTCAAACATTCATAACTCTCTCAATTTTTAACGGAATTAAGATCCGGAAGAGCCTATCTTGACCAATTTTTCGCAAGGAATCCAATGGTATCACTCATACATACTGAAACTTAGTGTACAACATACACATGGCAAAAAATCAGATCTGCACCTTAAGTTTAAACATCTTTGCTTATCAAATTTTCAAACATTCATAACTCTCTCAATTTTTAACGAAATTGAAATCCTTAAGAACCTATCTTGACCAATTTTTGCAAGGAATCCAATGGTATTACTCATACATACTGAAACTTAATGTATAGCACACACAAGGCAAAAAAACAGACCTGCACCTTAAGTTTAAAACAACATAAACTCCACATATAAACATGTTAAAGTGCAAACAGTAGGAGGATCATAACATACACATCAAGGACTACATTTTTTCTTCAAGAATTGTTCAATATGATGCATGTATGTGGACATCAAAGCAAAGCATGATTCAAAGAATTCAAGTTATGAATTTTACCTCTTTTTTTTGGAGATTTTGTGCAACCTACCAAGTGCTTTATTCCAGAAATGATTTGATGCTTTGTACACCCTCAAATGACCTGTTAGAAGCTTTTAGGATGGTAGGAATCAGCTGGTACCTGCAAAAACACAAACTGTCCCTTTCTTGCAAAAGGGGTTAAAAGTGACCAAAATAGCAACTCCCCCAAATGGTGTTCCAGATGTTGGGAAACATTTGGGATAGTTCAAGGATGATATTTGGAGTGTGTTTGAGGTTTTATCTGGTTTGGAAAGTGATTGAATCAAGACATGGCTTAAAAAATGCAAAAAAGTGATATTTTGAGGTTTTGAGAAGTGACTTTGTGATTTTGTGATTACAGGTCACTTGTGATAGTTTGCACAGCTTACATATGATATATATGAGGTGTGTGTGTGTGATTGATTGTGATGGAAAAGCTCTCAAGCTCAAAAACTCAGAATTACTTGCTTTGGAAGGCAAATTTGAGATGAAAGAAGAGATTTTGAGGAAAGCATCTGTTTGATGGCTTTGGTGTACTCAAACTGAACACAAAGGAGTTCTATTTATAGTAGAGCAAGTTTGTTTTCGCAGCAATAGTGAATGGTGGCTGCGGCAGAGGTTTGGCCAATGTTGGCCAATGAAAATCCAAGTCTCCTCTAGCCATTGACTAGAGGTTAGAGCACAGAGCTTTGGTTCCCTACTTGTTGGAGGAATCTTGAATGAATTCAATTGCAAATGTGTTAGTCCATGCCACCTCTAAGCATCTATTAAATGCTCCAATCCAAAATTGGAGTCTTGTCCCTCTTTTAGGGATTTTTAGGAATAGCAAGCTACTTCTTGTTCCAAGGGCTTTGGAGGCTTGACTCAGTGATTGTCCCCTTTAGATTTGATCCTCAGAGGTGTCCAAAGTGATGACAAGGCTTGAAAATTCGTGTGGCACAAGAAATGTGCAAATCTGCCCCATGAAAAATTCAGCTGCAGCAAACCTTTTTGTAAAATCCATAACTTCCTGCTCGAGTATGCTACATGAATGTTCTAGGACTTTCTGGAAATCAGAGATGATGTACTTCAACTTTGATGTTCAAGGTTTGGCTTGAATCAACTTGGATCATGGAGTAAAATATCCTTGAAGTTGGGACATTCTTGCTGGAAAAATATTAGTGATGTCATATGCAATGTCAGAACATCAGACATTAAGAACATTAATAATTCCAAACTTCAATCACTTGTATCTTTTAATCCACTATGATATTTTGAGTTGAAGTGAATTGCATTTTTGATGCTTGTCTTGCATGGTGACAAAGCTTGGAAATTGGGTGGCACAAGAAAAGTGCACAAAATCTGTCCTAAAAAATCAGCTCGAGCAAGGCCTGTTGTAAGGTTCATAACTCCTTGCCCAAGTTGAATTAATGGGAGTTCTAATACATTTTGGAAAGCCCTAATGGCATACTTTAACTTTGATGTTTGACTTTGGTCTTGGTTCAGCTTGCAAAGTCATCAAAAATGGTCTTGAACTTGTGTAGTCAAATCTGTCCTAAAAGCTGTCATGAAAATTCTGCTTTATCAATGCTTTTTGCAAAAATCATATCTCCCTGCTCGAGTATGCTACAAGGACGTTCTAGGACTTTCTGGAAAGCTGAGATAACGTACTTCAACTTTGATGTTCAAGGTTTGGCTTGAATCAACTTGGATCATGGAGAAAAACATCCTTGAAGTTGGGACATTCTTGCTGGAAAAATATTAGCGATGTCATATGCAATGTCAGAACATCAGACATTAAGAATTCCAAACTTTGATCACTTATATCTTTCAATCCTTATGATATTTTGAGTTGATTCCTTCTAAAATGTTGAAGTATCAAATACTCTCTTTAAAAGTAGCCCTTACGCAAAACCAATGGATGCTTGGGTCAATAGTTACAACCTTGAAAAGTTGTGCACTTGAACATGATTTTAACTTAGAAAAAATTTCTAAGTTTCTTTCAATTTGATCAATTTTGCAATTTTGCATGATTTCTTGATTTAAATTTGATCAAATTAAATCATCCATCATATTTTCTTGAGTAATGGCTTATGAAGCTCATCGTTGACCAAAAGTCAAACTTTGACTTTCTGCGTCAGTTGACTTTGTATTAGATGAACTTGAGGCTTGATCCACTTGAAATGTTGCACTCTTGTGCTTAATTCTTGATGTGGGAGTCCTCTTGATCCTTTGTGGGTGCTTAAGAGGTTAGAAAGTTGAAGATCAAGTCATTCCTTGATTGATCCTTTGTCTAAGGCTCTGAGAGGGCTTGAAACCCTAATTTTGATTGTAGTGGATGCTCACCCATCTTTGGGGAGACTGATGAAGTATGATGGTTCCCCCATATTGTGATGATGATTAACACAATGATGGGAAATCTTAGTGGTCAAAATTTGGGGTATTATAAAGGTGAAAGGTCAAAACAAAGACAATAATTACTTTAATTTATGGACGGCTTTCGGGACATCGACTGCAACCCAATGGCGAAGAAATCCTCTATGAATCACAAAGTCTGGTACTTTCTTTCATGGTTTGTCTTCAGAAATGGCACTGCTTTCTGGTGGAGTATGATCATTGGAGTCTTCTTCCCAAGTAGAGTTGTCATAGGAGAACTCTTCTGTCGCATCTTCCATAGTGTTTTCACTCTCATGAGGATCTCCCCATCTAGTTAGCTGGATGTCCTCAAGCCTGATACGAGAGCTTTCGGGAGTAGTGTATTTAACTAGGAAGTCGTACTTGCCGCTTGGCTATCCCAAGGTATCCCATGTTTCTGTGGAAATGGATGAGTCATCTTCCTCAATGACGTTGATTTTAGGAATCACGTAGTTAATAAACTCTCATCCTAGGATCCTTGCAAATTCATTAGCATGGTTTTGGACACTCTCGGAGTGTGCTGGGTAATGATTCCATGACTCTGGGGGAGCAGGTGTGTTCCTTTCAAGATTACCCAGTTGATAGGTATTGTCTGGATGACTCTTTTGCCCCAAGTCTTCTGTGTATGGCTTCCAGATAGGAAAGTCATCCAGGGGATCATAATAATCGTAGTCAAAGTTGCCTTTCATTAGATTGTCTTTCTCTAATGAATTGGGTGGAGCACGTCATCCTTCAGGATCACAATCTCCGTAGATCATCCGGACGTCTGATTTTGGTATATATCTCGGGCTCTGTTTTGGAAAACAGAATGGCGTGTGCGCTTCTTCCTAAGACATATAACTGTCATGGTTAAGGTAAAATTTTCACTCTTTATCTGTATCGGAGGAATCATTCCCATCGATGATGTGTACTTCTTGAGGTACTGGGTGGAGGAAGCCTCCACTGTGGAAGAAATCCTGAATGGGATGAAAACTTTTGTCCTTCTTTGTAGTCTTGGCACAAGCCAGGGAGAAACCAAGACCTTTTCTTGTTTTGTTATCAATAGGAGTTACTATCTGTCCCCATCCTTTTATGTCATTACTCCCGATCACTTTGAGGCCGTCTTTGTATGAGGAAATCGACGCCCCTCTTTCTTGTTGATTCTCATTTCTCACCGAGAGCGCTTGGAACTGAATTCCAACAACCTCTTCTGGTTCTACACAGGAGAATGATGATAAATTGCTCACAATTAAGGCTTGCTCTCCGGATACTGTGACTAATTTGTCATTCTTGACAAACTTCAGCTTCTGGTGAAGTGTCGAAGTGACTACCCCAGCTCCGTGTATCCAAGGTCTCCCTAATAAACAGTTGTATGCTGCTCGGATGTCCATGACCTGGAAAGTGACTTGGAAAGTGTGAAGAACGATGGTTATGGGAAGATTGACTTCATCGATAACTGTTTTTCTGGATACGTCAAAGGCTTTGACGATAATCTCACTGCCTCTCATCGGAGTTCCTTGAAACGATAGTCGTACCAAAGTTGATTTTGGCATAACATTCAAAGATGATCCTGTGTCGACTAGTAGGCTGGCTAAAGCATCATCTTGGCAATTAACTGTAATGTTGAGTGCCATATTATGATTCTTGCCTTCTTCCGGCAGTTCTTCATCACTGAATCATAAATTGTTACGGGATGTGATGTTGGAGATGATGCTATCAAATTGTCCCACCATCACATCTTGTTCTATAAAGGCTTGCTCTAAGACCCTCTGTAGAGCTTCCATGTGAGCTTCTGAACTAAGCAGGAGAGACAATACAGAAATTCGAGACGGAGTTTGCAACAATTGATCCACAATGTTGTACTCGCTTTTCTGCATGAGCTTCAGCATCTCATCGTTGTTCTTTATAGGTTCTGGATTACTGGATTGACCAAATTTTTGGTTGGGAACTTCTGTTTGAGGTTCCTTTTCTTTGGTAGGTTCTCCAACTCCTCTGTTGAAGATCCGACCGCTCCGGGTAACTCGACTGATGTCGGCAATGTTCACAGCAGAGGGTAATGGAGTTTTTTTTCCATTTTCTATGGTCGTTGCACCATACTTGTATGGGATAACTTTTTCTGACTTGTACGGTATTGGACCTGGCAAGTAGATAACCACAGGGGTTTTTTGGTGCTTTTGACTGTCGTAGGCAACCTCAATCAGCTCCAGGTTGGGAACTTTTCTTCCATCAAGAGGGATCTTTGATTCATTGAGTAGAGGAATTATGGCGCAAACGTCCTTGTTTATTCCATGATCAGAGATTATGACAACGTTTTTGTTCTGACCAGGGAGGTAATCTTGTATCATGTTGATTGACTCAAAATTCGAACATGGTCGAATCTTTTTTCGGTCCAACTGATTCTGGAGGGCTGCTCGTACGAGATAACATCCTTGATTATTTTTCGAGCATACTTTACAGCATTCATAATTGTGCGGTGGTACCTGATCGTACTCGCTTTGTATGTAGTGCATCTTTACTAGATCTGTTTCTATTGAGCGGATATCACGACTTTGATGTCTACCAGGATTCCCATCAGTCATGCTAATCTGTTGTGTGTCTTCATCTAGGTAAATCGGAAGCCACCAGTGGTCCAACAGATGTTGAAGTGTTCTTTGCACAAGCGTACAACCTTGGTCCTCTTCGCAGCATTCTTTACAGTCTAGATAATCATGTGGAGCCAGAAAACCAAGTCTGACCCGCTTAGCATGTAATTCCACTATACTGGTATTCATCAAGCGTATGTCAAAGATTTGAACCATATTGACTTGATGGTTACTTCTTTCACGGTAATCTTGGATCCATCCGAGATCCATTTGATGTCGGAGGGCCTTTTGTATAAAAAAGTATCCCTGATTGTCTATTGAACAAATTGGACAAGTGTTGTAATCGTGTCATGGCAGATTATAATGCTGACTTTGTCTTGAATGCAATGCCGCTAGATTGACGTTCATTGCATGCATGTCGTGGATCTGAACAATGTTGGGATGTGCATGGGCCATGTTTACTTCATGAATCCTGTGATCCTGAATCCAGCCCAGATCCATTTGTTCTTGCAGAGCTGCTTGTACTATGGCACACCCTTGGTTGTCCTTGGAGCAGATATCACACTGATGATAGTTGTGAGACGGCACATGGTCGTACCCACTCTGCTTGCAATGCATCCTTACCAGGTTGGTTCCTAGTAAGTGTACATTGTGAATTTGATAACTATTGACGGGTTCTCCTTCTGTCAAATTCACTGTAGTCTTATCGTGTTGTGGTAATGGGTTTGTCTGAACATTTGGATTAGTATCTTTGAAAGATAAAACCCCGTTCTTGACAAGCTTTTGTACATCAGACTTGAAGATGAGACAATTCTCAATGTTATGTTTCGATCCTCCTTGATGGTAAGGACAAGTTTGATCTGCTTTGAACCAAAAAGGTGGATTTTATGGAACTGTAAGAGGAGTCTTGGTTTGAACGTGCCCCTTGGCCAGTAGAAGTGGAAATAGTTCTACGTACAACATCGGTATAGGGTCGAACCCTGATGGTCTTGTAGTAAGATTGTTATTTTTGTACTGTGGACGAGCCTGCTGAAAAGGCTCTTGTTGCCTTTGCTGATATTGTTATTGATTTAGTTGGCTCTGAGCAACCTGAGGTTGATAAGTCGGAGCTGGTGTTGGGTTGATAGCAGGAGTTATTGCTGCTATCGGTTGATACCTTCGCCTTTGCTTTCCCAGAGAGATATTACTGATATCTTGCTCTTTCTTTTTTTGGAAAGCACTACCGTATCTTTTGGTACTGCTGGATGGCTCTGCATCTTTGACCAATCGTCCTTCTCGGACTGCTTCTTCAAGTCGCACTCCCATGTTCACAATTTCAGTGAAGTCACTGGGCGCACTGGCAACCATTTGGTCATAATAAAACGGGCTTAACTTTTTTAAGAAGATCTTGGTCATCTCCTTTTCCTCAAGAGGGGGACAGATCTGAGCGGCAATTTCACGCCATCTCTGAGCATATTCTATGAAAGTTTCCTTATCCTTTTGTGACATTTCTCTGAGTTGGTCCCTATCTGGTGCCATGTCCAAATTGTACTTATACTGCTGAACGAAGGCTGCCCCGAGATCTCTGAAAGTATTGATCTTGGTGCGGTTTAAACCCATGTACCATTTGAGTGCGGCACCGGTTAAACTGTCTTGGAAGTAATGGATTAGTAGCTGTTGATTTTCTGTCTGGGTAGTCATTTTTCGCGCGTACATCACCAGATGACTTTGAGAGCAAGAGTTGTCTTTGTATTTTTCAAAATCGGGCACCTTGAATTTGTGCGGGATCTTACATTAGGGATCAAATAGAGGTCGGCGGCGTCCTTTCCGAATAAGTCTTGACCGCGAATGGCATGCAGTTCCTTCTGCATTTCCAAGAATTGTTCCTGGAACTCATTCATCCTTTCGTATACGTCTTCGTTTCCGCCAGAAATTGCTTGCGGAATCTGTCCTTACGGGATAGTGTGTACCACTAGTTGTGGTATAGACATTACATCGGTGATTCTTTGCGCTTCAGTGCCCTGAAGTTGTAACCTTCAGGAGTTGCTGTAGTAACCCTTGCATCATCATTTTCCTGAAATTTGTAACCTTCAAGTCCAGTGGTTCCTGCTACGGTTTCTGGGTCTTCAGTGATCGATGGGCTATATCCTTCAGGTATAAAGTTGAAAGGCATGCCCCAGGGGTGACCTTTAGGCATGTTGTACCGAGGATGATTATCATGTGTCTCAAACATGGGTGTAGATGTAATCTCCGAGATCATAGTCCTTTGATGTTGTTGCTCCTGAGCTGCAGCTAGGGATTGCATGTTGCTGTGAAGTTTTTCCAAACTTTCTTTTAGAGCGTCGATTTCTTCTCTCAGCTCTCTATTCTCTTCCTCGAGATCGTCCATTTTCTTTTGTTGATTTACCCGAGTGTTGTATAAATGAGATAGCTTGACTCTAGAATTGTGACACATACGTGAGACTCAAGGATAAAAAAATGTGTTATGTGAGAATGATGAATGATATGCAATGACATATTTTTTTAGTTTTTGTTTTCAAAAGAAACTTCAACAAATAGATTACAAATATCACACAGTGGGGTAAGACCACTTTTATTGAATTCGAAAGATTGCAATATCTTACAAAGAAAAGTACAGTATTTTACAAAGTGCGAGAAGAAAATATCTAAGCTCATGGATCATAAGTCCTCTCTGAAGAGAGCTCAGATGCCGGTTCCTGTATTTTTATTTTCTTTGATCAGGCCTCTTCAGCCGTTGTCGGGTCGACGATCCTTTGCCAAGTGAAAGGAGTGAGTAAATTTCTTCGGTCTTCCTGACTTTCTATGGCATGTTACTCTAATATCTCAATCAGAGCATCCTTTTCCTTCAGCAGTTCCTGAATCTTGGTACATTCCAAATTAAGGATATGGTATTTGTTCTTCCAAGAATTTTTCTCACATTGGACTTTGTTAAGAGCGACCTGGAGGTTTTCCGCATCAGACATGAAATAACGGACATATTCCTTTAAGGGAAAAACTTCTTGACGAGGGTACGACATCCTCAGCTTGAGGGCTCTAGTTTGCACCCAATGGAGATAAGGTTCCATGAAGGTACAATTTGGTTTTCCCAAAGACTATCTCCCTTTCCTGTGAATATGTTGCCAGGCATGCACTATTTCTTTCTTCAGTGCCCTGTCATTTTCCCCTTCCTTGAAGAAAAGACCTTCCAGATAAACATTATGTGGTATATTCTTCATCGGGTATCTAAGTTGACGGAGAGCTAAAATGGGATGATAGTTGACTCCTCCTTTAATACCAATGAGGGGTACATTGAGGAAATTTCCGCATCTGTCGATGATCTCTATCCCTTCGTAAATCCTATTGTACCAATCTATGTCAGAATTGGTAAGAGACATAATCCTCTAGGACCATCGTAGAGTGCTTTTGTGATCCCAAAAAGCAGCAGACTTGGCCAAATGGGAAATAAACCATTTGTAGAGTAAGGGTACACAACATGTGATCATCCCTCCACTGTACAAGTTCCTTAAATGTATAGAATGATAAGCATCTGCGAGCAATGTTGGTACGGGTTTTCCTATTAAGAATATCTTAACGGCATTGGTATCGACGAAGTTGTTGAAGGTGTGTGAAAAACACAAGAAATGGGGGGTTTGAATTGGGTTTTCCATTTTGAAAGCTTTTTACGAATCTAAATCAAAGATCATAAATAAACTAACAATAGAAAGACACACTATATATCCTGGTTCTCTTGAAAACTATCAAGATAATCCAGTCCACCCGCCAAGGTTATTTTGCCTTATACACAAGGACTTAATCCACTATAACCAAGCTAATTACAATTACACTAGCAAACTGCTGGTGACTAACAACCTCTAAGACACACTAGTCCTAGAATTATTAAGAATTCTAACCCAACAGGTCTCTTAAGGAATACAACGCACAAGCCAACTACAAGTGACTAACAACACTAAGACACACTGTCTTAGTCTCCCTAAAAATTCTGACCCAACTGGTCCTTTAGGGAACACAAACAATTTGTTTGTTACAAAGGTTTGTTTACAATAATGATGCTTCTACACAAGCAGGGTAAACATACATTTTAAGCTAAATCTAACTTAGAGCGAAACTATACAGTAAAAACATTCTTCTTCTTTGTATTGTGATGCTTTACTGTTCACTCATATATTCTTCTGATTCTTGAGTTGCTTTCTTCATATGCATCAGTGTTTTTGATATTTCTCCTTTCTTTCACACTGAGTACTACATCGTTTATTTTTCACTTCATACTTCCATGGTTTCACATGCATTTACACTTGCACGCACATATGCACATTCACACTCATGCTTATCAGCATCAGATTCATTGAATGATCAAGTCTATATATAGCCAGAAAAAGATCCGTTGAAGGGAAGATAAATAATATCAGAGAGAGTACTGGCGACTTGAAATAATGTCGTTATGCTAGGTTGAAAATTGTACACTGAAGTTGTCCTTTGTACCACCAAATCAAGGTAGTGGAGAGGAACGTGTTTTATCTGTACTATGTACTATTTTCCCACACAAACATTTCATCTTCTTCTATTCATCAGAGGCTTCTGAATTGATTTTATTGAAGCATGATCAGAAGAATGAATCATTGGGTCTTCAGAGTCTTGAGTCTTCAGAGTCTTGAGTCTTCAGAGTCTTTAGAACTTGTTCAGCAGAACCTTGTCTTCAGAGTCTTCAGCACTTCTTGTTCAGAACCCTTGGTTATCAGAATATTTAAGTCTTTAGAGTCTTCAGAGCTTCGTTCAGCAGAACCTTGTCTTCAGAATCTTCAGCACTTAGTTTTCAGAACCTTTAATCTTCAGAATCCTTAAGTCATTAGAGTCTTCAGAACTTCGTTCAGTAGAACCTTATGTTTAGAATCTTCAGCACTTAGTCTTCAGAAGTTAACGACCTCAGAAGCTATACAAGCTTCATAAATAGAACATCTGAGTCACGCTCGGAAATTAGAATCCAAGAGACGTTACAACAACAACATAGTGTCTTCTCAGAATCTTTCTGACGCACAATAGATTAGAACCAATCTTGCTTCTTCACACAGAAGTGACCATAGAAAATGTCAGAGTGACGTAGCACATGGTCTTTATCAGAGTTAGAACCTGTTTGTTAAAACAATCAGAATAACAAATGTTAGAGCACCAAAATTTTTCTCACACAAATACTTCATTGTTATCATCAAAACATAGAGACAAGATGCAGAACCAAATCGTGTTCTTACAATCTCCCCCTTTTTTATGATGACAAAACCATGTATTTTGATAGAACAATTTATACAGGGTAATCACCATAGTCTACAAATTCAGAGTTTACGCTCTCAGCTCCCCCTGAATCTGTTAACCTCAAAATTTCATTTATGCTTGTTCAGAGTCTCCCCCTGATCCCAAGACTCATAAAATAAAATTTGAGTTCTTCAGAACATGACAATAGAGAAGGAATACTTCCCTACAACAACTCATCAGAGTCTGACTAGAACGCTAGGTCTTCATCTCAGAGCCTGGTTACTATCAGAACTTTGATGAAAAATTAAAACTTGATTGGATGATACCGTGCATCTTGTATCAGAACTTCTTATCAGATCTTGATGGAGAATCACAACTTCTTAAGTATCAGAGTTTGATTGGAAGTGACTTCTCTTTTGTCCATCTTTTCTTAGATTCACCAATCTTATAAGATTCAGAGCCTGACTTATTTTATCGGAATATCATCTGTTGTAGATCGTGTCTTCTAATTCAGAGAATTGTCTTGACTTGTTTTCAAGGAGATTTCAGCTTCTGAAACTTTGAGTCTGAATTTCATACTTTCAGAAAGTTTACAACTTCTGAACACTATGATATTAAACAAGATTTCTTGACTTTCAGAAAGTTTACAACTTCTGAACAGTATTGGAACATCTGTTTGAATAACCATATATTCTCCAAGTGTACAACTTCTTAACCATGAATTATCAGAGTTGAAATTATCCAAAAGATTTTCAATCTTTAGAGAGTGGGATCTTTATATTCAACCTGTCTAGAATGCTAAGTGAACTTTTTCAGAGTTCCTTAATTGAAACATCAAACAAACAGTTAGTTGCAAAAAGCATTATATAATGTTTGAGTTCGAGATTCTGAGAATAAGTACTATCAAAATCATTTTACTTTCTCCCCCCTTTTGTCATAATCAAAAAGATAATGCAATAAATAGTGTTGTATTATGATAAATATGTGAGAAAGAAATTTCTAAGATAGGCCATAACACTCATAAACAAAGACAGTTTCATTAATAATGGATCGAAATACATTGGCATGACTCAAATACATAGCATACTAAAGACGAGACTGAAAACACAAGATACGACATGCTATTGATTAACCATCAAAGACTTCACAATGTTTCTTCAACAGACCATTTTCTAGACCTTCTGACTGGACAAGTTCAAAAATTCCTTCTTTAAAGAAGATTTCAGATAGAACTCTTCCAAAAGGTATGAAGGGCTTTACGGAATCGCCATTTCTGGAATCAGTAATGGATTTTTGCAGAAAATTGAAGATAGTCTAAGGTAGATTAATTCGCATCTGAGCCATCAGGAGAAAAATGAAGACCCGATCATCATGAAATAGGATATTTTTGTTTCCTTCCCGAGGATGAAAATTAGTCAGCAAAATCTTAAACCAAGTTTTGGGAATGGGAAGAAGGTTTTCAGGATTGAGAGGTTCATATTTGGACGATGTGTTGTGAAGAGAGGCTAGTTCCTCAGAAATAAGATACCTAGACTTAACATGTTCAACAGTAAAGCCAATGTTCTCATAGCCAATTGCTAGAGCAATGGTAAAGGGAGTGATGTTTATGGGGGCACCAAAAACACGAGAAGAAATTGAGCGACTGTCGTCATTGATATAGACATGTTTCCAAAAATCTTTTACAAGATTTAAGTAGACTGGTTTATCCAGAATGATAAAGTATTTTGCCCACTCCTGATAGTGCATGATTGAGGTGATATTACTAGAAATTTCTCTGTTTCCAAGATGCAGAAGATTGATTTGTTCTTCTGATATGACCTCAAGAAGGTTCTCATCTCCTTGGAAAGTGATTAGAGACATGATGAGAAGATTTAGACAGTGAAGGTAATTTTGAAACAGTGAGATCAAACACTACAAATCATGAAAGGAGGAATGAAATATATGTATTTATATGTGAAATAAGAGACGTGACTGACTAAGAAAATGACATAGGTCAAGATGCGTATCACGCATAAGATATGCCAAGGACACAGTGGCAGAGTAAGAGACAAGAATATCATGGAATAGGAAAAGAGTGTAGCAGTCTCTTAAAATTGAATATCTTAAAAAGGTCACAAATAAGGATACGTTATTAAGTTTTGACAGGAGTCAATAACTATGAATAAACATATACTTATAAGTGGTAATTGAAGATTGACATATAGTAAAGACAGAAGAGAGTATAACTTATTTTCAAGAAAGACTTAACTCACATATGTCTTATCATTTATGACTGCACAGTCATAGGGAAATGCGTAAAGATTTTAGCCTATTCTCAAGAGGTTTACGAAACCCAATGTGTCAGACAGTTGTTACCATTACCATTCACATATTATCAGAATTTTAAATAAATCATTTTGATTTGAAAGAATTTAGATAAGTTAAATTTAGTCATCTTCTTCCTTTTTAAGGTAATCATTATGGAATGCGGTAAAACATTTTGATTATTTTATTATTATATTATTTTATTTTCGACTTTTATTTGGAAATATGTTATTTTTCGATGTTGTGATATTTTATCGCGTTTTGGGAACGTTTGCGAGATATTTGAGTGTAGGGGTATTTTGGGCATTTCACTTTATTTTCCTTAAGGTAGTAAAATAGAAAATAGAAAGAGAGAAAAATAGAGAGAAAGAAAAAGAGAAGAAGGAAAAGGCGAAGAAAAGTGAAAGAAAGGAGAAAGAGAGAAAAACTTGGAAAATCTAGAAATTGAAACAACCGACTTTCCAAACACGATTAAATCGGGTAAGCGTGCGAAACTTGATTATTATATACTTGTATATGATTATGTATGTATGTTTTTGGTTGATTTTAGATTGAAATTGGATTGTAGAGTAAAAACCGTTATGTGTTGAAATTGTTAGAATTGATTTCGATTGTGTAAAAAATCATGTTTTGGTGTTCCTTATTGATGATACATGTTGAATATATGTTGTTATGCAATCTATTGGCAATTTTCTGATGTTTAGGTGAAATTGGATGGATTTTGGGGTGGGAAAACGTAGAAAAATTCTGCAGAAAAATTCTGGTTTTCCACTGTCCATACGCGTATCACCCAAGGCAATACGCGTATTGGTTAAGGCAATATGCGTATGGCGTTGAAGGGGAGAGGGCAATATGCATATGGAGTTTCATTTTTCTCGGCCATCTGCTGAAACGCGTAATGGTACGCGTTTGATTTTAGGCAATACACGTATGGCTTAGGGCAATACGCGTATGGCCAGCAAAATCTTGTTTTTTCGCGATGTCTTTTCTGTTTTAGTCCGTAACTTGTGTTCCGATTATCCGTTTTGAGCATTCTTAGTATCGTTGGAAAGATATTGAGCTGTATTTTCCTCTTATAAAAATTTTGAGATTGTTAGCCGATTTAATTATGCCGCGAATTTGGAATAGTGTCGTTTTGTCGACTTTTGTTGTTATAATTGTGTGTAACTGATGTGTATCATGCAATGTGATGTTGTATGGTGTAAATGCATGTGTTTAGATGGGGTGATGATGAGTTGTGACCGTATGGCAAATAAATGCATTGTTTTGGGCTTGAATTGCAATGCATGATTAATGTTGAGTGAGATGATTGCATATATGTGTACATTTGAATGTCATGAGTCATTATATGCCAAGCATCATGATATGCATTCTTGAGATGTCGTGTGCCCTAGTGGGTGTGAGCGACTAATCGATTCCAGAGGGAATCTGCTATAAAATCGTGTGCCTTATACAAAGAGGACCTAAAGCGATGATTATAGACGATCGTGTGCCTTATACAAAGAGGACCTAAAGCGATCGGATTGTGTGCCTTACACAAAGAGGACCTAAAGCGATCCATAAATGTCGTGTGCCTTAAAAAAATAAGAGGACCTAAAGCGATGGGGAACATCGTTTGCCCGACGGGGAGTTACATTAAGTAACAAGCGATGGTTCCAATAGTTCCTGAGTGAACTAGTGTTGAGATGATGGATGGATGGTACGGCATATGCATTGCATAGAGTCGTTGTGTCGGTCTCTGTGCATTTGCATAATTCATGAATGGATTGATTTTGTGTGGAATTGTGATTGGAATTGATGAGTTGAGATATGTATTGTGTTGTGTTGTATTTGGATTCTGTTGTACGTTGTGGTGAGAATATTTTACGTGTGTAATGTTGTGTTATTATATAATTATATGCAATTATATTATGATTGTGTTTCTCACCCTTCTTCTGTTTTAATGCTCTATGAGGCATTTCAGATTAGATTGCTGGAGGTCTTTTTGTGAAGCTTAGGTCTTCATTCTTTTGTCGGTCGGCTCTGATATGTGGCACCGGGTAGTTAGGGAGACCGTTGGTGATTTGTGTGTATACGTACATGTTTCTTTTGGGATTGTACATGTATGACTGTATTTGGCAGACAAACTTTTCATGATATATATATATATATATATATATATATATATATATATATATATATATATATATATATGATTTTAGTACAGATTTTTCGCTTTTATTCTGTATCTGAATTGTGGGTAGTAGGAACTAAGTTCCTCTGTTAATTGCTACCTGATTGTTGCATATCTTTATGAGCAGGTTTATTATGTTTTGTCTCAATTGATGTGACTCCTTAGCCTATGCCATGAATGTTTTAATTATACTCTGATGGAATTTATATCACTTTATTTATTTGGGGGCATAGATTGGGGGTGTTACACCACCGCTGTAAATTGATGTGTGTCAATTACGCGATTTCGCTAACGTTTTGAATTCAATATACTTTAGTGATTTATTTGTACATTCTTTCGATTGCCTGCATCTTTAGTGTTTTGCCTATACTGTTTCCAAATTGATTATTGGTTCTAAAATATTGAAAATGATGAAATATTTTAGCAGGAATATTGGTTCATAATACTCTTTCATTCACCCAACTTTTCAGGTTCCACAACAGATGAGAACAAAACAAAACATGGGAGAAAGTATTTCTCTTTCGTAGGGTTTGCCTGTCATTATTGGACTAAAGGTACCCACATTTCCTTCTTGCGTTTTGTATCCATAATATGTTTTATGGATACTTCAAATATCCTTTAATGCCCATTATAAATATACTTCGTTTTTGCAAGTAAATGGAAATCTTGACCATCACCAGTCATTATTATTCTTGCTTTTATTATTCCAACTTTACAGTTTCCAATTCCAATGCATTTCTAATTCATTTTCAATTCCAACGCAGGGGGAACCTGTACAGCCACAACACACCTTATTTAAGCCTTCCTCTTATTCTCTGCTTTAGACACCACTGTTCATAATTACCCAACTATTTCTATGGCATCCAACAAAATTATACAACCCCCTGCCCCTATTGAGGTCTACACTGCAATTCACCAACCACCTTCTCCAGAATTGCAACGACCTCAAGCTGCCCATCATCCTCTGCAACCCCAACTAACTGTACAGGTTCAGGTAATACATTAACTGCGGCATAGTTAAATCTCATTCAAATATTCTGTGCCTTTTTCTTTTATTCTGATTATATATTATAATTTTCTTAACATCAACAGACCCAACAACATGTCGAATATGTCATCCAGCTACAACCAGATACTCAGAACCGACCACCTACGGAGGTTCAACCATTGCCGGATTCTCACCCCCTTCAACCGCACCAACAGGGACCCGACTATCAACCATCTCTGCAATTTCCCCTGGTACATTTCAGTTTTCCCTGCATTATTCACACGGTCTGTTTTTTTTCTTTCCATGTTACTACATAGACAGTTTGTTCATTTTTCATGGAGTAGATTCTACAATATCCTACAAAACATCATGATTTCATATTTCCCTCCATACCTGTTGCCAAAACTGATTGACTCGTCATTTTCCTACAGGTCAATGTCCCTCCTCCAATTCGACTTTCAAAAAAGAGGACAAGAACAACGACTTCAACTACATTCGTGAGGCCAGTTTTTTTGTTGGATTCAGATGATGACCAACAACCTGACTATGACCCGGTTGATTCTGATGATGATGATGAGCGAGACTATACATGGGAGAACTTTATGTATGGAAGGAGTTTTACTGATAGTGATTAAGTTTGCACCTTTTATTTCATTTTGTTTTAAGTTATTTACTATGTTTTTTGTACGTCACTCCAAATTCAAGTTGTCTTTTTCCTGTACTGCTACTATTCGTATTCCATGCTGACTTAAGCATTTATTAAATTGTTCGAAGCAAATATGAAAATCTCTTATTTTTCCGCATTATTTCATAACAAACAAATTGCACAAATAATGGTGTCTTTTTAATCTTTTATATACGACAACATCCATTGAAATATTTCTCTGTTTATTATTTTAATATTTCTGTTGATGGTGTTTTATTGTCTTTTTTTTATTAGATTTTCGGTTGCTCATTGCATATCGAACACTCAACTCATACAGTTATTGGAATTAGTTAATGTCAAGTATAAATCACCTATTTTAATTTATAATTTGATTGCTTATTTTTCATTTTATTTCATTATTTTTCTCATTTCAATTTGATTAATGAAAATTATATAAGTCATGTCAAACTAAATTTAACATTTATATACGGGGTCAAATTCGTTGTTGATTATACCCACTAAATTATTATAAATTTTACACATAATTTCTTTTTAGATTAACAATTTAAAAATTTTGGTATTTTAATTTTGAAAAACATGTAGTGCTTGAGATGAACATTTAGATTAGTCATTCTGCATTGTTGAATTTGCATATTTCTTGAATGTGTATATGTGAAAACTAATTAAAACTCTTCATAAAAAAGAACCATCATCGCAAGTAATAACTTAATGCAATAACGAAAATACCTTCATGTAGACATCAATATATGGGTCATGCTTGATATTTACTGCTTCCTCTTTTCTAAACAACTCATAAAGTATGTCTGTGGATCCTAAGTAATAACAAGTCAACCTTTATGCACATCCCAAAATAGATTTTCAAAACTTAACTGGTATGAAAACTATTACAGTGTCGACGTGTCGATGTAATAAATTACGATGTTTCAAATAATAAATTACATTGTAATAAATTACAATGTATGAAAACTGAACTGGTTGAAAAGCTCCATAAGAATTTATTTATATTTTCTATTAATGATGTTTAAATTCAAATTATATTTTGAATAACTTATTTTATTTTTTATTAAAAATTTGTTACTCTTTATTTACTTCAAATAATTATAACTTTCTATTTTAATCATGTTTATTCAAATATTACAACAACTCTTTAAAATTTTTTAATTTACATTAATTAATTTTTAAATATTTCACTAATTGTAATTTTTTTGGTATTTCTACATATTTTTTTGTATTTCTACATTTTTTTTACGAATAAATAATATAATAACAAATACATTTTCAAAAAAATGCGCGACAACGACGGGTCCCCGTGCGAACGCACGGGTTCCACACTAGTTGATCCCAAAACAAACTTGCTTTACTATAAATAGAGCTCATTTGTGCTCAGTTTGAGTACACTAAAGCCATCAAATAGATGATT
The DNA here is from genome assembly GCA_022829125.1 of Lathyrus tuberosus. Lineage (NCBI taxonomy): Eukaryota > Viridiplantae > Streptophyta > Magnoliopsida > Fabales > Fabaceae > Lathyrus > Lathyrus tuberosus. The sequence continues at coordinate 5,316,471 of JALAZF010000297.1, read as the reverse complement.
TCCTCAAAATCCCTCTCTTTAGGCCAAAATGCCTTCTTTAGCAAGGTAACTCTGAGTTTTTGAGTCAGAGAGCATTTCCATCACAACTCATAATCCTAACACCTCATAAACATCATATGTAGGTGATCTAAACTATCAAAAGTGACCTGTAACACCAAAATCACAAAGTCACATCTCAAAATCTCAAAATAGGCCTTTTGTGCATTTTTCAAGCCATGTCTTGATTCAGTCACTTTCCAAACCAGATAAAACCTCAGACACACTTTAAATAACATCTTTGAATTGTCCCAAATAGTTCCCCCCATCTGGAACACCATTTGAGGGAGTTGCTATTTTGGTCATTTTAACCCCTTTTGCAAGAAAGTGGCAGTTTGTGTTTTTGCAGGTTCCATCTGATTCCAACCATCCTCAAAGCTTCTAAGGGATCATTTGAGAGTGTCCAAATCATCAAACCATTTCTGGAACAAGAAGTTTGGCAGATTGCACAGAAAACTCCAAAAGCTCAAAAAGTGGTAAGCATCATGACTTGAACTTTCCAAAATATGCATTGCTTTGAATTCCACTGATCATACACACCTCATACATGTTATATATGTTGTGTTTGAACCAATTCATCATGTAATTCATGCCTGTATCAAAGTGTAGCATAGAAAATGCAATTATAGGCCTTTTTCAAAACTACTATCGGGTTTTGAGGAGGGAGTATGATCTGAAAAAAATACCACCACTATTGGATTCCTTATGAAATTCTACGCCAGATGCATATAAATTTTGTCCCCAACCATTAAGAAATGAGAAAGTTATGGACCTTCCCGTTTCTTGGCAAAACTTGTCTTGTCTTGCCTTGGCCAGGCCTAGAAAACAAGGCATGCCTTGTATATTTGTGGTTTCACTTCAAGCAATGGATGTATCACCACCCCAGTGGTAAGGCGCGCGCCCTATAACCTTGAGGTCGTGGGTTCAAACCGCACCCATGCCATTTTGTGTTTTTTCACATTTTTGCTATTTTTTCCAATATTTTCATGTTTTATTAATTAATTGGAAAATTAATAACACTTTCAATTTTAATTATTTTTTATTGGTTCTTTTTGCAAAAAATCACAAAAATGTTGAAATATTTAATCCCACAAAAAAATTAAGTTTATATTATTTGTTTAATATAATTAGTATTTTTGTGAATAAATTCCTTTTTAATGTTTTTAAACATTTTAAAAGTGAATATTTACTTTAAAAATCAAAACCAAGTGAGTTTTAATTAACCTTGTGATTAATCCCTCATTTCTCAAACCTTAAACAAAAATCACAAATGGCTTATTCAAACTTATTTGGTATTTTATTTGATTTTCTTTAAATATTTACTTTTAAAGAATAACAAATTAGGGTTTCTTTGATTTTCACCCTCATCAAACAATTTCAAACACTTTTGTGCCTCTAATAGAGTGTAAGACCCAATCCTTTGTAAATACAAACCTATTTTTGGGCCTCACTTATTGTATAAGTCCCGTTGTATTTCAAAAAGTTCGACGCGATCATCGTCCGTTGAAAAATAAACCCTGGGCCTCTCCTCAAGCTATAAGACCCATTCAAAAACATTGGGCTTCTATTAGAGTGTAAGACCCAACCTCCTTTGAAAAACAAACCATTTTGGGCCTCAATGCATTGTATAAGACCCACTGCATTTTCAAAAATCTCGGCGCGATCGCCATTTTCAAACAAATGACCTTGGGCCTCTCCTTGAGCTGTAAGCCCCATCACTTATACAAAAATAAATCACTTGGGCCTCTTGAGAGAGTGTAAGACCCATCCCCTTGTACAGAAAACTTCTTGGGCCTCAGTCACTTGTATAAGTCCCTCTGTACAAAACGACAGTGCGATCACTGATAAACCTTGGGCCTCTCCTTGAGCTGTAAGCCCTAACATCTTTTCAAAATACTTTCTCCTTTAAATTTAGAATATACTGTTGTTTTCAATTTTTCTTTGTTGAACAACTAACCAAACAGCAAGGAAGCTCTACAACCGAGTAAGTGTTTATATGCTTTCTTTATCCGCTTTCATATACATATAACTGTATTGTGGGGCTGTTTCACTGTAAGTATTCTTTCATAAACTCATATCAACTGTATAATACTAGTATAGATATTTAGAGTTTCCCCGGCAACTACGTCTAGCACTAAGCCATGTTGGTCACTCTTAAATACAGTCAAAACTAGATCCCCATAGGATTACCAGATATAGTCTTCCCTCCTCTTGGGGTTAAACAATATGGAGACGTGAAAGGCAGCATTCTCGGTGAACCCTTTCTCAGACTGTCACCCTTAGAAATCATCAAAGAAACTCTACTCCCCAGAGATGATCTTTTCTCCGTGAATAGCATCTCTTGAGTTTCTTCCAAATTCTCGAACTTTCCTGGCTTGATCTATTCTCTATGAATAGCCTGTCTTGAATTTCTCGGGGTTTGGGGACCCACAGGCTTCCTAAAAGCATCCCCGCCTCCTCTTGGGCGTTGTACAAGGACCCTACGACTTCTTAGAAGTATTCACAGCCTCCTCTTAGGCTTCGTATAAGGATTCTTCCTTCGGGAAGAGAGCCTCCTCTTGGGCTTCATACAAATTGTCCCTCGGCTTCTTAAAAGTTTCCAGCCTCCTCTTGGGCTTCGTACAAATTGTCTCGACGACCTCCTAGAGGTATAGGAACATAAATTAGTCATCTTAATAGAACAGTATTTCAAAGAGTCTAGATCTTTCTACCGTGAACGTACTACTACTGTTTCTTTAAGCGTAGTACAAAAGATAAAACTCTAGACCTGGACAGTCTAATCTCCTTGAGTCTCGAAGGCATTCTCAAGTAGGGAAAAACACCAGTAGTCTCGGACAGTCTCCAATACCCTCTGGATTCCTCATTTCCTTAAAGAACAGGAAATAACCCTGAACCTCTGATCGATTCCAAAGCATAGCCTTACCTTTAATCAGTCTCTTTATAAGAACATATTTTCTCTTTTAACCAACCTACTGGACTTGTCACTCAACTGAAACAACACTCCTTTTAGCCTCTATCTCGAGCTTCGTACGAGATACAAAAAAACTCTCTTGTTGATTCAATAAACATTATTATCCTCCATCTCGGGCTTCGTACGAGATACAAAAACACTCTCTTGTTGAGTATAAAAGACTCTCTTGTTGAGTCAACCTTAAGCCTCCATCTTGGGCTTCGTACAAGACACATCTAAAAGCACTCTCCTGTTGAGTCAACTCCTTTTAGCCTCCCTCTCGGGCTTCGTACGAGACACAAAAGCATCCTCTTGTTGGGTCAATAGCCTCCTCTTAGGATTTGTATAAGAAAAACCCCGGTTGAGTCAATCAACCTTTTAGCATCAAAATTGTGCCTCGTTCACAGGATACAAACATCAACAACTGCTTTCATCTAATTGCTGTAAGCTGTAAGCCTTTGGATTATTTACATCCATGCCACTGTCCCTCTTTTAGCATGAGAAATTCCTAAGGAAAGATGGCATTGCTCTACACTGAGTTAAAGACTTATCCTTCAGGTTAAAAATCCCCTATAAAGGAAATTATGGCATTGCTGGATTCGCATATCCCAGTTAAAGTAATCCTCCTTTATAGTCAGTCACCCAACAATTGTGATAAACAGACCCCCTTTAGAGATGACAAATTCTCTCTAAAGACAACACCTTTTCAGCTTCACATCTTGGGCTTTGAACAAGATATAAACCACCTTTAGCTTCATGTCTTGGGCTTTGAACAAGACACCAAAACCCCATTTCGTCCCATAGAATAGGAGGAACTACGATCGCTTTGATTTCCCTGTTTCGGTAAATAGGAATACGTAGGCATAAGATTGAAAGAAAAATCTTAGCGAGCACACTAATCCAAAACCCAAATCCCGTACCTTCACATATCAAACGAAAAGCATCAGTCTTAAACCTCCCACCAATCGCCCGGGCACTATCACTACAAGAAAATCATGTTTTAGCATCAACAAATTAGCGTCGGCCACGACTCCGACACTAATAGTGTTGCATATATGTCTCAATAAATCGACGCTACTAGCAGAAAACCATTTGTTGTATGTCTTTTGACTATAGCGTCGGCCAAACCCGACGCTAATACTGAATTTATTTTATTTCGTTTTAACTAATTCATTTAATGTTTATTTAAACACTAAGTATTGTACTTATTTTTCATAGCGTCGGCATAAGCGGACGCTAATATTGGTGCGAAAAATTTTCAGTTCCCCCCACAAATTTCGTTTGCCTCTTTTTATTGTTTTAATAAAGTTTTTTTTAATTCTAGCGGCGGTTTAGGCCGACGCTATATTTGGTGCGTAAAAGTTTCTGTTCCCCCCACAAATTTCGTTTGTCTCCTCCTTTTATTGTTTCAAAAAATCATTAATTTTTTAATGATAGCGGTGGTTTTGACCGACGCTATATTTGGGGCGAAAATTTCCAGGTCCCTCCCAAATTTGATTTTTGTTTTAATTATTTATAATAATAACTTCAAATTAATATTATTAATTAGTAAATAACTAAATTAAACTATAAATTAAAAACTTATATTATAAGAGGAATATTTTAAAATTTATTTTAAAAATCAATAACACAAACTTAAACTATAAATTTAAACTTATTTTAAATAATAAAATTTAAATTTATAAATAAGATAAATTTATTTTATCATTTTAATTTAAAAATATATTTATAAAAGTAAATATAATTTTAAACTATATATTAAGGTAAAATCAAATAAAATTATAAACTAAGTATATTAATTAAATCAATTTTATAAAACTGTTTCATCTGCAACGAAATCACTTTAGCTTCAAGCTTCAGTTTCTCAAAATCCCTAAATCGCTTCAGTTTCTCGTGAAATCCCTAAATCTCTTAGGGTAATGTTATTTGATTTTGAGTTTTGGCATTGTTTCAGATTCTCTTTTCAGTTCTTCTCATACTCACTGTTTCTCATTGTTTCAGGTTCTCGTTTCAGTTCGAGAAATTGTTTCTGCTTCTCATCGCTTCAAGGATTTATTGAGATTCTCTTCATCAAAGAAATCAATTTTCAGGTTCGAATCTCCGTTTGTTTACTCCCTTTATTTGTCTTTTTGATTCGTCGTTTCGATTTGTCGAATCGATTCATTGTTCAGATTCGTCGTTTCGATTCGACGTTTCGATTCATTTTTTTATTAATTAAATCATTACTTTCATCTTGTATGGTTAAGTTTAATAAAAGAAATTATTGTCTTTGTTAATATTGAGATTGATTTTCTCTCTTTCAAACTGATGATATAAGTGTGTCTGTGTGGGTTTGGTTTTGTTCTGAAAACTTGCATAAACCAACAATTTTTTCTTGTTTGATATGCCATTGAAGTTGGTTCTACACTTTCTTCAGTATCTCACCCTGTTATTGTAAATATAATGGATTGGTTCTACACTTTCTAATGATTGAATGCCATTTTCTTCTGCTATTGTGATTCTAAGTAATTGCATTCATGTGCACATTAGTTTAGGTATGTGTCCTTACTTATTTTTTCAATACATGTATGCAGATAGGGTATTGATATAGTCAATCCAACTTTAACTTAATTGTGATTGGTGGAAGCATCTTGGCAAGAGTTGTTGTTGAAGCACATCATCAAAGTAAGCTTTATATATTGATGTTGGATGGTATATTTGCAATTTATGAATGTTACAGTGTGAATGTATTGTGTGTGCTTGTTATGATTCTAGGGATGTGCTGAAATTTTGTTTGGCAATGATATTAGTTTGAAAATCTGTTATCCTATTGTATGCATTCTGAGTTGAAAGTGGCATTTAATTGTGATGCAATTGTGTGATGAAATTAGTTTTATGCTGTTATGTGAATATAACTCGATTGAAATTCTGTACAGACTGGATTTTTATGGGTTTTTTGTTAGAAAATGTTGTTAGAGTTTGAAGCTTTGATAGTTAGTGAGTTAATTGTTAGCGAGGAAGCTTGAATTGTTACAGTTAGATATGTTGTTAGGTCAGTTGTATTGTTAGGAGAGTTAGAGCGTTGGAATCAGTTGATTGAATGATGTTAGTTGAACTGTTATGGAACTTGGAACTAATTAGTTTGGCTAATGAGCTTGAACTGTTATAGTTAGTAGTTCAATTAGTTGACTGTTAGAAAAATTAGTTAGAAATTGAATTGTTAGTTAATGGAATTAGTTAGTTGTGTTAGTTAACTGTTAGTTGAGTCAATTAATAGTTAGTTGGTTAGAAATTTGGTAATTAGTTTGATTTGATTGTTATGGAAATGTGGAATTAGTTAATTATAGAGTTGAACTGTTAGATAGTAAATTTTGAGCTTCCATTTGAAGTGGAATGCGATGCGGCTAGTAGAGGGATTGGTGCAGTCCTGATGCAACAGAGGCAGCCAATAGGTTTTTTTACCAGGGCATTATCTGATGGAAATTTAGCTAAATCAGTGTATGAAAAAGAATTGATGGCCTTGGTCTTAAGTATTCAACATTGGAGGCACTATTTGTTGGGCAAACAGGTCATCGTCTACACTGATCATAAGAGTCTAAAACATTTCTTGCAGCAAAGAGTCTCATCTCCGGACCAACAATGTTGGTTAGCCAAGCTGTTAGGGTATCCGTTTGAGGTAAAATATAAACCTGGCTTAGATAATAAGGCTGCTGATGCCCTGTCCAGGTGCTATGATGTGTCGCTCCCAGGATTTTCATCTAGGTACAAACGCGAGAGTGGCGCGGAAAAACAGAGTCGCCATCCGTGTAAATTTATCCCAAGAGAGGGAAAAGGAACACCGGATAAACCTAAGCAAGAGGGAAAGGAATGGTCATCGCAACCATAACCTGGGTTCGGGAGTCGGTTACTCGAGGGGAAGGTGCTAGCACCCCACGCGTCCATCGTACTCGATGGGATCCAGGTTATGGTTGCGATGACCATTCCTTTCCCTCTTCCTCAGGTTTATGCGGTGTTCCCTTTCCCTCTCTTGGGATAAATTTACATGGATGGCGACTCTGTTTTTCCGCGCCACTCTCGCGTTTGTACCTGGATGAAAATCTTGGGAGCGACAGCTGGCGACTCTGCTGGGGACCTGGTTGACCTATGCTGGTCCATCCCTAAGCGAGTCAATCCTAACGCTTGCTTGTCTTTGTTCTCTTTGGGTGTTTTGTTTTTGTTTTGCTTTATGTGTTGTATTTTATTTTTATTTTTACCGCATTTTCTGCATTCCATTTTTATTACTGTCATACTGATGTGCTGTGCTGGCTGTATTTGTTTTGCAGGTTGGGTGGGTCTGAGAGAGAAGCCCAATACCCAGGCTTGAGAATACCCTAGGACTAGAGTGGAAAGTAGTGGGACCTACGTGCCCGCTTGGTACGTTTGTGTGTTCACGAAATTCATAACCAGACGAGGCTATCTTGGGACGCATTCTAACGTGTGTGTCTTGCGCATGTTGGGGTGTTGATCTAGAGAGCTGTCGACTCTGGTGACCGATCATTGAGGACCTTAGTGGAAACATCCCTCTTTAGTGGTGATAGTGGCAGACCACATCCCGTGGCAAACCCATTCGCACCCGAGGGCCCGCTTTGGAACTCGCATAGGATGGCCCCTATGTTTTGAAGAGAATCAGTGGAGGCACTCCTCGATTGACGATAGTACTGTACCCCGAGGGGTGAATGTACTATTGTTTCTCGACCTTAGTGCCAAAGCTGAGGACCTTCCGCTTTGGAGAATCGGTTGAGGCCTCCTCGATTGATGATGATGCCAAACTAGAAATGGTGAACGTATCATCATTTCTCGACCTGAGAGCCCGGGATACTGAACATCCTAGTACACACATGTGAGAGGGAATGGGTGTGTGCAGGTTTGCAGGTAACCGAAACCTTCAACCTACCCTATTTTTTGGATTTCTCATCAATGTCTGATCATTTGGGTCCTGGTTATCTCAGTGGTTCAGAATTTTGGTTTTCTGGGTTGTGGTTCTCGTTCAGCTAACAGCACAGCACATCCAGCAGTGTGCCTTGACCCCATGTTTGCATAAGCATATCATTTTTCTTGCATTCTGACATGTTTGACATTTTTCAGGGCTTGCATCTTACTCTTGATTCCGGTTTTCTGAGGTTACCTTAGCATGGATGTCCAGAGAAAGAAGACTGTCGCCCATTCGTTCCCAGAGCCGACTTTGACATTGATTCACAAGCTGATTAATATGGCTGGTCCTGGAGTTCGTACAGAGTTCTGTGGAGGGTATGGAAGACTTCTGAAGTTTGTTTATAATATTTCCAAGTATGAGAAGGATGTCATTCATACGCTTCTTCAGTTCTACGATCCGTCTTTGCGCTGCTTCACTTTCCCAGACTACATCTTGGCTCCAACGTTGGAGGAGTTCTCATTTATTTTGGGAATCCCCATCAGGCATGATATAGTTTTCTTTTCTGAAGAACACCCCGGGGTAAAAGAAATGGCTGTTGCTCTTCATATTAGTGAATCCATTCTGAACAGTAATATTGAAGAAAAACAAGGAGTTAAGGGTTTCTTATTGAAGTTCTTGTTTGACCGAGCTTGCATACATGTCAAAGAGAAGAATTGGACTGCTTTCTAAGCTATTCTGGCTATGTGTATCTATGGGATTGTTCTGTTTCCGAATATTCCTGATCTGGTGGATATGCACACCATCAGAATCTTTATTGCGAAGAATCCTATACCTACCTTGCTAGGTGATGTGTATCACTCAGTTCACTACAAGAATGAGAATAGGCGTGGGAAAACTGTAAGTTGCTGTGCACCGCTCTTAGCTACTTGGTTTCTGAGTCATCTCCCTGAATCTGGCGCTTTCGTTGATACGAAAGATTCTCTGAAGTGGTCTAAGAGGGTAATGGGCTTGACTGCTGACAACATTGTTTGGTTTAATCGTGACTTGCTATGAATGGAGATTATTTGCAAATGCGGAGAATTCCCTAATGTACCCTTGATAGGGAGGAAGGGTGGAATTAACTATAATCCCTCCCTAGCTATCAGGAAGTTTGGTTATCCTTTGAAAGGTCCACCCGAAGAGCGAGATGTCCGAGAGTCCTTATTCTTCAATGGCATTGAGGATCAAGGGTTGATAAGGAAAGTTGTGAATGCTTGGAAACAGGTGACCAAGAAGGGTAAAATTCCATTCGGGAAAAGTAACAATCGGGCTTTCCCTTCCTATAAAGAGTGGATTAAGAAGAGAGCAGAAGAGGAGCTTCTTCCATTCCTGGTGGAACCACCTTTATATCCTTTGGGGATCGAGCCTCGTACCACAGTTGAGTTGGAGAAGTATAACAAAGTATGGGCTAAAAAGGAAAGGCTGCAGGAAGAAAATAGTGAGCTAAAAAGAGAGATTTATCAGTGGAAGCATGAGCGGGGTGAAGCTGTTCATACCGCCAAGTTGAAGACAGAACTCCTTGCTAAAGTAGAAAAAGAGCTAGCGGACATGGTCACATCCAGACAAAAGATGAAGGAAGCTTTGGATGGTATCAGTAAGGTTCTTGAATCTAAGAAAGAGGAATTAGACAAGGCTTTACTGAAAATCCACAGGTTCAATGATCACCAAGAAACTGCCATGGATGAGAATAAGAGAAAGGAAGACGACTACATAGCTAAGATTGATCAGTTGAATTCGACGCTCAAGAAGAAAAACGCTGAGATTCTGTCAGGGGTATTCAAGAGACAAGCAGTCGAGGGTCGACTTAATCAAGCCATAGCCTCCATAGAAGAACTGAAGGTCCAAGCTGAAGTGAAGAGATCTAGACATGAGGGACCTAGCATGGAGGGTGTTTTTGGAGAAGACGCTTGGGAGTTGCATTGCCGATACTTGGATGGGATCATACACAGGAGAGACCTTCTCATTCAAGGACTAATTCAAAAACCCAAGCATCCCGACACCAGAAAGTTGTTCGAGGAAATTCAAGACTGGTGCAGAAAGCATAGTGGATGGGGAGGATTGACACTTGTAAACTTTGATGACATGCCATAGTTTTCTGTTTTCTTTCATTATATGTGGATCACCACCAGGCTTGTTGGTTGGGACCTATGGTTTTTATATTCAGACTTGTTATCTCGGATTTGTGATTGTTGACATTTGGCTTTTCTATGGTTTTCTTAATATATGAGCAGAAGTTCCATTATATCTTGTTATTAAACCGGAATCAAGGGGTGGATCGCCCTGTGAATTTTCAAACACGTCCATTTGCATTTGCATACTCATAATCATTTTGCATAATCATTTTGCATGACAGGTATTTATCTCCGGTGTTCTTATCTTGTTCTAAATCTCAGGATTGCAGATCATCACATCCACCGGTATCCCACCAGACAGAATCAGAAGAAGTTCATGGATCAGGTGCAGAATGAAATCATTGAGATGCGGACTCGCATGAACCAATTCATGGAATTAATGCAAGGTGTTGCTCAGGGCCAAGAGCAGTTGAGGACTCTTGTTCAACCACTGATTGCGAGAATTGATGAGGATGGTGTCCTTCATGGAGGAATTCAGACTGGTGTTACTAATAATGTTCAGAATGGCCCTCCGGGCGGAGGTACTCCTGCTACTGGTGTTGTGATTCCTCCGGGCGGAGGAGAAAGTGTTGTGATTCCCACTGCAGTGGGAGGTGGTACTGGTGCTGGCGCAGTTCATGGCCGTCAGTATGATGATGTTCAAAATGAAGTATTTTCTTTGCCAGGTGGGGATGTTGGTCCCCAGACTGACCATGATCAGAGGATCCGGTTGATTGAGGAACAACTAAGGGGTGTTGTGAATCAGGGTTTTGTGGGAATGGATCTAGAGGATTTGGGGCTGGTTCCAGGCGTTGTTATTCCGCACAAGTTTCAGACTCCCACTTTCGAGAAGTATAATGGTATGACTTGTCCGAGGACCCACGTCAGGGCATATGCAAGCAAGATGGCTGCATATGCGAAGAATGAAAAACTGATGTTGCATTGCTTCTAGGATAGCCTATTTGGGGCATCCCTGGAGTGGTACATGCAACTGGAAAGGAAGGATGTGCGCAGTTGGAGAGATCTGGCAGGGGCATTTATCAGACATTACCAATATAACACTGATATGGCTCCTAACAGAACACAACTGCAGAATCTGTCATAGAAGAACAATGAGAGTTTCAAGGAGTACGCTCAGAGGTGGCGTGAACTGCCAGCAAGGGTTCAGCCTCCCATGTTGGAACGGGAAATAATAACTATGTTTATGGCCACCTTACAGGGTCATTACTATGAAAAGCTGGTACCATGTATGACTGGAAAGTTTGCTGACTTGATCTTAGTAGGAGAGATGGTAGAAAGCGGAATTAAGGTGGGTAAGATATCAGGCGGTGATGGGTCCACATCTGGAGGAAGTAAGAAGCCTTATGCCGGTGGTTATAAGAAGAAGGAGGGAGATACAAACTCTATGTCATCATATCGTGGTAGAGATGGACCTCGTCAGAACTACAATCAGCAGGTGGCTTCTGTAACCATCCCAGCAGCACCTCAGCAACCAGCAGTGTCTCAACAACAAAATCAGGCTCCTCGCCGGTCGCAGCCTCTGACTAGGCGGGATAGGCATTTTGACACTCCACCTCTTCCCTACGCTTAGTTATTTCAGTATTTGCTAAAGCTACAGTTAATTTAGAAGAGAACATTGGCTCCGCCTACTGGTAATCCACCTCTCAGCTATGACGCCAACGCCCACTGTGAGTTTCATTCTGGGGCACCCGGACATTATATTGAGAACTGTAAAGCTTTTAAGCATCAGGTTCAAGATTTGTTGGATTCCAAGGCCATTAATTTCTCCAATGATGTTCCAAATGTGAATCAGAACCCGATGCCGAATCACGGTGAGCCGAGGGTCAATGCTATTATTAAAGACTGTGAATATTTGAGTTTGATTTCAGATGTGAACGAAGTCCAAACTCCTTTGGGTGTGGTGAAGGAAAGGATGTTGAAGGGAGGGGTATTCCCCGGTTGTGATGAAGGTTGTGTAGAATGTGTGTCGCAACCAGGCGGTTGTGACTCTTTGAAAGTGGGTATCCAGAAAATGATCAGCGAAGGGGTATTACAGTTTGACAGGGGTTGTAGGCAGAGTAATGTTACTGACAGAGAGATTGATGTTGCCACGATAACGATTCCGTTCAAGACAGTAACTATATCAGCGCCAGCGAGACCAGCGCCGGTCACTATCACTATTCCTGGACCAGTCCCGTATGAGAGTACCAAGGCCATCCCATGGAACTATGGGGCCGAGGTGTTTGTTAATGGTAAGAAGCTGGAATTGGAAGAAACATCAGCTGTGAATACAGGGGTCGAAAATCTTGTTGAAGCAGGGGCTATCACTAGAAGTGGTAGAGTCTTTATTCCGTCCGAGAATCAAGCCGGCAGCTCAAGACAAGACAAGGGTAAACAGATGATGGATGAGTCCGTACAGAGGCAGGAAGCAAATAATTCTACGACAAAGCAAGGTGGGGATACTTTCTCAGAAGATGTAGAAGAGTTTATGAGGTTGATCAGAAAAAGTGATTACAAGATTGTCGACCAACTTCACCAAACTCCATCGAAGATTTCCATTCTATCCTTACTGTTGTTCTCCGAGGCACACCGAAATGCATTGCTGAAGGTTCTGAATATGGCTTATGTACCACAGGAAATATCCGTCAATCAGTTAGAAGGGGTTGTGGCTCATGTGAATGCTGGTAATGGTTTAGGTTTCACCGATTTAGATCTGACTCCGGCCGGGAGGAATCACAACAACGCTCTGCATATTTTAGTGGAATGCCGTGGTTCTTTGATGTCGCATGTGTTAGTTGATACTGGGTCATCTTTGAATGTGTTACCAAAGAAGGCTTTGATGAAATTGGATACCCGTGGGTTGATTTGTATGCCAAGTGACTTGGTGGTACGTGCTTTTGATGGCTCCAAGAGGTCAATGTTTGGAGAGTTAGTTCTGCCGATCAAGGTGGGTCCTGAGGTTTTCAACACCACCTTTTACATAATAGATATTCAGCCTGCCTATAGTTGTTTGTTGGGTCGCCCTTGGATCCATGGTGCTGGGGCAGTAACTTCTACACTGCACCAGAAGTTGAAGTATATGGTGGATGGCCACGTCGTGACTGTTTGTGGTGAAGAAGATATTATGGCGAGTCACCTATCGACCTTCAAGTATGTAGAGGTAGATGGTGAGATACAGGAAACTTTGTGCCAAGCCTTTGAAGCTGTAAAGATTCCTGAGGAACCCCCAAAGGCAGTCAGTCAGCCTGAGGCAGTTGCCCAACCTGAAGTCGTCATACAACCAGAAGTTCCAATGTCCTTTTTCAAAGAGGCGCGTGCTATAGTTGAAGCTGGTGGTTCTCAGAAGTGGGGCAGTGTTATTGATGTTCGAAGGAAGCAAGATACTCATGGACTGGGTTACAAGCCACCTAGGCAGTCTGAAGAGCCTCCTAAGTTCTATGGTCCAGTCCGTTTCACCAGTGCCGGTGTTTTCTTCGACATAGTCAATGCTATTGAGGATGAAGGAGATAGTGATTGTGACATGGACAAGTGGATCCGTCCCTGCATTCCTGGTCAGAGTTTAGGCAACTGGTCCTCCGAGAAAGTTATCCAAGTGACGCGCTCGGAGTAATTTACTTTTGTTTTCTATTATGTTGAGTCCTACGTTCTGCCCAAGACGTAGTGATATTTATTTGTAGGGCTTGGATGTTTTATTTGCTATTTTTATCATCAATAAAGGACGTTTTTCATTCAAATATTTTGATCCCTGTCTTTCTTTTTTTACTTTTTGCATTAACCCACATCAAAATGGCAATGTGTTTTCTTGTTTGTTGCACTCATAATGAACATAAAACATCCATCATGCAGGTTCCTTTGTTCAGATTCCACCCATGACTTAGCTATGGCTCGATATGACTTCGAAAATCCCATCTATCATGCCGAAAAAGAGACTGACGAAGACTGTGACTTACCAGAAGAATTAGCTAGGCTACTGAAACAAGAGGAAAGGGTTATTCTACCTCATTAGGAGGAAGTTGAGACTGTTAATCTGGGAACTGAGGATGTTAAAAGAGAAGTAAAGGTTGGGACTGCCCTGGAAGACACTGTTAAGAGAAGATTGGTTGAGTTACTTCGAGAGTATGTGGATATCTTCGCCTGGTCTTACCAAGACATGCCCGGACTTGATACTGACATTGTTTCACACCGGCTGCCGCTTAAAGAGGGTTGTACTCCAGTTAAGCAGAAATTGAGAAGGACAAAACCAGATATGGCTGTCAAGATCAAGGAAGAGGTTCAGAAACAGTTGGACGCCGGATTTCTTGCTGTGACAAATTATCCTCCGTGGGTTGCTAATATTGTACCTGTGCCTAAGAAGGATGGGAAGGTCAGGATGTGTGTTGATTACCGAGATTTGAATAGGGCGAGCCCGAAGGATGATTTCCCGCTCCCCCACATTGACGTGTTAGTGGACAATACTGCTCAATATTCTATGTTTTCCTTCATGGATGGCTTCTCTGGGTATAACCAAATCAAAATGGGCCCAGAGGACATGGAGAAAACAACGTTCATCACACCGTGGGGAACGTTTTGCTACATGGTAATGCCCTTTGGATTGAAGAATGCTGGGGCAACCTATCAGCGGGCGATGGTGACTCTCTTTCATGATATGATTCACAAGGAGATTGAAGTCTATGTTGATGACATGATTGCGAAGTCACAGACAGAGGAAGAACACTTGGTAAACCTCCAGAAGTTGTTTGAAAGGTTGAGGAAGTTCAGACTGAGGTTGAATCTGAACAAGTGCACTTTCGGCGTAAGGTCTGGTAAATTGCTGGGTTTCATTGTTAGTGAAAGGGGTATAGAGGTTGATCCTGCAAAGATAAGAGCCATACAGGAGATGCCTGAGCCAAGAACAGAGAAAGAGGTTCGTGGTTTCTTGGGGAGGTTGAATTACATTGCCAGGTTTATCTCTCATCTGACAGCCACATGTGAACTAATTTTCAAGTTGTTAAGAAAGGATCAAGAGGTCAGGTGGAATGAAAATTGTCGAGAGGCGTTCGAAAGGATAAAGACATATTTGCAGGAACCTCCAGTCCTTATGCCACCGGTGTCCGGGAGACCGTTGATTATGTACCTTACGGTTCTTGAGAATTCGATGGGTTGTGTGCTCGGTCAACACGACGAGACGGGTAAAAAAGAGCACGCCATTTACTACCTGAGTAAGAAGTTCACTGATTGTGAATCAAGATACTCTATGCTGGAAAAGACGTGTTGTGCACTCGCTTGGGCAGCCAAGCGCCTAAGGCAGTATATGTTAAACCACACAACCTTGTTGATTTCGAAGATGGATCCGATTAAGTACGTGTTTGAGAAGCAAGCACTTTCTGGAAGGATAGCCCATTGGCAGATGGTTTTGACAAAGTACGTTATTCAGTATGTTTCTCAGAAGGCCATTAAGGGAAGTGTTCTGTCAGAATATCTTGCTGAACAGCCGGTCGAGGATTATCAGCCTATGAAGTTTGAGTTTCCAGACGAGCATGTTATGTTTCTGAAAATGAAGGATTGTGAAGAGCCTCTGCCTGACGAAGGACCTGAGATTGGATCTCAGTGGAAGATGATTTTTGATGGGGCTATCAACTCATATGGTAATGGAATTAGGGCAATCATTACAACCCCGAAGGGTTCTCATATACCTTTCACTGCCCGGTTAGCATTCGTGTGTACCAACAACGAGGCGGAGTATGAAGCATGCATCATGGGGTTAGAAGAAGCAATTGATTTGAGAATTAAGAACCTCGATGTCTATGGTGATTCCGCGTTGGCGGTTAATCAGATTACAGGAGAATGGGAGAATCGTCAGGCAAATTTGGTACCTTATAACAACTATGCCAGAAGGTTGTTACCTTTCTTTGATATGGTGGATTTTCATCATGTGCCCCGAGCTGAGAATCAGATGGCTGATGCGTTGGCGACATTGGCATCCATGTATAAGGTGAACCTTTGGAATGAAACACCTTCGATTAGAATCATGCGTTTGGACAGACCGGCTTTTGTGTTTGCAATTGAAGATGTGTCTGATGGTAAACCGTGGTATCATGATATTAAGGTTTTTCTGAAGAGACAGGAGTATCCAGAGGGTGCCTCCACCAAAGATAAGAAGACTCTGAGGAGGTTGGTAGGAAACTTCTTTCTAAACAAGGATGATGTGTTATATAAGAGGAATTTCGATATGGTCTTGCTACGCTGTGTTGATGAACACGAGGCAGGTCTGTTGATGGATGAAGTTCACGAAGGTTCTTTCGGTACTCATTCCAGTGGACACACCATGGCTAGAAAGTTGTTGAGAGCAGGATATTACTGGATGACTATGGAGTCTGATTGTTTCAAGTACGCGCGGAAGTGCCATAAGTGCCAGATTTACGCAGATAAGATGCATGTACCATCTACGCCTCTAAATGTGTTGTCGTCTCCTTGGCCTTTTGCAATGTGGGGCATAGATATGATTGGAAAGATTGAGCCCACCGCTTCCAATGGGCATCGTTTCATTTTGGTTGCCATTGACTATTTCACAAAGTGGGTGGAGGCAGCCTCGTACGCCAACGTCACCAAGCAAGTGGTAGCCCGGTTTATAAAGAAGGACATCATCTGTCGTTATGGGGTCCCGGAGAGAATCATTACTGATAATGGCTCGAATTTGAATAATAAGATGATGAAGGAACTATGTCAGAGTTTCAAGATCGAAGAGTTTCAAGATCGAGCATCACAATTCTTCTCCGTATCGTCCGAAGATGAATGGTGTTGTTGAGGCGGCAAATAAGAATATCAAAAAGATTGTGCAGAAGATGGTGGTAACATATAAGGACTGGCATGAGATGTTACCTTACGCCCTACATGGTTACCGTACTTCGGTGCGTACGTCAACTGGGGCAACCCCTTTCTCATTGGTATATGGTATGGAAGCAGTTTTACCCTTAGAGGTCGAGATCTCGTCTTTGAGAGTTCTGGCAGATGTGAAGCTTGATGAAGCTGAATGGGTGCGTTTCAAGTTGGATCAGTTGAACCTTATTGAAGAAAAGAGATTGGCAGCCATCGCACATGGTCGATTGTATCAGAGTAGGATGAAGCATGCCTTTGACCAGAAAGTGCGTCCTCGGAATTTTCAGATAGGTGAATTGGTTTTGAAAAGGATCATTTCTCCTCAGATAGATCACAGGGGCAAATGGACTCCAAACTACAAAGGGCCGTATGTAGTCAGAAAGGTTTTCTCTGGTGGAGCCTTACTACTTTCAACTACGGATGGCAAAGATTTTACTTTCCCTGTGAACGCAGACGTAGTCAAAAAATACTTCGCATAAAAGAGACCCTCTGGACATAAAAAGAAAGTCCAGGCAAAAAGGGGCATCCAGGCGATCCATAAAAAGGAAAAGGTTCGGGCAAAAGTTAGGGATAAAATGTAAAAAAGAAACGTGTAAACCCGCAAAGTTGAAAACCTGAAAAGGCGACTTTGGCAAAAATGGGTATCCCGGTGGATTGAAAACCCGAAAAGGGCGATCCAGGCAAAAGGTAGGGATTTATGAGCGAAAGGCTATGGTCTGCGTTCGATCTGTGAACACTCTCAATACCTGGAAACTCTGAAAGAAAGGAATCGGTACAGTTAGTCTCTTCGAAGGTCAAGACGTTTGTGGATAAGCAAGTCATATGGGTCATAGCTGAGTCGAATCATGGTGGATATCTGTTCCCACATTAGCGACATGTGTATTTTCTTTTTGTTTTTTGCGCAATTACCTCTTTCTAGGAATTGCTTCCAAATGTAAATGCCTATTTACAGGCCACTCTTCTCAATAAAATATTCATTTCAATCAGAGAGCTTTCCACTGTTTGTTTTACTTTTACTATTTTGTTTGCAAAAACGTCCGATATTTTTGATAAACATTGCATATAAAACTTTGAGCTTTGCGAAGCATAACGAAAAGCAGTAGAAATTGCTTAAGCGTTAACAATGATAGTTATGTTGTGGCATTCTCCTCTTGTTGTTATTTGACTTGCAGGGCAACAATGTTGTACTCCCCAGCAGTGAGATTGCTCCTTCCCCAGCAGGACAAAATGTTCCTCAGCAGAGCAGACTTTCCCCAGCAGGAGATTTGGAAAGTACTTTCTCCGGATCAAGGCGTTATTTCCCCACAGAATCAGGGTGCTCACTTCCCCCAGTCAGGAAGTGTACTTTCACCAACAATGTCATACTCTAATCCCCAGCAAGAAGGGAGTAAATTCTTTCTCCCCATCAGCAGGCTAAGTTCAGCAGTATCCTCAAGCAGGGTAGTTTCATGGATTGGTATCCCCCAGCAGGTCCTAAGCCCGTCTGTTGTTGGCAATCCTCGACAGCAAACTTCTGGTTCTGTTATTGGCGTCCATTCTCAACTCCCCCAGCAGAGGAGAAATCTCAGGTTTTGGATGCTACCTTTAGTAGAGGACAGGTGTAATCCCCGGTAGTGTGGATATTCTTTTGGGACTTCATCCCCATCAGAAGTTGTTGATCCAAGGAGTCGATCAGTATGATCCTTCTCAGCAGAGTTCCTGGATTCAGAGTACAATTTATTTTTGTCCTCCGCAGCTGAATTGGTCTTTTCTCTCCAGCATTTATTTTGCTGGAGGGACCCTTTTTTGCATATCATAAGCATTTGCATTGCATCCTCAAAACGCGTAGCATTTCCACTTCGTGTGAAGCATTACGGCAAAATTCAAATATTTGCATTCAAAACATAAGCCAGGTTTTACGCTTTCCTTGCCAGTTCTCTTTCCCAACAGAGATGGCGTAACTCAGGAGATTTTGGAGGGATGCGTTCCTCATGTTTGTGCTCCTCGGCAGAGTCTTTTATTTAGACTTCTCCTTTCCCCAGCAGAGTCATCTTATCTGTGGACCTTGTGCCCGTTAGAAATTTGCTTTTGTTTGGCCTTTCTCTTTTGTGAGATCCAGTTTACCAGTATCCTTTTCTCAGTAGGGGAGGTATGACCCAGAAGTTTTGTTTCACGTTATCCCCAGTGAAATCCGCTTTATGTTGGCTATCATTTGCGGGTACAATTGAGGTTGTATTCGTTTTGTGGGTGCGATTGAGGTCGTATTCATGTTTCCTTTGTATCGGGTATCCTTTGCGGGTGCAATTGAGGTTGTATTCGTTTTGTGGATGCGATTGAGGTCGTATTCGTATTTTCTTTGTGGGTAGAGTGATTGAGGTCAGTCTTCCTTTGTGGGTACAATTGAGGTTGTATTCGTTTTGTGGATGCGATCGAGGTCGTATTCGTATTTTCTTTATGGGTAGAGTGATTGAGGTCAGTCTTCCTTTGTGGGTATAATTGAGGTTGTATTTGTTTTGTGGATGCGATCGAGGTCGTATTCATATTTTCTTTGTGGGTAGAGTGATTGAGTTCAGTCTTCCTTTGTGGGTACAATTGAGGTTGTATTCGTTTTGTGGATGCGATCGAGGTCGTATTCGTATTTTCTTTGTGGGTAGAGTGATTGAGGTCAGTCTTCCTTTGTGGGTACAATTGAGGTTGTATTCGTTTTGTGGATGCGATCGAGGTCGTATTCGTATTTTCTTTGTGGGTAGAGTGATTGAGGTCAGTCTTCCTTTGTGGGTATAATTGAGGTTGTATTCGTTTTGTGGATGCGATCGAGGTCGTATTCGTATTTTCTTTGTGGGTAGAGTGATTGAGGTCAGTCTTCCCTTGTGGGTACAATTGAGGTTGTATTCGTTTTGTGGATGCGATTGAGGTCGTATTTGTGTCTTCTTTGTGGGCGGAGTGATCGAGGTCAGTCTTCCTTTGCGGGTGCAAGTGAGGTTGTATTCGTTTTTTGGGTACGATTGAGGCCGTATTTGTTTTTTTCTTGTGGATGTGGTTGAGGTCATATTCCTTATTTTTCAGCACACTCTTCTTACCATTAGCAAATTTCTGGGGCTCTTTCGGTATTCAATCCCCGTGTACCCTAGAATGTCTGAAAACCGACGCTATCATACCTTCAGGACCAAGTTGATTGAATAGGGGCAGCTGTTGCACCACAAAATTTGCCCTCCTTACTTTATTACTAGCTGGCTTATGTTGCATTGCATTTTGCATTATCATGTGTGCATATTATTGGTTCTTAGCATGGGGTCAAGGTGCCTGAGGCAGTGCTTCAGATGGTCAAGCAAGAGTCCTGGTATTGTCCAAGAGAGCTCAGGTGGATCATCCTCTCCTAACCAGTGCATAGATTAGGGTTTTGAGATTCTTGGGTTTATTGCTTCAATGGGCAAGCTCCTTGGATTTTTATCATCATCAAATGGCATATCTTATCTTTGTTGGAGAGGATACACATCATATTCAGGGGAATTTGGATTTGGAGACTGTGCTATTTCCTCCTAGACTGAGGATACCACAACTAGGGTTTGCTATAAAGGCAGTTTATTTCTGATTTTTTGGGCAAGACTTGATTCTATGGTATTCCTTGGGTCCCTAAACACCTAGGGATGGGAGGTTGTCCATCAGTTTGGTTCAGGAGAAGTTCAATTGGCCAATGGATTAAAAATCAAGTGAATTGGGTAAAAGTCAACAGTGAAAGGAGAAGTCAACTGTGGAATTTTGAGGTTCTCTCCAAAGTTTTCAAGGTCTCACATCCTCATATGGTCTTCAAAAGTCAATTTTCATGCCATTCATAAAAAATCAGGAGTTGGTGCAAAGGTTACTAAAAATGGAAATGACCTATAATTTGAAAGTTTCCTTTTTGGGCAAGTTCCTGCACTGCATTCAACTTGACTTTTCACCATCAAGAAGCATCAAATGAATTTTTCTCCAACATGAAAGTTGAATATCTTTTTCTCCTCTTTCTAACAAGTACTAGTGGGTCTCCATATCATTTGTGAAACTCAACTTATGGTCAAAAGAAGGCAAGGTGGTCTTTAGGATTTCATTTTCACAACTTTTAGATTTTGGGACATATGGACCTATGATTAATTCCATTGCTTCAAGACATGTTCCAACATCCAAGAACAATCCCTAAGGAGCATTTTTGGCTTTTTAATCAAGTGGTTTCATGGGTTATTATTCACTTATTTTCCATTATGTCAAAAATCCAAGTCATCAAAAACTCATGAATCAATTGTTTTTCAAGGCCCAAGTTCAATTGTGGTGTAATTAGCAATTCACATATGGGTGATCCATCATGGATTTCTTAAGTATACATGCATGGAGAGAGGTGTAATTCACATTATGCAATTTTCCAAAATTATTCAAAAAATCATTAAACAAGTAATCACCCAAGCCCAATTCATTATCAGAGGAAAACCCTAGCCTATTTAAACCTATCCATGCACTGGTTAGAGGGCTGCACACGTGATATCTTGGAGAAAAAGAAAGTGCAACCCTAATTCTTGAATTCATTGGATCTCTCAATCTACAAGGAGTTTCTTCAAAGTTCTTCCACAAACCTTCTCCTGGTGATTTCTAGAACACAACCCAACCACCATTCACAGCCAAAAGCAAGGATTAGAGGTACACCATCTCAGGTTGGTGGATTTTTTTGTGCTCCTAAAACTCCCTTTTTTTATGTCTATATTGTTGTGTGATTGTCACTGATCATCCTGATGTATTTGCTTTTAAATTTGGATGTGTGGTTTGCTTGTAATGATGATTTAAAGTTTTATGCCCTAACATTAATCCCTTCGTTTTTCATTATATGTTGATTATTTGTGATTTTGGAGGAGAGATTTGGAATCCTCGTTGAATTCTAGTTCGAACGGTATAAGGGTCGTGGATTTCTGGGCAGGTTTTTTATTGCAGGTGGCGGAGGACGGCGGTCGGAACCCTAGCTCCGGCGGCTGTGAGGGTTCCGGCGAGATTAGGGTTGAGATGGGGAAGACGAAATCCCAGCCCTTCGTTCACTTCATCCAACGGTCCAGGCGAGGCCATGTGTTTTTTTCTTTTATTTTTTTTTCTGAATTTTAATTTGTAATCCCATGTTCATCACCCCATGGTAAGTAAGGTGTGCCATCCAATTAAATCCTCCCATTTTAATTACTTTACACTGTGTTGACTCAATCTCAAACGTATGATGCATCATGTGGCTGGTAAGCTGCCAGCGATTTAAAATTGGCATGTGTCGTGCGCGTGGCAGGTCCATGCGTAGTCCTTTTTTATTTTTTATTTTTTATTTTTTCTGATTAATCATTGGGCTGGGCTGCTATTCGCACCCTCCCCTTATGGCCCAACTATCATTTTCAACATGAATTCTTTACTCATTGCACCCCCACGCCATTTATTTCATTTTCATTTTTATTTAATTTATTATTTTCATTTTTAATTATTAAAATTACATAATTGCATTAAAAAATTACTAAAAAATTCATGTGTCATTTTCACCATTTTATAAAATTTTACAAATTTTATTTTTATTTTTATTTTATTTTTCATCATCTAAATTAAATATTTATTCAATTTCTTTTTGCATCACACATTTCATGCATACCTGAAATTGTTTATTTTTTTTTCTCCTCATCTATAATACATTTTTAATCCATTCTTTTTGCATCTATTAGATAACATCCTAAAATGCATTAAAATATTTTTATATCATTTTTAATTATTATTTCATATTGCATTCTGGTCCTCTTTTTGCACACTGAACCCCACTTCCCACCTGAACTTTGCCCAATTGTTTGAATGACTAACACTTTGAATTTTTGCAGGAATTTTTGATGTGTTGTTTGTCTCTGGTTGAGGAACCTTGATATTTAATTTGGGAATTTTGGGAGTTATTTCTCTAATTGTTTGATTTGTTTTCACTTGAGACCTGCTAATATGTGTATTTCTGATCATGCCTAAGTCCTTGTCTGAAAGGCACTTGTGCCATTTGCTTTGGGGTTGTTTTTTTTATTTATGAATTCATGTTTGGATTATTATCACTATTGTTTGCCATTGTTTGATTTTCACTTGCCTTGATATTATTTATGTCCGTTTCTCACTAATCTTTTATGCAGGGACTAAGGTAAGTTCTTTAAGGGTGGAAAAGTATCCATATTCACCTTTACTCTTCTTCCTTCTCTCATCTCTTTCCTTTAGGTTTAGGTTGTCGTCAAACCTCACTAACCATAGGTCACCCATGCATGATGACTTTAGGATTCATAGTCTCCCTTTAGAGTTACCCTTGTGTCTTCTCTCTTCTCATCTCAAATTTCTTTAAAACACTTAATAAGAATAAAGTGTATTGCGCACGAGCCTTAAGCGTGGGGAATGAGAAATGAGGGGCTTCCTCTCATCTTTCTAGAGTGCTTAGCGAGCGTCCTGTCTTGGGACGATGCGTTAAGTATTCGCCCCTGTGCCCTAGACTTTGGTGCAGTGTAACTTAAGAACTAACTTAAGCCACTCCTGTCTTAAAAAACACAAACCAACTTCAAACCTTTTTGACCTTCGGGATTTCCAAACTTAAAGGCTATTTTCAAAAAGGGCACGTTACCTTCCGTCTGAGTCGCAAACAGGCATCGACCCTAACTGCCGGACGCGAACTTAACGTCGCTCATAAAAAACACAAAAAGAACTTGGTCCGAACTACGTTGACTCTGAATTCCCCATTGCACAAGGGGGTACGTAGGCCTAGGACGTCGACATCCTACCGAGTATGTCTTTGTCTTTCCCTCTCCGTTTTAGTACAGCCTTAGATGATAGGATAACTCACCCTTAGAATAGACAACAAGCGTGGATCCCATCGAGTACGATGGATGCGTGGGGTGCTAGCACCTTCCCCTCGCGTAACCGACTCCCGAACCCAGGTTATGGTTGCGATGACCATTCCTTTCCCTCTTCCTCAGGTTTATGCGGTGTTCCCTTTCCCTCTCTTGGGATAAATTTACACAGATGGCGACTCTGTTTTTCCGCGCCACTCTCGCGTTTGTACCTGGATGAAAATCCTGGGAGCGACATGATGAAACTGAGTTCAGCACCTTGATTTCTTATCCATAATGGGTGCATAGTAAGAAATTGCTAGATGAAGTTGCTACTGACCCAGAAATTCAGAAGTGGACCCAGGAATTACAAGTCTCTCCTGAAGCTAAACCGGGATTCCATGTCAAACAAGGAATTCTATTCTACCATGGGAGGTTAGTTCTTTATCCTAAATTGCCATCAATTCCTATGTTATTGGAAGAATATCATAGTAGCCCCACTGGAGGACACTCGGGTTTTCTTAGTACCTATAGAAGATTGGCAGACAATTTGTATTGGGTCGGAATACAGAGAAGGGTGAGAGACTTTGTCAGGGCTTGTGATGTGTGTCAGAGGCAGAAGTATGTTGCGACTACACCCAGAGGTTTGCTGCAACCTCTTCCCATTCCTAATGCCATTTGGGAAGACTTATCGTTGGATTTTATTACGGGACTGCCCAAGTCGAGGGGTTATGAGGTGGCTTATAGATTGCAACTCCCCGAATAATCTCGTATTCACCCAGTCTTTCATGTGTCTTTGCTGAAGAAAGCCATAGGAGAGTATCAAGTTCAAGTTGAACTCCCCAAAGACATGGAAATAATAGATGTTGTTGATGTGTACCCTGAACAGGTGATGGGGTCCAGGGTTACTATGCAAGGAGGTGTGGCTGTGCACCAAAGTTTGATCAAATGGAAACATAAGTCTTTTGAAGATGTTACGTGGGAAGATGATGCTTTCTTGCATGGTCAATTTCCAGAGTTTAGCCTTGAGGACAAGGCTGTTTCTATGGAGTAGGGTGTTGATAGAAACATGGATCCAGAGGTGGATCTTGATATTGGGCCCAAAACAAAGATATGGAGGGTGTACAAAAGAAAGAAAGGAAAGGGAAAGGGAATATAGAATGATGACGTGGCTGATTGATGCGTGGTGTGCATGGGCGTGTGGCTATATAAGTTGTTACGGTGAGAGAGAAAGGGGAATAGGAATTTTGTTAGAATTGTGGGTCACTGTGAGTGACTTGGGGAGTACTGTGTGCTTGGGAATTGATAGTCTTCCACTATCAGTTTGTTATCCTTATTCCTTTCTAATGCTCTTGTAATTATTTCTTCCATTTATATACAATTACAAGAACCTTCTCATCATTCTGCTATTATCATTACAGTTTCTTTTATTATTCATATATCAACCCATCAGAAAACAGTTATCAGTTAGTGTGTTTGAAACTTGAACTGCTATACTAATGAAAACCTGTTAGTTATGGTTAGAAACATCTTCCTTAAATAATATGGTTAGAAATATGATACACAATTTTCTTCTTATTTATTATTTATTTTATATTTGATCACTTTAGTATCATTAACCACACCATTATAAAAAATATAAAATATAAAATTCTCATCTTCAATGCAGGACCTCTTGATTGTGTTGTTGAAGATCCTCTCTTCTTCAATTCATCCATTTCAAGGTAACCCTTTTCTCCTTCTTCAATTATATGTTGAAATCAATTTTGATGCAATTTCTGTTAATGTTAGTTTTAGAGTGTTAAAATCACTTCTGTTATGCTATGCCATGAATTTGTTGTAATAAACTCATTGAACAAATGTGCATAATGATACTAGATGCTTGAAATTTGTTGCCTAGTACATTTTGGCTGATGATAGGTATTCGATAGGTGCTTACCGTATTAATTTGTGTTGTTGCTGCTAATGTTTAGTTTGCGTCGAGTCGCATTAATAAAATTGCAAATGTACTACTGCTGCTTGTATCATGAACATGTAGAACCTGAACCAATGCATTTCTAATGTTTAGTTTGCTATGCCAACATGGAGAACCTGAACCAATGCATTTCTAATATATTTTTTTCTCTGTTTTTGGTTCTAATTAGAACCTGAACCTGAACCACATTCTGTTTTTGGCTACTAGTGTGCTTTAAAGTTTGGAATAGATTACTTCATGAACATGTGCATTGTTTCTTATATGTCGCGGTTTCGATCCATTTATGTAAATGTGTTTGTTTCTGCTGCATAGTTTGCTTTCATTGTTAATACTAATAAGAAATTCTGATTATGAGTCTTAATGTATGCTTTGTGCTTGCTGCCACTTTTTGTTGTCTTGCAAATCATAAAAGTCTAGCTTTTCCTTTCTTAAGTTTTTTCTTGATGATTAATTAAGAAAGAAGAATACAACCTTCACATCCAAATTCTCAATAAAGAGATATTCTCTAGAAGTCAATTGAACAAATGAAGATTAGAAACTTATATTTGTTTTTTATGTAGAGAATGGATCGAAGTTGGATGTATGATAGAGTAAACTCCGATAGGTATGGTTTGAAAGATGAATTTATTAGTGGAGTTGAAGAGTTTGTCAATAGAGCGATGAATCGACCTCAGTTTTTAAACGAATGAGGGATAAGGTGTCCTTGTGTAAATTGCGTCTGCATTCTCTTGAAAACGCCTAATGAGGTCAAACACCACTTATACAAATATGGTTTTTTGTCCAACTATATACATGGACTGATCATGGAGAAGAGAATCAGAATGTAGATCTTGATGGTCATTCTAGTAGTGGCGGGAATGCTGGTGGGGATAATCTAGGTGATGAAGAACAATTTGATGCAATGAATGAAATGGTCTCTGATATTTTCAGGCCATTTGTTAATGTCCCAAATGTGAATGCTAATATAGAAAATGAAACAATTAGTGAGGGTGAGGTACCAAATGAAAAAGCTCAATGATTTTATGATGAATTAATCTCCGCAAACCAACCCATTTATGAGGGAGCTTTTGAATCAAGACTATCTATTTCAGTTAAGTTGTTGGCTGCCATGTCTAGGTGGCATGTTCCTCAAAAGGCCATGGATTTTTTCTCTCAAATGCTCGTTGATGTTTGTCCAACTAAAGAATGCTTAATTGGAAACTATTACCAAGTGAAGAAGTTGGTGTCTAAGTTAGGATTGGAAGTTGAAAAAATTGATTGTTGTGTGAATGGATGCTTATTATATTTTAAAGAAGATAGCACCTTAATTCAGTGCAGAGTTTGTGGAGCTGCTAGGTATGTTCCTCGAAAGTGTGGAATGGGAAAATACAAAGATGTGGCAGTGAAGAGAATGTTCTATTTTCCAATCATTCCTAGGTTACAACGACTTTATGCTTCAAAGGAATCTGCAGCTCAGATGAGATGGCATCGTGAGAACACCAGCAATCCAAATGTTTTGCGTCACCCATCTGATGGAAAAGCTTGGAAACACTTCGATGAAGTTTATGTACTGATGGGTTTACCCCTTACATTCAAGCCTCTAGTTCTCCATATTCATGTTGGCCAATAAAAGTCACACCATACAATCTTCCTCCCGAAATGTGCATGACCAAACCATACATGTTTTTGACTTATCTTGTACCTGGACAGTACAACCCGAAAGTTAAAATAGATGTCTACTTGCAACCTTTGATTGATGATTTGCAGCGCTTTTGGAAAGATGGCATTGTGACATATGATATCTCTATGCAGCGGAATTTTGTTATGAGAGCGCATTTAATGTGGACAATCAATGATTTTCCAGCATATGGCATGTTGTCTGGATGGGGGACACAAGGTAAATTAGCATGCCCTTATTGCATGGACATTACAGATTCTTTCACTTTACGATTTGGTGGAAAAAGTTGTTGGTTTGATTGTCATCGTAGGTTTTTACCAATGGATCATCCTTTCAGAAAAAATAAAAAGAGATTTACAAAAAGCAAGATTGTGAAAAAAAGACCACCACCAATGTTTACCGGCCATGATGTTTGGGAAGCTATTCGTGATTTTCCAAAAGTCACTGACAGTGTCTGTGCCACCAAATTTCCAGGGTATGGGAAACAACATAATTGGAACAAAAGAAGTATATTTTGGGATCTTCCACACTGGAAGGACAACTTATTAAAGCACAACCTTGATGTGATGCACATAGAGAAGAATGTATTTGATAATGTGTTTTACACTGTCTTGAATGATCCTGCAAAAACAAAGGACAATGAGAAGGCAAGATTGGATTTACCTATTAACTGTTTACGTGGGGATTTAGAGATGCGCCCTCTACCTAATGGAAAGATGGCTAAGCCAAAGGTAAAATTTTCATTGACACCCGAAGAGGCAAAGTTAGTCTGTAAATGGATTACGGAACTAAAAATGCCGGATGGTTATTCCTCGAATCTTTCTAGGTGTGCTGATGCTACCAAGGGTAGGATGAAGGGGATGAAAAGCCTTGACTGTCATGTATTCATGGAGTGTTTGCTTCCAATTGCTTTTCGTTCCTTGCCTCTTGAGATATGGAAGCCGCTAACTGAGTCGAGTCGTTTTTTTAAAGACTTGTGTTGTAATACATTGAAGTTGGAAGACCTCGTTAGGTTGGAACAAAACATTCCCATCATCGTATGGAAGCTAGAAAGAATTTTTCCACCAGGTTTCTTTGACTCGATGGAACATCTCCCGATTCACCTACCTGCTGAAGCAATCCTTGGTGGTCCTGTACATTATCGTTGGATGTATCCATTTGAAAGGTAATTGATGTTCAATTTTTGTAGATTAATTAAAT
The DNA here is from genome assembly GCA_022829125.1 of Lathyrus tuberosus. Classification (NCBI taxonomy): domain Eukaryota; kingdom Viridiplantae; phylum Streptophyta; class Magnoliopsida; order Fabales; family Fabaceae; genus Lathyrus; species Lathyrus tuberosus. The sequence goes on along the minus strand of JALAZF010000297.1, from coordinate 5,287,945 downwards.
GAAAAAACATTTTTTAATCGTTTCATGTGTAGATTGATGGGAGACTACAAGCGTTCGGTGAAAAATAAAGCCAGGGTTGAAGGTTCAATATGCACTGCCTACTTGCACAGTGAAACTACTCATTTTTTCTCTCACTATTTCAAGACCTTTAGTTTGTTGCCAAGTACAAGTTTAAGGAACGATCCTCGATCAGATCATGAGAATTCCCAACCAACACTTTCAGTTTTTAGTAAATGTGTTCGTCCTAGTGGAAAGGCTCGAGTCTATTGGGTGATTGATAAGGAATGGAAGTCTGCTCACGTGCACGTCCTAATCAATTGTGACGAGGTTAAACCGTATCTCGAGTAAGTACATTTTTGTAAGACAACTGCGTTGTACTCAACCAATTTTTATAAATACACTTATCAATTTTATGATCGATGTCAGATTGTTCATGCAATATCATTCTATCAATGAGGAAGATGCTTCCGGTCTTATACACGAGCAGTTTCCTTCATGGCTAAAGAACTATGTTAGTATATTTCTCACAATTTATAGTACTCCCTCCGTCCCAAAATATAAGAAAAAAAAGTGCATTTTTCTTGTCCCAAAATATAAGAGAAAAAATCAACTTTCAACATTTTCAAGGTAAATTTAAATGCAAGTTGCATTTAATTTACTTTCTCTCTCATCTTTTCTATAAACAACAACCAATTAGAATTGTTTTTACATATTTCAAAACAAATTTTTTCAACAAAATCTTAGTCAAACTATTATGTCTTTTACTTTTCTTAATAAGTGTGTTTTTGAGTTTTTCTCTTATATTTTGGGACGGAGGGAGTATGTGGTTGACAATAAACTATCTCTAAGGTTAGATATATATTTTTAGGTGAATGATGAGAGAAATGGAACGACTAGTCCATATCTGAAGGCCTTAGCTCTCGGCCCTAATCCGAAGGCAACATCATGGAACATATACTTTGTTAATGGGTACAAGTTTCACACTCAAGAATGGAGTCGTGGTAAAAAGACTACTAATTGTGGGGTACATGTTAAAGGTGTTACAAATGGAGGAGAAAACGATTTTTATGGCATCATCCAACGTATCCTTCAATTGGAATACCATGGCTTTAGCAACAAGATTTCCCTATTTTATTGTGATTGGTTTGATCCTACAAATAATACTGGCACAAAATTTAATATTGAGTACAACATTGTTGACATTAAGATGAATAAGCGATATCGTCAGTATGACCTGTTCATTCTTGCACAAGAAGCAAAACAAGTGTATTATGTTCCATATCCAGAAATGTGTAGGAATATGCATGGATGGTGTGCAGCAATCACCACAAAACCATGGGGTTATGTCGAGATAGACAACACCGGGGATGCAATTCCTTATCAATCCGATGAAATGTTACCAGTTGTGCCTATTACAGAAGTTGAAGAAATACATGGTTTAGCTGATGGAGGGTTAATTGACGAGGTCGAGCCAATAACAATGACAACTGACCCAATGATTCAAGATTGAGAGAACATTTTATCTTGTTTTTATTATAGACTTTTATGCACTTGTTTTTTCTCTATTAGTAGGTGGATTCTCTCCTTAGAACGTGACACAGTTGTTTTAGTTAGTATCGCTATAAGTATGGAATTAATTACCATGCACTTGTTTTTTCTCTATTAGTAGGTGGATTCTCTCCTTAAAACGTGACACAGTTGTTTTAGTTAGTATCGCTATAAATATGGAATTAATTATTTGTTTCAAATGGTGTCACATAACTAATAGTAGTACTACTTTTAAGTGGCTCGTGAGTAATATCAACAACTTCATTTGATATATATTTTTAGAAAGACAACTATATAAAAATCATCAAATTAATAAACATAAACACTTATGAATAAAACAACCAATCTTCAAAATACAAGGGGTCTTAAAAAGCTCATCAAGATAATGCCAGCTATTAGAATGACCTAATATGAGAATATTACCTCAGGAGCCATCCAACGATAAGTCCCAGTTTCTGTTTCCTGTTTTAGTTATAGATTTAGTTATAGATTTGAAAGTGTGAAGTCAACTTGCCTTTATGAACTCAGGATTCCAGGCCTTATATTAACTTCTACGGTATGATATTTGTGTTCAAGAGGTGAAAAACCTTGTCAACTTGAATTGCTTATGACCAATTAATAGCACTGTTGTAGTTTAAACGTAAAGCTTGTGATGCCATGAAATGTTGTGATGTCAATTGAATTTGGTTTTTGTAATGATAATAGTTGTGAACTTAGTTTAATTTTGTTGGATTTAGTGTGATATGGTTAGGAAGTTATTTATTATGTGCTATGATTATGTGAAACTTAAATTATACTTTGATGATATTAATTGGAGTTAATTATTAACCAACAGAGAACCATTTAGTTGTTATTTGAACTTGTAGTCAAGTGTTATAATATGATTGTTAGTTGTTGTAGAAACACTATTAATAACCGTTTGAAATGCCTTGAACCTGGTGCATTCAAGTTATTCATAGCAGCTATTGTTTGAAATATGAAATCAGTGGAACTGGTTGAATGTGTTAGCAGCGGATCATAGTTACAAATTGGATGGAGTACTGTAAAGTGAAAATGCATTGGTTATATGTTGAATGCTAGTTGTTGTTAGTGTTTTAATTGAAGGAATTAAGTTGTGATTGTTATGAGGCTAAGGTTAACATGTCACTGCTAGTATGGACCTAGTTAGCTATTTAGAAATGCTTGATTTGATTTGAAAAGTGCTTATGGATTGCCATTATCTACTACTCAGAGCTTTCTACTACTGTGACTTAGCGCTAGTTTATGTTAGAATGAATTTGTTACCTCAATCTTCAAGACTTCTTTTCCCAAAGTTTCTTTTAGCTTCTCTGTTTCCTGTTTTCAAACCGAATAATCAAAAATGGCATATTCAATCAAATTCTGCCATCTCAGAAGCAGATTGTCATTGTTTAATTGTTATTGTATTGATCATTGATTAGTTAATAGTTTTAGTAATTTGTGTCTTTGATTGATGTTTCCTCTGTGTGCTGCCATCTAGTTCCTAATTGTGCATATTGTTATTTAGTGTTGGCAGCTTTGATACAATTTTATTGAAATGACTGGACAAAACGGAAAGAGAAAAACACCATCGAGCACATCTAAGTAAGATGACTAAACCTTTTCTCCTATTTGGTTTTTTTGTCCTAATCAATTAATAATGTTTGGATTTAGACTTTTTTTTTTGTGGCTTCTTTGTAAAAAAGAGTTGTTGACAGGTTATGCCGTCAACGACAGATTCCACCTGGGACTCTTGCTATAAACAACTCTCGTAAGGTCCATAGAAAACCTGGTTCAACGAACCCACAACCACCTACTCAGAGAAACCCACCAGCACCTACTAAGAGAAACCCACCACTGCATACTCAGCCTCCACCATTGATTCAAACAAATCCAACACCATCACATACTCAACCTCCACCACCTACTCAGTCTCCACCACCTACTCAGCCTCCACCACCTACTCAACCTTCGCCACCTACTCAGCCTCCAGCACCGACTTCTGAGGAGTTCATATTTATTCCTACTCCAGGATATACTCAGCCTCAGCCGCAAAGTCCTCCCCATCACACCACAGACGAGGAAGTGCAGAGGGACCAAACACTTTTTAATGAGGAACAACAACACGACGGTGGGCAAAAACCGAAGATCCATATTGTGGAAACAACTAATGCGTAAGTAAATAATTCTCTCTTTCGGATACCAATGTGTCATTTATAAATAATTTTCTATGTGGTGAAATTATTACTAGTTAGTGAAATTATAACTAGTTAGTGAAATTGGCAACTGATACAATGATCTAATTGTTCCAGAATTTTTCCTGAATTCCTGTATAGAACATGTGCAGAATTCCTGCAGAATTCCAATTATCTTCTTTAATGCACTAATTGGAAACAGAACTGGAAACAGAATTGGATTAGCTGCAAAGTAGTTTTGTTGATGTGAAAATGTAGTTTCTACTTTCTTGATAGAATTGGATTAGCTGCAGAATTGGAAACAGAATTGGATTAGCTGCAGAATTCCAATTATCTTCTTTAATACACTAATTGTTTAATGCACTAATTGTATCAATTCCTGATAGAATAGTAGCTTGGCATTATATGTAGGTTAAGTCCAGCTGATCTTGTTTCCGCAATGGTTCGAAAAGTTATTGAAAAGAATTATCGAGGAACCTTCGTTAATTATGGTGAGCTTAAACGCGACGGAAGAGACGACGTGAGAAAGGAATGGTTCAACGAGTTTAAAGTAAGACATGTCATTTCTTTTTTAGTAGTTTGATGATGATGTATATTGTTGAGTTTTATTTATTATTTGTATATTTTGTCAGAGGCTTGTATGTTGGGACCGTTGTGATGATGTAAATATGGAATAATTGTTTCATCAGAAATGTGGAAAACGACTGTCTGATATACAACGAAAGGCTAGAGAAAAGGGGCGCAAGCTGGGTTGGATGGGTGTAGATACATGTACGTATCTTCTAGACAAGTGGAAGTCAGATGAATTCAAAGTTGTATCCCAACAAAATAAGATTAATCGATCATCCAAGAAAGGTGGGGCAGTCCATACAACAGGTCGTAGAGCTCACCATGATGTTGTACTTGAATTGGTATATATATACTTTGTAATTACAACGCGTTAATATAATTATATCTGATATACATTGTGACCATATATATTGCCTCTAATGATAGGCTAAAAAAATCAATCGACCCTCACATCCAGATGAGATTTTCATTGCCACCGATAAAAAGAAGAATGGGGAGTGGGTTGACGCTCGTGCAGCGGCAACACATGTAAGTTAACGTTTCCGATCTTAATCTAAATTTGTATGCATATTATTATAGGATACTCAGAGAAGTGTTTCAACATCATGACATCATTAGAAGTTAGAAGTAGAAAGCAATAAAATGTTAAAATTGTGACAATAATGTATTGTTAGGAAACAATTTTAAACCTACAAGAAATTCTGACAATAATGTATCGTTATGTGTTATCAACGTGTACAGGAAATTCTGCAAGTTTATATTTTTAAAATTGTTGCATATACATTGCTCTTGTTTCTGATGTGTTATCAACGTGTACAGGAAAAATTTTGCAGTAGTTTGACACAAGTTGGGGATGAAGTGGAAGGATCAACAAGAATACAAATTTGGAAAGAAGCTGCAGGGGGTAAAACACGGGGGCGGTGTTATGGAACTGGACAATTGGAGTGTAACATAAGATATGGAGTGAACTTCTTGACACAAGTATCAATTACAAACCCACATAGAGAAGCAGATAACCAGGCCATTGAGGCTGCCAGAGCTGAAGCTGCTGCTGCACGTGAAGAGGCTGCACGGGCTAATGCGCGGACAGATGAATTGGCAAAGAAATTTGATGAATTGTCAAAGAAATTTGATATGTTGCATTCTCTTCGGGCGGGTCCTTCTAGTGCTCCTGCGAGTCGTCATCCTGATTATAACGATCCGGTACGTTCTATTTTTCTCTGAGGTTGTTAGGTTTTTTTTGAATGGATTTGCGACATTTTCGTTTGAATTTAACTGTGACTAGGCTGCAAGTGTAGTGTGACTATCTGACCTATTTGTGTTGTGTGCTGCTGTTATCACTGAGTTGTTAGTTGATGTTCTGAATTTTCTCGTTTGTCTCATTTATTCTCTTTTGTCTCATTTCTGAATAGGTTGTTAGGTTTATTCTCTTTTGTCTCGTTTCTGAATTTTCTTTTGTCGGTAAGGGGAGCTGTAGCTTAGCGCATATATTGAGAGCTGAACCAATTCGTCGATAGCTGCAATCTCATTTGAAGTTAAGTTACCGACAACGGATTCGATTGAAATGCAACGAAACTGTTAGTTCGTTCATCCATCGTGAATACAACCAACTGAAGTTGTTGAATGCTTGAGAGTAATTATTTCTGCTATGCTCTGTTTGTGGCTATACAAAACCAAAATTGCTGCAAGCCACACAGTGCTGCTACATAACCATTTTTGTTTTCGCGCACCACTTATCTGACCATTCAACAAACAACTCAGTGCTGCTATATAACCTTTTTTGTTTTTGGTTGGTGTTTCTTTTTTATTCTCGCGTTGTTTACATATTGTATGTTCACCTCCATTCATGATGATGTGATTAACAGGTATTGGTTTCGTGCACAGCTGATCCTTAGTCTGAAATTGTTGCGACATTGTAGGATTTTGGTTCTTAAAATGATACTATATTGTTGTTGTTTCGATTGTTTGTGACATTTACATACATATTTAATATTCAATTACATTATATGGTGTCGTTAAACTTTCGACAGATTAACCTTATGTGTCGCTTCATGTTGTTTGTGTTATAACTATTACACCAGTTTGCATTGTAGCAGTCCACAAATCTTGTATGTTGGGTGAGGTGTTTCTCCTTGGAAATTAGAATCGGGTGTAAATTCTTTAGAAACTTTTTTTTATGGTTTTAGAATTCTTGTGATAATCTTCATGCTGCTGCTACTGAATATCACCTGCATCCTCAATGTTTTCTGTTAAAGTAGTATTTCAATTGGATATTGCATTAGGACCATGAAGTATATATATACAAAAACAAATCCAAAAGCCATGTAGAAATCCAGTATATATTTTTGCCTTGCCTAAGATGTTGGGTGTTCACGTTTCTGTGTGGCTTGCAGCAATTTTGGTTTTGTAAGTTTGTTGAATGTGAGTGTGAAGGTTCATGTAATAAGGCCCATGTGTGTTGGTACTATCATTTATTTCGACTCGTGACTATTTATTTTGAATCTTTATGTGTCTGACTCATGACTATTTATTTTGGATGTTGCAGGAGGAGGAGGATTATGAGGATGATGATGAGCGAGGAAGTTGATGTTGGTTATCATGATTAGTACGTAGATCGTTTAGGAGATTATCAGTATTTTGGAACTCATTAATATTTTGATGTTGGTGTATTTTGGAACTCATTAGTATTTTGATGTTGGTGTATTTTGGAACTCATTAGTATTTTGATGTTGGTGTATTAAGATTATGTATTTTTAAGTAAATTTGTTTTGGATCACCTGAATTGTGGATTGATGAATCTTTTCTGAAATGCCATTGGTCTGTTGGAGTTATGAGCTACGAAGTTTGCTATGAATCCATGCATTAAGTTTGACAATTGGGAAAACTCTGTTGGATTGAATTAATAATAAACAGGTTTTGATCAGAACAGGTTACAATCAACCAAATCATGTTTCTAAGAGTCATTGTGGGTTGTTTGAGTGGTTCACTATCCAGTCGATTGTATAAAGCGGAGGCGACATTCTCGCTCTTTGTAGTGGCGGCCACGAGGCCGACGCTACTATAATATCATATGCTAACTAAATCCATTAGCGGCGGCCACGACACCGACGCTACTATAATACAATATGCTGACTAAATCCAGTAGTGTCGGCCTAGAAACCGACGCTATAATAAAATAATCTGCTGTCTAAATCTACTAGTGGTGGCCACGTGGCCGACGCTACTCTAATACAAAATGCTGACTAAATCTAGTAGTGGTGGCCACGACACTGACACTACTATAATACAATATGCTGACTAAATCCAGTAGTGTCGGCCTTGAAACCGACGCTATAATAAAATAATCTGCTGTCTAAATCTACTAGTGGTGGCCAAATGGCCGACGCTAGATATTGACGTGGACATAACCTTGATGAAAGACAACTCAATCAAAATAAGACACCTGGCATTCCTTAGCGTCGGGTACAACCGACGTTAACTCAGTAATTAGTTGCGTGATTATGGTCAGCAATTAGTGGCGCCTTAGCGTAAACAATAGCCGACGCTACACTAGTGTCACTCAAAGGCCGACGCTAGATGTAACTAACTTCCAGCTTTGGAAAGTCCACCTCGACCCCACACTAAGCCGACGCTAACCCCCTTATAGGGTCGGTTTTAGTGTTATTAGCTAGGGCTTTTGGCCGACGCTAACTCTGTGTTTTCTTGTAGTGTATTTGAACAAAATAACCTAAGAGAGACCCACAATCTTTGTAGCATCTGTAAACCAACAGTCATCTGTTCAAACTTAGTTTGCAAGCAGGGTTAATTGGAGACATCTATTTCCCTTCCTTCATCAGCTTCAATAGGATAAAAAATGAATCGAGCTGTAGTACCCCAAAGCGATAGTGCTTCGCAACCATGTCCAAAAATTCGCGCTACAGGAAAAATGGCGACTCCACTGGGGACCACGAGATCTTGTTCTCTTCCCATCTCTTAGGTAGAAACCTTTAAAAAAATGCCACAGAAAAGTGGCGCCCACCGTGGGGCTGCTTTCTTTCTTTCTTTGGGGATTTCACTGGGATAAGACCTTTTAGACTCCACTAGGATCTTAGGTCAAAACCTTTAATTTGGGAAGGTACCACAGAATGGCAACTCCGCCAGGGAGCCATTTTTGTCAGGAACATAGGATTCATAGCTCTTTAAAGTCTAGGACGTTAGGACAAATATATATACTGCTTTTCCTAATTGATATCTGTGTTTATTTTTCTGCTAATGGGAATGCGTGTGATGCCGCATGTGGAAAGATTGAGTATACACCTAGGAAAAACCTCTTTTAGTAGTGCGGAAACTATTGGAAATGGTTGTCACGTGATACTACCCTCTTCTGATGGTTCTTCGAAAAACATCACCTAGCACGGTTCCCGGCCCGCTGGTGTTTTCTCGACAAGAACTGATGATTTTGAGAGACAGCTACAAAAGTCACTAGTATAAACCTTTGGGGGGGGGGGGGTAGAGCCTTGACTTCATGACACCGACCCTTTGACCCCATGTTTTTCTATGTTTTTGTGTGCTGCATTCATGCATTCATCTAAAAAACATTACATCAAAGAAAAACTTCTCTTCTAGTCTCTCTTTTTCAAATTAAACTAAGACAATGATTGCAAATGTCAGAGAAAAAGATTGCGCTCATGGACTTAGGTAGAAGGAGAACTCATAAGTATACCTCCAGGGTTCCAAAACTAGAAGATTTAAGAGGATTAGCAAGGATGATCACTAACCCTGAAGCTTTCAGAGCCAAGTACGGAGGTCTGCTACCTCTGTTAAGAGTCCATGTGATTGAAGGAATCATGGAGACACTCATTCAGTTTTACGATCCGGTCTATCACTGTTTCACATTCCCGGATTACCAGCTCACACCAATGCTGGAGGAGTATTCTCACCCAACCGATCTACACATTACTGATCGAGCTCCATTTTTTGGACTGGAAGAAATTCCAAAGGATCAGACCATTGCAAGAGCAATCTATTTGGATGAGTCAGAAATCAAGACTCACATGACCACCAAGGGTGGGCTCCCAGGTTTTCCAGCCCAGTTCCTGACAAAGAAGGCTCTATACTTTGCTAGTATAGGGAACATGACTGCTTTTGAAAGCATCTTTGTCTTACTCACTTACGGGTTATTTCTATTTCCCAACATTAATAGCTTCGTCGATATCAACGCCATTAAGGTTTTTCTCATTGGCAACCCTGTGCCAACTTTGCTCGCGGACGCGTATCATTCTATACACTTAGGAAATTTGTACAGCAGAAGGATGATCACATGCTGTGTACCCCTGCTATACAAATGGTTTATCTCTCATTTACCCAAGTCTGCTGCATTTTGGGATCATAAGAGTGCCTTGCGTTGGTCGTAGAAAATCATGTCTCTTACCAACTCTGATATAGATTGGTGCAATAGGATTTATGACGGGATCAGGATCATTGACCGTTGTGGAAACTTCCTCAACGTACCCCTTATAGGAACTAAGGGAGGAATCAACTACCCTCCAGTATTGGTTCATCGTCAATTTGGATACCCCATGAGGCATGTCCCGCGTAATGCTCATCTGGAGGGCCTTTTCTTCAAGGAAGGAGAAAATGACAGGGCACTAAAGACGGAAATAGTGCACGCTTGGAAACATGTTCATAAAAAAGGACGAGAGTCTCTAGGAAAATCGGACTGTGTCTCGGTGGAGCCTTATCTCCACTGGGTACAAACTAGAGCTCTCAAGTTAAAGATGCCTTATCCTCGTCGCAGAGTTATTCCGCCGAGGGGATCTGTCATGTACTTCATGACTGAAACGAAAAAACTTCAGGTTACTCTCAACAAAGTTCAACAAGAGAGGAGGTCTTGGAAGAACAAGTACCGCATTCTCAATGTAGAGTGTACCAAAATACAGCGACTGCTAAAAGATAAGGATGCTCTGATCGAGATTTTAGAGCAACATGCTATGGATAATCAGGATGACCAAAGGAATTTGCTCGTTCCTTTCACTTGGCAAGGAATGACAACCCGACAACGGCCCAAGATCCCTGGTCCAAGAAAAGAAAGTACCAGAATGAGCACCCGGTTTCTCCCCAGAGAGGACTCGGGACCCCTTAGATTAGGTTTCTGTTTCTGCACCTTGTAATCTACTATATTTCTATTTTCACAATCCTTTGAATTCAATAAAACGAGGTTTCCCCACTGTTTGATATTTGAAATCTAATTGTCAAAGTTTATTTTGATTAAACAAAAAAAAAACAATTAATATAATCATTGCATTCATCATTCTCACGTCACATATTCTTCTTACCTACGAATCTCACGTTTGTGTCTCGGTTTTAGAGTCAAACTGTCTCATTCGTACAATACTCTGGCCAATCGTCAGAAAAAGATGGATGATCTCGAGGAAGAGAACAGAGAGTTAAGAGAAGAGATCGACACTCTGAGAGAGGATATGAGAAAGCTTCATAACGACATGCAAGCCATGGCAGAAGCTCAGCTACAAAGGACTGTGATCTCGGAGATCACCTCAACGCCCATAGTGGAAAAGTTCGATCCTAGGTACAAAATGCCAAAAGATTGTCCCTGGGGCATGCCACTTAATTATATCCCGGAAGGATATGTTCCGTCGATCAATGAGGATCATGGAACCGCAGCAAGAACCTCTGGCCCTGAAGGTTACAAACTTTGGGAAAGCGAAGATGCCAGGGGCATGATAACAACTCCCGAAGGTTACAAACTTCGGGAGGCACCGAGAGTCTCGGCCATAATGATTATACCACCGCCCGTGGTACACACTGTCCCGGAAGGAAAAATTCCACCGATACCTTCTGGTGGATACGGCAACATGTTCTAAAGAATGAATGAGTTCCAGGAACAGTTCCTGGGAATGCAGAAAGAACTGCAGGTCCTTCGCGGTCAGGATTTATTTGGAAAGGACGCCGCGGACCTCTGTTTGGTCCCTAATGTGAAAGTCCCACACAAATTCCAGGTGCCCGACTTTGAAAAGTACAAGGGTAACTCTTGCCCTCAGAGTCACTTGGTGATGTACGCTCGGCGAATGTCAGCTCAGATAGAGAATCAGGATTTAATGATTCACTACTTTCAGGATAGTTTAACAGGTACCGCCCTAAAATGGTACATGGGTTTAAACCGTGCTACGATTAGGACTTTCAGAGATCTTGGCATTGCCTTCGTCCAACAATATAAATACAATCTGGACATGGCACCCGACAGAGATCAACTCAGAGCAATGTCACAAAAGGACAAAGAAACCTTTAAGGAATACGCTCAGAGATGACGTGAAATTGCCGCTCAAATCTATCCACCTCTTGAGGAAAAAGAGATGACAAAGATCTTCTTAAAGACCTTAAGCTCATTTTATTACGACATAATGGTTGCCAGTGCGCCCAGTGACTTCACCGAGATGGTCGGTATGGGAGTTCGTCTTGAGGAAGCTGTCCGAGAAAGACGTCTAGTCAAAGACACTGGATCATCAAGTAGTACAAAGCGATACGGTAGTGCTCTCCCTAAGAAAAAAGAGCAAGATATTGGGAATATCTCTCTCGGAAATAAAAGGCGACGTTATCAGCCAGTAGCAGCAGTGACTCCTGCTATCAATCCTGCGCCTATTTCTATGTATCAACCTCAGGTTGCACAGAGCCAACCTAATCAGCAAAGGACTCAACAACCTCTTCAGCAGGATCGTCCTCCATACAATAACAACTGTACAACGCGGCCACCAGGATTTGATCCTATACCCGTATTGTACGCAGAACTATTTCTGTTACTACTGGCTAAGGGGCATGTCCAGACTAAGTCCCCTCTTACAGTACCAGAAAATCCGCCTTTTTGGTTTAAGGTGGATCAGACTTGCCCTTACCATCAAGAATGACCAGGGCATAACATAGAGAACTGTCTCAATTTCAAATCCGACGTGCAAAAGCTTATTAGGAGCGGGGTCTTATCTTTCAAGGATACAAATCCTAATGTTCTCACAAACCCGCTGCCTCAACACGAGAAAACTACGGTTAATCTGGTAGAGGGAGAGACTAACAACGTCTATCAGATTCATGATGTACTCTTGTTAAGGACCAATCTGGTCAAGATGCATTGTAGACAGAGTGGATATGGCCATGTGCCACCTCATAACTATCACCAGTGTGATATATACTCTAAAAACAATCGAGGATGTTATGTGGTGCAATCAGCTCTACAGGAACAGATGGATCTCGGATAGATCCAAGAGCACCGAGTTCGTGGAGTTAACATGGAAATGCACTCAAGGAAAAGCAAGTATCATAATCTGTTGCGGCACGATTACAATTCCTGTCTGACTTGCTCGGTAAACAAACAGGGATGCTCTTTTGTACAAGAGGCCCTACAGCGTCAGATGGATCTTGGATGTATCCAGGACTACCATGATAGGAATCCCTATCAGATCAACATGATTCAAATCTTCGATATTCGCTTGATGAATACCAGCCTAGTGGAGTTACATGCTAAACAGGTCCGGCTCATGTTCCTGGTATCACATGATTATCATAGCTGTAGGGCGGGTTGTGAAAACGATCAAGGCTGTACCCTTGTCCAGGAAACCCTTCAGCACTTGTTGAACCACTGGTGGCTTCCAATCCATATGGATGAAGACACCTAGAAAATTAGTATCACTAACGGGAACCCTACTCGGCATCAAAGTCGGGACGTTCGATCTGTGGAAACTGACCTAGTGAGGTTACATTGTATTCAAAGCGGGCGTGGCCAGGTGCCACCACACAACTATGAACGTTGTAGAGTCTGTTTGGAAAGTAACCAAGGATGTTACCTTGTGAGAGCAGCTCTTTAGGGTCAGGTGGATCGTAGAGATATTCGCCCATATCCCGGTTCTGGACTAATCAACTGGGCGCCGGACTACCTCGCTGATCAAATTGAGGACGTTGTCGTAATATGTGATCATCAGGAGGCTAGAGATGTTTGTGCCATCATCCCTCTACTTGACGAATCGAGAGTTCCCAACCAGGAACGGATCGAAATTGCTTACGATGGTCAGAAAAATTAGAAGGCTCCCATAGTCATCTATCTACCGGGACCATTACCGTATGAATCAACTAAGGCTATCCCTTACAAATACGGTGCAACAACAGTCGAGAATGGAAAGGAAATTTCATTACCCTCCGTCGTGAATATTGATGACATCATTCGAGTAACACGGAGTGGTCGAATCTTCAACCGAGGAGTTGGAGAACTTAACAAAGAAAAGGAACCTCAGACAGAAGTTCCCAATCCACCAGTCGATCAATCCAGTAATCCCGACCTTTCAAAAGACAACGATGAGATGCTGAAACTCATCCAAAGGAGTGAATACAACATTGTTGATCAGCTGTTACAAACTCCTTCAAGGATCTCGGTGCTGTCACTTTTACTCTGTTCAAAAGTACACAGGGAGGCTCTATAGAAAGTCTTGGAGCAAGCCTTTGTAGAACAGGATGTAACAATCAGACAGTTCGATAGCATTGTCTCTAACATCACTTCCTGCAATAACTTGGGATTTAGTGATGAGGAATTACCTGAAGAGGTTCGCCGTCATAACATGGCACTCAATATCACGGCCAGCTACCATGGCGATGCTTTAGCCAGCGTACTGGTAGACACAGGGTCAGCCCTGAATGTTATGCTGAAGTCCACTTTGATGCAATTATCCTTCAAAGGACCCCCGATGAGAACCAGTGAGGTCGTCATCAAAGCATTTGACGGGTCTAGAAGAATGGTTATCGTCGAAGTCGACCTTCCCATAACTATTAGTCCTCACACTTTCCAAGTCCGTTTCCAGGTCATGGACATCCGGGAAACGTACAGTTGTTTATTAGGAATACCTTGGATACATCAGGCTGGGGCGGTCACCTCGAACCTCCACCAAAAGTTAAAGTTCGTCTAGAACAACCAGCTTGTCACGGTCTGTGGAGAACAAGCTTTGCTCGTGAGTAACTTATCAAAGAGGGAACCCGAGGAGGTTATTGGAACTCAGTTCCAAACACTGTCGGTGAGCAAGAATAATCAATCCGAAGAGGGAACTTCCATTTCCTCATACAAAAATGCTATCAAAGCGGTCGAGAGCACCAATACAACAGGATGGGGACAGCTAGTCGTTTCTACTGACAATAAAAAAAAGAAGGGTCTTAGTTTTTCTGCAACCTATACCCAGACAGCTACTACTAGCAATGAAAGTCTTCTTCTCATTCAAGACTTCTTCCACAGTGGAGGTTTCCTTCAACCAGTGCCACAAGAAGTGCATACCAACAATAAAGATGATTCCCCTGATATGGAGGAAGAATGGGAGTCCTATCTTAACAAGGACGGTTATGTGTCTCAGGACGAAACGCAGACTCCCTTTTGCTTTCCTACACAGAGTACGAGATTTATACCCAGGTCAGATGTCGAAATGATATACGGAGATTGTGATTCGGAAGGATGCCGTGCTCCACCAAACTCATTAGAAGAGGACACTCTGATGAAGGACAACTTTGACCACAACTATTATGGCCCGATGGATGGCCTGCCAACGTGGCAGCCGTATCCAGGAGACTTGGGGCAAGGATATCATCCGAACAATGAAAATCAGCTGAGCATCATTAAACAGAATACTTGTGTCCCTGCCATGTCATGGGATCGACACTCAGGTCATTCCGAACTTATCCAGTATGATGATGAATTGGCAAAGCTTGCCGGACTAGAATTCATCAACTACGCTTTTCCCGAGGTCAACGTCATCGAAAGGGATGACTCCTCCAGTTCCAAAGATGTCTGGGACACCTTGGGACAACCAAGTGGGAAATACGACTATAGGTTCAAGTACACTGCTCCTGAAAGCTCTCGTATCAGGCTCGAAGACATCCAGCCAACTGGATGGGGAGATCTACCTGAAAGCACAAATGCTATGCAAAATGCAACAGAGGAATCCTCCTACGACAACTCTGCCTAGGAGACAGATCCCAATGATCCTGCTCCACCAGAAATCAGCGTTATTTCTGAAGACAAATCAAGGAAGGTGCCAGACTTTGTGATTCACCGAGGAGTTCGCCGCCAATGGGTTGTTGTCAATGTTCCGAAGACTGTTCATAAGTCAAAGTAATTGTCGTCTTTAACCTTTCACCCTGTCGAGGTGAAACAGATATTTTGATAGGGCTCACTTTTTGTAAATTTCCCTCTTCGCTTTGCCCAAAGCGACAGAGTTTTGTTTTATAGGGCTGTAGTTTCAAGAATCGACTTGTTCATTAATAAAATAACGTCGTTCTATAATTTCCGCATTAATTGTTGTTTTCTCTTTTTCCTTTTCCCAGAAAATGGTAATCCTAAAAAAACAACTCAATAATAAAAATAAGCAGTTTTCCAAAGAGAAATACACTGCACACACACTCTTGCATTCTCTCTATCTCTTCTAAACACAAATCATATCGTCATGCAGATTGCTTGTTTTAAACCCCGTTGAAACATATGATTTGATGCCTTCTCCCAACTTTGAGTTCCCGGTATTTGGGGCTGAAGAAGAGAATGACGACGAAATTCTAGAAGAGATCTCCCGATTACTCAGACAAGAGGAAAGGTCCATTGAACCTCATAAAGAGCCGTTGGAAACGGTAAACCTAGGTTCAGAAATAGAGAGAAAAGAAATTAGGATTGGGGCACTGCTCAGTCCAACTGCCAGAGAGGGTTTGGTAAAGCTTCTCAAAGAATTCCCCGATGTATTTGCTTGGTCCTATTAGGATATACCAGGGTTGGATACCAGCATCGTGGAACATCATATACCATTAAGATCGGAATGTCCGCCAGTCAAACAAAGATTGAGAAGGACTCACCCGGACATGGCCATCAAAATCAAAGAGGAGGTACAGAAACAGATTGACACGGGTTTCCTCGCCACATCAGAATATCCTCAATGGTTAGCCAACATCGTACCCGTTCCCAAAAAGGACGGAAAAGTCAAAATGTGTGTGGATTAAAGAGATCTAAACAAGGCTAGTCCAAAGGATCACTTTCCTTTACCACACATTGACATGCTGGTAGACAGTACAGCAAAGTTCAAAGTTTTCTCCTTCATGGATGGATTCTCGGGCTATAACCAGATCAAAATGGCGCCGAAAGACATGGAGAAAACTTCGTTCATTACCCCTTGGGGTACCTTTTGTTACAAGGTAATGTCGTTCGGTTTGAAGTACGCCGGGGCAACCTATCAAAGGGCCATGACTACTCTTTTTCATGACATGATACACAAAGAAATCGAGGTATATGTCGATGATATGATTGCCAAATCTATGACTGAAGAGGAGCAAGTAACCCATCTCTCAAAGCTATTCGAGCGGTTGAGAAAGTACAAACTCCGCTTGAATCCCAACAAATGCACCTTCGGTGTCCGTTCAGGGAAACTCTTAGGGTTCATCGTCAGCCAGAAAGGAATTGAGGTTGATCTTGACAAGGTCAAGGCTATTCAAAAAATGCCTTCTCCGAAAAACTGTAAAACAAGTTAGAGGATTCCTGGGACGTTTGAACTACATCTCCAGATTCATATTCCTCATGACGGCGACCTGCGCGCCGATTTTCAAATTACTCAAAAAGAATCAGGACTGCATTTGGACAGAAAACTGGCAAACCGCCTTCGACAGTATCAAGGAATACCTGTCGAACCTGCTGATTCTATCACCTCCAGTGGAAGGAAGACCGCTGATCATCTATTTAACAGTCTTGGAAGACTCAATGGGTTGTGTACTTGGCCAACAAGACGAAACAAAAAGGAAAGAGTCTGCCATCAACTATTTGAGCAAGAAATTCACCGACTGCGAGACTCGTTACACTATGCTTGAGAAAACTTGTTGCGCTTTGGCTTGGGCAGCCAAACGTCTTCGCCAGTACATGATTCGTCACACTACTTGGTTAATCTCAGAAATGGATCCAATCAAGTACGTCTTCGAAAAACCTACTCTCATGGGAAGGATTGCCCGTTGGCAGATGCTGTCATCAGAATATGACATAGAGTACCACGCTCAGAAAGTCGTTAAAGGAAGTATTTTAGCCGATCATTTGGCTCATCAACCGATTGACGATCAGGAATCAGTCGAATTTGACTTCCCAGACGAAGATGTCATGTATCTAAAAATGAAAGAATGTGATGAACCGCTACCCAGTGAAGGGCCAGAACCAGGTTCCCAATGGGGACTAATCTTTGACGGAGCAGTCAATCATTACGGAAATGGAATTGGGGCAATAATCATAACACCTCAGGGTACCCACATTCCTTTCACCGCCAGACTCACGTTCAAGTGCACAAATAACAAGGCCGAATACGAAGCTTGTATTATGGGTCTCGAAGAAGCGATCGATTTGAGGATCAAGAACTTGGATGTATATGGCGATTCAGCCCTGGTTATCAATCAAATCAAAGGAGATTGGAACACATACCAATCCAGATTGATTGCTTACAAAGACTATGCGAGAAGGTTGTTACCATTCTTCAACAGAGTTGAATTTCATCACATCCCTCGTGAGGAGAATCACATGGCTGATGCCTTAGCCACCCTCTCTTCCATGATTAATGTAGGTCAATGGAAGGACATACCTAAGATTGACATAATGCGCCTTGAGAGGCCCGCTTACATCTTCACGATTGAAGCAGTCATAGACGACAAACCTTGGTATCACGATATCAAATACTTCCTTCAGAAACAGGAGTACCCACCTGGGGTACTAAGGAAAGACAGGAAAACCCTCAAAAGGCTGGCAGATAGTTTCTTTCTGAGCGGTGATACACTCTATAAGAGAAATTTTGACATGGTCTTACTCCGATGCGTAGACAGACCCGAAGCAAACATGCTGATAAAAGAAATTCACGAAGGGTCCTTTGGCACTCATGCCAACGGACATACAATGGCGAGAAAAATTCTAAGAGCAGGGTACTATTGGTTGACAATGGAATCCGACTGCTACAAGTACATGAGGAAGTGTCACAAGTGTCAGATATACTGACAAAATTCATGTACCGCCAACGCATCTCAAAGTTCTTTCTGCCCCATGGCCTTTTTCCACATGGGGAATCGACATGATTGGCTTAATTGAGCCCAAAGCTACGAACGAACATCGGTTCAACCTGGTAGCCATTGATTACTTCACTAAGTGGGTTGAAGCAGCGTCGTACGCTAATGTAACCCGACAAGTGGTGGTCCGATTTATCAAAAACAATATCATCTACCGTTATGGTGTTCCATGCCAGATCATTACCGATAATGGATCCAACTTGAACAATAAGATGATGAAAGAGTTATGCGCAGAGTTCAAGATCGAACACCATAACTCATCTCCCTATCGACCAAAGATGAACGGAGCGGTAGAAGCGGCAAACAAGAACATCAAGAAGATTGTTCAAAAGATGGTTGTAACCTACAAAGATTGGCACAAGATGCTACCCTTTGCTCTTCACGGTTATCACACATATGTCCGCACTTCAACAGGGGCAACCCCTTTCTCTCTAGTATATGGCATGGAAGCAGTGCTTCCCATAGAAGTAGAGATCCCATCAATCCGGGTATTGATGGAAGCTAAGCTTACAGAAGCTGAATGGCGTCAAAGTCGACACGATGAACTCAACCTGATCGAAGAGAAACGAATAACGGCACTATGCCATGGTCAGTTATATCAGTAAAGAATGAAGATGGTGATTGACAAAAAGGTTCGACCTCGCGTCTTCAAGAAAGGAGACCTTGTGCTCAAGAAGATACAATCATTTCTCACTGATTCTCGGGGCAAATGGACTCCGAATTATGACAGCCCCTACGTGGTCAAGAAAGCTTTCTCAGGCGGTGCCTTGAGACTTGCAACCATGGACGGAGAGGAATTTTCCTACCCCACAAATGTTGATGTAGTCAAGAAATACTTCGCCTAAAAAAAAACGTCCCGGTGGATTGAAAACCCGAAAGGGAGGTCCAGGAAAAAATTAGAGACATGATGAAAAATCATCCCGGTGGATTCGAAACCTCAACGTACAATCCAGGCAAAAATTAGGGATAATGGCAAGTAACTACTTTCGACAAAGGGGTAAGTCCCTCGGCAGCAGTTACATCATCCATCAGGAAAGCTCCAGTCGCGGTCATCTTCGATAGAAGCTCAAGATGTCCTGAATTCAAAATTGGTAAAAGGATAGTGGTCGTTATGTTTCAACGTAGCCCCTTTTCCCTGTAAATTACCATTTTCTAACTTTGTATATACTCTTTGGAATCACGCGTTTGGCTGATTTCCATCCTATCAACGTAGCTTTACAGAATGATGTTTTTAACATGATCAACGATTCTTGAAACAAAACAAAAATGAATTTACTTGTTAAAATGGTTCTGCTTTTAAAAATAAAGATGGCAATTTCTTTTGACGGTTGAACATCGAAAGAACATCGATCACTTCTCCAAAGGAATTCGAGCCTCAAAGTGCAAAATCAAAGTACTCCTTCTAAACCAGTGCACCTGAATAAAGGATCAACTGTGTCAAAGACCGTGTTTCCTCTGACACCCCCGGCCGAGTTCTCATCTCCTAAGCCCGACCAGCGTCGCTCCCAATAGGGACCGTTTCTCCTAAGCAAGGCAGAATTGCTATATTGAACTAGCGGTACTTCTTCGCCCCGCGATGGCCGAGTATCCAGTTATGATCATCTATTAGTTTGTATGTCGCGCCAGTTTTGTCAGCATATACATACATACATCATGTATTATTGATTTACATTCGCATTCATATTGCATCACTATTACTCTAGTCGGTCTTATCCCCTAGTGATAATAGTCCTCTCAATCGAGTTGTCAAGTTCTTTCCTTGTCAGGAAAGGTTGCGTCTGAACAATCTCTCTCCTCCAGTTTATTTCTAGATCAGAATTGTCCCTTGACCACTTTGATAACTTGAACCTCTGAAAGACCAGAGAACCTTCAACCGATGTCAATCTTCACCATTGAAGATGATATTTTCTCTTTCCCGGATTAAGGAAAATCCCTAGAGGAAGCCTCTTAAGCAGAGATTTGGCAATACAGCAGTTTTTCTGTAAAAAAAGCCGCTGATGAAAAGGTCATCAGCACCTCAAAATTGGATCACATCATATGGCGTTTCTCTGGGAGGATCCCGAGAAAAGTATGATGTAATATCCCCAAGCATGAAAGCATCTCTCAAGAGACTCGTTTTCCCCAGTAGAGTCGGCAAATGGCGTCTCCAAACTGAGAAGTTTGTACACCTCTACAACTTAGACGAATGGGTTCCCCAGCAACTCTGACATCAAAACTTTTTCTATCAAATGACCTCTCTCAAGGAAAATTCAGCGAGAAGTTTGAGGAAAATCGCTACGAATAACGTCCCTTGTCAAGAAAGTTTATTGACAAAAGAAACTAAGACAAGTTCCTTGGTTAGAAACTAGGATCGAGGGGAAGTTTACTTCAGAAACTAAGACCAGTTCCTTGGTTAGGAACCAGGATCGAGGGGAAGTTTACTTCAGAAACTAAGACCAGTTCCTTGGTTAAGAACCAGGATCGAGGGGAAGTTTACATCAGAAATTGAGACCAGTTCCTTGGTAGGAAACCAGGATCGAGGGGAAGTTTATTTCAGCCACAGAGACCAGTTACTTGGTAGGAAACTAGGATCGAGGGGAAGTTTTTACCTTTTCTAGGCATCAATGCTTAGCAAAAGAAGAAGGATGCGCAAGCTTCCATTCTTAACCACCATCAAAATTTCGGGTATTCCGATATTTAATCCTCTTGCACCCCGAATGCCCGAATACCTTCGCCATTCACACATTCGGGTCCAACAAGATTAAATAGGGGCATCTGTCATACCCCAAATTTTGACCACTAAGATTTCCCATCATTGTGTAAATCATCATCACAATATGGAGGAACCATCATACCTCATCAGTCTCCCCAAAGATGGGTGAGCATCCACTACAATCAAATTTAGGGTTTCCAGCCCTCTCAGAGTTTTTAGACAAAGGATCAATCAAGAAATGACATGATCTTCAACTTGTCTAACCTCCCAAACATCTAAAAGGGATCAAGAGGACTCCCACTTCAAGGATTAAGCACAAGGCTGCTCCCTTCCAGGTGGATCAAGCCTCAAGATCGCCAGTGTCACCAAATTAGGGTTTGGTCGACCAGGGCCTCCAGATGGAAATTTTCCTCTGGGCATGAGCCAATGCTTCAAAGCATAACCTAAAATACTCCATGGAACTTCATGGAGCCAATTATCAAGTCAATTTGACCTCAGGGGATGCATACATCAAAAATCAGGAATTAGGGTTTCTTGACCTAATTCACCCCTAAGTTGACTTTTGGGACAATTCATGAGCCAAGACCTCAAGAGAGGATTTTAGGGTCTCCAATATACCACATTGATCCATTTGTAACAATGGATTGATCCAGGGAGCTTGAGCAGCAAGTCTCAATTTCATCAGTACCACAGTTAGGGTTTTGAGGAAAAAGTCAACTGTAACTTTGACTTTTGACCAGGACATGCTCCCAAACCCTAGGACATGATTCAATATACCCTATAATACCCATGGAACATGTCCATCAAGTTTGATTTAGGTCAAGGACATGATTTCCAAAAGGATCGCACAGTTTGGAATTCATCTGATAAAAAGTCAACTGTGAACAAAAGTCAACTTTGACTTTTTGAGATTTTTCATAAAAATGGTTTTTTAACCCTAAAATGATGTTTATGTATGATTTGAATCATCATTCATCAAGAAAAATCAAGAAAAGTGGGATAACTTGTAAAAGGGGTAGCCATAAAAACTTAGAAAATTTTCTAAGTTATGAACAAAGTGGCAAGGGTACCAACTTTGGAGGATCATAACTCCTAAACCACAAGGCCATTTTTTCCCATCCAAAGCTAGATTTGTAGGTCTCATTACCCTCTACAAAAGCTTAAAACTGACCTCCCTCCAAATTCATCATGGATTTTGAGTTATGTAATGATCAAAATCACAAAAAAGTGAAAATGTCACTTTTTTCCAACACTTAGTGAAATTTTCACTAAGTCAGAATCTGCCTTCACTTTTTTCCAAATGTAGGGGGATTTTTCACTTGGATCCAAAAGGTATCAAAACCAAATATGATCAAACAGTTGTTGTATCATATGAGGGCTTTCCAAAATGGCCAAGAACATCACCAAATTCCACTTGGGCCATGAGATATGACAATGGCAATATGCCTTGCTGAAAATTGCCAAGGCTAGGAAGAATTTTGCATTTTTACTCGATTTGGAAAAATCAGATAATTCAAAGCCTTGTCATCACTTTGGACACATCTGAGGATCAAATCTAAAGGGGACAAACACTGAGCCAAGCCTCCAAAGTCCTTGGAACAAGAAGTAGCATGCCAAACCTAGAATTTCCTAAAAGAGGGACAAGACTCCAATTTTGGATTGGAGCATTCAATGCATACACCAAGGTGGCATGAACTGAGCCATTTGCAACTGAATTCAGTCAAGACTTATCCAAGACCAAGGGAACCACAGCCCTGTGCCCTAACCTCTAGTCAATGGCTAGAGGAGACTTGGATTCTAAAGTGTAACCATTGGCAAACCTCTACTGCAGTTGCCATTCACTATTGATCCCAAAATAAACTTGCTCTACTATAAATAGAGCTCATTTGTGCTCAGTTTGAGTACACCAAAGCCATCAAACAGATGCTTTCCTCAAAATCCCTCTCTTTAGGCCAAAATGCCTTCTTTAGCAAGGTAACTCTGAGTTTTTGAGTTAGAGAGCATTTCCATCACAACTCATGATCCTAACACCGCATAAACATCATATGTAGGTGATCCAAACTATCAAAAGTGACCTGTAACACCAAAATCACAAAGTCACATCTCAAAACCTCAAAATAGGCCTTTTCTGCATTTTTCAAGCCATGTCTTGATTCAGTCACTTTCCAAACCAGATAAAACCTCAAACACACTCCAAATAACATCCTTGAATTGTCCCAAATGCCCCCCCCCCCCCCATCTGGAACACAATTTGAGGGAGTTGCTATTTTGGTCATTTTAACCCCTTTTGCAAGAAAGGGCTAGTTTGTGTTTTTTCAGGTTCCAGCTGATTCCAACCATCCTCAAAGCTTCTAAGGGATCATTTGAGAGTTTCCAAAGCATCAAACCATTTCTAGAACAAGAAGTTTGGCTGATTGCACAGAAAACTCCAAAAGCTCAAAAAGAGGTAAGCATCATGACTTGAACTTTCCAAAATATGCATTGCTTTGAAGTCCACTAATCATACACACCTCATACATGTTATATATGTTGTGTTTAAACCAATTCATCATGTAATTCATGCCTGTATCAAAGTGTAGCATAGAAAATGCAATTGTAGGCCTTTTTCAAAACCACTATCGGGTTTTGAGGAGGGAGTATAATCTGAAAAAAAAATACCACCACCATTGGATTCCTTGTGAAATTCTAGGCCAGATGCATATAAATTTTGTCCCCAACCATTAAGAAATGAGAAAGTTATGGACCTTCCCGTTTCTTGGCAAAACTTGTCTTGCCTTGCCTTGGCCAGGCCTAGAAAACAAGGCATGCCTTGTATATTTGTGGTTTCACTTCAAGCAATGGATGTATCACCACCCCATTGGTAAGGCGCGCGCCCTATAACCTTGAGGTCGTGGGTTCAAACCCCACCCATGCCATTTTGTGTTTTTTCACATTTTTGCTATTTTTTCCAATATTTTCATGTTTTATTAATTAATTGGAAAATTAATAACTCTTTCAATTTTAATTATTTTTTATTGGTTCTTTTTGCAAAAAATCACAAAAATGTTGAAATATTTTATTCCACAAAAAATTAAGTTTATATTATTTATTTAATATAATTAGTATTTTTGTGAATAAATTCCTTTTTAATGTTTTTAAACATTTTAAAAAGTGAATATTTACTTTGAAAATCAAAACCAAGTGAGTTTTAATTGACCTTGTGATTAATCCCTCATTTCTCAAACCTTAAACAAAAATCACAAATGATTTATTCAAACTTATTTGGTACTTTATTTGATTTTCTAAATATTTACTTTTAAAGAATAACAAATTAGGGTTTCTTTGATTTTCACCCTCATCAAACAATTTCAAACACTTTTGGGCCTCTAATAGAATGTAAGACCCAATACTTTGTAAATACAAACCTATTTTTGGGCCTCACTTATTGTATAAGTCCCGTTGTATTTCAAAAAGTTCGACGCGATCATCGTCCATTGAAAAACAAACCCTGGGCCTCTCCTCGAGCTATAAGACCCATTCAAAATCATTGGGCCTCTATTAGAGTGTAAGACCTAACCCCGTTTAAAAAACAAACCATTTTGGGCCTCAATTCATTGTATAAGACCCACCGCATTTTCAAAAATCTCAGCGCGATCGCCATTTTCAAACAAATGACCCTGGGCCTCTCTTTGAGCTGTAAGCCCCACCACTTGTACAAAAATAAATCACTTGGGCCTCTTGAGAGAGTGTAAGACCCATCCCCTTGTACAGAAAACTTCTTGGGCCTCAGTCACTTGTATAAGTCCCTCTATACAAAACGACAATGCGACCACTTATAAACCTTGGGCCTCTCCTTGAGCTGTAAGCCCCAACATGTTTTCAAAATACTTTCTCCTTTAAATTTAGAATATACTGTTGTTTTCAATTTTTCTTTGTTGAACAACTAACTAAACAGCAAGGAAGCTCTACAACCTAGTAAGTGTTTATAAGCTTTCTTTATCCACTTTCATATACATATAACTGTATTGTGGGGCTATTTCACTGTAAGTCTTCTTTCATAAACTCATATCAACTGTTTAATACTAGTATAGATATTTAGAGTTTCCCCGGCAACTACGTCTAGCACTAAGCCCTGTTGGTCACTCTTAAATATAGTCAAAACTAGATCCCCATAGAATTACCAGATACAGTCTTCCCTCCTATTGGGGTTAAACAATATGGAGACGTGAAAGGCTGCATTCTCGGTGAACCCTTTCTCAGATTGTCACCCTTAGAAATCGTCAAAGAAACTCTACTCCCCAGAGATGATCTTTTCTCCGTGAATGGCATCTCTTGAGTTTCTTCCAAATTCTCGGACTTTCCTGGCTTGATCTATTCTCTGTGAATAGCCTGTCTTGAATTTCTCGGGGTTTGGGGACCCCACAGGCTTCCTAAAAGCATCCCCGCCTCCTCTTGGGCATTGTATAAGGACCCTACGGCTTCTTAGAAGTATTCACAGCCTCCTCTTAGGCTTCATATAAGGATTCTTCTTTCGGGAAGAGAGCCTCCTCTTGGGCTTCGTACAAATTGTCCCTCAGCTTCTTAAAAGTTTCCAGCCTCCTCTTGGGCTTCGTACAAATTGTCCCGACGACCTTCTAGAGGTATAGGAACAGAAATTAGTCATCTTAATAGAACAGTCTTTCAAGGAGTCTAGATCTTTCTACCGTGAACGTACTACTACTGTTTCTTTAAGCGTAGTATAAAAGATAAAACTCTAGACCTGGACAGTCTAATCTCCTTGAGTCTCGAAGGCATTCTCAAGTAGGGAAAAACACCAGTAGACTCGGACAGTCTCCAATACCCTCTGGATTCCCCATTTCCTTAAAGAATAGGAAATAACCCTGATCCCCTGATCGATTCCAAAGCATAGCCTTACCTTTAATCAGTCTCTTTATAAGAACTGATTTTCTCTTTTAACCAACCTACTGGACCTGTCACTCAATTAAAACAGCACTCCTTTTAGCCGCTATCTCGGGCTTGGTACGAGATACAAAAATACTCTCTTGTTGAGTCAATAAACATAATTAGCCTCCATCTCTGGCTTCGTACGAGATACAAAAACACTCTCTTGTTGAGTATACAAGACTCTCTTGTTGAGTCAACCTTTAGCCTCCGTCTTGGGCTTCGTACAAGACACATCTAAAAGCACTCTCCTGTTGAGTCAACTCCTTTTAGCCTCCCTCTCGGGCTTCGTACGAGACACAAAAGCATCCTCTTGTTGGGTCAATAGCCTCCTCTTAGGTTTTGTATAAGAAAAACTCCGGTTGAGTCAATCAACCTTTTAGCATCAAAACTATGCCTCGTTCACAGGATACAAACATCAACAACTCCTTTCATCTAATCACTATAAGCGGCAAGCCTCTGGATTATTTACATCCACACCACTGTCCCTCTTTTAGCATGAGAAATTCCTAAGGAAAGATGGCATTGCTCTACACTGAGTTAAAGTCTTATCCTTCAGGTTAAAAATCCCCTATAAAGGAAATTATGGCATTGCTGGATTTGCATATCCCAGCTAAAGTAATCCTCCTTTATAGTCAGTCACCCAACAGTTGTGACAAACAGACCCCCTTTAGAGATGACAAATTCTCTCTAAAGACAACACCTTTTCAGCTTCACATCTTGGGCTTTGAACAAGATATAAACCACTTTTAGCTTACCGTCTTGGGCTTTGAACAAGACACCAAAACACCATTTCCTCCATTAGAATAGGAAGAACTACGATCGCTCTGATTTCCCTGTTTCGGTAAATGGGAATAAGTAGGCATAAGATTGAAAGAAAAATCTTAGCGAGCACACTAATCCAAAACCCAAATCCCGTACCTTCACATATCAAACGAAAAGCATCAGTCTTAAACCTCCCACCAATCGCCCGAGCACTATTTTAACAAAATAACCTAAGAGAGACCCACAATCTTTGTAGCATCTGTAAACCAACAGTCATCTGTTCAAACTCAGTTTGTAAGCAGGGTTAATTGGAGACATCTAGTTCCCTTCCTTCATCAGCTTCAATAGGATAAAAAATGAACCGAGCTGTAGTACCCCAAAGCGATAGTGCTTCGCAACCACGTCCAAAAATTCGCGTTACATTAAGTTCCAAGAAATCTTTGTCTTACATGCATCTTTATGAATACCTAAGGAGGAAGGCAGATGTAAAGATTTACACACTTATCAAATAAATTTTCAAATCCAATGTGTTAGACATGATATTAATGAGTAATAGGTAATAATTACTTGAAACCTAGTCTCACAAAATCACAACGCTCGAGGTATCTTTTGGACACGCTTTGATATCCTCAGAATCTGGAAAATCAAAAGGTTTCCTTCTGATCAGAGACACTTCTGACAAAGCATCTTCTGATGATTGAGGTTAAAAACAAATGCTTCTGAGTTTAAATGAAAATTTGATATCTTCAGATTCTGACTAAACACATCTGATTCTGATGAAATCTTACTCTGGACAATAGTCCATTTTCAGATGCTTCAGAATAAATAGAATTCTATCTTCAGCCAAGGGTTTTGTAAAGATATCAGCCCATTGATGGTCTGTATAAATTTTAAACATAAAATTCCCTTCTGAACATAGTCTTTAATAAAATGATCTCTATGTGCTTAGTCCTAGAGTGTAAGATTGGGTTCTTACTTAAACATATAACAGCAGTATTATCACAAAGGATAGAAATGTTACTCTCATTTATCGATAATCTTCTAGCTAGTTCTTCATCCACAACATCTGAGTACTGCACAGAGACGCGGATATGTACTCTGCTTCTGCTGTTGAGAGAGCCATTGTTGATTGCCTCTTGCTTGACCATGAGATCAGATTCTTCCCGAGAAACTGACAGTTTCCAGAGATGCTTTTTCTTTCCAATCTGTCTCCAGCGTAATAACAATAGAGCTTCTGACAACTCTTTCCACTTACCTCTTCCTTTTTCAGAATACATGTTGGATGCTTTGGAGTCTTAGATGGTGTACAGTCCATCATGTTGAATTTCTTCAGAAGTTCTTTTGCATACTTGCTCTGATGAGTGTATGTTCCTTCCGATCTTTGATCAATTTGAATTCCCAGAAAGAATCTGAATTCTTCCATCAGATTCATTTAGAATTCAGCCTTTCTCATCTAGCTTGTTTCTGAACACCCATTTAGTTCCAACGACATGAATACCTTTGGGTTTCTGAACAAGATCCCAGACGTCATTTCGGTGAATTGATTCAGTTCTTCTTTTATGGGCTCTATCAAAGACACTAGACCTAGAAGAGTTTCTTCGGAGTGTCTAAAGGATGAATGGTTTCTGACTGGATCAGCTTTATCTTCCGGAATCAATTCTTCAGAATAATAAGTCTTTAATTTATTCTTCTTTTGACGAGATGAGTTGTTCTCAGCTTCTGGTAAAGTTGTATTTGAATCTGGAGAATTTTCATCTTTGTCTTCTTCTCTTGAATCTTCTGCTTCTTAGATTCTGATGACTTGATCTTCAGATCTGCAACCTTTCAACTAGCTTTGACTTTTCAGAGTTAAGGTTATCATTGAGTCTGACATGAATTGATTCGTCTACAATTATTGTTTCTGTGTTATGGATTCTGTAGCCTTTAGAGCGTTTAGAATATCCTAACAATAAACACTTTGAGCAACGAATCCAGAGCCAATGATTTCTTCTTTCTGGTTTCCTTAGAAACTGATGAAGTCTCCAGGCTTAAGTTCCAGACTTTGAAACATATGCCTTTTTCTCGTCATGAGTTGCGAGCAACTACTGTTCAGTTACCATGACTGGTGTTTCAACTGAGCTGCTAAGGATATTTCTGAGCAAGAGTCTGAGTCTGAGTCTGATTCTGGTCCTGATGATTTTCTGTCTTCTAGTTCTCCAAAAACTTCATCTTCAGTTGTTGCTACTAGCGCAACATTTTCTTATTCTTCATCAGATTCATCTTCTTCAGAATCTGAGTCGTCCCAAGTTTCCATTAGACCTTTCTCCCCTTTTAATAAGTTCTTCTTAGGCTTCTTGTCCTTCTTGACCTTTGAACACTCGTTCTTGTAATGACCTGACACATTACACTTGTAGCAGATAACCTCCTTTCCAGAGTTATGCTTCTTCTGTCCAGATGATGACTCATAGTGGCCTTTGTTTCTTCTAGATCCTCTGAAGTTTCCTTGCCTATTCTTCCAGAGGTTGTTGATTCCTCTGATGTCATCATCTGATTTTCCATTAAAATCTTCTGATTCTTCCTCGGCTTTATAGGCCTTTACCTTTCCAGGTTTAGACTTAAGAATGATAGATTTACTCTTCTTCTTCTTCCAGCTCTATCTCATGATTTCTCAAAGAACTAACACGCTTTTCAAGACTTACACTGTTGAGATCTTTTGATAGCTTTAGAGCTGTCACCATAAGTATCCATTTCTTAGGAGGACTTCTGATGATCTTTTTCATATGTCCAGCAGTTGAGTAGCCTTTGCCTAGAACTTTAAGTTTTGCGCCTCATAATTTTGGATTAAAGCAAACGCCTTTGTCTCCTTTACTTGAGCATTTCCTTCATGAGTCATCCTAAGAGAATCAAGAATAGATTTGGCATCATCTTCTCATACTTAGTATAAGAGATAGCATTTAGCAATATGATTCTTGCCTTATGATAACTTTATGATCTTTCTTCTGTTGGTTGGTTATATCACTTCTGGATATTTTAGCACATGTAGCATCAACTGGGTGATTATAGCCATCGACTACCAATCCCAAGAATCTACATCATAACCAAGAAAGAACCTTTCTATTTTGTCTTTCCAGTGGTCAAACTTTTCACCATCAACGACTGGTGGTTTGGTACTGTAATGATCTTTCTCTTCAGTAGTGTTTTTAGCAGGAGCTGCCATGATATCTAACACAAATACTGGATCGGTACTGAACACTGTTAAGTGCTGATAAAACGTTTATCATAATCAGAACTGGAGCTCTGATACCAATTGAAGGTGTGAGAAAAACACAAGAAAGGGGAGGGGTTGAATTGGGTTTTCCATTTTGAAAGCTTTTTACGAAACTCAATCAAAGATCATAAATAAACTAACAATAGAAATACACACGATATATCCTGGTTCACTTGAAAACTATTAAGCTAATCCAGTCCACCCGCCAAGATGATTTTGCCTTATACACAAGGACTTAACCCATTATAACCAAACTGATTACAATTACACTAGAAAACTAATGGTGACTAACAACCTCACAAGCCAACTGCAAGTGACTAACAACACTAAGACACACTGTCTTAGTCTCCCTAAAAATTCTGACCCAATTGGTCCTTTAGGGAACACAAACAACTTGTTTGTTACAAAGGTTTGTTTACAATAATGATGCTTCTACACAAGCAGGGTAAACATACATTTTAAGCTTAATCTAACTTAGAGTGAAACTATACAGTAAAAATAATCTTCTTCTTTGTATTGTGGTGCTTTACTGTTCACTCATATATTCTTCTGATTCTTGAGTTGCTTTCTTCATATGCATCAGTGTTTTTGATATTTCTCCTTTCTTTCACACTGAGTACTACATTGTTTATTTTTCACTTCATACTTCCATGCTTTCGCATGCATTTACACTTGCACGCACATATGCACACTCATGCTCATGCTTATTAGCATCAGATTCGTTGAATGATCAAGTCTATATATAGCCAAAAAAAGATCCGTTAAAGGGCAGATCAGTAATATCAGAGAGAGTACTGGTGACTTGAAATAATGTCGTTATGCTGGGTTGAAAATCATACACTGAAGTTGTCCTTTGTACCTCCAAATTAGGGTAGTGGAGAGGAACATGTTTTATCTGTACTATGTACTATTTTCCCACGCAAACGTTTCATCTTCTTCTATTCATCAGAGGCTTCTGAATTGATTTGATTGAAGCATGATCAGAAGAATGAATCATTGGGTCTTCAGAGTCTTGAGTCTTCAGAGTCTTCAGAACTTGTTCAGCAGAACCTTGTCTTCAGAGTCTTCAGCACTCCTTGTTCAGAACCCTTGGTTATCAGAATATTTAAGTCTTCAAAGTCTTCAGAGCTTCGTTAAGCAGAACCTTCTCTTTATAATCTTCAGCACTTAGTTTTCAGAACCTTTAATCTTCAGAATCCTTAAGTCATCAGAGTCTTTAGAACTTCTTTCAGTAGAACCTTGTCTTTAGAATCTTCAGGACTTAGTCTTCAGAAGTTAATGACCTCAGAAGCTATACAAGCTTCATAAATAGAACATCAGAGTCACGCTTAGAAATTAGAATCCAAGAGACGTTTCAACAGCAACATAGTGTCTTCTCAGAATCTTTCTGACGCACAATAGATTAGAACCAATCTTGCTTCTTCACACAGAAGTGACCATACAAAATGTCAGAGTGACGTAGCACATGGTCTTTATCAGAGTTAGAACCTGTTTGTTAAAACAATCATAATAACAAACGTTAGAGCACCAAAATTGTTCTCACACAAATACTTCATTGTTATCATCAAAACATAGAGACAAGATGCAAAACCAAATCTTGTTCTTACAGTTGTCAATGTTAGGAAAAAGGAATAACCCATATATGAGCAGAACAAAAACGTCTTCAAAGGCAGTTATGTTTCCTACACTAGCAAAGTATAGAGCTTTCTCCATCAGGAATTTAGCCGGTAAACCCTGGATTCCTCCTTTAGTGGTCATGTGAGTCCTAACTTCTGACTCATCCAAAGAGATTGCTTTTGCAATGGCCTGATCCTTTGGAATTTCTTCCAGTCCAGAAAATGGAGCTTTAATAGTGATAGGTAAATCAATCAGGTGGGAGTAGTACTCCAATGTTGGTGCAAGTTGGTAATCCGGGAAAGTGAAGCAGTGGTAAACCAGATCGTAGAACTGTACCAGTGTAGACAGGATCCCTTCAACCACGTTGACCCTTAACAGAGACAATTGTCCTGCGTGCTTAGCTCTGAAAGCTCTGTGGGTCCAAGCCTGAGAAAAGTTCAAGAAAGGTTTTACCGGGAATAAGGTCTTTCTTTGCAGAACAATTCTAAGGTTTAAAGAAATTCAAGAGAGGTTTCATCGGGAATTAATTCTCTCTGGGGAAATGAATTTCTTGTACACATATATTTCTAAGTTAGGACATTCTTGAGAAAAATTTCACCGGGAATAATGCCTTTCTCTGTTCCATATTGTACAAGTCCAAGAAGAGGCAAAACTGTATCTGGAATTTCCTATGGGAACTAATTTTGATTGTGTTGAAAGAGTAACCTCTGGTTTGACCTAAGCCTAGACCTAACTGCTGGGGGAAAACTCTAAGAAAGTATGTACAAGCATATATATGTAGAGATGAAATATATAAACAAGTATGTATTGAAGAGATAGTGTAACTTACAGTTGTGCAAGCCCAAGCATCTTGACCACAGCTGCATGGTTAGATTTTCAAGAAATTGAAGAAAGTTTTGATAACATTTTGAATTTGAATTTGAATAAAAAATAAAGTTGTTTTAAAATGAAGTTTGGGGCTTATACTCTAAGAAAGGCCCAGATGATCTCTTTTGAAAAGGCGACGATTGCATTGTAGTTTTGAAAACCACAAAGGGACTTATACAATGACTGAGGCCCAAATTATTGTATTTACAAAAAGGATGGGCCTTACACTCTATTAGAGACCCAAAAGAGTTATTTTTATACAAGAGATAGGGCTTACAACTCAAGGAGATGCCCAGATGAAAAACAGCGATCGCACCGTTTATTTTGAAAATCGTATCGGGACTTATACAATGACTGAGGCCCAAAATGGTTTATTTACAAAGGGATGGGACTTACACTCTACCAAGAGGCCAAAAAATGTTTTGAAAAATGTTTGAAAAATTAAAATTAAGAGAAACCCTAACTTTAATTAAAAAATAAATAATTTTTAAAGGAAATTAAATATAAAATGATACAAAATATCAAATATATTTAAAAAACAAGTTGTCAAGTTTAAAAAATATTTTGAAAAATCATGTTTAATCACATGAAAGCTTGAACTCTAATTGGTTTTGAAAAATCAAGGTGGGAATTTCATTTTAAAAATGTTTAAAACAAAAAAAAATTAAATTAAATTCAAAAATCAAACTATATTAAATAAATAATATAAATGTGATTGTTTTTAGAATAAAATATTTAAACATTTTTGTGACTTTTTAAAAAAGAACCAATAAAAAATGATGAAAAATGAGAGAGAACTTAATTTTTGAAATCATTTAATAAAAATATCAAATATTCAAAAATTCAACACATTTATGATGCATGAATCATAGAGTCTGGGAGTGTCAGGCTTACCTCTTGCAAGAAGAATTCGAATTCTATGTTGGAGGTGTTACAGATGTTGTGTAATGATCTGGACAGCTTCAATGGGCCTCAAGTAATGTGCTTGGAAGCTTGGAATGGATTGAAACATCCTGGAACTTGTTGTGGCACCTCAACTGCAAATAGGCCAAAAAGCTTGAGTAAATGGGAGGTGACTTTGTGATTCTGTTGTTCCAGATGAGTTTTAAGGTTATGGATCACTCACATATGATGTATGTGAGGTGTTGGCATGATTGGTTTCGATAGAATTGCTCTCAAATGGAAAATTCAAATGTTACTTGAATGAGAAGCAAAATCTGGTTTTTTTTAGAGTGATGGGGAGGAAAGCATGTGCTATGGTGCTTTGGTGTACTTGAATTGATCAGAAAGAAGCTCTATTTATAGTAGAGCAACTTTGATTTGGGAGCAATAGTGATTGGAGGTTGGATCACTCTAATATCCATTGGACTTTGTCAAGTAGCCAAAGTCTCCTCTAGCCATTGACTTGGGTCAATCTTGCAGGCCTATGGTCTTCTGATGCTCTAGTTTATC